>CM029509.1:46109252-47561430 GCA_017140475.1 Eucalyptus fibrosa | reverse complement strand
GATTTTCTGTGGAATCTTGCAAGCCCAATTAGACTTAGGTTCCTTCACAAGAAATGATCTAGAAATTCCTGTCTACATCATGAATTTTTTTATGACATTAGAATATTGAAAATAACCCATGTTCCATGAAATTATTGATGTGATTTGGACTGACGTGTGTTTTGTGCAATCCCTGCTGCGATTTTGACTGATTGTGTTTCTATGAAAATGTCTTCAATTAAGCTCCTTAAGGGAATATTTGGTGCTTGATGCCTTCTAGAAATACTTAGAGAACATCATAAGCCTCGCGATGATGTATGGCCTGCCTCATTTGAAGATCATTTACTATGTAAAAACCATGCATCAAGTCGATATGTCTTAACTGAAATTGTCATGCATTTTGCCCTTAATGACAAGTCACATATCAATGTTAATGAATTTGTGTGACCTTTGCACATGAATTTAGGGTTATATGTCTTAATCAAACTTGTTCTTCACATTTAGCCCTATGTCATGTTCAAATTTCATAATTTTCATGCATTGATTAGGAGGCTTAACAAGACAGTTATCATGCATCATTTTCTGATTTGCTTATAATTGATTTGCATGCTTTAGAGATTGTTGATTTTCAACCATGAATTTGACCTTACTTGAATCTGACATCTCTTAAAAAGTCTTAGGGCACGTCTTAATCTTTCTAGTGACACTAATTTTGCATTATTTGCATGCCATTTGTCCCTTTTTTTCCATTTTTTGCAAAGTTGGCATTGAAATTTGCTATGAGTAAAATTCTGAATGCTTTTCTGCCCTTGTTGAGTCAGTCCTCTTATTATTTTTACATGGATTTTTCCCTAAGGATTTTGCAATCAACTTTTGTATGAAATTTGTTTGTCTTTCTCATGACTATGTCATGATGAAATTTCAGAATTTTTAGACATTGTCTACTAGGACAAATTGTTGTTGATTTGCCATGATGTCTTGCTGTCCTGTTATGTTTCTGATGTAATGTTATGTGTTCTTGAATTTTTATAAATTTGTGTGTAACCCATCCTAGGAAACTTCATTCATGAAAATTGTTCCTCATAGTGTGCTTGATGATGTTCCATGCTTTTCTTAGAACCAATTATCCATGGGCTCTACCCCAATTGCTTTGATCTTATGTGTGATGTTTGATGATTTTTGTTGTGATTCTTTGTTATGATTTCATTCTAGGATTTCTTTTAGAATAACTTGCATGTTGAATTGAGATTACTTTCCTTCATGAAAGTTGTTTTGATGTGTATGCTTGTTTCTTTCCATTGAATGCACATAGTTATAAGTCCTTAGGTTAGGATTAGATTAGAACCCCGAATGTGAAGAAAGCGTGAAGGCGGTGGAGGTCGATGTCCACTCCGACCATTATTATATAATATTCATTTTCCCGATATATGTCTTGGGTTCCATTTGTTGTATAAAACCCGACGAGTTGCGGGTTTTCTCTTTTTCTATTTTTCTCTTTTTTTAATTGTGTTTTATTTTATATTTTTAGGATTGCATGATAGATTTACTGTTTTCATTGATTGTTTACTTGCTGTCTTGCAATATCAATTTCATTGATTGTTTTCCTTTCATGTTTTTCTAGGAAATAGAATAGAATGAAAGTGACCAAACATGCATGATCACCTAGTTTAGGACTAATAATCTCGAAAAATGTAAAATGAAACGCATGGACATGTTAGGAAAATACAACATACTGTTTAGGTACCAAAAGGGAGCTAATAGTAATATTAGCGTAACCCAAGTTCCCGAACCTAGATATTTGGTTGCGTAGGAATCGAGGGAACACTCCCGACCCTCAATTGAGTTTTCTAGCCGACCCCCAAAATGAGGCTAGTGGCGACTCCTGTCTATTTTTAGGTTGTCATAAACAACTAGATCGCATAAATAAACTCGTCGTGCGGGGTACAAGCTTGGGATAGCTTGTGATCTTGTGATCAAGTACCCTTAAACCCGACATTTCCCCCTTTTGACTTGAGGGTGGCGAGATCTGATCCGACAACAAGACTGCAAGTTTTTTAGGTAATATCCTTGATGAAACGAGTTCAATACCAACTAATGCATGGATTATAGATTCGGGTGTGAGTGATCATATAATATGCAATGAGAAATTATTTTCCCATGCTCAGAAAAGTCCATATTTATATTCTGTGCAACTTCTGAATGGCAATGTTACTCATGTCACTAAGGTTGGAACTGTTCACCTTAGCTCCGATTTTGTCCTTAAAAACGTTCTCCATATCCCAGAGTTTGAGTTCAACCTGATTTTCATCTCAAAAGTTTGTGAAGATAATTCTTGTCTTGTCATATTCAACTCCGACAATTGTTTCTTTTGGGACCTTTCGACTAGCAAACCAATTGGCTTGGGTAGTGTTGCACAAGGACTTTACTTTTGGATTAATTCTTCTAAAGTTTTTGATAAAAGCACCTCTTGTAATGTTATTATCAATAATAAAAATCTTATTTTCCATCAGCGCTTGGGTCATAGTGCATGTTTCCCTAATCCGAAATGTCCCATTTGTCCCCTAGCTAAACAATCTCGAACACACTTTCCCACTAGCACATCTCGAGCCAGCATTGCTTTCTCTTTACTTCACATTGATATTTGGGGACCCTATCACACACCACATTGTGATGGGTCACGATTCTTTCTTACCATTGTTGATGATTATAATCGTGCGACTTGGGTTTTCCTTATGCAGTCAAAGAGCCAAACTTTTCCAACTCTATCAAATTTTCTCACTCTTATTGAAAATCAATTCAAAAAATCTGTCCAAAGAATTCATACAGATAATGGACGCGAGTTCTATACTAAAGAGTGTGAATCTTTTCTATCATCTAAGGGAATAATCCATGAAAGCTCTTGCACATACACTCCTCAGCATAATGGGATTGTTGAGCGTAAACATCGGCACCTCTTAGAGGTTGCTCGTGCTCTTAAATACCAAGCTTCGATTCCTAAAGATTTTTTGGTAGACAGTGTTGTTATGGCAGCCTATTTGATTAATCGCATGCCAACACGGATTCTCAATGGGCGAACACCTTTTCAATTGCTTTATGGAAATGAAGCGAGAATTGATCACCTCAGAGTATTTGGATGCTTGTGTTATGCCACGACAGTAGGGCCTCGGGATAAAATGGATCCTCGTGCTATTCCATGTGTTTTTATGGGATATCCCTCCTTGCAAAAGGGTTATAGAGTCATGGAGATCTCTACAAGACACTTCTTGGTGAGCAAAGATGTAGTTTTTCATGAAGACATATTTCCATTTCGAGAAAATACCCCCTCATTCTCTATCTCAACTTTGAATAATTGCCCATTTTTTTCAAAAGAAGTTCTATCTATGGAATCTCCATATGTAATCATTGCGCCAGAATAGCCTGCACCAGTAACAACAAATCCATCTTATCATGCAGCTGAATTACCCATTCTTTCAGATGAAGAAAATCAACCGTTTGGTTCTCCGGTCACTTCTTCACAACAGGAGTTGCAGTGTTCTTCACAAGACTCCTTACCTGTCATTACTGAAGAAGGAAGAGTAGGGAGCCTCAGCATTCTAGTCGACATACACAACCACCCACCTAGACAATAGATTACATATGTCCTACGCTAAATTCTCCAGGTACACAATATCCAATATCTTCATACATTTCTTTTAATCGGCTGTCACCAGAACATATGTGCTACGTTAGTCAGATTTCTGAAGAACAGGAGCCGTCTTTATATTATGAGGCGGCACATGACCCCAAATGGCAGGATGCTATGGAAGTTGAGCTTAAAGTGCTAACAGAAAATCACACATGGGACATTGTTCCTTTACCTCCACATTAAAGACTTATTGGTTGCAAATGGGTTTACAAGGTCAAGTTCAAGGCAGATGGTTCCATCGAAAGATACAAGGCTCGGTTAGTTGTGAAGGGTTTCACGCAACAGCACCATGAACTTTTTCCCTTGTAGCTAAAGAAGTTATTGTTCGTTCCTTTGTATCCATTGCAAGCCTTCGTAATTGGCAACTACATCAGATGGATGTTCATAATGCCTTTGAGTTGCAGACACCTAGAGTGCCAAAACTTGGTACGAGGGGATACTTAAGTGCCAAAAGTTTGGAAAGTGACACTTAAGTACCAAAATCGGAGCAAAATGGATCACTTAAGTGACAATCCGGTCAAATGCTTACGTGACTATTTTCCAGTGAGGTAAGTGCAAAACGATGTTGTTTTGCATGCTGATGTGGCTAAAAAAAATAGCAAAACGGTGTTGTTTTACCTCCGGCATGGTAAAAATTTAATATAAAAATTAATTAAATTTAATTTGAAACTAAATTTATTTAAAACGTTAAAAATACAAATTCAAATATTTAAAAAATAAGTAATAATAATAATAATAATAATAATAATAATAATAATAATAATAATAAATTTATAAAAAAAAAAAGAGTGGAGGGAAACGGCTAAGCCCTCGCCACCACCGCCTCCCCACCATCGCCAGGAAGGGCCAGCGACGGAGGGGGGAGGGTTGATTGGGGTCCCCAGCCCCCGACCGACCGGCGACGAGGGCTGCGAGCCCTCGCCCAGATTCGGCGAGGGCTCGCGGGCCCTTGCTGCCGCCAAGAAAGGCCAGCAACGGAGGGGGGAGGGCCAACGCCCCCGGCTAACTGGCGACGAGGGCCTGCAAGCCCTCATTGGATCTAAGCGAGGGCCGCGAGCCCTCGCCAAGATCTAGGGTGAGGGTCATGCCTCGAGCAAATTCGGCGAGGGCTCGCGGGCCCTCGTCGCCGATTGGCCGAGGGCCGGTGACCCCGACCGAACCTCCCCACTCCGTTGTTAGCCCTTCCTGACGACAACGGGGCCGATCAGCCAGGGGCTCGCAGCCCTTGCCGCCAATTAGCCGAGGGCTAGCAACCCCGGCCAACCCTCCCCCCACCGTCGCTAGCTCTTCCCGACAATGGTGAGGAGGCGACAGCGGCGAGGGGTCAGCCCTTAGCTGCTGCCTCCTCTCCCCACTTTTTTTTTTTTTAAATTGTATTATTTTATTAAAAGAATAATAATTTATTTTTATAATTTAATTAAATTAATTTTTATATTAATATTTCAATCCGCTTAAAAAAAATGTCATTTTTGGCTTTGTTCGTTGGGTTAGCATTCCGGCAAGCCACGTAGACGAAAAAAATAATAAAAAGTTGCCACATAGGATTTCCGGTGGGATTTGCCGGAGATAGCACTTAAATGTCCCACTTTTTTTAAAAAGTATCACTTTCCTAACTTTTGACACTTAAGTGTCCCTTCATGCCAAGTTTTGGCACTTGGGTTGTACTTCTCCCTAATGCCTTCTTATATGGAGACTTAGATGAAGAGATTTACATGGAACTTCCACGAGGTTTACGCAAACAGGGAGAGTCTCATGTGTGTTGTCTATGCAAATCCCTGTATGAACTTAAACAGGCTTCTAGATAGTGGTATGTCAAATTCACTACTACACTAATCAGTGCAGAATTCTAGCACTCCAAGCATGACTATGCCTTGTTTACTTGGACTGAAGGTACTTCATCAATTTATTTGTTGATATATGTTGATAATATTCTTATCATGGGGAACAATGAATTGGCTATCACAAGGTTCAAAAAATATTTGCATTCTGCTTTTCATATCAAGGAGTTGGGACCTCCCAAGTATTTCCTAGGTATTGAAATAGCTCGATCCGATAAAGGAATCAGCCTTAGTCAACGGAAGTTCATTTTGGAGATAGTTTCAAAAGCAGGGTTATCAGGATGCAAACCGGCTGCTATACCGTTTGAACGTAATGCAAAACTAACAATGCATGAATACGATATGAGCTTGTCCTCATCCATTATTGATCCATTGTTGGAGGATCCGTCGGGATATCAACGCTTGTTGGAAAACTAATCTACCTCACCATGACAAGACCCAATATTTGTTATGCAGTACAGATACTCGGCCAATTCATGCACAAGCCGAAGCAATCTCATATGAATGCTGCATTAAAGGTTGTGAAGTACTTGAAGGGATGTCGAGGACTTGGTATTTTCCTATCTCGTGATTGCAATATAAAGATAACAGCCTATTGTGATACAGATTATGCCACTTGTCCGATGACGAGGAGATCGATTACTGGCTTTTGTATCAAACTAGGGAAGTCACTCATTTTATGGAAGACAAAGAAACAATCGACCGTGTCACTATCGTCAGCCAAATCAGAATATCAAGCCATGGCAAAGACTGTTTGTGAGATAGTGTAGATACATGGGTTACTCTCCGACCTTGGAGTACAAATCGATGGACCCAGTGAATTATTTTGTGACAATGATGCTGCACTCAAGTTAGCAGCAAATCTAGTTTTTCATAAAAGGACTAAACATATAGAAGTTGATTGTCATTTCACTCGAGACAAGATTCGAGAAGAGATCATCACAGCAAGAGGAATTGGAATTGTAGAGCAGCACTCGAGATATCTTTACCAAGCCATTATGTCAAAGACAGAATACATACCTTTTGAGCAAGCTAGGTGTCCTTGACATATACAAGCCACCGGCTTGAGGGGAGTGTTGGAAACATGATGGCGTATATCGATTCCATATCGATTATATTGCCAATTAATTGATTCAGTTAATCTATGATTAGCTTGGTAAAGTAGGAATGTAATCATAATATAATCATGTATATTTTCTTTCCTGTCTTTCACTTGTAACATATATAGGACAGTGCTCCTATACATGAATATACAAAAAAATACAAATTACGATTTCTCCCAAAAACATTCTATGTTTCCTATCATTTTCTATCAGGATGCACCAATCAATTAAGACTAGATTGCATTAGGCCTTTTGGTGCAACTTTCCCTTTTCTTTCACATATGACTCTTTACTGAAAGGAGTGAAAAAAGAAAAAAGGGACGTGTGCTCTTTCCTAAAGATAGAAAAATCCTTTTTGATAGATTAACTCGTATAATGACATGCCATAATCGTATTGTGCTGAATTTTGGTTTAGTATGAACATGACATGTTTATTCATAACATATGCTTGAAACCCAAACACAACACATATATCTAGGGGATTACATTACACAATACATTTAACATGTTTAAGACATAATCTCGTGCATACACATGCAACTATTCGATTAAGCAAATCTTGACTAGGCATAGCTCACCGTTCCTACATGACAATGGGAAGATGGGGAGTTCAAAACCTCCGCCCTCCAAATAAGGTGGTTTATGGGTTTGTGGATTTTTCCCAGATGGGCCCATTAGGAGCTTGGAGTCAAGCTCCAGTAGCTCCAAAATTCAGGAATACAGCTGGCAGATAAAAAAACCAAAGAATCTCGTTTTTGATTTCGAACTTTTCCTCATCATAATGTTGGGAAGTACTTGAAAGGATATGAACAAGAGAAACCAATCTTCAAATCCTCATGCGTACCATTTTTAAAAATTGAAGAATCTTCAAATCCTCATGCGCCATAGATCTTCCATGGCACTTAAGTGTCCTTTTGTGTCAATTTACGGCACTTGAAGAGATCTTTTGCCAATTTTCTTGGGTCCAGAAGGGTTAGTATTAAAAGCAGTCTTAGTCTAGTCTTTCTTAACTGGTCTCCAAACCTTAGGACATTCTTTCTCGAAATGTTGTAAGTTGTTACACTTTGAACATCTAAGTGCACTTCGGACAACAGGTTTTACAAAAAAAAATTGAAAATGATTTTTTAAAATGCCTTTGTAGATCTTTGTTTAATTCTTTCTTTTACTTTGGAAAAATCGATTAATGGAATAGTTTATGAAGTCATACCAAAACTAGATTTATTAAAGTAGGATATTTGAGCTGAAAAAATTTTCTCTAGTTTCTCGAATCTTTTTGAAAATCTTTTTGTTATATTTGAGATATCACTTTTCAAAAAGGTATTTTCCTTTGAAAGAGAATCAGAATTTTCTTTCAAATTATCAAAACTTGTTTTCAGATTTTCAAAATTTTCTTTTCAAGAAACTTAATGTTGCCTAAGCTTAGAATTCTACCTTTTAGTTTAGAAATCCTTTTAAAAGAGGATTTGAGATTGAAACAAAGTTCATCTATGTATTTAGAGACTTTGACAGGAATTTTTGAATCATTAACCTCAATTTCTTTGTCTAAATCTGAATCGAGTCATTTCGATTCGAGTCCGATTCGAATGAGCCATTAGACATATGTTGGCATATTCTTCTTCGCTTTCCCCACACTTGGTGTCACTCCAAGTTTCAACTTTAAGTGCCTTTTTGTACTTCTCAGTTTTTCCTTTCTTCTTCTTCAACAAAGGACAATTAGGTCTGATATGCCCATTTTTCTTGCATTCGAAGCATATCACATCTTTGTTGGTTTCATTGTCCTTAGTTGGTCTCTTTTGGAAATTTTGCTTTCTTTGTTTCTTCTAGTTAAATCTTCTTCCCTTTCTATTCAACTTTTTGAATTTCTTAATCCTGCACACCAGCTCTTCATCATCAATATCATCATCTAAGTCTGTATCATCAGAATCAACGTTAGACTTTAAAGCAATTGACTTTTTACCTTTAGAATCTTCTTCATCATTTATTTGTTCCACTTCGTACAACTGAAGTGTGCCTATTAATTCATCAACTGATAAAGGCACGATCATCTGGATTTCTCTAATTGAAGTCTTCATGTGATTCCAGTCTTTTGAAAGCCCACACAGCAGCTTATCGACTTTTATTAGTCCTGAGATTGGTTGACCTTGGTAAGCCAGGTCATTTACAATCTCTGTAAAGCGACTGAACATATTAGTAATAGATTCTTCAGGCTTCATACTGTCTGAGCAAAATGTTTATTTTGGTTTCCTTCACACGGTTAGTTCCTTCGTAGGTAACATGTAATTTATCCGAAACTTCTTTTGCTGTTTCACAAGAAGAAATTCAATTACACTCAATAGGAAATAAGGCACAATATAAAGAGTAGATTGCTTTCGCGTCAAGAGCTTGTCTCTTGGTAAATTCAGCTCGTGTTGCTTAGTCAGCATCAATAACTTCTTTTCCTAAAGCTAATCTTGCTTTAAGATTGATCCATTTTTCTAAGACATCCCACTCCAAAGGATCTCTGGATCTGATAAATGCCTTCATCTTGTTCTTCCAAACATTGTACTCATTTCCATCAAAGTGAGGAGGTTTGGTGTTGCTCTGACCTTCAACCAAACATGGAGCCAAAATACTAGTCATAGAGGATCTTTAGCTTAGAAGTAAAACACTTTAAAAATTAAGCACACAGGCTCTGATACCGATTGTAAGTGCTAGTATGAACACATAGAGGGGGTGAATAGGTGTGAAAACAATTTTTGCAAAGAACAATAAGAATATTTTACTTTTGAAACTGAGTTTGAAGAGTAACAGACATTGAGCGAGTTTAGACTTTAGCAATTAAATAGAACTTCGAATAAAATAAAGAAGTTCAAGGAAGAGAACATGAACACAGAATTTATAGTGGTTCAGCTTAGATTAAGCCTACGTCCACTCTCACATGCTGACAGCCTTCTAGCTGGTTTCCACTATGAATCAAAAGAGAATTTACAATTTTGCGATCTCGACTTCATAGTGAAAAGTCTCTATCGCTTTATCACGAAGTCTCACTACAAGTCTTTCTCTTTTGAATACAACTTTGAGCTTAATGTAAGAAGTAACAAGAAAGTGGAAAGCTTCAAACTTTGGAATTTCTCTTTCACGCACACTATCGAACAATTGGAGAGTCCTCCTTAAATACTCCTTCATGCCTTCTCGACCGTTGGCACTTTCCAAAGGAATTCTTCAATTAACCCATTGGACATAATCAATCAAGGAGATCTTGAGTCGTTTGAAGATTGTGATGAAAGCCCGTCAATCCCATTCGCTCATACAATCATAATCTTGGTTTCTATAAGTAGCTTCTTTCCAAAATTACTTGCCTTCCAAAAAGATTTGATGTATCTAAATTGATTTCAATAAAGATAATCAATCTCGTATGTGATATTTCCAACTAGAAGACCATATATAATCCATATGAACCGAACCCTTGAAGAAAGATAGATAATCCCTTATCTAGATAAGTCTTCATTCTTCACTTATGTTCAGTCTGGAATTTGTTAGAGTGAGCAGACTTTGACACAAAGTCTGGGAGTCTGTAGACTTTGACACAAAAGTCTGGAATTCTTCATAATAAACTTTGGATAAGTTTTGTCAACTTCAAAACATCAAATGAGCTTTTCTCCAACAAGTTTTTCTTTTCTTCTTCTTCAATAGAGGACAAGTTAGTTCTGATATGCCCCTTTTTTCTTGCATTCGAAACATATAACATCCTTGCTAGATTCATTGACTTATGTTGGTTTCTTCTGGAAATTCCGCGTGCTCTGTTTCTTCCAATTGAATCTTCTTCCCTTTCTATTCAGCTTTCTAAATTTATTGATCATAAACGCCAGCTCCTCATCGTCAATATCATCATCTGAATCTGTATCATCAAAATCAATATTAGACTTTAAAGCAATTGATTTTTTACCTTTAGGATCTTCCTCATCATTGATCTGCTCCACTTCATACGACTGAAGTGTGCCTATTAATTCATCTACTGATAGAGGCATAATCTTTTCAGTCTCTCTAACTGAGGTCTTCACATGATTCCAATCATTTGAAAGTCTACGCAACAGTTTGCTGACTTTCATTGGTCCTGAAATTAGCTAACCTTGGTAAGCCAAGCCATTTAGAATCTCTGTGAAGCGACTAAACATATCAGTAATAGATTCTCCAGGCTTCATTCTAAAGGCTTCATACTGTCCAAGCAGAATGTTTATTTTGGTTTCCTTCACACGGTTAGTCCCTTCGTAGGTAACATGTAATATGTCCTAAAATTCTTTTGTTGTTTCACATGAGGAATTTGATTATACTTAGTGGGAGATAAGGCGCAGTATAAAGAGTAGATTGCCTCCGCATCAAGATCTTGTCTCTTGGTAATTTCAGCTTGTGTTGTTTCTTTAGCATCAGTAACTTATTTTCCTCAGTTTAAAGCTAATGTTGCTTTAGGGTTGATCTCCACAACATCCCACTCCAGAGGATCTCTGGATTTGAGAAATGCCTTCATCTTGTTCTTCCACACATTGTACTCATTTCCATCGAAGTAAAGAGGTCTGGTGTTGCTCTGACCTTCAACGAAACCTAGAGCCAAAATACTAGCCATAGAGGATCTTTAGGTTAGAAGTAAACCACATCAATAATTAAGCACACAAGCTCTAATACCAATTGTAAGTACTAGTATGAACACCTAGAGGGGGGTGAATAGGTGTGAAGACAATTTTAGCAAAAAGTAATAAAAATATTTTGCTTTTGAAATTGAGTCTGAAAAACAACAGACTTGAGCGAGTTCAGACTTTAACTATAAACAGAACTACGAACAAAGTAAGTGGCCGTAATGGTTAGAGCTCTCTTCCCTCACCAAGAGGGGAGGGGTTCGAAACCCTGCGTCCCCATTGCGCGACTCACCTGCGACTGGGCCTTTGGTGGTGACTCAGTTCACCCCAGGTTTACGCCGCCGGCTGCTGGCTGTATGGCGATTCCCGGGTCACCAAAATAAAAAACAAAAAAAAAAACAAAATAAAGGAGTTTAGGGAAGAAAATAAGAACACAGAATTTATAGTGGTTCGACTTAGATCAAGCCTACGTCCACTCTCCCATATTGACAGCCTCCTGGTTAGTTTCCACTAAGAATTAAATGAGAATTTACTATCTGTGATCTCAACTTCACAGTGAAGAGTCTCTACTACTCTCTCACGAAGTCACACTATAAGTCTCTCTCTTTTGAGTATAACTTTGAGCTCAGTGTAAGAAGTAACATGAGAATGGAAAGCTTCATACTTTGGAATTTCTCTTTCATGCACACTATCGAACAACTGGAGAGTCCTCCTTAAATACTCCTTCATACCTTCTCGACCATTGGCACTTTCTAAAGGAACTTTTCCAATCAACCCGTTGGACAAAATCAATCAAGGAGATCTCGAGCTATTTGAAGATTGTGATGAAAGCCCGTCACTCATGTTTCCCCATACAATCAGGATCTTGGTTTCCATAAGTAGATTCTTTCCAAATTTACTTGCCTTCCAAAAATATTTGATGTATCTAAATTGATTCCAATAAAGATAATCAATCTCGTAGGTGATATTTCCAACCAGAAGACCATCTATAATCCATATGAACCGAACCTTTGAAGAAAGAAAGATAATCCCGCGTCTGAATAAGTCTTCATTCTTTACTTGCGTTCAGTCTGGAATTTGTCAGAGTGAGCAGACTTCTGATATAAACAGTCTTGGAGTCTTCAAACTTTGACATAGAAGTCTGGAAATCTTCAGAATAAAAAGTAGAAAAGTTTTGTCAGCTTCAAAACATCAAAGGCGTTTTCTCCAACAAGTTATAATTATCAGAATATCGTTCAAATCAGATTGTATCATATTAAGATAGATGTGTTGTTTTTTCATTCAGCTTACATCAAGTATGACTCTTAACTGTATTCAATAATCTCATGTTACTATCGCATGGAATCACCTCCAGCTAAAAAGCTATGTCCTAACAAGAGTTGCATGGGTGTTAATTGTTGTACGTGTCACAAAAATTAGGTGAGACGAAGGAAAAGATTCTAGAAGCGAAGGAAAGGATTTTGTAGAGGAAGAAATGTATGCCTCTAATTACTTTGTAATTGTGTACAAGAGTGTATATAATACAAAAGGAAGAATTAATAAAAAGAAAGTAAATATCCTCTAATCTTTCTAATCCTAAAATAAACAGGATCCCTATCAATTTACAATTGATACAAATTTGCTAAATCATATCTTACAACACTCCCCCTCAAGCTGGTGGCTTGTATATGTCCAAGACGCCTAGCTTGCTTAGAAGATATGCATGTTGTCTTGGACAAAGAGGTTTAGTGAATATATTCGCGAGTTGCTCCGTGGTTTTGATCCCACTTGTCTCGATAACTCCTTCTTGAATCTTCTCTCGAGTACAATGGCAATCAACCTCTATATGCTTTGTCATCTCATGTACTATAGGATTTGCTATAAGTTTGAGTGCTAAATCATTGTCACAAAAAAGTGAAGTCGGTCCCTTAACTTGTGCCCCGAGATCTAGAAGTAAACCCTTAACCAAACTATTTCACACATAGATCGATATTCGGCTTCAGCTGAAGATAAGGACACAGTAGACTAGTTCTTTGTCTTCCATGAAAGGAGTATCCCTAAGCCTGGACATGTCTTCAAGTATCTCACAATCTTCAAAGCTGTATTCATGTGAGATTGTTTTGGATTATGCATGAATTGACTAAGAGTGTGTACTGCATAGCAAATGTTTGGTCTAGTCATGGTGAGATAAATAAGTTTTCCTACGAGTCTCTGATAGCCTAATAATCTTTTAATAACGGATCATCAGAAGAAGAAGATATGCCAGCATCATAATTGATAGAAGTCAGCTAGGCATTTTGCTCGATAAGAATAATGGCCGGTTTGCAACCTAACAGTCCTGCTTCTGATATAATCTCCATTGCGAATTTTCGCTGGCTAAGAGAGATTCCCTAATCTGAACGAGCTATCTCAATTCCAATAAAATATTTAGGCAAGCCTAAGTCCTTGATATGAAAAGTGGAATGTAAATACTCTTAAAGTTTCTCACAGTAGAATCATCATTTCCTATGATAAGTATGTCGTCAACATAAATCATCAAGTAAATAGATGACATACCTTTTGTCCAAGTGAATAAAGCATAGTCATATTTAGACTGTTTGAATCCAGCGGCCATAAGTACATTAGTAAACTTGGCGTACCATTGTCAAGAGGCTTGTTTTAGTCCATAAAGAGATTTGCGGAGACAACATACTTTAGACTCCCCATGTCTCTGTAATCCTTGTGGAAGATCCATGTAAATTTCTTCATTCAAATCACCATGCAAGAAGGCATTATGGACATCCATTTGGTGTAGTGGCCAGTCATGAAAAGCAGCAAACGATAAAAAGAACAAACCGTGACATCCTTTGCCACCGGAGAAAAGGTTCCGTGGTAGTCAAAACCTTCTCGCTGTGTAAAACCTTTGGCTACCAACCGGGCCTTGTACCTTTCTATAGAACCATCTGCTCTGTATTTAATCTTATATATCCACTTTCATCCAATTGGTTTGCGATGAGTAGGTAATGGTACGACATCTCAAGTATGATTTTCTATCAGGGTGTGTAATTCTACCTCCAACAAGGATCATCTTTTGCCTCATTATAATAGAGGGCTCTCGTTCCTCAGAGATACAGCTTATACAATATAGATGTTCTGATGATAGCCAATCAAATGAAATATAAGTGGAGATAGGGTAACGAGTACTTGATGATCTCGAGGAACCACATACATAATCCTTCGTCCAGGTTGGTGGACGAGTAACTCAACCAGAACACCGTGGTGGCTCATGTTGCATCAAGGATGATTCTTCAGTAGTGCTTGCTTCTGAAGGAGCTGTCATCTGCGGTTGCTCTTCTATAGGAAGGTCTTCAATTGAATGACCCATAGAAATCTCATTAGGCATTGGAAGCGATACACCAGTTGGTCGAGGAGGAGAAGTAATAATAAATGTTCCTCCAGAAGATAAATCATCTTTCAATAAGAATTGCTTATTAGTTGTCTTCTCATCTTCAGATAAAGAAGTGAAATCTTGGAAAGGAAAAATATCTTCATGAAAAACAACATCCCTGCTCACAAAGAATTCTCTTGTGGATGGTGCATAAATCCGATATCCCTTTTTCAAGGTTGGATATCCCATGAATATGCATTGACGAGCACGAGGTGCCATTTTATCCTCGTGCCCTACTTTAGTCACATAACATAGACACCCAAAATCTCCGAGATGACTCGGATCCGATTTCCTCCCATACAATATCTCAAATGGTGTCTTCCCTTCTAGAATGCGTGATGGCATGCAATTAATCGAGATATGCTGCTTGTGACCACACAATCTCCCCAAAATTCTCGGAAATAGATGCTTGAAATTTAAGGGCATGTGCTACTTCTAAGAGATGACGATGTTTTCTCTCAAAAACTCCATTTTGTTGTGGTATATAAGTACAAGAACTCTCATGCAAAATTCCATTCAAGGAAAAGAAAGAAGCACATTCACCATTGAAGAACTCTCTTCCATTATCAATGCGAATGCGTCGGATTGTTTTCCCAAATTGAGTTTTGGACAGGGAAAGGAAAGTCTTTAGGTGAGAAAGGACTTGATTTTTTTATTGCATGAAAAATATCCATGTCGCACGGGAGAAATCATCTACGATTGTGAGGAAAAACCAAGAGCCGTCATGATGCAAAGTATGATAGGGCCCCCAAACATCAGCATGAATTAGTGAAAAAATATCGTTTACTCGGGAAGTGCTATTTCGGAAAAGAGCACGTGTCTGTTTTTCCATAAGACATATAGGGCACTGAGGACAAGGAAATGATGCAGAATGACCCAATCTTTGATGATTAAGAAAATTCTTGTCATTAGTAGCAGTGTTACACAAAAATAGGTTAAACGAAGAAAAGGATTCTGTAGAGGAAGAAATGTATGCCTCTAATTACTTTGTAATCTATGTATAGGAGTGTATATAATACAAAAGGAAGAATCAATAGAAAGTAAATATTTTCTAATCTTTCTAATCCTAAAATAAACATGATCCCTATCAATTTACAATTGATACAAATCTACTAAATCATATCTTCCAACAATACGCTTAGCTCAAAAGTGTATCATGATAGGTAAATATAAAAACTAAATGAATTCCTATTGGGCTATTTTATACAAAATTCCAAGTCCCACTAAGTATCAACATATAATTTCATCGGGCCAGCCAATTATTTTGGATCAAGGCCCATGTATTTGATCACTTTCTTTTATGGGAAGATCCATAAATTAGAAGCCCACGGAAAAACCGAAAGCACGGTTTGTATTTTGTCCATTATCCTTGCGTTCCTATTTACAGGAAATGATATTTCCTTCCAAAATTGACAATCACCAAATCCTAAAATCTCACACCGGCGAATACAGACTCAACGCCAATTAGAATCTACAAAATATTTAACTAAAAACAACTTTCACATGTTTATATACTTTTTTTTGTTTTTGTTTTTGTTTTTTTTTCCCATGTTTATATACTTTTGTTGTGTATATCACCATCAAATTATTTCTTACCAATTTTATTTTAGATTCATATATATAATGTGATGATCAATGCAAAAAAATAAAAATAAAAACAAGAGATCTCTTTGAAGATTTATATATATATATATATATATATGAAATTTAATTACAGCAAAATTATGCATAAAATAAGAACTCCTTTAAAACGGCAGCGAAATTTCATTCATTTGGGATTGACAAAAAAATTATATCATTCATAGAGTATTTACAAAAAAAAAAAAAAAAAACAAATCATGATGCCTCATGTGGATGACTTTTTCTTATCAACGTGTTTAGTATATTTTAGATACTCCTATGACGTCTTATATGCTCGTGTAAAAGTGTCTCGTCAATAATAAGGAAAAAACAAAAATTCTTTGACATAGTAAATTAACAGGCTTGATTTTTTTTAAGAACAATGAAATTGAAAAATAAAATGTTCTCCAGTGAGCTTTTGAGATAGGATGGATGAAGAATAAATTGGCCATTATGATCACAATGATGGATAAAAGACTTTTTTTTTTCTAAATAGCAATAGGTTTAAATTTTACAAAAAAAAAACCATATAACTTATGCAAATATGCAAATTATTAAGATTGATCAAAAGAGGAAAAGCCACCAAAGCCACCAAACTCCTCAAACTTTGTTAATTGTGACACATTTGCTTCAAATTTTTTTGACACCAAAAAACTCCAAACTTGTATTTATGTAACAAATTTACTCCATATTAGTACAATGTGACACATTTACCATAATTTTTTTGTTACACAAAAAAGCTCAAATTTTTATTAGTATGACACATTTATCCTAAAAATTTGATATCATAAAAAAATTGAAATTTTTGATATCACAAAAAAAATTTGAAGATAAATATGTCACATAAGTACAAAAAAAATATATAAGATAAATGCGTTATAAATAGTAAAGTTTGGGATTTTTCGTGAGTTTTTTTCTTAATTGAGTGGGCATTACTCACATAGGGGCGGAGATAGTCCCATCTGATCATGTGTTGATATGTAATTAGTTTTCTAAGATTTATATTTACAAAGGAATTGCTTCCTGTGATTTGTATTTTAATATTTTGGGTAATTTAAGTTAGGAAAATTTGCCTTTTTTGTCTTCCCACCATGCAAATGGCTATCAAAATCCATCAATGCAAGTTGCTTCATTTGGCCCCACGCTTTTCTTTGTCACGATGAATGAGCCGCGTCTGCGGTCACTCGTGTTCTTCGAGGCGGAAATGAATGCACAGAAATGTCCTTTCTTATGGACATGCGCCCCAGTGTACACTGACCGTTGATGGCTACGAAGCCCTCAACGACTTTTCTGCATGTAAGTCAAGCCCTCTTCCACTTTCAATTAAGAATCTCATAGATAAATTATACTTTAATGTAACATGTGACATGTGACAGTTTTTTTTATAAGTGATTTCAAAATTCAAAGTCAATTTAGATTTCCTGCTGAAATTTAAAACTTATTCATCAAAATCGATTCTTAATTTTTAGAATCTGAAATTTATTCCGTATATTTTGAATCTATTCTTTATTAAAAATATGTGCTACAATAAAAATGAAAATTCCTCATTTATCAATAGCAACAATATAAAAAAAAAAAGAAATACGTAAAATAAAATAAATAATAAAAGATTCAAAACGCGTAACATAAAACCTAAATTATAAAACTTCAATCCTTAATCATCTATTAAAAATTGGTTGTTAATAACTCATTTACAATTAAAGCATAAATTCTTCAAAAACACAAACAAAAAAAGTCTAGGTCAAATAGAATGAGGAAAAAAAGCCTACAGAACATTAAAGTTCACCTATCACATTAAAAAACTAATAGATACGAATGTTAGTATATCCCCATATGTTAGTTTTATCGGAGAGCAAGGAAGCAGGAGGCAACAACTTATCATTATTCTTTTAGCCCTTTTTTCCCAAAAGATATGAAAAGGTTTAGATGCTCTTTTATTTGTAGCTTTTCATTGAAAATGTTAAATTTATCAATCGCACTTCAAAAATGTGTATCTATGTGTGGGTGCGCGTGCCTATTCAGTTTACAACAGAGATTATTTTTTTCTTAACTAAATTGCTCGAACAATTCATTAATTCCTAAAAATGTTAGTGCAATTTAATATTTAGTTTCACTTGAAAGTAAATTGTGCAAAATTCAAAATCGCATCACCTTAGATGTTGAAGAGTCTTCTCATGATGTTCGAATTTTATAAGTTCATTTGGAGCCAATCCATAGTAGTAGCAATGCATACATCGATTAATTAGTTTGATTTTATTTTGTCTAGAATGTGTGTATGTGTATATATAAATACGCAAGCACCTGAAGATAAGTAATTACTTGTATCCACATCTTATTTACAAAAGTAAGTAGATTCATAATGATTTTCGATTTTTTTTCCTTTTTTTCTGTACTAAATCATTGACTTCAACTACTTACATTTTGTCTTTTGTGTGCCTTCTTCGCCTCGTGCCAATCGTAGTTCCTAAGAAAATGTTTGGTTGCTTTGGCACCTCCCTAAATAAATGGGCTGTGAAGAGATTGACCTTCATATTCATTCATATTATGAAATTTCAATTTTTTTTTGTCTTTTTTCTTGTACTACTTGCATTTTGTCTTTCGTGTGGCTTATTGTCCTCGCCTAAATTTCTCAAATTGGTCATTTTAAATTTCTATGAGCCCATGTTTTCCAATTGTCATCATAATAGCAATGAAGGAGAAAATAGTAATTTTCTTCTTTTTTTTTTTTTTTTAGATAATAGTAAGTTTAAAATTCACGAAAAATCATAAAAAGAAAATAATTATGTCAAAGGAGATTGCAAAATAGAAATCATTAAGGTCGATCTTGTCAGTCTAGTAAAGATATGAATAGCCTAGCCTTACTCGTATATGGGACAGGAAGAGGCCTGCCTAATTCTAATCATTGGTCACCTGATGTGTTGATTTGTAATTATTTTATAAGATTTAATATATACTCCATAAGCATAAACAAAAGAATTGCTTACTGTGATTTATATTTTTAATTTATGAATTCACCTTTTCGTCTTGCCGCCATGAAAATGGCTAATCAAAATTTATCAATGCATATTGCTTCGTTCGGCCCCACGCGTTTTCCTTTCAAGATGAATGAATCATGTGTACGCTCACTCTTCATTTGGCCCACGCGTTTTTGGATGTACCCTTTTCCATACTGAACCGTACAATGACCTTTAACGGCTCATAAATCCCTCAACGACTTTTCTGCAGTCAAGTCCTGTTCGTTAATGTTACTATATTTTCATTTTTCTGTTCTCCTTCCTTGAATTAAAAAAGAAGAGATCTATTTAATAAAATCAATTAATTTTTTTTATTTTTCAAAATATAAAAGTGGCCTGAAAATAGATTTAAAACAAAAACAGAAAAGTAGAAAAAAATAATTTCTTGCTCTTGAGAATAATTTCTAAAATTAAGTTATTTTTTCTTTTATTTTATTTCGCCAAATAAAAAAGTGGTCGACTGTCGATGGTGGCCAGCGATGGCCAAACAACATGGAGTAGCAATCGTAAAAGAAACAAAGAAAAAGGTCTTTAAAATTATTAAAAATTAAAAGAAATTATATGTTATAAAATTCTTTTTTTGGCATTTTTATTCTTTTTTTCATTTTTAGAATAGAAATTTTATATAGTTATTAAACGTGTTTTTATTCAAAAATATAAAAATATATATTTATAAAAAAAAATTGAACATTTCCAAATGAATCATAAGTTACGGGCATGTTTGTTTATTTTTGTTTCGTTAGGAAAAAAATAGAAAAAAAGAAAATAGAAAAAAGAAAGAAGAAGAAAAAGAAAAAATATAATAATAAAATATTGAAAAACTAAAAGAAACAACAAAATTATATAAGTTTTACTAAACGCATTTTATTCCTGAAGTAGAAATTTTTTGCGATTACAAGTGTGTTCTTCTACTCAAAAATTGTTCCCGGGAATATAAACAAAAAAAAAAAACTATTTCTGTTTTAAAATTATTGCTCAAAACAAAAACATTACTAAACGTAACCTAAATTCGCTTTCAAAAAGAGAGATAACAATGAGGGAAGATGAGAGAGAAGTGGGACCAGGTGAGCCCGCCCATTCAATGGACGACACATGGTGCCCTAGGCCCATCTCTCTCGTCCTTGTCTATCCTCTGCTATACTTGCTTTTCTTCTCTCTCTCTCTCTCGTCCTTCTCGCTTGTCTGGACCCCTACTACAATGGAACCATCTCTAGGGTTTGCCATTGCATTGCAGCTAGTTCAGTCGTTCCTTGGCCTGTTATGGTGCAAACGAATAAACGATAACCATTATGTTCATGGAACAAATTTCTAGTAAAAAAACATCATTTTTTATTCTTATTCTCCGCACAATTTTCTAAACATATTCAAGTATTTGATAAAAGCACAAAATTTTTTCATTTGATAATCACATAAAATTTCTCTCTCTTAAGCTCTTTTCCATTCATCAACAGGTAGCAGTTGGCGGTGGGTAGTAGCTAACGGTGCATAGTGGCTACAGGTAATGTGAGGCAAGGGCGAGTGATGAAAAGAGTTTTTATATCTCTTTTTTTTTCAAAAATAAAAAAGAAAAAAAAATTTACTTCTCATTTTTGTTTCAAAATTGTTCGTAGACTAAATATTTGTTCCATAAATTTAAAAATGAAATTGTCTTATCAAACAGATTTCTATTCCAAACCTATTCTTGAGAATTGAAAAATAAATTTGACTAGAAATAGAATAATTATCATGCATGCCCTTAGGGACACCAAATTACATCAAATTTTTGAAGTTAAGTTATATTGACCGCTCCAAATCACATCAAATTTTCGATATGGGATGTCTTTGCCTAATGCCCTCACATAAACATCTTAACAACTATGAATTGCTATTTTCAAATGCTAGGACTTTGTTTCCCTTGATGATACTGAAAATAATAATGAAATACTTCAAGGACAAGCACTAATTGCTCAACCGCCAACGTTATTAATGTGCAAAAGCCCACCTTCACATGATATAGGGGAAATTTCAAAAAATGACCCGAATTGCCCTCATTTTTTTCAAATAAGAGCCCGAAGTGGACATTTTATCTTAAATAAGGACCTGAAATAGCCTTGGTTGTTTCAAATAAGAGTCTAAAGTTGCTTTGTTGTTTCAAATAAAGACTTGACCATTTTGGTTGCCAGCCGGCTAAACTTTTTCACTATCAATGGCATTTTCATCCAAATGTTCTTCCGCTTTTTTCTCATTTTTTCTTTTATTGCATTGGCTAGCGAACACTAGCAAAGGCCGATGAGGGCTCGCAAGCACTCGCTGGCAGTAAGCGAGGGCACCCTCACCAGATCTAGTGAGGGTTAGCCTCACCTAGGGTTGGTGAGGGCCCGCAAGCACTCTCCGGCAATGGGTGAGGGCACCCTCACTACATCTAGTGAGGGTCGGCCTCACCTGGGGTCAGTGAGGGCCGATCTCACGGATGGCCATGAGCAGCGGCCTCCCCGGGGTGAAGGTCGCCTTGCCCAGGCAAGGCCGTCCATCGCCTATGGCTGACATGGGTGGCCCTTGCCGAATCAGGTGAGGGCAACCCTCGCCCAACCCTCTGTGGAAATTGTCGATGGTTGGTCGGCCAGGGGGAAGAGGAAGAAGAAGAACCAAAAAAAAAAGAAAGAAAAAAGGGAAAATAGTAAATGAGAAAAAAAAATCCTTGACCACCGGAAAGTCGGGCTCTTATTTGAAACAGATATAACCACTTCAAATTCTTATTTGAAAATATAATGATATTTTAGGTCTTTATTTGATATAAGGTTTACTTCACGCTTTTATTTGATAAAATGAGGGCATATCGAGCCCTATTTTGGAATTTTCCCCATAATATATATGAGATAATAGATTAGATAAGAAAAAATAAAGTTCTTAATTGGTAATTTAGATTTATTGGCTATTAAATAACATGTGAACTGATGTTTGTTCTAGGAAGATGTACTAGATCAAGTGATAATTAACTTATTTAACTAATTAATGTGATCTAATTATCATTAAAGGAAATGCGAGGGAATGGAGCTTTTGGGGTGATGTCACTCAATCATAAAACTCCACTATACCGACTTTTATTATTAAGCCTGGTACAAAGATCATTAGTCAAAATAGTCATTCTGAACTAATATACAAGTCTGATTTTCGGCTTTCCTTATATCTATTAAAGAACATGAAATTTGAATGGGCTGACTTAAAAAAAAAAATAGAATTATACTTTATTTATAAAGTAATAGATGCGAAGATCATTTCACAAACTTCAACTTTCTACAAAATCACATTTTCATCCTAGAGCTTTCATCAACTTGGTCAATAATTATTTAATCTCCGATTTCTTTTTTGTCTATAAAACGGTCCATTGCAATTAATTTGGAAGTCAATATTTTCTGAAAATCTTCAAGTCAGAAAACTTAAACATTTCAAAAATTAGAAGCAATATCAAGATATTATCAAAACATAGCAAAAGGAATTCTTTAAAGTGTCGTAGTTTTGACATTGTAAGATAAACAATTACAACAAAATTATAGGAAATGTTAAAAAAAAAAAAAGTGACTTTTAGAGGGTGACACTCTTCCAAAACGTTTCTGGATACAATATGAACGTATACTGTATACATATATGCGGCACTAAAACGTTCTAAAGATCTACATAAGTCAAATAAAGGCAAGTCTTTTCAGTTTACATCAGAATTTTTTTTTTCTTACTTAAATTGCTCGAATAATTCATTAATTCCTGAAAATGTGAGTGCAATTTAATATTTAGTTTCACTTGAAAGTAAATTGTGCAAAATTCATAAGCGCATCACCTTAGATGTTGAAGAGTCTTCTCATGATATTCGAATTTTATAAGTTCATTTGGAGCCAATCCATAGTAGTTTGCATTGCATACATCAATTAATTAGTCTGATTTTATTTTGTCTAGAATGTGTGTATGTGTATATACACAAGTACTTGAAAATAAGTAATTACTTTGTATCCACATCTTATTTACAAAAGAAAGTAGATTCGTAATGATTTTCAATTTTTTTTTTCCTGTTTTTCTGTACTAAATCATTGATTTCAATTACTTACATTTTGTTTTTTGTGTGCCTTCTTTGCCTCGCGCCAACCGTAGTTCCCAAGAAAATGTTTGGTTGCTTTGGCACCTCCCTAAATAAATGGATTGTTTAGAGATTGACTTTCATATTCATTTTTTTTTTTTTTTTTTTGATGCCGAGGGTTTGGCCTAGCTCACCTTACGGAAGCATAGAACCAACTATACCTCAGGAGAGACTAATCCAGCAATCCACCAGCTAGGGCCCCCGCTTAAGTCGTGGAACTGCTCTGAGAGTTGTGGCGGCTCTAAGAGTCGAACCCCTGATCTGACGGTCAAGAGGCCAGGCCTCAACCTGCATAGCCATGCGTGGGTGGGTTGACCTTCATATATTTTTTTTGGTGACCCAAGGAACCTCTGTGCATTGTCTTCGCTTGGAGTAAACCCTGGAGGGAGTAGAGTCACCACCACCCTTGCTCCCCGGATAAATCGTGAGTTCCTTTCCAACAAGGCAGACGATACAGGGATTCGAATTCTGGACCTCTCGCAAAAAGAACCAGCGCCCAACCACTACACCGCCACCACAGGTGGTACCTTCGTATTCAGTCATATTATGAAATTTTGATTTTTTTTGTCTTTCTTCTATACTACTTGCATTTTGTCTTTCGTGTGGCTTCTTATCCTCGCCTATATTTTTCAAACTGGTCATTTTAAATTTCTATGAGCCCATGTTTTCCAATTGTAGTTATAATAGTGATGATGGAGAAAACAATAATTTTCTTTTATTTTATAGATAAAAATATTTTAAAATTCACAAAAAATCATAGAAAAAAATGATTGTTAAAGGAGATTGCAAAATGGAAATCATTAAATTCGATCTTGCCGATCTAGTAAAGAGATGAGTGGTAAATAGAGCCCTGCCCAATTCTAGTCACTAATCCCCTATTGTGTTGTTTTGTAATTATTTTTATAAGATTTATATATACTCCATAAAAATAAACAAAAGAATTGCTTGCTGTGATTGATATTTTTAATTTTTTGGGTAATTTAAGTTATTACCTTTTAGTCTTCCTACCATGAAAATAACTAATCAAAATCCATCAATGCAAATTGCTTCGTTTTGCCCTTGGATATGTCCTTTCATATGTAGAACCGTACACTGACCTTTGACAGCTCATAAATGCCCTCGACGACTTTTCGTGTAAGAGAGGGAAGGAAGAGTGAGACAACAGAGAGAGAGAGAGAGAGAGAAATGGGACCCAGAGCCTACATCTCCCTCGTCCTTGTCTCCGTTCTCTGCTACTTGCTCTTCCCGCTCTCTCCTCTGCTACACTGAGACTATCCCGGCACTCGCCGCTACAGCTTGTTCCATGCCCTCTTGAAATATCTACCTGTCCCTCACATTTTTCACGGTTATACCACACTTCTCGTATCCTTTCAATTCTCTCTCTAGCTATTGAAATCCTAACAAGAAATTCACGTTGATTTTACATTTCAACTCGGCATGGACAACAATCGAGGAGGTCGTCAAGCAACCGCTGAGGAACATGAGATCGAGCTCGTGAATCAGCCGTCATTGCTTACCATGTCAGATGATATTGAGGCGGTGCTGAAATGTTTGAATAAATCAGCACGTGGAAGCAGATTTACCATCTTCAGAGTCCCTGAGGCGATTGGCGAGGGTATTGCCAAGGCATGCCGGCCTCGCATCGTCTCTATTGGCCCGTACCATCATGGAAAATTGGGGTTGAAAATGCTTCAGGAGTACAAGTGGAGATACCTCCACAATATGTTGGGCCGAACTCAACCGGATGGTATCCCCCTTAAAAACCTCATCGATGTAGTGGCCCTAAAAGAGAAAATGATCCGGCAATGCTACTCGGAGAGCACCGACAATTTCAGTGGACCTGATCTTGTGAAGATGATGGTCCTCGATGGATGCTTCATCATTGAGTTCCTCCGTCAATTAGGGGGGGTCGTACCTAAACTCGACGGGCCTCTATCCTTCAATTTATATGTGAAAGCTTGTGTAATGCAGGACCTTCTACGACTTGAGAACCAGCTACCCTACTTCGTTCTTGAGGATTTGTTAGGAACGACGAATGATCCAGACGTAACCTTGTCCTTGGCCGATCTTATCGTCAATTTGTTCAGCTGCTTCCTGAAAGGACGAGGCAATGTCAGGGAAAGACGAATAAATCGGAAAGGAGTGCACTTACTCGACGCATTTTGTCTGAGCTTAATACCTTGGGATCAAGAAGACGATCAAGTAGACTACAGCTCATCTTTTGCTATGATCAAATCTGCATCCGAGTTGCATCGAGTGGGAATTGGATTCAAGTAGAGGAAAGCCAGCACCTTCCTGGATATCAAATTTGACAGAAAACGCAGAACTGTTGAAATCCCAAAAATAACAGTAGATGATGACGACCTCAATTTGTTACTGCCTAATATGGTTGCTTTTGAACAGTATCGTGGCCGTTGGAATGATTGTCATGTAAGTGCCTATGCCATGTTCATGGGATGTCTTATTCACATGGCCAATGATGTACAACTTTTGCGTGACTTTAAAGTCATCTCAAATCACGGCATGAGCAACGGGGAATTTGCACACTTCTTCGATGACATCCGTAAAGGTGCTGTTTTCGAAGTTGTTGGGAAGAGCTATCTAGCATCGCAATTTGCAATTTTAAACTAGTCTCTTAAGTATGAATGGGCTCACCGTTGCTGTGCACAACTCCTAAATGCCTTTCATGACAACCCATGGTCAGCTCTTTCGGGCCTAGCTATTATAGTGACACTTGCAAGCATGATTCAAACAGTGTACGCTTTACTGCAGTACTATCACCCCCAAGTAGCAAGAAGCACATAGAAGCTGCATCTTCTATATTGATTTCATTCCATATGGAAGCTATATTGACTTTGTTTTTAGTGAATCTTTTGAGTTGTTGATACTTTCCTTGTAGCCAGATCAATCTTGAGTACGTGGATTAACATTTTTCATCACTGTAAGTGGTGATCACTAGGTAAGAGCACAAAACGGTGATCCCATTCCGCCAGGTAATCTAGAATTTACTCCACCCTAGGCCTAGCCACTACTGAGTTCCATGGAACTAAGGACCAGATCAGCCGGTTAAATGGTGTTCTACAACTAATAAAACCAAAGTCACACGACAAAAGAGGTGTATTGGTGCAAAACCATCCTTATTTTACTAGCCATGCTAAATGCTTGTGTTACAAATAAATGAACCTTTCCACCCAAAAAGAGTCCAATGCATCATAAAATGCGTCAATACCATTGTCAACCTATTCTCAAGTTGTCTCTTCCAAATACCAAAGTCGTCGCCCAGTTCACTGCAACGTAGAACCTATTCCTCCAATTGACTACCCTTGTGAGATAAGCTGAATGCCAAACCAACCAGCTCATGAATCCTGCGTGCGATATCCCCTTCGCATCCTGCATAAAAGAATGTTTGCAAAAATGATGACGATTGATTCCATGAATCATAGAAGTACTAGGTATTATAAAAGAAAACCATAAGTGTGGCATGGTAGCACGTTCTGCACCTTAGACTGGCGTAAATCAACAAGTGCCTTGTAACGCCCAACAAAAGCCATGCTTCCCAAATGCCTATACACGAATGGGTCTCCTAGAGATATGTCTTTCGAGCAAAATGCCTTCCCTCCATTTTGCTTCCCTATCCTACGAAACAGTTCTTCCAAGAATTTCCATTCCCTTTCTGTGACCTGTTTCAGAAATCGGCATTCATATTTGTCGCGACCTCTTTTTTTCGGCGCCCGCAATCGCGTGCGGGCGCCTAAGGAGGCTAATGGCTCGGCTGAAATTAATTATGCTCGGACTCTCCCAAGTCCACCAATTCACAACTTAATGGTCCATGTTTTTAACCTGCAAACTGATTTTCGAAATGGAGTCGCCACTAATCAATTTGGGGTGGGTTGATTAGAAACCCAAGCGAAGTATCGGGAGAAATACTTGCTCCTGCGCAACTAGAGAAATTAGGATCGGGGACTTGATTACACTAGTTAATCACTAATGCCCTTTCGGTACCTAATCTTGTTTAAACCCGAGGTTTTTGGATGTTCGAGGGTTTTCCATGCATTTTTGGGAGGAAAAACATTTTTCTAGGTCATTTTCTAATTTTTGGACATAAAAGGGGCTTTTTGGGATTTTTTGGTATTTTTGGTAAAATACAAGTCTTTTTTTTTGGCTTTTTCTGAATTTTTTGGCTTTTTCATGAATTTTTGGCCTTTTTGGATTTCTGGCATTTTTGGAAAATATGGAATATTTTTGATTTTTTTGATTTTTTGGAAAATAAAAATAATTTTATCATTTTTTTATTTTTTCGATTTTCTGGAAATTAAAACATTTTTTAATATTTTTGGAATATAAAATATTTTTTGGATTTTTATATTAAAATATTAATATATATATTTAAAACGACCCGGTTCGGGTTCCCGGGTTGGGACCGACCCGGGCTAGCCCCAAAACGCATATGGGCAGCTACGCGGGCCCGACTTTTTTTTTTTTTTTTTTTTTTGGGCGAAGGGACCCAAGCCCACAACGAAATTGGGCCCTTCCGTGTAAAACAGGCCCGTGCACAAACGAGCCCAGCTGACCCGGGCCTACGAAAATACCCGCCCTGCTTGGAAATCGGGCCAGTCCCGACCCGAGCGACTAAAACCCTAGGGGAACCGGGTCATCCGCCTGACCTGATTCCGCTCCACTTCGCGACTTCCTCTCTCTCTCTCAACTCGCGGCGCTGAAGGAAGGGCTGGGGCGGCGGCTTGCGGTGACGACGACGGTGATGCAGAGGACGGCGGTGGCCGGTCGTTCGTCGAACTAGAGAGCATGACTCAACAACAACAGCCGGGATCTATTTGGTCGGTCGGGACTAGGGTTTAGGGCTTCACAGACGGGGGGCCGACGGCAACGATGCGGTAGACAGGGACGGCAAGGGGTGGCGAGTGAAAACGACGACGGCCAAGAGGGGCTTGATACCTGCTTATGGAGAGGATATGGCGCGGCGGCGCGGCTGGTTGGCGAGATGGAATCGTTGGTGGTGGAGGTTTCGTCGGTGGCGACGGAGCGATGACGATGGCGTCGAGGAGGGATCACAGCATGGTGGTGAACAAATCCGAGCCTCCCCCTTCTGATTTCCCTTCGCTCACCCCCCCCTTCTTCGCAGATCTAACCCCTCGCACTCGGATCTCTCTCATTCTCGACCAGATCTCTCCCCCTCCGGCCAGATCCGAGCCTCCACCGGCCGAATCTGACCTCTTCGGACTCGCTCGCCGGCGGCCTCCCCCGAAGTCTCTCAGTGGGAGGTTAGCCTAGCTCGCGACCCGATTCCTCTCTCGCTCGCCTTCTTCTCGTTCGCTCTTCAATCTCCTCCGAAGTCTCTCAGGAGGAAGCTTCCAAGCTCACAATCTTCTGGCGTCTCCTTCGTCAACGGTGGCCCCCCTCTATTTATAGGCGCAGGAGCAGCCGGTCGGCGAGGCCTCAACCCGCCGGTTGGACCGCCGTCCCATCCACCATCATCACCTCCTCCGGTCATGTCCTGTCGACGCCACCTGCTCCTCTGCTCTGCACGCGACTGCCGTCCGTCCACCCCCTTCCTCTCCATCGCGCCCTCTACGCGTGCGCTACAGAGGCGCGAGGATGAAGAAGATGCGGTGGGGGCCGGGCTTGGCGGAAATGGGCTGAGAGCCCATGGAGGGGCTGCTCCTCTTTTGCTTTTTTTTCTTTTGCTTTGTTTTTGCTGTTGGTTTTTTTGGTTTATTATCCGAAAATCAAACAAAATAATAATAAAGTCTAATCTAATTTTAGGCGTCAACAGCTGCCCCTCTTTGAAGGTGAGCTCGCAGAGGTTGCATTCAAAGACAAAATGATGCCTAAAATTTGGTTATATATGCGTAGCGGATTATATTTTATTTGGGACTTATTATCCTATGTAAAAAGAGCAATATAACATTACATATTCTAAGACAGATAAAAAAATACCTGTAGTTACTTACCGGGAGTGAGTGAGATAGGGTGTGAGCCCCGAGCTTTGGCAAGTATCAAGGCGTCATCTTACCTGGTGACATGAGGAGGTTGCTTTTCCAGGGCTCGAACCATTCTTCAGTCGCCTGTTAAAACAATCAATAATTTGTCCAGGACCCGAACCTTTCTTCGGTTGCCTTGACAAGAAATTGCTTCTCTAGGACCTGAACCATTCTTCGGTCGCATGTTGGAGCAATTAGGGGTTTGTCTCGGACCCGAACCATTCTTCGGTCACCTTGACGGGAGATTGCTCCTCTAGGACCCGAACCATTCTTCGGTCGCCTGTTAAAACAATCAATGATTTGTTGAGGACCCGAACCTTTCTTCGGTCGCCTTGACGGGAGATTGCTCCTCTAGGACCCGAACCATTCTTCGGTTGCCTGTTGGAGTAATCAAGGGTTTGTCTCAGACCCGAACCATTCTTCGATTGTCGTGACGGGAAATTGCTTCTCCAGGACCCGAACCATTCTTCGGTCGCCTGTTAAAACAATCAATGATTTGTCGAGGACCGGAACCTTTCTTTGGTTGCCTTAACGGGAGATTGCTCCTCTAGGACCCGAACCATTCTTCGGTCGCCTGTTGGAGTAATCAAGGGTTTGTCTCGGACCCGAACCATTCTTCGGTTGCCATGACGGGAAATTGCTTCTCCAGGACCTAAACCATTCTTCGGTCGCCTGTTAAAACAATTAATGATTTGTCGAGGACCCGAACCTTTCTTCGGTCGCCTTGACGGGAGATTGCTCCTCTAGGACCCGAACCATTCTTCAGTCGCCTGTTGGAGTAATCAAGGGTTTGTCTCGGACCCGAACCATTCTTCGGTTGCCATGACGGGAAATTGCTTTTCCAGGACCCGAATCATTCTTCGGTCGCCTGTTAAAACAATTAATGATTTGTCTAGGACCCGAACCTTTCTTCGGTTGCCTTGACGGGAGGTTGCTCCTCCAGGACCCGAACCATTCTTCGGTCGCCTGTTGGAGTAATTAAGGGTTTGTCTCGGACCCGAACCATTCTTCGGTCGCCTTGACGGGAGATGCACCGACCTTTCTCAGGGCATCTCATTTGTGGGTGTCTGATTTGTATCGAGGACACCAGTTGGTACCCGACCTTTCTCGGGAGATGTGCCGACCTTTCTCAGGGCATCGTATTTGTTGGGGTGTCTGACTTCTGTCAAAGACACTGGATGGAACCCGACCTTTTTCGGGAGGATGCACCGACCTTTCTCAGGGCATTGATTTGGGGGATATCTAGACATTCACAAGCATATCAAAGAGTTCCTGGATATTGGAAATATTGAGAACATACATTGGATATTTGTGAAGGTATCCCCACCTCCTGGCAATTGGGAAATATCGAGGGCATACCTGGGATATTGGTGAAGGTCGCTCACCTCCTGGTAGTTGGAATATCGAGGACGTACCTTAGATATTCATGAAGGTTTTTCACCGACTAGTAATTGGGAATATTGAGGACGTGCCTCGCATATTCGTGAAGGTCTCTCGCCTCCTGGATTGCCACAAGCACTTAAAAGGGGTGGAACACCTGGACAACGGTGAATACTTGACGATATGGGGATACCTAGACAGCAGTAGGCATTCCAAGAAATACTTGGTCAATCGTGAGTATCAACACTCTGAGGACAACTCGAACAGGTCGAGTGTCAGGAAAAGGGAGTATCCGAATGGTGGCCGGTACTCAAAGACAATAGGGATGCTGAGACAGTTGCAAGCATCCAAACTCAAGGGACAACTCGAATAGGTCGAGTGTCAATAAGAGAGTACCTGGACAGTGATAGGTACTTCAAGACAAATGGGGATAGCGATATGTTTACCTGGCAATATCTCTGATCTTTGAGAGTATGTCTGCTATTTGCACAATATGCACACATGATTGTATATACTGTAAATTCATGATTTATGCATGATAACTTTATCAATTGCGTATCATTCGAATTCCATTGGGGAAGATTTTAAGAGACAACATTTATTCGGAATATAGATGTTTTGAGCATGCCAGATGAGGGACTTTCAGTCTGAAATGACTTTTCACTCACTCTCATGGAGAAGGCTATCCTGACCATTGATGCAGGATTTACAAGGACCACACTATCTCACTGTCATCATGTCAGTAGGGGTTTGAGTATTCTCGTAAAAGGTACGAATTTACCAATGTGAGAGGTCTTTGTTGAAATTGTGATGCAGACTTGGTTAATAGCTCATCAAATGGAACCGTCAAGGTCAGGGCTCATGAACGAAGTGCCGCACGATCATCTCCAGGTTTGCAAGTCAAAAGTCCTGCGAAAAGAGATAGAATAGTCTTGCTCGTACTTCTTCGAGCGATGCTTATAGACATATGAAATCCTACGTTAATTGAAGTGCCCCTAGTCTGAAGAGACTTTTACAATGTAGCGTAGACTTGGCTCACATGTAAGAAGGTGAGAGTTAGTGACTGTCTTGGCATTTGTCACTAGTCTTTCTTCACGGTCAGCTGGAGGTTGTATCATTTAAACAACAATTTCTCTTGGGAATACAAATGGCTATGTCTTTATTTGGGGCATCGGCCTTGCTTTTACTAGGCACACTGCTTTTTTCATGCCCCTGTTTCTCATCTTAATTTTTCATTCATGGGCATTGACCTTACTTTTACCAGGTACACTGCTTTTTCATGCCCCATTTTTTGTTCTTGTTGCTTGATGAACTGATCTTGACAAGTTCAAGCAAATGCCTTTGCTAGGCTATGGAGTCTTCATATTTTGTTGGCACTTCTGATTATGTTGCTCAAGCGACAGTGGCTTCTGTTTTGCCTCCATGTGAGGGTGAATTTTCAGACTCGATTGAGTTGTAGAATGGATACGAGTGCGTAAATAAAGAATTGCTCTTCATGACTTTAGGGCACTTAAATTAACGCGGGTGTTCATATGTAATAAAGACACTCAAAGATTGATGCAAGTGCGGGCAAGAAAATTTCTATCCCCTTTCTCACCTTGTGATACTGATTTGCTTTTGACTTGCCCCAGTGTGGGGTGGTTCTTTGTCGAGAGTATTTATCAGTATATGGGGCTCATAGTGAGCGATGGGGTGCCCCTCACTGCTTTGATCATCGTACCATTCGCGAGAGAACTCTTTACCCTATAGTCATGGAATCTTCTGCACTCATCTCACAAGTGTATAGATGGGGGGGACTGTGTGTAGGATATGGCTTGCCTTTCATCATTCTGACGTGCCTCATCCAACATGCTCAATCAATCTTGTATTCTTCAATTAGCTGTCTATTCTAATAGTTCTCAATGGAATCAATGATTTAGACAGACAAAATCATCATGCAGAGTTCACCTAGAAAAATGCATGCAGTGTATGATGTGATGGAGTTTGGTACCTCAAAATAAATGAAAGGCTTTTTACTCAAGAAGAACTTATTAGCAGCTTTAGGGGTGCTTACTTGGTGGAACGGTATTCACAAATGTGTTGAAATTTGAACATTTAAAAGAGTTATTTACAAAAGGTTATTCACAAATGGGTGTCGATGGATGTCCCTATTGATTTGATTGGGTGTCTCTGCTCTTGCCCCGAGTTTGGATCACTTGGTTTGCCCCATTCAACCATTAAGCATGGCCCTTGAATCCCAATGCTTCCTGTCAACATAAGCTCAGAGAGTGAGTGCTAGAGATGACACCAAGTTGCATTTCCCCCGAGTTTATATGAGCTGGCTTCTAGGGATACTTGAATGTCGATGATGGCTTCTTTGCAGTTCCATGCTTCTTTCGACCGGCTTTTCTTACTTGTGGCCACGTAGGCATGATTGCTAGTTGTTGATTTACTTTCAATGCCTTCCTTTTGTGGAACTTCCCCTCCTGTCTTTGATTAGCAGCATTGGGCAAAGTCATGTATCTCAAGCTTCTATGGAATTTTGAGATGGCCAATTAAAGTTTCCACCTTTCCAATAGTAATTGCTTCTTGCAAGGGCACCCATCTGGAACAAGAAATGAGGTTTCGGGATTCTAAAATTGTTGATTGGGACAGAAGGTTCCTTCTAACCAGGCTGGCTCTTGAACGACGCATCTTTTACACCAAGCTAGGCGAAATTGACATGGATTACTCTTATGTGTCTGCCTGGGTAATGTCAATTTGCTCAAGCTATACTATCGAGTTTGCTACTTGGTTTTTGACACTTCCTTATGTGCTGGTGATTACCATTCATTTTTCTCCAAATACACGATTTTCATGACGGTGTAAATACATCACTCATATATAAAAGGTGCATAGGCATTTTCAATATGATAGAGAGGTGTTTGGCAATGCCAGATGATGAACATCATTCAAGGGTAGTACTTTTTTATAGCATCGGAATTAACTGGCTTAGAAAACTCTCGCCCATCCATCTCAGTTAGGATCAAGGCTCCTCCGGGGAGTATCTTCTTTATTACATAAGGACCCTTGTAATTTGGGGCGAACTTGCCTCCGTGCTGCGGAAAGATTGGCGCGTCTTTCTCAAGACTAGCTCATTTACCTCGAAGTGCCCGGGTCGCACCTTTTGATTAAATGATCGAGCTACCTTCGCGATAACACCGACCGTGACGAGAGGGCTTTCGTCGCTTTTCATCGATCATGTTCAGCCGCTCGAGCCTTTGTTGTGTCCATTCCTCCTTAGATAATCCAGCCTGGGATAAAATTCGTAGGGAAGGGATTTCTACTTCCACGGGTAAAACTGCCGCCATACCGTAAACCAGGGAAAAAAGGGTTGCCCCAGTAGAAGTTCGAATCGAAGTTCGATATGCTGTTAGTGCAAAGGGTAGCCTCTCGTGCCATTCGCGGTAATTTTCAGCCGTCTTGGCTAGGATTCTCTTGATGTTCTTGTTGGCGGCCTCTACAGCCCCATTCATTTGCGGGCGATAAGGGGATGAGTTCAGATGCTGGATCTTGAACTTAGAAAATAATTGATCAATCAGCTTGTTGTTCAGATTTGTCCCGTTGTCGGTGACGATGGAATCTGGCACGCCATATCGAGCGTTTGATAAACTTCATAACATTCCGTGCAGTTACACTTGCATATAATGTGGCCTCGATCCATTTCGAAAAGTAATCAATTGCAATCAAGATGAACCGATGCCCGTTTGACGCCTTTGGGTTAATTGGGCCGATTACATCGATGCCCCACATTGAAAACGGCCATGGCTCAGATAACTGATGCAGTTTAGTTGGAGGGACATTTATTTTATCTCCGTGAATTTGACAATGGTGACAACTTCGTACATGCTGAGCACAATCATTCTCTAAGGGGAGCCAGTAATAACCCAGTCTCATTATCTTCTTGGCCAACATACGTCCATTCATGTAAGGGCCACATACTCCCTCATGTATTTCTTGCATTATTCGTGTGGCTTCTGCCGCGTCCACACATCTTAGCAGGACTGAATCATACGATCTTTTGTATAGATTTTCACCGCTGACGAAAAACTTTGAAGCCATTTTCATTAGGAATTTTCGATCAAAGGGAGTGCTTTGTTCAGGGAACTCCTGCTTTTTGACGTATTTCATGATGTCGTAATACCAGGGTCTCCCGTCGGGCTCTTCAGTTATGGCCATGCAGTAGGCCTGTCTTGCCAGGACTTCAATTTTTAAAGGCTCAACTTCTAACCCTCTCGTTGCTTGCAACATAGATGATAGAGTTGCTAATGCATCAGCGAACTGATTATGAATTCTAGGTAGGTATTCAAACGAGATGTCTTGGAATCTTCCCGCCAACTTTTCTAAGTAACCATGATAAGGCACAAGTTTGGCGTCTTTTGTCTTCCATTCGCCCAATGTCTGGAGGATTATTAAGGTAGAATCACCGAACACCTTTAGCTTCGTCACTCTCATTTCAATAGCCGCTTGCAGGCCGAGGATGCATGCTTCATATTCGGCTATATTGTTGGTACATGGAAACATCAATTTTGCAGCCACAGGATAATGCTGTCCATTTGGGGATATCAAGTTTGCCCCAGTGCTGGAGCCTGATAAATTTACAGCTCCGTCAAAGAACATGCTCCACGTGTCTTCTTCTACCGCGAAAATTCGATCGTCCAGGGGATTATCCTTGCATACTTCTTTAGGACAGTCTGCTAACATATTAGCAATCACCCGCCCTTTAACTGATTTTTGTGACATGACTTGAATGTCGAATTCCGAGATCAGGATTTGCCATTTGGCCAATTTTCCTACCAATGCTGGGCGACTGAGCAAATACTTAATCGGATCACTTTCGGTTACGAGGAATGTTTAGTAATGCAAGGTATACTGTCGAAGTCTATGCAACACCCATACTAATGCGGCGCATGTTTTTTCTGATTTGGAGTAGTTTTGCTCTGACTTGGTGAACTTTTTGCTCAAATAGTAGATGGCTCGCTCCTTCTGGTCATGGGGCTCCTTTTGTGTCAGCATTGCACCTAAGGACTCACTGCTGATTGTAAGGTAGAGAATTAAAGGGTGCCCCGGTACTGGAGGTACTAGAATCGGGGGTTTCATCAAGTATTGCTTTAGGTCTTCAAATGCCCGTCGGCAATCATCATCCCATTTAATTTGTGCGTCTTTCCTAAGAAGTTTAAAGAAAGGTTTTGCAGTTTCAGAAAGCTGGGAAATGAATCGAGTGATGTAATTTAATCTCCCCAGGAGGCTCCGGACTTCTTTTACAGTCGAGGGAGGAGGCATCTCGAATATCGCCTTGGTTTTTGATGGATCTACTTCTATCCCTTTACAGCTTACAATGAATCCAAGTAATTTGCCAGAAGTTGCCCCAAACACACATTTCGCTGGATTCAAGCGCAACTTAAACTGGCGAAGTCGCTCAAATAGTTTCTCCAGGGTCTTCACATGGTTTTCTCCATGTTTGGTTTTAGCGATCATGTCATTGACATACACTTCAATTTCTTTGTGCATCATGTCATGGAAAAGGGTGACCATGGCTCGCTGGTAAGTTGCTCCCGCATTTTTCAAGCCAAAAGGCATGACCTTATAATGGAAAGTTCCCCATGGAGTAATGAATGCCGTTTTTTCCTTGTCTTCTTCCTTCATCTTTATTTGGTTGTATCCCGAGAATCCATCCATAAAAGAGAATAGTTTGAACCCGCAAAGATCTTGTCTACCAGAACGTCTATGTGGGGTAATGGGAAGTCATCTTTCGGGCTTGCTTTGTTCAAGTCACGATAGTCGACACAAACACGTATTCGACCATCCTTCTTCTTCACTTGCACAATGTTTGCTACCCAGTTGGGGTATCGCGAGACTTCGAGGAAACCCACTTCGAGGAGCTTCATTACCTCTTCTTCAATCTTTTTTGACAATTCCGGCTTGGTTCTTCTTAGCCGTTGTTTCTTGGGGGCTATATCAGGGTTAGTTGGCAAACTATGCTCCACGATCATTGGATCAAGGCCTGGCATAACCGCATATGACCATGCGAATACGTTTTGATACCTCTTTAAAAGAGCAATCAGGTTCGCAGCTTCTTCTTCAGGAAGGTTGGTGCCAATCTTTATTTCTCTTGGACCTTCTGTGTTGCCTAAATTGACAGTGACGGTGTCTCAATGGTAAAGGGCCTTGTTTCTTCATGCCGCTCCCAGTCTCGTTGAATTTCATTGGAATTATCAAAGTCATCATTTGAGCTATCAGAATTGCTATCATGGCTATCCATGATGCTGGTTTGGACCGCTCCCATACCCTTGCCTACCGCTAGATTATTCCTGTGTCATAGAGTAGATAGGCTAAGAGGACAAATAAGGTTAGTAGTATGCATGCTTTTTTTTTTTTGGAAATGTGATAAATTGTTCTTGAAGATTTAGGATAAGGAAACATGAGGAGACCCGGGCCTCAGATTTCTTCTTTCATTTGATGGCTGGCTATCATCAACGGGCCGGTTTGGTGTGTCTCCCCATGCCCTCAAAATGTTTTCAACTTTATTTATTAGTAGACGGATTTACAAAGTGATTTCAAAAAATGGTTCCCCAAGTGGAACAGGTGTTGAAAACAAAACAAGCCAAACTCTTAAAAAAATATGTACAGGCTCCCACGTAGGGGAGTATGCGAAGGAAATAAAAAGGATTCTACTCGAGCGAGTCTACGCCCATTTCCCCTAGCGGTCCTTCATTGATAGTGCCCACGAAGAAGTCTTCATACCAGCTACCAGCCACGTCTCCCTATGCTTGCGGCTTTGTAGATTCCAGATCATCCATGCCTTCCCATCCATCAGGGACGATGCGGCGATGATGATCATAGAAACTTTGGGGGATTGAATAATTGACATAGTAGTCAAATTTACCACTTGGCTGACCCAAAGTGTCCATGATCATCTCTCCTCTACGTGCTTCCTTAGCATGCTCAGGGAACATGGTACGAGTGCTGGGTACCACGAGGAGGTGATTTTGGCCAAAACACGGCCACAGAGAGCGGAACGTGAATACCCCAGCATCTAAAAGATCCTGAACCTTGTCTTTCAGGATGGTACAGCCATCTAACGAGTGTCCTAATTCTCCCGAATGATAATCACATTGCTTGGATGGATCATAATCAAGGAAGTACTCAGGAGTAGGATGACTCAGTTCCCTGGCGATTAGCCCTTGCTCTAGGAGGATGGGAAAAACGATGGTCATCGATTTAGGAAGAGGCGAATACTGCCTCATGCTTTTTGAGGACTGAGATAGCCGGACCCCTTGCCAGATCGCATCAGTAGGGTCTTCTTCATTTACTACTAAATCTTCATTATGACGAGAGCGGAATGTGCGGGTAGCTTGAGCGAAGTTTTCCGTCAAGTGGTGTACTGTCTCGCGTACTTCATCAACTTGGCGTTGAAGCTGGATGAATGAGAAGTTATCGCCTGCTCCTTCTAACTGCTCTTCCTCAATAGCACATATAGAAATGTCTCCAAACATGGTGGTCATGTCATCCGGCCCCTCTTTCTTTGAGGGCCAAGTTGTGCCCTCCTGGATTACGGGCAAGTTTGAGCTCTCGGGGTTGAACCAATTTGAAGTATTGATCACTCCTTCCTCTTCATGCATCATCCGAGCTGGGCCTGGGAAAGTTTCCACGAGACGGGGGTATAAAAGGCCGACTTTTTTCTTTGCTTTTCTATCCGGGAGGTATCCTAAACCGATAGTGTGGGATCTCTTCAAGGCTTCAATAGGTTGACGGATGCCCTGGCCTTCCTTACCAAGTCCTTGTCCTGGAATGAAACCGTGTCCAACCATGATTTTTCCTACCATAATCGCAGCACTTGATACTTCGGGGATGAGGGGCAAGGTCCCTCGATTTTCGTGTACAGTAGACACGAGCTCGAACGATTGATAGCTAGCTTCATTCTTGTCACCAGGCTCAACATAAGGAATGGTTGTCTCGTGGTAGATACGGTGGTCTTCTTCTCCTTGAACTGTGATTAGCTTCCCTCCAACCACGAACTTCACACTTTGGTGGAGGCTTGAAGGTACTGCTTCTGCAACATGGATCCATGGGTGCCCTAAGAGGAAATTGAACGCAGTGGAGATATCCATTACTTGGAACAAAATTTTGAATATAGTTGGGCCAATTTGAACGTCGAGCTCAATCTCTCCTACTGTTTCCTTCTTTGTTCCATCAAATGCTCGAATAGAAGTCTTGGGTACTTGGATCCGTGATTTGTTTATTTGAAGGCGACATAGTGTTGCTAGTGGACATATGTTAAGAGCAGATCCATTGTCAATCAGCACTCGAACAACGTGAGATGCGTTGCATTTGACTGATATGTAGAGGCCTTTGGTGTGTCCTCTACCCTCCTCAGGGATTTCTTCATCAAGAATGCCATTTGATCCTTCAGTAGAATGGTGCTAACAAATTCCTCGAGTTTGTCATGTTCAATTGTTTCAGGGACATGTACCTCACTTAATACCTTCATAAGGGATTTTTGGTGCTTGACAGATGTCTGAAGCAATTCCAGCAGAGAGATCTGTGCTGGTGATTTTCGTAATTGCTCCACCACATTATACTCGCTTGCCTTAACTACGGCCAAAAACTCCTTGGCTTCTTCGTCGTCGTGACGGGCTTAGCGAGGCTGCGTATTTGCGTGAGCATAGGTTCGCCCAGATCTCGTGACTAAACCCACATCGAGGTCATAAGACCATGGTACCACTTTGTTACATTTATATTTGTAAGGCTGGGGGATTTCAATGATTATAGTTGCTTCCGCTATCGATGCTTCGATTATATCCTCCGGTGGGGTGGAATCTTTCTTCTTCCTTTCTACATTTAGCGTGGCACATTCCTCATCCCAGTTGATGAGGACTTGTGATATAGTGGAAACTATGCCGGTGTGACCAACATGTATGATTATTCCGCCTCCTATCATTCTTGATACCCTTGCTTTCATTGTCACAAAAGGTGGTATTTTGTCATTCGAATAATACCCGGTTTCCACTAGCCCTTGATAGATGTCAACAATAGGGGTACTAACATTTCTGATTTGACTAGCTTCATAACCGAATATCGCATTTACTTTGTCAGCATGATCAGGGAGTGGATTGCTTTGGACATTTGGCCTCGTCGTCTGGAATGAGAAGGCTTTAGTATCCAGCAGGTTCTGGATCCGATGTTTAAGGATGAAGCAATCATCAGTTGAATGGCCTAGTTCTCCCATGTGGTAATCGCATTTTTTGGATGGGTCGTAGCTGGTGAAGCTTTCAGCATTGGGTCGTCTCGGCTCAATCGAGAGGAGATTCTTGTTCCGGAGGATTGCCAAAACCTGGGAAGGAGATCCAGGAAGCGGAGTGAATTGTCTTCGGTTGTTGTAGCGTTGAGGCTGACGGCTATTGGTTTGCTGTTGGCCTGTGCTTGTCTGAACAATTGGGAGGTGACCGGTATTTGCGATGTAGGTGGCATTGACATCGCTCAGGGGCTCTTTATCCTTTTTCATGCTGAATCTTCTGCCGACAGGTGTAGGCTCGGTGAACCAGCCATCTCTTAACCCTATCTCTATCTGCTCTCCCACTGGAATGAGTTGATTGAATGATTCAGCGATCGTAGTCACCATCTGGTTGCGGTATTCATAGGGGAGGGTTTTGATGAACATTTTTCTTAATTCAAAGTTAGTCGGTTCGAGACTGATCTGGGCGGCGAGATTCCTCCACCTGATAGCATATTCTTTGAAAGATTCCCGCTTCTTCTTTTCCATGCGATCGAGATCCTCACGAGAAGGGGTAATGTCCATTATGAATTTGTACTGCTTGAGGAATGCCTCGCTTGCTTCACTCCATGTTTCGATGAGGTTTATGTTTTTCTTGATGTACCACCTCAAAGCGGGACCTACTAGACTTGATGGAACAATTTGGATCATTAAAGGCACATTATTAACGTCTTGGGTCATTTGAACCAAGTACATTTGCAAATGAGCCCTTGGGCAGGTTGTGCCATCGTATTTCTCAAATTCGGGCATTTTAAACTTTTCGGGCATTTTGACTTTGGAGTAGATGGAGAGGTCGTTGGAGTAGGATCCTGTAGGCCTTGCAGTTGCTTTAGCCTTTCTTCAAGCTTCTCCAGACGCTTATCATGCTCGGTCTTAGACGAAATGTTGGGTTTTACTTTCTTAACCATGATTTGGTGTGCGTCGTCCTCCAATTCAGGCATGCTATCATCGATTTCTCTTCCTTGTTCTCCTCGGGTGGATGATTGCGGTAATACTACTTCGATTGAGGCTAGGGTAGGAGTCAATTTGCCCTGAATGGAATCTACTTGCTTTGAGAGCTATTGAAGCACATTGAAGACCTGCTTCAATTCTCTTTCCATAATCTCGACACGGCTTGGTACATTTTCTTCAGCCATCTAAGCTTTTGGATTTGGTGAATATGGCTATGTTGTGATTACCTGCTAACACAGGAAATGGAGAAAACGTAAATAAAGGAAACACATGGAACACTGGCTCATGGCAAGGGTCGAGTCATTCTTATTTATTAACAAGAGATTTATACAATGCCAAAAGGATTTTTGACATAAGTCGGACGACCCTAGACATTCACATTAAAACACACATCAAAAAGCCACGACGTCCATTTTTATATGCGATGGGAAGTCCCGATCTTGCGACGCCGTTTGCTCTTTTGAGATAACTTTGATATGCGACTCTTGCTGGTCTCCAAACTTTCTTCAAGAGACTTGATCATTTCTTGCTTGGTAAGTTTTTGCTTACATCGGGATTACGGGCTGCAACTCCTCGGGAATCCCATGGTTGAGGATGTAAAAGGTGGATGCATGATGGCCTTTTTCCTGTCCCTTCAATCTTCTGGGTACGATAATCCTCTCTGGGTGGCATCTATCCCATGCATTCTGAATTATGTTGATTTCCTCTGAGTAGTCATAACCGGTGGGGTTGAAAGAAACCCGAAACAATCCTGTCTTGAGTGGTGGCGGGACTTCTTGAAGGATCCTATACTGGCGAGCTACCCTATATGGATAGTATGAGGTAGCTCCGGAGAGGCCCAGCAGTGAGATGGGATCGTAATAATCAAGCGCGAAATGTGCCTCGCTCACAAGGAACCACTTAGTTCGCCATATGAATGTCTCTGGGACTGGGTTTTTTAATAAGTTAATCCATCGAGAATATTCTTCATTGGGAGAATATTTCTCCAAGCTTTGGAATTTTTGCGGTGGGTGCTTGAACTCATTGATTTCAAATATTTGCATGAGGTGCCCAAATCTTTTGATATGAGAAAAGAACCACATTTGTAAAATTTCTGGGGCAGCTCTCATGATCTTTTCTTTTCGATCTTTGAAACGATTAAGGGATAAAAATGTTTCGGCTAAAACCATGTTTACATATCCCGCTCCAAAAGTGATTTGATTTATTATCCCCACGATTGAAGGATTTATGGCATTCTTTCTATGGGGAAAGATAATAAATCCAAAGAACGCCAAAACGAAGATCTTGGTTTTTTGGGACATTGACTGTTTTTCAAAGCATTCGGTTAAGGATGATAGTGGGAAAGCATTGTTGTTAGTTCTAACAATTTCTCTTACTGAATGATTTTTTAAAAAAAGTGATAGACTGACTATGGGGTTAATGCCAATTTGTGGCTTAGTAAGCTCTGCTCCGAGGGGCATTCCTATGGCGAGACTGTATTCCTCCAAAGTAGGAGTCAGTTCAAATTTGCCAAACACGAAAGTGGATGTTTCCGGACACCAGAAATGTGGCAAGGCTTGCATGATCCCAGAGTGAATATTGATTTGGAGCAATGGGAGGAGATGACCAATCCTCATTTTGACACGCTCTTGGCCGAGCTGATCTAACTGATTCCACCACCTGAGGAGCTCTTTCTTTGGGGCGGGAATGAACTTGATATCGATTCTTCCCATCGCATTAAAAAGAGGCTACACAACTGACCCTATATTGCCATGAGCCATAAAAGATTAAGTAAAAGTAAATAAATTACTTTGCTTCTAAATAAAATGGCAAGGGCAAGGGCATACAGATGGGATGTGCAGCTCGATTTCTAACTCGGAAGGCTTGATGAAATTAAAAGGGTATCCGCCCATCGCAGTCTCGCGTTAGCAGTATACCCCCTTAACCTCGGCTAAGAAATTCGGGGAAAAGAAAGGCAACCTCTACATCGCAGTCTCGCGTTCGAGGTCGTATCTTTCTTAACACCATCCTAAAAATCCTATGGCGGCCCAGGTCCAGCGGCCGGGTTGTATGTGCCATGTGTAGTGCTAAAATAGTAAAGCATGCACAATAATTTATAATCACAAAACAATATATAAAATTATGATAAATTTCTAAACTTTTGACCTGCATAAAGAAAAAACCTAAGTCAGTAAAGAATTTAAACAAGACAAAAATGGCCAAAGTCCTCACATTCCCCAGTGGAGTCGCCAAGCTGTCGCGACCTCTTTTTTTCGGTGCCCGCAATCGCGTGCGGGCGCCTAAGGAGGCTAATGGCTCGGCTGAAATTAATTATGCCCGGACTCTCCCAACTCCACCAAGTCACAACTTAATGGTCCATGTTTTTAACCTGCAAACTGATTTTCGAAATGGAGTCGCCACTAATCAATTTGGGGTGGGTTGATTAGAAACCCAAGTGAAGTATCGAGAGAAATACTTGCTCCTGCGCAACCAGAGAAATTAGGATCGGGGACTTGATTACACTAGTTAATCACTAATGCCCTTTCGGTACCTAATCTTGTTTAAACCCTGAGGTTTTTTTGGATGTTCGAGGGGTTTTCCATGCATTTTTGGGAGGAAAAACATTTTTCTAGGTCATTTTCTAATTTTTGGACATAAAAGGGGCTTTTTGGGATTTTTTTGGTATTTTTGGTAAAATACAAGTCTTTTTTTTTTTGGCTTTTTTTGAATTTTTTGGCTTTTTCATGAATTTTTGGCCTTTTTGGATTTTTGGCATTTTTGGAAAATATGGAATATTTTTGATTTTTTTTTATTTTTTGGAAAATAAAAATAATTTTATCATTTTTTATTATTTTTTCGATTTTCTGGAAATTAAAACATTTTAAATATTTTTGGAATATAAAATATTTTTTGGATTTTTATATTAAAATATTAATATATATTAAAAACGACCCGGTTCGGGTTCCGGGTTGGGACCGACCCGAGCTAGCCCCAAAACGCATAAGGGCCCGCTATGCGGGCCCGATTTTTTTTTTTTTTTGGGCGAAGGGACCCAAGCCCACAACGAAATTGGGCCCTTCCGCGTAAAACAGGTCCGTGCGCAAACGAGCCCAGCTGACCCGGGCCTACGAAAATACCCACCCGGCTTGGAAATCGGGCCAATCCCGGCCCGAGCGACTAAAACCCTAGGGGAACCGGCTCATCTGCCCGACCCGATTCCGCTCCACTTCGTGACTTCCTCTCTCTCTCTCAACTCGCGACGCTGAAGGAAGGGCTGGGGCGGCGGCTTGCGGTGACGACGACGGTGACGCAGAGGACGGCGGTGGCCGGTCATTCGTCGAACTGGAGAGCGTGACTCAACAACAACAGCCGGGATCTATTTGGTCGGTCGGGACTAGGGTTTAGGGCTTCACGGACGGGGGGCCGACGGCAACGACGCGGTAGATAGGGACGGCGAGGGGTGGCGAGTGAAAACGACAACGGCCAAGAGGGGCTTGATACCTGCTTATGGAGAGGATATGGCGCGGCGGCGTGGCTGGTTGGCGAGATGGAATCGTTGGTGGTGGAGGTTTCGTCGGTGGCGACGGAGCGATGACGATGGCGTCGAGGAGGGATCACAGCATGGTGGTGAACAAATCCGAGCCTCCCCCTTCTGATTTCCCTTCGCTCACCCCCCTTTCTTCGCAGATCTAACCCCTCGCGCTCGGATCTCTCTCACTCTCGACCAGATCTCTCCCCCTCCGGCCAGATCCGAGCCTCCACCAGCCGAATCTGACCTCTTCGGACTCGCTCGCCGGCGGCCTCCCCCGAAGTCTCTCAGTGGGAGGTCAGCCTAGCTCGCGACCCGATTCCTCTCTCGCTCGCCTTCTTCTCGTTCGCTCTTCAACCTCCTCCGAAGTCTCTCAGGAGGAAGCTTCCAAGCTCACGATCTTCTTGCGTCCCCTTCGTCAACGGTGGCCCCCCTCTATTTATAGGCGCGGGAGCGGCCGGTCGGCGAGGCCTCGACCCGCCGGTTGGACCGCCGTCCCATCCACCATCATCACCTCCTCTGCTCCGCACGCGACTGCCGTCCGTCCACCCCCTTCCTCTCCATCGTGCCCTCTGCGCGTGTGCTACAGAGGCGCGAGGAAGAAGAAGATGCGGTGGGGGCCGGGCTTGGCAGAAATGGGCTGAGAGCCCATGGAGGGGCTGCTCCTCTTTTGCTTTTTTTCTTTTGCTTTGTTTTTGCTGTTGGTTTTTTTGGTTTATTATCCGAAAATCAAACAAAATAATAATAAAGTCTAATCTAATTTTAGGCGTCAACAATATTATTTCCGAGGAAAGAAACCCTTTATGCAATGAGAAAGAGATAGTGAATGGCCAATTCCAATTTCAAATGGATTCATGCCACATCTTGTACAAAGTAGAGCAAGGAGATAAAGTTGAAGATTATCGATCAAATGAAGAGCTATAGTGAGACATCTTTAAAGGAATTAGACAGGGTGACTGAACCTGAGCTAAAGCAGGAAGCACCGTCCTCCCTATCTATTCAAGAAAACCTGCACAGTCCCCCAGTGCAAACACATCTTCCACTGAAGATACCCTCAACCATTCGTCAACTCCAATCCTGAAACAGTTGAGAGGACAAATCATATGGTTTGGAAGGTGGTAAAATGCTAAAATCAGATTGCCACAAAGTTCTTATCTCGAGATTGCTATTGCAGAGTTAGATGACCAAGGAGAGAAGAAATCTTATTTCCTCACCTTCCACCAGGGGATTTGGGAAGATCAAGTGACTTGATAAACTCTGAGGGTCCAACACCAATGGACCAGATTAGGAGGCCGTATGGAACATCCGTACCATCATTCAGTACAATTTTCTTTGCATGCACCTCTTTCACCACTCCTCTTTTAAGATGAACACCGGACTAGCGATTGAAAGCATTAAACCAGCACCAAAATGAACCGCTGGAAAAGATGATGGTAACTTGAGAAAGAAAATCAACTTACCCTTGTTAGATGATTCGTCGCATACTGTCGTAAGCCAACATCAAAAGACGACAGTATTTCGTTTGCATGTTAAAGTGTGTACTTGTCAATTCATGTTACTTACATTTTTCCAAACCGATGCTAGCATTTGTATGTGAGTGTGTATGAGTACCTCAATAAGGGTGACTTGAATATGTTCTTAACATGAGGAAAACTTTCACAGACGTCTTTCATGATAAAATCACTTAATTCACTGTTGAACTCTACTCCAGTTGGTCCACCTCCAATGACGACACAGTGTAAAAGGCATTTCCTCTCTTCTTCTGATATGCCTATAAGATACAGAGAAGGAATCACTCCCCCAATCTCCATTGAAGCCGTAAAATCTCACTGATCTTTAATTATAGAGACTGTGGAGGCAAAAACAATGAGCATCTTCTTCTATTTCTGAGACTTTGGAATGTTGCTCTGTAAGCACAATACATATGGTTGGAGAATTGAGGTACCTGGATTTTCAGAGAGCATGAGGTTCAACAAAAGCTTCTTCTTGATTTCTTGGGCATGATTCACCACCCGAAGGAAGTAGGCATGGTCCTTAACACCCTTTATACCGAAAGTCAAGGGCTCGGCTCTGGCTGCAATGACCAGCTTGTCGTATGCTCTTGAGGCAGTCCGCCATTGCCAAACGTTTCACAGTACACCTGGTCAATAGGCAACGAGATTTAGCAAAAGAGACACAAAAAGGGAATACTGTGGCAGATTTGCAATGCCTAGTGTTATTTGACATGTCTTACCGGTGCATCTTTGGTCCCATCACATTGGAGAAATGAAATTTAACCTTATCTCACTATGTAGTACGTACCTAAAATACTTTTCGACATGTCCAACAGTGTGGACAATGCATGCTGATTTATGTTAGTTTATTTGACTTGCCAGATAATCACACACGGAATTCTTATATAGCCAGGACCTCGACACAAATGCAAAAGTGTGAACAATCCATGTCAATGTTTGTCACACAGTATATTATAAATTTCTGATGTTTGTTCATTGCTATTTGAAGAAGACGGAGGAAAATTCCAGTCAATCAACACATGCAAAATGAAAAGGAACTGATCACGTCCTTGGAGGAAAATGTATATGAGCATCAAAATCAACATACAATAGCCAGATATTCAACTTACTTAATGCTTGGCAGTGTCCATTCCAGTGCAGGAAGCCAAATAGAAGTACGAATTGGGAGTTGCAGAAAGAGCAGGCTGTATCCGGCTCACAGCTCAGCAACCGAACGGAACTCCAAAGTTCCGACACAAGTTGACGGAAGAAGGGGAGTGAAAACCATGTGATTTCGGGGTGAAATGCACACAATATCATACATGTTCATATCAAGCCCCTTCATAAATCGGCAAGCCGCCCAACCGGTACCAAGAACAACCACCATCGGCTTTTCTCCGGGTTTAGTCGGTTCAAGACCCGGATATCTGTCGCTCTCATATTCAGAATCAGACCCCGCCAATGCCCTCTCAGCTCCAGGAAATTGATCATGTGGGGTTGTCCTAATTCCTCTGCTCCAGTTACTAGCATAATTTAACTTACTCGATGGTAAGCGGTCGAAAAAAATCACTTCTCGTGGGGGCAATTTCAAAAGAAGAAAAGGAAAATGAATCCGCGAGTACTCCTCTAAAAGTCTCTTCTTTTCCATGTCTAAAGCTCCCAATAGCACTTCCTGCTCTTCTCAGGTTGCCCCGAACAATTCTTGCAAATGCCATAGAGTACAACACTGATACTACAGCAAGTTGATAGCGTGGATCCTTAGGCCTATTGATGAAATTGCACCTGAGAAAAAAGAGAGGCCTGGGCTTAAACTATAAGAAAAGCAGAAATCATCATAGCTTGACCCCTCTTGGAGACCCCATATGGATTACGACTTGTGTCCACCGGTCAAAAACTTTCGAAACGAAGACCCACGTGTTCTTGAAGCACATCACAGGACAGAGAAGCATATCTGATTGCTTTTAATCGAACAAAAGCAAAAATCAATGGATAAATGAATAAAAGTAATAAAGGTGCAAAAAGAGAGAGAGATTTCTGGCCCATCCCCCGATACTTTACCTAATAAATTCGAATTATTTTATGTACAAATATTAGCTGTATTCGGCACATTTAAAAGTACTGCCGTCGCATAATAAAGTTTATGCTCCTTAAAGTAAAAAAAATAAAGAAATATTATTTATAAGTGTTTTTATTCATTCATGTTGTGCCATCCTCTATTTTGTGGCAATTAATATCGCAACAACTCTGAACTTATAAACGTTTAAAGTATTATTCACAACTTGAACAATACCTGAACAATAAAGCAAATCACACATAAGATGAGGAAGATGGTGCACTATTTTGCCTTGCATAATTAATTTCTATAATTTACGATGACATCATGTTACATATTAAACTAGAAGCGATGTAAATATATTAAATTTCTTATCTAATCAATCATGCTATAAATCACTAATTAATTCAGGCATGTTTCTTGTGTAATAGTAATTAAGCTAATTATGTTCAAAAGATAGGTATCGAATGATAGTAGAGCAACGCAAGGGGAAAGTGATATATATAATGTAGCATTAATTATCAGCAAGAAACATGAGCTTAATGTTATTAATTAGGAAAATAATCACTAAAGGGTTATGTAAGTACTTTAGATTTACAAATGATAAGATAAGATAAGATAAGATAAGATAAGATGAGATGGTAACTAGTTAGAAAATGTCAAATTAGAAAAGTCCAAAAGAGACGAGCCTCACTTCAAGTATAACGAAATTGAAGCATATATCAGAAAACAAGGAAAAGTGCCAAAAAAATCATAAACCTTTTGTATTTGTGCCAATTTAGTCATAAACCTTTTTTTGTGCAAATTTAGTTCTAAACTTTTTTACTTAGTGCCGATTCAGTTCTTTCCGGCCAAAATTAGGTGGATTTTGCTAACTAGATGCCAGCCGGCTGATGTGGCCTAATCTGCTGATGTGGACAACTTTTAATAATATTTTAATAATTTTGAATTTTTGAATTTTTTATTCTTTTTCTTTTTTTCTTCTCTCCTCCTTCCTCTGGCCGTTGGTCGAACCACGGCGACCAGCCAGAGGCGACGGCCAGCAAGGCTCGCCAGCCACCTCGCCAGTGGCCGTGAGGGCGGCCTTGCCGGCCATGGGCGAGGCTCGATCCTACCAGCTCGGTGTGAGGCGAGCCTCGCCAGCCCGACGAGAGGCCTCCTCACACAAGGCTGGCGAGGGTCGAGCCTCGCCCTCACTGCCACTAGTGAGGTGCCCTCGCAACCACTGGCGAGATGGCCGGCGAGCCTCGCGGGCCATTGCCTTTGGCCGGTCGCCGTGGTCCGGCCAACGGTCGGAGGAAGGAGGAGAAAAGAAAAATATAAAATATAAAATATAAAATTCTAAAATTCTAAAATATTAAAATAATATTAAAAGTTGTCCACGTCGGTCGGCCGATATCCAGTCAACAAAATCTGGCCAAAATTGGTCAGAAATGACCGAATCGGTATTAAGTAAAAATGTTTATGACTAAATTGACATCAAAAAAAGGTTTATGATTAAATTGACATAAACACAAAATGTTTAGAATTTTTTTGGCACTTTTCCCTCAGAAAATATCCTCTCTATATAGCAACTTTGTCATTACCCAGATTAGCCAAAGTGTAGCAGCCTCATAGCTTTAACATATAGCTCTCACTTCTCAAACCTTCCAACCGGCTTTTCTCTTTGCTTCGTTCTTCAGAGGAAGAAGAAGAAGAAGAAAGAGGGAGATGGCAGTTTCGAGGAGCGGCAAGATCAATGGCGGACGTTTGTCGCGCAGAGGGTTTCGAGCCGTCCAATCCCAAGGCGAGGCCAAGGGAAGGTGGCGATTGTCGTGGAGTTGGCTCATTTGTTTGCCTTCATCTTCTCTCTCAATCTCAGAAACAGATGTGCTAGTTCTCATTGAGAGAGAGAGAGATGTTCCTGTAATCATCAAAGCATTAGGAGGAGCGGTTCGCTGTTGTAATTAAGAGGTTCTTGAATTTGCAGAGTGAACAATTTTGTGGATACTTGATCGGATTCTTCTTATTCTTTTTTTCTATGGCTATTTATTCGTTTCTTTAAATCTGTTTTTTTGTCGGAAATATAATCGAGACAGACTAAATTCAATTTTAGTTTGTTGCAAGTCTTTTGGAGATGTGAGAGGTTGAGAGTTTGAACCGTACTTGTGGAAATTTGGGGGTGGAATCCGCTACCAACATAAGGCAAACAAAAAAATGAAACTATCTGATGTAGCTGTAGTTGTATTGTATAATCTCTAAATGAGGAAAACAAAAGGGATGTATTGCGTAGTCTTATAATGCATTTGTCATGCACTTCATCCTAAGGAAAAATATTTTATGGATCAGCTATACTATTAATATATATTGCTAAGATGATATGTATCTTACATATACTTCTTATTTGATCTTTGAGACTCTCATTTGTTAGGATCCCAAACGGTAGAAAACATATTTTCTTAAAGCAACAATCCCTTAATGGTTGGCTGAAGTAATTTCTTGAAAGCTTGTTTAGTTGTGCAGTGCTTATTGAACTTTTCTCAGAAAATTTAATATTACTGTGGCGATAATCAAATACTCAAAAATTTATGATCAAATTTCAACTCAAATTTTATCAATTTAGGTGCAATTATAGGGACTCGTTGGATCCAAATTTTGCTCTCCATTATAAGACATGACACAACGAGATACAATCGCAAAGAAGCCTCTGAAGCAAACGCAATCTGATCAAGGCTCTAGCTGTCCCAGGCGAGTGGGTAACATCTATATACTTTACGATGCCTGACCCCTTATCTTCTTTCCTATCTCATCAGATGTCACACCCCTAGCCCATCTAATGAAGCCCTACTCAAAGACGGATTGAGACATGCAAGCCAGCTAAATAGGATCAAGATTTGACAGAACTTGATATGCCATCTTCTTCTTTTGTTCGAAATATGCCATCTGACTTATGATAATATTATAAAATGGGACAAAATACGAGATGGTATTCGGATCTTATATTAGATCTTACATTTGATACGCATCTCTAAAATGCAGCCTCCTCGTTGGACGACGCCCCATATCATGATGCTTTCAAAACGGTAAAAATAAAATAAAAATAGACAACTAATAAAACCACGTTCTCTTGAAGCACTTATCAAGACAAGGACCGGTATCCCATAAATTATATTTTATCGAAATAATATTTATACAAAGTTCCATATAAATTCTCCAGCCTTGTTTGATTCGATTTCGGAAAAATATCCTTAAAAAAAAAAAAAATACCTTTGAATTAAAGGAATTTTCTGAAATAAAAATAGTACTTGGTAAATTATAATTTTAAGTGCATTCGATAAAAATTACATTTTGTAAATGATTTTTGCTAATTTTTTTAAAAGTTTTAAATACTTTTTGTTGAAGGTCGCGCGACCCCTCAAGTGGCGGTCGCTGTCGCGCTACCCCCGGCTTCTCTATCCAAACCCATGGAGAAGATGAAAAAGATGAATAGTGAATGAAGACCAAGACTTGTATTTGAAGAATGCAACTTCTCAAAGGACTTCCAAACCTACTTTGGCTAAAAGCCTTTAGAGTCAATTTGAAATGTAATTGTCTATTTCCAAAGTTAAGTAAAAGATGTTATTTACATCTAGCCAAGAGACTTTACAATCCCAAAGCTCATTTGAAATGTAGAATCAAACAAGGCCTTTCTCCTATCACAAAATACTTTATCTTAGGCATGAACACACGTGTAATATGTCGGCGGATTATAAAACAGTGCTGTCATTGGAACTTGCTAGAGAATATGGTTGGAAATGCAACATGGAAATCATAGAGAGTTGGGTTTTTTTTCTTTTTTTGGGGGGGGGGGGCTAATACATTAAAAAAATCCCCAAACTAATATATTTGTGACAAATTTATTCCAAACTATTTTTTTGATAATGAAAAACCCCAAATTGATACATTTATGACAAATTTATCCCAACTGACCATAAAAAATCATAAATTGGTATGCTTGTGACAAATTCACCAAAAACTAATTTATTTCACCACAAAAAAAAAAATACTAAACCGGTGTATTTGTGACAAATATACCATATGTTAAATTGGATTAATATCACAAAAAATTATAACTGTGACAAACGCAGAGTAAAATCCTAAATCAGTACACTAGTCAACCGTCACATTTAATTTAACTTAATAATTTGATGGTAAAATTTAACGGAAACTAACAGAGGTTAAATTTGTCACAAGTATATCAGTTTATGATAAATTTGTTAAAGGTATACCGGTTTTGGGTTTTTGGTTGTTTAAAAATTAGTTTGGAGTAAATTTGTCATGGGTGTACTAGTTTGGCGTTTTTCAAGGTATTAACCATTTTTTTATGTCAGAAAAATAGAGAGTTTGGTTTAATAAATTATTAAAAATGGCATGTAGGTTTTCTTTTATGAATTTATTGTGTCACCCTTTATCTTGTGGAGATTTAATACAGCAAAAATTATCAGTTTTGAAAGCTTACGGTTGTTCTGCAACTTCAACAAATTTCGAGTAAATGTCTAGATCGAGCTTAATTTTATTTAAGTGTCGAAATCATAGAGAGTTAGGTTTATTAAATTATTAAGAATTTTTTTTTTTCTTTTTTGAATTTATTGTGTGGCCCTTTATTTTATGTGCCAAAATTTGCTTATTTGCGAATCGTAAAAATCAAAATGAAGCAATGGATTCTATTTAGAACCCTAATAAAAATTTGGCATACGTCTTATGCAGCAAGTTATGATATAAAATTGAGCACATGAATTAATACTTTTCGTTTATGAAGTTTTCGAGTGTTGATCATGATATCTTACAATGTACCACATTTAGGGTTAATGCCATTAAAATTTCAAACTAATCTTCATGTCACAAAAATTCCCAAGTTGATATCTCTGTCTAAAATGTATCTTTTGTTAACATGTATACGTGACAATGAAAAGTGGACTTTTAGGTTTCTCAGTGAATTTCATCTTAATATCATCTACCAAGCGTGTTGATAGGCATAATTTTAAAGGGATATAGGCAGAATGCTAAGGTAAATTTAGACCAAGAGTATTGGATTTTGTTAACTTGTGTTAGTATGGGATTGCAATGGGATACTGATGTGAAATTTTTTGTGTGATAAAAATTAATTTATGTTAAATATAAGAATACAAATTTTAAATTTTAAATGGAATTACCGCCGCTGCGGGTCAAAATCAAAAAAATGTTTTCAAAACCCGCCACGCCCACAAGGTCAAAAAGTCAAAACCCAACAATTCAAATCAGACAAAGCCCATGCAACGTGACAGTTGGCAATGCCAGCTTGGTCAACAGGAATCTACGAACCCATCAAGAGAGTCAAACGGTCAAACCAAGATTGCAGTTGTTTATTCCTCACCTCCAACCTATAAAAACAAGATCACCCTCTCTAGCAACCCATCGACTTCCCCACACTCTCAATCTCATCATAACTCAAAAACACCCATGAGAAGAACATCACAGAGAGAGAGAGAGAGAGAGAGAGAGAGAGAGAGAGAGAGAGAGAGAGAGAGAGAGAGAGAGAGAGAGGAGGGGGGGGGGGACATGGCGGATTCAAGAAGTTCGACAGTGAGCATTGTCGGTGGCGGCGAGGTTGCAAGAGGTGTCATGCACAGGACGATTCCGAGGAGAGGCCGGGTGAAGTTGGCTATAGTGGCAGGGCTTGCACATCGGTTGGCCTCCATGTTCACCGTCCACGTTCGATGCGCCGGTGCTCATTTTTCGCAGTAGGAAAGTACCATCAAGATAAACGTCATCTTCTCATGATGATTCTGATAGAGGCCGCGTTTTTTAGCAGATACAAGAAGATGGTGGGGCAAATGAACTGGGTTCATCACATAGAAAGATCCCAGTTCAAAGAGAGAGAGATCTTTTAATCTTTGTTGGGAATCTTTAGGAGGAGCGGCTTATTGCAATTGAGAGGTTCTTGATTTTGTAACCATAGTGTGGAGTGAAAGAACTTTGTGGAGACTTGATGGGATTCTCCTTGTTTTTACTTTTCTTTTAATACGTTGCCTTTTGCCGCAAATAAAAGTGGGATGGACTAAACTCGATCTAGTTTTTTCTTGGGTACTTATTCTTTTCTTTGAGATGTTTGAGGTAGAAAGTTCGAACCCTAACTGTGAGAATTTGAGGGGGGGACTGGGTGTTAAAACCAACACAAGGCATTTAGAAAAAGCGAGACGAACCCAATTCAATTCAATCTAGCAACAAAAAAGGAAGAATAACTCTTGAAAATCCCGCTCCAGAGTGAGAAGAATCGGCAACAAACCTCAATGGCAAAATGCTTGAGGATGGCGGAGCGCACTTGGGGCACTTGCCAGCCTTTGAGAAACTGCGGGATCGATCTCGTCGACTAGGAATTTGCCATGATCAGGCGAGCTCACAAGCTGCTCGGCCTTTCTCGTGGCCACTCGAGCTCGCAGCAATCCACGACCCATTAATCCTCTCCCGTTCGATAAAACTCCAACGAAAGAGCTCAATCAACACCAGATATCCTCGAAATTCTTCAATCATCTAGCAAATTATTGTGGTTTTCCTTTGCACTATTATCAAGTTCATATCCGATATCCCCTTGATTGAACAGTTTTATGTTCGGAGAACAGGCATGGAACAAATCCATTTTTAGCCCTTAAAAAGACCCGCAGAAAAAGGGAACAAAATGGCCGCCGGCCCCTCACCCTCACCATCCGACTCTCTTCTTCCCTTCGCCACTGTCAAGACGAGGTGGATTTACCGGTTGAACTGAATATATGAGGGATAAATAGTTAAGAAACGGGTAAAATTCACAAAAATTTCAAATTTTTCCAAACACATTTACTCCAAACTCTTTTTTGTAACATAAAAATCCCAAATTTATGCCTATGTGGCATACTTACCCCAACCTTATATAGTGTGGAACATTTATTCCAAATTTTTTTAGTAATATCAAAAACCCCAAACTTGTACTTGTTTGACACATTTTTTGAGACATTCGTCCCTGCTCTCTTTTTGGATAATGCTTACCACATGTTCAACGAAATGCCTACGTCCTCTTTAGCTCTCGGCTTGTTTTGAATGTGCGTCGGTCATTAGGGTTTTCGTTTTTGGGGGTTTCGTTGCCGTTGTAGCTTTGCGCGTGGTTTTTTTTTTTTTTTTTTCCTTTCTTAGTTGCCTAGACAATATCCAACGGTGGTCTAGCGAGCGGCGAGGTCTTGTTTGGTGGAAATTGCAAACGGTGGCCAACATTGGCCATTAAGAAGGCAATGGCATCGGTCGAGCGATTGATTTCTAGGCGGGAAGTGGGCCAAGCTGCCAGGCGAAACCTTTTGTTTAACTTCTGTGGGTGGCGACGCTGGTTGCCGGCATAAAAACTAAACGAATTCCTATTGGGCTATTTCATACAAGATCCCAAGGGTCTATTTGTTTATTTTTGTTTATGTTCCCCATAACAAAAATTTCTATTCTTTTGTTCCAAGGAACAAAAAAAGAACAAAAACGCGTTTGGTAAAACTCCATTTTTTGTTCTCGGGAACAAAAAATCAATTTTTTTGTTCCTAGGAATAGATTTGGAATAGAAATAAGAAGTATAAAAAAGTTGTTTCTTGTTCCGAAAACAATTCCAAGAAACAATTTTTCTCTCCTCTCTTTTTCTTCTCTTTCTTTTCTTCTTCTTTTCTTCTTCTTTTCTTCTTCTTCCTTTTGCCAGTCATCAACCTTGGCCATAGCCGGTGCCGGCGACTGGCTGGATGAGGGCCGGCGACCTCGCCAGAGCGTCGCCAACCCCCGGAGATGCCAAGCCACAACGAGGCTCGGCCTCGCCGACCAGCACTCGCCTAGCCACCGAGGCCACCGGCGAGGCTCCGGCGAGCTCGCCCAGCCGATTAGAATCTAGAAAATATTTAACTGAAAACAACTTTCACATGTTTATATACTTTTGTTTTTTGTTTTTTTTGGTTTTTTGTTTTTTGTTTTTGCCCATGTTTATATACTTTTGTTGTGTATATCACCATCAAATTATTTCTTACCAATTTTATTTTAGATACATATATATAATGTGATGATCAATGCAAAAAAAATAAAAACAAAAACAAGAGATCTCTTTGAAGATTTATATATATATATTCTTTGTTACATTCCCTTATGTGAAGCTTTAAAAGATGAAATTTAATTACAGCAAAATTATGCATAAAATAAGAACTCCTTTAAAATGACAGCGAAATTTCATTCATTTGGGATTGACAAAAAAATTATATCATTCATAGAGTACTTACAAAAAAAAAAAAAAAAAAAAAAACAAATCAAGATGCCTCATGTGGATGACTTTTTCTTATCAATGTGTTTAGTATATTTTAGATACTCCTATGACGTCTTATATGCTCGTGTAAAAGTGTCTCGTCAATGATAAGGAAAAAAAAATTCTTTGACATAGTAAATTAACAGGCTTGATATATATATATTAAGAACAATGAAATTGAAAAATAAAATGTTCTCTAAAACAGTGAGCTTTTGAAATAGGATGGATGAAGAATAAATTGGCCATTATGATCACAATGATGGATAAAAGACTTTTTAAATTTATTTTCTAAATAGCAATAAGTTTAAATTTTACAAAAAAAAAAAAAAACAATAGAACTTATGCAAATATGCAAATTATTAAGATTGATCAAAAGCGTAAAAGCCACCAAAGCCACCAATGTCCTCAAACTTTGTTAATTGTGACACATTTGCTTCAAATTTTTTTGACGCCAAAAAACTCCAAACTTGTATTTATGTAACGAATTTACTCCATATTAGTACAATGTGACACATTTACCCTAATTTTTTTGTTACACAAAAAATCTCAAATTTTTATTAGTATGACACATTTATCCAAAAAATTTGATATCATAAAAAAGTTGAAACTTTTGATATCACAAAAAAAAAAAATTGAAGATAAATATGTCACATAAGTACAAAAAAATATAAGATAAATGCATTATAAATGATAAAGTTTGGGATTTTTTGTGAGTTTTTTCTTTATTGAGTGGGCATTACTCGCATAGGGGCGGAGATAGTCCCATCTGATCATGTGTTGATATGTAATTAGTTTTCTAAGATTTATATTTACAAAAGAATTGCTTCCTGTGATTTGTATTTTAATATTTTGGGTAATTTAAGTTAGGAAAATTTGCCTTTTTTGTTTTCCACCATGCAAATGGCTATCAAAATCCATCAATGCAAGTTGCTTCATTTGGCCCCACGCTTTTCTTGTCACGATGAATGAGCCGCGTCTGCGGTCACTCGTGTTCTTCGAGGTGGAAATGAATGCACAAAAATGTCCTTTCTTATGGACATGCGCGCCATTGTACACTGACCGTTGATGGCTACGAAGCCCTTGACGACTTTTCTGCATGTAAGTCAAGCTCTCTTCCACTTTCAATTAAGAATCTCATAGATAAATTATACTTTAATGTAACATGTGACATATGACATTTTTTTTATAAGTGATTTCAAAATTCAAAGTCGATTTAGATTTCCTGCTGAAATTTAAAACTTACTCATCAAAATCGATTCTTAATTTTTAGAATCTGAAATTTATTCCGTATATTTTGAATCTATTTTTTTATTAAAAATAAGTGCTACAATAAAAATGAAAATTCCTCATTTATCAATAGCAACAATATAAAAAAAGAAATACGTAAAATAAAAATAAATAATAAAAAATTAAAAACGTGTAACATAAAACCTAAATTATAAAACTTCAATCCTTAATCATCTATTAAAAATCGGTTGTTAATAACTCATTTACAATTAAAGCATAAATTCTTCAAAAACACAAACAAAAAAAGTCTAGGTCAAATAGAATGATGAAAAAATGCCTACAGAACATTAAAGTTCACCTATCACATTAAAAAAACTAATAGATACGAATGTTAGTATATCCCCATATGTTAGTTTTATCGGAGAGCAAGGAAGCAAGAGGCAACAACTTATCACTATTCTTTTAGCCCTTTTTTCCCAAGAGATATGAAAAAGTGTAGATGCTTTTTTATTTGTAGTTTTTCATTGAAAATGTTAAATTTATCAATCGCACTTCAAAAATGTGTATCTATGTATGGGTGCGCGTGCCTATTCAGTTTACATCGGAGATTATTTTTTTCTTAACTAAATTGCTCGAACAATTCGTTAATTCCTAAAAATGTTAGTGCAATTTAATATTTAGTTTCACTTGAAAGTAAATTGTGCAAAATTCAAAATCGCATCACCTTAGATGTTGAAGAGTCTTCTCATGATGTTCAAATTTTATAAGTTCATTTGGAGCCAATCCATAGTAGTAGCAATGCATACATCGATTAATTAGTTTGATTTTATTTTGTCTAGAATGTGTGTGTGTGTGTATATATAAATACACAAGCACCTGAAGATAAGTAATTACTTTGTATCCACATCTTATTTACAAAAGTAAGTAGATTCATAATGATTTTCGATTTATTTTCCTTTTTTTTCTGTACTAAATCATTAACTTCAACTACTTACATTTTGTCTTTTGTGTGCCTTCTTTGCCTCGCACCAACCGTAGTTCCTAAGAAAATGGTTGCTTTGGCACCTCCCTAAATAAATGGGATGTGAAGAGATTGACCTTCATATTCATTCACATTATGAAATTTCGATTTTTTTTTTGTCTTTTTTCTTGTACTACTTGCATTTTGTCTTTTGTGTGGCTTATTGTCCTCGCCCAAATTTCTCAAATTGGTCATTTTAAATCTCTATGAGCCCGTGTTTTCCAATTGTCATCATAATAGCAATGAAGGAGAAAATAGTAATTTTCTTCTTTTATTTCTAGATAATAGTAAGTTTAAAATTCATGAAAAATCATAAAAAGAAAATAATTATGTCAAAGGAGATTGCAAAATAGAAATCATTAAGGTCGATCATGTCAGTCTAGTAAAGATATGAATAGCCTAGCCTTACTCGTATATGGGACAGGAAGAGCCCTACCTAATCCTAGTCATTGGTCGCCTGATGTGTTGATTTGTAATTATTTTATAAGATTTTTATATACTCCATAAGCATAAACAAAAGAATTGCTTACTGTAATTTATATTTTTAATCTTTTGGGCACTTTTAATTTATGAATTCACCTTTCTGTCTTGCCGCCATGAAAATGGCTAATCAAAATCTATCAATGCATATTGCTTCGTTCGGCCCCACGCGTTTTCTTGTCAAGATGAATGAATCATGTGTACGCTCACTCTTCATTTGGCCCACGCGTTTTTGGATGTATCCTTTTCCATACTGAACCATACAATGACCTTTAAGGGCTCATAAATCCCTCAACGACTTTTCTGCAGTCAAGTCCTGTTTGTTAATGTTACTATTCTTTCGTTTTTCTGTTCTCCTTCCTTGAATTAAAAAAGAAGAGATCTATTTAATAAAATCAATTAATTTTTTTTTTTTTCAAAATAAAAAAGTGGCCTGAGAATAGATTTAAAACAAAAACAGAAAGGTAGAAAAAATAATTTCTTGCTCTTGAGAATAATTTCTAAAATTAAGTTATTTTTTCTTTTCTTTTATTTCTCCAAATAAAAAAGTGGTCGACTGTCGATGGCGGCCAGCGATGGCCAAACAACATGGAGTAGCGATCGTAAAAGAAACAAAGAAAAAGGTCTTTAAAATTTTTAAAAATTAAAAGAAATTATATGTTATAAAATTCTTTTTTTGGCATTTTTATTCTTTTTTCATTTTTAGAATTGAAATTTTATATAGTTATTAAATGTGTTTTTTATTCAAAAATATAAAAATATATATTTATAAAAAAATTGAAGCATTTCCAAATGAATCATAAGTTAAGGGCATGTTTGTTTATTTTTGTTTCTGTTCCTTTAAAAAAAAATAGAAAATAGAAAGAAGAAAAAAAGGAAAAATATAATAATAAAATATTGAAAAACTAAAAGAAACAACAAAATTATATAAGTTTACTAAACACATTTCTATTCCTAAGGTAGAAATTTTTTGCGATTCAAAAGCGTGTTCTTCTACTCGAGAAATTGTTCCGGCAACATAAAAAAAAAAAAAAACTATTTATGTTCAAAAATTATTTCTCAAAATAAAAACGTTATCAAACGTACCTAAATTCGCTTTCGAAAATAGAGATAACAAGGAGGGAAGATGAGAGAGAAGTGGGACCAGGTGAGCCCGCCCATTCAATTGGACGACACATGGCACCCCAGGCCCATCTCTCTCGTCCTTGTCTATCCTCTGCTATACTTGCTTTTCTTCTCTCTCCCTCGTCCTTCTCTCTCGTCTGGACCCCTACTACAATGGAACCATCTCTAGGGTTTGCCATTGCATTGCAGCTAGTTCAGTCGTTCCTTGGCCTCTTATGGAGCAAATGAATAAACGATAACCATTATGTTCATGGAACGAATTTCTAGTAAAAAACATCATTTTTTTATTCTTATTCTCTGGACAATTTTCTAAATATATTTAAGTATTTGATAAAAGCACAAAATTTTTTCATTTGATAATCACATAAAATTTCTCTCGCTTAAGCTCTTTTCCATTCATCAACAAGAGTGGTTGGCGGTGGGTTGTAGCTAACGGTGCATAGTGGCTGCATGTAATGTGAGGCAAGGGCGAGTGATGAAAAGAGTTTTTCTATCTTTTTTTTTTTCAAAAATAAAAAAGTAAAAAAATCTTACTTCTCATTTTTGTTTCAAAATTGTTCGTAGACTAAATATTTGTTCCATAAATTTAAAAATGAAATTGTCTCATCAAATAGATTTCTATTCCAAACCTATTCTTGAGAATTGAAAAATAAATTTGACTAGAAATAGAATAATTATCATGCATGCCATTAGGGATGCCAAATGCCAAATTACATCAAATTTTTGAAGCTAAGTTATATTGACCGCTCCAAATCACATCAAATTTTTGAAGCTAAGTTATATTGACCGCTCCAAATCACATCAAATTTTCGATATGGGATGTCTTTGCCTAATGCCCTCACATAAACATCTTAACAACTATGAATTGCTATTTTCAAATGCTAGGACTTTGTTTCCCTTGATGATACTGAAAAAAATAATGAAATACTTCAAGGACAAGCACTGATTGCTCAACCGCCAACGTTATTAATGCGCAAAAGCCCACCTTCACATGATATAGAACAAATTTCAAAAAAGGACCCAAAGTGCCCTCATTTTCTCAAATAAGAGCCCGAAGTGGACATTTTATCTTAAATAAAGACCTGAAATAGCCTTGGTTGTTTCAAATAAGAGTCTGAAGTTGCTTTGTTGTTTCAAATAAAGACTTGACCATTTTGGTTGCCGGCTAGCTAAACTTTTCGACTATCAAAGGCATTTTCATCCAAATTTTCTTCCACTTTTTTCCCATTTTTTCTTTTATTGCATTGGCCAGCAGACACTAGCAAAGGCCGATGAGGGCCCACAAGCACTTGCTAGTAGTAAGCGAGGGCACCCTCACCAGATCTAGTGAGGGTTAGCCTCACCTGGGGTTAGTGAGGGCCAACCTCGCGGATGGTTGCGAGGGGCGGCCTCCCTTAGGGTGACGGTCGCCTCGCCTAAGCTAGCAGTCGATGAGGGCCCGCAAGCACTCTTTGACAATGGGTGAGGGTACCCTCACTAGATCTAGTGAGGATCGGCCTCACCTAGGGTCGGTGAGGGCCGATCTCACGGATGGCCGTGAGGGGCGGCCTCCCCCAGGGTGAGGGTCACCTTGCCCAGGCGAGGCCATCCATCGCCTATGGCTGACATGGGTGGCCCTTACCGAATCAGGTGAGGACAACCCTCGCCCAGCCCTCTGTGGAAATTGTCAATAGTTGGTTGGCCACTGGGGAAGAGGAAGAAGAAGAACCAAAAAAAAAAAAGGAAGAGAAAAGGGAAAATGGTAAATGAGAAAAAAAAAATCCTTGACCACCGGAAAGTCGGGCTCTTATTTGAAACAAATATAACCACTTGATTCTTATTTGAAAAAATAATGATATTTTAGGTCCTTATTTGATATAAGGTTTACTTCACGCTTTTATTTGATAAAATGAAGGCATTTCGAGCCCTATTTTGGAATTTTCCCCATAATATATATGAGAAAATAGATTAGATAAGAAAAAAATAAAGTTCTTAATTGGTGATTTAGATTTATTGGCTATTAAATAACATGCGAATTGATGATTGTTCTAGGAAGATGTACTAGATCAAGTGATAATTAACTTATTTAACTAATTAATGTGATCTAATTATCATTAAAGGAAATGCGAGGGAATGGAGTTTTTGGGGTGATGTCACTCAATCATAAAACTCCACTATACCGACTTTTATTATTAAGCATGGTACAAAGATCATTAGTCAAAATAGTCATTCTGAACTAATATACAAGTCTGGTTTTCGGCTTTCCTTATATCTATTAAAGAACATGAAATTTGAATGGGCTGTCTTTAAAAAAAATAGAATTATACTTTATTTATAAAGTAATAGATTCGAAGATCATTTCACAAACTTCAACTTTCTACAAAATCACATTTTCATCTTAGAGCTTTCATCAATTTGGTCAATAATTATTTAATCTCCGATTTCTTTTTTGTCTATAAAACGGTCCATTGCAATTAATTTGAAAGTCAATATTTTTTGAAAATCTTCAAGTCAGAAAACTTCAACATTTTAAAAATTAGAAGCAATATCATGATATTATCAAAACATAGCAAAAGGAATTCTTTAAAGTGTCGTAGTTTTGACATTGTAAGATAAACAATTACAACTAAATTCTAGGAAATGTAAAAAAAAAAAAAAAAAAAGTGACTTTTAGAGGGTGACACTCTTCCCAAACGTTGCTGGATACAATATGAACGTATACTGTATACATATATGCGGCACTAAAACGTTTTAAAGATCTACATAACTCAAATAAAGGCAAGTCTTTTCAGTTTACATCAGAAATTATTTTTTTTCTTAAATTGCTCGAATAATTCATTAATTCCTGAAAATGTGAGTGCAATTTAATATTTAGTTTCACTTGAAAGTAAATTGTGCAAAATTCATAAGCGCATCACCTTAGATGTTGAAGAGTCTTCTCATGATATTCGAATTTTATAAGTTCATTTGGAGCCAATCCATAGTAGTATGCAATGCATATATCAATTAATTAGTCTGATTTTATTTTGTCTAGAATGTGTGTATGTATATATACACAAGCACTTGAAAATAAGTAATTACTTTGTATCCACATCTTATTTACAAAAGAAAGTAGATTGGTAATGATTTTCGATTTTTTTTCCTTTTTTTCTGTACTAAATCATTGACTTCAACTACTTACATTTTGTTTTTTGTGTGCCTTCTTTGCCTCGCACCAACCGTAGTTCCCAAGAAAATGTTTGGTTGCTTTGGCACCTCCCTAAATAAATGGGCTGTTTAGAGATTGACTTTCATATTCATTTTTTTTTTATGCCGAGAATTTGGCCTAGCTCACCTTACGGGAGCACAACATCGACTATACCTCAGGAGAGACTAGTCCAGTAATCCACCAGCTAGGGCCCCCCGCTTAAGTTGTAGAACTGCTCTGCAAGTTGTGGTGGCTTTGAGAGTCGAACCCCTGACCTGACGGTCAGGAGGCCAGGCCTCAACCCGCGTAGCCATGCGTGGGTGGGTTGACCTTCATATTCATTTTTTTTTTCTTTTGTGGTGACCTAGGGAACCTCCGTGCGTTGTCTTCGCTTGGAGTAAACCCTTGAGGGAATAGAGTCACCACCACCTTTGCTTCCCGGATAAGTCGTGAGTTCCTTTTCAACAAGGCAAACAATATAGGGATTCGAACTTTGGACCTCTCGTGAAAGGAACCAGCGCCCAACTACTACACCGCCACCACAGGTGGTACCTTCATATTCATTCATATTATGAAATTTTGATTTTTTTGTCTTTCTTCTATACTGCTTGCATTTTGTCTTTCGTCCTATATTTTTCAAACCGGTCATTTTAAATTTCTATGAGCCCATGCTTTCCAATTTTAGTTATAATAGCGATGATGGAGAAAATAGTAATTTTCTTTTTTATTTTATAGATAAAAATATTTTAAAATTCACAAAAAATCATGGAAAAAAATGATTGTCAAAGGAGATTGCAAAATAGAAATCATTAAATTCGATCTTGCGGATCTAGTAAAGAGATGAGTGATAAGTAGAGCCCTGCCCAATTCTAGTCATTGATCCCTTATTGTGTTGTTTTGTAATTATTTTTATAAGATTTATATATATATCGTAAGAATAAACAAAAGAATTGCTTATTGTGATTGATATTTTTAATTTTTTGGGTAATTTAAGTTATTACCTTTTTGTCTTCCTATCATGAAAATGACTAATCAAAATCCATCAATGCAAATTGCTTGGTTTCGCCCTTGGATATGTCCTTTCGTATGTAGAACCGTATACTGACCTTTGACAGCTCATAAGTGCCCTCAACGACTTTTCGTGTAAGAGAGAGAAGGAAGAGTGAGATAACAGAGAGAGAGAGAGAAGTGGGACCCAGAGCCTACATCTCCCTAGTCCTTGTCTCCGTTCGCTGCTACACTTGCTCTTCCCGCTCTCTCCTCTGCTACACTGAGACTATCCCGGCACTCGCCGCTACAGCTTGTTCCATGCCCTCTTGAAATATCTACCTGTCCCTCACATTTTTCACGGTTATACCACACTTCTCGTATCCTTTCAATTCTCTCTCTAGCTATTGAAATCCTAACAAGAAATTCACGTTGATTTTACATTTCAACTCGGCATGGACAACAATCGAGGAGGTTGTCAAGCAACCGCTGAGGAACATGAGATCGAGCTCGTGAATCAGCCGTCATTGCTTACCATGTCAGATGATATTGAGGCGGTGCTGAAATGTTTGAATAAATCAGCACGCGGAAGCAGATTTACCATCTTCAGAATCCCTGAGGCGATTGGCGAGGGTATTGCCAAGGCATGCCGGCCTCGCATCGTCTCTATTGGCCCGTACCATCATGGAAAATCGGGGTTGAAAATGCTTCAGGAGTACAAGTGGAGATACCTCCACAATATGTTGGGCCGAACTCAACCGGATGGTATCACCCTTAAAAGCCTCATCGAAGTAGTGGCCCTAAAAGAGAAAATGATCCGGCAGTGCTACTCGGAGAGCACCAACAATTTCAGCGGACCTGATCTTGTGAAGATGATGGTCCTCGATGGATGCTTCATCATTGAGTTCCTCCGTCAATTAAGTGGGGTCGTACCTAAACTCGACGGGCCTCTATCCGTCAATTTCTATGAGAAAGCTTGGGTAATGCAGGACCTTCTACGACTTGAGAACCAGCTACCCTACTTCGTTCTTGAGGATTTGTTAGAAACGACGAATGATCCAGACGTAACCTTGTCCTTGGCCGATCTTATCGTCAATTTGTTCAACTGCTTCCTGAAAGGACGGGGCAATGTCAGGGAAAGACGGATAAATCGGAAAGGAGTGCACTTACTCGACGCATTTCGTCTGAGCTTAATACCTTGGGATCAAGAAGACGATCAAGTAGACTACAGCTCATCTTTTGCTATGATCAGATCTGCTTCCGAGTTGCGTCAAGTGGGAATTGGATTCAAGCAGAGGAAAGCCAGCACCTTCCTGGATATCAAATTTGACAGAAAACGCAGAACTGTTGAAATCCCAAAAATAACAGTAGATGATGACGACCTCAATTTGTTACTGCCCAATATGGTTGCTTTTGAACATTGTCGTGGCCGTTGGAATGATTGTCATGTAAGTGCCTATGCCATGTTCATGGGATGTCTTATTCACACGGCCGATGATGTACAACTTTTGCGTGACTTTAATGTCATCTCAAATCACGGCATGAGCAACGGGGAATTTGCACACTTCTTCGATGACATCCGTAAAGGTGCTGTTTTGGAAGTTGTTGGGATGAGCTATCTAGCATCGCAATTTGCAATTTTAAACAAGTCTCTTAAGTATGAATGGGCTCACCGTTGCTGCGCACAACTCCTAAATGCCTTTCATGACAACCCATGGTCAGCTCTTTCGAGCCTAGCTATTATAGTGACACTTGCAGGCATGATTCAAACAGTGTATGCTTTACTGCAGTACTATCACCCCAAGTAGCAAGAAGCACATAGAAGCTGCATCTTCTATATTGATTTCATTCCATATGAAAGCTGTATTGACTTTGTTTTTAGTGAATCTTTTGAGTTGTTGATACTTTCCTTGTAGCCAGATCAATCTTGAGTATGTGGATTAACATTTGTCATCACTGTAAGTGGTGATCACTAGGGAAGAGCACAAACCGGTGATCCCATTCTGCCAGGTAATCCAGAATTTACTCCACCCTAGAGCTAGCCTCTATTGAGTTCCATGGAACTAAGGACTGGATCAGCCGGTTAAATGGTGTTCTACAACTAATAAAACCAAAGTCACACGACAAAAGAGGTGTATTGGTGCAAAACCATCGTTATTTTACTAGCCATGCTAAATGCTTGTGTTACAAATAAATGAACCTTTCCACCCAAAAAGAGTCCAATGCATCATAAAATGCGTCAATACCATTGTCAACCTATTCTCGAGTTGTCTCTTCCAAATACCAAAGTCGTCACCCAGTTCACTGCAACGTAGAACCTATTCCTCCAATTGACTACCCTTGTGAGATCAGCTGAACACCAAACCAACTGGCTCATGAATCCTGTATGCGATATCTCCTTCGCATCCTGCATAAAAGAATGTTTGCAAAATTGATGACGATTGATTCCATGAATCATAGAAGTACTAGGTATTATAAAAGAAAACCATAAGTGTGGCATGGTAGCACGTTATGCACCTTAGACCGACGTAAATCAACAAGTGCCTTGTAATGCCCCACAAAAGCCATGCTTCCCAAATGCCTGTACACGAATGGGTCTCCTAGAGGTATGTCTTTTGAGCAAAATGCCTTCCCTCCATTTTGCTTCCCTATCCTACGAAACAGTTCCTCCAAGAATTTCCATTCCCTTTCCGCGACCTGTTTCAGAAATCGGCATTCATATTATTTCCAAGGAAAGAAACCCTTTATGCAATGAGAAAGAGATAGTGAATGGCCAATTCCAATTTCAAATGGAAGGATTCATGCCACATCTTGTACAAAGTAGAGCAAGGAGATAAAGTTGAAGATTGTCAATCAAATGAAGAGCTACAGTGAGACATCTTTAAAGGAATTAGACAGGGTGACTGAACCTGAATTAAAGCAGGAAGCACCGTCCTCCCTGTCTATTCAAGAAAACCCGCATAGTCCCCCAGCGCAAACACATCTTCCACTAAAGATACCCTCAACCATTCGTCAACCCCAATCTTGAAATAGTTGAGAGGACAAATCATATGGTTTGGAAGGTGGTAAAAATGCTAAAATCATATTGCCACAAAGTTCTTATCTCGAGATTGCTATTGCAGAGTTAAATGACCAAGGAGAGAAGAATTCTTATTTCCTCACCGTCCACCAGGGGATTTGGGAAGATCAAGTGACTTGATAAACTCCGAGGGTCCAATGCCAATGGACCAGATTAGGAGGCCGTATGGAACATCCGTACCATCATTCAGTACAATTTTCTTTGCATGCACCTCTTTCACCACTCCTCTTTTAAGATGAACATCGGACTAGCGATTGAAAGAATTAAACCAGCACCAAAATGAACCGCTGGAAAAGATGATGGTAACTTGAGAAAGAAAATCAACTTACCCTTGTTAGATAATTCATCGCATACTGTCGTAAGCCAACATCAAAAGACGACAGGATTTCATTTGCATGTTAAAGGGGAGTGAAAACCATGTGATTTCGGGGTGAAATGCACACAATATCATACATGTTCATATCAAGCCCCTTCATAAATCGGCAAGCCGCCCAACCGGTACCAAGAACAACCACCATCGGCTTTTCTCCGGGTTTAGTCGGTTCAAGACCCGGATATCTGTCGCTCTCATATTCAGAATCAGACCCCGCCAATGCCCTCTCAGCTACAGGAAATTGATCATGTGGGGTTTGATATAGCTAGTATGAATACCTAGAGGGGGGGTGAATAGGTATATAAAAGATTTTTCTTGATAATTGCACAATACTAGACAGTTGATGGATTTGCAACAAATAATAATCAATGAAGACTGAGTAAAGGAAAGAGAGAATTGAACACGCGGTTTATAGTGGTTCGGCTTAATTCAAGCCTACGTTCACTCTTCTGCACTGACAGCCTATTGGCTGGATTCCATTATGAACAAAGAGATGTTACAGTGTTGATCTTCCTTGATTTTTCAGTGTAGATGATCTACTACACTCGCTCAAGGTATCACCAAGTATAGACACTCTTTGTGTATACAATTTCGCTCCAAATGTATCGACTAATAATCAAGGTGCTTCAGACTCTGGAATTTCTCTATCGATCACGCACTAAAACAACTAGAACGTCTTCCTTTTATACTCCTTTATGCCTTCATACCCGTTGGCACTTACCAAAGAAATTCCTCCAATCTACCCGTTGGCCGGAATCAATTATGGAGATCATTCGAGCTATTAAAGGAACCTGACGATAGCCCATCAATCCTGTTCGCCCATACAATCAGGATCTTGGTTTCCAAGAATAGAACCTTCCAAGAATATTTCGTCGGCCATCGGATCTTCAATCGATCTAGATACGAATAAAAGAATCCGTTATATTTATCCAGCCAAGAGATCTTCTCCAGAGGATAGGATTAAATCCTTAACCAAATACTTCGGCTTTGGATTTCCTTCGTCACTGGATTAGAAAAACTGTCAATGAGAATAGTCTTGAGTCTCGAGTCTTGAGTGCTGAGTCTAGTGATCGGAAAGTCTTCAGACTCTAAACTGAAGGTCTGCGAATATCCAGACTAGACTGATAGAAATGTTTTGTCAGCTTCAAAATATTCTGGAAAGATTTCTCCAACAATCTCCCCCTTTTTGATGGTGACAAAACCTTCCTGTAGATTTGAACAACTTTGACTTGCAAAAACATTTCTCAAGTAATATGGCTATCTCATAAAGATTAATAAATCAACCAGACTTTGCATCCACAGAAAATTGGTTAGTCTTTCATGAGTAATACCATACAACGACACTTGATATAAATGCAAACAGTCAAGCATCAAAATCTACACCCAATTTAGTCAAATGCAAGTTCAAGTTCACACCCAAGTTCACTCAAGTCATACTGAAAAACAAACATATTCAACCACAAAAACAAATTTAAAGTCAAAGTTTAAAGTTCAAATTGCAATTCTCCCCCTTTTTGTCATCATTAAAAATGTGAGAAAAAGTCAGGTCTGCTTGGGAATGCGCACGATCTGGAAATCTCCCATCGACTGGACTATGCCTTCTAGCCTCTTCAAGTCTTCTCTTAGATGAGCTACCTCCTCTCTTTTGGCATTGGCTTTAATTTGTAGAGCGAGGTCTTTCATTTTATCCTCCAGGGTAACCGAAGATACTTGTCCAGCATTCTTCATGACTTGAATTTCACAGTCCAGAGCATAGATTTGACCCCGCATTTCTAGAAGAACATCAAGAATATGACGAAAATCTGCTGAATTGTCCGTCTGTGTACTTGCATGTGCTTTCTCGGATGGAGTGAATGCAGATGATGGAGCTTCTATATAATCTTGCAGATTTGGTGTTGACATATCATGTCCTTCTTCAGGCATTTGAGAAGCCTGAAAATCTTCTGGATCTGCTGGTGATCGTCTTAGACCTTCACTGATGGCAGCATGTGGTGTGGACCTTCTTTGCTCGCCATCTCCCCTTGTCTCTAGGACCTCAAATGGGGAAGAGTGATGATCATGCTCTTCTGCATCTTGATTCCCCTTCTCTCCAGCTTCAGCTGCAGACTTTTCTTTCTCTTCTTCTCCTTCTTCTTCAGCTTCTTTCTCCTTCTCTCGCTGCTCTTCTTCTTCTCTGTTCTTGGCTTGCTCCTCTTCTTCTCTCTGTTCTTCTGCTTCTTTCCCTTTCTTCTGATGTTCTGTCGATTCAGGTACAAAACGTCTGGTCCTTATCAAGGCAGAAATTGTGAGATCTTCCTCTTCATCTTCATCCTCCAAGATGAGAGTTCTTTTCTTTGTGGATAAGGCACCAATGGGCTCCTTCCCTTTTCTCTTTAAAGCAGAAGGTACTGGAGTCTTAACTCTGAACTTCTCCATTGCCTTGGAAAGCTCTTTCAGACGCATCTTCATCAGCATCTTCAAACCTACCACCATTTTATCGCATGGTCGAAGACAAAGAGTATGTGGAGGTTCAATATTTAAGTGTCTGAAGATCTTGGTCACAAGACCAGGGTAAGGCAATTAGCTTTTGTCCTTCGCCATTGCTCTGTACATGTGAAAGAGAATGGTGTGAGGGAGAGAGAACTTCATCCCTGAGTTAATCGCATACATCAATTTTACCTTGGAATTGGACACGTCAGTCTTGGATGTAGACTTGGGCCTGATGCAATTGATCACAATTTTGTGAAGCACGATATTGATGGCATGCATCCTTGAATAGATGATTCTTCCCTCTGTATCTCTATCTTTGACAAGCTCCAATGAGACACGAGCAATTGAAACTTTGATCGGTTGATAGCGTCCTCGTTCAACTCCAATTATGTCAGCCAACATGTCCACATCTACCACATAGTCTTGGTCTCGAACACTGAATGATATTCTATTCGCATCTAAAAAGCTAAGATTCGAATAGAAGTATGCTATCAATTGCGCATAATCGTCTGTGGTATCGGTGCAAAATTGCTCAAGTTGAAGCAGATTGAACTTCTCCCTTAAGTTCACATTAATGACATCCAAGAAATCAAAATCAACACTCCTAGGGTTTATCACCCCTCGTTTCAACAGTCTGAAGAACATATTCTCCTGTTCCTTTGATTTAAACAACTTCATTCTTTTTCCCTTCACCCTCGCAGCAACACCCATTCTAGGTTGAAAATCACTGAACATTTTATCATCATCGTTCCCGTCAGTCGGATTCAGTCCCGATATACGAGGGTCACTTGGAATGTTCGCAAGTGCTTCCTCAGTCTTTCCCTTGGGAGCAATTCCCAAATCCTCCATTCGTCGCAGAAAGATATACTCATTCCCATAATTCTTATCTTTAAGAAAATCATCCACATAGTTCAACGGAGTCCCAATGCTCTTCATCACACAATAGAGTTTGTAACTAAAAGAGGGTTTTTTGACTCTTACAAGGTCTGCTTCCTCGATTATTTCTTTCTCTGGATGATGACCCGCACCTTGTGGGGTAAATGGTGTTGAGTGACGTGGTGGAGAGTGAATCGGGCTCTGTTGCTGACTCGATAAATCTTCTTCTTCGGTGAGATCGAAATGGGTAGGTCCCTCCCTCATTCTCTGTGGTCCCCTGTTCGCGATTCTTGAAGACTTCCTCGAAGAAGACATCCTTCCTTGTCGTTGAAAGATTCCTTTACTTGCTTTCCCAAGAAAAGATGACAACTTTCTCGAAGATGAACACGAAGTAGAGACAGGATTGGGAGGAGAATGCCTTTTAGGGCTTTGAAGATTGGGCGAAAAAGAAAGCTGTATATATATAACTCAGTTTTAAAAGGAAGGTTCAATCGGCACAAGGAAAGTGAATGGTCACATTCTTTTTAAAATCATTAACTGCCAAATAGAAGTTAATCCTTTTGAAAAGACAAGATTCAGTTTTTCACGGAAACTATAAATTAACTGAACTAAAGATTGTACCTTTTCGAGTTTTAATATAATAACAACTTACAGTCTATAGCCATGAATGTCTGAATTTGAGGGTTGGAGAGTCTCTAGACTTTAACTTCTTCAAGCTTCAAAATGTTGAGTTTGGAACGGATAAAATCGAATTGATTTTTCTCCAGAGGCTTTGTGAATATATCCGCTAGTTGACTTTTTGAATCAACAAATTGAATCGAGATTTCTCCATTTTGAACATGATCTCTAATGAAGTGATGTCGAATCTCTATATACTTTGCTCTTGAATGAAGGATTTGATTTTTGGTGAGATTGATTGCGCTGGTGTTGTCACATCTGATCTCTATGCATGAGTCTTCAATCCCAAAGTCTTGTAGCTGTTGTTTTATCCATAGAATTTGCGAACAGCAGCTTCCAAGAGCTACATACTCTGCTTCTATTGTTGAGAGAGCCATAGTGCTTTGTTTCCTTGAAAACTAAGACACTGTCCTGCTTTCAAGCAACTGGCAAGTTCCTGAAGTACTCTTTCTATCGACTCTGCAACCAGCTAGATCTGCGTCTGAATATCCCAGAAGATTAAAGTCTCCCTTCTTAGGATACCAAAGACCGATACTTAAAGATGAAGCAACGTATTTAATAATACGTTTCGCAGCACTAAGATGGGATTCTCTAGGACCTGATTGAAACCTAGCACATATGCAAACACTCAACAAAATGTCAGGTCTAGAAGCAGTAAGATAAAGAAGTGAACCAATGATACTCCTGTACAGCTTTTGATCAACTTTCTTCCTTTCTTCATCTTTGTTTATCTTCAAAGAACATGACATTGGTATGTCGGTCTTTTTGCACTTTTCCAGTCCAAACCTTTTAACAAGATCATTTGCATACTTTTCTTGATGAATGAAAGTTCCTTTCTCTAGTTGTTTCACTTGAAGCCCGAGAAAGAATGTTAACTCTCCCATCATACTCATTTCAAACTCATCCCGAATAGACTTTGAAAATTTCTTGCATAGACTTTCATTAGGGGATTCAAAAATAATATCATCCACATATATTTGAACAAGTAAAAAGTTTTTGTTTTCCTTTTTGATAACTAAAGTAGTATCTACTTTACCTTTGACAAAACCATTCTATATTAAGAACTTACTTAGTCTGTCATACCAAGCTCGAGGTGCTTACTTTAAACCATGCAAGGCCTTTTTCAGTTTGAAGACTGAGTCTGGCCTCTTTGGGTTTTCAAACCCTGGTGGTTGTTCCACGTAAACTTCCTCATGGATAAATCCATTTAGGAAGGCACTTTTGACGTCCATTTGGAATAACTTGAAATTTTTATAGCAAGCAAACACAAGTAATAGTCGAATAGCTTCTAACCTTGCTACTGGTGCGTAAGTCTCATCATAGTCTATTCCTTCTTCTTGCGTGTATCCTTTGGCCACGAGTCTTGCTTTGTTTCGTACGACTTTTCCTTTCTCATTCATCTTGTTTCTGAACACCCACTTAGCTCCAATAATAGTTTTACTTTTTGGTTTGGATGTCAATTCCTAGACATCAGTAACGTTAAACTGTCTGAGCTCTTCTTGCATAGCTTCAATCCAGCTTTCATCAGATAAAGCTTCTTCTACGCTTTTTGGCTCAATTTCGGAAATAAGAGCTACAGCACTAGACTTTTCACGCCTGTTAGATCTGGTGCGAATTCCTTCATTAATTTTGCCGATAATGAGATCTTTGGGATGACTGGATTTATGCTTCTAGTTACTGGTTGATTTGACTGGTTGATGATCTCTTTCTTTGTTTGAATCTTCATGAACAGTTTGGTGCTGATCTTCCAGAGTTTGAGACGCTTCTTGAGTTGTAAGCTTTGGAGGGTCTGGAGTAGGTTCAGACTCTTCATGATGAGTTAGACTGGATTCATCTTGCGTAGAGTCTTGAAATTTGACATTCATTGACTCCTCCACAGACTGACTCTTCTTGTTATAGACTCTGTAGGCTTTGCTTGATGTAGAATATCCAAGGAAGATGCCTTCATATGATCTTTCTTCAAACTTACCAACTCGATGTTTTGCATTTTTCAAAATAAAGTATTTGCAACCGAACACATGAAAATATGAAACAATAGGCTTCTTACCTTTGAATAACTCATAAGGAGTTTTCTCTAGAATAGGTCTTAAGAAGACTCTATTAATGATATAGCACGCTATTGAAATAGCTTTAGCCCAAAATCGTGAAGAAATCTTACTTTCAATTAAAAGAGTTCTAGCCATTTCTTAAAGAGATCTATTCTTTCTTTCTACAACTCCATTTTGCTCTGGAGTATATGGAGAAGAGAACATATGCTTAAAGCCAGATTTATCACAAAATTTTGTAAAATCTTAATTTTCAAATTCACCTTCATGATCTGTTCTTATACTTGAGATAACACAACCTTTTTTCATTTTGAACATTTTTAGCAAATTTTTTCAAAATACGAGAAGGTTTCAGACTTACTTGCAAGGAAATATACCCAAGTAAAGCGAGAGTAATCGTCCACAATTACTAGACAATATTTCTTACCTCCAATGCTCTAGGTTCTGCTTTCCCAGAATACATGGTGTGCATGGATCGGACTTTTGGTATGGTAATTTGGGTAGACCTCGAACAAGCTGCTTTGATGAGATTTTGGCTAATTGCTTTATGTTGACATGACCAAGCTTTCTGTGCCATAAGCTTGCTTCATCTTGAATTGAGATTAGGCATTGCGATTCATTTGGTTTCACGTTTAAGAGGTAGATATTTCCATGTCTTCGACCCATGAAAGACTGAGTAGAGTCTTTACTGATTCCAGAACATATTCCTTCTTGAAAGGAGATCTTGAAACCAGTATCACACAATTGGCTAATGCTAAGAAGGTTATAATTGAGTCCTTCCACTATAGAAACATTGCTTATTGTGAGATTTCTAATTTTCACAGTTCCAAATCCCACAATACTTCCTTTGCCGTTTCCTCCAAATGAAACTTTTCTACCATTTACTTGAATAAGCTTTATGAAGCAATTTGAGTCTTCTGTCATGTGTCTTGAACATCCGCTGTCAGGATACCACTTTACCTTTTTCTTGACGGAGACCTGCATTTAAAAGAGAGTCTCAAGCTTTCTTTGGTACCCAAATTTTCTTGGGTCCTTTGGTGTTAGTAAGATAAACATTATTAGGCCATACTTTCTTAACAGGTTTCCAAATCATAGGACATTCTTTTTCAAAGTGATCGTGACTGTTACACTTTGAACACCTGAAGGCATTTCGACCAATAGACTTTACAAAAACTTTCTTGAAATGATTTCGGTAAGCCTCTCTCGACGGTCTTTTCTTAATTCTTTCTTTTACTTTAGGAAAATCAATCAAGGGAATTGTTTCTGCTGTCATACCTAAACCGGACTTATTGAAATAAGGTCTTTGAGCTGAAAGAACTTTTTCAAGTTTTTCGGACCCTATTGAAAATTTCTTTGAAATATTTGATAAGTTAGTTTTTAAAAGAGCACTTTCTTCAAAAGATTATCTTCATTTTCTTTAAGAGTGGAAACATTCAAATCTAAATTTTTAATTTTTTTCTTCCAAGACATTTTCCTTTTATTTTAGAGCTGAGTTTTCCTTTTTAAGTTCGAAAATTCTTTTGAGAGAAGTCTTAAGACTAAAACACAGTTCATCAATGTATTTAGAAACTTTGACAGGAATTTTAAAATTACTTGCCTCAAATTCACTGTCTGAGTCTGATCTAGAGTCTGAGTCTGAGTCTGATTGTGCCATCAGACACAGGTTGGCATATTCTTCATCACTTTCTTCACACTATGTATCACTCAATGTTTCAACTTTGAGAGTTTTACGAAACTTTTCAGCTTTTCCTTTCTTCTTCTTTAGAAGAGGACAGTTGGGTCTGATGTGTCCCTTTTTCTTACATTCGAAGCAAACTACATCTTTATTTGGTTCCTCATCATCTACGAGACTTGTCTGCTTTGTCTTTGGAAACTTTGTTTCTTTGAGTTGAACCTTCTTCCTTTTCTATTCAGCTTTCTGAATCTTCTTATCATAAGAGCAAGCTCCTCATCGTCCAAATCATCTTCAGAATCTGTATCATCAGAATCATCATTTGATTTTAATGCAATGGATTTCTTACCTTTTGGATCTTCGTCTTCATTAACTCGTTCCACTTCATAAGACTGAAGAGTTCCAATTAGCTCGTCGACAGATAGTGGCGTAATTCTTTGCGTCTCTCTTATTGAAGTCTTTATATGATTCTAATCCTTGGAGAGTCCACGTAATAGCTTGTTTATCTTCATGGGATCAGAAATTTTTTGTCCTTGGTTCTCAAGACCATTGACAATATCTGTAAAACGACTAAACATGTCAGTTAACATGTCAGTTATAGATTCTCCTGGTTTCATTTTGAAGGCTTCATATTGACCGAGGAGAATGTTAATTCTGGTCTCCTTCACTCGATCTGTTCCTTCATAGGTGATATGTAATCTTTACCATACTTCTTTTGCCGTAACACAAGAAGATATTCTGTTATATTCAGTTGGTGACAAAGCACAATATAAAGAGTAAATTGCTTTTGCATCGAGTGCTTATCTCTTGATTATCTCTTCCTGAGTCATTCCGCTGGTCTCAACAGTTTCTTTCCCTCTTTCAGAGACTGATGCAGCTGTAGGAGTAATTCCTCTTTCCACAACGTCCCATTCTAGAGGATCCTTTGATCGTAGGAAGGCTTTCATCTTGTTCTTCCAAATGTTGTAATCATTTCCATCAAAGTAGGGTGGTCTGGTATTACTTTGCCCTTCCACCAGCCCTGGTGCTAGCATACTAGCCATGGATCTTTTACTTTGAAGTAAAACACTTCAAATAAAGTAAGAACACGAGCTCTGATACCAATTCATATAACTAGTATGAATACCTAGATGGGGGTGAATAGGTATATAAAAGATTTTTCTTGATAATTGCACAATACTAGACAGTTAATGGATTTGCAACAAATAATAATCAACGTAAGACTAAGTAAAGGAAAGAGAGAATTAAACACGCGGTTTATAGTGGTTCGGCTTAATTCAAGCCTACGTCCACTCTTCTGCACTGACAGCCTATTGGCTGGATTCCACTATGAACAAAGAGATGTTACAGCGTTGATCTTTCTTGATTTTTCGGTGTAGATGATCTACCACACTCGCTCAAGGTATCACCAAGTATAGACACTCTTTGTGTATATAATTTCGCTCAAAATGTATCGACTAATAACCAAGGTGCTTCAGACTCTGGAATTTCTCTATCGATCACGCACTAAAACAACTAGAACGTCTTCCTTTTATACTCCTTTATGCCTTCATACCCGTTGGCACTTACCAAATGAATTCCTCCAATCTACCCGTTGGACGGAATCAATTAAGGAGATCATTCGAGCTATTAAAGGAACCTGACGATAGCCCATCAATCCTGTTCGCCCATACAATCAGGATCTTGGTTACCAAGAATAGAACCTTCCAAGAATATTTCGTCGACCATCGGATCTTCAATCGATCTAGATACGAATAAAAGAATCCGTTATATTTATCCAGCCAAGAGATCTTCTCCAGAGGATAGGATTAAATCCTCAACCAAATACTTCGGCTCTGGATTTCCTTCGTCACTGGATTAGAAAAACTGTCAATGAGAATAGTCTTGAGTCTTGAGTCTTGAGTGCTGAGTCTGGTGATCAGAAAGTTTTCAGACTCTAAATTGAAGGTCTGCGAATATCCTGACTAGACTGATAGAAACGTTTTGTCAGCTTCAAAATATTCTGAAAAGATTTCTCCAACAGGGTTGTCCTAATTCCTCTGCGCCAGTTACTAGCATAATTTAACTTACTCGATGGTAAGCGGTCGAAAAAAAAAATCACTTCTCGTGGGGGCAATTTCAAAAGAAGAAAAGGAAAATGAATCCGCGAGTACTCCTCTAAAAGTCTCTTCTTTTCCATGTCTAAAGCTCCCAATAGCACTTCCTGCTCTTCTCAGGTTGCCCCGAACAATTCTTGCAAATGCTATAGAGTACAACACTGATACTACAGCAAGTTGATAGCGTGGATCCTTAGGCCTATTGATGAAATTGCACCTGAGAAAAAAGAGAGGCCTGGGCTTAAACTATAAGAAAAGCAGAAATCATCATAGCTTGACCCCTCTTGGAGACCCCATATGGATTACGACTTGTGTCCACCGGTCAAAAACTTTCGAAACGAAGACCCACGTGTTCTTGAAGCACATCACAGGACAGAGAAGCATATCTGATTGCTTTTAATCGAACAAAAGCAAAAATCAATGGATAAATGGATAAAAGTAATAAAGGTGCAAAAAGAGAGAGATTTCTGGCCCATCCCCCGATACTTTACCTAATAAATTCGAATTATTTTATGTACAAATATTAGCTGTATTCGGCACATTTAAAAGTACTGCCGTCGCATAATAAAGTTTATGCTCCTTAAAGTAAAAAAAAATAAAGAAATATTATTTATAAGCGTTTTATTCATTCATGTTGTGCCATCCTCTATTTTGTGGCAATTAATATCGCAACAACTCTGAACTTATAAACGTTTAAAGTATTATTCACAACTTGAACAATACCTGAACAATAAAGCAAATCACACATAAGATGAGGAAGATGGCGCACTATTTTGCCTTGCATAATTAATTTCTATAATGTACGATGACATCATGTTACATATTAAACTAGAAGGGATGTAAATAGATTAAATTTCTTATCTAATCAATCATGCTATAACTCACTAATTAATTCAGGCATGTTTCTTGTGTAATAGTAATTAAGCTAATTATGCTCAAAAGATAGGTATCGAATGATAGTAGAGCAACGCGAGGGGAAAGTGTTTTTGGGGGTTTCGTTGCCATTGTAGCTTTGCGTGTGGTTTTTTTTCTTTCTTTCTTAGTTGCCTAGACGATATCCAACGGTGGTCTAGTGAGCGGCGAGGTCTTGTTTGGTGGAAATTGCAAACGGTGGTCAACGTTGGCCATTAAGAAGGCAATGGCATCGGTCGAGCGATTGATTTGCCGCCATAAAAACTAAACGAATTCTTATTGGGCTATTTCATACAAGATCCCAAGGGTCTGTTTGTTTATTTTTGTTTTTGTTCCCCGGAACAAAAATTTCTATTCTTTTGTTCCAAGGAACAAAAACGCGGTTGGTAAAACTCCATTTTTTTTGTTTCCAGGAACAGATTTGGAACAGAAATAAGAAGTAGAAAAAAGTTATTTCTTGCTCCGAAAACAATTCCAAGAAACAATTTTTCTCTCCCCTCTTTTTTTCTTCTCTTTATTTTCTTCTTCTTCTTCTTCTTCTTCTTCTTCTTCTTTTTCTTCTTCTTCTTCTTCTTCTTCTTCTTCCTTTTGCCAGTCATCAGCCTTGGCCATGGCCGGCGCCGGCGACCAGCTGGATGAGGGTCGGCGACCTTGTCGGAGCGTCGCCAACCCCCGGAGACGTTGAGCCACGACGAGGCTCAGCCTAGCCGGCCAGCGCTCGCTTGGCCACCGAGGCCACCAGTGAGGCTCCGGCAAGCTCACCCAGCCGGTTGCTGGTGACCGGCCACAAAGAGAAAGAAGGAAAAAAAAATAGAAAGAAGAAAAAAAAAAAAGGAAATAGGAAAATGTAATAAAAATCTTGAAAAACTAAAAAAAAAAACGACAAAATTATACAAGTTTACCAAACACATTTCTATTCCTGGAGTATAAATTTTTTACAGTTACTAAGAGCGTTTTTATAGTCAAAAATTGTTCCCAGGAATATAAACAAAAAAAAAACTATTTCTGTTCAAAAATTATTCTCTAAAACAAAAATATTACCAAACGCGCCCCAAGTCTCACCAAGTGCCAACATATAATTTCATTGGGCCAGCCAACTATTTAAATCAAGGCCCATGGATTCAATCACCTTCTTTTATTGGAAGATCCAAAAATTAATAGCCCACAAAATACCAAAAGCATATCTCATATGCCGTCAATTATTCTTGTGCTCTTATTTATAATAAAAGAAATCAACATTTTTTTTCCAGAAAAGCGAATTGTCAATTCCTGAATTCTCACACCGACACTACGGACTTGAAACCAATCAAAAACCAAATATTAAATTCACTATGTTTTCTTTTTTAATTTTAGTTTTTACTCCTATAGAAATTAGCTTTGTGGAGGAGAGAAACTTCAAGAAACCTAGTTATTTTCTATATTGTCGAGCAAATTTACGGAATAATTGTCAAGTAGCATCTACAAAGATTTTAAATTAAACCTCTTTTTAACACTATTACATGTTTATGAACTTTAATACTCGTTGTGTACATCACTATCAAATTCTATCTTATCAGTTGTCTTTATATATTTAAGGGATAAGCAGATGCAAAACTAAAAAATAAAATGAATTAAAATAAAATAAAAATAAAACCTCTTTAAAGATTTTCCAAAACATCACAGTTGCATTTCCCAACATGAAGCTTCAAAAGATGAGATTTAATTAAAGCAAAATATTTCATATGCCAGTAAAATTTCATTCATTTGCGATTGACAAATATTTGTATCATTCATGGAGCATTTTACGAAAACAATACCAAGATGCTTCACGTTCATAACTTTTACATGTCATTGTCTTTAATGCATATCAGAAACTACTACAAAGTCATAAATGCTCAGGTAAAAGTGGCTCGCCAATGGTAAGGAAAAAACAAAAATTCTTTGACATAGTAAATCAATGGACTTGATATATTTTTTTAGACAATGAAATTGAAATATAAAAAGCTCGCTAAAAGAATAAACTTCTGACATGGAAGGGTCGAAAAATAAATGAGTTGCCATAATAGCAACGATGGAGCAAAGCCTTTTTTTTTTTCTTTTCTTGATAGCAATAAGTTTAAATTTCACTGAAAACCATAAAAAGAAAATAACTAAGCTAAAGGAGACTATGCCAAAAAAGGAGACCATTAAGGACGATCTTGTCTATCTAGTAAAATAAGAGTGGATTTAGTTGTATAGGAGGCAAAAATAAACCTACCCAATTCGAGTCACTGGACGCTCCACGTCTCGATTTGTAAAATTTTTTTTTATAGGAGTTTTATACTCCTTAAACAAAAACAAAAGAATGGCTTCCTGTCAAGATCCATCAATGCAAAATTGATTCATTTTGGCCCCCACGCGTTTTCGTGTCCAGATGAGTGAATCGCGTCTGCGCTCGCTCGTGCTCGACGAGTAAATTGATGACATTCAGATGCGTCCTTTTGCCTATATAAATATGTATAGGTGGACACCAGAGCCGTACACCGACATTCGATAAGAGATCTTCACGAGATCGCCCCAGCCCGGTAACACGGCTCCACCGGAGCGCCAACTCGATGCAAGCCCCTCTCGGTACGAGCCGGCTCGGAGTTTGATTTCCGACGTAGGGCTCAATTTGCCTTCCCCTTCAAAAATCAGTCTCTTACTCTCTCTCTCTCTCTTCATTGAGAAGAATTCTAATAGATTTTGGAATGTGTTTGCACCAAAAAGTGATCAAGTTGTCAATATGAATAAGCGTGTGACTAGATTGTGATTATTGTCAAGCAAATGCCCAAGGAATAATATCAACAACGATGACATCAATTATTATTGGCGATCGATTGTCGCCGTATGTATGGCTGACGATGGTTGAGAAAAATATTGATTAATGAGATTGCCAATCTATCAAGGCATCAAGAGAAAGTAAAACATGTGGCAAGTATTGGATTGTATTTACAAGAGGAGAGTTGTTGGAAAAACAAAGTGATTGAGGTCACGAAGCAATAGGCAAACGTTTTCAAAGGAACATTCAAGAAACAAGATCATGGCATCGTGAACGCATGGGCACAAAACCTTCAGAGATGGAGGAACATGGATACAAATGCGGGACAAAAATGCTCAGGAGCAGTTATGGCACAATCACTGTGAATACTGCCGATCATCAACTAGAAGGCCCCCGACACAAATTAAAGACATCTACTATCTTTTAATTATCTTTAATTTCCTACACTGTACTTTTATCTTTTTCACTCGTATTGTTAATTAAATTCCGACATGTTTCTTAGCTGTATATCTTAGATCCATGTTATCAATAAAATTCTAATGTGTATCTTTTTCATGGGTGTCCCGTTGTCAAGTCAATTCTGATGTAGCATTTTTGCGTTCTCAATCTCTGTAGTCAATTAAATTCTAGTATAGTTGTTTAAGTTTGGTTTCATTGTAGAGTTTGTATTTTCCATGCCCTATCTCGATTAAATTCTAGCATGATTTGTATTTGTACAATTCTATTTGAATTAATGTTGTTGATTTCATTATTACTTGTGATATTTTTTGTTTGGGGTCGGCGCAAAACCTACGCAAAACCTATCTCCTCCAAATAAATCTGATGAATAGATTGTTGATGGAAGGTATTTTGTCGCAGCAGAAATGAAACACCTTCTTTCTTTTTAATGGAAAGGAGAGAGAAAAAGAAAAGCTATTTCTTTCTGAGCGTACGTTCTACTAACCTTCTCAACGGTTGTCTTGAGGAGTCTTTTATATGACTCACTCATACCCTTTCAAAGGGTGTCTTTCCATTGTAGCATATCAAGACGAAACGGTGCGTTCTCATCGCACCCCATCATAGACGTACTAATTAAGTACAACATCTCTCACTCGGACATGATGGGCTTGATAGCAATCTTTCAAGAATATAAGGCATTCAACATTTATCAACTTTACAAAATAATCCATAATGGCAAGTAAGCTGTACGATCAGTGAGTACACCTGCATTTGGGAGCTCAAATTATGCACCTGTTATGGATGACATAATGGCTATAACCCCGAAAAGAAATAAACAATTGATGTCTCATAGTGCCCCAGACATATTTTGTTACTTTAATCCAAGTATACCTATCCACTATTCTCAAAACACCATGTATTTATAATTATATCCGTAATCACAGAGGACGATATAATTAGTCAACTAGTAAATACATGTGATAGATGTAAAATAACAATAGTCTTCCTTCGCACTCATGTCTTTGTCCATTTCAAAATAACTGCTTTCCTAGACACGTCCCACAAACCCATATCTATTCATGACTGCTGGTAACATATTAAAGTAGCAACATTGATCTTTCACTTTAAGAACATAGTCAAAAGTAACATAAGGCATAAAATGAGGTAAATTATAAATTATCTAAAGAGCTCACATGATAAGTAAATAGGGATAATTTTACTCACCTTTCTTTGTTTGTCGTACAATGCACATGTAGTATGAATTACATGCTATAGTGGATTTATCTTTCTATAAGAGCATATGTCATTTATTAAATATATCCACTATATGGATCTTAACCTAAATATAGTCACGTGCTTCTCACGTACTCATGTTTAGCTCGAGTGTTATATTAGCTCGCTTTCTATAGTGCCCAATTAAGTACTTGCATCTAGCATCTTTTTGGCATACATGATTGTGGGACTATCATATACGGTTTTATTACAAACAAATCACATACCTCATCTTAACTCCAATCAAGGCAACATATTATTTTATGTACTCAACTTGCTCTACAGCATTTATTTATACATAATGTCTCATCTCAACGTGCTAACTATAGCACTTGAGGTAATTGCTCGTGTGAGTGAGCTAATCATTGCTTGCTGACATACTTTTCAATAATATATGTGTGTATGTGTTAGTCTCATAATGGATTTGTATTTATTGATAAAACATCAAAGTCACTAATAGGCAAACAAGTACAATACATATGTTCACAAATACATAAACCAATGATTCTCTACAATAACACATATCACATTCTACGCAATCCTAGTAACATCCAATGGGTCAAATATGTCTTTAGGAACAGCCTTCGTAAATGAATCAACAACCATTCTATTGGTTGAAATATATTGTAGGATCACTTCTTTCTGCGCTATTATATCTCTTATGAAGTTGTTCTTTATGTCAATGTGTTTCGTCCTTCCATGATACTTGAGATCTTTCATATAAGCAATGGCTGCTTGACTATTGCAATAAACTGTTACTGGTCTTGGAACCTCAGCGATAGTAGCTAAATTTTTTAAGAAATGTTTTAGCCATACTGCTTCTTGTACTGCGGTAAAACATACAATAAATTCTACCTCCATCGTAGACAAGGCCGTGCATGTCTGTTTCTTGCTATTCTACGAAATTGCACCTCCATTGAGAAAGAACGCATATCCAAAAGTCAATTTACGTTCATCCAAGTCTCCACCCCAATCAACATCTAAATAGCCTAATAGGCGTAAAACATTCCCTTGGTAACAAAGTCAATAGTCCATAATGCCTTCAAGTATCTCAGGATCCTCTTCACTGCTTTCCAATATGTTTGATCGGGATTTGATTGATATCGGCTCACTAATCTCACATCATAACATATGTTGGGTCAAGTATACATCATAGCATACATTAAACTTCTGACGAAACTAGCGTAAGGAATAGTTTCCATTACTTTAATTTCTTCTAGAGTCTTAGGACACATCTCAAGTTACTTAGGCCTTCACCTTGCATGACAGTGGTATTAATGGTATTACAATACTGTATATTGAAACGTTCAAGAATCTTCATAATATAAGACTCTTGTGATAAAGTAATGAATTTCCTTGATCGATCTTTTTCGATCTTAACTCCTAAAATATAAGCAGCTTCTCTCATGTCATTCATTTCAAAATTGGAGGACAACCATTCTTTTATGGTGATAACCAAAACTTTGTCATTTCCAACCAATAGAATATCGTCCACATAAAGTGATAAAATCATTAATTTATCTTCAGACCGCTTGATATATACACAATGATCTTCTTCAATTACCGTGAAACTAAAAGTTATTATGGCTCGATGAAAATGAAGATACCACTATCTAGAGGATTGCTTAAGGCTATATATTGAGTGATGAAGTTTGCAAATTTATGCTCTTGACCTTTAGCTATGAAACTTATTGGTTATTTCATACAGATTTCCTCATCTAGTTCTTCATTGAGAAATGCAGTCTTTATATCTATTTGATGTAATTCAAAGTTCAAATGTGCAACGATGGTTAAAATAAGGCGTATTGAGGCAAACTTTACAATTGGTGAAAATGTTTCCTCATAGTATATACACTCTTGTTGAGTATAACATTTCGCCACAAGACGAGCCTTATACTTTTCAATGGATCCATCCGCCCTTCGCTTAATCTTAAAGACCCATTTGTTTCCAATGGCCTTACAATTGGGTGGTAGGTCAACCAAGTCCCAGACATAATTTGCCCTCATTAACTCCATTTCATCTTCCAAAATTTTTCTCCATTCTTCCTTATAAGAGGATGAGAGAGCCTCTTGAATAGTCTTAAATTTGGCATCGTCTTTCTGAGCAATCATAAATGATTCCCCTTTAATCTCAAAACGACAACGGGGAATACTTTTACGATTACTTTTACGCAATTGAATTTCTCTTGAATTCAATTCGTCAGGCGATGCAACACTCCCACTAGGTTTTGTGTGTTGAGGTAAATCTTCATTTCCTTCTACAACATTAGTGGGTGTGTTATTAGGATATTCCATCTCATATAATTGGAAGTCCTTATCAATCTCACCTCTACTAGGAAAATCGTTTTCCAAGAACGTGACATCTCATGGCTTTATTTCAGTCATACTTCCATCAGCTTGTTCACCTATGAATGCGTACCCTTTTGAGTGTTTAGAATATCTTATAAAGATACATTTCTTCTATCTATGACCTAATTTGCCATATTTATGAGAAGAATTATGAATATAAGCTGCACATCCTCATGGACGTAGAATACTCAAGTCTAGTTTCCTATCAGTCCATAATTCATAAGGGGTGGAAGTGACTAGTTTTGAGGGCACTCGATTAAGTACATAGACATCAGTCAATAACGCATCTCTCCAATAGGAAATAGGTAAATTTGCTTGTGCCATCATAGACCTAACCATTTCTAATAGGGTTCTATTCCTTTTCTCAGCTACCTCATTTTGTTGTGAAATACCTGAAATATTTAATTGTCGTACAATTCCATTTTCATCACAAAGAGCCTTGAATTGCTTCGATAGATACTCACGTTCGTGATTGGTTCTCAATGCATTTATTGTTTTGTTTAACTGATTATCTACCATCGTTATATATCGTCTAAAGCAGTCTAATGCTTCTGACTTATGGGAGATCAGAAAGACATAACCGAAACGTGTAAAGTCATCTATGAAAGTGATGAAATATGAGGTTCCTTGCCTCGCCCTCATATTCAAAGGACCACAAATGTCAGAATGTATGAGTTGTAATGGAAATTCAGCTCTAGTCCATTTACCGAATGGTTTTCTAGTTGCTTTTCCTGCTAGACAATGTTCACATACGGGTAGATTAACATTAGTGAGTGACCATAAAATGCATTCTTTAGCTAATCTTTGTATTCTTTGTAACCCGATGTGACCTAATCTAGCATACCAAGTAACTGCATCAATTTCAACCTTACTAGAAGATACAATTAAGAAAAATAAACATCGACATTAATGTTGTACTGATTATAGTCAATGTCTAACACCATAAAACCATTTGATACATGACCTGAACCATAATAAACTATTCCATACAAAATGTCAACACAATCACCATGAAAATTCAATACATAACCTAGGCTAAGAAGAACAACTATGGATACTAAGTTTTGTCGAATATCCGGAGTATAGAGAATATCATGTAGGAATAGGTTTCGACCATTACGTAAAATTAATTTCAATATGCTGATACCTTTCACTTCAATTCTTGAGTTATTCCCAACATATATCAATCTTCTTCCAGGTTGTATCCGACGATACTCCACAAATGCTTCTCGGTCTCTAGCTACGTGGTCTGTTACTCTTGAGTCTACAGTCCACATTGGATAAGATTTAGCAAGCATTACAGTGCTAGAAACAAAAAGCATTACTTAAAGTAATGAAGTAATAGGGTACATCTTTCGGCTTAGTCTATTCACGAGCAAAATGACTCATCTTGCCACAATTATAGCACTCCATCTTGGCCTTGTCCTTCTTCCTACCACGCTTCTTGCGTTAGAAGGTCTTAGCCCTTTTAGGTGCATAATCAGTCTTCTTCCCTTTGTTGTGAATTGATGATTCCTTTTGTGCTTGAAGCCCGAGACTTTGCATGAACTCGATTTAGCAACATAGGCATAGGTAGAGGATCTCGCAACCTCTAAGCACTCATCCTTTAATTCCAAATGACGCGCTATATCATCAAAAGTGACAATATTCTCATTATGCGTCATATTGATTTTCATATACTCTCAATTGTCAGGAAGAGACTTTATAACAACTTGAACTTGCTGTTCATTAGTAAGGAAGTGACTTGCCAACTTTAGCTCATGAATCATATTTGACATCTCCAGAAAATGCTGCCTCATCGTTACATTTGGGCACTTTCAGTATATGTCAAACTTAATGGTGAGTCTCATTAGCTTAGTAACAGATGTATTGCCAAACTTATCTTTCAAGGCAACTCACATAGTTTGAGCTTTATCATAACTTTCAAACTCATACATGAGATCATCTTGCATACAACTCAATAACATGATGCGAGGAATGCTATTTTTTTTTCCAAGCTTGATAAGCTTCTAGATCTCTCATGTGTTGAGCTGAAGTTCCATGCTCAAGTTCATCCATGGTGTGGTTGAGGGTTTCCAAAACCTTTTACTCCTCAATGATGTACTGAACATTTCGGTACTAAATATCATAATTGTTACTGTTCAGCTTCTCACCCTTATTGAGGTCAGCCACAATGGTCTTGGATGCCAATGCCATAATCAATTACTATAACACATTGACATAATAAACATAGAATCAATACTAGCACAATTTTCAGAGTAACACACATATTTAATTTGCAGCAAAGAGAAACTAAATTAATGATAATTCAACAAAAGACACAAAAACTAAAGTTCACTATGTTCCCAATCAGCTCCTATGTACGATTGTTCTATTATCATTAATTAGTTTAATTTGCGCAAATTTTAAGTTCTAGGTGAGAACTCCTTTGAATTCTACCAATCTACAAACTCGAACTAGAAAAAATAATTACATCACCTCATGTAATTTCTACATTTTTTTATTAACACAAAAGTATAGCATGATGTGAACTAGTGTGCAAAAAACAATCATGCAGCAATTCCAATCAAAACCGCAATTTAACATGTATTAGAAAAATAATGATTTCTTACCATTGTTCGAATTTTCTTGGAACTAGAAAATTGCAAGTATATTAAACTATATACATGCTATCGTCAAACCAAGCTATACACAACATATATGATACTATTTTCATATAAGCTAGCTACTATATTTCCAAAACCATAAGGAAATTCAAGCTAAAAATGAATAAACTATGCATTTATACCCTAAAAAATACGCATACTTAGGGTTCCGTACATAATTTCATACATTTATGAACTCCAAACATGCAAAATAACTATAACATAGTGTAGAGAACATCCATACGAACCAAAATGCCGGAAACCACACTCCAATCGGAGGTTCCACGCACTCGCACGCACCGGCGAGCCTAAACAGCTCCTGGCCGGTCCGACCGGTCGGGTGGGGTCGGTTCGCGGGTCAGTCCTCGGCTGGGCAACTGTTGCCGAAGTGACATCATCGATGACATCATGGATGACATCATCTGGCGGTTACCAATTGTTTGAATGATATCATCCGTGACGTCAGCATGCACCGGTTCACCGACGCGTGCCTGATGCTCCAACGCTGGCTTTTCCAGCGCGCGTGGGCGCGTCCGACCTCTTCTGGTGGCGCTCAACCCATCGTCGAACTCATCTCGTCAAGTACTTTCACCCTATATATTTGAAAATTGATTTTGGCCAAAAAAGTATTATGAAAAATGGCCAAAAACGTACGGGTGTATGCAACCCCAAACCCGTTCTTCACTTCAGTTCATTTTCGACAATTCAGATAGTAATTCCGAGCAATAAACATCCAAATAGTGTAGATTTCATACTCTTGATCTTGATATCAAATAGTAAATGAGAAAATTCAATGAAAACAAGGCATAAATCATGACACGGCTCGATACCAATGTTGGAATTCAAGTCGAGGGAAGACGATTTACCTTTATCCAATGCGCAAACAACAATTACCTCAGCACAAATGTTGAATTGCGGATGAATCACGAACAAAAATACTTCACGTTGGTCTGAATGCAATCACGAGGAAAGCACCCAATTTTTACAGCGTAAATGCCAATTGTTCTTGTAAAGGAGAAATTGAACGCCTTCTTTCTTTTTGATGGAAATGAGAGAGAAATGAAAAACTATTTCTTTCTGAGTGTACGTTCTACCAACCTTCTTAACGGTTGTCTTTAGGAGTCTTTTATATGATTCACTCACACCCTTTTAAAGGGTGTCTTTCCATCGTAGCATATCAAGCCGAAACGGTGCATTTTTATCGCACCTCATCATGAACGTACTAATTAAATACAATACGAATCAATGCATGTGGACGGCATAATTTGTGTATTTGTATGAAGGATAGTCGAACCATAAAGGTTCAACCACTCTGACTTTAATGATGATGATGATGATCCTAGCTTATGTCTTTTCTTTACCCTAAAGTGGGGTGGGTTGGATCGTGCAAAGTTGTCGTGTTGGCTGTGTAACAGCAAATTCTGAAAAAGTTCCATCTCGATGCGAGCCGATTCGGAGTTCGATTTCTGGACGTTGGGCTCGGATCGCCGCACTCTACAAAGATTGGTCTCCTACTCTCTCTCTCTCTTGTTCATTTAAAAGGATTCTAGTGCGTTTTCAAACGTGTTTGCAGCCAAAAATGACCAAGTTGTCAATACAAATAAGCACGTGACTAGAGCATGAATATTATCGATCACACGACCTGTAATTGACACCCACAGGGATCGATATCAATAGCAATTCACATAAATGTTCATTGCAAATCAATTATCGATATACGGTGACATATGACTGACGACGGTTGACAAAGGTATTGATTAATGAGATTGGCGAGTTGTCGATGCATCAAGAGAAGGTTAGACGCATGGTAAGTATCAAGTTGCAATTATAGGAGAGAAGTTGTTGGCAAAATAAAATGATTGACGTCGTAGAGCAATGGGAGACGTTTTCAAAGGAACAACTGTTTGGCGAACAAGATCATGGCATCATGAAGGTATGGGCTCAGAGATGGAGGAACATGGATACAATTGTTGGACAAAACCACTCAAGAACAATTATGGCACAACCACTATAAATACCACCAATCATCAAATGGATAACCTCAGCACAAATCGAACAAATTTACTATGTTTCAGCAATAATTACTTTCCGCATTTTTACTTTTCAGACTCATGTCATTGATTAAATTCCAACGTGTTTATTAATTATAACTCTTAGATCCACGTTGTTGATTAAATTCCGACATAATATCTTTGCGTTCTCAAATTTTATTATCGTTTAAATTTCACAATAGTTTGTTTACGTTGTCTCGTTGTAAAGTCTATATTTTCCAGGTCCTACCATCAATTAAATTCCTATGGGGAAACAGGACAGAACCTATCCCTTCAAATAAAAACCAAAAAACGATTCTTACTGAAATGTATTTCGTGGAGAAATAAATTCCCACGAAACAAGGGATATTCATTTGATGTGAGTTGAATGCCTTAAAAAAGATGTTGACCCAGATTTTTGGGGACCAAATTAATTGGGATTCCCATTTTGTGGCTACCACATAAAATTAATGCCTCAACCACCTTGCAAGATGGGACCGCTACCACCCCCAGGTGGTCATATGACTCTTGCAGTCTCAAGTGACGGCGATCATTCTCCCCTCCCCTCTTCCTCTCTACACACGCAAGGGTTTCAGATTTCATGGCGTGCGCCGCCGTGAGGTGGTCATGAGCCTTGGCAATGGTTGCAATCGCAAGGTAGAGCTAGCTGTTCACTCGCTCTAAAAAAAATTCATGAACCATTTTGAAAAGAAAAATATGGGGGTACTTTTGAATTTCGAACAAGAATACAAGGACCATCGATGGTATCATCCCTCAAATCAGGTGAAGGTCATTTTCCAAAATAACTACTAAGACGGGGACGTATTGTTTAGCAGGGAAAGAACTCTTCTAGTTCGGTTTAAAGATAGTTGATACTTCATCAGCTGAATCTCGGAGGAGATATGTTGAGTGGTTAAGTATTTTGGTAGATTCTACATTCAAATCAATGCACATGGATCGCATAATTTGTGTACTTCTGCGAAGGATAGTCGAGACACAAAATTTCAACCACTCCATGTAATAATAATAATAATAATAATAATAATAATAATAATAATAATAATAATAATAATAATAATAATCAAATGAAGAAAACCCATATGTTAGCATAAGAAAAGGGGAAGTGGCTTTCTTTGTTGACCAAAGATGGATGAAGATGTCTTCTTTTCTTCCAATTTTTTTTTTTTTTGTCTCTCACACCTACTTTTTTTTTTGCCTTTTGCGCGAATTTTCTCTTGGTTCGAATTCGCTCTGAATTTTTTCGAAAAAAGCCCCTCCTCCCCCCCCTCCCCCCAACTCACAAAAAATGAAGCTTTCTTTTATAATGATTCCAGACGGCCGCTTTGTATGGCATTTTCCAAGTTTCCATCTCCTATCATAATAAATCAAAGCTGTAGATCAAAGTATGATTTCACAATCAGCTCGATTTTGCTCAAATTTCTTCCATTATGTAAAAATTCTTGCCTTTCATTCACTTGATTTTTAAATTGCTTCTGCAATTAACAAAATCCGAATATACATCGAATTTCAAATTTCCATGCATAATCAATAAAATCAATTTTATCCCTATTTCCCTTTTATTTGCTCGATGCAATTTTTCTTTTTCTTTTTTTAGGGATTAAAATTAAAGCCTAATTTGTATGCAAAGACATTAATGATTGAGTCGCCAAAATTTAGGTGTCAACATTGATAATAAGGTGAGCGTCATCCTGTCCTTTATGTAGCAAAAATGTAAGAGTGGAAGTTAGGGCTTGAATCTCACTTTGTAGCGGGGAAGATGCACATACACTGTTGGTGAATCCGTCAATCAAAGTACCGGTATGATCTCGCACCCGTGTGGTTCGTCGTTGGGAAAGCCCCATCAATGTTGACCTTGATGCTGCCCTAATCCGGAGGAGTCTAGGCCCGATTAGGGTTCAGATGAGGTTGTCCTATGTCAGTTGACAGCCGCACCATGTTGCTGATCATTCTTGCATTAGCAAGAGCCAAATCCACTAGCTGATTGAGATTGGTACGTTGATGCCGGAAGGTGAAGTGATTCCGCGCCTTCGATATCTGCCAAAGGATGGATGCGATGATCTCCATTGAAGGTAAGTCAGGCTTTTGCTCAAGTATATCTTCTAGCCACGCATCCGTTTGATGCCTTCTGTAAGCTGAAATATCAATCAGCATGCTAGAATGAGATAAGATATTTTTCGTCTACAGGCAAAATAGGAAGATATGCTCGGTTGTTTCAGGAGTATGTGATGAACATAACTGACATCCCGGGTCTAGAATGATGTTTCACCGGAATAGGTTATCCTTTGTAGAGAGTGCGCTTTGACATAATGACCATATGAAAATTCAAATTTTTGGGGCCGTCTTTAATTTCCAAATCTGTCACCAGAGATGGGGTGAAGGCTGATATGAGGAGGAAGCACGATTTCTGTCCCTGTTATGATCTGAGTGTCTGAGATTATGATATGCATTCTTAATAGAGTGTATACCTGTTTGCATTCCTGTCCATATAATTTGATCCGTGGTAGAAGCTGGGCTTAACGGAATGGCAACAATCTCCTCCACTGTGTGGTAGTCAGAACTGCTTCTTAGAAGAGGGACGTTTTAGATATTTTCATTTGGGATTATAAAACCAGCTACCTATTCTGGCATTCCTCGAGGCGTTGGACCACCAATAATTCCTCTGGTGAGCCATTTATCCTCACGTATGTTTATCTTCTTCCCATCACTGATGGACCATTGTAGTTTGTTTAGTATAGCATCTTTGCCTAAAAGTAAACTTTGCCAGCCCCATGAAGAATTAGTGCCTTTTCCTGCATGCCAGAAATTACCAGAATGAAAATATAGTCCCTTGAAAACTCTACACCAAAAGGATGAAGGGTTTTGGAATAATCTCTAGGCCTACTTTCCTAAAAGGGCTTTGTTAAAAGTCAGTAAATCTTGAAAGCCAAGCCCCCCTTCAGTCTTCCGTTCTTTGAGAAGATCCCACGCCCTCCAGTGTATGCCGAAGCTAGTACTGTTGTTCTGCCACCAGAACTTTGCTATTCTTCTTTCAATGGATTGACAGATAGATACAGGAAGTTTGAATATGGACATGGCGTACTGTGGGAGTGCCTGTACCACCGTTTTTAACAGAATTTCCTTTCCACCTTTAGAAATAAAATTCTCTTTCCATCCTTCCAGTTTCACATTTACTCGACCCGAGAATCCAAGCAAATATGTCTTTTTTGGAAACCCCCAAGTCAGATGGTATACCCAAATTCTTCCCTACATTTTCAATCACAGGAACTCTTACAAATTTTGTTTTAAAATAAAGGGGCAATCTCAACTACACAATAGTCCTGATTTGTTTCTATTAACCACTTGGCCCGTTGCTAGATAGTAGTAAAATATTTGCTAGATTCTGACATTCTAGGGTTCATCCATCCAAGAAAAATATTGCATCATCTACAAAAAATAGATGCGAAAGTGTAGGGCACCACCTTTTAAGTTTGATCCCCTTGAGAATTCCCAAGTCGACTGCTTGCTGAATAAGAGTAGATAAGATGTTAGTAAAAGGATGAACAGATATGGAGAGAGAGGATCTCCCTGTCTTAGCCCTTTAGTAAGACGAAAGTATGGCAATGGTTCACCATTTAACTTGACACTAAGGGAGGCTATGGTATTGCATTGCATCACCCACCTTACCTATTGATCATGAAACCCCAATTTTTTAAGATAGGCCTCTAGAAAATCCCACTCAACCCGATCATAAGCTTTCCGCATGTCCAATTTTAACATTGCCTGGAATTTTCTCTTCCTTTTTTTTTTTTTTTCTGACTTTTAGTTGGTGAAGGACCTCTTGCACAACCAGTGTATTATCCTGTATTGGTCTATCTTTGACAAAAGCACTTTGTTCAGTTGAGATCAACCTAGGTAACCAAGTCTTTAGTCGAATCACTCGCACTTTCGAATGATTTTATATGTGAAGTTGCATAGACTAATAGGTCTATATTGTTCTAACCTTTCGGGGTGCAGTACCTTTGGGATCAGTGTAATGAGAGTTCTGTTAAGGACAGGGGGCATCACTCCTGATTTGAAAAAATCTTGCACCGATGTAAAGATATCATCCTGAATAATATCCCAGTGGTTTTGATAGAATAGCCCATTCACGTCATCGGGTCTCGGGGCTTTAGTAGCCCCTAAATGGAAAGTTGCTTGCTTGACTTCCTCCCTTGATACCATTGCTGTTAAACCTACAGTCATTTCTTCTGTGACCACTTGGGAACATTGCGTGAGAACAAGGCCATAATCTCGGTAGCCAATCGAGCTATAAAGATTTTGAAAGTATGTATGCGTCATATTCTTCAGCTGATTAGGATCGTGGGTCCACTCAAGGTGTTCATCTTGCAACATGCTAATTCGGTTTCGTTGTCTGCGTTGGATTATCGTTGCATGGAAAAACTTAGTATTTTTGTCCCCCCATCGTAGCCATTGAATCGTCGATCTCATTGCCCAATATTGTTCCTCCTATTGCCATATGTGTTGTACTTCGTCTTTCAACCTAGATACAAGTACCTTAATGTAGTCATGACTAGGTTGATTAATTTGATGTTGGATTTGTTGTTGTAATAGGTGGATTTGTATCTGGCCATTGCAAAATTTTTATTTACTCTACCTGGCAAGTGCCAAGGAAGTCTCTTGAAGCTTGCAGGATAGAGAGGGAGTTGGTGTCGATGAAGAGGCCTAAGCATCTTTGATAATCGAGCTGCACTCCTTGTCTTGAATCCAGAATGCTTTAAAGGTGAAAGTCTTCCTCCACCTTGAAGAGGGTTCAATAGTTAGAAGAAGAGGGCTATGATCTGAGCCCAAAGCAGGAAAAGCAAAGGCTTCTTCCGCTTCCAGGTAAGTTAATCTCTAGTCCATTGTGCACAACGCCCTGAAATGAAATAAATGAAAGAAAAGTTCATTTAATGTTATTACATCAGACGTACTCACCGTGCAATTAATTATAGAGATAACCAATGAAGATATTTGTTTTATAGAGATAAAATGTTAGAATAATGACATAAATAATTACCATCTTTGATTTAATGTGTAACTAAATTTTAGTCCGATATGCAATGTCGTCCCTAAACCATTAATTTGTTGAATGTGGTCTTTAGACTTTTGATCAATGTTTTCACTAAATTTGAATTAATAGAATGATAACATTGAATATTTTCATATAGTCTAGAGTCTAAGTTGAGTATGTATCAAAAGTTCATAGATCAAATTAAACAAAGAGAAAGTTCATAAACCACATAACATTGAGCGATGAAGTTTGCTTTTAAATATTGCACGGAAGCTTTTGTTTAAACCATTTATGCACTGGTCGCAATTTTCCAATGAAAGTGGGGCTTCCTGTTTCTTTGATACAGGATATGTGTTCCAAGGATATGCAAACTTGTGACAGCTGTAGCCACATTTTCCCTCATAGAAGTATGAAAAAGATGGAAGGCCCATGTGGTGAAGCTCAAATTTTGTGTAGACATCGTGCCAAGGTCCATAGTTGCATTCTTTGTTTTTTTTTTTTTAATAGAACTTTCATGAAAAGTCTATGAGATGAATTGGGGTACTGACCAATGTCACGTGCATCATTTCTGCGATTCTTGAAATCCAAACAATGTTTGCGGAATATGCAAGAAAATTTGGCATCATTCGACGATGGAGATTGGGTAAGATATCGATCGTTGACATAGTTGACTTATTCTCATTGAAAATGATGAGTTGTTTGATGTTGTATCTTGCTGTGTGGAATTCTTTTCTAGGTATGTTGCGATGGTTGCAATGTATGGGTGCATGCTGAGTGTGCTAATATCTTCAGCCGACTTTTAAAGGTGAGCATGCATTATTTTGTTTTGTTCCTAGATCTATTTTGCAAGCACATGGGAATTGTCTCTGACATAATTACACTTGAAGGAGTTACGGCACTCTGATTACTATTGCCCAGATTGGAGGCCAAGACCACTTGCAAAAGGCCAAACTTACAGAAATTGGAGCCAAAAGAGAAGTATGCTCAGAGATACGTTACCTATTTTGGTCAGTTATATAGTCTGCTTGCATGTGTGCTCGTGCGTACGTGTGCATATGCCTTTATGGTTGGGTTAGGACTTGAACGAGATTGCTTGAATTTGCTTGAAACAGGTTGGTGGAAAACAAGCAAGCTCCTTTGCTTGACAAGGTTTCTGTGGTGTGCAATGGCATGGAAGGGTCATATATTCCAAAACTTCATCTGTAAACCTTCAGTACTGCAAATTGAATTCCGTATAATGCTGCTTCATCTTTTCTGTCCTATTAACGTTTTTCTTTTCGTCTTTTGTAGATTGAGCTTCTTTCTTTTAGTTACGACTAATTAACTTAGCATATCAGCTTTTATGGTATAGTTAGTCTGTTGTCTACTTTGGAATTTAAGTGATCCGAATGGTGTGTGTTGAAGACCTTTTATTATGGAAAACCTGCATAACTTGGGAAAGCTTTTAATTTACACAAGGGTTGTTGATAAGCCTGTCTTGATTTTGTTTGTCTTTGTAGAATTGTGTGCAAGTGTGGCTCATGTGGTTTAAAGATGCAAACACCTAGTGAATGGGAATGTCACATAGGTTGCAGAGCCAAAAAGTCTAATTACAGTGTCAAAATCAAGGATACAAGAGAACCACTAGAGAAATGGGTTGGTACACTTTTCTGTGACTTCACAGCATCACTTGCGCTCTTTCCTCATTTGTTAACTTATACTAGACTTGCTTATCTAGTCTACTCGATTCTTCTGTTTATAAATAATCAATCATGAACTTTGTTTGAATATTTCCAGCGTCAAATGTACTGATAAAGTAAACACCATGGAGTAGCTTTTCCTTATACAGCTCGTGGTGTGGTGTAGTGTCCATAATTTATACTTTGTGTGTAGATATGGTCATTAACATATAACCTACTACAGAGGGGGCATGGGTTTGTACATTATAAATTCGCATACCATGTTTCTGGAATCTATAGTCTTGGTCATCTTAAGAATGCTGTCTTTTAGCGTATTAATTAGTTATCTTTCAGCACACATCATTTGAGTTTCTGTATCTCCTTGATTTAATGTTTTTCTCATTTGGAAGATTTCCAATAGAAGGATTTTTTTCTAAAAATGAAAAAAAAAAACAAAAACAAAATAACCTGTTGGAACCTGGAACCGACTCCATAACCTATGATAGGTAGGTTCCAGGTTCCAAAAATGAGGAACCTATACCCAAGGGTAGGTTCCAGGTTCCAAGCAGAACCTGTAAGGAACTGGGAACCGCTCACCCTTATGGGGGGCCATTCGGCAGAGGCACTCTCTCGATACCAGCCCCCCTCTGTCTCTCTCTGTCTCTCTCTCTCTCTGTCTGTCTCTCTCTCTCTCCACAACAAGCTTGTAACTTAGAAGAAAATCCCCCAACTGAAAAGCGGAACTGGCAAAAGAAGATCGATTGATCGATCGCCATTGCTCCTTTCACCTGCCTCGCGTGCGATTCGAGTCGATCAGGACCGTCGTTGGCAGCGGCGAGCGACATGGCGGAGGACAAGTACAACTAGGAGAACCTAGCGATGAAGCGGATCCTGTAGGAGATCAAGGAGATGCAATCCAACCCCTCCGTCTCCGGCGATTCTCTTTTGAGATCCTAGCTTTGCTCCCGCTCAATTCCAGAGATCTCCGGATAACTCAAGCTAGCCTCGCGTCTGGTTCTCTGCTCTAGCTGGCAGGTGTTATCATTTCCGGAGGAGACGAGTCACATTGCTTTTCTTGTACGAACTTCGGGAGAAGATTCAGCCGTTGAAGTTGCAGATTCGGCCATCCACGGTGTCCTTCTGATAAAGCGAGGTTGATCTAGACAACCAGGGCTCGAATCACTCGAATCCATTAGGGTCGACGATCCGTTAGGGTCGCCTCAGTTCGCTTACTTTTCACTTTCCCTAATAACATGTCACTTCGATACCATTTCAATTGCAGCGGGTCCATACAACCATGGGGGTTTACATCTTTTAGATTGGTCCCTTGCGCAGTTCATATATGGAAGCACATCTAACAACTCCCTTCCTATATTCAGAAAATAATGCACACCTACTAAATATTTATAGGTAAAAGCTGAACACTTTTATTTACTTAAACTAGATGGACATCATTCATTGGTACATCAAAATGTCGTAGTCTTTTATACTCGGCTATACTTCAAAAGATGACCGGCATCTCCTCCAACAGTCTTATACATAAAGTCCATCGATCAGTGTCGGCGTCCAAAAGTTCTTTCCTTTGCTATCCTCCTCCTCGCGGTCATATCCAACCACTTGATCCATCTATTGGTGGCAATGGCAGCAGAAATATCTTATCTAGTCTGAAATGTTAGTTCACAAACGGAGTGAGTACAACCACTCAGCAGTAAAGATCCACTAAACTACACAATGTGTCAAACAGAACAATCAATGTATCATGAATAAAACACATATCATTCATGCATTCGAGCATACCTCACCTTACAGGCATGCATATATCACCATACGACATGCATATACCACCATGCACTTGTATATATACTATCAAGCAGCCATGCATATATCATCATGCAACGTGCATATACCACCATGCACTTGTACATATATCATCAAGCAGCCATGCATATATCACCATGCAACGTGCATATATCACCATGCACTTCATGCTTGCATTTCCATGAGTTTCATCCCATGCCATATGCAAACATCCATGCGCATGGTTTGATTCTCAATTTTATCTTTCACAAGGATCTCATCATTTTTCTTTCCAAGGACCAGTGTTTGCATCCCTTATTTATCGCTCGCACCCAACCTGGCATCGCAAGGAGCCTTCGGTACACATCTCTGGGCATCCGACACACACATTCCGGGCATCTCACATCCCACCTGGCATCACAAGGAATCTCCGGGGCTCACCATGAAGATGGTTACCCCTACCCTCTGGGCATGCATCATAATACAACCCCTCACCCTCCGGGCATGTATCATAATACAACCGGGCATCCCGACACTCCCGGAGAAAACCTCTAGGCATGTATTCATAATACAATCAAGCATCCAAAGGGCATCAACTCATTCGAACCTTTGGACATCCCGACTCCCAGGGCATGGTCGGCTCACACCTCCGATGGTATCATCATTATCTCAATTTATATTCACACATGTATCTTAATTTCAACATAGCATTTGATGTTATATAACATGCCACATGTCACCACATATGCAGCATAATCAACCACTCAAGAAAATATATCACATGGAGCAATTTCATTTATTTTTGAAAATATAACAAAATTTCGGATAAAAACAGATTGCGTTCCTTTGGTCATAATTCTTGGAAAATTAGTAAAAAACATTATTAAATTCTAAAAATTTAAAATGTTATATACAAGATCTGGAGGAAAATATTTTATAAAGAACACCATATCAAACAAGCCTTCACAGAATATGTATAGGTCCATACATCACCAAAAAATGATATTTTTTTTTTTTTTTAACATTACCCATGCACAGTTTCGAAAAATATTTCGATTAAACCCTTAAATGAACTCAGAAAATTCTGAAATTTGGAAATTTTGTAGTTAAGACCTAGAGGTACAAGTTACATGAAGAAATAGAAGTCCAATTAGTTTTGGATTAAAAGCTATAATCGATTTACTTGTTTTTTTCCAATTCTCGATACCGTTTTCCAAATCCACCTGTGTAGAAGAAAATCGTTTCCTTGGTCATTACTAGTCCATTTATTCTGAAATTTCAGTATATTGTTCCTCAAAATGTCATATACAATTTTTATCAAGGGCATGAAATCAAATTCGTATAGGAACATTTTATAAAATTCACAAAATCGTAAGAGGTCAAAGAGCAGTTTTCTAGATCTAGTATTTTCGAAGAAAAAGGGGTTTCACCACTCAAAACTTGTCCATTTCATCTCAAATTTTAGTATGTTAACCATAAAGAAGTCATCTACAACTTTCATTGAGATGTCAAAGTGAAATTCCAAGTAGAAAGTCACATGCAGCTCACGAAATCATCAAAGGACAATCTGTTTCTCCAGAAAATAGAAGGCTAGACTTAGAACACAGCTTCTTCATCTTAAAAAATACTCACCTCTACCTCATTCGAATTCCATCATGCATCACACATCATCACTGCAAGTAAACCACAGCAAACAATGTGTAGATTAACGGACTCTACTTGCCTCAAATCGTAGGAAAACACAGCAAGAACGACGGCGAGACTAGGTGGGCTCGACGACGTCTCCTCTTCCTCTCTTCCTCTCTTTCTCTCTTCTTTTTTTGGATGTCCCCTCCCCCTCTCGAGCTCTCCCATACCTTTTCTTTCCTCCCCTTCAATGATTTGATTGCATGCAGCCGCCCAAAGGAGCCAATGGGGGTAGCCACACTTGGCTCAACCTCCATGCCACTTGTTAATTTTGCCATGCAAGATGACACTTGGTCGATCCCTTAGCCACTTGTCAATTCTCTCATGCAAGGTTAATAGGCTTCAGTTTTTGGGCCGATCTTAGTCCTTCATGGGCCGGTCGAATGGGGGCCGCTCAAGTTCGTCCGATGAGGCCCAGGACTGTGAAGTGCGCAAAGAAGCAGAACTACTTGTCTCCTCCCTTCTCTAGTTCGTGCCGATTCCTCTTCTTTTTGCGTGGGTTCGTGTGCTTTTTTGCGTATGAATCTTAGGATTGGAACTGGGTTTGTTGCGTGTGGATATGAATAAGAGATTGGAGTTGGGTTTGCTGCTCGTGGGTATGAATAAGAGATGGGTAGATTCGCCTATCTTTGAATTTACTATCAAATGCCGTCTCCATTTCACTCCAGTTTAGAACTTCAGTAACTTTCCTATCTCGCCAACGTATGTAATGTAGAGTGCATTTACAGATTGGTCGCAACTTTTTAATCAGTGATCAATCTCCAAAAAAGAGGGCGGAAAGAAAATTATTTCATAAATACTTAAGTAGCAACCTTCTCATCATTTTCTGATTTAAATTTGTACAATATAATAGATGAAACATTTAATCAAATAATGGAGATATATACATTCTTCAAAAGTCATCCAGCTACAATCATGTGCCACTCTATATCATGGACCAAGTGCTTCTTCTTCATATGTTACCTTTGATTATCTTAAAATATTGAATCCTAATGATTTTTGTACTTGCCGGAAACCCATAACATGGAACAGAGTGTTTGGACCAAAACCATTGTATTCAAATCAATTTGCAAATGTTGGTTGGATCATTTAGGTTAAACGCCCTTCCCGCAGAGTGTTTGGATCAAAATCATTGTATTTTGATCAATTTGCAAATGTTGGTTGGACATCCAATCCAATCACTTCACCATACTTTTTGTTTAACTTTTTTTTTACTGGACTATATTAAAATTGAGAGTGAGATATCGATCACCAACAGATTATATGTAGACTCTCTTGGTTTGGATTTAGGTTCAACCCAACCAAGGAATGCTCGAATGTGGAATTAGAGATCCACAGGTAATAATAAGGCGCTTGGAGGGGCAAAAAGTACCAAGATATAATGGGACTTAACATTACATTTATACAAGTTGACTTGAGATTATTATTACAATCGAAAGACCTCATTTTTTGTAACATTTAAACATGTCCTTTGATGGGGTCAATGATGGGTCAATTGCTAAATGTTTGATGTTACGTCCATATGTCACGTATAACTTTTGTAATGAATAAGACTTACTCTCTTTTGATTCCTTTTATTTTATAAATCATCTCTCATGTGAAAACATGAACTTCAGATATTTCAATAGAGAGCATGAAACTCAGAACAGGGTTGAGTTATCTAAGCATATTTTTGCTCTCGCCAAAAGTGTAATTCTATGTGGCTGTTGTATTTTGTTATATTTGTGTGATGGATTATTTGACATCTCTATAGAGATTTCAAGTCTGGCTCTTTAGAATGCCGATGATATATACGAATGAATTAATTTTTAGTGGGACTGTTCACTACTGGTTATTATGAACAAATAGATGGGGCATTGGTTGGTGGGAATGTTATTTTTGCTTGTAATATATGGTTGGTTGTAAAATTTTATATGAGGATGATTCTCTTTTAATTTTCTTTGTGCATTTTGTTTTATTGATAGTCATAGAACATTGTATTGATGTGATATCGACATCAAAGTCTATGCGCTTGAACTAGTACACCCATTGATATGGCTCATTTGATGCTCAACTAGTTAAGGTTAAATGGCTTCCCACAAAGAGGTTTGTATGGCAAAGTGAACTGAGCCTTTGACCAATGAGCTTGTAAGCTTGTTAGTAACAGAGTTAACAAAGGGAAATCGCACCACTTCTACCTTCAACAAAACAGGATGGAATAACATAATGCCGAATTCAATAAACGGACGGGACTCCATTTTAGTATAATTCAGTTGAAGAACAGGGTCAACAAACTAAAAAAATAGTATAGTAGTTTCAAGAAACTTTTGTCACAATCTGGATTTGGATGGGATAATATAAACAACAATGTTGTTGTGGATGGTCAAAGTATGTGGGAGTCTCACATCAAGGTATCAATTTACCAAGGTCATTTTGTTCATATTGTATTGCAAGCTTTGATTATGTTGCTGACATCTATCATTATTGTATAAATTCCAGAATAATAGTGAATGGGCTAAATTAAAAAATGATGGGTTTCCTTAGTATCCTAATTTGTGTATCATGTTTGGTGATACATATGCTACTGGGGACTATGTAGCAGGAAATGCAAAAGAAGTGGTAGGATATGCAGAAGAAGTGGTAGTGTCCTTGGAGAGAGATGACAATGGTGGTGACAATGGTGATGGTGGTAGTGGTTATGTAGTGGGTGATCCAGAGGAATTTGATGAACAGCATATTGATGAGGATGTCTTCATACCTGATACGACTACTACCTCAAATCATAAGAAACACAAGCAGGATAGGACTCCAAATTCTAAGAGGAGGAGGAAGAGTAACAGATATGATGTTGGTGACACCAGCAAAGCAATTCAAGAAATGCTTAAAATCAGGACTACTCAATCAACAAGTGGCTCTGTGACCTTAGATGCCCCATCAACGGGAGAAGTACACTATCAGTGCCATAAGTTGTGTATGGTGCTCACTTTGGTGTCAGAAGTTTCCGTCGAATCACTTAAGTGCCAAATCGGAGGAAAAACGATCACTTTGGTGCCACCGGCGAAAGATTCCGGCCAAAATGATTACATGGCTTTTAAAAAAAAAAAAAATCGACAAGGCCTTCAAACGATATTGTTTTCGGTCATCCTTAAGAAAACGACGTCGTTTTGCCATCTTACATGGATGGCCTCACAAAAACGACACCGTTTAACTCATTTAATGATTTTTCCAACCTAGCTCGCTTAGCCGTTGTCGCCAAGCCTTCGTCATCACTGGGCCGCCGTCGCTCACTTAGCTGCCATTGCTTAACGCTGTTCGGATGCCCTCGATGGCACATGAGGGAGCACCAGCCCTAATTGCCGAAGCCTAGGTACTGGAAGACGCAAGCTAGGCACTCGTCGGGGAGATCGGAGATGGAGAGGGGGACATCAATGGTGGCGCACTCGTCGGCGGCCTCCCTGAGCACCGGCTAGATCACGGTCTTTGACTTGGCCACCGAGTGGCCGTCATCATGGTTGGGGTCGGGGTTGGGGTCGAGGCTACAGCCACCGAGTGGCCATCATCAAGGTCGGGGTCGGGGTCGAAGCCGTGGCCACCGAGCGCGGGGGCCATTGAGATTTAGGGTTTGAATTGGGGGAGACACCAAACAGGGTCATTTTGGTGTTATGACGCTAAAATGACGTCGTTTGAAGGCCTAAGTGATCCAAGGAAACTCCGGCGAGCCACATCAGCATAAGAAATTAATAAAAAAAAGGCCACGTTGGATTTCCGATCGATCAGATCGGCGTTGGCACCAAAGTGAACGTTTTTCAAATTTTTTGGCACTCAAGTGATTCGACGAAAATTTTTGGCACCAAAGTGAGCGTCGTATACAACTTATGGCACCAATAGTGTACTTCTCCCCCCCATCAACTATAGACACCTACTCCATAGCAGTCGTGGTTGCCGTCTTAAATAGTATGCCTAATTTAAAGCATAATATTTACAACAAAGCTGTGAACCAATCATGTCTTAATGCCACTTGGAGAGAGGCTTTCATCATAATGCTACCTGAAAGGAGACGTGGATTTCTTGAATCTCTTTAAACAGATGTTGAGTAGTATGCTATGGATTTATATATTTTGTTTAATTTCACTCTATGACTTATGTATTTGAGATACTTTGGTCTTTTTATGATGCAATTATGAAAACTTTGTGGCTATTGTTGATTATCATTAGATTCCTTACTTATATATTGTGTTTATCTTCTTCTTTTTCTTTTTTTTTTCATGTGAAGGCATAGGTAATATGGAGGGGGATGAAAGTAGCATGTGTAATGATCAAGTAGCAACAGGTGAATCGGTTGAACTAAACTTTGATGATTTTGATATCGATATTGTGATAGCATGGTTGAGCATGGTTGCGGTGGATATGTCTATGCACTCGAGAGAACTTATTAGGGATAGCATATTGTCAGGACCCGAATGGATGATGGAGGTTCTTCAAGGACATTCATATAGAATATATGAATCTTTTAGAATGGAGAGACACTTTTTTCTCAACCTTTATGATTTGATGAAGGCAAGAGGTTGGCTGAAAGATAGTCGATATATAAAGGTAGATGAACAAATTGGGACATTCTTATTTATGATTTGTCACGAGAACTTTATGCGAGAGATTCCAACGTTCAGGACAAACTATTAGCAAATACTTCACTATAGTGTTGAAAGCAGTTCTCAAACTTGTAAAAGAGATTATCATACCGCCTTCCTTTGATGTGGTCCCAAATGAGATTCTTATGGATCCCAACCATAAACTTTACTTCAAGGTAAGATTTTCATACATTCATTTACGATATCGGTTTCATTTTGTTGCTAATCTTATATAACACTAGTCTTTGATAAAACAACAGGATTGTGTGGGCGCTATTGATGGTACTCATGTTCATGCTTCTATACTTTTGTCAAAGCAAATTCCATTTAGAGGCAGAAAAAGAGGTACCACTCAAAATGTGATATGTGTATGTTCGTTTGATATGAAATTCACTTTTGTGTATGCTGGTTGAGAAGGATCTGTCAACGATTGTCAGGTGCTATCAGCAGCACTCAAGACTTCTCGCTTGGAATTTCCTCGACCACCACTACTAATATCACTTTTTACTTGTTCTAGAATTATCAATTTTCTTTAAGATTGTATTGTATTTACAAATCACTACTAATATATGAATATTTAGTCATAGGAAAATACTATGTTGTAGATTCTGGTTATGCATCAATTTCGGGATTCTTAACTCTTTTTAGACGTGAATGGTATCATCTAAATGAGTATAGGGGTAGAGCAAGACGACCAAGAATAAGAAGAGAGTTGTTCAACTATAGGCATTCTTCACTAAGGAATGTTATTGAGAGATCATTTGCAGTATTAAAGAATTGCTTCTTTATTTTGAAACACATGCCTGCATTTGCAATTCGAAAGCAAGCACATGTTGTAATTGCATGTTGTGCTATCCATAATTACATCCGTGATCAAGACAAGAGGGATAGAAACTTTTCCTTATATGGAGATCCAGAGTACTCATTTGAACCTGCACAATATGAGGTTATAGAAGATACATCGACCGAGGAGGAAATTGAGATGAATATGCTTAGAAAAAGTATTGCCAATAAGATGGCAAGGGATCATAATATGTCGGAGATTCCATGAAATCGTGCTTTTAATTTTTGTAATGTATTTCTATTATTTTGTATTTGGGGATTTACAATCTTTGCTTTTGTAATGTGATAATGTATTTGATGATTCCTATCTCAATTCTTGTAATGTGATGTTCTACTTGAGGATTTCCCTTATTTGTAATGGTCCTTTATGACAAGCTTTATTACACTTCATAAAATTCGTCGATTTTGTAAAATTTGCCGCAAATTGCCCAATACACTTTTTTGTGTTTCTTTCTAAAACAATTGCTCGATATCGTAAACCGTGGCAGCGATCGGCGTGACACACTAGTATGAAGGGGATTAGAATATGGTTGCCCACCTTCATTCTACTAGAGTTTTGGGAACCTTCTATTATGCTCAAGAGTAATGCATATTGATCTCTTTTTTCTATTGTATGGAGACTATTGATAAGTATATTGTTTGACCGCAATTGCCTATCTAGGTGGATGCTAAAGAATTTTGTGTGAAAATTTAGAAAATTTGATATAACAACTCTTACTTTGTACTTAGGTCAATGGTTTCATAAGCATATGAAATTTGTAAGAATGGACATCTCATTTGCTTCAAAAAAAAAAAAATTGTTTTAAGAAATAGAAATTTTATTCTATTATCAAACGAATTTCTATTTTTGAAACAAAAATTTTGCATCGTTATCAAACAGATTTTTTGCTCAGAAACTCGTCCAGAAATAGAAATAGAAAAATCTATTTATGTTCCGAAACTATTTCTAGAACAAAATTGTTGTCATGCGCCGCCTAGGTGTCCATTTGTGCAAAGTTATGGCACTTGAAGCGTTCTTTTGCTGAATATCTTGCATGCTGAATTGAGATTACTTGTCTTCATGAAAGTTGTTTTGATGTGTATGCTTGTTTCTTTCCATTGTATATACGTAGTTATAAGTCTCTTAGGTTAGGATTAGATTAGAACTTCGAATGTGAAGAAAGTGTGAAGGCAGTGGAGGTCGATGTCCATTCCGACCATTATTATATAATATTCATTTTCTCGATATATGTCTCAGGTTCCATTTGTTGTATAAAACCCGACGAGTTGCGAGTTTTCTCTTTTTTTAATTGCGTTCTCTTTTATATTTTTAGGATTGCATGATAGATTTACTGCTTTCATTGATTGTTTACTTGCTGTCTTGCAATTTCAATTTCATTGATTGTTTTCCTTTCATGTTTTCTAGGAATAGAATAGAATGAAAGTGACCAAGCATGCATGATCACCTAGTTTAGGACTAATAATCTTGAAAAATGTAAAAAGAAACGCATGGACAAGTTAGGAAAATACAACATACTGTTTAGATACTGAAAGGGTGCTAATAGCAATATTAGCATAACCCAAGTCCCCGAACCTAAATATTTGGTTAGGTAGGAATCAAGGGAACATTCCTGACCCTCGATTGGGTTTTCTAGCCGACCCTCAAAATGAGACTAGTGGCGGCTCCTATCTATTTTTAGGTTGTCATAAACAACTCGATCGCATAAATAAACTCGTCGTACGGGGTACGAGATTAAGAGAGCTCGTGATCTTGTGATCAAGTACCCCTAAACCCGACCTTTCCCCCTTTTGACTCAAGGGTGGCGAGATCGAGTCATGATAGGCTTGGCGACTCCGTTGGGGACTGGTTACTAGATTAAGAGGAATTAAAGCTGTTTAAAAATGGTTATTGTGTTTTAACTAACATTTCTCGTGTAGGATCACCTGCATGTCAAAGTCGCGTGGAAAATCAGATTAGTCGCTAACCTCGTGTTAAATGGTCTTGTAGGTGAGAGTTATAAGGGGAGGCGTGCTTGTAAGGATGTATGAATATATGAGGGTTTATATTGAAGTGTTGGATGTTTAAATTTAAATGCATGTTTACAAGCTTTAACACGACACCACACACACAACCGCGGTCTAAAACCCCGATTGCCCAATCTAGGACCTTATGAGGGTTTATGGGTGGAATCTGCGAGTGAATACTCGTGGTAATCCATTACTTACATAAGCCCGTTCATCCCAACCGATAAAAGTGGCACTGACTGACGATAGTAGCAGTGGGTAAACTATTTTTATCCTTTGGGATGGGGACCTTGAGCCTTTAGCACCCTCACCTTAGGCGTTGAAACCTCACAGTTTCATGTGACATGTGATTTGTGCTTGCCATGTGTTTGGTGGGTAAAATATCGTTCCTTTTTTTTTTATCGTTTTTATCTTTTTACTCTCCATATTCCAATTATGCATTTTATATTTCAAGGACAATATGTTTTAATCATGGGTGCCCCTTAAGGTTTAGGTTTAGATGGGTAAACCCAAAGTGGACGTGATCCTCGTGCCTGGAAATCTCAAGACTTTATGGGAGAATCTCGACCCAAGACATCAAGACTATAGGGAAAAACGCATAGGCTTCCTCTTGACTTTATTAAAAGTCGAACCACGTATTGTGATGGTCAAAGCATTGGTTCATTTTTGGAATCCCATGACTTCCACTTTCATGTTTAATCAATATGAATTGACCCCTACAATTGAGGAGTTTTGGAAAGCCATTGGATTAGGTAAAGCTTCTTTAGGTTTCGTCACTCCTCCTATTGGTCAAAATCCAATTTCTCTTCAAAGTCATTTCCTCAATGCCCCTATCGATAAAATTGAAGCTATTCTTAATGGAAATTCTCAACATGCCTTATAATTTCCTCGAACAACATTTCCTTAGCCTTAAGCCTAAATATGGGAACCAAATTCCTCGTGTCTTCCTACTCATGTTCTTTGGTTTTGTGATATTCCCACATACCCGAAAAACAATGGATCCTTTAGTCACTCATATTGTTAATCAAATGTGTGCATTTAATTGTTTTACAGACATGATCATTGCCTAAACTTTTGTGTCTCTTAATCGTTTCAAAGCAAATGGTCGAGGAACTCTTAGAGCCCCATTAGGACTTCTCCAAATTTGGTTCTTTTCACATATCAAAGAATTTGCCCCTCACATGAAAATTATCGATCTCACGAAATATCATCATCTCATTCTTAGATTTTGCCAAAGAAATGAATTCTTTCCTTCATGGTCTTTCTCTACATGGTTTCATTTCCTCAAAAGCCTCAACACTAGCTTAATTCAATGGCATGTTCGGTGGCTTGGGAATCACGAAGTGCGCCTTTTTAGTGGAGTTGATGACCCACTCCCCCTTGTTGGATTGACGGGTTTAACGTCATATTACCCTTTAAGGGTGCTCCGCCAATATCGCACACTTCAAACGATCCCACCAATCCTCAAGCTGGGGTTATATCGTATTGATTATCACGATAAAGTCATCAAGGAAAACCAAATTGACCATATCAAGGCCGCGATTCAAGCTACTATTGGAATTTGGTACTCCCGTTCCACACATTACGTGGTTGCCGTCGAAGAAGCTGGCTTGGAAGGAGAGATGAAGACTCACCAAGCTACTATTGATTACATATACCGTCAAGTGGAACCTGAGCTCAAGATTCAGTTGCCTTATATTCCCAAGCCTCAAGGATTTCGGTGAGCTCATATTATTGAGCAAGAAGACATTGCCTTGATTGATGAGGAATGCTTGGCCCATGATAACAAGCGTCTCCACACGATCCCACCTAGTCCTTAGGTTTCCATTTCATTTTCTTTTCTTGTAAAGGGATTTCCTTTGTGTTTCCCTCCTTTCTATCGAGGTTTCCCTCCCTATATTCATTCTCATATTACATGTAAAATCGAACCACTTTGTAAACTTCAAGAAAGCAAGGTTATGTTTCCCTTGTAATTGTTTGATGAAATAAATAAAATTCATGAACATTTTCATGTAATTTTTACAAAAGGGGCATTCTGATTAAATATTTGTCATCGTTCCTTTTCAATTGTATAATTTCTTTTGAAGAAATCTTGGTAAGAAGATGTTATATGATATTGGGATCATATACACATCTTATCTTTATTTCATCTCAAGAAAATATAAAATTGACCAGGGTTTGTATTTCAATTATTTCTTTCAACTTGTACTAACTTGAGTCATCTTCTTTTACAGGAGTTGTGAAAGACAGCTAAAGAATGGTCTATCATACGTACTCGTCGCCAAACAAAGATGGAGAACAAAGATACCCGTACCAATGTTATTAGCATGAGAACCAAATGGCGCAGATGATGGTGCTGTTAGCTGATCTCTTTAACCAAGTCAAGAACTTAACTTCTATAGTTCCTGCTTCTCCTACCATGAATCTTCCTACCACACCCCCTAAAGTGCTGGTAGTAGAACCCATGGGGAAAGGGCCTACTGAAGAGGTTCCCACTGCAACTCTGACAGTTATTGATTTAGAGCCTCCATCTAAAGAGACTCCAACTCCGTACTTCGATGAAGAAAGTTCAAGACACCTCGCAAAGATTGAGGAACGCCTTTGCATGGTACAAGGCTATCAACTACAGGGGTTCAATAAGTTGTCGCCCTTCGCCAAAGTTAAAGTCCCTGAATTCTACAAGGAGCCTAAGTTTATGAGGAAATATGACGGCATTGGATGTCCTAAAACTCACTTGAAATACTATCTAGGCAAGATGGCCTGTTACTTAGATAGTCCTCCACTCTTGATTAATTCCTTTCAGGATAGCTTGATCGGTCTTGCGTTGACATGGTTTATAGAGTTGGACTTGGAGAAGATCCATACTTGGGAGTATCTTGCCGACGAATTCTTCCAACAATATAAGTTCAACACTGAAATCGCTCCAACTCGAGAAGAATTAGTCTGGTTGAGAAGAGGAGAACTAAAACATTTAGAGCCTATGCTCAAAGATGGAGAGTTACTGCATCTCAAGTAAAACCACCCTTGTCTGAGAAGGAGACTATGAAATTACTGCTTCAAGCCATGTGGCATCCGGAAATTTCGATGACCCTCAAATATGCAATGGCCATGAGTAATCGGCGGAGGTATCATTCGGACTATGTCATTGGTGCCATTTACGGATATTGATTTGTATTATTGTTGGACCGATACGCTACTTTTGGTAATGGTCCGACCGTAAAAAATTATCCTTGTGTAACATCATGACTGAGACCCTCTTCCACCTTCATTCGTACCCTACGAACCGAACCTCCTATGTACATTGCCGCTGCCCCGTATAGTCATGTAAGTAAATATATTTCAGCCCACGCACTTGCTGAAATTAAGAATTTAATTTTGGAGAAGTTGGATCGTGCACAAGGACCTTGCACGCCTCTCCATTTTGTGAATCAGCAAAGCGAAGAGATGAATTTGAATCACCCTACAGTCTTGTCGGGTTCTTCCCCTATGCAAGAATTTTAGTCACGAACAAGTACATTTGATGGATTGAATGAGAGGAAAATGGCTGGACCACGAAGTTCATGGGATCGACAATACTCCATGCACGTTATTCCTTCAAGAGTCAATAAACTTGGAGAGGTTGACTTCCTTGCCACGTTCACTGCATGGAAATGGGTCAGCCAACAAAAGCCACGCAACTGAGACCTCATGCCAGTGGGGAATTCAAGCGAGGACAGCTGCGCGAAGGGGCAAGCGTCGAGGCCCATGCGGCCAGAGGAGATGGACACATTTCCTCCACCTGCCACGTTCACCAGCTGGCTTCGTTGGATGATGCCACCAAATAACCTGCATGCAGTAATTAGATTAATTAAAGAAAAGAATTTGAGTTATGAAAGGGTACACTTGATAAATTGTTGAACCATGAAATCATTATCGACCAAAAAAAAACCATGAAACCATTGGACTGAGAATGCCCCATATATGTGCGAGATTAAGGACCAATTTTTAAGAAATTGGGCCACTAATCTGCTGGCCCAAAATAGCCCAAAGACCCCCTTGATTGTCGACACTTAAGTCAACTAATTGAAAGAGATTGACCAAAGGACTCTCACCGTTGGACACCTCATAGCATGCAGGAGGACAAGTGGCCATCGAAGCTTCTTAGGAAGGCCACGTCTTCAACAGCTGGCCATTTCCCCTGCAGCCACCGAAAGAAGCCCTATGCAGTTGACTAAATTGTCGACAAAGTGAGGAACAAAAGGGCGGATTAGTCGAGAGAGCGAGGGAGAGCTTCGTACAAAATCAGTGAGAGAGAGAGAGAGAGAGAGAGAGAGAGAGAGAGAGAGAGAGAGATCAACGAGCGGGTGAGTGCAGTGAGTGAGCGAGAGAGTTCGCAAGTGTGCAGCGAGAAAGAGTGAGGGGGGAGAAGGAGACCACCCTCTGTCTGTACGGGTGCGCTGCCGCTGTCGACACCGCTTGTCTTCGCCGCCATTGAGCCATGTCCGCAACCTGCAAGCTTTCTGTTTTAGCTTGCTGTCGAACCGTAGGACCTAAGGCAAGTTGAAGTCTACTAATCTATAAAAATGTAGTGCTGTTGCTATCTTAGGAAGTGCATTGATAGACAAATTGTTGAATTTTGGTGTTGAGTGATGGTATATTGAGTAGCCGAAACTGTTTTGAGGTTGAACAATTTATGACATACCTGGATTACTCATGCATGTGTTTGATTTGCGATTTATGGAGAGTCGGATGCTATATTGAGGTTGAAAGATGATGGATTGTTCGGATTTCGCATGCATGTGGTTGATTCTCCGAATTTCAATTAAAACAGATTTTGGTGACTATAAAATCGTGAGGAATTCGGCCATTGTTTTCGGTTTTGGAAAAGAAAACCTCCTAACTTGTGTTTGAAACTCTACTTACTATAGCGCCGGCTTTAAATGATTTAAAAACCGCTCGGTGCTTTACAAACTTTCGAGTTTTGTATTGATTTGTCCAAACCAGTGTCGATCGGGTTGATATTTCGGCTTACTATATGATGTTCAAATTTAGTTGTTGCTTTCGAATAAAGTTTAGCAATCAATTGATGTGGAAAAACCTCCCAACCCTCACTGGAAGTTTTGTATAAACCGAGGTGCTGTTCATCAACGTTTCAAAAGAAAAGAAAAGGTTTTGGCGCTCTCGAAATCTCAAACTTTGATGTGGACTTATTATAAAATCATGAAGTCAGGAGTGGGGTTTAAACTTACCAATGTGCCGAATTCAAGTTGTTTGTTTTGATAACTCTTTTCAATTTTGGACAAAGGTTGCAAGCATGGTTTAAGAAATTGCATATGATTTTGAAATGCATTTGGAGATTAGCCGTGGGAGTGGACCTACAGGCTTTTCTGTTTTCATTGCTGAGTTTCATTCATTGGTAATTCGAAAATGCTTTGGTATATGATTTCAAAACCTGTCATTGTTGTTTTGAAAATGGTTTGGCACTGAAATGACTTGGTTGATATACCATGGCAGAGATTTCAATGAAAACTCATGGGATTTCTAATGGCCTTGCATTGAAAGTGTTTTGGTATTGAAATAAATTAAGATGTTAATTGTTACCGTTGGACCCCCTAGTCAATGATGCCCTGGGAGTCGGGTGCCCAGAGGTTCGAATGAATCGATGCCCTTTGGATGCCTAGTTGTATTATGAATACATGCCTAGAGGTTTTCGCCGGGAGTTTTGGGATGCCCGATGGTATATCGGTACGTAATTTCGGGGGAGGCCCGATGGTATGTCGGTACATAATTCCGGAAGGCAGGGGTAACCATTTTCATGGCGAGCCCCGGCAATTCCTTGTGATGCCAGGTGGGATGCGAGATGCCTGAAGGTGTGTGCCGAATGCCCGGAGGTGTGAGCGGGATGCATGGAGGTGTGTGCCGGAGGACTTCGCGATGCCAGGATTGGGTACGAATGCCCAGAAGGACGCAAACACTGGTCCTCTAGGGGGTGAAACCTTTTGAATATTGAAATCGATGGCTCTACTAAGTATGTGTGTGGTCTGGTTATATGATTAAATTGTGTGGCATGGAATGGGACGTGTCATAACAGTTTGGTTCTATAATCAGGACCCGTGTGACTGAAATGGTGCATCTTAGCTTTGAAATTGCACTTGTCATTGCATAGAGAGGTTCTATGAAAAGGATGGACATTGCTCATTTCCTTTGATTATACATGTTTTGTCTATCTTGCATGAAATTAGATTGTGATGACTACGCATGATATAGTTTAGTAGATCTTTTACAGCTTAGTGGTTGTACTCACCCTTTTTTGGGGATTAACATTTCAAACTAGACAAGATACCTCAGCTGCCATTGCCACCAATAGATGGACCGAGTGGTTGGATATGACCGCAAGGAGGATGACAACAAAGGAAGGAACTTTTGGACGCCGACACTGATAGATGGACTTAAGTATACGACTGTTGGAAAAGATATCGGTCATCTTTTGAAATATAGCCGAGTACAAAAAACCTTGGCATTTTGATGTACCGACTAATGATGTTCATCAAGTTATGTAAATAAAAGTGTTTGGCTTTAACTTATAAAATGTTTAGTTGGTGTGCATCGTTTTAATTTGTGAAAGGGGAGTTGATAGATGTGCTTCCACTATGTAAACTACACAGGTACTAATCTAAAAGATATAAACCCTCGGGACTTATAGACTTATTATAACTCTTTGGTATCAGAGTAATATATTATCAGGTCAAGAGAAACGCAAGTGGACTGTGGTGACCCTAGTGGAACAGGGGCCGTTCGGGGGTGCCATAAGCCATGCCTCGAGATTTCTTCAAGAAAATGTACAACCATACCTGTATTAGCTTTGCCACATTAATGGAGTTAGGTGAACGCATTGAGGGGATCATGCGAGAAGGAAGGTTGACCGAGACCACGAACCGTCGATATGCCCCAAAGAGAGATAAAGAATCAACTGTGGAGATTGCTTATATACAAAATCCCTCTCCTCAGAAGTCCTATAATCCTCAAGCTCATAAACCTACCATGGAGATAAGGGGTTCTTCTCAAAACTTTGAGCGCAAAGGAAAAGCCCCTCAAAGGCAATTCACTCCATTGCCTAGACCCATGTCTCAACTACTTCCAATGCTAATCGAAAGTCATCTTGTGGCAAAAGAGATCCCGAGGGATAATCCACCAAAGTTTGCCGGGTTCGACCTTAATAAGACATGTGATTATCATATGGGAAAGAAAGGTCACCGTGTGGACAACTTTCTAGTGCTACGTTCTCAAATCTAGAATTTGCTGGATAAAAAGCTGCTCACTTTTAAAGACTTAGCACCGAATGTCCAATGAAACCCCCTTCCAAAGCATTCTAAAGATGTCAACATGATTTATGGAGATGTCGAAAAGCATATACTCCTTATGGATATCCAAAATTTGGAACAGATCATGCCATTTGCTGATCGCCAATTGAAAGGCAACATCACTCGTGATGAAGAAGACCTTACTTCAACTTTGCCGAAAGATAAAGAGGTCTACTCCTAAGACAGGGATGAGAATGAATACAAAACTTCTCGTTCGGATCGTGAGTTCATAAAGAAAGCTTGTGAGAGAGGTGAAGTGGTGGACACCTTGGGACAACCAAGTGGGAAGTACAATTTTATGGTCAAGTATACTCCTCCTCGAAGTTATTTTCAAAACCCTGAAGACATCTTCCCTACTGGATGGGGAGATGAATTTGGGGACTACTTCATAGCTATGATTTAGCCTGTTGTGATCGATTTGACCAAGGAGAAAATCCCATGTGGGAGTGATACGACTGACAAGGGCGTCATTGAAGTCGGCTCATTGCCATGAAATCTCAAGCGCGAGTTTTGGACCCGTTGTAATTGAATTGCCACTAGAAGTTGGTGAATGTTCCAATACTAAGGTGACTCCTACTTATAACACTAAGGTGGTTCCTTGGAATTATAATACAAATGAAATCGACGCCGTCACCCGATCGAGTCGAATCTACCCACCACGTGAAGGTGTGAAAAGAAAATCGTAACTGATGAGGAAGTTGAACAACTCCTCAAAACAATCAAGACCAGTGAGGCAGAAGTGATAGACCAGTTACGCAAAATGCCTAGATAGATTTCCCTATTAGAGCTTTTCAAGACTTCTGAGAAGCATAAAAATACTCTCCTCAAAATTTTGAACGAAGTTCACATGCTTGAGATTGTTGGAGGAATTTATGGGAGCTATACTTCTTAGAGACCAAATTACCTTCTCTAAAAAAGACCTCCCTCCTGAGGGCCAAGCACACACTAAGGCGCTATATGTGTCCGCTCAACATTTTGGGACTAGGATTTCAAGGGTCCTGATCGATAATGGTTTTGCCTTGAACATTTTCCATTTATCCACCCTTCGTAAATTGGGGATAGGAATGGAAAATGTCTCTCCTCCAAACATTCCCATTCGAGCCATTACCATTAGGGGAAATCAACCTACCACTAACGATTGGCCCTATTACCATTACCCAAAAATTTCAAGTATTGGATATTCCAAGTAACTTTAGTCTGCTATTGGAACGGCCTTGGATCCATGCTGCAGGGATCATTCCTTCTAGTCTTCATTAGATGATGAAACTTCCCATTGATGGAAAGATTGTGACTATCCGATGTGAAAGAGATGTGAAGACTTTCCATAACACTGTCATACCTTTCATTGAGCCCAAGGTCAAGGGAGAGTCGAGCTATCACTCGTTTGAAATGGTGTCTGTCACTCATGTGCCTGTTGGGTCGATCATCAAGAAGCCTCGATTCTCAAAAGCCTCCCTAATGTCTATTAAAGAACTACTCAAGAACGGTTTTGCTATTGGGAATGGTTTGGGTAAGCTTGCTCAAGGCATGCCAGATCCCATTAAAGTGGTCAAAATCAACAAGTGTGAAGGCCTAGGTTATTAGGGCGACCGTGAGGGTCAAGGTAATGATAAAGGCCCAAACATCAAAGGTAAGAGCTACCAACATCTCTTGCCCCCACATTTGAAGGATTTCTTTCCTGGTCCACCGAAGTTCTTGCAAGAAGAAGAGGCCAATGTCTGCCACTTTGCTGATTTGTTTGAAGATGGTTTGGTTGGCACTATTGGTGAAGATGAAGAGCCTACGATTCCCACTATGTAAGGGACGTTTCTAGTTCTTGCATTTAATTTTTAGTTGTATTCCATTCATTTCTCCCATGCAAGAGAATTCCATTCATTTCAATCGTTTGTGCTTGTAATAATCTGGATCATAAACTCTATGGATTCAAGATGATATACGTTGTAATGCAATTTTCACATATCAATAAAATTCATATTTTGTTAATAAACGTGTGAGGTTTCCTAAATCAGTCCAATGACATGAGGACTAGTTCCCAATCAATTTCTTCAAAAACTCGAATTTGGAAACAATTTTTTCATGACATTTACATACATTGCATTCATTTATATGTATACATACTAACCATTTTTCGATTGCATCTCAGGCACGACATTTCACATCACGATAGTCATTTGTGTGGCTCGGATTTGCATTCAAAAGATTTTGACGAACCCGATTATTCCGACTCAGAGAATGAAGATGATTCTCGAGTTATTGAACAGGAATGGCTCAGACATGAAGAGTCCAAACCTCCTACCACCGAACAGCCTCACTGTGAATTTAGGAGATCCAAATAACCCTCAAGAAACCAAGATTGGGGCAGGTCTCTCTCAAGCGGATGCTAATAAATTAATTGGACTTTTGAAAGAGTACAAAAATGTTTTTGCTTGGTCATATGCTGATATGCCGGGTTTAGACCCTGAGATCGTGGAACATGCATTACCACTTGATCCTAATGTTCCACTGAAGAAGCAAAAGCTTAGAAGGACGAAACTTGAATTGTCAAAAAAGATTGAAGAATAAGTCATGAATCTCTTAAATCTTGGTTTCATTGAAGTCACTCATTATGCTGATTGGATTGCTAATATAGTCCCAGTTTGAAGAAGGATGGACAAAAGTCCGAGTATGTGTTGATTACTGTGACCTGAATAAGGCAAGCCCTAAGGATGATTTTCCTTTGCCACACATTGATGTCTTAGTTGACAGTAATGGTGGATTTGAATTGTTCTCCTTCATGGATGGATTTTCTGGTTATAATCAAATCCAGATGAAAGAGAAAGACAAGACTAAAACTTCATTCATTACCCCATGGGGAACATTTTGTTACAAAGTTATGCCATTTGGTTTAAAGAACGTAGGGGCAACATATCAAAGAGCCATGGTAACACTATTCCATGACATGATACATAAAGAGATTGAAGTTTATGTAGATGACATGACTGCAAAGACAAGAGAAGATGAAGATCATGTTGAAGTCTTAAGAAAACTATTTGATTGATTGAGGAAATTCAAGCTAAGGCTTAACCCCGCAAAATGCATATTTAGGGCAAAGGCTGGGAAGCTTCTAGGATTTATGGTTAGCAACAAGGGTATCGAAATAGATCCCTCTAAAGTGAAAGCCATATGCAACTTGAAACCTCCTTCTACTGTTAAGGAAGTCCGAAGCTTACTCGGAAGATTGAATTATGTGAGAGGCAATCCATTTACCAAACACGTCCTTATACACTCCCTGAGAGAATTGAGTGAAAAGAACCATGTCTTAGGACATAGGGTTCATTCACAGTGAATACATGGTTTGAAATAATAAAGATATTTCATTTCTCAATCCCAAACACTATTGATATCCCTTGCAAGCCACTTTGAGCCAAATAGGGAGCATTTCCAAAATAACCCTGTCAAGAACAACCCCACATTGGGGCAAAATTGGGGGTCTTGGTTGAAAATTATGGAGCAAAAGAGTAAGAAAGATTTTTATTACTTTCACTTGCATCAATCTTCTTGTGCTAGCTTCAAGTGATTTCTTATCAAAACTCGAAGCATCCCGAAGTGACGAAGAGCATCCTGTTCACTATCACAAACACAATTACTCTTTGCTTAGCCAATTTGAACCTTATACAATTCTTTCATAACCCCATGTAATGATTATCTCCCCACACTGGGGCAAGGCACATAATTTACCAACAAGACTAAGAATATTGGTCATGTTTGTAAATGCCACCTGAGAATCCTAGATACTCAAAAGAGAGTGAAAACTAGGGGGCATGAAAAAGCAATGTGCCTAGTAAAAGCAAGGCCAATGCCCATGAAAAAAATGCAAAGAAAAGCAAAAATGCAAAGAAGAGTGAAATCAATGGTCACGCAAAAGACCATCCGTTGAAAAACAAAAGAAATGCCTTGCAAGAGAAAACATGTATTGCAAGCAATATCATTAGAATAAAGAGCGAAGCTCTCATGCCTCAAGACAAATTACCAAAATGACTCTTGAGATAAATTTCAAGAGTCAAATTTTTAGAAAAGTCATGTGATGGAAATGATGCCAAGATAATCACTCACTTTTAACCCTTCGATATTTGAAAAATTTTCAAGCCTTTTTAAGCCTCACCCGAACAAACATTACAACCCTTATCTGAAGTCTCTTCTGATTGGGATGGTTCGAGTTGAAATGAGAGTATCACATAGGAGCTATCACTAGAAGGAGTAGAAGCAATCCTATTTTATCTTATCTTCAAAGTTCTTGACTTGTAAACCTGATGAAGATATTGATTGAACATTCATTTCTTGGCCTCAAAGTACGTACCCTTTGTGTAAGCCCATGACCAAGCCATTATTACGGTCCCCTTCAAAAGACCTTTTGATCAATAGATTGTATTCACTGTGAACGTTTCTGAAAGCCTTAGACATAGGTTGAGTGAGACTTCTCCAGTGAAATTTAAACATTTTTCCCACATCAATGGTTAGGAATAAAAGCTTTTTCGAGAGTCAATGTGAAAGACCTCTCATGATTAGGATATTTCCACTTGACATATTTGACTTAACCCTTAGATGGTTAATCAAATCTCATTTTGTTAAAATCCTCTCTGAAGGGATTTGATAATTGACATTGTTTTGTAAGATTGGCTCTCAAGCAATCTCGAAACCTTTTTTAAAAAATTTTGTTCCTTAGTGAACCGGTTTTTGGTCATCTTAAACCATAAATCCTTGCTTTTGGTTTTTGATAACCCTGAACCATACCCCTTATTTTAGGTTCTAGGTTACCCTTAAACCTTGTCTTCAAGTTCTAGGTTATCCCTAAACCTTGTCTCTTTAGGTTCTAGGTTATCCTTAAACCTTGTCTCTTGAGGTTCTAGGTTATCTTTAAACCTTGTCTTCAAATTCTAGGTTATCCTTAAACCTTGTCTTTTTAGGTTCTAGGTTATCCTTAAACCTTGTCTCTTTAGGTTCTAGGTGATCCTTAAACCTTGTCTTCAGGTTCTAAGTGATCCATAAACCTTGTCTTCAGGTTCTAGGTTATCCTTAAACCTTGTCTTTTTAGGTTCTAGGTTATCCTTAAATCTTGTCTTTTAAGGTGCTAGGTGATCCTTAAACCTTGTCTTTTTAGGTTAGTGGTTATCCTTAAACCATTCACTTTTCATTTAGTGATTTTATGTCCTTCATTCCATTTCACAAGACAGGGATAAGGACAGAGTAAACCCCAACAAAAGTTCAGATACCCTGATGAGCAAAGGTAAGTATCAGGTAGGTCTATAACTAAATGTCATTTCTTTTATCTTCCTCTATTTTCAAAGTAGGGTCGACTAAAAATTGCAGGTATTTCGTCTTTAAGTGGAACCTCTTCGAACTCCCACTCAAAGAGGGGTAGCTATTGACACCTGATTTTTAGTCGATACATCATTAAAAAAAAAAAAAGAGTCCAAATTTTGTTACGGGTTTTACGAAATTCGTAAATCAACTTCGCATGTTACGAAAATTGAAAAAAATATATAGAGAGAAAACCCCAATAAGTTCACAGTTGATCATCGCCGTCTACTAATAAATGCATCGTGTCCATTGAAAAAAAAAAAAGCACGTGCTCAATTATGGGAGCTCTTAGCAATTTTAACAAAACAATTAGCTAGGAAGATCAAATCCTAGCCCTTAGATTAATCAAAGGGCCAAGATTTGATCTTGCCTTAAAAAAAAAAAAAAAATATATATATATATATATATATATATATATATATAGATATATATATATAAAGAGGAAAAGGGATGGGGGGGCATTCGACAGAGGGACTCTCTCGATACCAGCCTCTCTCTCTCTCTCTCTCTCTCTCTCTCTCTCTCTCTCTCTCTCTCTCTCTACACAACAAGCTCGTAACTCATAAGAAAATCCCCCAACTAAAAAGCGGAACCGGCAAAGGAAGATCGATCGATCGATCGATCGCCATCGCTCCTTTCCCCCACCTCGCTCGCGACTCAAGTCGATCGAGACCGTCGGTGGCGGCGGTGAGGGACATGGTGGAGGACAAGTACAACCGGAAGAACTCGGCGTGAAGCGGATCCTATAGGAGATCAAGGAGATGTAGTCCAACCCCTCCGTCTCCGGCGGTTCTTTATCGAGTTCCTAGCTTCGCTCCAGCTCAATTTCGAAGATCTCCAGATAACTCAAGCCGGCCTCACGTCCAATTCTCTGCTCTAGTTGGCAGGCGTTGGCATTTCCGAATTGTTTCCGGAGGAGACGAGTTGCGTTGCTTTTCTTGTGCGAACTTCGAGAGGAGATTCAGCCGTTGAAGTTGCAGATTCGACCATCCAGGGTGTCCTTCGGATAATCCTCGACGCTCTTAAGGTGCTGTGGTGGTTTGCCGTGTGCTTGATTGAGCTCGAATCACTCGAATCGCACAAAAGGTAACTATCGACTGCTCGAGCTTAATGAAGCGAGGTTGATCTAGACAACTAGGCTAGAGCTCACACTAGGATTTTCATATCTGCAAATGATGATGTATTAGGATGTTAGAATGGCCTTAGTTTAGCATTAATTGAGCTTGATTGTTTGAATATGCTTGTTCCGCAAAAGTCACATGTCTTTGTGACAGATCTGAGAAATGATGTGCTATGAACTTGTTATTATTGTTTTTTGTGTTCGATGTCTTCATGAGAGTTGAAGACGACTCGAAGACCTTTCCAACGACCCATAGAACGTTCCGATTTGGTGTTGTTTACTACTTGAAAATAGCTTGGCATTTAGTGCATGTTTTTGGAAAATTGTTGTGTTCTGACTTGTTCCGTGTTTCAGATGACCTTTTCTACTTGCTTGAATCTGGAATCTGGAATTTCTAACTGATCTTTACCTGTTCTACATTATTTTAGAAAATTATGCGTTGCGAAATAGAAGATGCATCCTTATGAAGTTTTGGTCAGACCATATAGCGCTATAACATATAAAATTTTGAGAAAACAATAAGGTCATCGATAGGGTAGATTGCCTGAAGAACGCGTTGTTGATTTTAGCCCCCAGTGACCTGCATTACCTGTTGATTTTCTGTGGAATCTTGCAAGCCCAATTAGACTTAGGTTCCTTCAAAAGAAATGATCTAGAAATTCCTGTCTACGTCATGAATTTTTTTTATGACATTAGAATAGTGAAAATAACCCATGTTCCATGAAATTATTGCTGTGATTTGGACTGACGTGTGTTTTGTGCAATCCCTGCTGCGATTTTGACTGATTGTGTTTCTGTGAAAATGTCTTCAATTAAGCTCCTTAAGGGCATATTTGGTGCTTGATGCCTTCTAGAAATACTTAGAGAACATCATAAGCCTCGCAAAGATGTATGGCCTGCCTCATTTGAAGATCATTTACTATGTAAAAACCATGCATCAAGTCGATATATCGTAACTGAAATTGTCATGCATTTTGCCCTTAATTGCAAGTCACGTATCAATGTTAATGGATTTGTGTGACCTTTTGCACATGGATTTAGGGTTATATGTCTGAATCAAACTTATTCTTCACATTTAGCCCTACGTCATGTTCAAATTTCATAATTTTCATGCATTGATTAGGCGGCTTAACAAGACAGTTATCATGCATCATTTTCTGATTTGCTTATAATTGATTTGCATGCTTTAGAGATTGTTGATTTTCAACCATGAATTTGACCTTACTTGAACCCGACATCTCTTAAAAAGTCTTAGGGCACGTCTTAATCTTTCTAGTGACACTAATTTTGCATTATTTTCATGCCATTTGTCCCTTTTTCCATTTTTTGCAAAGTTGGCATTGAAATTTGCTATGAGTAAAATTTCGAATGCTTTTCTGCCCTTGTTGAGTCAGGCCTCTTATTATTTTTACATGGATTTTTCCCTAAGGATTTTGCAATCAACTTTTGAATGAATTTTTTTTGTCTTTTTCATGACTATGTCATGATGAAATTTCAGAATTTTTAGACATTGTCTACTAGGACAAATTGTTGTTGATTTGCCATGATGTCTTGCTATCCTGTTATGTTTCTGATGTAATGTTATGTGTTCTTGAATTTTTATAAATTTGTGTGTAACCCATCTTAGGAAACATCATGCATGAAAATTGTTCCTCATAATGTGCTTGATGTTCCATGCTTTTCTTAGAACCAATTATCTATGGGCTCTACCCCAATTGCTTTGATCTTATGTGTGATGTTTGATGATTTCTGTTGCAATTCTTTGTTATGATTTCATTCTAGGATTTCTTTTAGAATATCTTGCATGCTGAATTGAGATTACTTGCCTTCATGAAAGTTGTTTTGATTTGTATGCTTGTTTCTTTCCATTGTATGCACGTAGTTATAAGTCTCTTAGATTAGAATTAGATTAGAACCCCGAATGTGAAGAAAGCGTGAAGGCGGTGGAGGTCAATGTCCATTCCAACCATTATTATATAATATTAATTTTCCCGATACATGTCTTGGGTTCCATTTGTTGTATAAAACCTGACGAGTTGCGGGTTTTCTCTTTTTCTATTTTTCTCTTTTTTTAATTGTGTTTTCTTTTATATTTTTAGGATTGCATGATAGATTTACTATTTTCATCCATTGGTTACTTACTATCTTGCAATTTCAATTTCATTGATTGTTTTCCTTTCATGTTTTTCCAGGAATAGAATAGAATGAAAGTGACCAAACATGCATGATCACCTAGTTTAGGACTAATAATCTCGAAAAATGTAAAAAGAAACGCATGGACATGTTAGGAAAATACAACATATTGTTTAGGTACCAAAAGGGCGCTAATAGCAATATTAGCATAACCCAAGTCCCCGAACTTAGATATTTGGTTGTGTAGGAATCGAGAGAACACTCTCGACCCTCAATTGAGTTTTCTAGCCGACCCCCAAAATGAGGCTAGTGGCGACTCCCATCTATTTTTAGGTTGCCATAAACAACTAGATCACATAAATAAACTCGTCGCACGGGGTACGAGCTTGGGACAACTTGTGATCTTGTGATCAAGTACCCTTAAACCCGACCTTTCCCCCTTTTGAGTTGAGGGTGGTGAGATCGAGTCCGACAACAAGATTGCAAGTTTTTCAGGTAATATCCTTGATGAAACAAGTTCAATACCAACTAATGCATGGATTATAGATTCGGGTGTGAGTGATCATATAATATGCAATGAGAAATTATTTTCCCATGCTCATAAAAGTCCATATTTATATTCTGTGCAACTTCCGAATGGCAATGTTACTCATGTCACTAAGGTTGGAACTGTTCACCTTAGCTCCGATATTGTCCTTAAAAACATCCTCCATATCCCGGAGTTTGAGTTCAACTTGATTTTCATCTCAAAAATTTGTGAAGATAATTCTTGTCTTGTCATATTCAACTCCGACAATTGTTTCTTTTGGGACCTTTCGACTGGCAAACCAATTGGCTTGGGTAGTGTTGCACAAGGACTTTACTTTTGGATTAATTCTTCTAAAGTTTTTGATAAAAGCACCTCTTGTAATGCTATTATCAATAATAAAAATCTTGTTTTCCATCAGCGCTTGGGTCATAGTGCATGTTTCCCTAATCTGAAATGTCTCATTTGTCCCCTAGCTAAACAATCTCGGACACACTTTCCCACTAGCACATCTCAAGCCAGCATTGCTTTCTCTTTACTTCACATTGATATTTGGGGACCCTATCACACACCACATCATGATGGGTCACGATTCTTTCTTACCATTGTTGATGATTATAATCGTGTGACTTGGGTTTTCCTTATGCAGTCAAAGAGCCAAACTTTTCCAACTCTATCAAAGTTTCTCACTCTTATTGAAAATCAATTCAAAAAATCTGTCCAAAGAATTTGTATAGACAATGGACGTGAGTTCTATACTAGAGAGTGTGAATCTTTTCTATCATCTAAGGGAATAATCCATGAAAGTTCTTGCACATACACTCCTAAGCATAATGGGATTGTTGAGCGTAAACATCGACACCTCTCAGATGTTGCTCGTGCTCTTAAATACCAGGCTTCGATTCCTGCAGATTTTTTAGTAGACAGTGTTGTTATGGCAGCCTATTTGATTAATCACATGCCAACACGGATTCTCAATGGGCGAACACCTTTTCAATTGCTTTATGGAAATGAAGCGAGAATTCATCACCTCAGAGTATTTGGATTGTGTTATGCCACGACAGTAGGGCCTCGGGATAAAATGGATCCTCGTGCTATTCCATGTGTTTTTATGGGATATCCCTCCTTGCAAAAGGGTTATGAGTCATGGAGATCTCTACAAGGCACTTCTTCGTGAGCAAAGATGTAGTTTCTCATGAAGACATATTTCCATTTCGAGAAAATACCCCCTCATCCTCTATCTCAACTTTGAATAATTGCCCATTTTTATCAGAAGAAGTTCTATCTATGGAATCTCCATATGTAATCATTATGCCAGAATAGCTTGCACCGGTAACAAGAAATCCATCTTATCATGCAGCTGAATTACCCATTCTTTCAAATGAAAAAAATCAACCGTCTAGTTCTCCGGTCACTTCTTCACAACAAGAGTTGCAGTGTTCTTCACAAGACTCCTTACCTGTCATTACTGAAGAAGGAAGAGTAGGGGAGCCTCGGCATTCTAGTCGACATACACAACCACCCACCTAGACAAAGGATTACATATGCCCTATGCTAAATTCTCCAAGTACACAATATCCAGTATCTTCATACGTTTCTTTTAATCGGCTGTCACCGGAACATATGCGCTACGTTAGTCGGATTTCTGAAGAACGAGAGCCATCTTCCTATTATGAGGCGGTACATGACCCCAAATGGCAGGATGCAATGGAAGCTGAGCTTAAAGTGTTGACAGAAAATCACACACGGGACATTGTTTCTTTACCTCCACATCAAAGACTTATTGGCTGCAAATGGGTTTACAAGGTCAAGTTCAAGGCAGATGGTTCCATCGAAAGATACAAGGCTCGGTTAGTTGCGAAAGGTTTCACGTAACAGGAAGGTTTCGATAATCATGAAACTTTTTCCCTTGTAGCTAAAGAAGTTACTGTTCGTTCCTTTGTATCCATAACAAGCCTTCGTAATTGGCAACTACATCAGATGGATGTTCACAATGCCTTCGAGTTGTGGACACCTAAAGTGCCAAAACTTGGCACGAGGGGACACTTAAGTGCCAAAAGTTTGGAAAGTGACACTTAAGTGTCAAAATCAGAGCAAAATGGATCACTTAAGTGCCAATCCAGCCAAATACTGACGTGACGATTTTCCAGCGAGGTAAGTGCAAAACGACGCCGATGTGGCTAAAAAAATGGCAAAACGACATTGTTTTACCTTTGACGTGGTAAAAATTAAATATACAAATTAATTAAATTAAATTTAAAACTAAATTTATTTAAAACATTAAAAATACAAATTCAAATATTTTAAAAATAGATAATAGTAGTAGTAGTAGTAGTAGTAGTAATAGTAATAATAACAATAATAATAATAATAATAATAATAATAATAATAATAATAATAATAATAATTTTTTTTTTTTTTTTAAAGGAGTGGAGGGAGACGGCCGAGCCCTCCCTACCACTACCTCCTCGTTGCCACTAGGAAGGGCAAGCGACAAAGGGGGAGGGTCGATTGGGGTCGCCAGCCTTCGACCAACTGGCGTCGAGGGCCGCGAGCCCTCGCCCAGATTCGACGAGGGCTCGCGGGCCCTCGCCGCCACCAGGAAAGGTCGGCGACGGTGGGGGGAGGGCCGACGCCCCCGGCCAATTGGCGACGAGGGCCCGCAAGCCCTCGCCAAGATCTGGGGCGAGGGTCATGCCTCGCGCAAATCCGGCAAGGGCTCACGAGTCCTCATCGCCGGTTGGCCAGGGGCCGGCAACCCCGACCAAACCTCCCCCCTCCGTTGTTAGCCTTTCCCGACGACGGCGGGGCCGATCGGCTGGGGGCTCGCAGCCCTCACCACCAGTTAGCTGGGGGCCGGCGACCCCAGCAAACCCTCCCCCCATCGTCGCCGGCTCTTCCCGGCGATGGCGAGGAGGCGACAGCGGAGAGGGTCGGCCCTCGATTGCTGCCTCCTCTCCCCACTTTTTTTAAAAATTTTGTATTATTTTATTAAAATAATAATAATTTTTTTAATTTATTTACATTAATTTTATATTAATATTTCAATCCGTTTAAAAATGATGTCGTTTTTGGCTTTGTTCGTTGGGTTAGCATTCCGGCGAGCCATGTAGACGAAAAAAATAATAATAAATTGCCACATTGGATTCCGGTTGGATTCGCCGGAGATCGCACTTAAATGTCCCACTTTTTTTTAAAAGTGTCACTTTCCTAACTTTTGATACTTAAGTGTCCGTTCGTGCCAAGTTTTGGCACTTGGGTTGTACTTCTCCCTAATGCCTTCTTATATGGAGACTTAGATGAAGAGATTTACGTTGAATTTCCACGTGGTTTACGCAAACAGGGAGAGTCTCATGTGTATCGTCTACGCAAATCCCTGTATGAACTTAAACAGGCTTCTAGATAGTGGTATGTCAAATTCACTACTACACTAATCAATGCAGAATTCTAGCACTCCAAGCACGACTATGCCTTGTTTACTTGGATTGAAGGTACTTCATCAATTTACTTGTTGATATATGTTGATGATATTCTTATCATGGGGAACAATGAATTGGCTATCACAAGGTTCAAAAAATATTTGCATTATGCTTTTCATATCAAGGATTTGGGACTTCCCAAGTATTTCCTAGGTATTGAAATAGCTCAATCCAATAAAGGAATCAGCCTTAGTCAATGGAAGTTCATTTTGGAGATAGTTTCAAAAGCAAGGTTATCAGGATGCAAACCAGCTGCCATACCGTTTGAACAGAGTGCAAAACTAACGACGCATGAATACGATATGAGCTTGTCCTCATCCACTATTGATCCATTGCTGGAGGATCCATCGGGATATCAACGTCTTGTTGGAAAACTAATCTACCTCACCATGACAAAACCTGATATTTGTTATGCAGTACAGATACTCGGCCAATTCATGCACAAGCCGAAGCGATCTCATATGAATGCCACATTAAAGGTTGTGAAGTACTTGAAGGGATGTCGAGGACTTGGTATTTTCCTATCTCGTGATTGCAATATAAAGATAACAGCCTATTATGATACAGATTGTGCCACTTGTCCGATGACGAGGAGATTGGTTACTGGCTTTTGTATCAAACTAGGGAAGTCACTCATTTTATGGAAGACAAGGAAACAATCGACCGTGTCACTATCGTCAGCCAAATCAGAATATCAAGCCATGGCAAAGACTGTTTGTGAGATAGTGTAGATACATGGGTTACTCTTCGACCTTGGAGTACAAATCGATGGACCCAGTGAATTATTTTGTGACAATGATGCTGCACTCAAGTTAGCAGCAAATCTAGTTTTTCATGAAAGGACTAAACATATAGAAGTTGATTGTCATTTCACTCGAGACAAGATTCGAGAAGAGATCATCACAGCAAGAGAAATTGGAATTATAGAGCAGCCTGCAGATATCTTTACCAAGCCATTATGTCAAAGACAAAATACATACCTTTTGAGCAAGCTAGGTGTCCTTGACATATACAAGCCACCGGCTTGAGGGGGAGTGTTGGAAACATGATGGCAGATATCGATTCCATATCGATTATATTGCCAATTAATTGATTCAGTTAATCTATGATTAGCTTGGTAAAGTAGGAATGTAATCATAATATAATCGTGTATATTTTCTTTCATGTCTTTCTCTTGTAACATATATAGGATAGTGCTCCTATACATGAATATACAAAAAAAAAAATACATATTACGATTTCTCCCAAAAACACTCTCTATTTTTCCTATCGTTTTCTGTCAGGATGCACCAATCAATTAAGACTAGATTGCATTAGGCCTTTTGGTTCAACTTTCCCTTTTCTTTACTAAAAGGAGTGAAAAAAGAAAAAAAGGGACATGTGCTCTTTCCTAAAGATAGAAAAATCCTTTTTGATGGATTAACTTGTATAATGACATGCCATAATTGTATTGTGCTGAATTTCGGTTTAGTATGAACATGACATGTTTATTCATAACATATGCTTGAAACCCCAACACAACACATATATCTAGTGGATTACATTACACAATACATTTAACATGTTTAAGACATAATCTCATACATACACATGCAACTATTTGATTAAGCAAATCTTGACTAGGCATAGCTCACCGTTCCTACATGACAATGGGAAGATGGGGAGTTCAAAACCTCCGTCCTCCAAATAAGGTGGTTTATGGGTTTGTGGATTTTTCCCAGATGGGCCCATTAGGAGCCTGGAGTCAAGCTCCAGCAGCTCCAAAATTCAGGAATACAGCTAGCAGACAAAAGAACAAAAGAATTTCGTTTTTGATTTCGAACTTTTCCTCATCATAATGTTGGGAAGTACTTGAAAGGATATGAACAAGAGAAACCAATCTTCAAATCCTCATGCGTACCATTTTTAAAAATTGAAGAATCTTCAAATCCTCATGCGCCATAGATCTTCCATGGAAATTAAGTGTCCCTTTGTGCCAAGTTATGGCACTTGAAGAGATCTTTTGCCAATTTTCTTAGGTCCATAAGGGTTAGTATTAAAAGCAGTCTTAGCCCAGTCCTTCTTAACTAGTCTCCAAACCTTGGGACATTCTTTCTTGAAATGTTCTAAGCTATCACACTTTAAACATCTAAGTGCACTTTGGCCAACAGGTTTTATAAAAAAAAAATGAAAATGATTTTTGTAAAATGCCTTTGTAGATCTTTATTTAATTCTTTCTTTTCCTTTGGGAAAATCAATTCATGGAATAGTTTCTGAAGTCATACCCAAACCAGATTTATTAAAGTAGGATATTTGAGCTGAAAAAATTTTCTCCAATTTCTCGGATCCTTTTGAAAATCTTTTTGTTATATTTGAGATATCACTTTTCAAAAAGGTATTTTCCTTTGAAAGAAAATCAGATTTTTCTTTCAAATTATCAAAAACTTGTTTTCAGACTTTCAAAATTTTCTTTCCAAGAAACTTCATGTTGCCTAAGCTTAGAATTCTCCATTTTTAGTTCAAAAATCCTTTTAAGAGAGAATTTGAGATTGAGACAAAGTTCATCTATGTATTTAGAGACTTTGACAGGAATTTTTGAATCACTAACCTCAATTTCTTTGTCTAAATCTGAATCAGAGTCTGTTTCTAATTCTGAGTCTGATTCGGAATGAGCCATTAGACATATGTTGGCATATTCTTCTTTGCTTTCCTCACACTTGATGTCACTCCAAGTTTCAGCTTTGAGTGCCTTTTTGTACTTCTCTGTTTTTCCTTTCTTCTTCTTCAACAGAGGACAATTAGGTCTGATATACCCATTTTTCTTGCATTCCAAGCATATCACATCTTTGTTGGTTTCATTGTCCTTAGTTGGTCTCTTTTGGAAATTTTTCTTGCTTTGTTTCTTCTAGTTAAATCTTCTTCCCTTTCAATTTAACTTTATGAATTTCTTGATCTTGCACGCCAGCTCTTCGTCATCAATATCATCATCTGAGTCTGTATCATCAGAATCAACGTTAGACTTTAAAGCAATTGACTTCTTACCTTTAGAATCTTCTTCATCATTTATTTGTTCCACTTCGTACGACTGAAGTGTGCCTATGAATTCGTCAACCGATAAAGGCATGATCATCTGGGTTTCTCTAATTGAAGTCTTCACATGATTCCAGTCTTTCAAAAGCCCACGCAGCAGATTATTGACTTTTATTGGTCCTGAGATTAGTTGACCTTGGTAAGCCAGGCCATTTACAATCTCTGTAAAGTGACTGAACATATCAATAATAGATTCTTTAGGCTTCATACTGTCCGAGCAGAATGTTTATTTTAGTTTCCTTCACACAGTCAGTTCCTTCGTAGGTAACATGTAATTTGTCATAAACTTCTTTTGCTGTTTCACAAAAAGAAATTCAATTACACTCAGTAGGAAATAAGGCACAATATAAAGAGTAGATTGCTTTCGCGTCAAGAGCTTGTCTCTTGGTAAATTCAGCTCGTGTTGCTTAGTCAGAATCAATAACTTCTTTTCCTAAAGCTGATGTTGCTTTAGGGTTGATCCATTTTTCTATGACATCCCACTCCAAAGGATCTCTGGATCTGAGAAATGCCTTCATCTTGTTCTTCCAGACATTGTACTCCTTTCCATCGAAGTAAGGAGGTTTGGTGTTGCTCTGACCTTCAACCAAACATGGAGCCAAAATACTAGTCATAGAGGATCTTTAGCTTAAAAGTAAAACACTTTAAAAATTAAGCACACAGGCTCTGATACCGATTGTAAGTGCTAGTATGAACACATAGAGGGGGTGAATAGGTGTGAAAACAATTTTTACGAAGAATAATAAGAATATTTTACTTTTGAAATTGAGTCTAAAGAGTAACAGACTTTGAGCGAGTTCAGACTTCAGCAATTAAATAGAACTTCAAATAAAATAAAGAAGTTCAAGGAAGACAATATGAACACATAATTTATAGTGGTTCAGCTTAGATTAAGCCTACGTTCACTCTCACATGCTGATAGCCTTCTAGTTGGTTTCCACTATGAATCAAAAGAAAATTTACAATCTTGCAATCTCGACTTCACAGTAAAAAGTCTATATTGTTTTATCATGAAGTCTCACTACAAGTCTCTCTCTTTTGAATACAACTTTGAGCTTAGTGTAAGAAGTAACAAGAAAGTGGAAAACTTCAGACTTTGGAATTTCTCTTTCACGCACACTATCGAACAATTGGAGAGTCCTCCTTAAATACTCCTTCATGCCTTCTCGACCGTTGGCACTTTCCAAAGGAATTCTTTCAATTAACCCATTGGACATAATCAATCAAGGAGATCTCGAGCCGTTTGAAGATTGTGATGAAAGCCCGTCAATCATGTCCACTCATACAATCAGAATCTTGGTTTCTATAAGTAGCTTCTTTCCAAAATTACTTGCCTTCCAAAAAGATTTGATGTATCTAAATGGATTTCAATAAAGATAATCAATCTTGTATGTGATATTTCCAACTAGAAGACGATATATAACTTCTATGAACCGAACCCTTGAAGAAAGATAGAAAATCCCTTATCTAGATAAGTCTTTATTCTTCACTTATGTTCAGTATGGAATTCGTCAGAGTGAGCAGACTTTGACACAAAGTCTGGGAGTCTTTAGACTTTGACACAAAAGTCTGGAATTCTTCATAATAGACTTTGGATAAGTTTTGTCAATTTCAAAACATCAAATGAGTTTTTCTCCAACAAGTTTTGCTTTTCTTCTTCTTTAACAGATGACAGTTAGGTCTAATATGCCCATTTTTCTTGCCTTCAAAATATATAACATCCTTGCTAGATTCATTGTCTTCTGTTGGTTTCTTCTGGAAATTCCGCAAGCTCTATTTATTCCAATTGAATCTTCTTCCCTTTTTATTCAGCTTTCTAAATTTATTGATCATAAACACCAGCTCCTCATCGTCAATATCATCATCTGAATCTGTATCATCAGAATCAATATTAGACTCTAAAGCAATTGATTTCTTACCTTTAGGATCTTCCTCATCATTGATCTGCTCCACTTTGTACGACTAAAGTGTGCCTATTAATCCATCTACTGATAAAGGCATAATCTTTTGAGTCTCTCTAATTGAGGTCTTCACATGATTCCAGTCATTTGAAAGTCTACGTAGCAGTTTGTTGACTTTCATTGGTCCTGAGATTGGCTGACCTTGATAAGCCAAGCCATTTAGAATCTCTGTGAAGCAACTAAACATATCAGTAATAGATTCTTCAAGCTTCATTCTAAAGGCTTCATACTGTCCAAGCAGAATGTTTATTTTGGTTTCCTTCACATGGTTAGTCCCTTCGTAGGTAACATGTAATCGGTCCCAAAATTCTTTTGTTGTTTCACAAGAGAAATTCGATTATACTTAGTGGGAGATAAGGCGCAGTATAAAGAGTAGATTGCCTTCGCATCAAGAGCTTGTCTCTTGGTAATTTCAGCTTGTGTTGTTTCTTTAGCATCAGTAACTTCTTTTCCTCAATTTAAAGCTGATGTTGCTTTAGGGTTGATCTCCACAACATCCCACTCCAGAGGATCTCTGGATCTGAGAAATTCCTTCATCTTGTTCTTCCACACATTGTACACATTTCCCTCGAAGTAAGGAGGTCTGGTGTTGCTCTAACCTTCAACGAAACCTAGAGCCAAAATATTAGCCATAGAGGATCTTTAGCTTAGAAGTAAAACATATCAATAATTAAGCACACAAGCTCTGATACCAATTGTAAGCACTAGTATGAACACCTAGAGGAGGGTGAATAGGTGTGAAGACAATTTTAGCAAAAAGTAATAAAAATATTTTGCTTTTCAAACCGAGTCTAAAAACAATAGACTTGAGCGAGTTTAGACTTTAACTATAAACAAAACTACGAACACTGTAAGTAGCCACGATGGTTAGAGCTTTCTTCCCTCACCGAGAGGGGAGGGGTTCGAAACCCTACATCCTCATTGCGCGACTCACCTGCGGCTGGGCCTTTGGTGGTGACTCGTTCACCCGGGTTCACGCCGTCGGCCGCCGGGCTGTACGGCGGTTCCTAGGTCACCAAAATAAATAAAAAATAAAAAAATAAAGTAAAGGAGTTTAGGGAAGAAAATAAGAACGTAGAATTTATAGTGGTTCGGCTTAGATCAACCTACGTCCACTCTCCCACACTGACAGCCTCCTGGCTGGTTTCCATTAAGAATTAAAAGAGAATTTACTATATGTGATCTCAACTTCACAGTGAAGAGTCTCTACTACTCTCTCACGAAGTCACACTATAAGTCTCTCTCTTTTGAGTATAACTTTGAGCTCAGTGTAAGAAGTAACAAGAGAATGGGAAGCTTCAGACTTTGGAATTTCTCTTTCACGCATGCTATCGAACAATTGGAGAGTCCTCCTTAAATACTCCTTCATGCCTTTTCGACCATTGGCACTTTCTAAAGGAATCCAATCAACCCATTGGACAAAATCAATCAAGGAGATCTCGAGCTGTTTGAAGATTGTGATGAAAGCCCATCACTAATGTTCCCCCATACAATCAAGATCTTAGTTTCCATAAGTAGATTCTTTCCAAATTTACTTGCCTTCCGAAAATATTTGATGTATCTAAATTGATTCCAATAAAGATAATCAATCTCCTAGGTGATATTTCCAACCAGAAGACCATCTATAATCCATACGAACTGAACCCTTGAAGAAAGAAAGATCATCCCGCATCTGAATAAGTCTTCATTCTTTACTCGCATTCAGTCTGGAATTTGTCAAAGTGAGCAGACTTCTGATGTAAAACAGTCTTGGAGTCTTCAAACTTTGACATAGAAGTCTGAAAATCTTCAGAATAGAAAGTAGAAAAGTTTTGTCAACTTCAAAACATCAAAGGTGTTTTCTCCAACAAGTTATAATTATTAGGATATCGTTCAAATCAGATTGTATCATATTAAGATAGATGTTTTGTTTTTTCATTCAGCTTACATCAAGTATGACTCTTAACTGTATTCAATAATCTCATGTTACTATCGCATGGAATCACCTCCAGCTAAAAAGCTATGTCCTAACAAGAGTTGCATGGGTGTTAATTGTTGTACGTGTCACAAAAATTTGGTGAAACGAAGGAAAAGATTCTAGAAGCGAAGGAAAGGATTTTGTAGAGGAAGAAATGTATGCCTCTAATTACTTTGTAATTGTGTACAGGAGTGTTTATAATACAAAAGGAAGAATCAATAAAAAGAAAGTAAATATTCTCTAATCTTTCTAATCCTAAAATAAACACAATCCCTATCAATTTACAATTGATACAAATTTGCTAAATCATATCTTACAACACTCCCCCTCAAGCTGGTGGCTTGTATATGTCCAAGATGCCTAGCTTGCTTAGAAGATATGCATGTTATCTTTAACAAAGAGGTTTAGTGAATATATCTGTGGGTTGCTCCGTGGTTTTGATCCCTCTTGTCTCGATAACTCCTTATTGAATCTTCTCTTGAGTAAAATGGCAATCAACCTCTACATGCTTTGTCATCTCATGTACTATAGGATTTGCTGCAAGTTTGAGTGCTGAATCATTGTCACAAAAAAGTGAAGTCGGTCCCTTAACTTGTGCCCCGAGATCTAGAAGTAAACCCCTTAACCAAACTATTTTACAAACAGTCTTGGCCATAGATCGATATTCGGCTTCAACTGAAGATAAGGACACAGTAGACTAGTTCTTTGTCTTCCATGAAAGTAATGATTCCCCAAATTTTATACAGAAGCCAGTGATAGATCTCCTGCTCATAGGACATGTAGCATAATCTACATCGTAATAGGCCATCATTTCCATGTTGCACTTCCATGAAAGGAGTATCCCTAAACCTGGACATGTCTTCAAGTATCTCACAATCTTCAAAGCTGTATTCATGTGAGATTGTTTTGGACTGTGCATGAATTGACTAAGAGTCTGTACTGCATAGCAAATATTTGGTCTAGTCATGGTGAGATAGATAAGTTTTCCTATGAGTCTCAGATAGCCTGACGAATCTTTTAATAACGGATCATCAGAAGAAGAAGATATGCCAGCATCATAATCGATAGAAGTCAGCTTGGCATTTTGCTTGATAAGAATAATGGCTGGTTTGTAACCTGACAGTCCTGCTTCTAATATAATCTCCATTGCGAATTTTCGCTAGCTAAGAGAGATTCCCTGATCTGAACGAGCTATCTCAATTCTAATATAATCTCCATTGCGAGCCTAAATCCTTGATATGAAAAGTGGAATGTAAATACTCTTAAAGTTTCTCACAGCGGAATCATCATTTCCTATGATAAGTATGTCGTCAACATAAATCATCAAGTAAATAGATGACATACCTTTTGTCCAAGTGAATAAAGCATAGTCATATTTAGACTGTTTGAATCCAGCGGCCATAAGTACATTAGTAAACTTGGCGTACCATTGTCGAGAGGCTTGTTTTAGTCCATAAAGAGATTTGCGGAGACGACATACTTTAGACTCCCCATGTCTCCATGATCCTTGTGGAAGATCCATGTAAATTTCTTCATTCAGATCACCATGCAAGAAGGCATTATGGACATCTATTTGGTGTAGTGGCTAGTCATGAAAAGCAACAACCGATAATAAGAACGAACCGTGACATCCTTTGCCACCAGAGAAAAGGTTTCGTGGTAGTCAAAACCTTCTTGCTGTGTAAAACCTTTGCCTACCAACCAGGCCTTGTACCTTTCTATAGAACCATATGCTCTATATTTAATCTTATATATCCACTTGCATCCAATTCGTTTGCGATGAGTAGGTAATGGTACGACATCTCAAGTATGATTTTCTATTAGGGTGTGTAATTCTACCTCTATAGCCCTTTGCCAACGAGGATCATCTTTTGCCTCATTATAATAGAGGGCTCTCATTCCTCAGAGATACAGCTTATGCAACATAGATGTTTTGATGATAGCCAATCAAATGAAATATAAGTGGAGATAAGGTAACGAGAGTACTTGATGATCTCGAGGAACCACATACATAATCCTTCGTCCAGGTTGGTGGACGAGTAACTCGACCAGAACGCCGTGGTGGCTCATGTTGCATCAAGGATGATTCTTCAGTAGTGCTTGCTTCTGAAGGAGCTGTCATCTACAGTTGCTCTTCTATAGGAGGGTCTTCAATTGAATGAGCCGTAGAAATCTCATTAGGCATTGGAGGCAATACACCAGTTGGTCGAGGAGGAGAAGTAATAATAAATGTTCCTCCAGAAGATAAATCCTCTTCCAATAAGAATTGCTTATTAGTTATCTTCTCATCTTCAGATAAAGAAGTGAAATCTTGGAAAGGAAAAATATCTTCATGAAAAACATCCCTGCTCACAAAGAATTCTCTTGTGGATGGTGCATAAATCCGATATCCATTTTTTCAAGGTTGGATATCCCATGAATATGCATTGACGGGCACAAGGTGCCATTTTATCCCCGTGCCCTATTGTAGTCACATAACATAGACACCCAAAATCTCTGAGATGACTCAGATCCGATTTCCTCCCATACAATATCTCAAATGGTGTCTTCCCTTCTAGAATGCGTGATGGCATGCAATTAATCAAATATGCTGCTGTGACCACACAATCTCCCCAAAAATTCTCGGGAATAGATGCTTGAAATTTAAGGGCACGTGCTACTTCTAAGAGGTGACGATGTTTTCTCCCAACAACTCTATTTTGTTGTGGTATATAAGTACAAGAAGTCTCATGCAAAATTCCATTCAAGGAAAAGAAAGAAGCACATTCACCATTGAAGAATTCTCTTCCATTATCAATGCGAATGCGTTGGATCGTTTTCCGAAATTGAGTTTTGGACAGGGAAAGGAAGTCTTTAGGTGAGAAAGGACTTGATTTTTTTTATTGCATGAGAAATATCCATGTCGCATGGGAGAAATCATCTGCGATTGTGAGAAAAAACCAAGAGCCGTCATGATGCAAAGTATGATAGGGCCCCCAAACATCAGCATGAATTAGTGAAAAAATATCATTTACTCGGGAAGTGCTATTTTGGAAAGGAGCACATGTCTGTTTTGCCATAAGACAGATAGGGCACTGAGTACAAGGAAATGATGCAGAAGGACCCAATCTTTGATGATTAAGAAAATTCTTGTCATTAGTAGCAATGTTACACAAAAATAGGTGAAACAAAGGAAAGGATTCTGTAAAGGAAGAAATGTATGCCTCTAATTACTTTGTAATATGTGTATAGGAGTGTATATAATACAAAAGGAAGAATCAATAAAAAGAAAGTAAATATTCTCTAATCTTTCTAATCCTAAAATAAACACGATCTCTATCAATTTACAATTGATACAAATCTGCTAAATCATATCTTCCAACAGTATGCTTAGCTCAAAAGTGTATCATGATAGGTAAATATAAAAACTAAATGAATTCCTATTGGGCTATTTTATACAAAATTCCAAGTCCCACTAAGTATCAACATATAATTTCATCGGGCCAACCAATTATTTTGGATCAAGGCCCATGTATTTGATCACTTTCTTTTATGGGAAGATCCATAAATTAGAAGCCCACGGAAAAACCGAAAGCACGGTTTGTATTTTGTCCATTATCCTTGTGTTCCTATTTACAGGAAATGATATTTCCTTCCAAAATTGACAATCACCAAATCCTAAAATCTCACACCAGCCATACAGACTCAAAGCCAATTAGAATCTAGAAAATATTTAACTAAAAACAACTTTCACATGTTTGTATACTTTTTATTTTTGTTTTTTGTTTTTGTTTTTTGTTTTTTTTTTTTTTGCCCATGTTTATATACTTTTGTTGTGTATATCACCATCAAATTATTTCTTACCAATTTTATTTTAGATACATATATATATATAATGTGATGATCAATGCAAAAAATAAAAATAAAAACAAGTGATCTCTTTGAAGATATATATACTCTTTGTTACATTCCCTTATGTGAAGCTTTAAAAGATGAAATTTAATTACAGCAAAATTATGCATAAAATAAGAACTCCTTTAAAATGACAGCGAAATTTCATTCATTTGGGATTGACAAAAAAATTATATCATTCATAGAGTATTTAAAACCCATTATGGGTGCTTTATAAAATAAAGCTTGACCCATTAATGACCCATTTAACCATAAATGGGTTGCACAACCCATTTAACACCTCTAATCAAGATGCCTCATGTGGATGACTTTTTCTTATCAATGTGTTTAGTATATTTTAGATACTCCTATGACGTCTTATATGCTCGTGTAAAAGTGTCTCATCAATAATAAGGAAAAAAAAATCTTTGGCATAGTAAATATATATATATATTAAGAACAATGAAATTGAAAAATAAAATGTTCTCTAAAACAGTGAGCTTTTGAGATAGGATGGATGGAGAATAAATTGGCCATTATGATCACAATGATGGATAAAAGACTTTTAATTTATTTTCTAAATAGCAATAAGTTTAAATTTTACAAAAAAAAAACCATAGAACTTATGCAAAAATTCAAATTATTAAGATTGATCAAAAGCGTAAAAGCCACCAAAGCCACCAAAGTCCTCAAACTTTGTTAACTATGACACATTTGCTTCAAATTTTTTGACACCAAAAAACTCCAAACTTGTATTTATGTAACGAATTTACTCCATATTAGTACAATGTGACACATTTACCCTAATTTTTTTTGTTACACAAAAAATCTCAAATTTTTATTAGTATGACACATTTATCCTAAAAATTTGATATCATAAAAAATTGAAATTTTTGATATCACAAAAAAAAATTAAAGATAAATATGTCACATAAGTACAAAAAAAAATATAAGATAAATGCGTTATAAATAGTAAAGTTTGAGATTTTTCGTGAGTTTTTTTCTTTATTGAGTGGGCATTACTCGCATAGGGGCGGAGATAGTCCCATCTGATCATGTGTTGATATGTAATTAGTTTTCTAAGATTTATATTTACAAAAGAGTTGCTTCCTGTGATTTGTATTTTAATATTTTGGGTAATTTAAGTTAGGAAAATTTGCCTTTTTTGTCTTCCCACCATGCAAATGGCTATCAAAATCCATCAATGCAAGTTGCTTCATTTGGCCCCACGCTTTTCTTGTCACGATGAATGAGCCGCATTTGCGGTCACTCGTGTTCTTCGAGGCGGAAGTGAATGCACAGAAATGTCCTTTCTTATGGACATGCGCGCCAGTGTACACTGACCGTTGATGGCTACGAAGCCCTCAACGACTATTCTGCATGTAAGTCAAGCCCTCTTCCACTTTCAATTAAGAATCTCATAGATAAATTATACTTTAATGTAACATGTGACATATGACATTTTTTTTATAAGTGATTTCAAAATTCAAAGTCGATTTAGATTTCCTGCTGAAATTTAAAACTTACTCATCAAAATCGATTCTTAATTTTTAGAATCTGAAATTTATTCCGTATATTTTGAATCTATTTTTTATTAAAAATAAGTGCTACAATAAAAAAGAAAATTCCTCATTTATCAATAGCAACAATATAAAAAAAGAAATACGTAAAATAAAATAAAATAAAAATTCAAAACGCATAACATAAAACCTAAATTATAAAACTTCAATCCTTAATCATCTATTAAAAATCGGTTGTTAATAACTCATTTACAATTAAAGCATAAATTCTTAAAAAACACAAACAAAAAAAGTCTAGGTCAAATAGAATGAGGAAAAAATGCCTACAGAACATTAAAGTTCACCTATCACATTAAAAAACTAATAGATACGAATGTTAGTATATCCCCATATGTTAGTTTTATCGGAGAGCAAGGAAGCAGGAGGCAACAACTTATCATTATTCTTTTAGCCCTTTTTTCCCAAAAGATATGAAAAAGTGTAGATGCTCTTTTATTTGTAGCTTTTCATTGAAAATGTTAAATTTATCGATCGCACTTCAAAAATGTGTATCTATGTATGGGTGCGCGTGCCTATTCAATTTACACCAGAGATTATTTTTTTCTTAACTAAATTACTCAAACAATTCATTAATTCCTAAAAATGTTAGTGCAATTTAATATTTAGTTTCACTTGAAAGTAAATTGTGCAAAATTCAAAATCGCATCACCTTAGATGTTCAAGAGTCTTCTCATGATGTTCGAATTTTATAAGTTCATTTGGAGCCAATCCATAGTAGTAGCAATGCATACATCGGTTAATTAGTTTGATTTTATTTTTTCTAGAATGTGTGTATGTGTATATATAAATACACAAGCACCTTAAGATAAGTAATTACTTTGTATCCACATCTTATTTACAAAAGTAAGTAGATTCATAATGATTTTCAATTTTTTTTCCTTTTTTTCTTAACTAAATCATTAACTTCAACTACTTACATTTTGTCTTTTGTGTGCCTTCTTCGCCTCGCGCCAACCGTAGTTCCTAAGAAAATGTTTGGTTGCTTTGGCACCTCCCTAAATAAATGGGCTGTGAAGAGATTGACCTTCATATTCATTCATATTATGAAATTATAATTTTTTTGTCTTTTTACTTGTACTACTTGCATTTTGTCTTTCGTGTGGCTTATTGTCCTCGCCTAAATTTCTCAAATTGGTCATTTTAAATTTCTAGGAGCCCGTGTTTTCCAATTGTCATCATAATAGCAATGAAGGAGAAAATAGTATTTTTCTTCTTCTTTTTCTAGATAATAGTAAGTTTAATATTCACGAAAAATCATAAAAAGAAAATAATTATGTCAAAGGAGATTGCAAAATAGAAATCATTAAGGTCGATCTTGTCAGTCTAGTAAAGATATGAATAGCCTAGCCTTACTCGTATATGGGACAGGAAGAGCCCTGTCTAATCCTAGTCATTAGTCACCTGATGTGTTGATTTGTAATTATTTTATAAGATTTATATATACTCCATAAGCATAAACAAAAGAATTGCTTACTGTGATTTATATTTTTAATCTTTTAGGCACTTTTAATTTATGAATTCACCTTTTTGTCTTGCCGCCATGAAAATGGCTAATGAAAAATCTATCAATGCATATTGCTTCGTTCGGCCCCACGCGTTTTCTTGTCAAGATGAATGAATCATGTGTACGCTCACTCTTCATTTGGCCCACGCGTTTTTGGATGTATCCTTTTCCATACTAAACCATACAATGACCTTTAACGGCTCATAAATCCCTCAACAACTTTTCTGCAGTCAAGTCCTGTTTGTTAATGTTACTATTCTTTCGTTTTTTTGTTCTCCTTCCTTGAATTAAAAAAGAAGAGATTTATTTAATAAAATCAATTAATTTTTTTTTTTCAAAATAAAAAAGTGGCCTAAGAATAGATTTAAAAAAAACAGAAAAGTAGAAAAAATAATTTCTTGCTCTTGAGAATAATTTCTAAAATTAAGTTATTTTTTCTTTTCTTTTATTTCGCCAAATAAAAAAGTGGTCGACTATCGATGGCGCCCAACGATGGCCAAACAACATGGAGCAGCAATCGTAAAAGAAACAAAGAAAAAGGTCTTTAAAATTTTTAAAAATTAAAAGAAATTATATGTTATAAAATTCTTTTTTGGCATTTTTATTCTTTTTTCAGTCGTTCCTTGGCCTCTTATGGTGAAAACGAATAAACGATAACCATTATGTTCGTGGAACAAATTTCTAGTAAAAAAAAATCATTTTTTATTCTTATTCTCCGGACAATTTTCTAAATATATTTAAGTATTTGATAAAAGCAAAAAAAAAAAAAAAATCATTTGATAATCACATAGAATTTTCTCTCTTAAGCTCTTTTCCATTCATCAACAGGTAGCGGTTGGCGGTGGGCAGTAGCTAATGGTGCATAGTGGCTGCATGTAATGTGAGGCAAGGGCAAGTGATGAAAAGAGTTTTTATATTTTTTTTCAAAAAATAAAAAAGTAAAAATATTTTACTTCTCATTTTTGTTTCAAAATTGTTGGTAGACTAAATATTTGTTCCATAAATTTAAAAATGAAATTGTCCTATCAAACAGATTTCTATTCCAAACTTATTCTTGAGACTTGAAAAATAAATTTGACTAGAAATAGAATAATTATCATGCATGCCCTTAGGGACGCCAAATTACATCAATTTTTGAAGCTAAGTTATATTGACCGCTCCAAATCACATCAAATTTTCGATATGGGACATCTTTGCCTAATGCCCTCACATAAACATCTTAACAACTATGAATTGCTATTTTCAAATGCTAGGACTTTGTTTCCCTTGATGATACTGAAAAGAATAATGAAATACTTCAAGGGCAAGCACTAATTGCTCAACCGCCAACGTTATTAATGCGCAAAAGCCCACCTTCACATGATATAGCGGAAATTTAAAAAAAAGACCCGAAGTGCCCTCATTTTTTTCAAATAAGAGCCCGTAGTGGACATTTTATCTTAAATAAGGACCTAAAATAGCCTTGGTTGTTTCAAATAAGAGTCTGAAGTTGCTTTGTTATTTCAAATAAACACTTGACCATTTTGGTTGCCGATTGGCTAAACTTTTCGACTATCAAAGGCATTTTCATCCAAATTTTCTTCCACTTTTTTCTCATTTTTTCTTTTATTGCATTGGGCAGCGGACACTAGCAAAGGCCGATGAGGGCTCGCAAGCACTTGCTAGCAGTAAGCGAGGGCACCCTCACCAGATCTAGTGAGGGTTAACCTCACCTGGGGTTGGTGAGGGCCGACCTTGCGAATGGCTGTAAAGGGCAGCCTCCCTTAGGGTGACGATCACCTCGCCTAAGCTAGCGGTCGGTGAGGGCCCGCAAGCACTCTCCGACAATGGGTGAGGGCACCCTCACTAGATCTAGTGAGGGTCGGCCTCACCTGGGGTCGGTGAGGGCCGATCTCACGGATGGCCGTGAGGGGCAGCCTCCCCCGAGGTGAGGATCACCTCGCCCAGGCGAGGCCATCCATCGCCTATGGTTGACATGGGTGGCCCATGCCGAATTTGGTGAGGGCAACCCTCACACAGCCCTCTGTGGAAATTGTCGATGGTTGGTTGGCCACTGAGGAAGAGGAAGAAGAAGAACCCAAAAAAAAAAAAAGGAAGAAAAAGGGAAAATGGTAAATGAGAAAAAAAAAATCCTTGACCACCGGAAAGTCAAGCCCTTATTTGAAATAGATATAACCGTTTCAGATTCTTATTTGAAAAAATAATGATATTTTAGGTCCTTATTTGATATAAGGTTTACTTCACGCTTTTATTTGATAAAATGAGGGCATTTCGAGCCCCATTTTGGAATTTTCCCCATAATATATATATATATATATATATATATATATATATATATATATATATATAAGATAATAGATTAGATAAGAAAAAATAAAGTTCTTAATTGGTGATTTAGATTTATTGGCTATTAAATAACATGCGAATTGACGTTTGTTCTAGGAAGATGTACTAGATCAAGTGATAATTAACTTATTTAACTAATTAATGTGATCTAATTATCATTAAAGGAAATGCGAGGGAATGGAGCTTTTGGGGTGATGTCACTCAATCATAAAACTCCACTATACCGACTTTTATTATTAAGCATGGTACAAAGATCATTAATCAAAATAGTCATTCTATATACAAGTCTGATTTTCGGCTTTCCTTATATCTATTAAAGAACATGAAATTTGAATGGGCTGTCTTTAAAAAATAGAATTATACTTTATTTATAAAGTAATAGATGCGAAGATCATTTCACAAACTTCAACTTTCTACAAAATCACATTTTCAGCTTAGAGCTTTCATTAACTTGGTCAATAATTATTTAATCTTCGATTTCATTTTTGTCTATAAAACGGTCCATTGCAATTAATTTGAAAGTCAATATTTTTTGAAAATCTTCAAGTAAGAAAAGTTAAACATTTTAAAAATTAGAAGCAATATCAAGATATTATCAAAACATAGCAAAAGGAATTCTTTAAAGTGTCGTAGTTTTGACATTGTAAGATAAACAATTACAACTAAATTATAGGAAATGTAAAAAAAAAAAAAAAAAAAAGGTGAATTTTTTAGGGTGACACTCTTCCAAAACGTTGCTGGATACAATATGAACGTATACTGTATACATATATGCGGCACTAAAACGTTTTAAAGACCTACATAAGTCAAATAAAGGCAAGTCTTTTCAGTTTACATCAGAAATTATTTTTTTTCTTACTTAAATTGCTCGAATAATTCATTAATTCCTGAAAATGTGAGTGCAATTTAATATTTAGTTTCACTTGAAAGTAAATTGTGCAAAATTCATAATCGCATCACCTTAGATGTTGAAGAGTCTTCTCATGATATTCGAATTTTATAAGTTCATTTGGAGCCAATCCATAGTAGTATGCAATGCATACATAAATTAATTAGTCTGATTTTATTTTGTCTAGAATGTGTGTATGTGTATATACACAAGCACTTGAAAATAAGTAATTACTTTGTATATACACAAGCACTTGAAAATAAGTAATTACTTTGTATCCACATCTTATTTACAAAAGAAAGTAGATTCGTAATGATTTTCGATTTTTTTTTCCTTTTTTTCTATACTAAATCATTGACTTCAACTACTTACATTTTTTTTTTTGTGTGCCTTCTTTGCCTCACGCCAACCGTAGTTCCTAAGAAAATGTTTGGTTGCTTTGGCACCTCCCTAAATAAATGGGCTGTTTAGAGATTGACTTTCATATTTTTTTTTTTTTTTTTTTTGCCAAGGATTTGGCCTAGCTCACCTTACGGGAGCACAGCACTGACTATACCTCAGGAGAGACTAGTCTAGCAATCCACCAGCTAGGGCCCCCCGCTTAAGTCGTGGAACTGCTCTGAGAGTCGAACCCCTGACTTGACGATCAAGAGGCTAGGCCTCAACCCGCGTCCATGCATGGGTGGGTTGACCTTCATATTCATTTTTTTTTTTTTTGGTGACCCAGGGAATCTCCGTGCGTTGTCTTCGCTTGGAGTAAATCCTTGAGGGAGTAGAGTCACCACCACCCTTGCTCCCCGAATAAGTCGTGAGTTCCTTTTCAACAAGGCAGACAATATAAGGATTCGAACTCTGGACCTTTCGCGAAAGGAACCAGCGCCCAACCATTACGCCGCCACCACGGGTGATACCTTCATATTCATTCATACTATGAAATTTCGATTTTCTTTATCTTTCTTCTATACTACTTGCATTTTGTCTTTCGTGTGGCTTCTTGTCCTCGCCTTTATTTTTCAAACTGGTCATTTTAAATTTCTATGAGCCCATGTTTTCCAATTTTAGTTATAATAGCGATGATGGAGAAAACAGTAATTTTCTTCTTTTGTTCAAAATATGCCATCTGACTTATGATAATATTATAAAATAGGAAAAAATACGAGATGGTATTCGGATCTTATATTAGATCTTACATTTGATACGCATCTCTAAAATGCAGCCTCCTCGTTGGACGACGCCCCATATCATGATGCTTTCAAAACGGTCAAAAAAAATAAAAATAGACAACTAATAAAACCACGTTCTCTTGAAGCACTAATCAAGACAAGGACCGGTATCCCATAAATTATATTTTATCGAAATAATATTTATACAAAGTTCCATATAAATTCTCCAGCCTTGTTTGATTTGATTTCAGAAAAATATCCTTAGAAAAAATAAAAATACCTTTGAATTAAAGGAATTTTCTGAAATAAAAATACTATTTGGTAAATTATAATTTTAAGTGCATTTGATAAAAATTACATTTTGTAAATGATTTTTGCTAATTTAAAAAAAATTAAATACTTTTTGTTGAAGGTCCCGCGACCCCTCAAGTGGCGGTCGCTGTCGCGCTACCCCCGGCTTCTCTGTCCAAACCCATGGAGAAGATGAAGAAGATGAATAGTGAATGAAGACCAAGACTTGTGTTTGAAGAATGCAACTTCTCAAAGGACTTCCAGACCTACTTTGGCTAAAAGCCTTTAGAGTCAATTTGAAATGTAATTGTATTTTTCCAAAGTTAAGTAAAAGATGTTATTTAAATCTAGCCAAGAGACTTTACAATCCCAAACCCAAAGCTCATTTGAAATGTAGAATCAAACAAGGCCTTTCTCCTATCACAAAATACTTTATCTTAGGCATGAACACACGTGTAATATGTCGGCGGATTATAAAACAGTGTTGTCATTGGAACTTGCTGGAGAATATGGTTGGAAATGCTACAAGAGTTGGGTTTTTTTTTTTTGGGGGGGGGGGGGGTGAAAAACCCCAAATTGATACATTTATGACAAATTTATCCCAACTGACCATAAAAAATCATAAATTGGTATGCTTGTGACAAATTCACCAAAAACTATTTTATTTCACCACAAAAAAATACTAAACCGGTGTATTTGTGACAAATATACCATATGTTAAATTGGATTAATATCACAAAAAATTATAACTGTGACAAACGGAGAGTAAAATCCTAAATCGGTACACTAGTCAAGTCATGTCACATTTCATTTAACTTAATAATTTGATGGTAAAATTTAACGGAAACTAACAAATGTTAAATTTGTCATAAGTATATCATTTTATGATAAATTTGTCAAAAGTATACCAGTTTTGGGTTTTGGTATTTAAGAAATTAGTTTGGAGTAAATTTATCATAGGTGTATTAGTTTGGCGTTTTTCAAGGTATTAACCATTTTTTTTATGTCAGAAAAATAGAGAGTTTGGTTTAATAAATTATTTAAAATGGCATGTAGGTTTTCTTTTATGAATTTATTGTGTCACCCTTTATCTTGTGGAGATTTAATACAGAAAAAATTATCAGTTTTGAAAGCTTACGATTGTTCAGCAGCTTCAACGAATTTTGAGTAAATGTCTAGATCGAGCTTAATTTTATTTGAGTGTCGAAATCATAGAGAGTTAGGTTTATTAAATTATTAACAATTTTTTCTTTTTTGAATTTATTGTGTGGCCCTTTATTTTATGTGCCAAAATTTGCTTATTTGTGAATCGTAAAAATCAAAATCAAAATGAAGCAATGGATTATGTTTAGAACCCTAATAAAAATTTGGCATACGTCTTATGCAGCAAGTTATGATATAAAATTAAGCATGTGAATTAATACTTTTCATTTATGAAGTTTTCGAAAGTGTTGATCATGATATCTTACAGTGTACCACATTTAGGGTTAATGCCATTAAAGATTTCAAACTAATCTTCATGTCACAAAAATTCCCAAGTTGATATCTCTGTCCAAAATGTATCTTTTGTTAACATGTATACATGACAATGAAAAGTGGAATTTTAGGTTTCTCAGTGAAATTCATCTTAATATTATCTGCCAAGCGTGTTGATAGGCATAATTTTAAAGGGATATAGGCGGAATGCTAAGGTAAATTTAGACCAAGAGTATTGGATTTTGTTAACTTATGTTAGTATGGGATTGTAATGGGATACTGATGTGAAATTTTTTGTGTGATAAAAATTAATTTATGTTAAATATAAGAATACAAATTTGAAATTTTAAATGGAATTACCACCGCTGCGGGTCAAAATCAAAAAAATGTTTTCAAAACCCGCCACACCCACAAGGTCAAAAAGTCAAAACCCAACAATTCAAATCAGACAAAGCCCATGCAACGTGACAGTTGGCAATGCCAGCTTGGTCAACAGGAATCCACGAACCCATCAAGAGAGTCAAACGGTCAAACCAAGATTGCAGTTGTTTATTCCTAACCTCCAACCTATAAAGACAAGATCACCCTCTCTAGCAACCCATCGACTTCCCCACACTCTCAATCTCATCATAACTCAATAACACCCTTGAGAAGAACATGAGAGAGAGAGAGAGAGAGAGAGGACATGGCGGATTCAAGAAGTTTGACAATGAGCATTGTCGGTGGTGGCGAGGTTGCAAGCGGCGTCATGAGTAGGCCGATTCCGAGGTGAGACCGGGTGAAGGTGGCTATAGTGGCAGGGCTTGCACACCGGTTGGCCTCTATGTTCGCCGTCCACGTTCGATGTGCCAGTGCTCATTTTTCGCAGTAGGAAAGTACCATCAAGATAAACATCATATTCTCATGATGAATCTGATAGAGGCCGTGTTTTTGAACAGATACAAGAAGATGGTGGGGCAAATGAACTGGGTTCATCACATAGAAAGATCCCAATTCAAAGAGAGAGAGAGAGAGATCTTTTAATCTTTGTTGGGAATCTTTAGGAGGAGCGGCTTGTTGCAATTGAGAGGTTCTTGATTTTGTAACCATAGTGTGGAGTGAAAGAACTTTGTGGAGACTTGATGGGATTCTCCTTGTTCTTACTTTTCTTTTAATATGTTGCCTTTTGCCGCAAATAAAAGTGGGATGGACTAAACTTGATCTAGTTTTTTCTTGGGTACTTATTCTTTTCTTTGAGCTGTTTGAGGTAGAAAGCTCGAACCCTAACTGTGAGAATTTGGGGGTGGGACTGGCTGTTAAAACCAACACAAGGCATTTAGAAAAAGCGAGACAAACCCAATTCAATTCAATCTAGCAACAAAAAAGGAAGAATAACTCTTGAAAATCCCGCTCCAGAGTGAGAAGAATCGGCAACAAACCTCAATGGCAAAATGCTTGAGGATGGCGGAGCGCACTTGGGGCACTTGCCAGCCTTTGAGAAATTGCGGGATCGATCTCGTCGACTAGGAATTTGCAATGATCAGGCGAGCTCACAAGCTGTCCGGCCTTTCTCGTGGCAGCTCGAGCTCGCAGCGATCCACGACCCATTAATCCTCTCCCGTTCGATAAAACTCCGACGAAAGAGCTCAATCAACACCAGATATCTTCGAAATTCTTCAATCATCTAGCAAATTATTGCGGTTTTCCTGTGCACTTATAAAGTTCATATCCGATATCCCCTTGATTGAACAGTTTTATGTTCGGAGAACAGGCATGGAACAAATCCATTTTTAGCCCTTAAAAAGACCCGCAGAAAAAGGGAACAAAATGGCCGCCGGCCCCTCACCCTCACCATCCGACTCTCTTCTTCCCTTCGCCACTGTCAAGACGAGGTGGATTTACCGGTTGAACTGAATATATGAGGGATAAATAGTTAAGAAACGGGTAAAATTCACAAAAAATTTCAAATTTTGCCAAACACATTTACTCCAAACTCTTTTTTGTGACATAAAAACCCCAAATTTATGCCTATGTGACATACTTACCCCAACCTTATATAGTGTGGCACATTTATTCCAATTTTTTTTAGTAATATCAAAAACCCCAAACTTGTACTCGTTTGACACATTTTTTTGAGACATTTGTCCCTGTTCTCTTTTTGGATAATGCTTACCACATGTTCAACGAAATGCCTACGTCCTCTTTAGCTCTCGGCTTGTTTTGAATGTGCATCGGTCATTAGGATTTTCGTTTTTGGGGGTTTCGTTGCCATTGTAGCTTTGCGCATGGTTTTTTTTTTTTTTTTTCTTTCTTAGTTGCCTAGACGATATCCAATGGTGGTCTAGCGAGCGGCGAGGTCTTGTTTGGTGGAAATTGCAAATGGTGGCCAATGTTGGCCATTAAGAAGGCTATGGCATCGGTCGAGCGATTGATTTCCAAGCGGCAAGTGGGCCAAGCCGCCAGGTGAAACCTCTTGTTTAACTTCTATGGGCGGCGACACTGGTCGCTGGCATAAAAACTAAACAAATTACTATTGGGCTATTTCATACAAGATTCCAAAGGTTTGTTTGTTTATTTTTGTTTTTTTCCTCGGAACAAAAATTTCTATTCTTTTGTTCCAATGAAAAAAAAGACTCCATTTTTTTGTTTTCAGGAACAAAAAATCAATTTTTTTGTTCCCAAGAATAGATTTGGAACAGAAATAAGAAGTAGAAAAAAGTTGTTTCTTGTTCCGGAAACAATTCCAAGAAACAATTTTTCTCTCCCCTCTTTTTTTCATCTCTTTCTTTTCTTCTTCTTTTCTTCTTCTTCTTCTTCTTCTTCTTCCTTTTGCCAGTCGTCAGCCTTGGCCATGGCCAGCACCGGCGACCGGCTGGATGAGGGCCGGCGACCTTGCCGGAGCGTTGCCAACCCCCGGAGACGCTGAGCCACGACGAGGCTTGGCCTCGTCGGCTAGGGCTCGCTTGGCCACCGAGGCCAGCGCGAGGCTCCGGCAAGCTTCGCCTAACCGGTTCTTTGGCAACCAGCCACAAAGAGAAAGAAGGAAAAAAAATTTTAAAAAAAAGAAGAACAAAAATAAAAATAAAAAGGAAAAAGGAAAATATAATAAAAATATTGAAAAACTTAAAAAAAATGACAAAATTATATAAGTTTACCAAACACATTTCTATTCCTAGAGTATAAATTTTTTACAGTTACTAAGTGCGTTTTTATACTAAAAAATTGTTCCGAGAATATAAACAAAAAAAAAAAAAAAACTATTTCTGTTCAAAAATTATTCCCTAAAACAAAAACATTACCAAACACACCCCAAATCTCACCAAATGCCAACATATAATTTCATTGGGCCAGCCAACTATTTAAATCAAGGCCCATGGATTCAATCACCTTCTTTTATTGGAAGATCCAAAAATTAATAGCCCACAAAAATACCAAAAGCATATCTCATATGCCGTCAATTATTCTTGTGCTCTTATTTATAATAAAAGAAATCAACATTTTTTCCAGAAAAGCGAATCGTCAATTCCTGAATTCTCACACCGACACTACGGACTTGAAACCAATCAAAAACCAAATATTAAATTCACTATGTTTTCTTTTTTAATTTTAGTTTTTACTCCTATAGAAATTAGCTTTGTGGAGGAGAGAAACTTCAAGAAACCTAGTTATTTTCTATATTGTCGAGCAAATTTACGGAATAATTGTCAAGTAGAATCTACAAAGATTTTAAATTAAACCTCTTTTTAACACTATTACATGTTTATGAACTTTAATACTCGTTGTGTACATCACTATCAAATTCTATCTTATCAGTTGTCTTTATATATTTAAGGGATAAGCAGATGCAAAAATAAAAAATAAAATAAAAATAAAAATAAAACCTCTTTAAAGATTTTCCAAAACATCACAGTTGCATTTCCCAACATGAAGCTTCAAAAGATGAGATTTAATTAAAGCAAAATATTTCATATGCCAGTAAAATTTCATTCATTTGCGATTGACAAATATTTGTATCATTCATGGAGTATTTTACGAAAACAATACCAAGATGCTTCACGTTCATAACTTTTACATGTCATTGTCTTTAACGCATATCAGAAACTACTACAAAGTCATAAATGCTCAGGTAAAAGTGGCTCGTCAATAGTAAGGAAAAAACAAAAATCTTTGACATAGTAAATCAATGGACTTGGTATATTTTTTTATACTAATGAAATTGAAAAATAAAAAGCTCGCTAAAAGAGTAAACTTCTGACATGGAAGGGATGAAAAATAAATAAGTTGCCATAATAGCAACGATGGAGCAAAGACTTTTTTATTTTTCTTTTTCTTTTCTTGACAGCAATAAGTTTAAATTTCACTGAAAACCGTAAAAAGAAAATAACTAAGCTAAAGGAGACTATGCCAAAAAAGGAGACCATTAAGGACGATCTTGTCTATCTAGCAAAATAAGAGTGGATTTAGTTGTATAGGAGGCAAAAATAACCCTACCCAAATTCGAGTCACTGGACGCTCCACGTCTCGATTTGTAATTTTTTTTTTTATAAGAGTTTTATATACTCCTTAAACAAAAACAATAGAATGGCTTCCTCTCAAGATCCATCAATGCAAAATTGATTCATTTTGGCCCCCACGCGTTTTCGTGTCCAGATGAGTGAACCGCGTCTGCGCTCGCTCGTGCTTGACGAGTAAATTGATAACATTCAGATGCGTCCTTTTGCCTATATAAATATGTATAGGTGGACACCAGAGCCGTACACCAACATTCGAGAAGAGATCTTCACGAGATCGCCCCGGCCCGGCAACACGGCTCCACCAGAGTGCCAACTCGATGCGAGCCCCTCTCAGTACGAGCCGGCTCGGAGTTTGATTTCCAAATGCAGGGCTCAAATTGCCTTCCCCTTCAAAGACCAGTCTCTTACTCTCTCTCTCTTTTCATTGAGAAGAATTCTAATAGATTTTGGAATGTGTTTGCACCAAAAAGTGATCAAGTTGTCAATATGAATAAGCGTGTGACTAGAGCGTGATTATTGTCAAGCAAATGCCCAAGGATCAATATCAACAACGACGACATCAATTATTATTGGCGATCGATTGTCGCCGTATGGCTGACGATGGTTGAGAAAAATATCAATTAATGAGATTGCTAATCTATCAAGGCATCAAGAGAAAGTAAAACATGTGGCTAGTATTAGATTGTAGTTACAAGAGGAGAGTTGTTGGAAAAACAAAGTGATTAAGGTCACGAAGCAATAGGCAAACGTTTTCAAAGGAACGTTCAAGAAACAAGATCAGGGCATCGTGAACGCATGGGCACAAAACCTTCAGAGATGGAGGAACATGGAAACAAATGCGGGACAAAACTGCTCAGGAGCTGTTATGGCACAAGGCAACCCACATAGTTTGAGCTTTATCATAACTTTCAAACTCATACATGAGATCATCTTACATACAACTCAATAAAATGATGCAAGGAATGCTATTTTTTTTTCTTCCAAGCTTGATAAGCTTCTAGATCTCTCATGTGTTGAGCTGAAGTTCTATGCTCAAGTTCATCCATGGTGTGGTTGAGGGTTCCCAAAACCTCTTATTCCTCAATGATGTACTGAACATTTCGGCACTAAATATCATAATTGTCACCGTTCAGTTTCTCACCCTTATTGAGGTCAGCCACAATGGTCTTGGATTGTGGCACCCCAAACCACCTTAGGTTGCCACAGGCACCTAATGCTACACCTAATATAAAACTAGTTACATCTCTTAGAAGAAGCGTCGTGAATCATAGACATTTTTTTTTCGAAAACGGTCCCAGCGCGACTCATTAGCGGAAGCAAAATATAATATCGTCATCTCTCCCTCCATCAACCATGATACAATTGCACACCACTAAATATCATAAGAAAAGATAAAGCCACGACACTTTTATTTACATATTTTCCATGATGGGTTTCCTTGGATTGGTATATCAAAAGAAAGGCCAGGACATGTAGCCACACTCGGCCATAACCCAAAAAGAAACACTCGACCCACTACGTCTATCGTGCAAAATCCCCCATCAACTAGTGTCGGCTATCCTCCCAAAAAGTTGCAGCTCTTACTTCTCACGCACAAGCCCTCACACCCATCTCGGTGCATCAGGCGGTGGCGGCGGCAACATCCCACGTATCACTCTGTCTCGACGAACATGGACAGATATAAACTCCTGAATGACAGGGCCCTCAACCAGGCCCATGTCATACATCACTAAGGCGCCAACTCGAATAAATGTCAGTTCAAGAATAGTGGGACAGTCGATCTCCACACACTTGACCTCTACATCTGAAGGAAGGCCGTAAAATATGTCCTGCTTGACAGCAGGGAGCGGCATCCTGCTAATCTGAAATGTTGGTCTCCAAAGGGGTGAGTACAACCACTCAACAGGTAAATGACCAATAAACCACTCAATATATCGCACAATACAATCATAACAATCATAGCATAAGACACGTCATTCAAGCATCCATGCATAATTTACCTTAATACCATGCATATGTCATCATACCGCATGTACATACATCCTCATATAATCATCACCATCATGTCATACACTTACCTTTATCATGTCACATATACCATCATGTCATCCATGCACTTACCATCATCATGTCACATATACCATCATGCCATAAGTGCACATACATCCATGCACTTACCATCATCATATCACATGTACCATCATGTATCATCATGCCAAATATGCACATACATCCATGCACTCATCCTCATCGTGTCATACATGTATAAATATTGCCATACCATGCATGATTGAATTTCAATTTCCAAATTTTATTCTTTCATTTTGAACCGCCACATTTCTCTTTCCCGGGAGCAATGTTTACATCCCACATGTATCCAAGATACAATCAAACATCCGGCTCCCCCACTCTCCGGGCATTTCGTACCCAATTGGCATCACGAGGACCCTCCGGCATTTAGCCATTTAAGGCCACCGGGCAACCGGCCGTACCCTTCTAGCTAGGCATCTCGCACCCAAACTGGCATCGCGAGGTATCCCTCGGCACAATACCTGCCGAGCTTCCAGCTCCCCCACTCTCCGGGCATCTCGATACTTCTCAGTACTCCCGAGGACCCTCCGGTATCCGACCATTCAAGGCCACCGGGCAATCGACCGTATCCTTCTAGCCAAGCATCCCAACACTCCCGGGGCATTATCGGCTCACACCTCTGATGGCCTTCTCATTTATCTCAATTCTCATCTTCAATTATAGTTCAATTTAAACATGGCATGTGATGTGATAGCAATCAAGATCATATTCATCCTTTGAATTTATACATGCATCTCAAATCATCATCATGCATGCAGCAAGACACAATCGCTCATAACAATAAAATTCACGGAGTCCATGCAATATAAAATGGTCCATATTTCGTGCCTTTTCTAAGTTTACAAAATTCCAGCATGTACCATTTTTGAAAATATTTAAATTAAATATCCATATGCTTCTAAAAAATCATGAAATCAAGACATGTGATAGACAAGACAATAAGATAACAATTCCATGAAGAACACATGCCCAAAAGAGTTCCACACAAGAAGATATAACTCAGACAAATACAACATGCAAATTTCAGATAGAAACAAAATGTGCAGTTTTTGAAATAATTCGATTAAAATACCCGAACAACCTCCGAAAATTATGAAATTTTACCAGGTTATAGTTAAGACACTAAAGTAGATTTTTTTATGAAGACATTTAGGCCAGATTCATTTTAGATAATTTTCTATTGTCATCCGAAGCTTCTGGTTCTAACACCAAAACGTCCAGTGTGGGTATCTCCGAAATATCGAGTTTTCACCCCTTTATTTTTCTTTGTTTCCTCTGCAATTTGGATATGTTTTACTTCAAGAGGTCCCCTACAACTTTCATTAAGGTATCTAAGTCAAATTTCCAAAGATTAGTCACCATATGGGTCCATGAAATCTCGGGTGTCCAGTACCGTATTTCCATATTTACCGTCTTCAAGAGTAAGTCGATTCACTAGGCTACAATCACTCATTTTACTTCAAATTTGAGTATGTTAGTATTTAAGATGTTCTCTACAAGTTTTATGAAGAAGTCGAAGAGAGATTCTTGGTAAAAATCGACATGCAACCCACAAATCTACCAAAAGGTCAGCAAAACAGTTCCAGATCTAGTGTCTTCGTAGGATGAGGGTTTGACCCCTTAAATCTCCACCATTTTGTCCCAAATTTTAGTATGTTGTAGTTTAAGATGTTGGATACAACTTTCATGAAAGAATAAAAGTCAAAATACAACTTGAAACATGCATGCAAGCCTCCACAAGATTCTGGGTCAGGCGGTTCACACGAGATTAGCAAGCATATTCAAGAACAAGTCACATTCTAGCTTCGGTTTTGCCTACCCTAACATCCGAAATCTACCACCAACAAATCACACATGCACGACACACATGCAAGAGTGGAAATCAATCCCAACTTGCCTCTGAGACCAAGCGGATGACAGCAAACGGACGGCACACCGGCGACGGACGGACGGCGTGCGGGCGGCGACTGGGCGAGCTCCTCCACCTCCTCCTCGGTTCCTCTCTCTCGCAACTCCCTCTCTCTCTCTTTGGCTTGGCCGAATGCCACTAACCGGCCACTCTCTCTCTCTCTCTTTTCCTTTTATTTCCCCAAAACTCCATCATTGGCAATGATTATTTGCCTCTCCACAAGCCAAAGCATGATCTACACTTGGCAATTTGAGAGAGACACATGGCCTTCTCCATGCAAGGATGGGCCTCATTCTCGGCTGGGCTTTGGGCCAGCAAATGGGCCAGTCGACAACCCCTCCTTGGCTCCAATGGGCCGGCCATTTAGCCCTCCAAAATCCATGCTCTTGGGCCTAAGGCCCAACCTAATTAAAATCAATTTTTAATCTCATTTTTAAATACTAATTAAATCTTATTAAACTAAAGTACTATAGGGTAAAATTAAATAACTAAACACTTAGAATTACAAACCTATGGATTCTAATTCATGATGCACATGGCCAGAGATAAGCCATCCTCTTCCAAGATCTATCCATTTGAACTCGGCCATAGATTTCAATACGAGACGCTGATTGGAGCACCCCTAATGGCTAGCAAAGAATTTCAGGATGCCACATGGATGTCAATGCCATAATCAATTGCTATAACACATTGACATATAAACTTAGAATCACTATGTTCCCAATCAGCTCCTACGTACGATTGTTCTATTATCATTAATTAGTTTAATTTGCACAAATTTTAAGTTCTAGGTGAGAACTCCTTTGAATTCTACCAATCTACGAACTCCAACTAGAAAAAATAATTACATGACCTCATGTAATTTCTACATTTTTTCATTAACACAAAAGTATAGCATGATGTGAACCAATGTACAAAAAACAATCATGTAGCAATTCTAATCAAAACCGCAATTCAACATGTATTAGAAAAACCGCAATTTCTTACCGCAATTCAAGATGGACGAAGATTTCTTCTTTTCTTCCCTTTTTTTTTTATTTTTTGTCTCTCACGCCTACTTTTCTTGCCTTTTTGTGCGAATTTTCTCTCGGTTCGAATTCACTTTGAATTTTTTTCGAAAAAGCCCCCTACTCACAAAAAATGAAGCTCACTTTTATAGTGAATCTAGACAACCGCTTTGTATGGCATTTTCTAAGTTTCCGTTTCTAGTCACACTAAATCAAAGCTATAAATCATAGATGATTTCGCAATCATTTCGATTTTGCTCGATTTCTTCCATTTTGTAAAAACTCTTGCCTTTTATTCACTTGATTTTTAAATTGCTTCTGCATTTAACAAAATCTGAATATTCATCAGAATTTCAAATTTCTATACATAATCAATCAAATTAATTTTCTCCCTATTTTCCTTTTATTTTCTCTAATGCAATTTTTCTTTTTCTTTTTTTTAGGGATTAAAATTAAAGCCTAATTTTTATGCAAAAACATCAATGACTAAGTCGCCAAAATTTAGGTGTCAACAGCTGCCCCTCTTTGAAGGTGAGCTCGTAGAGATTGCCTTCAAAAACAAATTGAGACCTAAATTTTGATCATGCACATGCATTGAGTGATTTTTTATTTTTTTGGAAAATGAACCTCATTTTGAAATGCAATATATGTGATACATGAAAATACTAATGCAAATGATAGAGAAACCTACCTGGAATTACTTACCTTCGAGGAGGGTAGAGTAATTCAAGATAGATTGGCATTACATGTCCATGACCCGTAATTCAAGATAGATTGGCATTACATGTCCAGGACCCGTACCATTCTACGGTCGCTTAAACTGGGATTCATTTTCCAGGACCTGTACCATTCTACAGTTGTCTGAACTGAGGTTGTTTATGACCCGTACAATTTTACGGTCGCCTAAACGGGGATTCATTTTCCAGGACCTATACCATTCTACGGTCGCTTGAATAGGTGTTGTCTAGCACCTGTACCATTCTATGGTCGTCTAAACTGTGGTTCATTTTCCAAAACCCGTACCATTCTACGGTCGCCTAAACTGAGATTCATTTTCTAGGACCTGTACCATTATATGGTCGCCTGAACTGAGGTTATCTAGGACCCATACCATTCTACGGTCGCCTAAACGAGGATTTATTCTCCAGGACCTGTACCATTCTACAATCGCCTGAACTGAGGTTGTCTAGGACTCATACCATTCTACGATCGCCTAAACGGGAATTTATTTTCTAGGACCGGTACCATTCTACGATTGCCTGATGAATCTAGGAAAAATCTTTGGGGGCAACTCCATCGAGTGCCAATACTTGAAAAGGAATACCTGTACAATGACAAGTATTTAAGGTATGAATAGTGATATACTTACTTGGTAACATCGCTGTTCCTTAGGGATATGTCTCCTGCAAAACACAGTTGTAGGAGAGGCAATATGCATTCACAAACATGCATTAATTCAAGTAATGTTCATGCGTGATGATTTCTATCATTCTTGCATTACCTAATTTCCATTGGGAAGAATTTCAAAAGGATATTCCAATCTGAACACATGAGTGTTATGGATGTGTCAAATGAAGGATCTTTCGGTCTGAAAGGACTTTGCACTCATCCTCATTAAAAGGGTCGTTTCATCCTGACTTTTGACACAAGATTTTGGCGATCACTCTATCTCACTGTTATCATGCCAAAAAAGGTTTTGTGCAGTCTCGCAAGTGGTATGACCTTACCAATCTGAGAGGTCTTTAACAGGGATCGTAATGTGGGCCTAGTCAATGGCTTAACAAAAGAGACTTTTTAAGTTGAGGTTTTTGAAAGAATGAGTGATATTCTGTAATCATCTCTGGGTTTACTAGTCAAGAATTCTGCAAAATGAGAAATGAATAATCTTGCTCGCACCTCTTTGAGCAATGCTTAAAACATGTGAACCCTTAGGTTAATTCAAATACCCTAATCTAAAGAGACTTTGCAAGGGACGTAACGTAGGCTTGGCTCATGGGTTGAGAAATGAAAGGATCATTAGGCTCAAAAAGCGTTTAGGGGAGGGTCAAAGTTGGTTATCATCTTGACATTTCCACCACTTTCCTTCTTCACTGTCGAAGATTTTTTATTTTTTATTTTATATCACAACTCCATTGATTATAACAACATTTGAGTTTTTTTTAGTATCGCCTTGTTGGGGATACGACTCACTATATCAAGAGTTTGATTTTTTTTTCTCTTTTCTGGGCATTAGCTTTGCTTTTACCAGGCACACTGCTTTTTCATGCCCCATTATTTTTGCACTTATTTTTTGAACTTGCACAACCATCCTTTGTCAGCATTCTAAGCCATGTTACTTGAATGGTTCTTTTTGCCTTGCCCCAGTGTGGGGGATGATCACCAACTGGGTTTAATATGAAATGAATTCGGAGGCTCAAGGTGGTGGGTTTCGCCTTTCTCGTCTCTATCCTCTAGAATTTCCTTCACCTCTTCCACAGTGCCCTAATCCAGCAGCATGGGACCTCCGAGGGGTTTTAATGGGGTTTTGAATGCCTTGACCCCTTCTTCCAAGACCATATGGCATCATCTTAAGCCTCAAAAGTGGAAATGAACAATACGACGGTTCTCCCCTATCACATATAAAACAAGAATAAGGGTAACATTGTCATGGACCAATGAAATTGCAATAAAGTAAGTAAATTGCAAAATAAGAATTTAGACAACTTACTTTCACCGGGTAGGAATGACAATCACATAGACACACGCATGAAGTGTGAGGCTCGATTTCTATCTAGATGGCTTAACAAAGTGGAGCTAAGAGGATGATCTAACTGTTGCAGTCTCGCATTAATGTGTCAGGTCCTCCTAACTCCGGTTCAGTAAAATGAAATGTCCAATAGTCACGCAGTCTTGTGGATATGGACAAACACATTCGACACTAGGAAAAGACTTTTGGGGAAGAGAAGGCCAACCTCTACATAGCAGTCTCGCTTTGGAGGAAGTATTCTTCTTAACACCATCCTAGAAATCCTATCGCAACTCAGGTCCGGCAACAGGTTGCGTGTGCAATAATGTAGTGCTAAAAGCAATAAAACATACACAACAATTTAAATGCAAACAACACTTCTAATCATGAAAAAATAAATCATTCATCCCACACTCCAACTTGCAAGGTAAAGGTTAAGCAAAGACTACTCCCCTTATACCTCCCATCTACAAAAACATTTAACACCTTAGACATGTTAGGGACGTACCTGGTGTCCTTGTTGCCAAACAAAAATATTTATAAAAGAAAAAGAAAAAAATGGCCTAAGTCCACTAAGTGTTTTAACACAAGTCCCCAGTAGAGTCGCCAAGCTGTTGCGACCTATTTTTTCGGGTGTATCACCTAAAACTAGGTTGATGGACTACTAAGTTTTTTAAACTTAACTCAGGCTCTCCCAAGCCCATACCAAATCGCGACTTAAAGTTCAATTATTTAACATGCAAATGATTAATATATAGGAGTCGCCACTAATCGGTTTATAATAGGTCAATTAGACACCTAAGTAAAATAATGGGAGAATTATTTTACTCCTACGAACTAGAGACTAAGGGTACGGGGACTTGATTACACTAGATCTCTCTAATGCCCTTTTGGTACCATTTCTTTTTAATTTTCAAAAATATTTTTCGTAGGCAGCTGATTTATTTTAATCTAAATCTCTACCATGCAAATATGGTGACCACACGAGTGCTCATCCATTCAATAAATAAATTGCATCACACAAAACAAACAATTTTTTGAGTTTTCTTGAAAATTAGAATTCTTTTATAAAAAATGCATTTTTTAACTAAATGACTTAATCTTATTAATATGCAAATTCTAATTAAATGGGCATATTATGCAACTAGTTATTATGTACCTCATGACCTAACTTCACTAATGAACAAATTCTGATTAAATGATTCTATTATGCAAACTAGTTAACATGCACCTAGTAATTTTGCATTTTTTTTATTGAAATTCAGAATTTATGAAAACCCTAATTAATCTATCTAAAAAGGGATAATTTTCTAATTTATTCTAGGGATTAATTTGACTTAAACCTTATCCTTTCTTAGAAAACTATTTTTTGGAAAAATGAGATAATTAAAATGCGCGAACACTATTTAAAACCCTAAAGAATTTATTTAGGTTCAACCTAACTTATTTCAAAAAATGCAATCCTAAAAATGTAATCCTTAAAAATTTCTAATTTACTAAACTTTCATGACTGATTTACTAAATCTATATGCTCATGTAGAATTTTGAATTTTTGAATTTTTTGTTTTTTCTTTTAAAAAAGATAAGTAATTATTGAATAAATATTAAAATAATCGAAAAAATAACCCGTTGTCGACAGATCAAATTAACGATTATCCTAATCCTAATTATCACAACAAAGAGATCAAAATAATTAAAAATATGATCCAAAAACTTACGGATCAAATTAATAATTATAATGATTTAACAATTAAAATTCTACCAACAAGCCCAAAAATTAATATAATTAAAAATAATAATTCGATGTGCCTCGAATTAAATTAATAATTATATTAATTCCGGACAAAATCCTAGCGGATAATGCCTGCAAAAATGCACAAATATTAACATTGACAAACCATATTCTAACTTAAGCAATAATAACAAAATTTAAAATGAATAAATGAATGAAAATGAAATAAATAAATAAAATGAAAAATAAACCACCTAAGGGGACTCAACACAACAGGAGAAGGCGTCGCACGTTGATGAGTGGGCGGATCAGTAGTGTCAATGGGTGAACAGGTCGCGGGCTGAGGTGCGGGACAGTGGATCTACAGACGTTAGTTGGGCAGCGCTCGGGTGGAGGGCAATCCAACCAGGGGCTGTTGGGCATCAGAGGGCAGCACTGCGACTTATCAAAGGAACACAGAACAGAAGAAACGGCAGAGGAGTCGGGCGCGGGCTGTTGGGAGGCACTCGCGCTGCGACCAGCTGCAACAAACGGCAAAGGAGGCGTCGACCGCTGTCGACCAGAGAAAAGCGGTGCTCGGGCAACAGGCGAAGAGGACGTCGAGCACTGATGTAGTGGAGGGTGGCGCTCGGCAAGGTCAGGAGCGGCGGGCTTCGTCGGAGCTCTGGCATCGGGCTGGGCAACAGTAGGTCGCGGGTGCAGAGGCGCGGCGGTGGGCGTCGGAGGCGCGCAACAGCGACATCGAGGGGTTACTACGTCGGCGGCAAGGTGCGACGAAGGTGCTCGCGATTGCATAGCGGCGAGTGGGCTTCAGGGGGGCGTCAACCGGCAGAGGGAGGTTCAAACCACCGGTGTCGGCAGCGTCGGCAGCATGTGCTGCTAGTCGTGCTCGAAGGGCAGGGGCGGTGGTTGACCGGCAGTGGCAAGGAGATGCATAAAGAAGACAAGCTTTGCTTTCTTTTTTTTTTCACACATCTCTTCTCACGTCCCTTCTCTGCACTTCTTGCTGACTTTTTTTCTCTGGAGCTTGTCAAGACAAGAAAAGGGGAAGTGGCTTTCTTTGTTGACCAAAGATGGACAAAGATTTCTTCTTTTCTTCCAATTTTTTTTTGTCTCTCACACCTACTTTTTTTTTTCCTTTTGTGCGAATTTTCTCTTAGTTCGAATTCACTTTGAATTTTTTTCGAAAAAGCCTCCCCCACTCACAAAAAAAGAAGCTCTCTTTTATAGTGATTCCAGACGGCCGCTTTGTATAGAAGTACACTATCATTGTCATAAGTTGTGTACGGCGCTTACTTTAGTGCCAAAAGTTTTCGTTGAATCACTTAAGTGCCAAAAATTTTGAAAAACGATTTCAGTGCCAACGCCGATCCGGTTGGCCGGAAATCCGATGTGGCAGTTTTTTATTAATTTTTTACGCTGATGTGGCTCGCTAGAGAGTACAATCAGAATGTAAACCACCAAACGACATCGTTTGGCATCTTAAACCCCAAGTCGAAACCCTAAATCCCCAAATCGAGAGAGAGAGAGAGAGAGAGAGAGAGAGAGAGAGAGAGAGAGAAGCCATGGTGGCGGTGTCTTCTTCCCCGAAGAACAACACCAGTAGAGAGAGAGAGAAGCCATGGCGGTGTCATCTTCTTCCCTGAAGAACAACACTAGCAGAGAGAGAGAGAGAGAGAGAGAAGCCATGGCAGCGTCGTCTTCTTCCCCGAAGAACAACACCAGCACTTACCACTCTTTGAGCAGAGCCCAATCCACCATCTCCATCTATGCCCTCCTTGTTTCCCTCGCACTCCTCGTCTTCTCTCTCTCTCTCTCTCTCTGCACCTTCAACCCCCCTTCTTCCTCCTCCTCCTCCTCCGCCCTCGCCTCCTATTTTCCTATCACTTCTTGGTCGAGCGATGGTGGCCGAGCACGATGGCCAAGCGACGGTGGCCGAGCAAGCTAGGTCGACAAGGATGAACAAAAAAAAACCCTAATTTCAATCCCAAATGAGCTTTACGGCGTTGTTTTTCCTAAGCCATCCAGATATGATGGCAAAACGACATCGTATTCTTAAGTAGGATGGAAAACGACGTTGTTTAAAAGGTTTATCGACTTTTTTTTAAAAATATAAAAGCCACATAATCATTTTGGCTGGAATTTCTTGCCTGTGGCACCAAAGTGATTGTTTTTCCTCCGATTCGGCACTTAAGTGATCCGACAGAAACTTTTGATACCAAAGTGAGCGCCGTACACAACTTATGGCACTGATAGTATACTTCTCCTTCATTTTCTAAGTTTCTGTCTCCAATCACACTAAATCAAAGCTATAAATCAGAGCATGATTTTGTAATTAGCTCGATTTTGGTCAGATTTCTTCCATTCTATAAAAATGCTTGCCTTTTATTCACTTGATTTTTAAATTGCTTATGCATTTAACAAAATCCGAATATTCATCAGAATTTTGAATTTCCATGCATAATCAATCAAATCAATTTTATCCCTATTTTCCTTTTGCTCTAATGCAATTTTTCTTTTTCTTTTTTTTAGGGATTAAAATTAAAGCCTAATTTTTATGCAAAAACATCAATGATTGAGTCACCAAAATTTAGGTGTCAACATCGATAATAAGGTGAGCGTCATCCTGTCCTTTCTGTAGCAAAAATGTAAGAGTGGAAGTTAAGGTTTGAATCTCACTTTGCAGCAGGGAAGATGCACAGACGTTGTTGGTGAATCCATCGATCAAAGTACCGGTATGATCTCTGCAAACGCACGCGATGGCACCCATGTGGTTCGCCATTGGGAAAGCCCCATCAATGTTAACCTTGATGCTGCCTTGATCCGGAGTAGTCTAGGCCCGATTAAGGTTTAGACGAGGTTGTCCTGTGTCAGTTGACGGCTGCACCATGTTGCTGATCATTCTTGCATTAGCAAGAGCCAAATCCACTAGGTGATCGGGATTGGTACGTTGATGTCGGAAGGTGAAGTGATTCCGCGCCTTTGATATCTGCCAAAGGATGGATGCAATGATCTCATTGAAGGTAAGTCAGGCTTTTGCCCGAGTATATCTTCTAGCCACGCATCCATTCGATGCCTTCTGTAAGCTGAAATATCAATCAACATACTAGAATGAGACTAGATATTTTTCGTCCACAGGCAAAATAGGAAGATATGCTCGGTTGTTTCAGGAGTATGTGATGAACATAACTGACATCCCGGGTCTAGAATGATGTTTTGCCAAAATAGGTTATCCTTTGTAGAGAGTGAGTTTTGATATAATGACCATATGAAAATTCAAATTTTTGGAACTGTCTTTAATTTCCAAATCTATCGCCAGAGATGGGGCGAAGGCTAATATGAGGAGGAAGCACATTTTCTGTCCCTGTTATGATCTGAGTGGGTGAGATTATGATATGCATTTTTAACAGAGTGTATACCTGTTTGCATTCTTGTCCATATAATTTGATCCGTGGTAGAAGCTGGGCTTAACGGAATGGCAACAATCTCCTTCACTGCGTGGTAGTCAAAACTGCTTCTTAGAAGAGGGACATTCCAGATATTTTCGTTTGGGATTATAAAACCAGCTACCTGTTCTGGCTTTCCTCGAGGTGCTGGACCGCCGATAATTCCTCTGGTGAGCCATTTATCCTCACGTATGTTTATCTTCTTGCCATCACTGACGGACCATTGTAGTTTGTTTAATATAGCATCTCTGCCTAAAAGTAAACTTTGCTAGCCCCATGAAGAATTAATGCCTTTTCCTGCATGCCAGAAATTACCAAAATGAAAATATAGTCCCTTGAAAACTCTACACCAAAAGGATGAAGGGTTTTGGAATAATCTCTAGGCCTACTTTCCTAAAAGGACTTTGTTAAAAGTCAGTAAATCTCGAAAGCCAAGCCCCCCTTCAGTCTTCCGTTCTTTGAGAAGATCCCATGCCCTCCAGTGTATGCCGAATCTAGTACTGTTGTTCTGCCACCAGAACTTTGCTATTCTTCTTTCAATGGACTGACAGATAGATAAAGGAAGTTTGAATATGGACATGGCGTACTGCAGGAGTGCCTGTACCACCGTTTTTAACAGAATTTCCTTTCCTCCTTTAGAAATACAATTATCTTTCCATCCTTCCAGTTTCGCATTTACTCGACCTAGAATCCAAGCAAATGTGCCTTTTTTGGAAACCCCCAAGTCAGACGGTATACCCAAATTCTTCCCTACCTTTTCAATCACAAGAACTCTTAATTTTGTAGCCAAATTTTGTTTTAAAATAAAGGAACAATCTCAACTACAGAATAGTCCTGATTTGTTTCTATTAACCGCTTGGCCCGTTGCTAGATAGTACTGTTGTAAAACATTTGCTAGATTCTGACATTCTAGGGTTCATCCATCCAAGAAAAATATTGCATCATCCACAAAAAATAGATGCGAAAGTGTAGGGCACCACCTTTTAAGTTTGATCCCCTTGAGAATTCCCAAGTCGACTGCTTGCTGAATAAGAGTAGATAAGACGTTAGCTAAAAGGATGAACATATATGGAGAGAGAGGATCTCCCTGTCTTAGCCCTCTAGTAGAATGAAAGTATGGCAATGGTTCACCATTTAACTTGACACTAAGGGAGGCTATGGTATTGCATTGCATCACCCACCTTACCTATTGATCATGAAACCCCAATTTTTTAAGATAGGCCTCTAGAAAATCCCACTCAACCTGATCATAAGCTTTCTACATGTCCAATTTTAACACTGCCCGGAATTTTCTCTTCCTTTTTTTTTTTTCTGACTTTTAGTTGGTGAAGGACCTCCTGCACAACCAGTATATTATCTTGTATTTGTCTATCTTTGACAAAAGCACCCTGTTCCGTTGAGATTAACCCAAGTAACCAAGTCTTTAGTCGATTCGCTAGCACTTTCGAAATGATTTTATATATGAAGTTGCATAGACTAATAGGTCTATATTGTTCTAACCTTTCGGGGTGCAGTACCTTTGAGATCAGTGTAATGAGAGTTCTGTTAAGGACAAGGGGCATCACTCCTGATTTGAAAAAATCTTGCACCGATGTAGAGATATCATCCTGAATAATATCCCAGTGGTTTTGATAGAATAGCCCATTCAAGTCGTCGGGTCTCAGGGCTTTAGTAGTCCTTAATTGGAAAGCTGCTTGCTTGACTTCCTCCCTTAATACTATTGCTGTTAAACCTACATTCATTTCTTCTGTGACCACTTGGGAACATTGCGTGAGAACAAGGCCATAATCTCGGTAGCCAATCGAGCTGTAAAGATTTTGAAAGTTTGTATGCATCATATTCTTCAACTGATTAGGATCGCAAGTCCACTCAAGGTGTTCATCTTGCAACATGCTGATTCGGTTTCGTTGTCTGTGTTGGATTGTCGTTGCATGGAAAAACTTAGTATTTTTGTCCCCCCATCGCAGCCATTGAATCCTCGATCTCATTGCCCAATATTGTTCCTCTTGTTGCCATATGTGTTGTACTTCATCTTTCAGGCTAGATACAAGTACCTTATTGTAGTCATGACTAGGTTGATTAATTTGATGCTGGATTTGTTGTTATAATAGGTGGATTTGTATCTGGCCATTGCAAAATTTTGATTTACTCCACCTGGCGAGTGCCAAGGAAGTCTCTTGAAGCTTGCGGGATAGAGAGGGAGCTGGTGTCGATGAAGAGGCCCAAGCATCTTTGATAATCGAGCTACATTCCTTGTCTTGAATCCAGAATGCTTCAAAGGTGAAAGTCTTCCTCCACCTTGAAGAGGGTTCAGTAGTTAGAAGAAGAGGGCTATGATCTGAGCCCAAAGCAGGAAAAGCAAAAGCTTCTTCTGCTTCCGGGTAAGTTAATGTACAGTCCATTGTGCACAGCGCCCTGAAATGAAATAAAGACGTGCTCACCGTGCAATTAATTATAGAGATAACCAATGAAGATATTTGTTTTATTTAACTTTCTTATATGGTGAATTGTTTTATAGAGATAAAATGTTAGAATAATGACATAAATAATTACCATCTTTGATTTAATGTGTAACTAAATTTTAGTCCGATATGCAATGTCGTCCCTAAACCATTAATTTGTTTAATGTGGTCTTTAGACTTTTGATCAATGTTTTCCCTAAATTTGAATTAATAGAATGATAACATTGAATATTTTCATATAGTCTAGAGTCTAAGTTGAGTATGTATCAAAAGTTCATAGATCAAATTAAACAAAGAGAAAGTTCATAAACCACATAGCATATTTTGCCAATTTCGGGGACCATTTGTATCATTTTCTCTAAAATATTTTAAGAACTTCGTATTAGTTTACGTTTATTGTTGTGAGAAGATGCGATCATGATGTAATTAAATAGAGCTCATAATCATTTATATATGTAAGATCCTCGTCAAAATGTATAAATATATGTATTAATAGGAGGTATGTTCGTAAATTTCTCACTACTAGAACAGAGGTGACGAAATCTATGACAAAATATTGAAATATATCAGGTTATGATCATGAAATAAGCCCTATTTGGACGGCCTCTTTTTAAAAAAAAATATTTAAATCGTAAACCTTATGTATAGGATGCAGTTGATCCCAAACCTTTCATTCATTCTTTTTTGTCAAACAATTTAATCAAATCCTTTCACGGAGAATTATTTATCTAACAATAAGAGATAATCTACCTTATAAGCTGCAAAGGGTGACGTGAAAGATAAATGAGAGAAATATTGATTGTGAGGACTCGAATTCTTCTAATTTAAAAAAAAAAATTAAGATTAGGATGTGTTGGAAATATGATGGCAGATATCGATTCCACATTGATTATATTACCAATTAATTGATTCAATTAATTTGTGATTAGCTTGGTAAAGTGGGAATGTAATCATAATATAATCGTGTATATTTTCTTTCCTGTCTTTCACTTGTAACATATATAGGACAGTGCTCCTATACATGAATATACAGAAAAATATAGATTACAATTTCTCCCAAAAACACTCTTTTTCCTATCGTTTTTAGTCATGGTATCAGAGCAACGGTCCCAGACCTAGCTTCCGCGATCTCAGAGTTGCCCTTGTTTCTTTCTTGAGCTCAATCTGCAAAACAAACCAAAAAGCCGAGTTGGAATTCAATCTTCTGTACCATGGCAAGAAAAGGGAATACTCAGGATTCACCTTTGGAGGAAATGCCTCAAAATCAAACTTCAGCTTCATCGGTTCAGATCAATCCGAATGAACAGGAGGATGCATTCATCAAAAAACCTGAGGATCCTCAAAACACCATCGCTTTTCCTTTTGCTTCTAGTTTGATGCAATGGCCTGCGTTTCCATGGTACTGTTCAAGGCCAATGGGGTGCAGGTCCATGATAGGGGTTGGCTCAACATGGCCCGTATGCAGGAGAGAGCTCCCACGCCTTTGGACCACAGCCCAAAAGAGATCCGAGCCCTAACAAAAATGAAGCAGACCCGAGTCAAGAACCGGATCGGAGGGATCCGAACCAAGGAAATGGGTCTACACAGGGTCAAGGGTTTGGGTCCATACCAGGTCAAGGACCAAATCCCTACCCGTTTTTTGGATCTGGCTACGTACCGTACTTGTTTCCCGCCGGCAACAATAGCTAACCTGAAGCTGGCGACCCTCTCTTCACTTCATCGGCGGATGGACCAATTCTAAAACTCATCCAGCTGCAGCTCACTGACCCCAACAACTATAGCACATGGGCGTGCAATTTCCGTCAAGGCCTCATCACCAAAGACAAAAAGGCTTTTCTCGATGGATCCATGCCCTACCCAATAGACGAACGGCTTCAACGGCATTGGCGATGGTGTAATCAATTGGTACGTACATGGATCGGAAACTACCTTGTGCCAGACGTTGCAATAAGGCTTCCTCCAATAGAGGACTCGAGAACTTACTAGGAAAGCATCTGTGAGATGTATGGACGGCTCGATTGGGTGAAGCTATTCACCATAACACAAGCTCTCTCTGAATTGAAGAAGGAAACCTCACGGTTACCACTTGCTTTAATAGGCTTTTGGCTCTTTGGAACGAGCTTGAGGTGGCCGAGGAACGGTTGGACGGACCCAAAGCAACACTTCGTCGGTATAGGGCCATGAAAGAAAGGGAGAAGGTGACACAGTTCTTACTATGCTTAAATGAGACGTACGCTACCTTTAGGTCAAAAATCTTGACAATGGAGCCAACGCCTTTGCTCGGACGAATTTATCAGCTGGCCGTTCAAGAAGAAAATCAGAGATTGACGACCACAACGCAAGAGCAGTTAATGGAGTTGCCCTTGCTACTGCGTTCGCCGGAGATTTTGCCTTGCCTCGATTCGACATACAGTGGCCATGGAGGAAGCAGCAGCTTCAGGAGCTCTGGAAAATTTGCATTTGCAGTTGCAGTTGCAAGAAAAGAAAGTGGGACACTAAGAACACACGGATGGATGACCAAGATCAAAAAAAGCCATTCAACGGCTCATATTCACTTGCAAATTTGTTTGGATCTAACGGTGGGCAGCAGAGGAGATCCGATGTTGGATATTCCCCCTTCGGTGCGCTAGAATCCGATGGCTCTAGTTTGGCCACATCAGCTTAAATATATATATGGGATCCAATAGACCACGTCACACCACGTCATCGCATAGATCAGGTGGGCAAATTTCAAAAAATAAAGGAAAATTTTGTGAATATTGTAGACGTCCACACCATACTATAGAAACTTGCTAGAAATTGCATGGCAAGCCGGGTGATAAAGAAAAAAAGGAAAAAGAGTTTTCTGCTTATCAGGTTTCGGCACTAAGGATTGATGGGGCACACCAACCAATTACCCAAGACTAGTACCAGAATATCATGTGGGCTCTAGATCGTTTAACCACAAGTGACAAGTGTTGACACTTGATTTTTTGTCGATACATCATTAAAAAAAAAAACGAGTCCAACTTTTGTTACGAGTTTTACAAAATTTGTAAATCAACTTCGCATGTTATGAAAACTGAAAATATATATAGAGAGAAAACTCCACTTACTTCACAGTTGATCATCGCCATCTACTAATAAATGCATCGTGTCCATTGAAAAAAAAAAGCATGTGCTCAATTAGGGAAACTCTTAGCAATTTAACAAGACAATTAGCTAGGAAGATCAAATCCTAGCCTTTAGATTAATCCAAGGGCCAAGATTTGATCTTGCCTTAAAATATATATATAATAAAAAAAGAGGAAAAGGGATGGGAGGCTAGGAGTGAGCGCGGTTCCCGGTTCTAAAGGGACCAGTTCCGGTTCTTATAAGAACCAGATCGGAACAGGAACCGGTCCGGTTAGGGCCAAAAAAAAGCCCTCAATTAGAAATTGTCTCACATTTCACACTCTCTTCGCTCATTCTCCATGACTTTCACATTTCACTCTCTCTTCGCCCGTTCTCCGCGCTCGACGCCACCACTGGTCACCCTCGACGCCACCATCGCTCGCCCTTGATGCCACCGCCGCTCGCCCTCAATGCCACCGCTGACCTTTGTAGAGAGAGAGAGAGCGTCGTTACAGGTTCTCGGCTCTTCCTTCGAGAAGAAGACGAAGAAGAAGAAGGTGCGAGCAGCCGTGTCCATGTTCGTCGCTCTTAGGATTTCGTGGTTTCCCACCACTCTCTCTTTTCCCTCCATCCCATTTCGCATTTCCATTTTTGCTGAGATCCATGCATTTTCGTGTCTCTCTATGTAGGTCCTGCTGGAGCTCGAGACCATTACAGGTTCGTCCCCGTTCTCTCTGGCTTTCTCCTCGTATTGTCGCTCGTGTCCTTGTCTCCTTCGTGATCTTCTTTTTGGCTGGCCATGTTTTTTTTTTTTTTTCCTTTGACTCGCTCATCTTGTGCCATCATGGCCGGAGCATTCCATGTAGTTTCGGTGGCGGATATATGCATACTTTGGGCTTCTTCCTGGCACCCTCCTTTTAGAGATATGGTTTAAAGTGGCTCTGGGATTTCAATGGATGCTGACTATTTTTCAAATGATAGTTACACATAAGCTTCTGATTAGAAAGTGATAGACTTGTGTTGGATTAGTTACTGGAAGTTTTTTTCTTCATGTTTTTTCTAATCATAATTTTCTTTAGTTGATGAGCACCTTTTCTTCAATTAGAACAACATAGTGTTGTTGAATCCTCAAGTGAATTCCAGTTACCTGGAAAATTGAATCTCATTTAAATGTTTGTATAATGTAGTTCTGTCAAATTGGAAACTTTCTTTCGATAGTATTGATTCCAAAGTCAAACCATTGTGCTAATAACTTACAGTCTATGAACAAATGACTGAATAACTTGAGTGCCACGGGTATTAACTAGATAAGAAAAATATTATGCGCATTAAAACATGTAATTTTCAGCGATATTCATCAAGAACAACAACTTATGTGTCTGCCTTAATCCTCTCAATGTGAGCTGCAGTCAGGTTAATCCTCAAACTTCATCACCACTCCAGTTGTTCCCACTCTGGAACTCCAACTTCGAAGCATTGACCTAAGTTCCACTGCTGTACTGCTGTGCTGTGAGAAATAGACCTCCCACAGCTCACCAGTGAAATTGCTTATTAGGATCCGTAAGTAATTATTGCTTTTAAATCTTGCATGGAAGCTTTTGTTTAAACCATTTATGCACCGGTCGCAATTTTCCAATGAAAGTGGGGCTTCCTATTTCTTTGATACAGGATATGTGTTCCAAGGATATGCAAACTTGTGACAGCTGTCGCCTCATTTTCCCTCGTAGAAGTATGAAAAAGATGGAAGGCCCAAGTGGTGAAGCTCAAATTTTGTGTAGACATTGTGCCAAGGTCCATAGTTGCATTCTTTTTTTTTAATAGAACTTTCATGACAAGTCTACGAGATGAATTGGGGCTTCGACCAATGTCACGTGCATCATTTCTACGATTACTGAAATCCAAACAATACCGCGGAATATGCAAGAAAATTTGGCATCATTCCGACGATGGAGATTGGGTAAGATATCTAACTGTTGACATAGTTGACTTATTCTCATTGAAAATGATGAGTTGTTTGATGTTGTATCTTGTTGTGTGGAATTCTTTTCTAGGTATGTTACGATGGTTGCAATGTATGGGTGCATGCTTAGTGTGCCAATATCTCCAGCCGACTTTTAAAGGTGAGCATGCATTATTTTGTTTTGTTCCTAGATCTATTTTGCAAGCACATGGGAATTGTCTCTAACATAATTACACTTGAAGGAGCTATGGCACTTTGATTACTACTGCCCAGATTGGAGGCCAAGACCACTTGCAAAAGGCCAAACTTACAGAAATTGGAGCCAAAAGAGAAGTATGCTCAGAGATACCTTACATGTTTTGGTCAGTTATATAGTCTGCTTGCATGTGTGCTCGTGCGTATGTGCGCATATGCCTTTATGGTTGGGTTAGGACTTGAACGAGATTGCTTGAATTTGCTTGAAACAGGTTGGTGGAAAACAAGCGAGCTCCTTTGCCTGACAAGGTTTCTGTGGTGTGCAATGGCATGGAAGGGTCATATATTCCAAAACTTCATCTGTAAGCCTTCAGTACTGCAAATTGAATTTTGTATAATGCCGCTTCATCTTTTCTGTCCTATCAACATTTTTCTTTTCGGCTTTTGTAGATTGAGCTTCTTTCTTTTAGTTACGACTAATTAACTTAGCTTATCGGCTTTTATGGTATAGTTAGTCTATTGTCTACTTTGGAATTTAAGTGATACGAATGGTGTGTGTTGAAAACCTTTTATTATGGAAAACCTGCATAACTTGGGAAAGCTTTTAATTTACACAGGGGTTGTTGGTAAGCCGTCTTGATTTCGTTTGTCTTTGTAGAATTGTGTGCAAGTGTGGCTCATGTGGTTTAAAGATGCAAACACCTAGTGAATGGGAACAGCACACAGGTTACAGAGCCAAAAAGTTGAAGTACAGTGTCAAAATCAAGGATACGAGAGAACCACTGGAGAAATGGGTTGGTACACTTTTCAGTGACTTCACGACATCACTTGCGCTCTTTCCTCATTTGTCAACTTATACTATACTTGCTTATCTAGTCTGCTCGATTCTTCTGTTTATAAATAATCAATCATGAACTTTGTTTGAATATTTCCAGCGTCAAATGTACTGATAAAGTAAACACCATGGAGTAGCTTTTCCTTATACAGCTCGTGGTGTGGTGTAGTGTCCATGATTTATACTTTGCGTGCAAATCTAGTCATTAACATATAACCTACTACGGGGGGGGGGGGGGGGCAATGGGTTTGTACATTATGAATTCGCATACCATGTTTCTAGAATCTATAGTCTTGGTCATCTTAAGAATGCTGTCTTTTAGCATATTAATTAGTTATCTTTCAGCAAAAATCATTTGAGTTTCGTATCTCCTTGATTTAATGTTTTTCTCATGTGGAAGATTTCCAATAGAAGCATCTTTTTTACTAAAAATGAAAAAAAAAACAAAACAAAACAAAAGAACCTGTTGGAATCTAGAATCGACCCTTAACCTATGATAGGTAGGTTCCGGGTTCTTGGTTTTGACGGATAGGTTCCAGGTTACAAAAAATGAGAAACATGTACCCGATGGTAGGTTCTAGGTTCCAAGCGGAACCTGTAAGGAACCGGGAACCGCTCACCCTTATGGAGGGCCATTCGGCAAAGGCACTCTCTCGATACCAGCCCCTCTCTCTCTCTCTCTCTCTCTCTCTCTCTCTCTCTCTCTCTACACAACAAGTTCATAACTCAAAAGAAAATCCCCCAACCGAAAAGCGGAACTGGCAAAAGAAGATCAATCGATCAATCGCCATCGCTCCTTTCCCCTACCTCACGAACGATTCGAGTCGATCGGGACCATCATCGGCAGCGGTGAGCAACATGGTGGAGGACAAGTACAACTGGGAGAACCCGGCGGTGAAGCGGATCCTATAGGAGATCAAGGAGATGCAATCAAACCCCTCCGTCTCTAGCGATTCTCTGTTGAGTTCCGAGCTTCGCTCCCGCTCAATTCCGGAGATCTCTGGATAACTCAAGCCGGCCTCGCGTCTGGTTCTCTACTCTAGCTAGCAAGTGTTATCGTTTCCGGAGGAGATGAGTTGCTTTGCTTTTCTTGTACAAACTTCGGGAGGAGATTTAGCCGTCGAAGTTGCAGATTCGGCCATCCACGGTGTCCTTCCGATAATCCTTGACGCTCGGAAGGTGCTATAGTGGTTTGGCGTGTGCTTGATTGAGCTCGAATCACTCGAATCGCACAAAAGGTAACTATTGACTGCTTGAGCTCAACGAAGCGAGGTTGATCTAGACAACTAGGGCTAGAGCTCACACTAGGATTCTCATATCTGCAAATGATGATGTATTAAGATGTTAGAATGGCCTTAGGTTAGCATTAATTGAGCTTGATTGTTTGAATATGCTTGTTCTGCAAAAGTCACGTGTCTTTGTGACTGATCTGAGAAATGTTGTGCTATAAACTTGTTATTATTATTTTTTATGTTCGATGTCTTCACGAGAGTTGAAGATGACTCAAAGACCTTTCCAACGATCCATAAAATGTTCTGATTTGGTATCGTTTACTACCTGAAAATAGCTCAGCATTTAGTGCATGTTTCTGGAAAATTGTTGTGTTTTGACTTGTTCTGTGTTTCAGGTGACCTTTTGCTGCTTGTTGATTTTTAGCTGATTTTTGTGCTTTCAATTTTAAGTCGGTTCCTTCAAGAACATTGCTCACACATGTATCTCTAAAAAATATAATTTTTCCAGAATTTCTAGAGGTCATATAAGTAGGTCGATTTGCATTAAATAATACATGCTTGAATCTGGAATCTGGAATTTCTAACTGACCTTTACCTGTTCTACATTATTTTAGAAAATTATGCGTTGCGAAATAGAAGATGCATCCTTATGAAGTTTTGCTCGGACCATATAGCGCTATAACATATAAATTTTGAGAAAACAATAAGGTCATCTGATAGGGTAGATTGCCTGAAGAACGCGTTGTTGATTTTGGCCCCCAGTGACCTGCATTACCTGTTGATTTTCTGTGGAATCTTGCAAGCCCAATTAGACTTAGGTTCCTTCACAATAAATGATCTAGAAATTCCTTTCTACATCATGAATTTTTTTTATGACATTAGAATAGTGAAAATAACCCATGTTCCATGAAATTATTGCTGTGATTTGGACTGACGTGTGTTTTGTGCAATTCCTGCTGCGATTTTGACTGATTGTGTTTCTGTGAAAATGTCTTCAATTAAGCTCCTTAAGGGCATATTTGGTGCTTGATGCCTTCTGGAAATACTTAGAGAACATCATAAGCCTCGCGATGATGTATGGCCTGCCTCATTTGAAGATCATTTACTATGTAAAAACCATGCATCAAGTCGATATATCGTAACTGAAATTGTCATGCATTTTGCCCTTAATGACAAGTCATGTATCAATGTTAATGGATTTGTGTGACCTTTTGCACATAGATTTAGGGTTATATGTCTGAATCAAACTTTTTCTTCACATTTAGCCCTACGTCATGTTCAAATTTCATAATTTTCATGCATTGATTAGGCGGCTTAACAAGACAGTTATTATGCATCATTTTCTGATTTGCTTATAATTGATTTGCATGCTTGAGAGATTGTTGATTTTCAACCATGAATTTGACCTTACTTGAATCCGACATCTCTTAAAAAGTCTTAGGGCATGTCTTAATCTTTTTAGTGACACTATTTTGCACTATTTACATGCCATTTGTCCCTTTTTTCCATTTTTTGCAAAGTTGGCATTGAAATTTACTATGAGTAAAATTCCGAATGCTTTTCTGCCCTTATTGAGTCAGGCCTCTTATTATTTTTACATGGATTTTTCCCTAAGAATTTTGCAATCGACTTTTGAATGAAATTTGTTTGTCTTTGTCATGATATCTTGCTGTCCTGTTATGTTTCTGATGTGTTGTGATGCGTTCTTGAATTTTTATAAATTCGTGTGTAACCCATCTTAGGAAACTTCATCCATGAAAATTGTTCCTCATAGTGTGCTTGATGTTCCGTGCTTTTCTTAGAACCAATTATCCATGGGCTCTACCCCAATTGCTTTGATCTTATGTGTGATGTTTGATGATTTTTGCCGTGATTCTTTGTTATGATTTCATTCTACGATTTCTTTTAGAATATCTTGGACGTGCAAACCCCTGGAGTGCCATAACTTTGTACAAAGGGATACTTAAGTGCCAAAATCGAAGTAAAATGGATCACTTGAGTGCCAATTCAGCCAAAGTCTGGCCAAAATGCCTACGTGGCATTTTTCCGGCGGCGAGCCCAAAATGACGCCATTTTGCACGCCGACGTGGTAAAAAAATATAAATTAATAAAATTAAATTTAAAATTAAATTTAGTTAAAATTTTAAAAAGGAAAGGTGGGGAGGCAGGCGGGGATCGGCCCTTAGCCGCCGCCACCACCACACCGCCCCGCCTACACGGGAAGGGTCAGCGACAGCGGGGGGAGGGTCGGTCGGGATTGCCGAGCCTTAGCTAGGGGCCCAACCAGGGCGAGGGTCAGTGGCCCTTAGCCCAGCCGGGCAAGGGCCGCGAACCCTCGCCAGATCTGGGCGATCCTTAAACCTTGTCTTTTTGCGTTAGTGGTTATCCTTAAACCATTCACTTTTTATTTAGTGATTTTATGTCCTTCATTCCATTTCACGAGATAGGATAAAGACAGAGTAAACCCCAACAAAAGTTCAGATACCCTAATGAGCAAAGGTAAGTATTAGGTAGGTTTATAAGTAAATGTCATTTCTTTTATCTTCCTCTATTTTCGAAGTGGGGTCGACTAAAAATTGAAGGTATTTCATCTTTGAGTGGAACCTCTTTGAACTTCCACTCAAAGAGGGACAGCTATTGACACCTGATTTTTAGTCGATACATCATTAAAAAAAATGAGTCCAAATTTTGTTACGGGTTTTACAAAATTCGTAAATCGACTTCGCATGTTATGAAAATTGAAAAGAACATATATAGAGAAAACCCCAATTAGTTCACAGTTGATCATCGCCATCTACTAATAAATGCATCGTGTCCATTGAAAAAAAAAGAGCATGTGCTCAATTAAGGGAGCACTTAGCAATTTTAACAAAACAATTAGCTAGGAAGATCAAATCCTAGCCCTTAGATTAATCCAAGGGCCAAGATTTGATCTTGCCTTAAAATATATATATATATATATATATATATATATATATAAATTAAAAAAAGAAGAAAAGGAAAAGGGATGGGGGGCATTCGACAGAGGCACTCTCTCAATACTAGCCCCTCTCTCTCTCTCTCTTTCTCTCTCTACACAACAAGCTCGTAACTCAAAAGAAAATCCCCCAACTGAAAAGCGGAACCGGCAGAAGAAGATCGATCGATCGATCACCATCGCTCCTTTCCCCCACCTCACTCGCGATTCAAGTTGATCAAGACCGTCGGCGGTGGCGGCGAGGGACATGGCGGAGGACAAGTACAACCGGAAGAACCCGGCGTGAAGTGGATCCTGTAGGAGATCAAGGAGATGCAGTCCAACCCCTCCGTCTCCGGCGGTTCTCTATCGAGTTCCCAGCTTCGCTCCCGCTCGATTCCGGAGATCTCCGAATAACTCAAACCGGCCTCTCGTTCGGTTCTCTGCTCTAGTTGGCAGGCGTTGGTGTTTCCAAATCGTTTCCGGAGGAGACGAGTTGCGTTGCTTTTCTTGTGCGAACTTCGGGAGGAGATTCAGCCATTGAAGTTGCAGATTCGGCCATCCATGGTGTCCTTCGGATAATCCTCGACGCTCCGAAGGTGCTGTGGTGGTTTGGCGTGTGCTTGATTGAGCTCGAATCACTCGAATCGCACAAAAGGTAACTATCGACTGCTCGAGCTTGATGAAGCGAGGTTGATCTAGACAACCAGGCTAGAGCTCACACCAGGATTCTCATATCTGCGAATGATGATGTATTAGGATGTTAGAGTGGCCTTAATTAGCATTAATTGAGCTTGATTGTTTGAATATGCTTGTTCTGCAAAAGTCACATGTCTTTGTGACAGATCTGAGAAATGATGTGCTATGAACTTGTTATTATTGTTTTTTGTGTTCGATGTCTTCATGAGAGTTGAAGACGACTCGAACAACTTTCCAACGACCCATAGAACGTTCTGATTTGGTGTCGTTTACTACCTGAAAGTAGCTCGGCATTTAGTGCATGTTTCTGGAAAATTGTTGTGCTCTGACTTGTTCTGTGTTTCAGATGACCTTTGCTACTTGTTGATTTTTAGCTAATTTTTGTGCTTTCAATTTTAAGTCAGTTCCTTCAAGAACATTGCTCACACATGTTTCTCTAAAACATATAATTTTTCCAGAATTTCTGGAGGTCATATAAGTAGGTCAATTTGCATTAAATCATACATGCTTGAATCTGGAATTTGGAATTTCTAACTGACCTTTACCTGTTCTACATAATTTTAGAAAATTATGCGTTGCGAAATAGAAGATGCATCCTTATGAAGTTTTGCTCGGACCATATAGCGCTATAACATATAAAATTTTGAGAAAACAATAAGGTCATCTGATAGGGTAGATTGCCTGAAGAACGCGTTGTTGATTTTGGCCCCTGACCTGCATTACCTGTTGATTTTCTGTGGAATCTTGCAAGCCCAATTAGACTTAGGTTCCTTCACAAGAAATGATCTAGAAATTCCTTTCTACATCATGAATTTTTTTTTTATGACATTAGAATAGTGAAAATAACCCATGTTCCATGAAATTATTGCTGTGATTTGGACTGACGCGTGTTTTGTGCAATCCCTGCTGCGATTTTGACTTATTGTGTTTCTGTGAAAATGTCTTCAATTAAGCTCCTTAAGGGCATATTTGGTGCTTGATGCCTTCTAGAAATACTTAGAGAACATCATAAGCCTCGCGATGATGTATGGCCTGCCTCATTTGAAGATCATTTACTATGTAAAAACCATGCATCAAGTCGATATATCGTAACTGAAATTGTCATGCATTTTGCCCTTAATGACAAGTCACGTATCAATGTTAATGGATTTGTGTGACCTTTTGCACATGGATTTAGGGTTATATGTCTGAATCAAACTTTTTCTTCACATTTAGCCCTACGTCATGTTCAAATTTCATAATTTTCATGCATTGATTAGGCGGCTTAACAAGACAGTTATCATGCATCATTTTCTGATTTGCTTATAATTGATTTGCATTCTTTAGAGATTGTTGATTTTCAACCATGAATTTGACCTTACTTGAATCCGACATCTCTTAAAAAGTCTTAGGGCATGTCTTAATCTTTTTAGTGACACTATTTTGCATTATTTGCATGCCATTTGTCCCTTTTTCCATTTTTGCAAAGTTGGCATTGAAATTTGCTATCAGTAAAATTCCGAATGCTTTTCTGCCCTTGTTGAATCAGGCCTCTTATTATTTTTACATGGATTTTTCCCTAAGAATTTTGCAATCGACTTTTGAATGAAATTTGTTTGTCTTTCTCATGACTATGTCATGATGAAATTTCAGAATTTTTAGACATTGTCTACTAGGACAAATTGTTGTTGATTTGTCATGATGTCTTGCTGTCCTGTTATGTTTCTGATGTGTTGTGATGTGTTCTTGAATTTTTATAAATTCGTGTGTAACCCATCTTAGGAAACTTCATCCATGAAAATTGTTCCTCATAGTGTGCTTGATGTTCCGTGCTTTTCTTAGAACCAATTATCCATGGGCTCTACCCCAATTGCTTTGATCTTATGTGTGATGTTTGATGATTTCTGTTGTGATTCTTTGTTATGATTTCATTCTAGGATTTCTTTTAGAATATCTTGCATGCTGAATTGAGATTACTTGTCTTCATGAAAGTTATTTTGATGTGTATGCTTGTTTCTTTCCATTGTATGCACGTAGTTATAAGTATCTTAAGTTAGGATTAGATTAGAACCCCGAATGTGAAGAAAGCGTGAAGGCGGTGGAGGTCGATGTCCATTCCGACCATTATTTTATAATATTCATTTTCCCGATATATGTCTTGAGTTCCATTTGTTGTATAAAACCTGACGAGTTGCGGGTTTTTCTTTTTCTTTTTTTTAATTGTGTTTTCTTTTATATTTTTAGGATTGCATGATAGATTTACTATTTTCATTGATTGTTTACTTGCTGTCTTGCAATTTCAATTTCATTGATTGTTTTTCTTTCATGTTTTTCTAGGAATAGAATAGAATGAAAGTGACCAAACATGCATGATCACCTAGTTTATGACTAATAATCTCGAAAAATGTAAAAAGAAACGCATGGACATGTTAGGAAAATACAACATACTGTTTAGGTACCAAAAGGGCGCTAATAGTAATATTAGCGTAACCCAAGTCCCCGACCCTAAATATTTGGTTGTGTAGGAATCGAGAAAACACTCTCGACCCTCAATTGAGTTTTCTAGCCGACCCCCAAAATGAGGCTAGTGGCGACTCCCGTCTATTTTTAGGCTGTCATAAACAACTAGATCGCATAAATAAAAAACTCGTCGCGCGGGGTACAAGCTTGGGACAGCTTGTGATCTTGTGATCAAGTACCCCTAAACCCGACCTTTCCCCCTTTTGACTTGAGGGTGGCGAGATCGGGTCCGACAACAAGACTGCAAGTTTTTTAGGTAATATCCTTGATGAAACGAGTTCAATACCAACTAATGCATGGATTATAGATTCGGGTGTGAGTGATCATATAATATGCAATGAGAAATTACTTTCCCATGCTTAGAAAAGTCCATATTTATATTCAATGCAACTTCGGAATGACAATGTTACTCATGTCACTAAGGTTGGAACTGTTCACCTTAGCTCCAATATTATCCTTAAAAACGTCCTCCATATCCCAAAGTTTGAGTTCAACTTGATTTTCATCTCAAAAGTTTGTGAAGATAATTCTTGTCTTGTCATATTCAACTCCGACAATTGTTTCTTTTGGGACCTTTCGACTGGCAAACCGATTGGCTTGGGTAGTGTTGCACAAGGACTTTACTTTTGGATTAATTCTTCTAAAATTTTTGATAAAAGCACCTCTTGTAATGTTATTATCAATAATAAAAATCTTATTTTCCATCAGTGCTTGGGTCATGGTGCATGTTTCCCTAATCTGAAATGTCCCATTTGTCCCCTAGCTAAACAATCTCAGACACACTTTTCCACTAGCACATCTCGAGCCAGCATTGCTTTCTCTTTACTTCACATTGATATTTGGGGACCCTATCACACACCACATCGTGATGGGTCACGATTCTTTCTTACCATTGTTGATGATTATAATTGTGTGACTTGGGTTTTCCTTATGCAATCAAAGAGCCAAACTTTTCCAACTCTATCAAAGTTTCTCACTCTTAGGCTCCGTTCGTTTCGCGGAAAATATCATGTTTCCGTAAAATATTTTCCTGGAAGTCATTTTCCGGGAAAATGACTCTATTTTCCGATGTTTGGCCAAAATCTAAAATTTCAATGGAAAATTTCGTTAGCTCATTTAATTATTTGGGAAAATTTATCAAAAATTGAATTTTAATATTTTTAAATGACCAAAAAAATTATTTTATTTATTTTTTTAAATGATTTTTTAATTATTTATATTTTTAAAAATTGAAAATTTTATTATTTATTATTTATTTTTTTCTTTTCCTTCCTCCTTCCTCCTTCCTCCTCCTCCTTCTTCTTCCTTCCTCTGCCGTCGCCTCCTTCCTCCTCCTTCTTCCTCCTCCTTCCGCCGCCGCCACCTCCTTCCTGCCTGACGATGGTCAGCTGCCCAGCGGCCGACCAAGACCCGGTGGCCAGATCCGGCGAGCTCGAGGCTCGGCCGATCTCACCCGAGCTCGCCAAATCTGGCGACAGAGCTCGAGCTCGCTTGGATCGGCGAGCCGCAAGCTCCGCCGCCAGATCCGGCGTGCCGCGAGCTCCACCGCTAGATCCGCGACCTCATCGCATCACCCCAAACAAGCATAATCAAATCCCCAAAACAGAGCAACAAACGAACACACGAGCAAGCACGCGGAGCGCTAAAAAAAATCCCAAGGAAAGGAATCGGGGGCAATCACCCGTCCACCGGAAGCCTTGCACCGCATGACAAGCGGCCCGGATGGCGGGCTCCCCGCGAACCTCCCGGCGCCGCCGCGGTGCTCCCTTTTGAGCCGGATCCTCCCGAGCGGCTTCGAACCGCCGGGGAAGCGGAGCGCCACGGCCGGGGAGGGCGGAGAATGAGGGATGCTTCGCCCACCATCGTCGGCATCGAAGGAGGAGGAGGAGATCAGAAATCCTAAGCTTTTGTGAGAGAGTGCAGAAATGAGAAGGAAAAAGGAGCGCAAGAGGCTAGGAAAATGTTTTCCTCTTTTCAAAAGAGGAAAACATTTTCCTCAAAGTCAAGAGAGAATTTTCCGTTGACCGGAAAATGTTTTCCTTGACCATGTATTTTCCGTCCACCGAACACCAGAAATCCAGGAAAATATTTTTCCTGGAAGTTGTTTTCCGCGAAACGAACAGAGCATTATTGAAAATCAATTCAAAAAATCTATCCAAAGAATTCGTACAAACAATGGACGCGAGTTATATACTAGAGAGTGTGAATCTTTTCTATCATCTAAGGGAATAATCCATGAAAGCTCTTGCACACACTCCTTAGCATAATGGGATTGTTGAGCGTAAACATCGGCATCTCTTAGAGGTTGCTTGTGCTCTTAAATACCAGGCTTCGATTCTTGAAGATTTTTTGGTAGACAATGTTGTTATGGCAGCCTATTTGACTAATCGCATGCCAACATGGATTCTCAATGGGCGAACACCTTTTCAATTGCTTTATGGAAATGAAGCGAGAATTGATCACCTCAGAGTATTTGGATACTTGTGTTATGCCACGATAGTAGGGCCTCAGGATAAAATGGATCCTCATGCTATTCCATGTGTTTTTATGGGATATCCCTCCTTGCAAAAGGGTTATAAAGTCATGGAGATCTCTACAAGGCACTTCTTCGTGAGCAAATATATAGTTTTTCATGAAGACATATTTCCATTTCGAGAAAATACCCCCTCATCATCTATCTCAACTTTGAATAATTGCTCATTTTTATCAAAAGAAGTTCTATCTATGGAATTTTCTCCATAATATATATGAGATAATAGATTAGATAAGAAAAAATAAAGTTCTTAATTGGTGATTTAGATTTATTGACTATTAAATAACATTCGAATTGATGTTTGTTCTAGGAAGATGTACTAGATCAAGTGATAATTAACTTATTTAACTAATTAATGGGATCTAATTATCATTAAAGGAAATGCGAGGGAGTGGAGCTTTTGGGGTGATGTCACTCAATCATAAAACTCCACTATACCGACTTTTATTATCAAGCATGGTACAAAGATCATTAGTCAATATAGTCATTCTGAACTAATATACAAGTCTGATTTTCGGCTTTCCTTATATCTATTAAAGAACATGAAATTTGAATGGGCTGTCTTTTTAAAAAAAATAAATAATAGAATTATACTTTATTTATAAAGTAATAGATGCGAAGATCATTTCACAAACTTCAACTTTCTACAAAATCACATTTTCATCTTAGAGCTTTCATCAACTTGGTCAATAATTATTTAATCTCCGATTTCGTTTTTGTCTATAAAACGGTCCATTGCAATTAATTCGAAAGTCAATATTTTTTGAAAATCTTCAAGTCAGAAAAGTTAAACATTTTAAAAATTAGAAGCAACATCAAGATATTATCAAAACATAGCAAAAGGAATTCTTTAAAGTGTCGTAGTTTTGACATTGTAAGATAAACAATTACAACTAAATTATAGGAAATGTAAAAAAAGATAAAAATAATAAGGTGACTTTTAGAGGGCGACACTCTTCCAAAACGTTGCTGGATACAATATGAACGTATACTGTATACATATATGCGGCACTAAAACGTTTTAAACATCTACATAAGCCAAATAAAGGCAAGTCTTTCCAGTTTACATCAGAAATTATTTTTTTTTCTTACTTAAATTGCTCGAATAATTCATTAATTCCTGAAAATGTGAGTGCAATTTAATATTTAGTTTCACTTGAAAGTAAATTGTGCAAAATTCACAAGCGCATCACCTTAGATGTTGAAGAGTCTTCTCATGATATTCGAATTTTATAAGTTCATTTGGAGCCAATCCATAGTAGTATGCATTGCATACATCAATTAATTAGTCTGATTTTATTTTGTCTAGAATGTGTGTATGTGTATATACACAAGTACTTGAAAATAAGTAATTACTTTGTATCCATATCTTATTTACAAAAGAAAGTAGATTCGTAATGATTTTCAATTTTTTTTTCCTTTTTTTCTGTACTAAATCATTGACTTCAATTACTTACATTTTGTTTTTTGTGTGCCTTCTTTGCCTCGCGCCAACCGTAGTTCCCAAGAAAATGTTTGGTTGCTTTGGCACCTCCCTAAATAAATGGACTGTTTAGAGATTGACTTTCATATTCATTTTTTTTTATGCCGAGAGTTTGGCCTAGCTCACTTTACGGAAGCATAGAACCGACTATACCTCAGGAGAGACTAATCCAGCAATCCACCAGCTAGGGCCCCCGCTTAAGTCGTGGAACTGCTCTGAGAGTTGTGGCAGCTCTAAGAGTCGAACCCCTGACCTGACGGTCAAGAGGCTAGGCCTCAACCTGCGTAGCCATGTGTGGGTGGGTTGACCTTCATATTTTTATTTTATTTTTGTGACCCAACGAACCTTCGTGCATTGTCTTCGCTTAGAGTAAACCCTGGAGGGAGTAGAGTCACCACCACCCTTGCTCCCCGGATAAGTCGTGAGTTCCTTTCCAATAAGGCAGACGACATAGGGATTCGAACTCTGGACCTCTCGCAAAAGGAACCAGCGTCCAACCACTACGCCGCCACCACGGGTGGTGTTCATATTCATTCATATTATGAAATTTCGATTTTTTTTTTTTTTTTGTCTTTCTTCTATACTACTTGCATTTTGTCTTTCGTGTGGCTTCTTGTCCTCGCCTAAATTTTTCTAAATCGGTCATTTTAAATTTCTATGAGCTCATGTTTTCCAATTGTAGTTATAATAGTGATGATGGAGAAAACAGTAATTTTCTTTTATTTTATAGATAAAAATATTTTAAAATTCACAAAAAATCATAGAAAAAAATGATTATTAAAGGAGATTGCAAAATGGAAATCATTAAATTCGATCTTGCCGATCTAGTAAAGAGATGAGTGGCCTTAGAGCCCTGCCCAATTTTAGTCACTAATCATTATTGTGTTGTTTTGTAATTATTTTTATAAGATTTATATATACTCCATAAAAATAAACAAAAGAATTGCTTACTGTGATTGATGTTTTTAAATGTTTTGGGTAATTTAAGTTATATTACCTTTTAGTCTTCCTGCCATGAAAATGACTAATCAAAATCCATCAATGCAAATTGCTTCGTTTTGCCCTTTTTCCTTGGATATGTCCTTTCGCTTGTCTTCATTTGGAACGCGTTTTTGGATGGGTCCCCCTCGACGACTGACTGTTGACAGCTCATAAATGCCTCTTTATGACTTTTCGAAGTAAGAGAGAAAGAAGAATGAGATAAGAGAGAGAGAGAGAGTGGGAGAAGCCCATTGGGACCGTGGCGTGCAGGGCCTGTCATCTCCCGCGTCCTTGTCTCCGTTCTCTGTTACACTTGCTCTTCCCGCTCCTCCTCTGCTACACTGAGACTATCCCGGCACTTGCCGCTACATCTTGTTCCATGCCCTCTTGAAATATCTACATGTCCCTCACATTTTTCACGGTTATACCACACTTCTCGTATCCTTTCAATTCTCTCTCTAGCTATTGAAATCCTAGCAAGAAATGTATGTTGATTTTACAATTCAACTAGGCATGGACAACAATCGAGGAGGTCGTCAAGCAACCGCTGAGGAACATGAGATCGAGCTCGTGAATCAGCCGTCATTGCTTACCATGTCAGATGATATTGAGGCGGCGCTGAAATGTTTGAATAAATCAGCACGCGGAAGCAGATTTACCATCTTCAGAGTCCCTGAGGCGATTGGCGAGGGTATTGCCAAGGCATGCCAGCCTCGCATCGTCTCTATTGGCCCGTACCATCATGGAAAATCGGGGTTGGAAGTGCTTCAGGGGTACAAGTGGAGATACCTCCACAATATGTTGGGCCGAACTCAACCGGATGGTATCCCCCTTAAAAACCTCATCGATGTAGTGGCCCTAAAAGAGAAAATGATCCGGCAGTACTCGGAGAGCACCGACAATTTCAGCGGACCTGATCATGTGAAGATGATGGTCCTCGATGGATGCTTCATCATTGAGTTCCTCCGTCAATTAGGGGGCGTCGTACCTATACTCAACCGGCCTCTATCCTTCAATTTATATGTGAAAGCTTGTGTAATGCAGGACCTTCTACGACTTGAGAACCAGCTACCCTACTTCGTTCTTGAGGATTTGTTAGGAACGACGAATGATCCAGATGTAACCTTGTCCTTGGCCGATCTTATCGTCAATTTGTTCAGCTGCTTCCCGAAAGGACGGGGCAATGTCAGGGAAAGACGAATAAATCGGAAAGGAGTGCACTTACTCGACGCATTTCGTCTGAGCTTAATACCTTGGGATCAAGAAGACGATCAAGTAGACTACAGCTCATCTTTTGCTATGATCAAATCTGCATCCGAGTTGCGTCGAGTGGGAATTGGATTCAAGTAGAGGAAAGCCAGCACCTTCCTGGATATCAAATTTGACAGAAAACGCAGAACTGTTGAAATTCCAAAAATAACAGTAGATGATGACGACCTCAATTTGTTACTGCCCAATATGGTTGCTTTTGAACAGTGTCGTGGCCGTTGGAATGATTGTCATGTAAGTGCCTATGCCATGTTCATGGGATGTCTTATTCACACGGCTGATGATGTACAACTTTTGCGTGCCTTTAAAGTCATCTCAAATCACGGCATGAGCAACGGGGAATTTGCACACTTCTTCGATGACATCCGTAAAGGTGCTGTTTTCGAAGTTGTTGGGAAGAGCTATCTAGCATTGCAATTTGCAATTTTAAACAAGTCTCTTAAGTATGAATGGGCTCACCGTTGCTGCGCACAACTCCTAAATGCCTTTCATGACAGCCCATGGTTATCTCTTTCGGGCCTAGCTATTGTAGTGACACTTGCAGGCATGATTCAAACAGTGTACGCTTTACTGCAGTACTATCACCCCAAGTAGCAAGAAGCACATAGAAGCTGCATCTTCTATATTGATTTCATTCCATATGGAAGCTGTATTGACTTTGTTTTTAGTGAATCTTTTGAGTTGTTGATACTTTCCTTGTAGCCAGATCAATCTTGAGTATGTGGATTAACATTTGTCATCACTGTAAGCGGTGATCGCTAGGGAAGAGCACAAACCGGTGATCCCATTCCGCCGAGTAATCCAGAATTTACTCCACCCTAGGCCTAGCCATTACTGAGTTCCATAGAACTAAGGACCGGATCAGCCGGTTAAATGGTGTTTAACAACTAATAAAACCAAAGTCACACGACAAAAGAGGTGTATTGGTGCAAAACCATCGTTATTTTCCTAGCCATGCTAAATGCTTGTGTTACAAATAAATGAACCTTTCCACCCAAAAAGAGTCCAATGCATCATAAAATGCATCAATGCCATTGTCAACCTATTCTCGAGTTGTCTCTTCCAAATACCAAAGACGTCGCCCGGTTCACTGCAACGTAGAACCTATTCCTCTAGCTGACTACCCTTGTGAGATAAGCTGAACGCCAAACCAACCAACTCATGAATCCTGTGTGCAATATCCCCTTCGCATCCTGCATAAAAGAATGTTTGCAAAAATGATGACGATTGATTCCATGAATCATAGAAGTACTAGGTATTATAAAAGAAAACCATAAGTGTGGCATGGTAGCACATTATGCACCTTAGACTGGCGTAAATCAACAAGTTCCTTGTAACGCCCAATAGAAGCCATGCTTCCCAAATGCCTGTACACGAATGGGTCTCCTAGAGGTATGTCTTTCGAGCAAAATGCCTTCCCTCCATTTTGCTTCCCTATCCTACAAAACAACTCCTCCAAGAATTTCCCTTCCCTTTCTACGACTTGTTTCAGAAATTGGCATTCATATTATTTCTGAGGAAAGAAACCCTTTATGCAATGAGAAAGAGATAGTGAATGGCCAATTCCAATTTCAAATGGAATGATTCATGCCACATCTTGTACAAAGTAGAGCAAGGAGATAAAGTTGAAGATTGTCGATCAAATGAAGAGCTACAATGAGACATCTTTAAAGAAATTAGACAGGGTGATTGAACTTGAGCTAAAGTAGGAAGCACCGGCCTCCCTGTCTATTCAAGAAAACCCGCACAGTCCCCTAGCGCAAACACATCTTCCACTGAAGATACCCTCAACCATTCGTCAACCCCAATCTTGAAACAGTTGAGAGGACAAATCATATGGTTTGGAAGGTGGTAAAATGCTAAAATCAGATTGCCACAAAGTTCTTATCTCAAGATTGCTATTGCAGAGTTAGATGACCAAGGAGAGAAGAAATCTTATTTCCTCACCTTCCACCAGGGGATTTGGGAAGATCAAGTGACTTGATAAACTCCGAGGGTCCAATGCCAATGGACCAAATTAGGAGGCCGTATGGAACATCCATACCATCATTCAGTACAATTTTCTTTGCATGCACCTCTTTCACCACTCCTCTTTTAAGATGAACACCAGACTAGCGATTGAAAGCATTACACCAGCACCAAAATGAACCGCTGGAAAAGATTATGGTAACTTGAGAAAGAAAATCAACTTGCCCTTGTTAGATGATTCGTTGCATACTGTCGTAAGCCAACATCAAAAGATGACAGGATTTCGTTTGCATTTTAAAGTGTGTACTTGTCAATTCATGTTACTTACATTTTTCCAAACTGATGCTTGCATTTGTATGTGAGTGTGTATGAGTACCTCAATAAGGGTGACTTGAATATGTTCTTAACATGAGGAAAACTTTCACAGACGTCTTTCATGATAAAATCACTTAATTCACCATTGAGCTCCACTCCAGTTGGTCCACCTCCAATGACGACACAATGTAAAAGGCATTTCCTCTCTTCTTCTGATATGCCTATAAGATACAGAGAAGGAATCACTCCCCCAATCTCCATTGAAGCCGTAAAATCTCGCTGATCATTAATTATAGAGACTGTGGAGGCAATAACAATGAGCATCTTCTTCTATTTATGAGACTTTGGAATGTTGCTCTGTAAGCACAATACATATGGTTGGAGAATTGAGGTACCTGGATTTTCAGAGAGCATGAGGTTCAACAAAAGCTTCTTCCTGATTTCTTGGGCATGATTCACCACCCGAAGGAAGTAGGCATGGTCCTTAACACCCTTTATACCGAAAGTCAAGGGCTCGGCTCCGGCTGCAATGACCAGCTTGTCGTATGCTCTTGAGGCATTCCGCCATTGCCAAACGTTTCACAGTACACCTGGTCAATAGGCAACGAGATTTAGCAAAAGAGACACAAAAAGGGAATACTGTGGCAGATTTGCAATGCCTAGTGTTATTTGACATGTCTTACTGGTGCTCTTTGGTTCCATCACATTGGAGAAATGAAATTTAACCTTATCTCACTATGTAGTATGTACCTAAAATACTTTTCGACATGTCCAACAGTGTGGACAATGCATGCTGATTTATGTTAGTTTATTTGACTTGCCAGATAATCACACACGGAATTCTTATATAGCCAGGACCTCGACACAAATGCAAAAGTGTGGACAATCCATGTCAATGTTTGTCACACGGTATATTATAAATTTCTGATGTTTGTTCATTGCTATTTGAAGAAGACGGAGGAAAATTCCAGTCAATCAACACATGCAAAATGAAAAGGACCTGATCACGTCCTTGGAGGAAAATGTATATGAGCATCGAAATCAACATACAATAGCCAGATATTCAACTTACTTCATGATTGGCAGTGTCCATTCCAGTGCAGGAAGCCAAATAGAAGTACGAATTGGGAGTTGCAGAAAGAGCAGGCTGTATCCGGCTCACAGGCTCAGCAACCGAACGGAACTCCAAAGTTCCGACACAAGTTGACGGAAGAAGGGGAGTGAAAACCATGTGATTTCGGGGTGAAATGCACACAATATCATACATGTTCATATCACTCCCCTTCATAAATCGGCAAGCCGCCCAACCGGTACCAAGAACAACCACCATCGGCTTTTCTCCGGGTTTAGTCGGTTCAAGACCCGGATATCTGTCGCTCTCATATTCGGAATCAGACCCCGCCAATGCCCTCTCAGCTACAGGAAATTGATCATGTGGGGTTGTCCTAATTCCTCTGCTCCAGTTACTAGCATAATTTAACTTACTCGATGGTAAGCGGTCGAAAAAAATCACTTCTCGTTGGGGTAATTTCAAAAGAAGAAAAGGAAAATGAATCCGCGAGTACTCCTCTAAAAGTCTCTTCTTTTCCATGTCTAAAGCTCCCAATAGCACTTCCTGCTCTTCTCAGGTTGCCCCGAACAATTCTTGCAAATGCCATAAAGTACAACACTGATACTACAGCAAGTTGATAGCGTGGATCCTTAGGCCTATTGATGAAATTGCACCTGAGAAAAAAGAGAGGCCTGGGCTTAAACTATAAGAAAAGCAGAAATCATCATAGCTTGACCCCTCTTAGAGACCCCATATGGATTACGACTTGTGTCAACCGGTCAAAAACTTTCGAAACGAAGACCCACGTGTTCTTGAAGCACATCACAGGACAGAGAAGCATATCTGATTGCTTTTAATCGAACAAAAGCAAAAATCAATGGATAAATGAATAAAAGTAATAAAGGTGCAAAAAGAGAGAGAGATTTCTGGCCCATCTCCCGATACTTTACCTAATAAATTCGAATTATTTTATGTACAAATATTAGCTGTATTCGGCACATTTAAAAGTACTGCCGTCGCATAATAAAGTTTATGCTCCTTAAAGTAAAAAAAAAAATAGAGAAATATTATTTATAAGTGTTTTTATTCATTCACGTTGTGCCATCCTCTATTTTGTGGCAATTAATATCGCAACAACTCTGAACTTATAAACGTTTAAAGTATTATTCACAACTTGAACAATACCTGAACAATAAAGCAAATCACACATAAGATGAGGAAGATGGTGCACTATTTTGCCTTGCATAATTAATTTCTATAATTTACGATGACATCATGTTACATATTAAACTAGAAGCGATGTAAATATATTAAATTTCTTATCTAATCAATCATGCTATAAATCACTAATTAATTCAGGCATGTTTCTTGTGTAATAGTAATTAAGTTAATTATGCTCAAAAGATAGGTATCGAATGATAGTAGAGCAACGCAAGGGGAAAGTGATATATCTAATGTAGCATTAATTATCAGCAAGAAACATGAGCTTAATGTTATTAATTAGGAAAATAATCGCTAAAGGGTTATGTAAGCACTTTAGATTTACAAATGATAAGATAAGATAAGATGAGATGAGATGAGATGAGATGGTAACTAGTTAGAAAATGTCAAATTAGAAAAGTCCAAAAGAGATGGGCCTCACTTCAAGTATAACGAAATTGAACAATATATCATAAAACAAGGAAAAGTGCCAAAAAAAGTCGTAAACCTTTTGTATTTGTGCCAATTTAGTCATAAACCTTGTTTTTGTGCAAATTTAGTCCTAAACCTTTTTACTTAGTGCCGATTCAGTTCTTTCCGGCCAAAATGGGACAGATTTTGTTAACTAGATGCCGGCCACCGACGTGGCCTGTCGTCCGACGTGAACAAATTTTAATAATATTTTAATATTTTTAAATTTTTTATTCTTTTTCTTTTTTTTCTTCTCTCTTCCTTCCTCCGGCCGTTAGTCGGACCACGGCGATCGGCTAGAGGCGACGGTCGGCGAGGCTCGCCGGCCACCTCACAATGGCCGTGAGGGCAGCCTTGCTAGCCATGGGCGAGGCTTGATCCTGCTAGCTCGATGCAAGGCGAGCCTTGCTAGCCCGACAAGAGGCCACCTCGCACCGGGCTGGCGAGGGTCGAGCCTCGCCCTCACCGCCACTAGTGAGGTGCCCTCACGGCCACTGGCGAGGTGGTCGGCGAGCCTCACTGGCTGTCGCCTCTAGCCCGTCGCCGTGGTCCGGTCAACGGCCGAAGGAAGGAGGAGAGAAGAAAAATAAAAATAAAAATTTTAAAATTTAAAATATTATTAAAAATTGTCCACGTTAGGCCATGTCAGCCGGTCAATGTCCAGTCAATAGAATTTGGCCAAAATTGGCCAGAAACAACTGAATCGGCATTAAATAGAAATGTTTATGACTAAATTGACACCAAAAAAAGGTTTATAATTAAATTGATATAAACACGAAATGTTTAGGATTTTTGTGGCACTTTTCCCTTAGAAAATATCCTCTCTATATAACAACTTTGTCATTACCCAAAATAGCCGAAGTGTAGCAGCCTCATAGCTTTAATATATAGCTCTCACTTCTCAAACCTTCCAACCGGCTTTTCTCTTAGCTTCATTCTTCAGAGGAAGAAGAAGAAAGAGGGAGATGGCAGTTTCGAGGAGCGGCAAGATCAATGGCGGACGTTTGTCGCGCAGAGGGTTTCGAGCCGTCCAATCCCAAGGCGAGGCCAAGTGAAGGTGGCGATTGTCGTGGAGTTGGCTCATTTGTTTGCCTTCATCTTCTCTCTCAATCTCAGAAACAGATGTGCTAGTTCTCATTGAGAGAGAAAGAGATGTTCCTGTAATCATCAAAGCATTAGGAGGAGCGGTTCGCTGTTGTAATTAAGAGGTTCTTGAATTTGCAGAGTGAACAATTTTGTGGATACTTGATCGGATTCTTCTTATTCTTTTTTTCTATGGCTATTTATTCGTTTCTTTAAATCTGTTTTTTTGTCGGAAATATAATTGAGACGGACTAAATTCAATTTTAGTTTGTTGCAAGTCTTTTGGAGATGTGAGAGGTTGAGAGTTTGAACCGTACCTGTGGAAATTTGTGGTGGGATCCGCCGGTAAAACCAACATAAGGCAAACAAAAAAATGAAACTATCTGATGTAGCTATAGTTGTATTGTATAATCTCTAAATGAGGAAAACAAAAGGGATGTGTTGCGTAGTCTTATAATGCATTTGTCAATGCACTTCATCCTAAGGAAAAAATATTGTATGCATCGGCTATACTATTAATATGAAGTAAATCATCATATAATATTGCTAAGATATTATTTATCTTATATATACTTCTTATTTGATCTTTGAGACTCTCATTTGTTAGGATCCCAAATGGTAGAAAACATATATATATATATATATATATATATATATATATATATATATATATATATATATATTTTGGTAAAGGTAGAAAACATATTTTTCTTAAAGCAACAATCCTTTAATGGTTGGCTAAAGTAATTTCTTGAAAGCTTGTTTAGTTGTGCAGTGCTTATTGAACTTTTCTCAGAAAATTTAATATTTAATATTACTGTGGTGATAATCAAATACTCAAAAATTTATGATCAAATTTCAACTCAAATTTTATCAATTTAGGTGCAATTATAAGGACTCGTTGGATCCAAATTTTGCTCTCCATTATAAGACATGACACAACCAGACACAATGGCAAAGAAGCCTCTGAAGCAAACGCAATCTGATCAAGGCTCTAGCTGTCCCAGGCGAGTGGGTAACATCTATATGCTTTACGATGCCTGACCCCTTATCTTCTTTCCTATCTCATCAGATGTCACACCCCTACCCCATCTAATGAAGCCCTACTCAAAGACGGATTGAGACATGCAAGCCAGCTAAATAGGATCATGATTTGACAGAACTTGATATGCCATCTTCTTCTTTTGTTCGAAATATGCCATCTGACTTGTGATAATATTATAAAATGGGACAAAATACGAGATGGTATTCGGATCTTATATTAGATCTTACATTTGATACGCATCTCTAAAATGCAGACTCCCCGTTGGACGACGCCCCATATCATGATGCTTTCAAAACGGTCAAAAAAAAAAAATAAAAATAGACAACTAATAAAACCACGTTCTCTTGAAGCACTTATCAAGACAAAGACCGGTATCCCATAAATTATATTTTATCGAAATAATATTTATACAAAGTTCCATATAAATTCTCCAGCCTTGTTTGATTCGATTTCGGAAAAATATCCTTAAAAAATAAATATACCTTTGAATTAAAAGAATTCTCTGAAATAAAAATAGTATTTGATAAATTATAATTTTCAGTGCATTTGATAAAAATTACATTTTGTAAATGATTTTTGCTAATTTTTAAAAAAGTTTTAAATACTTCTTGTTGAAGGTTGCGCGACCCCTCAAGTGGCGGTCGCTGTCGCGCTACCCCCAACTTCTCTATCCAAACCCATGGAGAAGATGAAGAAGATGAATAGTGAATGAAGACCAAGACTTGTGTTTGAAGAGTGCAACTTCTCAAAGGACTTCCACACCTACTTTGGCTAAAAGCCTTTAGAGTCAATTTGAAATGTTATTGTATTTTTCCAAAGTTAAGTAAAATATGTTATTTACATCTAGCCAAGAGACTTTACAATCCCAAAGCTCATTTGAAATGTAGAATCAAACAAGGCCTTTCTCCCATAACAAAATACTTTATCTTAGGCATGAACACACGTGTAATATGTCGGTGGATTATAAAACAGTGCTGTCATTGGAACTTGCTAGAGAATATGGTTGGAAATGCTACATGGAATTCATAGAGAGTTGGTTTTTTTTTTTTTTTTTGGAGGTGGGGGGGCTAATACTTTAAAAAATCTCCAAACTAGTATATTTGTGACAAATTTATTCCAAACTATTTTTATGATAATAAAAACCCCAAATTAATACATTTATGACAAATTTATCCCAACCGACCATAAAAAATCATAAATTTGTATGCTTGTAACAAATTCACCAAAAACTAATTTATTTCACCACAAAAAAAATACTAAACCGGTGTATTTATGACAAGTATACCATATGTTAAATTGGATTAATATCACAAAAAATTATAATCGTGACAAACGGAAAGTAAAATCCTAAATCAAGTACACTAGTCAACTGTCACATTTCATTTAACTTAATAATTTGATGGTAAAATTTAACGGAAACTAACATAGGTTAATTTGTCACAAGTATATCAGTTTAAGATAAATTTGTCAAAGGTATACCGGTTTAGGGTTTTTGGTTGTTAAAAAATTAGTTTGGAGTAAATTTGTCATAGGTATACTAGTTTGGCATTTTTCAAGGTATTAATCATTTCTTTTATGTCAGAAAAATAGAGATTTTGGTTTAATAAATTATTAAAAATGGCATGTAGGTTTTCTGATATGAATTTATTGTGTGCCCCTTTATTTTGTGGAGATTTAATACAGCAAAAATTATCAGTTTTGAAAGCTTAGGGTTGTTCAGCAGCTTCAATGAATTTCGAGTAAATGTCTAGATCGAGCTTAATTTTATTTGAGTGTCGAAATCATAGAGAGTTAGGTTTATTAAATTATTAACAATTTTTTTCTTTTTTGAATTTATTGTGTGGCCCTTTATTTTATGTGCCAAAATTTGCTTATTTGCTAATCGTAAAAATCAAAATGAAGCAATGGATTCTGTTTAGAACCCTAATAAAAATTTGACATACGTCTTATGCAGCAAGTTATGATATAAAATTGAGCACGTGAATTAATACTTTTCGTTTATGAAGTTTTCGAGTGTTGATCTTGATATCTTACAGTGTACCACATTTAGGGTTAATGCCATTAGAAATATCAAACTAATCTTCATGTCACAAAAATTCCCAAGTTGATATCTCTGTCCAAAATGTATCTTTTGTTAACATGTATACGTGACAATGAAAAGTGGAATTTTAGGTTTCTCAGTGGAATTTTAGGTTTCTCAGTGAAATTCATCTTTATATCATCTGCCAAGCGTGTTGATAGGCATAATTTTAAAGGGATTTAGGTGGAATGCTAAGGTAAATTTAGACCAAGAGTATTGGATTTTGTTAACTTGTGTTAGTATGGGATTGTAATGGGATACTGATGTGAAATTTTTTTGTGTGATAAAAATTAATTTATGTAATATAAGAATACAAATTTTAAATTTTAAATGGAATTACCGCCGCTGCGGGTCAAAATCAAAAAAATATTTTCAAAACCCGCCACACCCACAAGGTCAAAAAGTCAAAACCCAACAATTTAAATCAGACAAACCCATGCAACGTGACAGTTGGCAATGCCAGCTTGGTCAAAAGGAATCCACGAACCCATCAAGAATCTCAAACGGTCAAACCAAGATTGCAGTTGTTTATTCCTCACCTCCAACCTATAAAAACAAGATCACCCTCTCTAGCAACCCATCGACTTCCCCACACTCTCAATCTCATCATAACTCAATAACACCCATGAGAGAGAGAGAGAGAGAGAGAGAGAGAGAGGACATGGCGGATTCAAGAAGTTTGACAGTGAGCATTGTCGGTGGCGGCGAGGTTGCAAGAGGCATCATGAGCAAGCCGATTCTGAGGAGAGGCCGGGTGAAGGTGGCTATAGTGGCGGGGCTTGCACACCGGTTGGCCTCCATGTTCGCCGTCCATGTTTGATGCGCCGGTGCTCATTTTTCGCAATAGGAAAGTACCATCAAGATAAACGTCATCTTCTCATGATGATTCTGATAGAGGCCGCGTTTTTGAGCAGATACAAGAAGATGGTGGGGCAAATGAACTGGGTTCATCACATAGAAAGATCCCAATTCAAAGAGAGAGAGAGAGAGATCTTTTAATCTTTGTTGGGAATCATTAGGAGGAGCGGCTTATTGCAATTGAGAGGTTCTTGATTTTGTAACCATAGTGTGGAGTGAAAGAACTTTGTGGAGACTTGATGGGATTCTCTTTGTTCTTACTTTTCTTTTAATATGTTGCCTTTTGCCGCAAATAAAAGTGGGATGGACTAAACTCGATCTAGTTTTTTCTTGGGTACTTATTCTTTTCTTTGAGATGTTTGAGGTAGAAAGTTCGAACCCTAACTGTGAGAGTTTGGAGGTTGGACTGGCTGATAAAACCAACACAAGGCATTTGGAAAAGCGAGACAAACCCAATTCAATTCAATCTAGCAACAGAAAAGGAAGAATAACTCTTGAAAATCCCGCTCGAGAGTGAGAAGAATCAGCAACAAATCTCAATGGCAAAATGCTTGAGGATGCCGGAGCGCACTTGGGGCACTTGCCAGCCTTTGAGAAACTGCGGGATCGATCTCGTCGACTAGGAATTTGCCATGATCAGGCGAGCTCACAAGCTGCTCGGCCTTTCTCGTGGCCGCTCGAGCTCGCAGCAATCCACGACCCATTAATCCTCTCCCGTTCGATAAAACTCCGACGAAAGAGCTCAATCAACACCGGATATCTTCGAAATTCTTCAATCATCTAGCAAATTATTGTGGTTTTCCTTTGCACTATTATCAAGTTCATATCCGATATCCCCTTGATTGAACAGTTTTATGTTCGGAGAACTGGCATGGAACAAATCCATTTTTAGCCCCTAAAAAGACCCGCAGAAAAAGGGAACAAAATGGCCGCCGGCCCCTCACCCTCACCATCCGACTCTCTTCTTCGCTTCGCCACTGTCAAGACGAGGTGGATTTACCGGTTGAACTGAATATATGAGGGATAAATAGTTAAGAAACGGGTAAAATTCACAAAAAAATTCAAATTTTGCCAAACACATTTACTCCAAACTCTTTTTTGTGACATAAAAACCCCAAATTTATGCCTATGTGACATACTTACCCCAACCTTATATAGTATGGCACATTTATTCCAAATTTTTTTAGTAATATCAAAAATGCCAAACTTGTACTCGTTTGACACATTTTTTGAGACATTCGTCCTTGTTCTCTTTTTGGATAATGCTTACCACATGTTCAACGAAATGCCTATGTCCTCTTTAGCTCTCGGCTTGTTTTGAATGTGCATCGGTCATTAGGGTTTTCGTTTTTGGGGGTTTCGTTGCCATTGTAGCTTTGCGTGTGGTTTTTTTTTCTTTCTTAGTTGCCTAGACGATATCCAACGGTGGTCTAGCGAGCGGCGATGTCTTGTTTGGTGGAAATTGCAAATGGTGGCCAACGTTGGCCATTAAGAAGGCAATGGCATCGGTCGAGCGATTGATTTCCATGCGGCAAGTGGGCCAAGCCGCTAGGTGAAACCTCTTGTTTAACTTCTGTGGGCGGCGAAACTAAACGAATTCCTATTGGGCTATATTATACAAGATCCCAAGGGTCTGTTTGTTTATTTTTGTTTCTATTTCTCGAACAAAAATTTCTATTATTTTGTTCTAAGGAACAAAAAATCAATTTTTTGTTAAGAAATGCAGATTTAACAAATAAAAAATAGAAAAAAGTTGTTTTGTTCTAAAACAATTTCAAGAAACAATTTTTCTCTCCCCTTTCTTCTTCTTCTTCTTCCTTGTTGACACATAATTTTAATTATTAATTTTTCTTTTAAAAAAATGAAAAGAAAAAAAGAAAAGAAGAGTCGTGCGGGTCCGGGTCGGGTCGGATTCAGCCTTGGCCTGACCCGGCCCTTTTTCCTTTTATTTCCCCTCCACATGAGCCTGGGCCCAATCCCTCTCCTCTCCTTTTTTCTTTTTTCTTTTCCCTCACGCGGCCCAGCCCTCTTTTCCTCCGGCCTGGCCCGCCCTGTTGTCTTCTCCCTCAGCCGCTTGCTGCACGGGGAACCAGCGAAGCAGAAAGCAACCGTTCGCGTGGAGAAATGGCGAAGCTGAAAGCAGGGGCAGAGAGCGGAGGAGACAGCATCATCTCGCAGGGCAGGCGAGCATTGAAAGGGGAAGAGAGGTCAGAGCCGATTCGCACGCGGGTGTGAGTCGAAGGATCGACAAAAGGGAGCTCGGCAGAGAGAAGAAAGGGGGGAAGAGGCAAAAACAGAGAGTAAAAACGAGGAACAGAGAAAAAAAAAAACTGAAACGAGGAGGGGGAGAAGAGAGAAGCGATGAAAAAGCAGGAGGAAAACCCGGGGGAGAGAGAGACGATTGGGGGGAGAGCGCGTCGCCGTCGCCTGGAGTACGCTCGTTGCTCGCCGTCCGAACCAGGTAGGCTTCTCACTTCACTTCGAGGTCTCGGGCCGGAGCTCACGGCCGACCTATTCTCGCGAGCTTCGGCTTCACCGGTCCTCCACGAAAGCTCATAGATGTCCTAGTGCATATTGTGTTGATCTTTACTCGAATTCGAGCCTCAAGTGAGTCGTATGCCCTCTTTTAGCTATCGCACACCCAGTGTTTGACAAAATGTCTCAAAGAGAACCGAAAAAAAAAAAAAAACCGCGTTTAAACTCGGTTTAATTTGCGCTTGTTCGTATATATGTTGGATCTTGTCTATCTCTCGTGTTTTCATCACGATTCCATGCGATTTTCATGAAGTAATCATGTGTGCTTGAGCTGTGGGTGTTTACATCCGAAAATGGTGTAGCGGCCCTCGGAGTTAGATGGCCGGCGTTGATTTGCGTCCGGGTGGTTTGGTGTTAGAAAGGATGCTCAGTGCTTTAGTTATTGTTGTTGTTCAAATTAGTCTTGATAAAGAAACGAATTTTGGTGAGGAATGTTGCGAGGAAGGAGAAGGCCCTCTTCGGGAGGGTTGAAGGCGTGCAGGGGCAAGCACGAAGGAGAAGAAGACCCAAAAAAAAAAAAAGAGAAAAGAATAAAAGAAAGAAAAAAAAGTATTAAAAAATGAAAAAGTAAAACAAAATAAAAAAAATAAAATAGAAAAAGAAAGGAAAAGTTGGCCTGGGAAAGGAGGAACCGCAGAAGGGGAGTGTGCGGTGAGAAAATGTCAGAAAAGACAACCTGAAAGGATTTTTTTTAATTTTTTATTTATTTTCTTTTTTGATTTTGATTTTTGATTTTTGATTTTATTTTTAAAAAAATCCAAAAGTATTGGATCCGGGTTTGGGTTGGGTCCGCGGGCCGGATTGGGTTTACCCGGTCCGAACCCATTTTATTGAAATATAATAATATTAAATATTAAATATATATTAAAATTTTTTAAAAATTTTCAAAAAAAAATTAATTATAAAAATATAAATTTCGAAAAAAATAATAAAATTTCAAAATTTCAAAAAAATTTTCCGAAATTTCAAAAAGTTCAGAAAACATTAAAAATTCGACTTTCTTTAAAAAAATTAATTAAAAATTAAAAAATTAATTAATTCAAAAAATTCAAAATTAAAAAAAAATGATGATAAAAATTCAAAAATTCAAAAAAAAATTTCCGAAATTTCAAAAAAAAACTCAGAAAATATTAAAAATTCGACTTTTAAAAAATAATTAAAAATTTTAAAAAAATTTAAAAAATTTTAAAAAAATTTTAAAAAAAATTTCGATAATCCAAAAATAATGGGGTTTGTTTAGGATTTGCCATGTTTTGCTGCTTTAGTGTATTTAAGCATTTATTTTCTTGTATATTGTTTTTATCGCATGTTTAATTGGCGTGTTTTGTGTTTAATTTGCATATATTCAATTTTAGGGCAAATAGGATCCTTGGCGGTTATAATTATTACTTTATTGATTGTGCACCCGCATGCTCACCTCCTATGTTAGTGGATAGGTATGAAATCAATCCAAACTGTCTGTCAAAAATCATTTTGTTAAAATGAACAAGATTAGGTACCGAAAGGGCACTAATTGGTTAATTAGTGTAATTAAGTCTCCGAACCTAGATTCTCTGGTCATGTAGGAAGTGAGGCACGCTCCCATGCCTCACTTGGTTTCTAGCCGACCCCAATAGGCTAGTGGTGACTCATTTTGTGCAAAATTCATGAAAAATATCCTAACGTCATGCGGGGTATGGGCTTAGGAGAGCCCGCGCCCAATCATGGGCCTTAGGCCCGTTCTTTGGGCAATACCCCTAAACTTGTTCCCTCCCCCCGAGGGTAGGTCGCGACATTCCTCCTTTTGCCAGTCATCAGCCTTGGCCATGGCCGGCTTCGGCGACCTTGTCGGAGCATCGCTGGTGGCCTCGGTGGCCAAGCGAGCGCTGGCTTCGGCGACCTTGTCGAAGCATCGCCAACCCTCGGAGACGCTGAGCCACGGCGAGGCTCGGCCTTGCCGGCCGGCGCTCGCTTGGCCACCGAGGCCACCAACGAGGCTCCGGCAAGCTCGACCAACCGGTTCTTGGCGATCGGCCACAAAGAGAAAGAAGGAAAAAAAGAAGAAAAAAATAAAAAAAGGAAAAGGAAAAAGTAATAAAATATTGAAAAACTAAAAATAAACGAAAAAAATTATACAAGTTTACAAAACGCATTTCTATTCCTGGAGTATAATTTTTTTACAGTTACTAAGCGCATTTTTATAGTCAAAAATTGTTCCTAGGGAATATAAACAAAAAAAAATTATTTCTGTTAAAAAATTATTCCCTAAAACAAAAACATTACCAAACGCGCCCAAGTCTCACCAAGTGCCAACATATAATTTCATTGGGCCAGCCAACTATTTAAATCAAGGCCCATGGATTCAATCACCTTCTTTTATTGGAAGATCCAAAAATTGATAGCCCACAAAAATACCAAAAGCATATCTCATATGCCGTCAATTATTCTTGTGCTCTTATTTATAATAAAAGAAATCAACATTTTTTTCCAGAAAAGCGAATTGTCAATTCCTGAATCCTCACACCGACACTATGGACTTGAAACCAATCAAAAACCAAATATTAAATTCACTATGTTTTCTTTTTTAATTTTAGTTTTTACTCCTATAGAAATTAGCTTTGTGGAGGAGAGAAACTTCAAGAAACCTAGTTATTTTCTATATTGTCGAGCAAATTTACGGAATAATTGTCAAGTAGAATCTAGAAAGATTTTAAATTAAACCTCTTTTTAACACTATTACATGTATATGAACTTTAATACTTGTTGTGTACATCACTATCAAATTCTATCTTATAAGTTGTCTTTATATATTTAAGGGATAAGCAGATGCAAAAATAAAAAATAAAATGAATTAAAATAAAATAAAGATAAAACTTCTTTAAAGATTTTCCAAAACATCACAGTTGCATTTCCCAACACGAAGCTTCAAAAGATGAGATTTAATTTAAGCAAAATATTTCATATGCCAGTAAAATTTCATTCATTTGCGATTGACAAATATTTGTATCATTCATGGAGTATTTTACGAAAACAATACCAAGATGCTTCACGTTCATAACTTTTAAATGTCATTGTCTTTAATGCATATCAGAAACTACTAGAAAGTCATAAATGCTCAGGTAAAAGTGGCTCGCCAATAGTAAGGAAAAAACAAAAATCTTTGACATAGTAAATCAATGGACTTGATATATATTTTTTTAGACTAATGAAATTGAAAAATAAAAAGCTCGCTAAAAGAGTAAACTTCTGACATGGAAGGGATGAAAAATAAATGAGTTGCCATAATAGCAACGATGGAGCAAAGACTTTTTTTTTTCTTTTCTTGATAGCAATAAGTTTAAATTTCACTGAAAACCATAAAAAGAAAATAACTAAGCTAAAGGAGACTATGCCAAAAAAGGAGACCATTAAGGACGATCTTGTCTATCTAGTAAAATAAGAGTGGATTTAGTTGTATAGGAGGCAAAAATAACCCTACCCAATTCGAGTCACTGGACGCTCCACGTCTCGATTTGTAAATTTCTTTTATAGGAGTTTTATATACTCCTTAAACAAAAACAAAAGAATGGCTTCCTGTCAAGATCCATCAATGCAAAATTGATTCATTTTGGCCCCCACGCGTTTCGTGTCCAGATGAGTGAATCGCGTCTGCGCCGTCGTGCTCAACGAGTAAATTGATGACATTCAGATGCGTCCTTTTGCCTATATAAATATGTATAGGTGGACACCAGAGCCGTACACCGACATTCGAGAAGAGATCTTCACGAGATCGCCCCAGCCCGGCAACACGGCTCCACCGGAGCGCCAACTCGATGCGAGCCCCTCTCGGTCCGTGTGACACCCCGAATCCTTCGCAGGTCGTCACTAGCGCCGGTGTTACACTTTCTTCTCCTATTTGCCTATCTTGTACTTAAAACAAACGCCGTTAATCACGGGCATTTTTTTTTTAAAAACGAATCGGTCCCAAACGCGACTCATAGCGGAAGCAAATTAAACATTACCATCTATCCCCCTACCAATCCAAAATACAAATACACACCCCTAATCATCAGGATTTAAAAGATAAGCCATGCCACTTTTATTTACATAATATTGTGATGGGTTTTTCACGGGTCGATACAACAAAAGGAGACCAAGATTTTCAACCACACTCGGCCTCATCCCAAAAAGATACTACGACCCCTAAAGAAGATCACATGACATCCCCCATCCAACAGTGGCGGCTACTCCCAAAAAGATGACACCAGCTCTCTACCCTTCACGCAACCATCACACCCATCCAAGTGCATCGGGTGGTGGTGGCGGCAACATCCCCCTAAACACTCCGTCTCGGCGGACATGAACAGAACAAAACTCCTGGATGACCGGGCCCCAGCCAGTGCCCACGTCGTACATAACCAGCACAAGCACTCGCACAAATGTCAGTCCAGGGATAGTGACGCAGTCGATCTCCGTACATTCTACTTCTACATCTGACGGAATACCGTAGAAGGTGCCTCGCGTGACGGTAGGAAGCGGCATCTTTCTAATCTGAAATGTTATCCCCAAAAGGGGTGAGTACAACTACTCAGCAGATAGGGAAATCCAATAACATCCAATTGCATCATGCAATTTCACATACATTGCAGGCATTGCTTACCTTTGATGTCATACGCATTCATGCATCATCATATCATACATATCATCATCATGGCATCTCATATATCATTATCACCATCATGCATTTCATCATGCATATCATATATCATGGATGATCATCATATCACATCACGCATCATTATCATCATCATCATCCCATGCATATCATCATGCATATCATATATCATCATCATTACATCAGCATATGCATATCATATATCATGGGTGATCATCATATCATATCATATATCATTATCATCACATCATCATGCATATCATCATGCATATCATATATCATGGGTGATCATCATATCATATCATATATCATTATCATCATGCATCATCATGCATATATTATCATAGGTGATCATCATATCACATCACATATCATCATCATCATGCATCATCATGTTATGAGTTAATTATCATCTTTATCTTTCAATTTTGATCACAACATCACCCATTTCTCAAATCATCAATCTCATCATCAACCCTTCGGGCAGAAACCTCCGACAGGGTTCTATCATCAACCCTTCGGGTAGAAACCTCCGACAGGGTTCTATCATCAACCCTTCGGGTAGAAACCTCCGACAGGGTTCCCGGCCAACTCAGCCATCCCATGGCCACCGGGCTTTCGGCCCCCCACATTCCGGGCATCTCGCATCTCAACTAGTGTCACGAGGCATTCCCTTCGGGCAGAAACCTCCGACAGGGCTTCCGGCCTTTACCCTTCTAGCCAGGCATCCCGCACCCAAATCCCGGTGTCGCGAGGCATTCCCTTCGGCGTAAACCTCCGACAGGCTTCCGCCCCCACATTCCGGCATCCTGAAACTCCTGTGGAATCTCTCGGAATTACGCCACCAGGCCACCGTACAACATCCTCCACCACAACCTCATTCTCATCCACATTTATCCTTTTATCTCAATTTAACATGGCAATTGGCATGGCATCAAACAATTCACACTTGCATTTCAGTTCACATGTCATACACATGCCAAAGCTTAATCACATATGCATTTCAACTTAATGCATATACAAAGACCTCATCACACAAGTGCCACACAAATGGAATTGAATCCATGGCCAAATAAAAATCCATTTTATTTTATTTTATTTTTATTATATTATTATATTATTATATTATTATATTATTATTTATTTCCATAAATATTAAATTTAATATCTATGATTTTTCCCAAAATCATGATACTAAAAAATCAGCTTCAACTTTCATGAAGACATCGAAGCCAAAATCGAACTCCAAACCCACATGCAAACTCGAACAAGCCATCGACTCCAACAAACCGAACGAGAAAGTCACACGGTTTACAAATAACAACTCCTACCTCGGTTTTTCGCACGAATCATACCTAAAATCTCAGATGCAAACACCACAACAAACATGCAAGAGAAGTTACGGACTCCACTTGCCTTAAAGGTGAACAAACGGCGATGAATGACGGCGTACGGTGGTCGGACAGGGCGGTCGAACGGCGAGCACACGGCGGCACCTCCCTCTCGGCTCTGCCTCCTCTCTCTCCCTTTCGGTCCCTCTCTTCCGCTCGAGCTCTCTCTCTCGCACACCTCTCTCTTTGGACGAAAATGAAGCAAGAAGTCCGGCCACTCTCTCTCTCTTCACCCCTTTTATATCCCCTTAAAGCCCATGATTAGTAATGATTGATTCACCTCATGTCCAACCAATGCATGCTCTCTTTTGTGCCACATGTAATTTTTATTTTTGAATTTGAATGGGCTTGGGCTTAGGCCCATCCGGCCACTCCCTTTGGGCTGGTCGAGCTCCCTTCTTGGGCCCTAATGGGCCGACTAGCTTGGCCCACCAAGCTTTAGGCTAATGGGCCCAAGGCCTATTTCGAAAATTAATCCCCCTTCTTTTTTTTTTGAATTCCTTTTTATAAATATTTCTAAATTCAAATTTCATCTTGGCCAAAGTCTTGGGATATATTTTTTTTTGAAATTTAAATCATATGGCCAAGCATTAATCTATTAAATTTGAATTCCCACAATCACAAGCATAATTCATTTAAATTAAAAGACTAATTGGCTAAGGCATAAGCCAAAAGAAATTCTATCACCTAATCAAAGATTTTTAACACACCTTAAGGCTCGGCCTTGAATTTCTGGGATGCCACAATTCTCCCCTCCTTAGAGAATTTCGTCCTCGAAATTCAAGCACTACTCGAACCTTCTTGAAATAAATAGGGATACTTTTCCCTCATCTGATCCTCACCTTCCCATGTGGCTTCCTCCACATCATGATGTCGCCATAACACCTTAACCAATGGGATCTTTTTGGTCCTAAGAATTTGCTCCTTTCGATCTAAGATTTGCACAGGCTCCTCAATGTACCTTACTTTCTCATCCATTTTGATGGCTTCATAATCGAGTATATGACCAGGATCCGGCTGGTACTTCCTCAACATCGATACATGAAACACATCGTGCAGATTTCCTAACTTAGGAGGTAACGCTAAGCGATAAGCCACGTCTCCTATTTTCTCAAGTATCTCAAAAGGTCCGACAAATCTAGGGCTTAACTTACCTTTCTTCCCAAATGGAGATATTCCTTTCATTGGAGATACCTTAAGGAATACATGGTCTCCTACACTAAATTCCAAAGGCCTCCTACGTCTATTTGCGTAACCTTTCTGTTTACTCTGAGCTGTTCTAAGCCTTTCTTTGATAATATCGACAGCTTCCGCGGTAACTTGCACCAGTTCAGGTCCTGTCAATTTCCTTTCACCTATTTCACTCCAACAGACAGGAGTCCTACATCTCCTTCCATATAATGCTTCATAAGGCGCCATGCCTATACTCTTCTGAAAACTATTATTATAGGCGAACTCTACCAAATGCAATCGTTCATCCCAATTTCCTTTAAAATCAATTGCGCAAGCTCTTAACATATCCTCCAGTATCTGGATTATTTTTTCTGTTTGTCCATCAGTCTGGGGATGAAAAGCTGTACTAAACTGAAGCTTAGATCCTAACGCAATTTGAAGACTTTTCCAAAAATTCGAAGTAAACCTTGAATCTCGATCTGAGGTAATGGTCACTGGAACACCATGTAATCGTACCACTTGACTTACATACATGTCCGCATACTTATCCATTGGGTAGTCCATACGAATCGCTAAGAAATGAGCTGACTTAGTCAATCGATCCATTATAACCCAAATTGAATCATGACTCCTTGATGTCCTTGGCAATCCTTGCACAAAGTCCATTGTTATATGTTCCCATTTCCATTCATGAATGTCTAATGGTCTCAAGAGTCCTGCGGGTTTTCGATGTTCCGCTTTTACTTGCTGACACGTCAAACACTGAGAAACATACTTAGCCGTATCTACCTTCATACCATTCCACCAAAATTGTTGACGCAAATTTTTGTACATCTTTGTACTACCTGGGTGGATACTATAATTACTCTTATGTGCCTCCGACAGAATTTTCTTCCTTAATTCCTCATTGTCGAGAACACAAAGTCGCCCTTGACATCTTACTATTCCATCATCAGAGATCTGAAATTCCGATCTTTTCCTTAAAGATACAGCATCTTTCACTTTCAAAATCTCTAGGTCAGATTCTTGCAGAATTTTAATTTTCCGGATAATCTCTGGCTCAATCCTTAATGCACTAAGCATACCGGTGAGACAATCCACTTCCAATTTAAATTCGGAATTTGCTACAGATTCCAACAATTTCCATTCTGCCATCCTCAAACTAGCTATTTCTACGGCCGACTTTCGACTAAGAGCATCTGCTACTCTATTTGCTTTTCCTGGATGATATCTTATCTCATAGTCATAATCCTTCAACAACTCTATCCACCTCCTTTGTCTCATGTTCAACTCCTTTTGTGAGAACAGATACTTCAAACTCTTATGATCCGTATAAATCTCAAACTTTTCCCCATACAAATAGTGTCTCCATATCTTCAAGGCGAACACTATAGCTGCTAGCTCTAAATCATGCGTCGGGTAATTTAGCTCATGAGGTTTCAATTGTCTGGATGCATAGGCTACAACCTTGCCATGCTGCATCAACACGCATCCTAGTCCTTTGTGAGATGCATCACTATACACCGTGAATCCATCAGGTCCAGTAGGTATAGTCAGGATTGGAGCTGAAGTCAATTTCCTTTTGAGCTCTTGAAAACTCCTTTCACATTCTCCATTCCACTCAAACTTCACATTCTTTCGGGTCAATTTAGTTAAAGGTCCTGCTAGCCTTGAAAATCCTTCAATGAATCTCCTATAATAACCAGCCAATCCTAAGAAACTTCGTATCTCAGTAGGTGTTGTCGGTCTCGGCCAATTTACTACCATTTTTACTTTTGCCGTCTCCAATTCCTTTTCCGACACCACATGTCCTAGAAATACTATCCGATCCAACCAAAATTCACACTTACTAAACTTAGCATACAACTTATGCTCTCTCGTAGTACGCAAAACTATTCTCAAATGCTGCTCATGTTCTTTAGGCCCTTTTGAATATACCAAAATATCATCAATAAATACAATCACAAATTGGTCCAAGTAAGGCTGAAATATTCTATTCATCAAATCCATAAATGCAGCAGGGGCGTTAGTCAATCCAAATGGCATAACAAGGAACTCATAGTGCCCATAACGAGTTCTAAACGCAGTCTTAGGAATGTCCTCCTTCTTAATTCTCAACTGATGGTATCCTGATCTCAAATCAATTTTAGAGAAAACTGAACTTCCCTGGAGTTGGTCAAACAAATCATCAATTCTAGGCAAAGGATACTTATTCTTAATGGTCACTTGGTTCAACTGCCTATAGTCAATGCACAAGCGCATCGATCCATCTTTCTTTTTCACAAACAAGACCGGTGCACCCCAAGGTGAAGCACTTGGTCTAATGAATCCCTTATCAAGCAATTCTTGCGCTTGCACTTTCAATTCCTTCAATTCAACTAAGGCCATTCTATACGGGGCTTTTGATATTGGTTCTATTCCAGGCATTAATTCAATTTCAAATTCAATCTCCGCTCCGCGGCAATCCGAGCAATTCCTCAGAAATACATCTTGAAATTCGTTAACTACATGAACTTCCTCAAGATTAGGCTCCTCCCTTGCATAATCTCTAACTATGGCTAGGTACCCTTGACGTCCTTCGTCAAGTAACTTACAAGCTTCTACTGCCGAAATAAGAGCTACAGGAAAATGGGTCTGACCTCTTAAAAATTCACAACTAGACTGATCAGGTAAAACAAATTGTACCACTCTTTTATAACAATCCATTCTAGCCCGATACTTACGAAGCCAGTCCATTCCTATAATAACATCAAAATCATACATAGCCATTACAGCCAAGTCTATTTCCATGTCCTTTCCTCCCATTGATATCTTACAATTTCCACACACCAATGTAGACAATACCATATCCTTTAAAGGCGTGGAAACACAAAGAGGCGTCTCAAGAGGCATAACTTCTATCTTATTTAAACATCTATATCTTTCGACACAAACGAATGCGTTGCACCCGTGTCAAACAATGCATATGCCTTTTCACCATTAATAAGAATCGTACCTGAGATAACATTTTTGGAAGCTTCCGCTTCCTCCTGGGTAATCGCATACACCCTTCCTTGTGCAGGTGGTCTCTGAGGATTTCCTTGTGGGTTCGACCTAACAGCACTTTGATATCCCTGTCGCACTGAGCAAACACTCACTTGCGACCTCTCTTGCGGGCAATTCCTCCTACGATGACCTACTTGTCCATAGCCAAAACATTTCTGCTGTCCAGTACAAGGTCCTAGGCCATGTCTTCCATTATGCCTCTGACAAATACCAGGCTGATAGGGTGCTTTCCCTATATTCAGACCACTCCTTGCCCCTCCAAAATTTCCAAAATTACCCTTCTTCTTCACATTCCAGGTCTAACCTTGACCAGAATAAGGCCTCTTCCCCTTTTTCACATCACCAAAATTCAACGGTTTCTTATATTCCGACCGCTCCCTCAACAGCTCCTGCTTCATTAACTGCGCCTTTTCATAAATCTCATTATAATCTCTTATGTTCAAAGGCACCAATTGCTTTCTAATGTCAGTCCTCAGCCCTTTCAGGAATCTCTTAGCCTTCTCTTCCTGATCCTCAATCAATCTAGGAGCATATCTAGATAATTCAGAAAATCTAGCCTCATACTGATCTACAGTCAACCCCTTTTGTTCTAGCTGAACAAATTCAGTAATCTTTCTATTCTTAGCACAATCAGAGAAATGCTTCCTATTGAAGGCTCTAACAAACTCCTCCCAGCTAATATCAGCACCTGGTGGAAAGATTATGTCCTTTGAAGCTCTCCACCAAAACTTCGCATTTCCCTCAAATTGGTACTCTGCTAAGACTATTTTCTCAGCATTAGTGCAATCCAACAGCCGGAAAATTCTTTCCATTCCATCAATCCATTGCTCTGCCTCCTCAGGACTTCCCATTCCATTAAACTTAAGTGGCTTCAACTTCAAAAACTGCTCCACTAGTCCTTGAGTACGGCGTTTCGCTCCGGGCTGTTGCTGCGCCTGCCTCTCCATCAGATTTCCAATATTGACTAATGCCTGCAGGATATCTTCCATTCGGGGTTCAGCCCTTGCAGCAGAGGCTTCAGCCTTCGATGGATGAGCACTTCCAGCTCGCACCATAACTTTCCTGCAATTTCCAAGCATTGCCTCAGGAATAATCTGAGACTCACTGCCTCCACTTAAAGCAATTACTATCACTACATAAGTAACATATACATGTTACTGGCACTTAAAATAACTCCAAACAAACTACTAGGGATCTACGAGTGGATTCTCATCACCCGTTATTCAATTATTTCATTTTAGATCCTATGATGTGTATTGTCATCATGTTCCTCAATTTCCAAATGAGGCTCCTTATCACTCCACCTATAACCATTCGCTCTGATACCAAAAAAAGGCGGCGGCTGTGACACCTCGAACCCTTCGCAGGTCGTCACTAGCGCCGGTGTTACACTTTCTTCTCCTATTTGCCTATCTTGTACTTAAAACAAGCGCCGTTAATCACGGGCATTTTTTTTTTAAAAACGAATCGGTCCCAAACGCGACTCATAGCGGAAGCAAATTAAACATTACCATCTATCCCCCTACCAATCCATTATACAAATACACACCCCTAATCATCATGATTTAAAAGATAAGCCATGCCACTTTTATTTACATAATATCGTGATGGGTTTTTCACGGGTCGATACAACAAAAGGAGACCAAGATTTTCAACCACACTCGGCCTCATCCCAAAAAGATACTACGACCCCTAAAGAAGATCACATGACATCCCCCACCCAACAGTGGCGGCTACTCCCAAAAAGATGACACCAGCTCTCTACCCTTCACGCAACCATCACACCCATCCAGGTGCATCGGGTGGTGGTGGCGGCAACATCCCCCTAAACACTCCGTCTCGGCGGACATGAACAGACAAAAACTCCTGGATGACTGGGCCCTCAGCCAGGCCCACGTCGTACATAACCAGCACAAGCACTCGCACAAATGTCAGTCCAGGGATAGTGACGCAGTCGATCTCCGTACATTCTACTTCTACATCTGACGGAATACCGTAGAAGGTGCCTCGCGTGACGGTAGGAAGCGGCATCTTTCTAATCTGAAATGTTATATCCAAAAGGGGTGAGTACAACTACTCAGCAGATAGAGAAATCCAATAACATCCAATTGCATCATGCAATTTCACATACATTGCAGGCATTGCTTACCTTTGATGTCATACGCATTCATGCATCATCATATCATACATATCATCATCATGGCATCTCATATATCATTATCACCATCATGCATTTCATCATGCATATCATATATCATGGATGATCATCATATCACATCACGCATCATTATCATCATCATCATCCCATGCATATCATCATGCATATCATATATCATCATCATTACATCAGCATATGCATATCATATATCATGGGTGATCTTCATATCATATCATATATCGTTATCATCACATCATCATGCATATCATATATCATGGGTGATCATCATATCATATCATATATCATTATCATCATGCATCATCATGCATATATTATCATAGGTGATCATCATATCACATCACATGTCATCATCATCATGCATCATCATGTCATGAGTTAATTATCATCTTTATCTTTCAATTTTGATCACCACATCACCCATTTCTCAAATCATCAATCTCATCATCAACCCTTCGGGCAAAAACCTCCGACAAGGTTCTATCATCAACCCTTCGGGCAGAAACCTCCGACAGGGTTCCCGGCCAACTCAGCCATCCCATTTCCGGGCATCTCGCATCTCAACTAGCATCACGAGGCATTCTCTTCGGGCAAAAACCTCCGACAGGGCTTCCGACCTTTACCCTTCTAGCCAGGCATCCCGCACCCAAATCCTGGTGTCGCGAGGCATCCCTTCGGGCAGAAACCTCTGACAAGGCTTCCGGCCCCCCACATTCTGGGCATCCTGAAACTCCCAGGGAATCTCTGAAATTACGCCACCAGGCCACCAGACAACATCCTCCACCACAACCTCATTCTCATCCACATTTATCCTTTTATCTCAATTTAACATGGCAATTGGCATGACATCAAACAATTCACACTTGCATTTCAGTTCACATGTCATACACATGCCAAAGCTTAATCACATATGCATTTCAACTTAATGCATGTACAAAGACCTCATCACACAAGTGCCACACAAATGGAATTGAATCCATGGCCAAATAAAAATCCATTTTATTATTATTAGTATTATTATTATTATTGTTATTATTATATTATTATTATATTATTATATTATTATTTATTTCCATAAATATTAAATTTAATATCTATGATTTTTCCCAAAATCATGATACTCAAAAATCATTAAACAAACAAATAGAATCACAATTTCATACAAAATTTGTGGCCAAATTGAATTTCTTATAATTTCACAATTTTCACAAAATAGCACCTTATATTCGGATAATGGCCAGACTTGCACAATTTCCAAATAAATTTGATTAAAATATCCATATGGCCTTAAAAAATTACGAAATTTTACAGGGTGATAGCCAACACATTTTCGTACCTTTTTCATTAAGAACTCTATGCCAAATTATTTTTTGATTTATTTCTAGAACCCTACGAAGCTTCTGAAACCACGACCGTGACGTCCAGAACACACTTCTCCGAATTTCTTAGTTTTCACCCATCAATTCTCTTTCGTTTCTTCTGAAATTTGAGTATGTTATGTACCAAGGTGTTCTTTACAAGTTTCATGAAGAGATCTAGGCCAAATAACCAGATTATGCTCACCATTTTAGTCCATGAAGTCTCGGGTGTCTCGGTACACCTCACCAGAATCAACCATCTCCAAGATCTAGCCGATTTACTAGGCTACACTCATTCATTTCTCTTCAAATTTGAGTATGTTGTAGCTTAATGTGTTTCCTACAACTTTCAAGAAGACAACAAAGTGAGATCTCCAACATAAATCAATATGCAAACAAGAAATCGACAAGAGGTCAGTGAAAATTTCGCAGATCTAAGTCTCCGTATAATAGAACTTTTGACCCCTCAAATCTCCATCGTTTTCTACGAATTTTTAGTATGTCATAGTACAAGACGTCAGCTTCAACTTTCATGAGACACCGAAGCCAAAATCAAACTCCAAACCCACATGCAAACTCGAACAAGCCACTGACTCCAACAAACCGAACGAGAACAGTCACACGGTTTACAAATAACAACTCCTACCTCGGTTTTTCGCACGAATCATACCTAAAATCTCACATGCAAACACCACAACAAACATGCAAGAGAAGTTACGGACTCCACTTGCCTTAAAGGTGAACAAACGGCGATGAACGACGGCGTACGGTGGTCGGACAGGGCGGTCGAACGACGAGAACATGGCGGCACCTCCCTCTCGGCTCCGCCTCCTCTCTCTCCCTTTCGGTCCCTCTCTTCCGCTCGAGCTCTCTCTCTCGCACACCTCTCTCTTTGGACGAAAATGAAGCAAGAAGTCCGGCCACTCTCTCTCTGTTCACCCCTTTTATATCCCCTTAAAGCCCATGATTAGTAATGATTGATTCACCTAATGTCCAACCAATGCATGCTCTCCTTTGTGCCACATGTAATTTTTATTTTTTTGAATTTGAATGGGCTTGGGCTTAGGCCCATCCGGCCACTTCCTTTGGGCTGGTCGAGCTCCCTTCTTGGGCCCTAATGGGCCGACTAGCTTGGCCCACCAAGCTTTAGGCTAATGGGCCCAAGGCCCATTTTGAAAATTAATCCCTTTTTTTTTTTGAATTCCTTTTTATAAATATTTCTAAATTCAAATTTCATCTTGGCCAAAGTCTTGGGATATATTTTTTTGAAATTTAAATCATATGGCCAAGCATTAATCTATTAAATTTGAATTCCCACAATCACAAGCATAATTCATTTAAATTAAAAGACTAATTGGCTAAGGCATAAGCCAAAAGAAATTCTATCACCTAATGAAAGATTTTTAAGACACCTTAAGGCTCGGCCTTGAATTTCTGGGATGCCACAGTACGAGCCGGCTCAGAGTTTGATTTCCGAACGCAGGGCTCAAATTGCCTTCCCCTTCAAAGATCAGTCTCTTACTCTCTCTCTCTCTCTCTCTCTCTCTCTTTTCATTGAGAAGAATTCTAATAGATTTTGGAATGTGTTTGCACCGAAAAGTGATCAAGTTGTCAATATGAATAAGCGTGTGACTAGAGCGTGATTATTGTCAAGCAAATGCCCAAGGATCAATATCAACAACGATGACATCAATTATTATTGGCGATCGATTGTCGCCATATGTATGGCTGACGATGGTTGAGAAAAATATTGATTAATGAGATTGCCAATCTATCAAGGCATCAAGAGAAAGTAAAACATGTGGCAAGTATTAGATTGTAGTTACAAGACGAGAGTTGTTGGAAAAACAAAGTGATTGAGGTCACGAAGCAATAGGCAAACGTTTTCAAAGGAACATTCAAGAAACAAGATCATGGCATCGTGAACGCATGAGCACAAAACCTTCAGAGATGGAGGAACATGGATACAAATGCGGGACAAAACTGCTCAGAGCAGTTATGGCACAATCACCGTGAATACGCCGATCATCAACTAGAAGCCCCCGACACAAATTAAAGACATCTACTATCTTTTAATTATCTTTAATTTCCTGTACTGTACTTTTATCTTTTTGATTCGTATTGTTAATTAAATTCCGACATATTTCTTAGCTGTAATTCTTATATCCACGTTATCAATAAAATTCTAATGTGTATCTTTTTCATGGATGTCCCGTTGTCAATTAAATTTCGATGTAGCATTTTTGCGTTATCAATCTCTCGTTGTCAATTAATTCTGGTATAGTTGTTTAAGTTTGGTTTCATTGGAGAGTTTGTATTTTCCATGCCCTATCTCGATTAAATTCTAGCATGATTTGTATTTGTACAATTCAATTTGAATTAATGTTGTTGATTTCGTTATTATTTGTGATATTTTTTGTCTGGGGTCCGCGCAAAACCTACGCAAAACCTATCTCCTCCAAATAAATCCGATGAATAGATTGTTGATGGAAGGTATTTTGTCGCGGCAGAAATTCTGGCGGAAAAATACAATATTCATCTCGAAACATTAAAAAGACTGTTGACCTAGTTTTTTCCTGCCAAATCCACTGGGAATTACCATATTGGGGTGTAGGACCTAAAGTTAATGCCTCAACCACCTTGTGTGACGCAGCCACTCCTAAGTAGTCATGACTCTTGCGGTCTCAAGTGACAACAACCGTCCTCTCTCTCTTTCTCTCTCTCTCTCTCTGCACACAGAGAGGTTTCAAATTTCAAAGCACGCTGCCACCATGAGATGGTAATGAGCCTAGGCAGTGGTTGCAACCACAAGATATAGCTAGTTGCTTGCTCGCTCGCTTTCTCTACCATTTAAAAGAAAATAGAATTTCGAACAAGAATACAAGGACCATCGCTGCTATCATTCCTTAAATCAAGTGAAGATCATTTTCAAAAGTATCGACCGAGACTTGGACGAATCATTCAGTGGAGAAAGTACTCTTCTACTTCGGTTTAACATCGTCCTTGCTTTATCCGCTAAATCCAAGAAAAGGAGATAAGCAGAGTGCTTAAGTACACTGAATAGATCCGACATATGCCATATTCAAATTGTTGGAATTCAAGTCGATGGAAGATAACTTACCTTTATCCGATGCGCAAACAACAATTAACCCCGGAACGAACGTTGAATTGCGGATGAATCATGAACAAAAATACTTCACGTTGGTCTAAATGCAATCACAAGGAAAACACCCGATTTTCACAGCGTAAATGCCAATTATCCTTGTAAAGGAGAAATGAAACACCTTCTTTCTTTTTAATGGAAAGGAGAGAGAAAGGAAAAACTATTTCTTTCTAAGCGTACGTTCTACTAACCTTCTCAATGGTTGTCTTGAGGAGTCTTTTATATGACTCACTCATACCCTTTCAAAGGGTGTCTTTCCATCGTAGCATATCAAGACGAAACGGTGCGTTCTCATCGCACCCCATTATGGACATACTAATTAAGTACAATATCTCTCACTTAGACATGATGGGCTTGATAGCACTCTTTCAAGAATATAAGACATTCAACATTCATCAACTTTACAAAACAATTCATATTGGCAAGTAAGCCGTATGATCAGTGAGTACACCTGCATTTGAGAGCTCAAATTATGCACCTGTTATGGATGACATAATGGTTATAACCCCAAAAAGAAATAAACAATCGATGTCTCACAGTGCCCCAGACATATTTTGTTACATCAATCCAAGTATACATATCCACTATTCTCAAAACAACATGCATTTACAATTATATCCGTAACCACAGAGGGCGATATAATTAGTTGACCAGTAAATACATGTGATAAATGTAAAACAACAATAGTTTTCCTTCGCACTCATGTCTCTTTCCATTTCAGAATAACTGCTTTTCTAGACACGTCCCACAAACCCATATCTATTCATGACTGCCGGTAACATACTAAAGTAGCAACATTAATCTTTCACTTTAAGAACATAGTAAAAAGTAACATAGGGCATAAAATGAGTTAAATTATAAAATATCTCAAGAGCTCACACGATGAGTAAATATGGATAATTTTACTCACATTTCCTTGTCAGTCATATAATGCGCATGTAGTATGAATTACATGCTATAGTGGATTTATCTTTCTATAAGAGCGTATGTCATTTATTAAATATATACACTATATGGATCTTAGCCTAAACATAGTCACGTGCTTCTCACGTACTCATGTTTAGCTCGAGTGCTATATCTGCTCGCTTTCTATAGCGCCCAATTAAGTACTCGCATCTAGCATTTTTTCGGCATACATGATTGTGGGACTATCATATTTGGTCTTATTACAAACAAATCACAAACCTCATCTTAACTCCAATCAAGACGACATATTATTTTATGTACTCAACTTGCTATACATCATTTATTTATACATAATGTCTCATCTCAACGTGCTAACTATAGCACTTGAGGTAATTGCTCGTGTGAGTGAGCTAATCATTGCTGCTGACATACTTTTCAATAATATATATGTGTATGTGTTAGTCTCATAATGGATTTGTATTTATTGATAAAACATCAAAGTCACTAATAGGCAACAAGTACAATACATATGTTCACAAATACATAAACCAATGATCCTCTACAATAACACATATCACATTCTACGCAATCCTATTAACATCCAATGGGTCAAGAATATGTCTCTATGAACAGCCTTCGTAAATGAATCAACAATAATTCTATTGGTTGAAATATATTGTAGGATCACTTCTTTCTGCAATATTATATCTCTTATGAAGTTGTTCTTTATGTCAATGTGTTTCGTCCTTCCATGATACTTGAGATCTTTCATATAGGCAATGGCTGCTTGACTATCGCAATAAACTATTACCGGTCTTGGAACCTCAGCGATAGTAGCTAAATTTTTTAAGAAACGTTTTAGCCATATTGCTTCTTGCACTGTGGCAGAACATGCAATAAATTCTGCCTCCATCTTAGACAAGGCCGTGCATGTCTGTTTCTTGTTATTCCAAGAAATTACATTTCCATTGAGCAAGAATGCATATCCAAAAGTTAATTTACGCTCATCCAAGTCTTCACCCCAATCAACATATGAATAGCCTAATAGGCGTAAATCATTCCCTTGGTAACAAAGTCGATAGTCCATAGTGCCTTTCAAGTATCTCAGGGTCCTCTTCACTGCTTTCCAATATGCTTGATCGGGATTTGATTGATATTGGCTCACTAATCCCACAGCATAACATATGTTGGGTCGAGTATACATCATAGCATACATCAAACTTCTGATGACATTAGCGTAAGGAACAGTTTCCATTACTTTAATTTATTTTATAGTCTTAGGACATATCTTAGTACTTAGGCCTTCACCTTGCATGACAGGGGTATCAATGGGATTACAATACTACATATTGAAACGTTCAAGAATCTTCATAATATAAGACTCTTGTGATAAAATAAGGAGTTTTCTTGATCGATCTCTTTCAATCTTAACTCCTAATATATAAGCAGCTTCTCCCATGTCTTTCATTTCAAAATTGGAGGACAACCATTCTTTTATGGTGATAACCAAAACCTTGTCATTTCAAATCAATAGAATATCGTCCACATAAAGTGATAAAATCATAAATTTATCTTCGGACCGCTTGATATATATAGTGATCTTCTTCGATCACCGTGAAACTAAAAGTTATTATGGCTCGATGAAAATGAAGATACCACTGTCTAGATGATTGCTTAAGGCCATATATTGAGGGATGAAATTTGCAAATTTTATACTCTTGACCTTTAGTTATGAAACTTATTGGTTGTTTTATATAGATTTCCCCATCTAGTTCTCCATTGAGAAATGCCGTCTTTATATCCATTTGATGTAATTCAAGATCAAAATGTGCAATGATGGTTCAAATAAGGCATATTGAGGCAAACTTTACAACTGGTGAAAAGGTTTTCTCATAGTCTATACACTCTTGTTGAGTATAACATTTCGCCACAAGACGAGCCTTATACTTTTCAATTGATCCATCCGCCCTTTGCTTAATCTTAAAGACCTATTTGTTTCTAATGGCCTTACAATTGGGTGGTAGGTCAACCAAGTCCCAGACATGATTTGCCCTCATTGACTCCATTTCATCTTCCAAATTTTTTCTCCATTCTTCCTTATAAGAGGATGAGAGAGCCTCTTGAATAGTCTTAAGTTTGGCATCGTCTTTCTGAGCAATCATAAATACTTCCCCTTTAATCTCAAAACGACAACGGGAAATATTTTTACGATTACTTTTACGCAATTGAATTTTTCTTTAATTCAATTTGTCAGGCGATGCAACACTCCCACTAGGTTTTGTGTGTTAAGATAAATCTTCATTTCCCTCTATAACATTAGTGGGTGTGTTATTAGGATCTTCCATCTCATATAATTAGAATTCCTTATTAATCTCACATCTACTAGGAAAATCGTTTTCCAAGAACATGACATCTCGTGACTCATTTTCAGTCATACTTCCATCAGCTTGTTCACTTGTGAACGCATACCCTTTTGAGTGTTCAGAATATCTTATAAAGATACATTTCTTCCATCTATGACCTAATTTGCCATATTTATGGGAATAATCATGAATATAAGCTGCACATCCCCATGGACGTAGAATACTCAAGTTTGGTTTCCTACCAGTCAACAATTCATAAGGGGTGGAAGTGACTGGTTTTGAGGGCACTCGATTAAGTACATGGGTAGCAGTCAATAACGCTTCTCCCTAATAGGAAATAGGTAAATTTGCTTGTGCCATTATAGACCTAATTATTTCCAATAGGGTTTTATTCCTTTTCTCAACTAACCCATTTTGTTGTGAAATACCATGAATAGTCAATTGTCGTATAATTCCCTTTTCATAACAAAGAGTCTTGAATTGCTTCGATAGATACTCACGTTCGCGATTGGGTCTCAATGCCTTTATTGTTTTGTTCAACTGATTATCTACCATCGTTATATATCGTCTAAAGCAGTCTAATGCTTCTAACTTATGGGAGATCAGAAAAATATAACCGAAATGTGTAAAGTTATCTATGAAAGTGATGAAATATGAAGCTCCTTGCCTTGCCCTCATATTCAAAGGACCACAAATATCAGAATGTATGAGTTGTAATGGAAATTCAGCTCTAATCCTTTTCCCAAATGGTTTTCTAGTTGCATTTCCTACTACACAATGTTCACATACGGGTAGATTAACATTAGTGAGTGATACTAAAAGACATTCTCTAGCTAATCTTTATATTCTTTGTAACCTAATGTGACCTAATTTAGCATGCCAAGTACTTGCATCAATCTCAACATTACTAGAAGATAAAATTAAAAAAAAAAAAAACAACCATCGACATTAATATTGTACTGATCATAGTCAATGTCTAACACCATAAAACCATTTGATACATGACCTTAACTATAATAAACGGTTTCATACAAAATGTCAACACAATCACCATGAAAATTCAATACATAACCTAGGCTAAAAAGAATAACTACGGATACCAAGTTTCGTTGAATATCTGGAGCATAGAGAATATCATGTAGGAATAAGCTTCGACCACTACGTAAAATTAATTTATATGTGTCGATACCCTTCACTTCAATTCTTGAGTTATTCCCAACATATATCCATATTCTTCCAGGTTGTATCCGACGATACTCCACAAATGCTTCTCGGTCTCTAGTTACGTGGTCTGTTGCTCCTGAGTCTACAGTCCACATTGGATGAGATTCAGCAAGTATTACAATGCTAAAAACAAAAGTATTACTTAAAGTAATGAAGTAATAGGGTACCTCTTTCGGCTTAGTCCATTCATGAGCAAAGTGACCTATCTTGCCATAATTATAGCATTCCATCTTGGCCTTGTCCTTCTTCCTCCCACGCTTCTTGCGTCAGAAAGTTTTAGCCCTTTTAGGTGCATGATCAGTCTTCTTCCCTTTGTTGTGAATTGATGATTCCTTTTGTGCTTGAAGCCCGAAACTTTGCGCGAACTCGATTTAGCAACATAAGCATGGGTAGAGGATCTCGCAACCTTTAAGCACTCATCCTCTAATTCCAAATGACGCGTTATATCATCAAAAGTGACAATATTCTTATTATGCGTCATATTGATCTTCATATACTCTCAATTGTCAGGAAGAGACCTTATAACAGCTTGAACTTGCTATTCATTAGTAAGGGAGTGACCTGCCGACTTCAGCTCATGAATCATATTTGACATCTCCAGAAAATGCTGCCTCATCGTTACATTTGGGCACTATTGGTATGTGTCAAACTTGATGGTGAGTCTCCTTAGCTTAGTAACAGATGTACCCACAAACTTATCTTTTAAGGCAACCCACATAGTTTGAGCTTTATCAAAACTTTCAAACTCATACATGAGATCATCTTACATACAATTCAATAACATGATGCGAGGAATGCTATTTTTTTTTCTTCGAAGCTTGATAAGCTTCTAGATCTCTCATGTGTTGAGTTGAAGTTCCATGTTCAAGTTCATCCATGGTGTGGTTGAGGGTTTCCAAAACCTCTTACTCCTCAATGATGTACTGAACATTTTGGTACTAAATATCACAATTGTTACTGTTCAGCTTCTCACCCTTATTGAGGTCAACCACAACGGTCTTGGATGCCAATGTCATAATCAATTGCTATAACACATTGACATAATAAACGTAGAATCAATGCTAGCACACTTTTCAGAGTAACACACATATTTAATTTGCAGTAAAGACAAACTAAATTAATGATAATTCAACAAAAGACACAAAAACGAAAGTTCACTATGTTCCCAATCAGCTCCTATGTACAATTGTTCTATTATCATTAATTAGTTTAATTTGCGCAAATTTTAAGTTCTAGGTGAGAACTCCTTTGAATTCTACCAATCTACGAACTCCAACTAGAAAAAATAATTATATGACCTCATGTAATTTCTGCATTTTTTCATTAACATAAAAGTATAGCATGATGTGAACCAACGTACCAAAAACAATCATGCAGCAATTCTAATCAAAACTGCAATTCAACATATATTAGAAAAACTAGGATTTCTTACCATTGTTTGAATTTTCTTGGAACTAGAAAATTGCAAGTATATTAAACTATGTACATGCTATTGTCGAACCAAGCCTACACAGCATATATGATAATATTTTCATATAGGCTAGCTACTGTATTTCCAAAACCATAAGGAAATTCAAGCTAAAAATGAAGAAAATGTGCATTTATACCCTAAAAAATACACATAGTTAGGGTTCCGTACATAATTTCATACATTTATAAACTCCAAACATGCAAAATAACTATACCACAGTGTAGAGAACATTCATACGATCCAAAACGCCGGAAACCACACTTCGATCGGAGGTCTCACGCGCCTGCACGCGTTGCCCGAGTGTGCGGCACGTGTGGTGCACGCGCTAGCGAGCTTAAACGGCTCTTGGCCGGTCTGACCGGTCGGATTGGGTCGGTTTGAGGGTCGGTCATTGGCCAGGTAACTGTTGCCGAAGTGACATCATCAACGACGTCATCTGGCAGTTACCGATTGTTTGAATGACGTCATCTGTGACATCAGCACGCACCGGTTCGCCGATGCGTGTGTGACGCTCACACGCTAGCTTTTCCAGCGCGTGTGGGCGCGTCCGACCTCTTCCGGCGACGATCAACCCACCGTCGAACTCATCTCGACGAGTACTTTCATCCTATATATTTGAAAATTGATTTTGGCCAAAAAAGTATTCTGAAAAATGGCCAAAAACGTATGGGTTTACGCGATCCAGAACCCGTTCTTCAATTCGGTTCATTTTCGACAATTCAGATAGTAATTCCAAGCAATAAACATCGAAACAGTGTATATTTCATACTCTTGATCTCGATATGAAATAGTAAATGAGAAAATTCAATGAAAACAAGGCATAAATCATGACTTGGCTCTGATACCAATGTTGGAATTCAAGTTGACGTAAGACGACTTACCTTTATCCAATGTGCAAACATTAATTACCCTAGAACGAATGTTGAATTGTGGATGAATCACGAACAAAAATACTTCACGTTGGTCTGAATGCAATCACGAGAAAAGCACCAAATTTTTATAGCGTAAATGCCAATTGTTCTTGTAAAGGAGAAACTGAACGCCTTCTTTCCTTTTGATGGAAATGAGAGAGAAATGAAAAACTATTTCTTTCTGAGCGTACGTTCTGCCAACCTTCTTAACGGTTGTCTTCAGGAGTCTTTTATATGACTCACTCACACCCTTTCAAAGGGTGTCTTTACATCGTAGCATATCAAGAAGAAACGGTGCGTTTTCATCGCACCTCATCATGGACGTACTAATTAAATACAATACAAATCAATGCACGTGGACGGCATAATTTGTGTATTTGTATGAAGGATAGTCAAGCCACAAAGGCTCAACCACTCTGGCTTTAATGATGATGATGATGATGATGCTGGCTTATGTCTTTTCTTTACCCTAAAGTGGGGTGGGTTGGATCGTGCAAAGTTGTCGTGTTGGCTGTGTAACAGCAAATTCTGAAAAAGTTCCATCTCGATGCAAGCCAATTTGGAGTTCGATTTCTAGACGTCGGGCTCGGATTGCCGCACTCTACAAAGATTGGTCTCCTACTCTCTCTCTCTCTTGTTCATTTAAAAGGATTCTAGTGCGTTTTCAAACGTGTTTGCAGCCAAAAATGACCAAGTTGTCAATACAAATAAGCACGTGACTAGAGCATGAATATTATCGATCACACCACCTGTAATTGACACCCACAGGGATCGATATCAATAGCAATGCACATAAATGTTCATTGCAAATCAATTATCGATATACGGTGACATATGACTGACGACGGTTGACAAAGGTATTGATTAATGAGATTGGTGAGTTTTTGATGCATCAAGAGAAGGTTAGACGCATGGTAAGTATCAAGTTGCAATTATAGGAGAGAAGTTGTTGGCAAAACAAAATGATTGACGTCATGGAGCAATGGGAGACGTTTTCAAAGGAACAACCGTTTGGCGAACAAGATCATGGCATCATGAAGGTATGGGCACAAAATTTTCAGAGATGGAGAAACATGGATACAATTGTTGGACAAAACCACTCAAGAACAATTATGGCACAACCACTATAAATACCACTAATCATCAAATGGATAACCTCAGCACAAATCAAACAAATTTACTATGTTTCAGCAATAATTACTTTCCCGCATTTTTATTTTTCAGACTCATGTCACCGATTAAATTCCACCATGTTTCTTAATTATAGCTCTTAGATCCACGTTGTTGATTAAATTCCAACATAATATCTTTGTGCTCTCAAATTTTATTGTTGATTAAATTTCACCACAGTTTGTCTATGTCCATGTCGTTGTAGAGTCTATAATTTCCAAGTCCTACCATTGATTAATTCCTATGGGGAATCAGGGCAGAACCCATCCCTTCAAATAAAAACCAAAAAACGATTCTTAGTGAAATGTATTTCGTCGAGAGATAAATTCCGACGAAACGATGGGATGTTCATTTGATGTGAGTTGAATGCCTTAAAAAGATGTTGACCTAGATTTTTCTGGACCAAATTAATTGGGATTCCCATTTTGGGGCTAGCACATAAAATTAATGCCTCAACCACCTTGCAAGATGGGACCGCTACCACCCCCAGGTGGTCATATGACTCTTGCAGTCTTAAGTGACGGCGATCATTCTCCCCTCCCCCTTCCTCTCTACACACGCAAGGGTTTCAGATTTCATGGCATGCTGCCGCCGTGAGGTGGTCATGAGCCTCGGCAATGGCAATCGCAAGGTACAGCTAGCTGCTCACTCGCTCTAAAAAAATTCATGAACCATTTTGAAAAGAAAAATATGGGGGTACTTTTGAATTTCGAACAAGAATACAAGGACCATCGATGGTATCATCCCTCAAATCAGGTGAAGATCATTTTCCAAAATAACTACGAAGACGGGGATGAATTGTTTAGCAGGGAAAGAACTCTTCAAGTTCAGTTTAAAGATAGTTGATACTTCATCAGCTGAATCTCGGAGGAGATCTGTTGAGTGGTTAAGTATTTGGGTAGATTCTACATTCAAATCAATCCACATGGATCGCATAATTTGTGTACTTCTGCAAAGGATAGTCGAGACACAAAATTTCAACCACTCCATGTTATAATAATAATAATAATAATAATAATAATAATAATAATAATAATAATAATAATAATAATAATAATAAATATTATCTAATGTTATCTACCTAGTTATTGATGGTGTGGCAACTGATATGTTAGTTGTATTATGTGAAAGCATTATTATTATATCGTTGTTTGATATCAAGTATTATTTGCTTTATGTTATCATTAATTGTTGTGAGTAGTTCATAGAAGTTTTTGTAACTTCATAGAATTTATTTTGCATGGACAATTATATTAGTGATAGTTTTAAGTTAGGAGTTTTGGAGGATGATTGGAAACATAGTAACCTCTTGATTTTGAAATATAATTTGAAATTATTCATTAATATGATGGTTTTATGCAAAATAGATGCATAGATGATAGGCATTAATAATTCGTGCATATATGTCTGATATGTTCAGATCGATGGATTCAGCAACTAAGAACATAATTGCTGATTTGAACAAAGAATACAAAATGAACGGTGAGAATTGTGAAATATTGAATATGAAAATTCAATGTGTGCTTGGAAAGAAAGAAGCACTAGAAGCTCTTGACCATGTTATGGAAGAAATTGAGGATGCTGTGCGCCACCTTGAGCTAGTAGAGGACTACCTCAATGCATTTGAGAAGGAAACACATATTTGCTATATTGCTTCCAGCTCAGAAGGAGCTTCGAGCTCTAAGCGCAAACGCATTGATTCGTTCAATATGTGAAAATACAAGGGATCAAGTCTTTCTTGCAAGAAACCAAGAGCTGACCAACATAAGAGAGGAAAACGTCATCAAGTGAAGAGTATTTTAAGGGTGAAGTGTTATAATTGTGACCAGAAGGGTCACTATGCTTGCGACTGTCGCAAGTCAAAGAAGGTACTTACCCCTCGTACTCTAAAGAGCTTTGCTAATGTGTTAAGTTCTGTATTCTTAGCTGAATCTAATCCTTTGTGGACTGTAGATTTGAGAGCGACAGACCATGTAGTGAAGGATAGAGAATCCTTCGTGGAATTTTGACGAGTACCAACTGGAACTAAGTGGATCTATGTAGGAAATAACTCTAGAGTTGAAGTTAAAAGGATTGGCACCTACCAATTGAATATGCGTGGTGGACGCACCTTGTTCCTATGTGATGTATTATATGCTCCGGAGATTCGTTGAAATTTAGTGTCTGTTTTGGTGTTGGTTAAGCTTGGTTTTAGTGTGAACTTCCATAATATCGGTGTAGATTTGTATTTGGATACAAACTACTATGGTTGTGGCCATTTTATTGATGATTTTATTATACTAAATGTTGGCTATGGTGATGCTAATGTTTATTGTTCCATTTTCACATCTTCTACTTCATATGATAATGATGTGAATATGTGGCATGCTAGACTTGGTCATATTGTTCAACAACGTATGAATAGACTAGCCAAAGATGGCTTGTTAGGCAATATTGAAAAAGTCAATTTGCCCATATGTGAGCATTGCTTAGCAGGGAAAATGACAAGAAAACCATTTGGAAAAGGTAAAAGAGCTGAATTTCATCTGCATTTAATGTTTGTGGTCCAATGAATGTGTGAGGAAGGCATTGGGCTGTTTATTTAATTACTTTTATAAATGATTATACTCGATTTGGATATGTCTATTTGATTTTTCATAAATCTGAAGCATTAAGCTGTTTCAAAAGGTTTATGAACTTGGTAGAAAATCAATTAGACAAGAAAATAAAAGCATTGAGATCCGATCGAGGTCGAGAATATTTATCTGATGAGTTCAGAAAATTATGTGATGAAAAATGAATAGAAAGACAGTTGTCTATTCCATATACTCCTCAACAAAATGGTGTTGCAGAGAGAAGGAACATAACCCTATTAGAAATGGTTAGGTCCAGATGGTGCATGCTAACTTACCTATCACTTTTTGGAGTGATCCGTTGTTAATTGCTGCATATATACTTAACCGAGTGCCTTCCAAATCAGTTACTTCCACTCCATATGAGTTGTGGACAGGTAGAAAACCAAACTTAAGTTTCCTTAAGCCATGGGGTAGTGCTGCCTATACTCATGAGCCCTCTCATAAGTTTGGGAAATTGGGTCCAAGAGGAAAGAAAAGTATTTTCATAAGATATTCCGAACACTTGAAAGGGTATGTGTTCATAGGTGAGCAAGAAAGTGGAAGAATAACTGAATTCGAATCATGTGATGTCACATTATTAGAGAATGAATTTCTTAAGAAGGGCGAAATAGGTGAAGATCACTTCCTATTTGAAACATTGGATCAAGATAATAATGTTAGTGGAATTCGTCCAAGTAGGAGTAATATCAGAAGTGATGAATTGAATTCATTTCATTCTCAATTACAACCATATGATGAGACGACATCATCATTATCTAATCCTAATTGGAGCATAATGGGGAATGATGTACAATCTCCCATACGACGAACAAGTCACAAAAGTAATCCCCATCGACGTTTTGACATTGAAGGGGAAACTTTTATAATTGCCCCATAAGATGAGGATGAGCCAAGAAATATACATGAGGCTCTAAGTTGCCATAGTAAGGAAAAATGGATGCATGCAATGGGAGAGGAAATTGAGTCAATGAAGTCAAACCATGTTTGGGAACTGGTTGATCTTCCAAAAAGATGCAAAGCTAGTGGGAACAAGCGGGTTCTCAAAATAAAGCATAAAGCTGATGGCTCGATAGAGAGATATAAAGCCCGCCTTGTCACGAAAGGGTATAATCAACATGAAGGAATTGATTATGAGAAGACATTTTCTCCTGTTGTGAGATTTACCTCAATTCGCATTATTCTGGCAATAGTGTCAATTATAGATCTTGAATTACATCAAATGGATGTAAAGACTGCTTTTCTCAATGGAGAATTGGATAAGGAAATATATGGAACAACCTGTTGGTTTCATTACAAAAAGGCCAAGAAGAAATGGTATGTCGACTTTTGAAATCGATATATGGTTTTAAGCAGTCGTCGAGACAATGATATATACGTTTTCATAATGCCATAATGGCATATGATTTTACAATGATAGAAGAGGATCATTGTGTATATATCAAAAGATCCAAAGATCAATTTGTGATCATATCATTATATGTTGATGATATACTAATTGCCGGAAGCGATATGGAGTTTGTTAATACTGTCAAGAGTTGGTTATCTTCCAACTTAGAGATGAAGGATATGGGTGAGGCTGCATACATTATTGGAGTTAAGATTTCAAGAGATCGTTCAAAGAGATCGTTATCTCTTTCGTAAGAAACATACGTTATCTCTTTCGTAAGAAACATACATCAATAATATTCTTGAACGATTTCGTATGCAAGATTGTAAACCCATAGACACTCCTATTGCAAAAGGTAAATGATTAAGCCATAGATTGTATCCAAGGACTCCACAAGAGAAGGAACAAATGAAACATGTTCCTTATGCTAATGCTGTTGGGAGCTTGATGTACGCTATGATGTGTACAAGACCTAACATATGTTTTGCAGTTGGAATGGTGAGTAGATACCAATCTAATCCAGGTCAAGCACATTGGAAAGCCGTTAAGAGAATACTGAGGCATCTAAAGGGAACTGTTGATTATACGCTGAGTTATCAAGGAAAGGATCTGCGACTCGAAGGCTATTCAGATGCTGATTGGGAAGGAGATTTAGATGAAAAGAAATCTACCTCTGGATTTGTTTTCTTACTAAATAATGGCGCCATATGTTGGAGCAGTAAGAAACAAACGTGTATAGCCTTGTTCACGATGGAAGCTGAGTTCGTGGCATTATCAGCAGCAGTACAAGAAGGTGTTTGGCTTAAGAGATTTTTGGATCATTTATGTGTTATTGGGTATGCTGCAAATCCATTATTGGTTAACTGTAATAGCCAAGCAGCTATAGCGTATACAAAAGATTCAAAATATCATGGCAAGACCAAACACATAGATACCAAGTATACTTTTGTCAAGGATATGGTTGCACAAAAGGATGTGAACTTACAGTACATATCTACGCATAGAATGGTAGCAGATCCTATGACAAAGCCAATACCTAGATATGTGTTTTTATGGTTATGTAAAATCTCTAGAACTGCGTAGAGGCTGATGTATTGAATATTGTAATTTCCCTGAAGTGTTCACATTTAATGAATTTGTGTTTTTCATCATTAATGCCTATGAATCTTTGTTTGACGTTTATGCATCTTAATGCTCAGTGCATTATATTAAATTGAGAAAGTATGTCGGACAGATAAGAGATTAACCCACTCACACGGGTAATCGCCTCTATTTACTGTGTGATAAATAGAGATGAGACGGTTTTTAAGCTTATTATCCAGGTGATAATCGAGAGTTCAAGCTTAAAATATATGTCGCCTTAACTAAGTGTTAAGATGATGACATAATATTTACTATGTCCGAAAGTAAAATAAACCACATATTTTACTTTATTTATCTATGATGCCAGATGTGAGTTCTGATGAATTTTGTGAATGAGTAGATATGTGAACTCAAGTTAAACATTATGTATATCTGAACTATCATTTGTACGGTATTAAAAGTATAGACATACGCTCCATGAGAAATGAGTTAAATACCATAATACGTATTTCATACTACGTATGCATGAGACGACCAATAAGAGTGGCAAAAGTTTGATCTCAACTTTTGTACCGTGTGAAACTCTTGAGGAAAAGAGTTCCTCAATTTAGTGCCCTCATGACTCTTACTTATTATCACGATTTCTATTTAGTGTTTGCTATCTTAGGATGTTTCCAATGGTCATGAGTTGATTCGATCTAATGGGACATTTCTAGAAAAGCAAAATGAACTGAAATTGAGAGTTTAAAGAAAAGAGGAAGATCGAATTTGGAGAATCACATATTAGCTGTGTTCACTGGTCGACCAATTATGACTGTCTTTAAGATAATCATAATTGTGAATATAATATATATCATTGTTTAAAAGAGATCAAAAGAGATATAAATGTGATCGATTGATCTAGGGTACTGCATACTAAATCTACTTAAAGTATGATGCCCATTATGAGTTACTATATATTCCTAATAGATGTATAGCAACGAGCTCTCAAAGTATGCTGGTCGCACGGATTATTCACCAGTATGAATGTTGCAGAGAGGTAAAGAGGATCCTATTTGGCTCACCATGTGCGAGTGGGAGATGATGGTTTTATTTTTTTGTATGATGATGGGCTTAAGGCCCGTCCGTCCATGTTGGGCCTAAAAGCCTGGCCCACAAGATTAGGGCCTATGGATGAAGAGGTGTTACGTTGAGGGGTTATGACTTTTGGGGGAACATATTATGTTGAAGAGTTACGTCTCTTGGAGAAGATGTATTTAAGAGAGAAAAGAAAAGAAGAGAATGTACCTTTTCAAGTGAACGTACGTCAGTCTCTCTCTCTCCCTCAAAAGAAGAAAACCGAAAAGAATACGCTTTGTTTTTCTCCCCCTAATAGCAATAGCATGCTCCTTGACCGGGATCAGATTCTTCCTCGAACTTCAACGTTGGTGTTTAATCTGTGGCTAACAAGGTACATTCGATTCTGTGATGTGCCTTCTGATCGGTGATACATGTGTTTTTCCCGGGCTCGTCTTCAGCACTTGTTTTAGGGGTTCGATTTAGTGTCGAATCCGGTTTTTGGGAATCGGTAATACCCAACATAATCAAATGAAGAAAACCCATATGTTAATATGCCATCACACTATTTATTGATAATGACCAGTTTTTGCTAAACCTTCAAAGACCAGAGTAGTAGAACTACAGAGTCAACTGATCTCAGCCAAGCAGCTTACATTACAAAACAGAGCATCAAAACGATCACATACATAACATATGCTGTAGCATATAGAGAGTAATACTAGGAAACCTCTCTCTTAATACAAATCTTACCTCACTCACTTTTAATAGTAAGCAATACACTTCTTCTTGCAATCCATTGTGCAGCCACCGCCGCCGCTTCTGGTGCCATAACCCCTCCCGGAGTGGCTGTAGGAGGTGAAGCACTTGGCCGGGCAAGTCAGCTTCTTCTTGTAGCACGGGCCCTTGTTCTTGCACACCATGGTGGGCCCCTATATCCGGCCCCGTACCCGCCACAAGTCCCGCTGGCCCACCCGTTCCCAAACCCGCTGTCTGCCCTGAAGAACCCATCGGGACCGTTGTCATTCCCGACCCAATTTCCTTTGGAGGACTCGCAGTCGGACCAAAACAAGTTAGTCCCGTCTGAGGGGAGGGAGATGGTTGAGATGAGCAGCAAAGAGAAGGCCAAGAGGGAGATAGCGGCATTGATGGTGGTGGTTTTGTTCTTCATTGTGTTGAGAGTTTCTAGAGTGCGAATTGGTGTGGAACTTGGTGAGAGGAAATGGGTGATTGCTCTAAGGGAATATTTAAGTGGGGGCATATGGTAGAAGAGGAGGAAGAAAAAGTTAAAAGAGCATTAATGGTGGCTGTGAGTTGGAGGACAGTTGAGGGGACTAGCATTGACAATAGGGTAGGTTGTGCACACTTATTAAGTTCATTTGTTGTTGTTATTATTATTATTATTATTATTTGGCCTAAAAACGTTGTAATTTCATTCAATGATAAACAAAGTTACAACCCGTAGAGAGGGCATCAATACATAGCAAATCCAGTAAAAGTTGGGGAGGTGAGGAAGCCCAATTAGGAGAAAGGGTACCGCGACCATGGGCCTTGGCGGCCCAATCCGCTATAGTATTTGCTTCTCTTATGCAATGCCGGATTTGCAAATGGGGAAAACAGAGGATCAAAGCTGCGGCATTAGCGACAAGTGCACGATAGTCCCATGGCGGTAAACAGAGATGGTTAAAGATCTCCACAAGCATCATACAATCAGACTCGATTGTCGCGACCTATTTTTTTCGGGTGCACCACCTAAAAGTAGGTTAATGGACTACTAAGTTTTTTAAACTTAACTCAGGCTCTCCCAAGCCCATACTAAGTTGCGACTTAAGGTTCAATTATTTAACATGCAAATGATTAATATCTAGAAGTCGCCACTAATCAGTTTATGGTAAGTCGATTAGATACATAAGTAAAATAATGGGAGAATTATTTTACTCCTACGATCCAGAGACTAAGGGCACGGGGACTTGGTTACACTAGATCTCTCTAATGTCCTTTCGATACAATTTCTTTTTAATCTTCAAAAATATTTTTTGCAGGCAGCTGATTTATTTTAATCTAAATCTCTATCATGCAAATATGGTGACCACACGGGTGCTCATTCATTCAACAAATAAATTGCATCACACAAAACAAACAATTTTTTGGGTTTTCTTGAAAATTAGAATTCTTTTATAAAAACGCATTTTTTAACTAAATGACTTAATCTTATTAATATGCAAATTATAATTAAATTGGCCTATTATGCAACTAGTTATTATGCACCTCATGACCTAACTTCACTCATGAACAAATTCTGATTTAATGATTCTATTATGCAAACTAGTTAACATGCACCTAGTATTTTTGCATTTTTTTTATTGAAATTCAGAATTTATGAAAACCCTAATTAATCTATCTAAAAAGGGATAATTTTCTAATTTATTCTAGGGATTAATTTGACTTAAACCCTATCTTTTCTTAGAAAACTATTTTTTTGTTGGAAAAATGAGATAATTAAAATGCGCGAACACTATTTAAAACCCTAAAGAATTAATTCTAGGTTTAACCCTAACTTATTTCAAAAAATGCAATCCTAAAAATGTAATCCTAAAAAAATTCTACTTTACTAAACTTGCATGGTGATTTACTAAATCTATATGCTTAGGCGAAATTTTGATTTTTTGATTTTTTTGTTTTTTTCTTTTAAAAAAGATGAGTAATTATTTAATAAATATTAAATCTAAGCTATCAACAAACTAAAGGATTAAAATAATCGAAAAAATAACCAATTGTCTCACAGGTCAAATTAACGATTATCCTAACCCTAATTATTATGACAAAGAGATCAAAATAATTAAAAATCTGATCCAAAGTCTTACGGATCAAATTAATAATTATAATGATTTAACAATTAAAGTTCTAACAAAAAGCCCAAAAATTAATACAATTAAAAATAATAATCCGATGTGTCTCGGATTAAATTAATAATTATATTATATCCGGACAAAATCCTAGCGAGATAATGCCTACAAAAATGCACAAATATTAACAACGACAAACCGTATTCTAACTTAAGCAATAATAACAAAATTTAAAATGAATAAATGAATGACAATGAAATAAAAAAAAATGAAAAATAAACAACCTAAGGGGACTCAACACATTAGGAGAAGGTGTCGCGCGTTGATTAGTGGGCGGATCAGCAGCGTTAATGGGCGAATAGGTCGCGGGCTGAGGCGGTGCGGGCTGAGGTGCAAGACGGTGGATCTTCAGACGTTAGTTGGGCAGCGCTCAGGAGGAGGGCAGCACAACCGAGGGCTATTGGGCGTCGGAGGGCAGCACTGCGACTTGTAAAAGGAACACAAAACAAAAGCAGCGGCGGAGAAGTCGAGCGCGGGCTACTGGGAGGTGCTTGCGCTGCAACCAGTGGCAACAAACGGTAAAGGAGGCGTCGACAGCTGTCGACCAGAGAAGAGCGGCACTCGGGCAGTAGGCGAAGAGGGCGTCAGGCACTGGTGCAGTGACGGGTGGCGCTCGAAAAGGTCAAAAGCGGCGGGCTTCGTTGGAGCTTCGACGTCAGGTTGGGCAGCAGCAGGTTGCGGGTGCAGAGTGATCATGCACATGCATTGAGTGATTTTTATTTTTTTTTGGAAAATGAATCTCATTTTGAAATGCAATATATGTGATACATTTAAATACTAATGCAAATGATATAGGAACCTACCTGGAATTACTTACCTTCGAGGAGGGTAGAGTAATTCAAGATAGATTGGCGTTACATGTCCAAGACCCGTACCATTCTACGGTTGCCTAAACGAGATTCGCTTTTCAAGACCCGTATCATTCTACGATCACCTAAATAGGGAAATAGATGCTGTCTAGGACCCATACCATTCTACAGTCGCCTAAACGGGTATTCATTTTCCAGGACCCGTACCATTCTACGATCGCTTGAATAGGTGTTGTCTAGGACCCATACCATTCTACAGTCACCTAAACTAGGATTCATTTTCCAGGACCTGTACCATTCTATAGTTGCCTGAACTGAGGTTGTCAGGACTCGTACCATTCTACGGTCGCCTAAATGGGGATTCATTTTCCAGGACCCGTATCATTCTACGGTCACCTTAATAGGTGTTGTCTAGGACCTGTACCATTCTACGGTAGCCTAAATTGTGGTTCATTTTCCAGAACCCGTACCATTCTACAGTCGCCTGAATAGGTGTTGCCTAGGACCCGTATTATTCTACGGTCACCTAAATTAGGATTCATTTTCTAAGACCCGTACCATTTTATGGTCGCCTGAACTGAGGTTATCTAGGACTCGTACCATTCTACGGTCGCCTAAACGAGGATTTATTTTCCAGGACCTATACCATTCTATGGTCGCCTGAACTGAGGTTGTCTAGGACTCGTACCATTCTACGATCGCCTGAACTGAGGTTGTCTAGGACTCGTACCATTCTACGGTCGCCTAAACGGGAATTTATTTTCCAAGACCCATACCATTCTACGATCGCCTGATGAATCTAGGAAAAATCTTTGGGGGCAACTCCATCGAGTGTTAGTACTTGAAAATGAATACCTGTCCAATGACAAGTATTTAAGGTATGGATAGAGATATACTTACCTGGTAACATCTCTGTTCCTTAGAGATATGTCTCCTGTAAAACACAATTGTAGGAGAGGCAATATGCATTCACAGACATGCATTAATTCAAGTAAGGTTCATGCATGATGATTTCTATCATTCTTGCATTACCTAATTTCCATTGGGAAGAATTTCAAAAGGATATTCCAATCTGAACACATGAGTGTTATGGATGTGTCAAATGAAGGATCTTTCGGTCTGAAAGGACTTTGCACTCATCCTCATTAAAAGGGTCGTTTCATCCCGACTTTTGACACAAGATTTTGGCAATCATTCTATCTCACTGTTATCATGCCAAATAAGGTTTTGTGTTGTCTCACAAGTGGTACGACCTTACCAATCTGAGAGGTCTTTAATAGGGACCGTAATGTGGGTCTGGTCAACGGCTTAACAAAAGAGACTATTTGAGTCGAGGCTTTTGAAAGAATGAGTGATATCTGTATCTCTGGGTTTACTAGTCAAGAATCCTGCAAAATGAGAAATGAATAATCTTTGCTCGCACCTCTTCGAGCGATGCTTAAAACATGTGAACCCTTGGGTTAATTCAAGTGCCATAATATAAAGAGACTTTGCAAGGGATGTAACGTAGGCTTGGCTCATGGATTGAGAAATGAAAGGATCATTAGACTCAAAAAGTGTTTAGAGGAGGGTCAAAGTTGATGATCATCTTGACATTTCCACCACTTTCCTTCTTCACCGTCGAAGATTTTTCTTTTCTTTTTTTATATCACAACTCCATTGATTGTAACAACATTTGAGTTTTTTTTAGTGTCGCCTTGTTAGGGATACGACTCACTATATAAAGAGTTTGATTTTTTTTTCTCTTTTCTGGGCATTGGCCACCGGGCACACTGCTTTTTCATGCCCCATTATTTTTGCACTTATTTTTTGAACTCGCACAACCATCCTTTGTAAGCATTCTAAGCCATGTTACTTGAATGGTTCTTTTTGCCTTGCCCCAGTGTAGGGGATGATCACTAACTGGGTTTAATATGAAATGAATTCAGAGGCTCAAGGTGGCGAGTTCCGCCTTTCTCGTCTCTGTCCTCTAGAATTTCCTTCACCTCTTCCACGGTGCCCTAACTCAGCAGCATGGGACCTCCAAGGGGTTTTAATGGGGTTTTGAATGCCTTGACCCCTTCTTCCAAGACCATATGGCATCATCTTAAGCCTCAAAAGTGGAAATGAACAGTACGACGGTTCTCCCCTATCACATATAAAACAAGACTAAGGGAAACATTGTCATGGACCAATGAAATTGCAATAAAGTAAGTAAATTGCCAAATAAGAATTTAGACAACTTACTTTCACCGGGTAGGAATGACAATCACATAGACACACACATGAAGTGTGAGGCTCGATTTCTATCTAGATGGCTTAACAAAGTGGAGCTAAGAGAATGATCTGACCGTTGCAGTCTCACATTAACATGTCAGGTCCTCCTAACTCCGGCTCAGTTGAATGAAATGTCCAATAGTCACGCAGTCTCGTGGATATGGACAAACACATTCGACACCATGAAAAGAATTTCAGGGAAGAGAAGGCCAACCTCTACATAGCGGTCTCGCTTTGGAGGAAGTATCATTCTCAACACCATTATGGAAATCCTATCGCAGCTCAGGTCCGGCCATAGGTTGTGTGTGCAATAGTGTAGTGCTAAAAGCAATAAAACATGCACAACAGTTTAAAGGCAAACAACACTTCTAATCATGGAAAAATAAATCATTCATCCCACACTCCAACTTTCAAGGCAAAGGTTAAGCAAAGACTACTCTTCTTATACCTCCTATCTACAAAAACATTTAACACCTTAGACATGTTAGGGATGTACCTGGTGTTCTTGCTGCCAAATAAAAATATTTTTTAAAGAAAAAGAAAAAATGGCCTAAGTCCACTAAGTGTTTTAACACAAGTCCCAAGCGGAGTCACCAAGCTGTCGCGACCTATTTTTTTAGGTGCATCACCTAAAACTAGGTTAATTGACTACTAAGTTTTTAAAACTTAACTCAGGCTCTCCCAAGCCCATACCAAATCGTGACTTAAGATTCAATTATTTAACATGTAAATGATTAATATCTAGGAGTTACCACTAATCGGTTTACGGTAGGTCGATTAGACATCTAAGTAAAATAATGGGAGAATTATTTTACTCTTACGAACTAGAGACTAAGGGCACAGGAACTTGGTTATACTAGATCTCTCTAATGCTCTTTCGGTACCATTTCTTTTTAATTTTCAAAAATGTTTTTTACGGGCAGCTGATTCATTTTAATCTAAATCTCTATCATGCAAATATGGTGACCACATGGGTGCTCATCCATTCAATAAATAAATTGCATCACACAAAACAAACAATTTTTTTTGGATTTTCTTGAAAATTAGAATTCTTTTATAAAAATGTTTTTTTTTAACTAAATGACTTAATCTTATTAATATGCAAATTCTAATTAAATGGGTCTATTATGCAACTAGTTATTATGCACCTCATGACCTAACTTCACTAATGAACAAATTCTGATTAAATGATTCTATTATGCAAACTAGTTAACATGCACCTAGTAATTTTGCATTTTTTTTTATTGGAATTCATAATTTATGAAAACCCTAAAGAATTTATTTAGGTTCAACCCTAACTTATTTCAAAAAATGCAATCCTAAAAATGTAATCCTAAAAAAAATTCTAATTTACTAAACTTGCATGGCTGATTTACTAAATCTATATGTTCATGCAGAATTTTGATTTTCTAGTTTTTTCTTTTAAAAAAGATAAGTAATTATTGAATACATATTAAAATAATCGAAAAAATAACCTGTTATCTCATAAGTCAAATTAACGATTATCCTAACCCTAATTATCACAACAAAGAGACCAAAATAATTAAAAATATGATCCAAAGTCTTACGGATCAAATTAATAATTATAATGATTTAACAATTAAAATTCTACCAAAAAGCCCAAAAATTAATATAATTAAAAATAATAATCCGATGTGTCTTGGATTAAATTAATAATTATATTAAATTCCGGACAAAATCCTAGCGGATAATGCCTACAAAAATGCACAAATATTAACATTGACAAACCATATTCTAACTTAAGCAATAATAACAAAATTTAAAATGAATAAATGAATGACAATGAAATAAAAAAATGAAAAATAAACCACCTAAGGGGACTAAACACAACGGGGAGAAGGCACCGTGCGTTGATGAGTGGGCAGATTAGTAGCGTCAATGGGCGAACAGGTCGCAGGCAGAGGCAGCGCGGGCTGAGGTGCGGGACGGCGGATCTGCAGATGTTAGTTGGGCAGTGCTCGGGTGTAGGGTAGCACAATCGGGGGTTGTTGGGCGTCAGAGGGCAGCATTGCGACTTGCAAAAGGAACACATAATAGAAGCAGCAGCGGAGGAGTCGGGCGTGGGCTGTTGGGAGGTGCTCACGCTGTGACCAGCTGCAACAAACAGCAAAGGAGGCGTCGACGGCTATCGACCAGAGAAGAGCAATGCTCGGGCGGCAAGCAAAGAGGGCGTCGGGTGCTGATGCAGTGGAGGGTAGCGCTTGGCAAGGTCAGGAGTGGCGGGCTTCATCGGAGCTCCGGCGTTGGGCTGGGCAGCACCAGGTCACAGGTGCAGAGGCATGGCGGTGGGCGTTAGAGGTGCGTGGCAACGACATCGAGGGGTTACTGCGTCGGTGGCAAAGCACGGCGACGATGCTCACAATTGCGCAGTGGTGAGTGGGCTTCAGGGGGGTGTCAACCGGCAGAGGGAGGCTTAAACCACTAGTGCTGGCAACGTCGGCAGCAGGTGCTGCTGGTCGTGCTCAAAGGGTAGGGGCGGCGGTCGATCGGCAGTGGCAAGAAGACGCACGAAGAAGACAAGCTTTGCTTTCTTTCTTTTTCTTTTTTTCTTTTTTTCTTTTTTCACATGTCTCTTCTCACGTCCCTTCTCTACACTTCTTGCCGACTTTTTTTCTTTGGAGCTTGTCAGGAGAAGAAAAGGGGAAGTGGCTTTCTTTGTTGACCAAAGATGGACAAAGATTTCTTCTTTTCTTCCAATTTTTTTTTTGTCTCTCACTCCTACTTTTTTTGCCTTTTGCACGAATTTTCTCTCGATTCGAATTCGCTCTGAATTTTTTTCGAAAAAGCCCCCCCTCACTCACAAAAAAAGAAGCTCTCTTTTATAGTAATTCCAGACAACCGCTTTATATAGAAGTGCATTATCAGCACCATAAGTTATGTACGGCGCTCACTTTGGTGTCAAAAGTTTTGAAAAATGATTTCAGTGCCAACGACAATCCAGTTGGCCGGAAATCCGATGGGATAGTTTTTTTATTAGTTTTTGACGCTGATGTGGCTTGCTGGAGAATACAATTAGCATGTAAACCACCAAACGACGTCGTTTGGCCTCAACCCCAAGTCTAAACCCTAAATCCCCAAATCGAGAGAGAGAGAGAGAGAGAGAGAGAGAGAGAGAGAGAGAGAGAGAGAGAGAGAGAGAAGCCATGGCGGCGGCGTCTTCTTCCCCGAAGAACAACACCAACAGAGAGAGAAAGAAGCCATGGTGGCGTCATCTTCTTCCCTAAAGAACAACACCAGCAAAAGAGAGAGAGAGAGAGAGAGAGAGAGAGAGAGAGAGAGAGAGAGAGAGAGAGAAGCCATGGCAACGTCGTCTTCTTCCCCGAAGAACAACACCAGCACCTGCCACTCTTTGAGCAGAGCCCAATCCACCATCTCCATCTGCGCCCTCCTTGTTTCACTCACACTCCTCATCTTCTCTCCCTCTGTGCACCTTCAACCCCCCTTCTTTCTCCTCCTCCTCGGCCCTTGCCTCCTATTTTCCTATCACTTCTTGGTCGAGCGACGATGGCTGAGCACGGTGGCCAAGCGATGGTGGCCGAGCAAGCTAGGTCGGCAAGGATGAACAAAAAAAAAAAAAAAACCCTAATTTCAATCCCAAATGAGCTATGTGGCGTTGTTTTTCCTAAGCCATCCACATATGACGGCATAACGACATCGTTTTCTTAAGTAGGACGGAAAACAACATCGTTTAAAGGGTTTATCGACTTTTTTTTTTAAATATGAAAGTCACGTAATCATTTTGGCTGGAATTTCTCGCCGGTGGCACCAAAGTGATTGTTTTTCCTCCGATTCGGCACTTAAGTGATCCGACAAAAACTTTTAACACCAAAGTGAGCGCCGTACACAACTTATGGCACTAATAGTGTACTTCTCCCCCGCATTTTCTAAGTTTCCGTCTCCAATCAAACTAAATCAAAGCTATAAATCAGAGCGTGATTTCGCAATCAGCTCGATTTTGCTCAGATTTCTTCCATTATGTAAAAATTCTTGCCTTTTATTCACTTGATTTTTAAATTGCTTCTAAATTTAAAAAAATCCGAATATTCATCAGAATTTCAAATTTCCATGCATAATCAATCAAATCAATTTTATCCCTATTTTCCTTTTATTTGCTCTGAATTTTTTTTTAGGGATTAAAATTAAAGCCTAATTTTTATGCAAAAACATCAATGATTGAGTCACCAAAATTTAGGTGTCAACATCAATAATAAGGTGAGCGTCATCCTGTCCTTTCTGTAGCAAAAATATAAGAGTGGAAGTTAGGGCTTGAATCTCACTTTGCAGCGGGGAAGATGCGCAAGTGCTGTTGGTGAATCCATCGATCAAAGTACCGGTATGATCTCTGCAAACGCACGCGATGGCACCTGTGTGGTTCGCCGTTGGGAAAGCCCCATCAATGTTGACCGTGATGCTGCCCTGATCCGGAGGAGTCTAGGCCCGATTAGGGTTTAGATGAGGTTGTCCTGTGTTAGTTGATGGCTGCACCGTGTTACTGATCATTCTTGCATTAGCAAGAGCCAGATCCACCAAGTGATCGGGATTGGTACATTGATGCCGGAAGGTGAAGTGATTCCACGCCTTTGATATCTACCAAAGGATGGATGCGATGATCTCCAATGAAGGTAAGTCAGGCTTTTGCTCAAGTGTATCTTCCAGCCACGCATCAATTCAATGCCTTCTGTAAGCTGAAATATCAATCAGCATGCTAGAATGAGACCAGATATTTTTCGTCCACAGGCAAAATATGAAGATATGCTCGATTGTTTCAGGAGTATGTGATGAACATAACTGACATCCCGGGTCTAGAATGATGTTTCGCCGAAATAGGTTATCCTTTGTAGAGAGTGTTTTGACATAATGACCATATGAAAATTCAAATTTTTGGGGTCGTCTTTAATTTCCAAATTTGTTGCCAGAGATGGGGCGAAGGCTAATATGAGGAGGAAGCATGATTTCTATCCTTGTTATGATCTGAGTGTCTAAGATTATGATATGCATTTTTAACAGAGTGTATACCTGTTTGCATTCATGTCCATATAATTTGATCCATGGTAGAAGCTGGGCTTAACGGAATGACAACAATCTCCTCCACTGTGTGGTAATCAAAACTGCTTCTTAGAAGAGGGACGTTCCAGATATTTTCGTCTGGGATTATAAAACCAGCTACCTATTCTGGCTTTCCTCGAGGCGCTGGACCACCGATAATTTCTCTGGTGAGCCATTTATCCTCACGTATGTTTATCTTCTTCCCATCACCGACGGACCATTGTAGTTTGTTTAGTATAGCATCTCTGCCCAAAAGTAAACTTTGCCAGCCCCATGAAGAATTAGTGCCTTTTCCTGCATGCCAAAAATTACTAGAATGAAAATATAGTCCCTTCAAAACTCCACACCAAAAGGATGAAGGGTTTTGGAATAATCTCTAGGCCTACTTTCCTAAAAGGGCTTTGTTAAAAGTCAGTAAATCTCGGAAGCCAAGCCCCCCTTCAGTCTTTCGTTCTTTGAGTAGATTCCACGCCCTCCAGTGTATGCTGAATCTTGTACTGTTGTTCTGCCACCAGAACTTTGCTAGTCTTCTTTCAACGGACTAATAGATAGATACAGGAAGTTTGACTATGGACATGGCGTACTGCGGGAGTGCCTGTACCACCATTTTTAACAGAATTTCCTTTCCTCCTTTAGAAATAAAATTCTCTTTCCATCCTTCCAGTTTCGCATTTACTCGACCCAGAATCCAAGCAAATGTGCCTTTTTTGGAAACCCCTAAGTCAGACGGTATACCCAAATTCTTCCCTACCTTTTCAATCACAAGAACTCTTAATTCTGCAGCCAAATTTTGTTTTAAAATAAAGGGGCAATCTCAACTATAGAATAGTCCTGATTTGTTTCTATTAACCGCTTGGCCCGTTGTTAGATAGTACTATTGTAAAATATATGTTTCTACGCAGGATTAAGGACCAAATCCCTACCCGTTTTTTGGATCTGGCTACGTACAGTACTTGTTTCCCATCGGCAACAGCAGCTGACCCAAAGCCGGTGACCCTCTCTTCACTTCATCGGTAGATGGATGAATTCTAAAACTCATCTAGCTGCAGCTCACCAACCCCAACAACTACAGCACATGGGCGTGCGATTTCTGTCGAGCCCTCATCACCAAAGACAAAAAGGCTTTTCTCGATGGATCCGTGCCCTACCCAATAGACGAACGGCTTCAACGGCATTGGCGACGGTGTAATCAATTGGTACGTACCTGGATCAAAAACTACCTTGCGTCGAACGTTGCAATAAGGCTTCCTCCAATAGAGGACTCAAGAACCTATTGGGAAAGCATCTATGAGATGTACGGATGGCTCGATCGGGTGAAGCTATTCACCATAACACAAGCTCTCTCTGAATTGAAGCAAGGTAACCTCACGGTTACCACTTGCTTCAATAGGCTTTCGGCTCTTTAGAACGAGCTTGAGGTGGCCGAGGAACGGTTGGACGGACCCGAAGCAACACTTCGTTGGTATAGGGCCATGAAAGAAAGGGAGAAGGTGACACAGTACTTACTAAGCTTAAATGAGACGTATGCTACCTTTAGGTCGCAAATCTTGACAATGGAGCCAACGCCTTTACTCAAACGAATTTATCAGCTAGCCGTTCAAGAAGAAAATCAGAGATTGACGACCACCGAGCACGTGAGAGCAGTTGATGGAGTCGCCCTTGCTGTTGCGTTCGCCAGAGATTTTGCCTTGCTCGATCTGACGTACAACAGCCATGGAGGAAGCAGCAACTTCAGGAGCTCTGGGCGATTTGCAGTTGCAACTGCAAGAAAAGAAAGTGGGACACTAAGAACACACAGATGGACGACCAAGATCAAAAGAAGCCATTCAACAGCTCATATTCACCTGCAAATTTGTTTGGATTTAACGGTGGGCAGCAGAGGAGATCCGACGTTGGATATTCCCCCTTCGGTGCTCCAGAATTCGATGGCTCTAGTTTGGCCACATTAGCTCAAATATATATGGGATCTAACAAACCACATCACGCCACATCATCGCATAGATTAGGTGGGCAAATTTCAAAAAATAAAGGAAAATTTTGTGAATATTGTAGACGTCCACACCATACTATAGAAACTTGCTAGAAATTGCATGGCAAGCCGGGTAAGAAAAAAAGGAAAAAGAGGTTTCTGCTTATTAGGTATCGGCACTAAGGATTGATGGGGCACACCAACCAATTACCCAAGACCAATACCAGAATATCATGAGGGCTCTTGATCGTTTAACCACAAGTGACAAGTGATGACACCTGATTTTTTGTCGATACATCATTAAAAAAAAAAAACGAGTCCAATTTTTTTTACGAGTTTTACGAAATTTGTAAATCGACTTCACATGTTATGAAAATTGAAAAAATATATAGAGAGAAAACTCCAATTCCTTCACAGTTGATCATCGCCGTCTACTAAGAAATGCGTCGTGTCCATTGAAAAAAAAAAGCATGTGCTCAATTAGGGAAGCTCTTAGCAATTTTAACAAAACAATTAGCTAGGAAAGATCAAATCCTAGCCTTTAGATTAATCCAAGGGCCAAGATTTGATCTTGCCTTAAAAATATTTATAAAAAAAAAAAAAAAGAGGAAAAGGGATGGGGGCTAGGGTTCTAGTTCCCGGTTCTAAAGGGATAAAGAAAAAAAGGAAAAAGAGACCGGTTCTAAAGGGACCGGTTTCGGTTCCTGGTTCCCCTTTTCTGGGAATCGGTGGTTCCCGGTTTCGGTTTCGATTCCTATAAGAACCAGAATCGGAACAGGAACCGGTCCGGTTAGGGCTAAAAAAAAGCCCCAAATCAGAAATTGTCTCACATTTCACACTTTCTTCGCTCATTCTCCATGATTTTCACATTTGACTCTCTCTTCGCTCATTCTCTGCGCTCAACGCCACCGCTGGTCGCCCTCGACGCCACCACCGCTCGCCCTTGACACCACCACTGACCTCTGTAGAGAGAGAGAGAGAGCGTCGTTACAAGTGCTTGGCTCTTCCTTCGAGAAGAAGGCGAAGAAGAAGAAGGTGCGTACGGCCGTGTTTGTGTTCGTCGCTCTTAGGATTTTGTGGTTTCCCACCGCTCTCTCTTTTCCCTCCATCCCATTTCGCATTTCCGTTTTTGCTGAGATCCATGCGTTTTCGTGTCTCTCTGTGTAGGTCCTAGAGCTCGAGACCGTTACAGGTTCGTCCCTATTCTCTCTAGCTTTCTTCTCGTACTGTTGCTCGTGTCCTTGTCTCCTTCGTGATCTTCTTTTTGGCTGGCCATGTTTTTTTTTTTTACCTTTGACTCGCTCGTATTGTGCCGTCAAGGCTGGAGTATACCGTGTAGTTTCGGTGGTGGATATATGCATACTTTGGGCTTCTTCCTGGCACCCTCCTTTTAGAGATATGGTTTAAAGTGGCTCTGGGATTTCAATGGATGCTGTTGGAGAAATCTTCTTGAAGTGTTTTGAAGCTGACAAAACGTTTCCATCAGTCTAGTCTGAAGGTTTGCAGACTCTACTATTTAAAGTCTGAAGACCTCTCGACAGCCAGACTTAAGACTCAAAGTTTATCCTCATTAACAGTCTCTAATCTGTTGAAGAAAGGTTATCCAGAACTGGATGTTTCATTAAGGGCTTGACCTTATCAACTGGAGAAGATCTCGTGGCTGGAAAAGACTCAACCGAATTCTTTGATTCTGTCCAACGGGTAGATTGGAGGAATTCATTTGGTAAGTGCCAACGGGTATGATGGCATAAAAGGAGTATATAAGGAAGACGTTCTAAGTTGTTGAGATGTGCGCGATAGAAGAATTTCAAAGTCTGAAGCTCCTTATTGTTTAGACAATTCCTTTGAGCGAATACTTGTATACAAAAAAGAGTCTATATTTGTGAGAAACCTTGAGGAGGTGTGATAGAACATCTACCTTTGTAGAATCAAGGAAAAGTAGTCTTGTAACTTCTCATTTGTTCATAGTGAAATCCAGCCGGTGGGCTATCAGTGCGGAAGAGTGGACGTAGGCTTGGATTAAGCCGAACCACTATAAAACCCTGTGTTCAATCTTCTCTCCCTTACTCTCTTTACTTTGATCGTATTTCATTTTGTCAATCAATAGTGAACTACCTTTCTATCGTTTGCCAAGAATTGCTTCCGTATTTCGATAAATTGATTGTGCACCTATTCACCCCCCTCTAGGTGCTTATACTAGCTATCTCAATAGGTATCAGAGCCCGTGTACTCACTTTGTTTGAAGTGTTTTACTTCAGAGTAAAAGATCCATGGCTAGTATGTTGGCTCCAAGGTTGGTAGAAGGGCAAAGCAACACCAGACCGCCTTAAGGATCCTCTGGAATGGGACGTTGTAGAAAAAGGAATCATTCCTAAAGCTGCATCTGTCTCAGAAAGAGGAAATGACACTGTTGAGTCCAGCGAAATGAGTCAGGAAGAGATAATCAAGAGACAAACTCTTGATGCAAAAGTAATTTACTCTTTATATTGTGCTTTATCACTTACTGAATATAACAAAATATCTTCTTGTGATACAGCCAAAGAAGTCTGGGATAGATTACACATCACTTATGAAGGAACCGATCGAGTGAAAGAAACTAGAATCAACATTCTTCTCGATCAATACAAAGCCTTTAGAATGAAACCAGGAGAATCTATAACTGACATGTTTAGTCGTTTTACAGAAATCGTGAATGGTCTTGAAAATCAAGGTCAACCAATTTCTGATCCCATGAAAGTGAACAAGCTACTGCGTGGACTCTCTAATGATTGGAATCATATAAAGACCTCAATCCGAGAGACCTAAAGAATCATGCCACTGTCTGTCGATGAGTTGGTTGGGACTCTTCAGTCTTATGAAGTGGAACGAATCAATGAAGACGATGATCCTAAAGGTAAGAAATCTATTGCATTAAAATCTAATGATGACTTTGATGTAACAGATTTTGAAGACGACATGGATGATGAAGAACTTGCTCTCATGATAAGAAGATTCAGAAAGCTGAATAGAAAATGAAGAAGATTCAATTCAAGGAAACAAAGTTTTCAAAAGCAACGAGACCAAGTCTGCTTTGAAGATGATGAATCAAACAAAGATGTAGTATGCTTTGAATGCAAGAAAAATGGACACATCAGACCCAACTGTCCTCTTATGAGGAAGAAGAAAGGAAAAACTGAAAGGTATCGAAAAATTCTCAAAGCTGAAACCTGGAGTGATACGGAGTGTGAAGATAGTGATGATGATTATGCCAACATATGTCTAATGGCACAATCGACTCGAAATTAAACTCGAGACGATTCGGATTCAGAAATTGAATTCGAGGTAAGTAATTTCAAAATCCCTATTAAAGTTTCAAAATACATTGATGAATTATGTTTTAGCCTTAAGACTTCTCTTAAAAGAATTTCGAAACTCAAAAAGGAAAATTCTGCTTTAAAACAACAAGAGAATGTTTTGGAAGAAAAAGTGAAATGCTTAGACCAGAATGTTTCCTCTCTCGAGAAAGTAAATATAATCTTTTAAAAGAAAATGCATTTTTCAAAAATGATATTTCAAATATTTCCAAAAGATTTTCTCTAGGATCTGAAAAACTAGAGAAAATACTTTATGTTCAAAAACCTTATTTCAATAAATCTGGTTTGGGAATGACTCTTTGAAACTATTTCTTTAATCGATTTTCCTAAAGTAAAAGAAAGAATTAAGCAAAGACCCATAAGAAATGCTTACAAAAATAATTTTGAAAGAAACTTTCTAAAACCAGTAGGTCGCAATGCTCTTAGATGTTCAAAATGCAATAGTGTAGATCATTTTGAGAAAGAATGTCCTATGGTTTGGAGATCTGTCAATAAAGTTTGGGCAAAAACCGTATATCAGACTAACTCAAAAGGACCCAAGAAAATATGGGTATCAAAGAAAGCTTGAGTTTCTTTTTAAATGCAGGTCACTATCAAGAAAAATGTGAAATGGTATATGGATAGTGGATGCTCGAGACACATGACAGGAGACTCAAATTGCTTCATAAAGATTGTTCAAGTGAATGGTGTAAAAGTATCATTTGGAGGAAACAGTAAAGGAAAAATAGTAGGATTTGGAACTGTAAAGATTGGGAACCTCACAATAAGCAATGTTTCTTTAGTTGAAGGGCTCAATTACAATTTGCTCAGTATCAGTCAACTGTGTGATGCTGGTTTTAAAATCAACTTTCAAGAGAGTATTTGTTCAGGAACCAGTAAAGACTCTATTCAGTCATTCATGGGTCAAAGACATGAAAATATCTACCTCTTGAACGTGAAACCAGATGAATCGCAATGTCTGATCTCAATCCAAGATGAAGCAAACTTATGGCATAAAAAGCTTGGGCATGTCAACATGAAGCAAATAGCCAAGATCTCAGCAAAGAAGCTTGTTCGTGGTCTACCCAATTTATCATACCAAAAGTCTAATTTTTGTACACCATGTATATTAGGAAAACATGTGAGAAATTCCTTTAAGCCAATAAATCAAGTTTCCACTAACCGTGTACTGCAGCTCTTGCATATGGATCTCTTCGGACCAACAAGAACGCAGAGCATTGGAGGTAAGAAATATTGCCTAGTAATTGTGGATGACTACTCACGATTTACTTGGGTATATTTCTTGGTAAGTAAGTCTGAAACTTTCTCTTACTTTGAAAAATTTGCTAAGAAGGTTCAAAATGAAAAAGGGTATGTTATTTCAAGCATAAAAACAGACCATGGAGGTGGATTTGAAAATCAGGATTTAGCCAAATTTTGTGAAGAATCTGGTTTTCAGCATTTGTTCTCTTCTCCATATACTCCAGAGCAAAACGGAGTTGTGGAAATGAAAAATAGATCTCTTCAAGAAATGGCTAGAACTCTCTTAATTGAAAGTAATATTTCTTTACGGTTTTGGGCTGAAGCAGTTTTCAACATCATGTTATATTATCAATAGAGTTTTTCTAAGACCTATTCTAGAAAAAACCCCTATGAACTATTCAAAGAAAAGAAGCCTATTGTTTCATATTTTCATGTATTTGGATGCAAATGTTTCATACTGAAAAATGCAAATGATCGAGTTGGTAAGTTTGAATAAAAGTCAGATGAAGGTATCTTCCTTGGATATTCAACCACAAGCAAGGCATACAGAGTTTACAATAAGAAGACTCAAACAGTGGAAGAATCAATGAATGTCAAATTCCAAGATTCTACACAAAATGAATCCATTCGAGACTCATCTCGAAGAGACGGAACTCGCTCCGAGACTCTACAAAGTTTAAATCTCAAGAAGCAGCTCAGACTTTGAAGGACCAGCAACAAGTGACTGTTAAAGATTCTAGTGAAGGAAGTGACCATCAATCTGATAAATTAACCAGCAACTGGAAACATAAGTCTAGTCGTCCCAAAGATCTTATTATTGGCGACATCAATGAAGGAATCCGCACAAGATCCAAAAGGCGAGAAGAGTCTAGTGTTGTGGCTCTTATTTATGAAATATAACCCAGAAGTATAGAAAAAGCTTTATCCGATGAAAGCTGGATTGAAGTTATGCAAGAAGAACTCAGACAATTTAGAGTTAATGATGTCTGGGAGCTGACTCCTAAACCAAAAGGCAAATCAATTGTTGGAGCTAAATGGGTTTTCAGGAACAAGATGGATGAGAAAGGAAAAGTCATAAGAAACAAGGCTAGACTCGTGGCCAAGGGATACACACAAGAAGAAGGGATTTTGTGACGAGACTTATGCATCGGTAGCAAGGTTAGAAGCAATTCGTTTATTACTTGCATTTGCTTGTCATAAAAATTTCAGGTTATTTCAAATGGACGTCAAAAGTGCTTTTCTAAACGGTTTCATCCGTGAGGAAGTCTATGTGGAACAACTACCGGGGTTTGAAGACCCAAAGAAACCAGATTCAGTATTTAGACTCAAAAAGGCCTTGTATGGCTTAAAGCAAGCACCTCGAGCTTGGTACGACAGATTAAGTAAGTTTTTAATTCGAAATGGATTTGTTAAAGGTAAAGTAGACACTACTCTTTTTATTAAAAGAGAAAGCAAAAGTTTTCTACTTGTTCAAATATATGTCGATGATATCATTTTTGGATCCTCTAATGAAAGTCTGTGCAAAAAATTCTTTAAGACTATGTAGGATGAATTTGAAATGAGCATGATGGGTGAGTTAACCTTCTTTCTTGGACTTCAAATAAAACAATTGGAGGAAGGAACTTTCATTCATCAAGAAAAGTATGCAAATGATCTTGTCAAAAAGTTTGGACAGGACAATTGCAAAAAGACAGACATACCAATGTCAAGCTCCTTGAAGATAGACAAAGATGAAGAAGGAAAGAAAGTCGATCAAAAGCTGTATAGGAGTATCATCGGATCACTTCTTTATTTTACTGCTTCTAGACCTGACATTCTGTTTAATGTTTGCATTTGTGCCAGATTTCAATCAGACCCAAAAGAATCTCATTTGAATGTTGCGAAGCGTATTATTAAATATGTTTCATCAACTTCAAGCTTTGGTCTCTGGTATCTAAAAATGGGATACTTTACTCTTCTTGGATATTCAGACGCAGACCTTGCTGGATGCAGAGTCGATAGAAAGAGCACATCGGGTACTTGTCAACTACTTGGAGGCAGGACAATATCTTGGTTTTCCAGAAAGCAAAGTACAGTAGCTCTCTCTACATCAGAAGCAGAGTATATAGCTCTCGGAAGTTGTTCGCAAATTTTGTGGATAAAACAGCAGCTAAGAGACTTTGAAATTGAAGACTCATGCACGGAGATTAATTGCGACAACACCAGCGCCATCAACCTCACCAAAAATCCAATTCTCCACTCAAGAGCAAAGCATATAGAGATTCGACATCACTTTATAAGAGACTATGTTCAAAATGGAGATGTTTCAATCCAATATGTTGATTCAAAGAACCAACTGGCGGACATATTCACAAAGCCTTTGGAGAAAAATCAATTTGAATCCATCCGTTCTAGACTTAACGTTTTAAAGTATGAGGAGATCAAAATCTAAAGACCTTTAGACTCAGACATACAAGACTTTAACTGTAAGTTAGTCTTGGTACGACCATCAGACTGTAAGTCTTTCTCTCTCTCTCTCTCTCTTGAATCTTATCTTGAAGAGGTACGATTGTCAGACTGTGTTTAAATTGTTGTTATATTTAATCGACTTATTTATTGCATCGTTTCATTTTCAAAAAGGAAGTTATTTTTGAAATGACTATTTTCGCGGAAAAAGATAGTTATTTTGAAAAGGCATTTCTTTATTTCCTTTGTGACGGTTTGCTTATTCTTTTAAAACCGATCGTGCACTGTCGATTCCTCTTCACTTTACTCTCAGAAACCCTAGAAAGCATTGATCCTCCATTCCCGTTTTCTTCCCTTGTTTAATCTTCAAAAAGTTGTTATCTTTCTTGGAAAAGTCAAGCAAGGAATCTTGCAAAAACTGAGAAAGATGTCATCTTCAAGAAAGTCTTCGAGAATCGCAAGCAGGGGACCACGACGAATGAGTGAGGGGCCTACGCACTTCGATCTCATCGAAGAAGAAGTGTCTCCAAAACAGCAACCGAGCCCACAACATTCTCAGCAGCGTCATTCTCCTCCATCTAATCCTCAAGGCGTTGATCATCAACAAGAGGAACAAATCATTAAGGATGCAATCCAGTAAGAGTTCAAAAGCCCGCTACTATTTATAAGCTGTATCATGCCTTAAAAGCAACTCATACTCTCTTGAAATATGTCAATGATTTTCTTAAAAACAAAGGATATATGAACGAATATATCTTTCTGCAAAGAATGGAAAGTTTAGGAATTGCTCGTAAATGGTTGGCTGAGGAAACTCTTGCGAATATTCCGAGTGATCCTCGTGATTGGGGACCGAATCCTGTAGATGGGAATGATGATGATAAATTGTACAGTCAATTTCAACCGAGAATGGGTATTGCGGTTGAAAGTCAAGGAAAAAAGGGAGATTTGTTCAGATCGAAGGAACAAAAGGATTTGTACTCGAAATTGTTGAAGCGTGGGGTAATAAACCCTAGAAGTATGGATTTTGACTTCTTGGATGCTGTGAATATGAACTTGAGGGAGAAGTTCAGTTATCTTCAACTTGAAAGGTTATGCTCCGACACTATAGAGGCGTATGCTGAACTGACTGCATATTTCTATTCAAATCTTAGCTTTTTGGATGCGAATAGATTTTCTTTCAGTGTTAAAGATCAAGACTATGTTGTCGATATGGATATCTTTGGCGAAGTGTTAGGAGTTGAAAGAGGAAAATATCAACCGATCAAAGCTTCCATTGCTCGGGTCACCTTTGGAGGCGGTGAAGGACGGGAGAACGAGAGGAAAAGATCACCTACTTGAGGATGAGAGCATTCAACATCTTGCTTCACAAGATTGTGATCAATTGCCTCCGACCGAAATCAACCTCCAAGGCGATGTTTCAAGCTCGAGGCAAAGCGATGTATGCCATCCTCAATGGGAAAAGGTTTTCTCTCCCTCACACTATCATGTTTCACATGTATAGAGCGATGATGAAAGACAGAGGTCAACTTCCTTACCCAAGCCTTGTGACGAAGTTATTCAGACATCTGAATATTCAACCTCCGCAAATCTTTTGTGTTCGATCGTGCGATCATATGGTGGTAGGACTGAAGATGGTGACCAAAATGCGTCTAAAGGAATTGAACAAGGAGTTGGAGAAATTCAAGGAGAAGACTCCAGTCAAAGCTCATCAAATCTCTTCTTCAAAACGGAAAGGAAAGGAGCCCTTGGTTGCTTCAAAACCAAAAAGGATAGCTCTTATTGTGGAAGATGAAGAAGATGATGACCTTACCATTTCGGCCATAGCTTTGAAGAAGCTAAGTCACACTGTTCCAGAGTCAATGGAACATCGTGAGAAAGAAGGCCAAGAGGAAAGATAAGAAGAAGAAGAGAAGGAAGAAGAAAGAGTAGTTGGTGAAAAAGAAATAGAGGAGGAAAGACCTGAGGAAGAAAGACGAGAAGAAGGAGAACCTGAGGAACACTCCTCTCCACCTGTAGGCATGGAAACAGAGGGAGATCAAGAGAAAGGAGGGAAGTCCTCATATCCTAATGCGAGTGAAGGAGTCGATCGATCACTGAGACCCGAGAGGATGTTTATGCCTCTCAATTTCCAGAAGAAGGTCATGAAGTTTCATCGCCAAACCTACGAGATTATTCTGATATGCCATCATCTGTAGAATGTGCTGAAGCTAGTACGCAGACCGACAACCTAGCCGATTTTCGCAGAATCATGGATGTTCTAATGGAAATGCGAGGTCAAATTTATGCCTTTGAATGCGAGGTTCAAAATTTGCAAACTGCGGGTCAAGTTTCTTCATGTTCATTGAATGATCAAATCCAAGCACTCTCTGCTCAGATTTAGGCCAATGCCAAGGGTGAGGAGATTGCACAATTGAAGAAAGACTTGAAAAGGCTGGAAGGCATCGTTCAATCTTGACTTCATTCCATTTCATCTCAACCTTCTTAAATGCTGACAAAAAGGAGGAGAGATGCAAGATTTGAACAACTTGATTTTTGATTTTTAGTCGTGTGGACTGTTTGTTGGATTGTTTTGATGTTTGAACTCTGTTTGATTTTGTTTTTGTGTTTGGATGAGGACTGAACTAGACTTGGACTTGACTGCTTTTATTAACTATCATTGGTATCTTATGGATGGATTTATTTTGGATGGCTTTATCACTTATTAGACTAACCTATTTTCTGTGGTTGCAGATTCTATTGTTATTCATTTAGCCATTTATCTCTATAAGATATGCATATGTGTTAGAGAAATGTTTTGCAGGTCAAAGTTGTCCAAATCTGCAGGAAAGTTTTGTCACCATCAAAAAGGGGGAGATTGTTGGAGAAATCTTCTTGAAGTGTTTTGAAGCTGACAAAACGTTTCCATCAGTCTAGTTTGAAGGTTTCCAGACTCTGCTATTTAAAGTCTGAAGACCCAAATTCTATCCTCATTGACAGCCTCTAATCTGTTGAAGAAAGGTTATCCAAAACTGGATGTTTCGTTAAGGGTTTGACCTTATCAACTGGAGAAGATCTCATGGCTGGAAAAGACTCAACCGAATTCTTTGATTGATCGTGATTGACTTGAAGATTAAAGAATCGTTGATTGCCTAAATATTCTTGGAAGGTTCTGCTTATGGAAACCGAGATCTTGATTGTATGGGCGAACATGATTGATGGAGTATTGACACGTTCCTTTAATAGCCAGAATGATCTTCCTAATTGATTCCGTCCAACGGGTAGATTGGAGGAATTCCTTTGGTAAGTGCCAACGGGTATGATGGCATAAAGGAGTATATAAGGAAGACGTTCTAAGTTGTTGAGGTGTGCGCGATAGAAGAATTTCAAAGTCTGAAGCTCCTTGTTGTTTAGACAATTCCTTTGAGCGAATACTTGTATACAAAAGAGAGTCTATATTTGTGAGAAACCTTGAGGAGGTGTGATAGAACATCTACACTATAGAATCAAGGAAAAGCAGTACTGTAACTTCTCTTTTGTTCATAGTGAAATCCAGCTGGTGGGCTGTCAGTGCGGAAGAGTGGACGTAAGCTTGGATTAAGCCGAACCACTATAAACCCTGTGTTCAATCTTCTCTCCCTTACTCTCTTTACTTTGATCGTATTTTATTTTGTCAATCAATAGTGAACTACCTTTCTATCGTTTGCCAATAATTGCTTCCGTATGTCGACAAATTGATTGTGCACCTATTCACCCCCCTCTAGGTGCTTATACTAGCTATCTCAGATGCTAACTGTTTTTCATATGATAGTTACACATAATCTTCTGATTAGAAAGTGACTGACTTGTGTTGGATTAGTTACTGGAAGTTTTTTTCTTCATGTTTTTTCTAATCATAATTTTCTTTAGTTGATGAGCACCTTTTATTCAATTAGAACAACATAGTGTTGTTGAATCCTCAATTGAATTCCAGTTAACTGGAAAATTGAATCTCATTTAAATGTCTATATAATGTAGTTCTGTCAAATTGGAAACTTTCTTTCGATAGTATTGATTCTGAAGTCAAACCATTGTGCTAATAACTTACAGCCTATGAACAAATGACTGAATAACTTGAGTGCCACGGGTATTAACTGGATAAGAAAATTTTTATGCGCGCTAAAACATGTAATTTTCAGCGATATTCATCAAGAACGAACAACTTCTGTGTCTGCCTTAATCCTCTCAATGTGAGCTGCAGTCAGGTTAATCCTCAAACTTCATCACCACTCCAGTTGTTCCCACTCTGGAACTCTAACTCGAAAGCATTGACCTAAGTTCCACTATTGTCTTGCTATCTTTGTGAGAAATAGACCTCCCCTGACTCACCGGTGAAATTGTTGATTGGGATCCGTAAGTAATTATTTCTTTTAAATCTTGCATGGAAGCTTTTGTTTAAACCATTTATGCCTTTGGTCGCAATTTTCCAATGAAAGTGGGGCTTCCTGTTTCTTTGATATAGGATATGTGTTCCAAGGTTATGCAAACTTGTGACACTTGTAGCCTCATTTTCTCTCGTAGAAGAATGAAAAAGATGGAAGGCCCAAGTGGTGAAGCTCAAATTTTGTGTAGACATTGTGCCAAGGTCCATAATTGCATTCTTTTTTTTTTTTTAATAGAACTTTCATGACAAGTCTACGAGATGAATTGGGGTACTAACCAATGTCACGTGCATCATTTCTACAGTTACTGAAATCCAAACAATACTGCGGAATATGCAAGAAAATTTGGCATCATTCCGACGATGGAGATTGGGTAAGATATTTGACTGTTGACATAGTTGACTTATTCTCATTGAAAATGATGAGTTGTTTGATGTTGTATCTTGCTGTGCGGAATTCTTTTCTAGGTATGTTGTGATGGTTGCAATGTATGGGTGCATGCCGAGTGTGCCAATATCTCCAACCGACTTTTAAAGGTGAGCATGCATTATTTTGTTTTGTTCCTAGATCTATTTTGCAAGCACATGAGAATTGTCTCTGACATAATTACACTTGAAGGAGCTACAACACTTTGATTACTACTGCCCAGATTGGAGGCCAAGACCACTTGCAAAAGGCCAAACTTACAGAAATTGGAGCCAAAAGAGAAGTATGCTCAGAGATATGTTACCTGTTTTGGTCAGTTATATAGTCTGCTTGCATGTGTGCTCGTGCGTACGTGCACATATGCCTTTATGGTTGGGTTAGGACTTGAACGAGATTACTTGAATTTGCTTGAAACAGGTTGGTGGAAAACAAGCAAGCTCCTTTGCTTGACAAGGTTTCTGTGGTGTGCAATGGCATGGAAGGGTCATATATTCCAAAACTTCATATGTAAGCATTCAGTACTGTAGATTGAATTTCATATAATGCTGCTTCAACTTTTCTGTCCTATCAACGTTTTTCTTTTCGGCTTTTGTAGATTGAGCTTCTTTATTTTAGTTACGACTAATTAACTTAGCTTATCGGCTTTTATGGTATAGTTAGTCTGTTGTCTACTTTGGAATTTAAGTGATCCGAATGGTGTGTGTTAAAGACCTTTTATTATGGAAAACCTGCATAACTTGGGAAAGCTTTTAATTTACACAGAGGTTGTTGATAAGCCATCTTGATTTCGTTTGTCTTTGTAGAATTGTGTGCAAGTGTGGCTCATGTGGTTTAAAGATGCAAACACCTAGTGAATGGGAACAGCACACAGGTTGTAGAGCCAAAAAGTCGAAGTATAGTGTCAAAATCAAGGATACGAGAGAACCACTGGAGAAATGGGTTGGTACACTTTACTGTGACTTCACGGCATCACTTGCGCTCTTTCCTCATTTGTCAACTTATACTAGACTTGCTTATCTAGTCTGTTCGATTCTTCTGTTTATAAATAATCAATCATGAACTTTGTTTGAATATTTCCAGCGTCAAATGTACTGATAAAGTAAACACCATGGAGTAGCTTTTCCTTATACAGCTCATGGTGTGGTGTAGTGTCCATGATTTATACTTTGTGTGCAGATCTGGTCATTAACATATAACCTACTACAGGGGGCATGGGTTTATACATTATGACTTCGCATATCATGTTTCTAGAATCTATAGTCTTGGTCATCTTATGCTGTCTTTTAGCGTATTAATTAGTTATCTTTCAGCGAACATCATTTGAGTTTTTGTATCTCCTTGATTTAATGTTTTTCTCATGTGGAAGATTTCCAATAAAAGCATTTTTTTACTAAAAATGAAAAAAAAAAAACAAAGCAAAAGAACCTGTTGGAACCTAGAACCGACCCCGGAACCTATAATAGATAGGTTCCAGGTAGACCCGTTAAATTGGTGGATCGAGTTGGGTTTGGGTCGGGTCATAAATGGTCCAAACCAAATCAACCCATTTAACCCGTTTATTGCAATGCAAAAATTTTGACCCATACCCGACCCGACCCATACTCGACCCATTTAACTAAACTTAATTTATTATATATAAATGGTATTGCTAAAATAGTTTTATACAACAAAAATTTAATGGACAATTTTTATAATTTTAAAAATAATAATTTTAAAAATCGAATTTTAATTATTTTGTATTATTTTTAAAAAATAAATTTTTTATTTTTTTATTTTTTAAATATAACTTTTTTTTCTTCTTCTTCTTTGGTCGGCCGCTGGCCACGACAACGGCCAACAATTGGCCATAAGCGAGCCTCGAGTTCACTTGATGAGCTCTAGAGGATATATATATATTTTCTGCAATATGATCGAGCAAATTATGTAAGTATTCTCACAAGGGTTCCAACATACGTTAAATGAACAACTAAGTTGCTTTCTTTCTACTTTACAAGCATTTGTTCATTTTACTATGAGGCCAAAATAAACCAATTGAAAAAAGAGAAACCAATCTATCCTTCTCTAGTATCATTTTTCCAATTGGCCAAGTGACCGATTTTTCTAAAGATATTTTTTTTTTTTTTTTTTTTTTATAGATGGAATGTGTCTCAAAGGATGTAAGAATTTAAGGAATATTAGTGCAGTACTTTGATAGTTGAGCAAGTGTTTAGATCTTCATGAGCCCCTTTTGCTGAGAGCATTGAACAAATAACTTTGATGCAACATTCTCTATAGGTGCCACCTTTATGCCTAGACTAATTTTAAGAGGTCACAAGTATTGAAATTTGCCACTGACCCACACTCCGTCAAGCGGAAAGGAATCCCAAAATGATCTCATAATTGAACAGCTCCTATTCATTGCCAATCTCTCATCATTGATACAATATCTGCCCACAGCATAAGCAAAATATACATCAAACAAAACAAACGCATGGTAGTCTAGAGACTAAAAGATTTCAATCTAACTTAAAACAGGGGTACATCATATGCTGATTATTTATGAAAACTCATATGTACTCAGAACTCCATGAAGCCTTTGCCGCATCATCTTCATCAAGCTGGCTGTGAAATTGAGTTCCCCCTATCTTCCTAGAATGGACTTGATCCACCAAACGCCTTTGGTGTCCTTGGGTCCTTCTTCTTCTAGTGGACTGTCGCTATGTGGAGTCTTGTGGAACTTGCTCACGTCATACCCTTCTTCTTCAGCCTTAAACCAGCTGATTGTAAATTTCTTTGTCCATATGGCTGTCTGCTCAGTATCTGCAAAACAGAAAAGCCCACCGATCAGCCAATGAAAATGCAAAAAGAAAGAAACAAGAATCAGAGCCCAACTCGCAATCACCACAAACTGCCCCATGAACATCACTCACAGAACAAAAAATCCACCAATCCAATTGTCTTTGACCGTCAATTTGGGGTAAAAGAGGAAAAAAAAGGAAGGCCCACAACAATGGTAGGCACTAATTCCATCTTCGGAATAGGTTGAAGCGCCAGCACTGACAAAAAGGCATTAGTATCAACTTGATACCTGAGTAAAAGGAATTTCAAATTAAGACCCAACAACTAGTCTAGAACCTGAAAAGAATACATCATTATAAAGACAAGTGTATGAAATCATATGAGCAAACAAAAAGAATGAGATGAAAAAAAGTACCTAATGCAAATAGTCTTGAAAGTCAATGATGAGAGACTCTTCATCCAAATCTTCCTCAGGCGGAACTCCAAATAACCAATTTCTAGTGCACAGCTCAGCCTCTACGCTTTCAGGGGAAAGGGAACTACGATATTTATTTAAAATATGTCCTCCAATGCCGAAGGCTAATTCTAAGGCAACGGTAGTGATAGGAATGCTCAATATATCACGTGCCATAAGGGATAACTCAGGATATCGATGAGAATGAGTCTTCCAATAATCAAGGACATTGAGATCCAAGAACTTCTTTCTATCAAGCCTATTCTCCTCCAAATACAAATCCAATTGTGACTTAGTAGATTGTGATCCAAAGTGTTCACTCTCAAATGCATCATACTCATCAATGTCATCCCTAATGTTCTCACCGATGCCCTCAACTGAAATGTTACCTCGACTTGTTAAAGAAGTAAAGCAATCATCTCTAGACATGGAGGTTACATATTCATCAAAAAGTGTATAGAGTTTTTCTCGAATGCCCTGTACAAATTTTACATGATCATCCATATCCAACTTTGAGTAGCAAAACTCCAAGAAGTGTAACTTATAGCGAGGATCCAATATAATAGCAAATGATAAGACAACACTATAACACTTCCAATATTTTTCAAGCTTTTTGAGCATTGCCCTAGCCATAGAACTAATAGCCTCATCCTCAGTATCCCTTGCTTGTATTAAACGAAGCTGAATCTGCCGTACTCCATAAAAATATCAATTTGCCGTGGGATATCTAACTCCAGATAACAGAGTAGAAATATCATAAAAGGGTTTTAACAACAAAGCAATTTTCTTTCCTCTGACTCAATCTTTAGAAGATGGACATGTGACAAAGTTACAGTCAATTAACTTCAAATGCGAAAATGCACATTCAAAGAAAAGGGCACCCTCAAGCATTAGGTATGTAGAATTCCATCTAGTGGCCACATCTTGACGTACCTTTTTACTGGTCTTTAAGCAAGATTGCGATATACATTCGGCAAATTTAATTTTCCTCCCTTGTGTAGCCCTCACATACTTGACAGCTTCTCTAATATTATGTAAGGATCCATCAATAACCTTCAAACCTTCCTGTACAATTAGATTTAAAACATGTGCACCACAACGCACATGAAAAAATTGTCCATCACATAACAAAGAAGATCTCACAGAAGGTGTATTTCTCCAAATATCAATCATACTGTCATTGTATGATGCATTATCTAAAGTGATGCCGAAGATCTTTCTCTCAATGCCCCATTCTCTCAACAAAGACAACAATTTTTCTAAAAGAATGACACCACTATATGGAGGTGGTACATAGGAGAAACACAAGACTTTTTATTGCAATTCCCAATCCTCATCAATATAATGAGCAGTGACAGTCATATAATGATCCGTAGTAATAGAAGTCCATAGGTCAAAAGTCAAACATATTCAGCTCGAAAGAGACAATAATTTGGATTTCAAAATTCCCTTCTCTTTCTCATAAACTTTTAGCACATCACTTCTTGCTGTATTCCTTGATATGTGCTTCACATTAGGGTTGAGGTAACTAAACAATTCTCTTGTTGCCTCATGCTCTACAAAAGAGCATGTATAATTGTGTTTGATTATCGCTCTTGCAAGCATATCTCTAAACACATCTTGGTCAAATTGTACCACAGAACCATCAACATTAACCTCTCGGTTGGGACAAGTATTTAAATGACACAACATGTTTTTTGTCCCATGGCTAGCCATATAAGTTACTTCACACCATTTATATTTAGCCTTACTCATGCCATCACCATCTGTGAATTTTTCGAATTCAGACCATACAATCGAAGTGTGTTTTCTTGAACGCTTAGAGGAAGTAGAGATATCTTCCTCATCCTCATGAACTAAGGATGTAACTCTCTTGGATCGTTCGGTAGTTGAATATTCTCCTTGATCCTCGCTATGTCTTGACATGTCAACTAACAAATCTTAAATCATAAGATAAGCCCCACCTCAATATTTAGGCAAACAACACAAACAAGCTCCCCACAAACTCGTAATGCTTCTGCTGTGACTTTGTAATATCTCTCGCAAATAGTAGATAAAACAGGGGAGGAAAGCACCTAAAACATCATAATAAAAATAGAGAAAGTAAACACTCTGCAGCTGATTTCGTATAAACCCAACTCAGAAGCAGGTAGCATAAACAGTTTATATACACAACAAAGGTAGGAATTATACCATCGAACAAAAGATAACAGAAAACCGTCGAACAGTTACAAACTTTCCAATATATAACCTAATTCACTAGCCCTAAACAGAATGACCCAATAAACAAATCAATCCGGAAGGCAAGAATAGAGGAACCAAACCGGATCACAGAAAAGACCCTGCGCACCAGCTCAAGCAATAGCAAACTGCAAAATGCTGGAACAAAACAACAGTTAGTGCACGGAGCTCCCACTCTGCGCGGGATGATGGGACAGGTCCGACCACTTTGGTTATAATGTACACAGATTTTTGAAAGAAAACTATTTCTGCGACTCGAACCAGAGGTCACACAGCAACAACTTTTACCTGAAATGCTAGTCTTAAATGTAACCAAATGCGTCACTGCAGTTTAAAAAGCAACGCAAACACTTTCATAACAAGACCAGGGAATCAAGTAATAATTTTTCTATTTCACGTAGGTCCTTTTGACAAAATACATGCGCACAATTTCAAGAACACTGTTCTTATTGTAAAGATCACAAGAACAAACAGACGAAACAACATGAATGAATCACTTTGGCCCTAGCTACCATCCGCCTAGCAACAGTCACGAGTTCCATGATTCAATCTCTTGGCTTTCAAATGAAGAACACGTATCTACGGAGCCCGTGATTGAGGTTAAGCTGCATTGTATTGGTAATGAAAGACATGTCGTTTCACCCGAAGAATAAGAACCTTTGGAGCCCTCAATCGAGGTTAACTAATCGAAAAACCAATCGGAATGACCCACATCGCAACTCAATCCAATAGAAAAACCCAGCAAGCCCCACGCCCCGATCAGCTTGCCACCAAAGAAGAGGCCAAACCCAGAAACGAGACAAGCGAGAAGGGCGTGCCCGTGACACGATTACTTACCCGGCTGTTACGAAAACGGCTTAGGTTTGCGGCTGAACTGCGCTAGACGACAGCGACGGAGATCTAAAAAATACCACATATTCGCCTAATCAAAGCGCAATCACTTTCTGCGGACGGCGAAGACGGCGATGACGGTGGAGGCTGCGGCGATTCATGGCGGAAGGAGAAGGAGTGCTCGGAAAAAGATAGGAATTCACCAGCGAGCTCTCGACCTCTAAGTCCCGACTTGCAGTATGTCGTACGATGGAGGGAAAGTGAGAAAACGAAGACGTCGAAGAGGGAGAGTAAATGGGTTCGCTTTAGTGGGTTGATAAGTGGGTCATAAATGGGTCTGCGAGCAGACCCATTTAAAACCCATTTATTTCAGCTTTTTTACTTTTAAAACCCATTATAGGTGCAAGCTTGACCCATTAATGACTCATTTAGCTATAAATGGGTCAATGACCCATTTTGACACCCATAGTTCCAGGTTCTTGGTATTGACAGGTAGGTTCCAGGTTCCAAAAAATGAGAAACCTGTACCTGAGGGTAGGTTCCAAGTTCCAAGCGGAACCTGTAAAGAACCGGGAACCCCTTACCCCTATGGGGAGGCATTCGACAGAGGCACTCTCTCGATACCAGCCCCCCCTCTCTCTCTCTCTCTCTCTCTACACAACAAGCTCGTAATTCATAAGAAAATCCCCCAACCGAAAAGCGAAATCGGCAAAAGAAGATCGATCGATCGATCGCCATTGCTCCTTTCCCCTGCCTCGCGCACAATTCGAGTCAATCAGGACCGTTGTTGGCAGCAGCGAGCAACATGGTGGAGGACAAGTACAACTGGGAGAACCCGGTGGTGAAGCGGATCCTGTAGGAGATCAAGGAGATGCAGTCCAACCCCTCTGTCTCCGACGATTCTCGAGTGCGGGACCCGCAGGTCTTATAACAGCGGACGGACACTTAAGTGCCATAACTTTAAAATGGTACACTTAAGTGCCATCATCGGAGTAAAATGGGACACTTAAGTGCCACTCCGGAAAATCCGGCCAAATGGGCGACGTGGCGACTTTCCGCGAAGCTCGGTCCAAAACGGCGTCGTTTTGCACGCGACGTGGCGGAGAAAATCAAAAACGACGCCGTTTCGCGTCTACGTGTAAATAATAGTATATAAATTAATTAAATTAGATTTAAAATATTCAAAAAATTTAAAAAAATTAAGAAAATTTTAAAAATTTTAAAAATCAAGAAAAATTTAAAAATTTTAAAAATTTTAAAAATAAGAAAATTTAAAAAAATTTAAAAAATTAAGAAAATTATAAAAATTTTAAAAATTTTAAAAAATTAAGAAAAAATTTAAAAAATTAAGAAAATTTTAAAAAATTTAAAAAATTAAGAAAATTTAAAAAAATTTAAAAAATTTAAAAAATTTAAAAAATTAAGAAAATTTTAAAAAATTTAAAAAATTAAGAAAATTTAAAAAAAATTTTAAAAATTAAGAAAATTTTAAAAAATTTAAAAAATTAAGAAAATTTTAAAAAATTTTAAAAATTAAGAAAATTTTAAAAAATTTTAAAAATTAAGAAAATTTTAAAAAATTTTAAAAATTAAGAAAATTTTAAAAATTTTAAAAAATTTTAAAAAATTAAGAAAATTTTAAAAAATTTTAAAAAAATTAAGAAAATTTTAATTTTTTTTAAATTAAGAAAATTTTAAAATTTTTTAAAAATTAAGAAAAATTAAAAAAAAATTAAAATTAGAAAAAAATTATAAAAAAAGGGGGGTGGGAGGCCGAGCGGGCGGCTCCCTTGCCGCCGCCGCCGGCTCCTCACCGCCGCCACCTTCGCCGCCGCCTCCCCCCCCCCCCTTTTTTTAAATTTTTAAAATTTTTAAAATTTTCTTATTTTTTTTAAAATTTTTAAAATTTTCTTATTTTTTTTAAAATTTTTTTAAATTTTCTTATTTTTTTTAAATTTTTAAAATTTTTTTAAAATTAAAATTTTTAAATTTTATAATTTTATAATTTTTTTTAAATTTTTTAAAATTAAAATTTTTAAAATTTTCTTATATTTTTTAAATTTTTAAAATTTTTAAAATTTTTTTAAATTTTTTAAATTTTTTTAAATTTTTTTAAATTTTTTAAAATTTTTTAAAATTTTTTAAAATTTTTTAAATTTTTTTAAATTTTTTAAATTTTTTAAATTTTTTAAATTTTTTTAAATTTTTTAAATTTTTAAATTTTTTAAATTTTTTTAAAATTTTTTTTAATTTTTTAAATTTTTAAATTTTTTTAAATTTTCTAATTTTTTTTAAATTTTTTTAAAATTTTTTTAATTTTTTTTTAATTTTAATCTTTGATTTGGAGTTTCCGTGGCCACGTAGGCAAAAAATAATAATAAAATATTGCCATGTAGGATTTAGGAAGGGTCGCCGGAGGTGGCACTTAAGTGTCCCACTCGAAAAAAAAAGTGGCACTTAAGTGTACCGTTTTGAAGTTATGGCACCTAAGTGTCCCGGCGTGCCAAGTTATGGCACTTGTGGTGTTCTTCTACCGACGATTCTCTGTTGAGTTCCCAGCTTCGCTCCCGCTCAATTCCGGAGTTCTCCGAATAACTCAAGCCGGCCTCGCATCTGGTTCTCTGCTCTAGCTAGCAGGTGTTATCGTTTCCAGAGGAGACAAGTTGCGTTGCTTTTCTTGTACAAACTTTGGGAGGAGATTCAGCCGTTGAAGTTGTAGATTCGGCCATCCACGGTGTCCTTCCGATAATCCTCGACGCTCCGAAGGTGCTGTAGTGGTTTGGCATGTGCTTGATTGAGCTTAAATCACTCGAATTGCACAAAAGGTAACTATTGACTGCTCAAGCTCAATGAAGCGAGGTTGATCTAGACAACCAGGGCTAGAGCTCACACTAGGATTCTCATATCTACAAATGATGATGTATTAGGATGTTAGAATGGCCTTAGGTTAGCATTAATTGAGCTTGATTGTTTGAATATGCTTGTTTTGCAAAAGTCACGTGTCTTTGTGATAATTCTGAGAAATGCTGTGCTATAAACTTGTTAATATTGTTTTTTATGTTCGATGTCTTCACAAGAGTTGAAGATGACTCGAAGACCTTTCCAACGATCCATAGAACGTTCCAATTTGGTATCGTTTACTACCTGAAAATAGCTCGGCATTTAGTGCATGTTTCTGGAAAATTGTTGTGTTCTGACTTGTTCTATGTTTCAGGTGACCTTTGCTGCTTGTTGATTTTTAGCTGATTTTTGTGCTTTGAATTTTTAGTCGGTTCCTTCAAGAACATTGCTCACACATGTATCTCTAAAACATATAATTTTTCCAGAATTTCTAGAGGTCATATAAGTAAGTTGATTTGCATTAAATAATACATGCTTGAATATGGAATCTTGAATTTTTAACTGACCTTTGCCTGTTCTGCATTTTTTTTTAGAAAATTATGCGTTGCAAAATAGAAGATGCATCCTTATGAAGTTTTGCTTAGACCATAAAGCGCTATAACATATAAAATTTTGAGAAAATAATAAGGTCATATGATAGGGTAGATTGCCTGAAGAACGCATTGTTGATTTTGGCCCCTAGTGACTTGCATTACCTGTTGATTTTTTGTGGAATCTTGCAAGCCCAATTAGACTTAGGTTCCTTCACAAGAAATGATCTAGAAATTCCTTTCTACATCATAATTTTTTTATGACATTAGAATAGTGAAAATAACCCATGTTCCATGAAATTATTGCTGTGATTTGGACTGACGTGTGTTTTGTGCAATCCCTGCTGCGATTTTAACTGATTGTGTTTCCGTGAAAATGTCTTCAATTAAGCTCCTTAAGGGCATATTTGGTGCTTGATGCCTTCTAGACATACTTAGAGAACATCATAAGCCTCATGATGATGTATGGCATGCCTCATTTGTGAGATAGCTAGTATAAGCACCTAGAGGGGGGGAATAGGTGCACAAACACTTTATCGAGATACGAAAGCGATTCTAGGCAGCTGTTAGAAAGGAGTTCACAAAATGATTTACGATCAAAGTAAAGAGAGTGAGAGAGAGAAGATTGAACACAGGTTTTATAGTGGTTCAGCTTAATCCAAGCTTACGTCCACTCTTCCGTACTGACAGCCCACCGGTTGGATTTCACTATGAACAAAAGAGAAGTTACAGCTCAGCTTTTCCTTGATTCCACAGTGTAGATGTTCTATCACACCTCCTCAAGGTTTCTCACAAATATAGACTCTCTTTTGTATACAAGTATTCGCTCAAAGGAATAGTCTAAACAACAAGGAGCTTCAGACTTTGAAATTCTTCTATCGCGCACACCTCAACAACTTAGAACGTCTTCCTTATATACTCCTTTATGTCATCACACTTGTTGGCACTTACAAAAGGAATTCCTCCAATCTACCCGTTAGACGGAATCAATTAGGAAGATCATTCGCCTATTAAAGGAACGTGTCGATAGCCCATCAATCCTGTTCGCCCATACAATCAGGATCTCGGTTTCCATAAGTAGAACATTCCAAGAATATTTAGGCAATCATCGATTCCTTAATCTTCGAGTCAATCTTGATCAATCAAAGAATTCCGTTGTGTCTATTCTAGCCACGAGATCTTCTCCAATTGATAAGGTCAAGCCATTAACAAAACATCTAGTTCTGGGTAACCTTTCTTCAACGGATTAGAGACTGTCAATGAGGATAGACTTTGAGTCTTGAGTTTGGCTGTCCGGAGGTCTTCAGACTTTAAATAGCAGAGTCTGCAAACCTTCAGACTAGACTGATTGAAACGTTTTGTCAGCTTCAAAATACTTCGAGAGAATTTCTCCAACAATCGCCCCCTTTTTGATGGTGACAAAACTTTCCTACAGATTTGGACAACTTTGACCTACAAAACATTTCTCAAACACATATACATATCTTATAGAGATAAATGGCTAAATGAATAACATTAGAATCTGCAACCACATAAAATAGGTTAGTCTAATAAGTGATAAAGCCATCCATAAGATACCAATGATAATTAATAAAAGCAGTCAAGTCCAAGTCTAGCTCAGTTCTCATCCAGACACAAAAACAAAGTCAAACAGATCATAACAATCCAAACAACCAGTCCAACAAACCACACGATTAAAAGTCAAATTGTTCAAATCTTGCATCTCTCCCCCTTTTTGTCAGCATTAAAAAGGTTGAGATGAAAATGGAATAAAGTTAAGATTGCTTGGGAACGCGGACAAGCTGGAAATCTCCCATAGACTGAACGATGCCTTCCAGCCTTTTCAAGTCTTCCTTCAGTTGTGCAATCTCCTCACTCTTGGCATTGGCCTGATTCTGAACAGTGAGGGCTTGGATTTTATCATTCAATGAACATGAAGAAACTTGACCCGCAGTTTGCAAGTTTTGAACCTCACATCCCAAGGCATAAATTTGACCTCGCATCTCCAAGAGAATATCCATGATTCTGCTAAAATCTGCTGCATTATCAGTCTGAGTACTTGCTTCGACTTGATTTGATGGAGTAAATGCAGACGATGGTAGATCAGCATAATCTCGCAGTTTGGCGATGAAATTTCATGACCTTCTTCTGGAAATTGAGAGGCATAAACGTCATCTGGGTCTGCAAGTGAGCGACTAATTCCTTCACTTGCATTAGGATATGAGGACTTCGCTCTTTTCTCTTGATCTCCCCCTGTTTCCATGCCTACAGGTGGAGAAGAGTGTTCGTCAGGTTCTCCTTCTTCTCCTCTTTCTTCTTCTTCTTCTTCTCTCTCAACTTTTTCCTTCTAAGCTTCTCTTTCTTCTTCTTCCTTCTCCTTTGCTTCCTTCATTTATGCTTCCTTCATCCCTGTTTCTTTCGCCATTTGTTCCGATTCTTTCCCTGGAACAGGACGACTTAAGTTCTTCAAAGCCATTGCAAAGATGGTGAGATTTTCATCATCAGCTTCATCTTCAACAATAAGAGCTCTTATTTTCGGTTTTAAAGCAACCAAGGGCTCCTTTCCTTTCCGCTTTGATGAAGAAGAGGGTTGATGAGCTTTGAGTGGAGTCTTCTCCTTGAATTTCTCCAACACCTTGTTTAATTCCTTCAGACGCATCTTGGTCACCATTTTCAGTCCTACTACCATATGATCGCATGATCGAACACAAAAGATTTGCGGATGCTGAATATTTAGATGTGTGAATAACTTCGTCACAAGACTTGGGTAAGGAAGTTGGCCTCTGTCCTTCATCATGGCTCTATACATGTGGAACATAACAGTGTGAGGAAGAGAGAACCTTTTCCCAGTGAGAATGGCATACATCAGCTTTGCCTCTGAACTTGAAACATCAGTTTTGGAAGTTGATTTTGGTCGAAGCCAATTGATCACAATCTTGTGTAGCAAGATGTTGAATGCATTCATCCTTAGGTAGGAAATCTTTTCCTCTGTTCTCATGTCATTGACAAGTTCCAATGTAGCACCAGCAATAGAAACTTTGATCGGTTGATATCTTCCCCTCTTGACTCCCAACACATCTGCCAGCATATCCATATCCACAACATAGTCTTGATTTGTGACACTGAAGGAAAATCTATTCGCATCTAAAAAGCTCAGATTTGAATAGAAATATGCGGTTAGTTCAGCATAGGCCTCTGTAATGTCGGAGCAGAACCTTTCAAGTTGAAGATATCCGAACTTTTCCCTTAAGTTCACATTTACAGCATCCAGAAAATCAAAATCCACACTCCTAGGGTTTATTACCTCACGCTTCAGCAATTTCGAGTACAAATCCCTTTGTTCCTTCGATATGAACAAATCTCCTCTTTTTCCTCGACTTTCAGCCGCAATACCCATTCTCGGTTGAAATTGACTGTACAATTTGTCATCATCATTTCCATCTACAGGATTCGGTCCCCAATCACGAGGATCACTAGGGACATTTGCAAGAGTTTCCTCAGCCAACCCTTTACGAGCAATACACAAACTTTTCATTCTTTGCAGAAAGATGTACTCATTTCCATACCCCTTCTCTTTAATAAAATCATCGACATATTTCAAGGGAGTACGCGTTGCTTTTAAAGCACGATACAACTTATAAATAGAAGCGGGCTTTTGAACTCTTACAGGGTCTGCATCCTCGATGATTTCGTCCTCTTGTTGATGATCAACACCTTGAGGGCTAGATGGAGGAGAGTGACGCTGCTGAGAATGTTGTGGGCTCGATTGCTGTTCTGGAGCCACATCTTCTTCAGTGAGATTGAAGTGCATAGGCCCCTCACTCATTCACCGTGGTCCCCTGCTTGCGATTCTCGAAGACTTTCTTGGAGACAACATCTTTCTTAGTTTTTGGAAGATTCCTTGCTTGACTTTCCCAAGAAAGATGACAACTTTTTTAAAGATTAAACAAGGGAAGAAAACGGGAATGGAGGATCGATGCTTTCTAGGGTTTTTGAGAGTAAAGTGAAGAGCGATCAACAGTACACGATCGGTTTAAAAGGAAGGATAAACGAAGTGTCACAAAGGAAAATAAAAAAAATGCCTTTTCAACATAATTGTCTTTTTCCGCGAAAATAGTCATTTCAAAAATAACTTCCCTTTTTGAAAATGAAACGATGCAATAATTTCGTCGATTAAATATAGCAACAATTTAAACACAGTCTGACGATCGTACCTCTTCAAGATAAGATTCGAGAGGGAGAAAGAGAGACTAACTTACAATCTGACGGTCGTACCAAGACTAATTTAAAGTCTTGTATGACTGAGTCTGAAAGTCTCTAGACTTTGGTTTCCTCATACCTCAAAATGTTGAATCTGGAACGGATAGACTTAAATTGATTTTTCTCTAAAGGCTTTGTGAATATATCCGCCAGTTGATTCTTTGAGTCAACAAATTGAATTGAAACATCTCCATTTTGAACATGGTCTCTTATAAAGTGATGTCGAATCTCTATGTGCTTTGCTCTTGAGTGGAGAATCGGATTTTTGGTGAGATTTATAGCGTTGGTGTTGTCGCAATTGATCTTCGTGCATGAGTCTTCAATTCCAAAGTCTCTTAGCTGTTGTTTTATCCACATAATTTGTGAACAACAACTTCCGAGAGCTATATACTCTGCTTCTGCTGTAGAGAGAGCTACCGTACTTTGCTTTCTTGAAAACCAAGACACTGTCCTGCCTCCAAGTAGTTGACAAGTACCCGAGGTGCTCTTTCTATCGACTCTACATCCAGCAAGGTTTGCGTCTGAATATCCAAGAAGAGTAAAGTCTCCCCTTTTTGGATACCAGAGACCAAAGCTTGATGTTGATGAAATATACTTGATAATACGCTTCGCAGCATTCAAATGAGATTCTTTTAGGTCTGATTGAAATCTGGCACAAATGCAAACACTAAACATAATGTCAGGTCTAGAAGCAGTAAGATTAAGAAGTGATCCGATGATACTCCTGTACAGCTTTTGATCGACTTTCTTTCCTTCTTCATCTTTGTCTATCTTCAAGGAACTTGACATTGGTATGTCAGCCTTTTCGCAATTGTCCAGTCCAAATTTTTTGACAAGATCATTTTCATATTTTTCTTGATGAATGAAAGTTCCTTCCTCCATTTGTTTCACTTGGAGCCCAAGAAAGAAGGTTAACTCACCCATCATGCTCATTTCAAATTCATCCTGCATAGTCTTAGAGAATTTCTTGCACAAACTTTCATTAGAAGATCCAAAGATAATATCATCCACATATATTTGAACAAGTAAAAAGCTTTTGCTTTCTCTTTTAATAAAAAAGGGTAGTCTACTTTACCTTTAACAAATCCATTTCGAATTAAAAACTTACTTGACTGTCGTACCAAGCTCGAGGTGCTTGCTTTAAACCGTACAAGGCCTTTTTGAGTACGAATCGAGTCGGTTTCTTTAGGTCTTCAAACCCCGGTGGTTGTTCCACATAGACTTCCTCACGAATGAAACTGTTTAGGAAAGCACTTTTGACGTCCATTTGAAATAACCTGAAATTTTTATGACAAGCAAATGCAAGTAATAAACGAATTGCTTATAACCTTGCTACTGGTGCATAAGTCTCATCATAGTCGATCCCTTCTTCTTGTGTGTATCCCTTGGCCACGAGTCTAGCCTTATTTCTTATGACTTTTCCTTTCTCATCCATCTTGTTCCTGAAAGCCCATTTAGCTTAAACAATTTATTTACCTTTTGGTTTAGGAGTCAGCTCCCAGACATCATTAACTCTGAATTGTCTGAGTTCTTCTTGCATAGCTTCAATCCAGCTTTCATCGGATAAAGCTTCTTCTATGCTCTGGGTTCTATTTCGGAAATAAGAGCCACGACACTAGACTCTTCTCGCCTTTTGGATCTTGTGCGAATTCCTTCATTGATGTCGCCAATAATAAGATCTTTGGGATATTTGGACTTATGTTTCCGATTTGCTGGTTAATTTATCAGATTGATGGTCACTTCCTTCACCAAAATCTTCAACGATCACTTGTTTGGTCCTTCAAAGTCGAGCTTCTTCTTGAGAACTAGACTTTGTAGAGTCTGGAGCAGATTCAGCCTCTTCAAAATGAGTCTGAATAGATTCATTTTGTATAGAATCTTGGAATTTCACATTCATTGATTCTTCCACAGTTTGAGACTTTTTGTTGTAGACTCCGTACGCTTTGCTTGTGGTTGAATATTCAAGGAAGATGCCTTCATATGACTTTTCTTCAAACTTACCAACTCGATCATTTGCATTTTTCAATATGAAACATTTGCATCCAAATACATGAAAATATGAAACAATGGGCTTCTTTTCTTTGAATAATTCATAGGGGTTTTTTTTTTTCTAGAATAGGCCTTAGAAAAACTCTATTGATAATATAACATGATGTTGAAACTGCTTCAGCCCAAAACCGTAAAGAAATATTGCTTTCAATTAAGAGAGTTCTGGCCATTTCTTAAAGAGATCTATTCTTCCTTTCCACAACTCCATTTTGCTCTTGAGTATATGAAGAAGAGAACAAATCAGTAAACTGATTCGTCACAAAATTTAGCAAAATCTTGATTTTCAAATTCACCTCCATGGTCTGTTTTTATGCTTGAAATAACATACCCCTTTCATTTTGAACCTTCTTAGCAAATTTTTCAAAGTAAGAAAAAGTTTCAGACTTACTTGCCAAGAAATATACCCATGTAAATCATCAGTAGTCATCCACAATTACTAGGCAATATTTCTTACCTCCAATGCTCTGTGTTCTTGTTGGTCCGAAGAGATCCATATGCAAGAGCTGCAGTACACGGTTAGTCGAAACTTGATTTATTGGCTTAAAGGAATTTCTTACCTGTTTTCCCAATATACATGGTGTACATAGATCAGACTTTTGGTACGATAAATTAGGTAGACCACGAACAAGCTTCTTTGCTGATATTTTGGCTATCTACTTCATGTTGATATGCCCAAGCTTTTTGTGCCATAAGTTCGCTTCATCTTGGATTGAGATTAGACATTGCGATTCATTTGGTTTCACGTCTAAGAGGTAGATATTCCCATGTCTTCGACCCATGAAAGACTGAGTAGAGTCTTTACTGATTCCTGAACAAATACCCTCTTGAAAGTTGATTTTGAAACCGGCATCACAGAGCTGACTAATACTGAGCAGATTGTAATTGAGCCCTTCAACTAAAGAAACATTGCTTATTGTGAGGTTCCCAATCATTACAGTTCAAAATCCCACTATTTTTCCTTTGTTGTTTCCTCCAAATGAGACTTTTCCACCATTCACTTGAACAAGCTTTATGAAACAATTTGAATCTCCTGTCATGTGTCTCGAGCATCCACTATCCATGTACCATTTCACCTTTTTCTTGATAGTGACCTGCATTTAAAAAGAAACTCAAACTTTCTTTGGTACCCATATTTTCTTGGGTCCTTTTGAGTTAGTCTGATATACGGTTTTTGCCCAGACTTTATTGACTCCAAGCCATAGGACATTCTTTCTCAAAATGATCTGCACTATTGCATTTTGAACATCTAAGACCATTGCGACCTACTGGTTTGACAAAGGTCCTTTCAAAATGGTTTTTGTAAGCATCCTTGTTGGTCTTTGTTTAATTCTTTCTTTTACTTTAGGAAAATCGATTAAAAGGATGGTTTCGTGAGTCATTCCTAAACCGCATTTATTGAAATAAGGTCTTTGAACGAAAAGAATTTTCTCCAGTTTTTCAGATCCTAGAGAAAATCTTTTGGAAACATTTGAAATATCATTTTTCAGAAATGCATTTTCTTTCAAAAGATTATCTTCACTTTCTTTGAGAGAAGAAACATCCTGGTCTAAGCATTTCACTTTTTCTTTCAAAACATTCTCTTGTTGTTTTAAAACAGAATTCTCCTTTTTGAGTTCATAAATTCTTTTAAGAGAAGTCTTAAGACTAAAACATAATTCATCAATGTATTTTGAAACCTTAATAGGGATTTTGAAATTACTTACCTCGAATTCACTTTCTGAGTTTGAATAGTCTCGGAGTTTGATTCTGAGTCTGATTGTGCCATTAGACATATGTTGGCATAATCATCATCACTATCTTCACACTTCGTATCACTCCAGGTTTCAGCTTTGAGAGCCTTTCGATACCTTTCAGTTTTTCCTTTCTTCTTCCTCAGAAGAGGACAGTTGGGTCTAATGTGTCCCTTTTTCTTACATTCAAAGCGAGACTACATCTTTGTTTGATTCATCATCTTCAGCAGACTTGGTCTGTTGCTTTTGAAAATTTTGTTTCCTTGAATTAAATCTTCTTCCTTTTCTATTCAGCTTTCTGAATTTTCTTATCATAAGAGCAAGTTTTTCATCATCCATGTCGTCTTCAGAATCTGTTACATCAGAATCATCATTAGATTTTAATGCAATTGATTTCTTACCTTTGGGATCGTCTTCATTGATTCGTTCCACTTCATAAGACTGAAGGGTCCTAACCAGCTCATTGACAGACAGTGGCATGATTCTTTGAGTCTCTTTGATTGAGGTCTTAATGTGATTCAAATCCTTGGAGAGTCCACGCAGTAGCTTGTTTACTTTCATGGGATCAGAAATTGGTTGACCTTGATTTTCAAGACCGTTCACGATTTCTGTAAAACGACTAAACATGTCAGTTATAGATTCTCTTGGTTTCATTCTGAAGGCTTCGTATTGACCAAGAAGAATGTTGATTCTTGTTTCTTTCACTCGATCGGTTCCTTCATAGGTAATGTGTAATCTATCCCAGACTTCTTTGGCTGTATCACAAGAAGATATTCTATTATATTCAGTAGGTGATAAAGCACAATATAAAGAGTAAATTGCTTTTGCATCAAGAGCTTGTCTTTTGATTATCTCTTCCTGACTCATTTCGCTGGACTCAACAGTGTCCTTTCCTCTTTCTGAGATAGATGCAGCTTTAGGAATGATTCATTTTTCTACAACGTTCCATTCCAGAGGATCCTTTGATCTTAAGAATGCCTTCATCTTGTTCTTCCATATGTTGCAGTCCTTTCATCAAAGTAAGGCGATCTGGTGTTGCTTTGCCTTTCTACCAGTCCTGGAGCCAACATACTAGCCATGGATCTTTTACTCTGAAGTAAAACACTTCAAACAAAGTGAGTACACGAGTTCTGATACCAATTAAGATAGCTAGTATAAGCACCTAGAGGGGGGGTGAATAGGTACACAAACACTTTATCGAGATACGGAAGCGATTCTAGGCAGTCGATAGAAAGGAGTTCACAAAATGACTTACGATCAAAGTAAAGAGAGTGAGAGAGAAGATTGAACACAGGTTTTATAGTGGTTCGGCTTAATCCAAGCCTACGTCCACTCTTCCGCACTGACAGCCCACCGGTTGGATTTCACTATGAAAAAAAGAGAAGTTACAGCTCAGCTTTTCCTTGATTCCACAGTGTAGATGTTCTATCACACCTCCTCAAGGTTTCTCACGAATATAGACTCTCTTTTGTATACAAGTATTCGGTCAAAGGAATTGTCTAAACAACAAAGAGCTTCAGACTTTGAAATTCTTCTATCGTGCACACCTCAACAACTTAGAACATCTTCCTTATATACTCCTTTATGCCATCACACCCGTTGGCACTTACCAAAGGAATTCCTCCAATCTACCGTTGGACGGAATCAATTAGGAAGATCATTCGGTTATTAAAGGAACGTGTCGATAGCCCATCAATCATATTCGCCCATACAATTAGGATCTCAGTTTCCATAAGTAGAACATTCCAAGAATATTTAGGCAATCATCGATTCCTTAATCTTCGAGTCAATCTCGATCAATCAAAGAATTTCGTTGTGTCTATTCCAGACACGAGATCTTCTCCAGTTGATAAGGTCAAGCCCTTAACAAAACATCCAGTTCTGGGTAACATTTCTTCAATGGATTAGAGACTGTCAATGAGGATAGACTTTGAGTCTTGAGTCTGGCTGTCCAGAGGTTTTCAGACTTTAAATGGCAGAGTCTGCAAACCATCAGACTAGACTGATGGAAACGTTTTGTCAGCTTCAAAATACTTCAAGAGAATTTCTCCAACAATTTGAAGATCATTTACTATGTAAAAACCATGCATCAAGTCGATATGTCGTAACTGAAATTGTCATGCATTTTGCCCCTAATGACAAGTCACATATCAATGTTAATGAATATGTGTAACCATTTGCACATGGATTTAGGGTTATATGTCTTAATCAAACTTGTTCTTCACATTTAGCCCTACATCATGTTCATATTTCATAATTTACATACATTGATTAGGCGGCTTAACAAGACAGTTATCATGCATCATTTTCTGATTTGCTTATAATTGATTTGCATGCTTTAGAGATTGCTAATTTTCAACCATGAATTTGACCTTACTTGAATCCGACACCTCTTAAAAAGTCTTAGGGCACGTCTTAATCTTTTTAGTGACGCTATTTTGCATTATTTGCATGCCATTTGTCCCTTTTTGCATTTTTTGCAAAGTTGGCATTGAAATCTGCAAAAGAAGTGGTAGTGTCCTTGGAGAGAGATGACAATGGTGGTGACAATGGTGATGGTGGTAGTGGTTATGCAGTGGGTGATCCAAAGGAATTTGATGAACAGCATAATGATGAGGAGATCTTCATACCTAATACATCTACTACCTCAAATCATAAGAAACACAAGTAGGATAAGACTCCAAATTCTAAGAGGAGGAGGAAGAGTAACATATATGATGTTAGTGACACCTGCAAAGCAATTCAAGAAATGATTAAAATCATGACTGCTTAATCAACAAGTGGCTCTGTGACTTCAGATGCCCCATCAACGGGAGAAGTACACTATCAGTGCCATAAGTTGTGTACGGCACCACTTTGGTACCAAAAGTTTCCGTCAGATCACTTAAGTGCCAAATCAGAGGAAAAACGATCACTTTTGTGCCAACAGCGAAAGATTTCGGCCAAAATGATTACATGGTTTTTTTTATAAAAAAAATCGATAAGGCCTTCAAACGACGTTGTTTTCAGTCCTCCTTAAGAAAACGATGTCGTTTTGCCATCTTACATGGATGGCCTCACAAAAACGATGCCGTTTAACTCATTTGGGGATTTTTCTGACCTAGCTCGCTCGACCGTCATCGCTCGGCCTCCGCCGTCACTGGGCCGCCATCGCTCGCTTAACCGCCATTGCTCGGTGCTGTTCGGACGCCCTCGACAGCACACGAGGGAGCACCAGCCCTAGTTGCCAAAGCCTAGGTACTGGAAGACGTAAGCCAAGCACTCGTCGGGGAGATCGGAGATGGAGAGGGAGACATCAATGGCGACGCACTCGTCGGCAGCCTCCCCGAGCACCGGCTAGATCACGGCCTTTGACTTGGCCGCCGAGTGGCCGTCGTCGAGGTTGGTGTCGGGGTTGGGGTCAAGGTTGCGGCCGCCGAGTGGCCATCGTCGAGGTCAGGGTCAAGGTCGAAGCCGCGGCCGCCAAGTGGCCATCGTCGAGGTCAGGGTCGAGGTCGAAGCCGAGCGTGGGGGCCGTTGAGATTTATGGTTTGAATTGGCGGAGACACCAAACGGGGTCGTTTTGGTGTTAGGACGCTAAAACGACATCGTTTGAAGGCCTAAGTGATCCAAGGAAACTCTGGCGAGCCACATCAGCATAAGAAATTAATAAAAAAAAGGCCACGTCGGATTTCCGGCCAATCAGATCGACGTTGGCACCAAAGTGAGCGTTTTTCAAATTTTTTGGCACTTAAGTGATCCGACGAAAACTTTTGGTACCAAAGTGAGCACTATACATAACTTATGGCACTAATAGTGTACTTCTCCCCCATCAACTATAGACCCCTACTCCACAGCAACCGTGGTTGCCGTCTTAAATAGTATGCCTGATTTAGAGCAGAATATTTACAATAAAGTTGTGAACCAATCATGTCTTAATGCCACTTGGAGAGAGGCTGTCATCATAATGCTACTTGAAAGGAGACGTGGATTTCTTGAATCTCTTTAAATAGATGTTAAGTAGTATGCTATGGATTTATATATTTTATTTAATTTCACTTTATGACTAATGTATTTGAGATACTTTGGTCTTTTCATGATACAATTATGTAAACTTTATGGCTATTGTTGATTATTATTAGATTCCTTACTTATATATTGTTTTATGTGAAGGCATAGGTAATATGGAGGGGGATGAAAGTAGCATGTGTAGTGATCAAATAGCAACAGGTGAATCGATTGAACTAAACTTTGATGATTTTGATATCGATATTGTGATAGCATGGTTGAGCATGGTTGCAGTGGATATGTCTATGCACTCGAGAGAACCTATTAAAGATAACATATTGTCAAGACCCGAATGGATGATGGAGGTTCTTCAAGGACAATCAAATAGAATATATGAATCTTTTAGAATGGAGAGACACGTTTTTCTCAACCTTTGTGATTTGATGAAGGCAAGAGGTTGGCTGAAAGATAGTCAATATATAAAGGTAGATGAACAAATTGGGATATTCTTATTTATGATTTGTCACGAGAACTCAAATAGAATTTTATGCAAGAGATTCCAACGTTTGGGACAAACTATTAGCAAATACTTCACTATAGTGTTGAAAACAGTTGTCAAACTTGTAAAAGAGATTATTGTACCACCTTCCTTTGATGTGGTCCCAAATGAGATAGTCAGGTGCTATCAGCAGCACTCAAGACTCCTCGCTTGGAATTTCCTCGACCACCACTAGGTATTTTTACTTGTTCTAGAATTATCAATTTTCTTTAAGATTGTATTGTATTTACAAACCACTACTAATATATGAATATTTTGTTATAGGCAAATACTATGTTGTAGATTCTGGTTATGCATCAATTACGGGATTCTTAACTCCTTTTAGACATGAACATTATCATCTAAATGAGTATAGGGGTAGAGCAAGACGATCAAGAACAGCAAGAGAGTTGTTCAACTATAGGCATTCTTCACTAAGGAATGTCATTGAGAGATCATTTGTGGCATTAAAGAATCACTTCTTTATTTTGAAACACATGTTTGCATTTGCAATTCGAAAGCAAGCACATCTTGTAATTGCATGTTGTGCTATCCATAATTACATCCGTGATCAAGACAGGAGAGATAGAAACTTTTCCTTATATGGAGATCCAGAGTACTCATTTGAACCTGCACAATATGAGGTTATAGGCGAAACATCGACTGAGGAGGAAACTGACATGAATATGCTTAGAAAAAGTATTGCCAATAAGATGGTAAGGGATCATAATATGCCGGAGATTCCATGAAATCGTGTTTTTAATTTTTGTAATGTATTTCTATTATTTTGTATTTGGGGATTTACAATCTTTGCTTTTGTAATGTGATAATGTATTTGATGATTCCTATCTCAATTCCTGTAATGTGATGTTCTACTTGAGGATTTCCCTTATTTGTAATGGTCATTTATGACAAGCTCTATTACACTTCATAAAATTCACCGATTTTGTAAAATTTGCCGCAAATTGCCCAATACACTTCTTTGTATTTCTTTCTAAAACGATTGCTCAATATCGTAAACCGTGGCGGCGATCGATGTGACACACTAGTATGAAGGGGATTAGAATATGGTTGCCCACCTTCATTCTACTAGAGTTTTGGGAACCTTCTATCATGCTCAAGGGTAATGCATATTGATCTCTTTTTTCTATTGTATGGAGACTATTGATAAGTATATTATTTGACCGTAATTGCCTATCTAGGTGGATGCTAAAGAATTTTGTGTGAAAATTTAGAAAATTTGATATAACAACTCTTACTTTGTATTTTTTTTTCTTTCAAAAAGGGAGACTTTACTATAAAAAAAAAAAACTCTTACTTTGTACTTGGGTCAATGGTTTCATAAGCATATAAAATTTGTAAGAATGGACATCTCATTTGCTCCAAAAAAAAAATTGTTTTAAGAAATAGAAATTTTATTCTGTTATCAAATGAATTTCTATTTCTGAAATAGAAATTTTGTATCGTTATCAAACAGATTTTTTTCCTCAGAAACTCGTCCAGAAATAGAAATAGAAAAATCTATATCTGTTCCAGAAACTATTTCTGAAATGGAATGGTTGTCATGTGCCCCCTAAGTGTCCCTTTGTGCAAAGTTATAGCACTTGAAACGTTCTTTAGCCAAATATCTTGCATGCTAAATTGAGATTTTTTGTCTTCATGAAAGTTGTTTTGATTTGTATGCTTGTTTCTTTCCATTGTATATACATAGTTATAAGTCTCTTAGGTTAGGATTAGATTAGAACTTCGAATGTGAAGAAAGCATGAAGGCAATGGAGGTTGATGTCCATTCTGACCATTATTATATAATATTCATTTTCTTGATATATGTCTCGGGTTCCATTTGTTGTATAAAACCCGACGAGTTGCGAGTTTTCTCTTTTTTCTCTTTTTCTCTTTTTTAAGTTGTGTTCTCTTTTATATTTTTAGGATTGCATGATAGATTTACTACTTTCCTTGATTGTTTACTTACTGTCTTGCAATTTCAATTTCATTGATTGTTTTCATTTCATGTTTTTCTAGGAATAGAATAGAATGAAAGTGACCAAACATGCATGATCACCTAGTTTAGGACTAATAATCTCGAAAAATGTAAAAGGAAACGCATGGACAGGTTAGGAAAATACAACATACTGTTTAGATACCGAAAGGGCGCTAATAGCAATATTAGCATAACCCAAGTCTCCGAACCTAAATATTTGGTTAGGCAAGAATCGAGGGAACACTCCTGACCATCGATTGGGTTTTCTAGCCGACCCCCAAAATGAGATTAGTGGTGGCTCCTATCTATTTTTAGGTTGTCATAAACAACTAGATCGCATAAATAAACTCGTCGCACAAGGTATGAGCTTGAGAGAGCTCGTGATCTTATGATCAAGTACCCTAAACCCAACCTTTCTCCCTTTTGACTCAAGGGTGGCGAGATCGGGTCATGACAGGCATGGCAACTCCGTTGAGGACTGGTTACTAGATTAAGAGGACTTGAAGCCATTTAAAAATGGTTTTTGTGCTTTAACTAACATTTCTCGTGTAGGATCACCTGCATGTCAAAGTCGCGTGGAAAATCAGGTTAGTCGCTAACCTCGTGTTAAATGGTCATGTAAGTGAGAGTTATAAGGGGAGGTGTGCTTGTAAACCCTTTGTTTTGCAAGTGGTGTAAGGATGTATGAATATATGAGGGTTTATATTGAAGTGTTGGATGTTTAAATTTAAATGCATGTTTACAAGCTTTAACATGACACCACACACACAACCGCGGTCTAAAACCCCGATCGCTCAATCTAAGACCTTATGAGGGTTTATGGGTGGAATCTGTGAGTCAATACTCATGGTAATCCATTACTTACATAAGCCCACTCATCCCAACCGATAAAAATGGATCATTTAGTCACTCACATTGTTAATCAAATGTGTGCATTTAATTGTTTTACACACATGATCCTTGCCAAAAATTTTGTGTCTCTTAATCGTTTCAAAGCAAATGGTCAAGGAACTCTTAGAGCCCCATTAGGACTTCTCCAAATTTGGTTCTTTTCACATATCAAAGAATTTGCCCCTCACCTAAAAATTATCGATGTCACAAAATATCATCATCCCATTCTTAGATTTTGCCAAAGAAATGAATTCTTTCCCTCATGGTCATTCTCAACATGGTTTCATTTCCTCAAAAGCCTCAACCCTAGCTTAATTCAATGGCATGTTCGGTGGCTCGGGAATCCCGAAGTGCGCCTTTTTAGTGGAGTTGATGACCCACTCCCCCTTGTTGGATTGACGGGTTTAACATCATATTACCCTTTAAGGGTGCTCCGCCAATATCGCACGCTTCAAACGATCCCACCAATCCTCAAGCTGGGGTTATATCGTATCGATTATCACGATAAAGTCATCAAGGAAAACCAAATTGACCATATCAAGGTCGCGATTCAAGTTGCTATTGGAATTTGGTACTCCCGTTCCTCGCATTACGTGGTTGCCATCGATGAAGCTGACTTGGAAGGAGAGATGAAGACTCACCAAGCTACTATTGATTACATATACCGTCAAGTGGAACCTGAGCTCAAGATTCAGTTGCCTGATATTCCCGAGCCTCAAGGATTTCGGCGAGCTCATATTATTGAGCAAGAAGACATTGCCTTGATTGATGAGGAATGCTTGGCCCATGATAACAAGCATCTCCACACGATCCCACCTAGTCCTTCGGTTTCCATTTCATTTTCTTTTCTTGTAAAGGGATTTCCTTTGTGTTTCCCTCATTTCTATCGAGGTTTCCCTCCCTATATTCATTCTCATATTACATGTAAAATCGAACCACTCTGTGAACTTCAAGAAAGCAAGGTTATGTTTCCTTGTAATTGTTTGATGAAATGAATAAAATTCATGAACATTTTCATGTAATTTTTAGAAAAGGGGCATTCTAATTAAATATTTATCGTTGTTCCTTGTCAATTGTATAATTTCTTTTGAAGAAATCTTGATAACAAGATGTTATATGATACTGGGATCATATACACATCTTATCATTATTTCATCTCAAGAAAATATAAAATTGACTAGGGTTTGTATTTTAATGACTTCTTTCAACTTGTACTAATTTAAGTCATCTTCTTTTACGGGAGTTGTGAAAGACGGTTGAAGAACAGTCTATCATACGTACTCGCGGCCAAACAAGGATGGAGAACAAAGATACTCGTACCGATGTTATTAGCATGAGAACCAAATGGTGCAGATGATGGCGCTGTTAGCTGATCTCTTTAACCAAGTCAAGAACTTAAGTTCTATAGTTCCTGCTTCTCCTACCATGAATCTTCCTACTGCACCCCCTAAAGTGCTGGTAGTAGAACCCATGGGGAAAGGGCCTACTGAAGAGGTTCCAACTGCAACTCTGATAGTTATTGATTTAGAGCCTCCATCTAAAGAGACTCCAACTCCGTACTTCGATGAAGAAAGTTCAAGATGCCTCACAAAGATTGAGGGACGCCTTTGCATGCTACAAGGCTATCAACTGCAGGGATTTGATAAGATGTCGCCATTTGCCAAAGTTAAAGTCCCTGAATTCTACAAGGAGCCTGAGTTTATGAGGAAATATGACAGCATTGGATGTCCTAAAACTCACTTGAAATACTATCTGGGCAAGATGACCTGTTACTCAGATAATCCTCCACTCTTGATTAATTCCTTTCAGGATAGCTTGATCGGTCCTGCATTGACATGGTTTATAGAGTTGGACTTGGAGAAGATCCATACTTGGGAGGATCTTGCCGACAAATTCTTCCAACAATATAAGTTCAACACTGAAATTGCTCCAACTCGAGAAGAATTAGTCCGGGTCGAGAAGAGGAGAACTAAAACGTGTAGCCTATGCTCAAAGATGGAGAGTTACTGCATCTCAAGTAAAACCACCCTTATCTGAGAAGGAGACTATGAAATTACTGCTTCAAGCCATGTGGCATTCGGAAATTTCGACGACCCTCAAATATGCAACGGCCATGAGTAATCGGCGGAGGTATCATTCGGACTATGTCATTGGTGCCATTTATGGATAACGATTTGTATTATTGTTGGACCGATACGCTACTTTTGGTAATGGTCCGACCGTAAAAAATTATCCCTGTGTAACATCATGACTGAGACCCTCTTCCACCTACATTCGTACCCTACGAACTGAACCTCCTATGTACATTGCCGCTGCCCCGTATAGTCATGTAAGTAAATATATTTCAGCCCACGCACTTGCTGAAATTAAGAATTTAATTTTGGAGAAGTTGGATCGTGCACGAGGACCCTGCACGCCTCTCCATTTTGTGAATCAGCAAAGTGAAGAGATGAATTTGAATCACCATACAGTCTTGTCGGGTTCTTCCACTATGCAAGAATTTTAGTCATGACCAAGTACATTTGATGGATTGAATGAGAGGAAAATGGTTGGACCACAAAGATCATGGGATCGACAATACTCCATGCACGTTATTCCTTCAAGAGTCAATAAACTTGGAGAGGTTGACTTCCTTGCCACGTTCACTGCATGGAGATGGGTCGGCCAACAAAAGCCACGCAACCGAGACCTCATGCCAGTGAGGAATTCAAGCGAGGACAGCTGCACGAAGGGGCAACCGTCGAGGCCCATGCGGCCAGATGAGATGGACACGTTTCCTCCACCTGCCACGTTCACCAGCTGGCTTCATTGGATGATGCCACCAAATAACCTGCATGCAGTAATTAGATTAATTAAAGAAAAGAATTTGAGTTATGAAAGGGTACACTTGATAAATTGTTGAACCATGAAATCATGGGACCGAGAATGCCCCATATATGTGCGAGATTAAGGACCAATTTTTAAGAAATTGGGCCACTAATCTGCTGGCCCAAAACAGCCCAAAGACCCCCCTTGATTGTCGACACTTAAGTCAACTAATTGAAAGAGATTGACCAAAGGGCTGCCACTGTTGGACACCTCATAGCATGCAAGAGGACAAGTGGCCATCAAAGCTTCTTAGGAAGGCCACGTCTTCAACAGCAGGCCATTTCCCCTGCAGCCACGGAAAGAAGCCCTATGCAGTTGACTAAATTGTCAACAAAGTGAGGAACAAAAGGGCGGAATAGTCGAGAGAGTGAGGGAGAGCTTCGTACGAAACCAGTGAGAGGGAGAGAGAGAGATCAATGAGCGGGTGTGTGCAGTGAGCGAGCGAGAGAGTTCACAAGTGTGCAGCGAGCAAGAGTGAGGGGGGAGAACGGGTGCGCTACCACTGTCGACGCCGCTCGTCTTCGCCGCCGTTGAGCTGTGTCCGCAACCCGCAAGCTTTCTGTTTTAGCTTGCTATTGAACCGTAGAACAAAAGGCAAGTTGAAGTCTACTAATCTATACAATGTAGTGCTGTTGCTATCTTAGGAAGTGCATTGATAGACAAATTGTTGAATTTTGGTGTTGAGTGATGGTATATTGAGTAACTGAAACTGTTTTGAGGTTGAACAATTTATGAAATACCTGGATTACTCATGCATGTGTTTGATTTACGATTTATGGAGAATCGGATGCTGTATTGAGGTTGAAAGACGATGGATTGTTCGGATCTCGCATGCATGTGGTTGATTCTCCGAATTTCAATTAAAACAGATTTTGCGACTATAAAATCGTGAGGAATTCGGCCATTGTTTTCGGTTTTGGAAAAGAAAACCTCCTGACTTGTGTTTGAAACTCTACTTACTATAGCGCCGGCTTTAAATGATTTAAAAAGCCGCTCGGTGCTTTACAAACTTTCGAGTTTTGTATTGATTTGTCCAAATCAGTGTCGGTCGGGTCGATATTTCGGCTTACTATATGATGTTCAAATTTAGTTGTCGCTTTCGAATAAAGTTTAGCAATGAATTGATGTGGAAAAACCTCCCAACCCTCGCTGGAAGTTCTGTATAAACCGAGGCGCCGTTCATCAACGTTTCAAAAGAAAAGAAAAGGTTTTGGCGCTCTCCAAATCTCGAACTTTGATGTGGACTTATTATAAAATCATGAAGTCAGGAGTGAGGTTTAGACTTGCCAATGTGCCGAATTCAAATTTATTTGTTTTGATAACTCTTTTCAATTTTGGACGAGAGTTGCAAGCATGGTTTATGAAATTGCATGTGATTTTTGAAATGCATTGAAAGTTTAGCCGTGGGAGTGGACCTACGGGCTTTTCCGTTTCGGTGTTGAGTTTCGGTCATTGGTAATTCGAAAATGCTTTGGTATATGATTTCAAAACCTGTCATTGTTGTTTTGAAAATGATTTGGCACTGAAATGACTTGGTTGATATACCATGGCTGAGATTTCAATGAAAACTCATGGGATTTCTAATGGCCTTGCATTGAAAGTGTTTTGGTATTGAAATAAATTAAGATGTTAATTGTTATTGTTGGACCCTCTGGTCAACGATGCCCCGGGAGTTAGGATGCCTAGAGATTCGAATGAATCAATGCCCTTTGGATGCCTAGTTGTATTATGAATACATGCCCAGAGGTTTTCCCCAGTAGTTTCGGGATGCCCAATGGTATATCGATACGTAATTCCGGGGGAGGCCCAGTGGTATGTTGTTACATAATTCCGGAAGGCAGGGGTAACCATTTTCATGCCAAGCCCCGGCAATTCCTCTTGATGCCAGGTGGGATGCGAGATGCCCGAAGGTGTGTGCCAGATGCCCAGAGGTGTGAGCCGAATGCCTGGAGGTGTGTGTCGGAGGACTTCACGACGCCAGGATTGGGTATGAATGCCCAGAATGACACAAACATTGGTCCTCTAGGGGGTGAAACCTTTTGAATATTGAAATCGATGGCTCTACTAAGTATGTGTGTGGTCTAGTTATAGGATTAAATTGTGTGGCATGGAATGGGACGTATCATAACAGTTTGGTTCTATAATCAGGACCCGTGTGACTGAAATGGTGCATCTTAGCTTTGAAATTGCACTTGTCATTGCATTGAGAGGTTCTATGAAAAGGATGCACATCATTCATTTCCTTTGATTATACACATTTTGTCTATTTTGCATGAAATTAGATTGTGATGGCTACGCACGATATAGTTTAGTGGATCTTTTACAGCTGAGTGATTGTACTCACCCCTTTTTGGGGACTAACATTTCAAACTAGACTAGATACCCCTACTGCCACTGCCACCAACTGATAGACCGAGTGGTTGGATATGACCGCGAGGAGGAGGATAGCAAAGGAAGAAACTTTTGGACGCTGACACTGATCGATGGACTTTAAGTATACAACTGTTGGAAAAGATGTCGATCATCTTTTGAAATATAGCCGAGTATAGAAAACCTTGGCATTTTGATGTATCGACTAATGATGTTCATCAAGTTATGTAGAAGGGGAGTTTAACTTATAAAAGTGTTCGACTTTAACTTATAAAATGTTTAGTTGGTGTGCATTGTTTTAATTTGTGGAGGGGGAGTTGATAGATATGCTTCGCTATGTAAACTACGCAGGGACCGGTCTAAAAGATATAAACCCCCGGGACTTATAGACTTATTATAACTCTTTGGTATCAAAGTAATATATTATCAGGTCAAGAGAAAGGCAAGTGGACTATGGCGACCCTAGTGGATCAGGGGCCGTTCGGGGGTGCCATAAGCCATGCCTTGGGATTTCTTCGAGAAAATGTACAACCATACCTATATTAGCTTTGCCGCATTAATGGAGTTAGGTGAATGCATTGAGGGGATCATGCGAGAAGGAAGGTTGACCGAGACCACGAACCGTCAATATGCCCCGAAGAGAGATAAAGAATCAACCGTGGAGATTGCTTATATACAAAATCCCTCTTCTTAGAAGTCCTATAATCCTCAAGCTCGTAAACCTGCGATGGAGATAGGGGGTTCTTCTCGAAACTTTGAGCGCAAAGGAAAAGCCCCTCAAAGGCAATTCACTCCATTACCTAGACCCATGTCTTAACTACTTCCAATGCTGATCGAAAGTCATCTTGTGGCAAAAGAGATCCCAAGGGATAATCTGTCAAAGTATGACGGGTTCGACCTTAATAAGACGTGTGATTATCATATGGGAGAGAAAGGTCACCATGTGGACAACTGTCTAGTGCTACGTTCTCAAATCCAAAATTTGCTGGATAAAAAGCTGCTCACCTTTAAAGACTCAGCACCGAATGTCCAACGAAACCCCCTTCCAAAGCATTCTGAAGATGTCAACATGATTTATGGAGATGTCGACAAGCATATACTCCTGATGGATATCCAAAAGTTGGAATAGATCACGCCATTTGCTGATGGCCAGTTGAAAGGCGACATCACTCGTGATGAAGAAGACCTTACTTCAACTTTGCCGAAAGATAAAGAGGTCTACTCTTATGATGGGGATGAGGATGAATACAAAACTTGTCGTTTGAATCGTGAGTTCGTAAAGAAAGCTTGTGAGAGAGGTGAAGTGGTGGACACCTTGGGACAACCAAGTGGGAAGTACAACTTTATGGTCAAGTATACTCCTCCTCGAAGTTATTTTCAAAACCCTGAAAACATCTTCCCTAGTGGATAGGGAGATAAATTTGGGGATGACTTCATAGCTATGATTGAGCCTGTTGTGATTGATTTGACCAAGGAGAAAATCCCATGTGGGAGTGATACGACTGACAAAGGCGTCATCAAAGTCGGCTCATTGATTGACAATTTTGGAGCCATGAAATCTTAAGCACGGGTTTTGGACCCGTTGTAATTGAATTGCCACCAGAAGTTGGTGAATGTTCCAAATACTAAGGTGACTCCTACTTATAACACTAAGGTGATTCCTTGGAATTATAATACAAATGAAATCGACGCCGTCACCCGATCGGGTCGAATCTACCCACCACGTGAAGGTGTGGAAAAGAAAACCATAACTGATGAGGAAGTTGAACAACTCCTCAAAACACTCAAGACAAGTGAGGCAAAAGTGATATACCAGTTACGCAAAATGCCTGCACAGATTTCCCTATTGGAGCTTTTCAAGACTTTTGAGAAGCATAAAAATACTCTCCTCAAAATTTTGAACGAAGTTCACATGCCTGAGATTGTTGGAGAAGTACAGTTGGAGGAATTTGTGGGAGCTATACTTCTTAGAGACCAAATTACCTTCTCTGAAAAAGACCTCCCTCCTGAGGGCCAAGCACACACTAAGGCGCTATATGCATCCGCTCAACATTTTAGGACTAGGATTTCAAGGGTCCTGATCGATAATGGTTTTACCTTGAACATTTGCCATTTATCCACCCTCTGTAAATTGGGGATAGGAATGGAAAATGTCTCTCCTCCCCATTCAAGCCTTTGATGGGATGAGGAAAGAAACAATAGGGGAAATTGACCTACCACTGACGATTGGCCTATTACCATTACCCAAAAATTTCAAGTATTGGATACTCTAAGTAACTTTAGTCTGCTATTGGAACGGCCTTGGATCCATGCTGCAAGGATCATTCCTTCTAGTCTTCATCAGATGATGAAACTTCCCATTGATGGAAAGATTGTGATTATCCAATGTGAAAGAGATGTGGAGACTTTCCATAACACTGCCATACCTTTCATTGAGCCCGAGGTCAAGGGAGAGTCGAGCTATCACTCGTTTGAAATGGTGTCTGTCACTCATGTGCTTGTTGGGCCAATCATCAAGAAGCCTCGATTCTCAAAAGCCTCCCTGATGTCAAGTAAAGAACTACTCAAGAACGGTTTTGCTATTGGGAAAGGTTTGGGTAAGCTTGCTCAAGGCATCCCAGATCCCATGAAAGTGGTCAAAATCAACAAGCGTGAAGGCCTAGGTTATCGGGGCGACCGTGTGGCACCCCTCGACGGCCCCCGATCCGATTAGGGTCGCCACAGTTCACTTACCATTCACTTTTCTTATTAACATATCACTTTGATACCATTTCAATTGCAGCGGGTCCATACAACCCATGGGTTTACATCTTTTAGATCGGTCCCTTGCGCAATTTAATATGGAAGCACATCCAACAAACTCCCTTCCCTATATTCAGAAAACGATGCACACCTACTAAACATCTTATATAAGTTAAAGCCGAACACGTTTATTTACATAAAACAGATGGACATCTTTAGTCAGTACATCGAAATGCCAATGTTTCTATACTTGGCTATACTTCAAAAGATGACCGACATCTCCTCCCACAATCGTATGCTTAAGGTCCATCAACCAGTGCCGGTGTCCAAACGTTCCCTCCTTAGCTATCCTTCTCCTCACGGTCATATCCAACCGCTCAAACCATCTACTAATCTAAAATGTTGGTCCCCAAAAGGGGTGAGTACAACCACTTAGCAGGTAAAGGAATCCAATCATACAAGTCATACATGTATTGTAGGCATTACGTACCTTGAAGCCAGGCGTATACTATCATGCATTATCACCACAATCATAACACATACATGTGTATCATCATGTCATACTCATATCATCATCATCATGACATTATTATATCACACACATGTCATCATCATCATGGCATCATCATATCACACATGTCATCATCATCATGACATCATTTTATCACACACGTCATCATCATCATGACTTCATCATATCATATATATCATCGTCATCATGGCATCATCATATCATATATGTCATCGTCATCATGGCATCATCATATCATATATGTCATCGTCATCATGGCATCATCATATCATTTATCATCATGCATATCATGCCATGGGTGGTCATCATTGTATCACGTCACATGCATATCATCATCATCATCATGCATATCATCATGCATATCATGCCATGGGTGATCATCATTATTTCTCATCACATATCATCATAATCATCATCATCATCATCATCATCATGCATATCATCCTGCATATCATGCCATGGTTTAATTTCCACTTTTAGCTTTCAATTTGATCACCACATCACCCATTCCTCAAATCATCAATTTCATCATCCCCTCGGACAAAGACCTCCGAGGCTTCTGGCATTCAGCCATCCCAGGCCACCGGGCATCCGGCCCCCTACATTCCGGGCATCTCGCATCCCAACTGGCATCACGAGGCATTCCCTTCGGGCATAAACCTCCGACAGGGCTTCCGGTATTTACACTCCCTGGCCGAGCATCCCGCACCCCAATCCTGGCATCGCGAGACATTCCCCTCAGGCAGAAACCTCCAACAGGGCTTCCGGAATTATGTACCGACATACCACCAGGCCTCCCCTGGAATTACGTACCGTATACCACCGGGCATCCCGACACTCCCGGGGCCATCCGACAATGCATCTCTATACATTATGGGCATCATCATCCACCACAACCACCTCCTCACTTATCATTATCCATGTTTACCAATTTTGGTCTTAATTTAGCATGACATATGACGTGACATCAAACAAGTCATACTTGACATGAAATTCACACATGCATCTCAATTCAATGTCATGCATACATCAAGACCTCATCATACATGCAACATGGTATAATTATTTATAAAATTAATGGAATTTATGGCCAATAAAATAATCCATTTTTCATGCCCTTTTTCATTTATTTAAATTCCAGCTTTTTTGTTATTTTCAAAAATATTAAATTTAATATCTATATCTTCCCAAAAATTATAGAAATTAAGGCAAGTGATAAACAAGACAATAGAATAATAATTTCATGCAAAATTCATGGCCAAATAGAATTTCACACAATTTCACAATTCTCACAAAATGGCATGTCATTTTCGGGTGAAATCAGAATGCACAGTTTCTGAAGAAATTCGATTAAAATATCCACACGACCTCCAAAAATTACGAAATTTCACCGAGTTATAGAGAAGAAATTTTCGTACATCTTTCATGCAGACTTTCAAGCTGGATTCTTTCTATATTATTTTATACAGTCACACGAAGCTTCTGGATCCATTACCGAATCGTCTAGTGCATGCTTCTTCGAAATACTGAGTTTTCACCTACCTTTTCTTCTTTGTTTCCTCTGAAATTTAGGTATGTTCTATATCAAGATGTTCTCTACAGGTTTCAGGAAGAGATCTAAGTCAAATAACCAGATTATAGTCATCATCTAGGTCCATGATGTCTCGGGTGTCCTGTAATACATCTCCAGAATTACCGTCTTTGAGATCTAGTCGATTTACGAGCTTATACTTGTTCATTTTGCTTAAAATTTGAGTATGTTGTAGTTTAAGATGTCCCCTAAAACTTTCATGAAGAAATCAAAGAGAGGTTCTTAGCACAAACCAACATGCCACCACAAACCCAACAAGATGTCAGTGAAATCGTTCCAGATCTGAGGTCTCCGTAGAATGAGAGTTTAACCCCTCAAATCTCCATCATTTTCCACGAAATTTCAGTATGTTGTAGTTAAAGATGTTAGCTACAACTATCATGAAGAAAATGAAGCCAACATCGGACTCTAAAGATGCATGAAAGCTCACACAAAATTCTGACTCGAGCGGATTCATGCGAAAACATTCCAGATCTGACATCTCCGTAAGATGAGAGTTTGACCCCTCAAATATCCATAATTTTCCACCAAATTTTAGTATGTTGTATTTTAAGATGTCCCCTACAAATTTCATGAAGAGAGCAAAACCAAAATATAACTCTAAACATGCATGAAGCTCGCACAACATTCTGACTCAAACTGTTCAAGCAAAAACAGCAACACCACTCAAGAACAAGCCATCCAAGCTTCGGTTTTCCTCTCCTAATCACCCAAAACTCGACATACATATAACAAACACACATGCAAGAGCAGCAAAGGACCCCAACTTGCCTCTAGACCACACGAACAGCGGCACACAGCGGCGAACGAACGGTGTGCGGGCGGCAACTCCTCCTCCTCGGCCTCCCTCTCTCTCACATCTCACTCTCTCTCAGCAACTCTCTCCCTCTCTCTCCCTCTCTCAAAAACCAGCCACTCTCTCTCTCTCTCTCTCTCTCTCTCTCTCTTTGGTTATATATATATTTGCATGCATTCTTAGTTTGCATGAGGGACAAGTGTTCTCATGAGGAAAACAAGTGGCAAAAAGGAGAGGACAAGTGTTGGAGGACATGCAAGGTTAATTGGCTTCATTCTCGGCTGGGCCTTAGGCCAGCAAATGGGCTGGTCGACAGCCCCTCCTTGGCTCCAATGGACCGACCATTTGGCCCTCCAAAATCCATATTCTTGGGCCTAAGGCCCAACCTAATTAAACCCACAATTTCCCATTCAATTATTCATCTTTAATTCTTTCTTTTAAGAATTTAATTACTAAATTCCACATGACCAAAATCTTGAAATCATAATTCCATAAATTCCAATTTATAAAACACATGGCCAATGATAGGATTTTCTTTCCTATCAAATAATTGTCCATTAAAAGCTTGGCCATAAATCTTATTGCAAATTATGGATTAAATGACCATAAAATAACTTGATGGTACTTCCATCACCTATTCATAGAATTTAATGTAGCTAGAGGTCATTATGAATTTTGGGATGCCACAGACCGTAAGGGTCAAGGTAATCATAAAGGCCCAAACATCAAAGGTAAGAGCTACCAATGTCTCTTGCCTCCAAATTTGAAGGATTTCTTTCCTGGTCCACCGAAGTTCTTGCAAGAAGAAAAGGCCAATGTCTACCACTTTGCTGATTTGTTTGAAGATGGTTTGGTTGGCACTATTGGTGAAGATGAAGAGCCTACAATTCCCACAGTGTAAGGGATGTTTCTAGTTCTTGCATTTAATTTTTAGTTGTATTCCATTCATTTCTCCCATGCAAGGGAATTCCATTCATTTCAGTCGCCTGTGCTTGTAATAATCTAGATCATAAACTCTATGGATTCAAGATGATATATGTTGTAATGCAATTTTCGCATATCAATAAAATTCATATTTTGTTAATAGACGTGTGAGGTTTCCCAAATCAATCCTATGATGATGCTTTGAGGCCTGAGCCTCCACACGATCTATAATTTCAAAATGTTTTAGTGGAACGAGGACGTCCAATGACATGAGGACTAGTTCCCAATTAATTTCTTCAAAAACTCGAATTTGAAAACAAATTTTTCATGACATTTACATACATTGCATTCATTTATATGTATACATACTAACCATTTTTCGATTACATCTCAGGCACGACATTTCACATCATGATAGTCATTTGCATGGCTCGGATTCGCATTCAAAACATTTTGACGAACCCGATTATTCCAACTCAAAGAATGAAGATGATTCTCGAGTTATTGAAAAGGAATGGCTCAGACAAGAAGAGTCCAAACCTCCTACCACCGAACAGCCAATCTCTGTGAATTTAAGAGATCTAGATAACCCTAAAGAAACCAAGATTGGGGCAGGTCTCTCTCAAGCGGATGCTAATAAATTAATTGGACTTTTGAAAGAGTACAAAAATGTTTTTGCTTGGTCATATGCTGATATGCTAGGTTTAGACCCTGAGATCATGGAACATGTGTTACCACTTGATCCTAATGTTTCGCCAAAGAAGCAAAAGCTTAGAAGGACGAAACTTGAATTGTCGAAAAAAGATTGAAGAATAAGTCATGAAGCTCTTAAATGTTGGTTTCATTGAAGTCACCCATTATGCTGATTGGATTGCTAATATATTCCCAGTTATGAAGAAATATGGATGAGTCCGAGTATGTGTTGATTACCGTGACCTGAATAAGGCAAGCCCTAAGGATGATTTTCCTTTGCCACACATTGATGTCTTAGTTGACAGTAATGCTGGATTTGAATTGTTCTCCTTCATGGATGGATTTTCCGATTATAATCAAATCCGGATGAAAGAGAAAGACAAGACTAAAACTTCATTCATTACCCCATGGGGAACATTTTGTTACAAAGTTATGCCCTTTGGTTTAAAGAACGCAGGGGCAACATATCAAAGAGCCATGGTAACACTATTCCATGACATGATACATAAAGAGATTGAAGTTTATGTTGATGACATGACTGCAAAGACAAGACAAGATGAAGATCGTGTTGAAGTCTTAAGAAAACTATTTGATCAATTGAGGAAATTCAAGCTGGGGCTTAACCCTGCAAAATGCATATTTAGGGCAAAGTATGGGAAGCTTATGGGATTTATGGTTAGCAACAAGGGTATCAAGATAGATCCCTCTAAAGTGAAAGTCATATGCGACTTGAAACCTCCTTCTACTGTTAAGGAAGTCCGAAGCTTACTGGAAAGATTGAATTATGTTGCGAGATTTATCTCTCATTTGTCAGAAAATGCTAAGCCATTCTTCAAGCTATTAAAAAAGAACGCCAAAGTCAATTGGGATGAAGAATGTCATAAATCATTTGAAGAACTGAAGCGATATCTTTCGCAATCTCCTGTACTTGTACCACCTACCCAAGGCATGCCTCTGATCTTGTATCTCACCATTCATAAAGAGTCTTTAGGAGCCATGTTAGCACAAAAAGGACCAAGGGATGGAATAGAACGTGCCATATATTACCTCGGTAAGAAGTTTACTACTTCCAAGATTTGATATCTTGAAGTGGAAAAGACCTGTGTAGCCTTGATTTGGGTTTTACACCGACTGAGGCAATACACTCTTCATCACCGCATCCTTCTGGTGACTAAGAATGACCCGATTAAATATCTTTTGGAGAAGCCCACATTGGTTTGAAGGCTCGCCAAATGGCAAATATTACTCTCTAATTTTGATATTCAAAGCATGGCACAAAAGTCTGTCAAAGGGCGAGCCATAGCCAATATGTTAGCTGAGAATCCCGGGAAATCTAATGACTAGGATGAAATCGATGAACGGATTTATTTGGGGTCACCTGACAAGTGGATCATGTATTTCGATGGTGCAGTTAACCTTTCTGGTTCTGGCACTAGGGTAGTTTTAATATCTCCAAAAGGTCAACATTATCCAATAGCTGCAAAGTTGGTATTCCCTTGTACCAACAATATTTCTGAATATGAAGCGTGCATCCTTGGTTTGCAATTAGCCATCGATATGAAATTCAAAAAGCTTCAAGTTTATGGTGATTCTACACTCATCATCTTCTAGACGGGAGGTGAATGGCAAACACAGGATGTAAAGTTGATTCTTTACCATGAATATCTCGAAGACTTGGTCAAGGAATTTGACAAGATCTCTTTTGATTATCTGCCAATATCACAAAATCAATTTGCTGATGCCCTAGCAACTTTATCTTCAATGTTGCAAGTAACTGATGGTTTGAGCGTTGATCCTTTGCAAATCAACATCCTGAAAAAACCTGCTTATTGCCTAATGATTGAAGAAGAACCCAATGGCCAACCCTGATATTATGACATCATGAATTACCTTCAAGAAGGCAAATTCCCCCCAGGGAGTCAAGCCAATGATCGGAAATACTTGATGAAGTTGGCATCCAAATTCTTCCTCAATGGAAGGGCCCTTTATAAAAGGTCTTTCGATTCAGTTTTACTGAAGTGTGTGGATGCACAAGAAGCTAAACTCCTGATGATAGAAATACATGAAGGAGAGTGTGGTCCACATATGAACGGTCATCTCTTGGCTAGAAAAATCATGAGGCTCAGTTACTATTGGTTGACCATGGAAGCCGATTGTATTAAGCATGTGAGGTGCTGTCATCAATGCCAAGTCTATGGAGACAAAATCAATACTCTCCTTAATGAGCTACATTAAATGTCCAAGTCCTGGCCTTTTTCAATGTGGGGCATTGACATCATCGGACCAATTAACCCTAAAGCGTCGAATGGACACCATTTTATCTTAGTAGCCATTGATTACTTCACCAAATGGATTGAAGCCAATTATTATGCCCATGTTACTGCAAAGAGCGTGGCAAAGTTCATCTGTCGTGATATCATCGCTCGATATGGAGTTCCTGAAGCGATTATCACAAACAATGGATCAAACTTGAACAACAAGGTGGTGGATGATTTACTTGGAGAATTCCACATTTGCCATTTGAATTCTTCTCCTTACCGTCCACAAATGAATGGAGCTATGGAAGCAGCAAATAAGAACATCAAGAAGATTTTAGCCAAAACGGTAAAAAATTATTGTGATTGGCATGATCGGTTACCATATGCTTTGTTTACTTATCAAACTTCAATTCACACTTCAACTGGGGCAACACCATTCTCATTGGTTTATGTGATGGAAGTTGTATTACCCGTGGAAGTGGAAATCCCTTCATTGAGGGTACTTTATCGAATCAAGCTCTCTGAAACTGAATGGGTTCAACAAAGATTTGAACAACTCAATATGATTGATGAAAAGCGGGTAAAAGCCTTATGCCATGGACAAAGCTATCAAAAGAGAATAGCTAGGTCGTTCAACCGCAAGGGTAGGCCAAAACATTTCGAGATTAATGATCTTGTCTTGAGAAAAGTCTTACCTATCATTCCAGATCCTCGTGGGAAGTTCACTCCAAACTATGAAGGTCCATATATTGTAAAGAAAGTGCTACCTGGTGGGGCACTAATTCTTATGGAAATGGATGGTCAAGAATTGCCAAGACCTGTAAATGCGATCTTGTCAAGAAATATTATCCATGAATAAAGTGAAAAGCCTTTGAGCCACTTTTAGATTGAATTTGAGCCACTTTAGGATATTTGCATTATGCATCACATGCATACATATTGCATCTACATGTTTGTTCATCTTGTAGGATCTCGATGAAGATTCTACCTGTTCACAAGGAGTTCATCTCAAAAATGCAAAACTTAAAAAAAAACAAAAACAAAAACAAAAACAAAAACAAAAACAAAAACAAAAACAAAACAAAAACAAAATTTTTGCCCATTTTCTTTAGAACTTAGAAATGACCTTGTTCCTTAGAATGTCGAAGAGTCAATTAGGACTCTAGAAGTACAGCTAGAACTCTAGAAGTAAACCCCTTTGATAAACAAAGCCTATTCTGTCTACAAATTTTATTTGACCTTATTTTCAAAAGTCTCCCCAGTAGGATCAAGGAAACATGTCTTTTCAAAACAAAATTTCATTACGTTTTCATTTCCCAAGGAGTTGAATTTAACCAAAGTGTGCCTTGGAAAACCTGAAAATGATTGTTAAATATACCAAGTGGTAATACCTAAAATGATGAGAGGCAATCCCTTTACCAAACATGTCCTTATACACTCCTTGAGAGAATTAAGTGAAAAGAACCATGTCTTAGGACATAGGGTTCATTCACAGTGAATACATGGTTTGAAATAATAAAGACATTTCATTTCTCAATCCCAAACACTATTGATATCCCTTGCAAGCCACTTTGAGCCAAATAGGGAGCATTTCCGAAATAACCTTGTCAAGAACAACCCCACATTGGGGCAAAATAGGGGGTCTTGGTTGAAAATTATGGAGCAAAAGATTAAGAAAGATTTTATTACTTTACTTGCATCAATCTTCTTATGCTAGCTTCAAGTGATTTCTTATCGAAACTCAAAGTATCCCGAAGTGACGAAGAGCATCCCGTTCACTATCACAAACACAATTACTCTTTGCTTAGCCAATTTGAACCTTATATAATTCTTTCATAACCCCATGTTATGATTATCTCCCCACGCTAGGGCAAGGCACATAATTTACCAACAAGACTGAGAATATTGGTCATGTTTGTAAATGCCACTTGAGAATCCTAGATACTCAAAAGAGAGTGAAAACTAGGGGGCATGAAAAAACAATGTGCCTAGTAAAAGCAAGGCCAATGCCCATGAAAAAAAAATGCAAAGAAAAGCAAAAATGCAAAGAAGAGCGAAATCAATGGTCACACAAAAGACCATCCGTTGAAAAACAAAAGAAATGCCTTGCAAAAGAACATGTATTGCAAGCAATATCATTAGAACAGAGAGCGAAGCTCTCATGCCTCCAGACAAATTACCAAGAGGACTCTTAAGATAAATTTCAAGAGTCAAATTTTTAAAAAAATCATGTGATGGAAATAATGCCAAGATAATCACTCACTTTTAACCCTTCGATATTTGAAAATTTTTCAAGCCTTTTTAAGCCTCACCCGAACCAACATTACAACCCTTATCCGAAGTCTCTTCTGATTGGGATGGTTCGAGTTGAAATGAGAGTATCACATAGGAGCTATCGCTAGAAGGAGTGGAAGCAACCTATCTTATCTTATCTTCAAATTTCTTGGACTCAAAGTACAAACCCTTTGTGTAAGCCCATGACCAAGCCATTATTACAGTCCCTTCAAAAGACCTTTTGATCAATAGATTGTATTCACTGTGAGCGTTTCCGAAAGCCTTAGACATAGGTTGAGTGAGACTTCTCCAGTGAGATTTAAACAGTTTTCCCACATCAATGGTTGGGAATAAAAGCTTTTTCGAGAGTCAGTGTGAAAGACCTCTCTTGATTATGATATTTCCACTTGACATATTTGACTTAACCCTTAGATGGTTAATCAAATCTCATTTTGTTAAAATCCTCTCTGAAGGGATTTGATAATTGACATTGTTTTGCAAGATTGGCTCTCAAGCAATCTCGAAACCTTTTTTAAAAATTTTTGTTCCTTAGTGAACTGGCTTTTGGTCATCTTAAACCACAAATCCTTGCTTTTGGTTTTTGATAACCCTGAACCATACCCCTTGTTTTAGATTCTAGGTTATCCTTAAACCTTGTCTTCAAGTTCTAGGTTATCCCTAAACCTTGTCTCTTTAGGTTCTAGGTTATCCTTAAACCTTGTCTCTTTAGGTTCTAGGTTTTCCTTAAACCTTATCTCTTTAGATTCTAGATTATCCTTAAACCTTGTCTCTTTAGGTTCTAGGTTATCCTTAAACCTTGTCTCTTTAGGTTCTAAGTTATCCTTAAACCTTGTCTTTTTAGGTTCTAGGTTATCCTTAAACCTTGTCTCTTTAGGTTCTAGGTGATCTTTAAACCTTGTCTTCAGGTTCTAAGTGATCCATAAACCTTGTCTTCAAGTTCTAGGTTATCCTTAAACCTTGTCTTTTTAGGTTCTAGGTTATCCTTAAATCTTGTCTTTTTAGGTTCTAGGTGATCCTTAAACCTTGGTCTTTTTAGGTTAGTTGCAGGTGTTTCGTCTTTGAGTGGAACCTCTTCGAACTCCCACTCAAAGAGGGGCAACTGTTGACACCTAATTTTTAGTCGATACATCATTAAAAAAAAATGAGTCCAAATTTTGTTACGGGTTTTACGAAATTCGTAAATCGACTTTGCATGTTATGAAAATTGAAAAAAATATATAGAGAGAAAACCCCAATTAGTTCACAGTTGATCATCACCGTCTACTAATAAATGCATCGTGTCCATTGAGAAAAAAAAGAGCATGTGCTCAATTAGGGGAGCTCTTAGAAATTTTAACAAAACAATTAGCTAGGTAGATCAAATCCTAGCCCTTAGATTAATCCAAGGGCCAAGATTTTATCTTGCCTTAAAAATATATATATAAAAAAAAAAAAGAGGAAAAGGGATGGGGGGCATTCGACAGAGGCACTCTCTCGATACCAGCCTCTCTCTCTCTCTCTCTCTCTCTCTCTCTCTCTCTCTACACAACAAGCTCGTAACTCAGAAGAAAATCCCCCAACTGAAAAGCGGAACCGGCAGAAGAAGATCAATCGATCGATCACCATTGCTCCTTTCCCCCACCTTGCTCGCAATTCAAGTCAATTAGGACCGTCGGTGGTGGTGGTGAGGGACATGGCGGAGGACAAGTACAACCGGAAGAACCCGGCGTGAAGCGGATCTTGTAGGAGATCAAGGAGATGCAGTCCAACCCCTCCGTCTCCGGTGGTTCTCTATCAAGTTCCCAGCTTTGCTCTTGCTTGATTCCAGAGATCTCCGGATAACTCAAGCCGACCTCTCGTCCATTTCTGTGAAAATGTCTTCAATTAAGCTCCTTAAGGGCATATTTGGTGCTTGATGCCTTCTAGAAATACTTAGAGAACATCATAAGCCTCGCGATGATGTATGGCCTGCCTCATTTGAAGATCATTTACTATGTAAAAACCATGCATCAAGTCGATATGTCATAACTGAAATTGTCATGCATTTTTCCCTTAATGACAAGTCACATATCAATGTTAATGAATTTGTGTGACATTTTGCACATGGATTTAGGGTTATATGTCTTAATCAAACTTGTTCTTCACATTTAGCCCTACGTCATGTTCAAATTTCATAATTTTCATGCATTGATTAGGCAGCTTAACAAGACAGTTATCATGCATCATTTTCTGATTTGCTTATAATTGATTTGCATGCTTTAGAGATTGTTGATTTTCGGCCATGAATTTGACCTTATTTGAACCCGACATCTCTTAAAAGTCTTAGGGCACATCTTAATCTTTCTAGTGACACTAATTTTGCATTATTTGCATGCCATTTGTCCCTTTTTCCATTTTTTGCAAAGTTGGCATTGAGTAAAATTCGAAATGCTTTTCTACCCTTGTTGAGTCAGGCCTCTTATTATTTTTACATGGATTTTGCCCTAAGGATTTTGCAATCGACTTTTGAATGAAATTTGTTTTTTCTTTCTCATGACTATGTCATGATGAAATTTCAAAATTTTTAGACATTGTCTACTAGGACAAATTGTTGTTGATTTGCCATGATGTCTTGCTGTCCTGTTATGTTTCTGATGTAATGTTATGTGTTCTTGAATTTTTATAAATTTGTGTGTAACCCATCTTAGGAAACTTCATTCATGAAAATTGTTCCTCATAGTGTGCTTGATGTTCCATGCTTTTCTTAGAACCAATTATCCATGGGCTCTACCGCAATTGCTTTGATCTTATGTGTGATGTTTGATGATTTCTGTTGTGATTCTTTGTTATGATTTCATTCTAGGATTTCTTTTAGAATATCTTGCATGCTGAATTGAGATTACTTGTCTTCATGAAAGTTGTTTTGATGTGTATGCTTGTTTCTTTCCATTGTATGCACGTAGTTATAAGTCTCTTAGGTTAGGATTAGATTAGAACCCCGAATGTGAAGAAAGCGTGAAGGTGGTGGAGGTCGATGTCCATTCCGACCATTATTATATAATATTCATTTTCCCGATATATGTCTTGGATTCCATTTGTTGTATAAAACCTGATGAGTTGCGGATTTTCTCTTTTTCTAATTTTCTCTTTTTTTAATTGTGTTTTCTTTTATATTTTTAGGATTGCATGATAGATTTACTGTTTTCATTGATTATTTACTTGCTGTCTTGCAATTTCAATTTCATTGATTGTTTTCCTTTCATGTTTTTCTAGGAATAGAATAGAATGAAAGTGACCAAACATGCATGATCACCATGATTTTATAAACAAGCCACGACACTTATTTACATATATTTTCAAGATGGGACTTCTTTTGGGTTGGTACATCAAAAGGAAAAGCCAGTACTCAGCCACGTCCGGCCTAAAACCCTAAAAAGAACCCTCGACCTTCTACAACTCGCGTGCACAATCCCCATCATCAATGTCGGCTAACGATCCCCAAAAAGATCCAGCTCCTACTCGTCACGCACGGCCTTCACACCCATCCTGGTGCATCAGGTGGTGGCGGCGGCGGCATCCCACGCATCACCCCGTCGCGTCGAACATGGACAGATATAAACTCTTGGACAACAGGGCCCCCAGCCAGACCCACGTCGTACATAACTAGATAGCGCACTCGAATATACACAAGACCAGGAACTGAAGGACAATCAAACTCCTCGCACTCGACCTCTACATCCGAAGGTATGCCGTAAAATACGCCCCGCGTATCAGTAGGAAGCGGCATGTTGCTAATCTGAAATGTTGGTCCCAAAAGGGGTGAATACAACCACTCAGCAGGTAAAGAAATCCAATAACAACTCAATGCATCATGCAAATCATACATGCATTGTAGGCGTTACTTACCTTGAAGCCATGCGCATACTATCATGCATCATCATATCATACATATCATCATCATCATGGCATCATTATATTATACATGTCATCATCATAGCATCATTATATCATACATGTCATCATCATCATCATGACATCATTACATTACCCATGTCATCATGCCATATCATATATCATCATCATTATCATCATCATGCATATTATCATGCATATCATGCCATGGTTTAATTTCCACTTTTAGCTTTCAAATTGATCACCACATCACCCATTCCTCAAATCATCAATTTCATCATCCCCTCGAGCAAAGACCTCCGAGGCTTCCGGCATTCAACCATCCCAAGCCACCGGGCATCTGGCCCCCCACATTCCGGGCATCTCACATCCCAACTGGCATCACGAGTCATTCCCTTCGGGCAGAAACCTCCGACAGGGCTTCCGGCATTTACACTCCCTGGCCGGGCATCCCGCACCCCAAATCCTGGCATCACGAGGTATTCTCTTCGGGTAGAAACCTCCGACAGGGCTTCCGACACCCCCACGTTCCGGGATCCTGAATCTCCCAGGGCCATCCAGCAATGCATCTCTATACATTCCGAGTATCAATCCTCCACCACAACCACCTCCTCACTTATCATTATCCACATTTACCCATTTCGGTCTTAATTTTAGCATGGCATATGATGTGACATCAAACAAGTCATACTTGGCATGGAATTCACACACGCATCTCAATTCAATGTCATGCATACATCAAGACCTTATCATACATGCAACAAGATAAAATTATTTATTAATAAATTTAATGAAATTTATGGCCAATAAAATAATCTATTTTATTTTATTTTTCTTTTTTTTATTTATTTATCAATTTAAATTCCAACTTTTGTCATTTCGATAAATATTAAATTTAATATCAACAAATTCCCAAAATTATAAAAATTACAGAAAATATTAAACAAGCCAATAGGATTATAATTTCATACAAAATACATGGCCAAATAGCATTTCACACAATTTCCCAATTTTCACAAAACATCATATAATTTTCAGATGAAACCAGAATGCACGGTTTCCGAAGAAATTCGATTAAAATCTCCATACGACCTCCAAAACTTACGAAATTTTACCGAGTTATATCCAAGACATTTTTGTACAACTTTCATGCAGAACTCCAAGCCAGATTCTTTTTAGATTATTTTATACAGTCTCACAAAGCTTCTGGATCCATTACCGCATCGTCCAGTGTATGCTTCTTCGAAATATTGAGTTTTAACCTACGTATTCTCTTTCGTTTCCTCTGAAATTTGGATATATTATACATCAAGATGTCCTCTACAAGTTTCATGAAGATATCCAAGTCAAATAACTATATTATAGTCGTCATTTAAGTCCATGAAGTCTCGGGTGTCCCAAAGTACATCTCCAGAATTACCGTCTTCAAGATCTAGTCGATTTACTAGGCTATACTTGTTTTTTTCACTTTAAATTTGAGTATGCTGTAATTTAAGATGTCCCCTACAACTTTCATGAAGAAATAGAAGAGATATTCTCAACACAAACCAACATTCAATCACAAATCCAACAAAAGGTCAGTAAAATCTTTCCAGATCTGAAGTCTCCGTAGGATAAGACTTTAACCCCTCAAATCTCCATCATTTTCCACGAAATTTCAGTATGTTGTAGCTCAAGATGTTAGCTACAACTCTCATGAAGAAATCGAAGCCAAAATCGGACTCTAAACATGCATGCAAGCTCACACAACATTCTAAATCACACTGTTCGAGCAAGAACAGCCATGCCATTCAAGAATAAACCATCCATGCTTCGGTTTTTCTCACCTAAACACCCAAAAATTCAACATGCAAGTAACATACACACATGCAAGAGCAGCTAGAGGACTCCCACTTGCCTCTTGACCGGTCAGTCGACGGCACAAGGCGGCGAGCACGGCAGACGGACGGCGAGCGACGGCGACTCCCTCCTCAGCTTCTCCTCTCTCTCACACGATCTCCCTCTCTCTCTCTCGAAATCTCTCTCTCTCTCTCTTGGCCAAATGGAGCAACCGGCCACTCCTCTCTCTCTCTTCCCTTTTTATACCCCCTAATTCTAATCATTGATAATCATTGCTTGCCTTATCTATGGCCAATGCATGGCCTTCTTCTCTAAGCCAATACATGAAGGTCTATTGCCACTTGTCTTATGGGCTTTTGAATTTGGGCTTGGGCCGGCCACTATTGGGCCTCCCTCTTGGGCTGGTCGACAGCCCCTCCGTGGGCCTCCATTTGGGCTGGCCATTTGGCCCACTAAGCTTAGGCCAATGGGCCTAAGGCCTAATCCAAAAAATTTGACTTTTCCCTCTCTTTTTTTTCTTCTATAAATATTTTTAAATTTGAATTTTCAACATGGCCAAAATCTTGTGACATCTTGCCTATTGAAATTTAATTTATAAAGTGCATGGTCAAGCATAGATTATCATCATTAATCTATCAAATTTAAAATTTCACAAACATATGCACAAATCATCAAATCTTAAAAGACTAATGGCTAAGGTATAAACCTTAGGAAATTTTATTACCTAATTAAAGACTTTAACACACCTTATGGCTTGGCTTTGAATTTTGGGATGCCACACGCTAATAGCAATATTAGCATAACCCAAGTCCCCGAACCTAGATATTTGGTTGCGTAGGAATCGAGGGAACACTCCCGACCCTCAATTGAGTTTTCTAGCCGACCCCCAAAATGAGGCTAGTGGCAACTCTCGTCTTATTTTTAGGTTGTCATAAACAACTAGATCGCATAAATAAAAAACTCGCCGCACGGGGTACAAGCTTGGGACAGCTTGTGATCTTGTGATCAAGTACCCCTAAACCCGACCTTTCCCCCTTTTGACTTGAGGGTGGCGAGATCGGGTCTGACAACAAGACTGCAAATTTTTTAGGTAATATCCTTGATGAAATGAGTTCAATACCAACTAATGCATGTATTATAGATTCGGGTGTGAGTGATCAAATAATATGCAATGAGAAATTATTTTCCCATGCTCAGAAAAGTCCATATTTATATTCTATGCAACTTCCGAATGGCAATGTTACTCATGTCACTAAGGTTGGAACTGTTCACCGTAGCTCCGATATTGTCCTTAAAAACGACCTCCATATCCCAGAGTTTGAGTTCAACCTGATTCTCATCTCAGAAGTTTGTGAAGATAATTCTTGTCTTGTCATATTCAACTCCGACAATTGTTTCTTTCGGGACCTTTCAACTAGCAAACCGATTGGCTTGGGTAGTGTTGCACAAGGACTTTACTTTTGGATTAATTCTTCTGAAGTTTTTGATAAAAGCACCTCTTGTAATGCTATTATCAATAATAAAAATCTTATTTTCCATCAGTGCTTGGGTCATAGTGCATGTTTCCCTAATCCGAAATGTCCCATTTGTCCCCTAGCTAAACAATCTCGGACACACTTTTCCACTAGCACATCTCGAGCCAGCATTGCTTTCTCATTACTTCACATTCATATTTGGGGACCCTATCACACACCACATCGTGATGGGTCACAATTCTTTCTTACCATTGTTGATGATTATAATCGTGCGACTTGGGTTTTCCTTATGCAGTCAAAGAGCCAAACTTTTCCAACTCTATCAAAGTTTCTCACTCTTATTGAAAATCAATTCAAAAAATCTGTCCAAAGAATTCGTATAGACAATGGACACGAGTTCTATACTAGAGAAAGTGAATATTTTCTATCATCTAAGGGAATAATCCATGAAAGCTCTTGCACATACACTCCTCAGCAGAATGGGATTGTTGAGTGTAAACATCGGCACCTCTTAGAGGTTGCTTGTGCTCTTAAATATCAGGCTTCGATTCCTGAAGATTTTTTGGTAGACAGTGTTGTTATGGCAGCCTATTTGATTAATCGCATGCCAACACGGATTCTCAATGGGGGAACACCTTTTCAATTGCTTTATGGAAAGGAAGCGAGAATTGATCACCTCAGAGTATTCAGATGCTTGTGCCTCGAGATAAAATGGACCCTCTTGCTATTCCATGTATTTTTATGGGATATCCCTCCTTGCAAAAGGGTTATAGAGTCATGGAGATCTCTACAAGGCACTTCTTCATGAGCAAAGATGTAGTTTTCATGAAGACATATTTCCATTTCGAGAAAATACCCCCTCATCCTCTATCTCAACTTTGAATAATTGCCCATTTTTATCAAAAGAAGTTCTATCTATGGAATCTCCATATGTAATCATTGCACCAGAATAGCCTGCACCGGTAACAACAAATCCATCTTATCATGCAACTGAATTACCCATTCTTTCGGATGAAGAAAATCAACCGTCTGGTTCTCTGGTCACTTCTTCACAACAGGAGTTGCAGTGTTCTTCACAAGACTCCTTACCTGTCATTACTGAAGAAGGAAGAGTAGGGGAGCCTCGGCATTCTAGTCGACATATACAACCACCCACCTGGACAAAGGATTACATATGCCCAGCGCTAAATTCTCCAGGCACACAATATCCAGTATCTTCGTACATTTCTTTTAATCGGCTGTCACCGAAATATATGTGCTATGTTAGTCGGATTTCTGAAGAACGAGAGCCGTCTTCCTATTATGAGGCGGCACATGACCCCAAATGGCAGGATGCAATGGAAGCTAAGGTTAAAGTGCTGATAGAAAATCACACATGGGACATTGTTCCTTTACCTCCACATCAAAGACTTATTGGCTACAAATAGGTTTACAAGGTCAAGTTTAAGGCAGATGGTTCCATCGAAAGATACAAGGCTCGGTTAGTTGCGAATGGTTTCACGCAACAAGAAGGTTTTGATAACCATGTAACTTTTTCCCCTCTAGCTAAAGAAGTTACTGTCCGTTCCTTTGTATCGATTGCAAGCCTTCGTAATTGGCAACTACATCAGATGGATGTTCATAATGCCTTCAAGTTGCAGACACCTAGAGTGTCAAAACTTGACACGAGGGGACACTTAAGTGCCAAAGGTTTGGAAAGTGACACTTAAGTGCCAAAATCGAAGCAAAATGGATCACTTAAGTGCCAATCTGGCCAAATGCTGACATGACAATTTTCCAACGAGGTAAGTGCAAAACGACATCATTTTGCACATTGATGTGGCTAAAAAAATGGCAAAACGACATCATTTTGCCTCTCGACGTGGTAAAATTTTAATTTAAAACTAAATTTATTTAAAACATTAAAAGTAAAAATTCAAATATTTAAATAATAATAATAATAATAATAATAATAATAATAATAATAATAATAATAATAATTAAAAAAAAGGAGTGGAGGGAGACAGGCCGAGCCCTCGCCACCACCGCCTCCCCGCCGGTGCTAGGAAGGGCCAGTGACGGAGGGGGTATGGTCGATTGGGGTCACCAGCCCCCGACCAATCGGCGTCGAGGGCCGTGAGCCCTCACCCAGATCCGGTGAGGGCTCTCGGGCCCTCGCCGCCGCTAGGAAAGGCCGTCGACGGAGGGGGGAGGGCCATCGCCCCCAGCCAACTGGCAACAAGGGCCCGCGAGCCCTCGCCGGATCTAGGCGAGAGTCATGCCTCGCGCAAATCCAACGAGGGCTCGTAGGCCCTCGTCGCCGGTCGGTCAGGGGCCAGCGACCCCGACCGAACCTCCCCCCTCTGTTGTTAGCCCTTTCCGATGACGGTGAGGCCGATCAGCAGGGGGCTTGCAGCCCTCGCCACTAGTCAGCCGAGGGCCGGCAACCCCAGCCGACCCTCCCCCCATCGTCTCCGGCTCTTCCCAGCGATGGTGAGGAGGCGACGGCAACAAGGGGTCAGCCCTCAGCTGCTACCTCCTCTCCCCACTTTTTTTTTTAATTTTGTATTATTTTATTACAATAATAATTATTTTTATAATTTAGTTAAATTAATTTATATATTAATATTTCAATCCATTTAAAAACGACATCGTTTTTGGCTTTGTACATTGGGTTAGCATTCCGGCGAGCCACGTAGATGAAAAAAAATAATAAAAAATTGCCACATAGGATTTCCGGTGGGATTTGTCGAAGATGGCACTTAAATGTCCCACTTTTTTTAAAAAGCGTCACTTTCCTAACTTGTGACACTTAAGTGTCCATTCGTGCCAAGTTTTGGCACTTGGGTTGTACTTCTCCCTAATGCCTTCTTATATGGAGACTTAGATGAAGTGATTTACATGGAACTTCCACGGGGTTTACGCAAACAGGCAGAGTCTCATGTGTGTCGTCTACGCAAATCCCTGTATGAACTTAAACAAGCTTCTAGATAGTGGTATGTCAAATTCACTACTACACTAATCAGCACAGAATTCTAGCACTCCAAGCACGACTATGCCTTGTTTACTTGGATTGAAGGTACTTCATCAATTTATTTGTTGATATATGTTGATGATATTCTTACCATGGGGAACAATGAATTGGCTATCACAAGGGTCAAAAAATGTTTGCATTTGTCTTTTCATATCAAGGATTTGAGACCTCCCAAGTATTTCCTAGGTATTGAAATAGCTCGATCCAATAAAGGAATCAGCCTTAGTCAACGGAAGTTCATTTTAGAGATAGTTTCAAAAGCAGGGTTATCAGGATGCAAACCGGCTGCCATACCATTTGAACAGAATGCGAAACTAACGATGCATGAATACGATATGAGCTTGTCCTCATCCACTATTGATCCATTGCTGGAGGATCCATCAAGATATCAACGTCTTGTTGGAAAACTAATCTACCTCACCATGACAAGACCTGATATTTGTTATATAGTACAGATACTCTGCCAATCATGCACAAGCCGAAGCAATCTCATATGAATGCCGCATTAAAGGTTGTGAAGTACTTGAAGGGATGTCGAGGACTTGGTATTTTCCTATCTCGTGATTGCAATATAAAGATAACAGCCTATTGTGATACAGATTATGCCACTTGTCCGATGACGAGGAGATCGGTTACTGGCTTTTATATCAAACTAGGGAAGTCACTCATTTTATGGAAGACAAAGAAACAATTGACCGTGTCACTATCGTCAGCCAAATCAGAATATCAAGCCATGGCAAAGACTGTTTGTGAGATAGTGTGGATACGTGGGTTACTCTCCAACCTTGGAGTACAAATCGATGGACCCAGTGAATTATTTTGTGACAATGATGCTGCACTCAAGTTAGCAGCAAATCTAGTTTTTCATGAAAGGACTAAACATATAGAAGTTGATTGTCATTTCACTCGAGACAAGATTCGAGAAGAGATCATCACAGCAAGAGGAATTGGAACTGTAGAGCAGCCTGGAGATATCTTTACCAAGCCATTATGTCAAAGACAGAATACATACCTTTTGAGCAAGCTAGGTGTCCTTGACATATACAAGCCACCGGCTTGAGGGGGAGTGTTGGAAACATGATGGCAGATATCGATTCCATATCGATTATATTGCCAATTAATTGATTCAGTTAATCTATTATTAGCTTGGTAAAGTAGGAATGTAATCATAATATAATCGTGTATATTTTATTTCCTGTCTTTCACTTGTAACATATATAGGACACTGCTCTTATACATGAATATACAAAAAAAAATACAGATTACGATTTCTCCCAAAAACACTCTATTTTTCCTATCGTTTTCTGTCAGGATGCACCAATCAATTAAGACTAGATTGCATTAGGCCTTTTGGTGCAACTTTCCCTTTTCTTTCACATATGACTCTTTACTGAAAGGAGTGAAAAAAGAAAAAAAAGGGACGTGTGCTCTTTCCTAAAGATAGAAAAATCCTTTTTGATGGATTAACTCGTATAATGACATGCCATAATTGTATTCATGCCATAATTGTATTGTGCTGAATTTTGGTTTAGTATGAACATGACATGTTTATTCATAACATATGCTTGAAACCTAAACACAACACATATATCTAGTGGATTACATTACACAATACATTTAACATGTTTAAGACATAATCTCGTACATACACATGCAACTATTCGATTAAGCAAATCTTGACTAGGCATAGCTCACCGTTCCTACATGACAATGGGAAGATAGGGAGTTCAAAACCTCCGTCCTCCAAATAAGGTGGTTTATGGGTTTGTGGATTTTTCCCAGATGGTCCCATTAGGAGCCCGGAGTCAAGCTCCAACAGCTCCAAAATTCAGGAATACAGCTGGTAGATAAAAGAACAAAAGAATTTCGTTTTTGATTTCGAACTTTTCCTCATCATAATGTTGGGAAGTACTTGAAAGGATACGAACAAGAGAAACCAATCTTCAAATCCTCATGTGTACCATTTTTAAAAGTTGAAGAATTTTAAGGATCTCTCTCTCTCTCTCTCTCTCTCTCTCTCTTCGGCCTTTATCACCAACAATGTCCATGGAAGATCTATGGCGCATTTGTTAGGAGAAGTAGATCTTTCCAGATTAGAGCCTACCAAGAGGAACATACTTGTTCCATTAATTTTGAAAATAAAAAGGTAACAAGTGCATGGTTATCCAAGCACTTCTTTGAATTGATTAAGCTAATGCCTCAAATGAATAGTACTTAGTTTAGGATGCTAGTGAAGAAGCAGGTAGGTATCAATAGATCCAGAAATCAATGCAAAAGATCAAAGCAAAAGGTAATGAAGATACTCATTGGTTAGTATAGCAGCGAATATGAACAGTTATTGGATTATGCTTGGGAGTGTAGACTGCAAAATCCTTCAACTAGAGTGTATGTAGAGATCGTGGAGAGACCACTTCTTGATATTGGGACCAAGTTCGATAAGTTCTATGTTTGCTTCGACGCATGCAAACGATGATTTTTATCTAGTTGTAGATGGATTATAGGATTGGGCGGGTGTTTTTTGAAAGACTTGTGCAAGGGAGAATTGCTAGCTGCAATTGGAAGACATGCAAATAACCAAATGTTTCCACTGGCTTGGGCTGTTGTGAAGGTAAAGAACAAGGACAATTGGTCCTAGTTCCTAAAAAATTTGATGACTAATTTAGAGATAACAAATAGGGTAGGGTGGGCATTCATAAGGTAATATTTGCTTTCTGAAAATTTGGTCAATTGTTTGCTTTTTTTATATCTGCATGTCATTTGCTTACATTTTTTATTTGAATTATTGCAGGAAATGGTTCCAGCAATAGCTGAGTTATTGCCTTATGCTGAACATTGAATGCGTGCATGGCACATACACGCAAATTGGGCAAAGAACTATAAAGAAGACAAGCCGCAGTCGCAATTTTGGCAGCTAAGAAAGAGCACAAATATAGCTAACTTTAGGATGGCCAAAGAAGAACTGCTTCAATTGACAAAAGAAGGTTATTATGCACTATTCTAAACAAAACCGAAATATTGGTGTAGGGCGTTCTTTAGCGAGGAATTCAAGTGCGATATCGATAACATCTGCGAAGCATTCAATGGGAGGATAATAGACGCCGGATGCAAACTAATTATCTCGATGCTTGAAGACATATGGGTTATGGTCATGACTCGGCTGCACAAACAAAGAAATGAGGCTGCAAAGTGGACTAAGCAATGTGGTCCTAGGATTGCTAAGAAATTGAATGAGAACTTGGCTGCAAGTAGGTATTGTCATCCCATTTAGAATAGGGATGAAGGATATGAGATAATGAAGGGTTCCGATAAGTATGTTGTTCATTTAGGTACGAGAAAGTGTTCATGTAGAGCATGGCAATTAAGTAGAATTCCTTGTGCACAAGCCATATGTGCCATTTAATTGAAAGGCCACAACACAGAAGACTACATTGATGATTGGTACAAGAAATTGAAATATCTTGCTTCATATCAATTCATGTTGCAGCTAATCAGAAATAGCAAGTTCTGGGAGCCAACAGATCGCGAAGCACCTCAACCTTTGCCATTAAAGAAGAAAATGGGAAGACCAAAGAGAAAACGAAGAATGACGGAGGGAGAGGTCTCATGTCAATGTAAGATGACTAGTACAGGTGTACCGATAAAGTGCTCTTTTTGCCACATAGCAGGGCACAATATTAAAGGTTGTCAATTAAGGAAGCAGCAGAACAGTTGAGGCCAGCCAAAGGGCCTAGTGAAGGGACAGTTGAAGAATGACAAACAGAAAGGCGAAGTGAGTCGACTGTTCTTCAGTCAACGATAATAAACCCAGTAAGTCATGAAAATTTTGTTTATGTTGCTTCATGGTTTGTTACAAATATGTACATAGATATAAGTGACATGTATGTAATGTTTTTGTCTTCGTTAGGTCACGAGAATGACACGTGAAGAATTGGCCGAAGCCTCTGCTGTACCTAAAACCAAATGGCTTGTTCAAAGAAGGTAAGGTAGAAGACAGCCACCTAAAGGATTGGCCGAAGCCCTTGCTATACCTGAAACTGAAGGGCATGTTCAAAGAAAGCAAGATAGAAGACAGCCACCTAAAGGATTAGCCAAAGCCCCTGCTATACTTGAAACTGAAGGGCCTGTTCAAAGAAGGCAAGGTGGAAGACAGCCAACTACAAGATTGGCTGAAGCAACTGGAGGGCCAATTAAGTCGACTGTTCTTCAACAACAACAAAGAAAAAAAAAATACCCGATAAGTTCAATAATTTGAGTTTAGTTTTCCTTTACGTTGTTATATGGTCTGATGTTATATTTAAGATATCCTTTGCCTTTTTTCTAAGATTCGAAGAAGGCAAGCTAGAGCTCAACTGCCAATAGAGGGCTCAACTAAAAGGCCACCACAAGATCCATCACCAAGGTCACTACAAAGGCCACTAGAAGGGTCATCACAAAGGCCACCACAAAAGCCAACCAAATGTGTCACTAAAGTTAAAGAGCTAAATAGAAAAATAACCAGAAAAAAGCCAAATCAAGAGTTACTTACAAGAAAGCCATCTAGAAGACGCCTAGCTGAAGTACCTGAAAGTGACACTCCCCTTCGAACAAGAGGGGCTCTTGGAAAGAGGCTAAAATAATATGATTATAGCTTTTATACAAATGAACGTTCTAAAATAATTATTCTTAATGTAAGTTTTATAAGCTACATTTAATTTAATTTATAGTGCAAACTCTAGTTGATAATTGAGTTTTATTTTTGAAGTATGGGAGAAATTCAAAGGTTCTTATCTCTCAAGGCCCAACTCAAGAATCAACGGCTGTGCCAACAAAGAAGAAGACATTGGCTGCGCCAACAAGAAAGAAGAGTAAGAAGAACCCAATTACAGGTCCATCTGAATCAGTTCAGCCTACGACAATTACAGCTCCATTAGAATCAACGCATCCCGAGACAGTTGAAGAAGAAGTCTCACGTCCAGTTAGAAAAAGTGCAAGGATTATGAATCAAGTGCAAGGTCCATCAAAAGGAACACGAACAGGAGGCATTGTGCATATTTATTGATGAAATAGGATGTGATATGGTTTGTGGGGCTGAGGAGTCAGTTGTTTTACTATGAATGTTTTTTTTTTTTTTATAATAGTTTGTCATTGAGTTTGTGAGACTTCATTTCAATATCAATGGAACAATGTTGTTGCTTGTCATTTTTGTCTTTTTTCATTTTTTTTTATTTTTTTTTACATTTACTTACTACTTCTGGTGGTGGATTTGTGGTGGTGACTAGAGTGCTTGTATGGCTGGTGGTGGCAATTGGTGAAGCCTAGTGGTGGTGGGTCCATTGTGGGGGTTAGGTTGGGGCCTCTTGTTGTAGCTAGTACTGGTGCAAAAGTGCAGTGTGCATAGCCTAGCTTACACAAGCCCATTTTGCAACAAACCCACCAACAGTGGCTACTAATGGTGGGTCTATGGTGGTGACTATATGCTGGTGTAATAGCTGGGATACCGGTCTATTATAGAAGTTGGAATTGCACCTGGTGCAAATGTAAGTGTGTAAGATGCACATCTTGCACCAGGTAGTGCTAGTGCAAGCTGGTGTAAGGCACCTTGCATTAGCAACTTCTGCAGTAGCACACTACCAGCATAGTGGTGGCTGGTGATGGCTCAAATGGATGCCTGGAATGCTTGGTGTGGCTAGTGGTGATGGCTGGAGGTCGACGGTGGCCAGTGGTAGGCGGTGGTGATGGCCGGTAGTAGCTAATGGCTGGTGCAATTTATAGAGGAAATGTACAAAAAAAATTGGCACTTAACTGATCACATTCTAAACAACCTAGCACGTAAGTGTTCACTTTTAATCACAAGTGGCACTTAAGTGATCACTTTTAATAATAACTTAACACTTAAATGACTCTTTTTTTATCACGAATGGCACTTAAGTGATTACTAGTTACAACTTATAGCACTCAAGTAATCACTTGTGTCTATTCTATGTATATGGTGGTCTACAGCAAACTAGAGAAGCTGCTAGTTTATATATACGGTTCAACTTATGGCAACTCCATTCAATTAAATGTTTGCTGCTGGTTTACATTCAATTCAAGTAAAGAAGTCATCACAACACATCGATCCAATACACATTCCATTATCACCGATTTATATTTGAGAATAAGCAAAAACATAGTACAAACAGTATCCCATTCATTCATTCCCTTTCATTGACCTCCCCCCAAACAAATAATACATATGACAGCCCAAAAAAAAAAAAAATGCCACAACGATCTTGTAGACAACACAACACTTCTTCTCATCTTACAAAAAAATAAGTTACATTTCATTCAAAACAAATACATTTCTCCATTCATTTACAATTATGGCAGTCGGAGAAACTTCTTCTCATCTTCCAGTACTTTACATTTCATCATAAACTAAGATAAAAAAAAAAAACAAAAAACAGCAACACAATAAACAATTGGTAACACTTCGTTCAATTTTCATCCTTGAAACTTCATTTTTCAAATAATTAGCAGAAGATGCTTGAGCTTGTATTGAGTCAACAGCGTCTAAGTCGTCCACAAGCGTAGATGGAGGTTGATGATATCCATCAAGTAGGTCCAATATCACATATGTGGCTCAGTGAGAGAATTTCGAATCGATCCATTTGAAATATTTGCACTTCGACCCTTCTCTATATCAGGCACATCCATAGAATCTTTTCCCAGGATTCATTTGAGTCTACGATGTTCTTCTTGGACTTGTTAATCCACGAAAATAGAAACGCTTGCCTTCTCCTTCACTTCGGTGAGAGAAATTTGAGCCGCTGCTGAAAGTCTTGCTCGTCATTTCCAATATCTGACTATAGAATTTGGGGCAAATCGAATTAGGGTTCGAGATTATGACTCAAACGCTTCAATGGCATTTTGCCCGATTTAGGGTTTTAGATTTAGGGAAAATGGGGAGACGATGGCATTTTGGCTGATTTAAGGGCTCTATTTTTGCTAACACCCAAACCGACATCGTTTGGGGTAAATTAGAGCTGACTCAGCACTCCGGCAAGCCACCTCAGTGCGAAATATTAATATTTAATTGCCACATATGATTTTCGGTCGGCTTTGCCAGAAGTGGCACTCAGGTGTCCCACTTTTCTTAAAATGTGGTACTTAAGTGTCACTTTCATAAGTTATGGCACTTAAGTGTCCCTTTGTGCCAAGTTATGGCACTTGAAGAGATATTTTGCCAATTTTCTTTGGTCTAGAAGGGTTAGTATTAAAAGAAATCTTAGTCTAGTCCTTCTTAACCGGTCTCCAAACCTTGGGACATTCTTTCTCGAAATGTTCTAAGCTGTTACACTTTGAACATCTAAGTGCACTTCGACCAACAGGTTTTACAAAAAAAAAAAAAAAATTGAAAATGATTTTTGTAAAATGCCTTTGTAGATCTTTGTTTAATTCTTGCTTTTACTTTGGGAAAATCGATTAATGGAATAGTTTCTGAAGTCATACACAAACCAGATTTATTAAAGTAGGATATTTAAGCTGAAAAAATTTTCTCCGGTTTCTCGGATACTTTTGAAAATCTTTTTGTTATATTTGAGATATCACTTTTCAAAAAGGTATTTTCCTTTGAAAGAGAATGGGATTTTCTTTCAAATTATCAAAACTTGTTTTCAAATTTTCAAATTTTTCTTTTCAAGAAACTTCATGTTGCCTAGGCTTAGAATTCTACCTTTTAGTTCAGAAATCCTTTTAAGAGAGGATTTGAGATTGAAACAAAGTGCATTTATGTATTTAGAGACTTTGACAAGAATTTTTTAATCACTAACCTCAATTTCTTTGTCTAAAAATGAATCGAGTCTTTTCGATTTCCGAGTCCGATTCGGAATGAGCCATTAGACATATGTTGGCATATTCTTCTTCGTTTTCCTCACACTTGGTGTCACTCCAAGTTTCAGCTTTAAGTGCCTTTTTGTACTTCTCAGTTTTTCCTTTCTTCTTCTTCAACAGAGGACAATTAGGTCTAATATGCCCATTTTTCTTGCATTCGAAGCATATCACATCTTTGTTGGTTTCATTGTCCTTAGTTGGTCTCTTTTGGAAATTTTGCTTGCATTGTTTCTTCTAGTTAAATCTTCTTCCCTTTCTATTCAACTTTCTGAATTTCTTGATCCTGCACGCCAGCTCTTCGTCGTCAATATCATCATTTGAGTCTGTATCATCATAATCAACGTTAAACTTTAAAGCAATTGACTTCTTACCTTTAGAATCTTCTTCATCATTTATTTGTACCACTTCGTACAACTAAAGTGTGCCTATTAATTCGTCTGATAAAGGCATGATCATTTGGGTTTCTCTAATTGAAGTCTTCACGTGATACTAGTCTTTCGAAAGCCCACGCAGCAGCTTATTGACTTTTATTGGTCCTGAGATTAGTTGACCTTGGTCAGCCATGCCATTTACAATCTCTGTAAAGCGACTAAACATATTAGTAATGGATTCTTCGGGCTTCATATTATTTGAGCATAATGTTTATTTTGGTTTCCTTCACACGGTCAATTCCTTCGTAGATAACATATAATTTGTCCCAAACTTCTTTTGTTATTTCACAAGAAGAAATTCAATTACACTCAATTGGAAATAAGGCACAATATAAAGAGTAGATTGCTTTCGCGTCAAGAGCTTGTCTCTTGGTAAATTCAGCTCGTGTTGCTTAGTCAACATCAATAACTTCTTTTCCTGAAGCTGACTGACCTTCAACCAAACATGGAGCCAAAATACTAGTCATAGAGGATCTTTAGCTTAGAAGTAAAACACTTTAAAAATTAAGCACACGAGCTCTGATACCGATTGTAAGTGCTAGTATGAACACATAGAGGGGGTGAATAGGTGTGAAAACAATTTTTGCGAAAAATAATAAGAATATTTTACTTTTGAAACTGAGTCTGAAGAGTAACAGACTTTGAGCGAGTTCAAACTTTAGTAGTTAAATAGAACTTCGAATAAAATAAAGAAGTTCAAGGAAGAGAATATGAACATAGAATTTATAGTGGTTCAGCGTAGATTAAGCCTACGTCCACTCTCACATGCTGATAGCCTTCTAGCTGGTTTCCACTATGAATCAAAAGAGAATTTACAATCTTACGATCACGACTTCACAGTGAACAGTCTCTATTGCTTTATCACGAAGTCTCACTACAAGTCTCTCTCTTTTGAATACAACTTTAAGCTTAGTGTAAGAAGTAACAAGAAAGTGGAAAGTTTTAGACTTTGGAATTTCTCTTTCATGCACACTATCGAACAATTGGAGAGTCCTCTTTAAATACTTATTCATGCCTTCTTGACCGTTGGCACTTTCCAAAGGAATTCTTTCAATTAACCCATTGGACATAATCAATCAAGGAGATCTCGAGCCGTTTGAAGATTGTGATGAAAGCTCGTCAATCATGTTCGCTCATACAATCAGGATCTTGGTTTCTATAAGTAGCTTATTTCCAAAATTACTTGCCTTCCAAAAAGATTTGATGTATCTAAATTGATTTCAATAAAGATAATCAATCTCGTATGTGATATTTCCAACCAGAAGACCATATATAACTTCTATGAACCGAACCCTTGAAGAAAGATAGATAATCCCTTATCTAGATAAGTCTTCATTCTTCACTTATGTTCAGTCTGGAATTTGTTAGAGTGAGCAGACTTTGACACAAAGTCTGGGAGTCTTTAGATTTTGACACAAAAGTCTGGAGTTCTTTAGAATAGACTTTGGATAAGTTTTGTCAACTTCAAAACATCAAATGAGTTTTTCTCCAACAAGTTTTTCTTTTCTTCTTCTTCAACAGATGACAGTTAAGTCTGATATGTCCCTTTTTCTTGCATTCAAAACATATAACATCCTTGCTAGATTCATTGTCTTTTGTTGGTTTCTTCTGGAAATTCCGCGTGCTCTGTTTCTTCCAGTTGAATCTTCTTCCCTTTTTATTCAGCTTTCTAAATTTATTGATCATAAACGCCAGCTCCTCATCGTTAATATCATCATCTGAATATGTATCATCAAAATCAATATTAGACTTTAAAGCAATTGATTTATTACCTTTAGGATCTTCCTCATCATTGATCTGCTCCACTTCTTATGACCAAAGTGTGCCTATTAATTCATCTACTAATAGAGGCCTAATCTTTTGAGTCTCTCTAATTGAGGTCTTCACATGATTCCAGTCATTTGAAAGTCTACGCGGCAGTTTGTTGACTTTCATTGATCCTGAGATTGACTGACCTTGATAAGCTAAGCCATTTAGAATCTTTGTGAAGCGACTAAACATATCAATAATAGATTCTCCAAGCTTCATTCTAAAGGCTTCATACTATCTAAGCCGAATGTTTATTTTGGTTTCCTTCACACGGTTAGTCCCTTCGTAGGTAACATGTAATCTATCCCAAAATTCTTTTGTTGTTTCACAAGAGAAATTCGATTATACTTAATGGGAGATAAGGCGCAGTATAAATAGTAGATTGCCTTCGCATCAAGAGCTTGTCTCTTGGTAATTTCAGCTTGTGTTGTTTCTTTAGCATCGGTAACTTCTTTTCCTCAGTTTAAAGCTGATGTTGCTTTAGGGTTGATCTCCACAACATCCCACTCTAGAGGATCTCTAGATCTGAGAAATGCCTTCATCTTGTTCTTCCACACATTGTACTCATTTCCATCAAAGTAAGGAGGTCTAGAGCCAAAATACTAGCCATAAAGGATCTTTAGCTTAGAAGTAAAACACATCAATAATTAAGCACACAAGCTCTGATAACAATTGTAAGTACTAGTATGAACACCTAGAGGGGGTAAATAGGTGTGAAGACAATTTTAGCAAAAAGTAATAAAAATATTTTGCCTTTGAAACTGAGTCTGAAAAACAACAAACTTGAGCGAGTTCAGACTTTAACTATAAGCAGAACTACGAACAAAGTAAGTGACCGCAATGGTTAGAGCTCTCTTCCCTCACTGACAGGGGAGGGGTTCAAAACCTTGCGTCCCCATTGCGCGACTCACCTACGGCTGGGCCTTTGGTGGTGACTCAGTTCACCCCGGGTTTACACCATCGGCTGCTGGCTGTACGGCGGTTCCCGAGTCACCAAAATAAAAAACAAAAAAACAAAAAGAAAACAAAGTAAAGGAGTTTAGGGAAAAAAATAAGAACACAGAATTTATAATACTTCGGCTTAGATCAAGCCTACGTCCACTCTCCCACACTGACAGCCTCCTGGCTGGTTTCCACTAAGAATTAAAAGAGAATTTATTGTCTGTGATCTCAACTTCATAGTGAAGAGTCTCTACTACTCTCTCACGAAGTCACACTAAAAGTCTCTCTCTTTTGAGTATAACTTTGAGCTCAGTGTAAGAAGTAACAAGAGAATGGGAAGCTTTAGACTTTGGAATTTCTCTTTCACATACGCTATCGAACAACTGGAGAGTCCTCCTTAAATACTCCTTCATGTCAAGCCTACGTCCACTCTCCCACACTGACAGCCTCCTGGCTGGTTTCCACTAAGAATTAAAAGAGAATTTATTGTCTGTGATCTCAACTTCATAGTGAATAGTCTCTACTGCTCTCTCACGAAGTTACACTAAAAGTCTCTTTTTTAAATACAACTTTGAGCTTAGTGTAAGAAGTAACAAGAGAATGGGAAGCTTCAAACTTTGGAATTTCTTTTTGACGCACTCTTTTGAACAACTGGAGAGTCCTCCTTAAATACTCCTTCATGTCAAGCCTACGTCCACTCTCCCACACTGACAGCCTCCTGGCTGGTTTCCACTAAGAATTAAAAGAGAATTTATTGTCTGTGATCTCAACTTCATAGTGAAGAGTCTCTACTACTCTCTCACGAAGTCACACTAAAAGTCTCTCTCTTTTGAGTATAACTTTGAGCTCAGTGTAAGAAGTAACAAGAGAATGGGAAGCTTTAGACTTTGGAATTTCTCTTTCACATACGCTATCGAACAACTGGAGAGTCCTCCTTAAATACTCCTTCATGCCTTCTCGACCATTGGCACTTTCTAAATGAATTTTTTCAATCAATCCGTTGGACAAAATCAATCAAGGAGATCTCGAGCTCTTTGAAGATTGTGATGAAAGCCCGTCACTCATGTTCCCCCATACAATCAAGATATTGGTTTCCATAAGTAGATTCTTTCAAAACTTACTTGCCTTCCGAAAATATTTGATGTATCTAAATTGATTCCAATAAAGATAATTAATCTCGTAGGTGACATTTCCAACCAGAAGACCATCTATAATCCATACAAACCGAACCCTTGAAGAAAGAAAGATAATCCCGCATCTAAATAAGTCTTCATTCTTTACTTGCGTTTAGTCTAGAATTTGTCAGAGTGAGCAGACTTTTGATGTAAAACAGTCTTGGAGTCTTCAAACTTTGACATAGAAGTCTGGAAATCTTCAGAATAGAAAGTAGAAAAGTTTTGTCAGCTTCAAAACATCAAAGGCGTTTTCTCCAACAAGTTATAATTATCATAATATCGTTCAAATCAGATTGTATCATATTAAGATAGATGTGTTGTTTTTTCATTCAGCTTACATCAAGTATGACTCTTAAGCGTATTCAATAATCTCATGTTACTATCGCATGGAATCACCTCCGGCTAAAAAGCTATGTCGACAAGAGTTGCATGGGTGTTAATTGTTGTATATGTCACAAAAATTAGGTGAAACGAAGGAAAAGATTCTAGAAGCGAAGGAAAGGATTTTGTAGAGGAAGAAATGTATGCCTCTAATTACTTTGTAATTGTGTACAAGAGTGTATATAATACAAAAGGAAGAACCAATAAAAAGAAAGTAAATATTCTCTAATTGTTCTAATCCTAAAATAAACACGATCCCTATCAAATTTACAATTGATACAAATTTGCTAAATCATATCTTACAACACTCCCCCTCAAGCTGGTGGCTTGTATATGTCCAAGACACCTAGCTTGCTTAGAAGATATGCATGTTGTCTTTGACAAAGAGGTTTAGTGAATATATCCACGGGTTGCTCCGTGGTTTTGATCGCTCTTGTCTCGATAACTCCTTCTTGAATCTTCTCTCGAGTAAAATGGCAATCAACCTCTATATGCTTTGATATCTCATGTACTATAGGATTTGCTGCAAGTTTGAGTGTTGAATCATTGTCACAAAAAAGTGAAGTCGGTCCCTTAACTTGTGCCCCGAGATCTAGAAGTAAACCCCTTAACCAAACTATTTCACAAACAGTCTTGGCCATAGATCGATATTCGACTTCAGCTGAAGATAAGGACACAGTAGACTAGTTCTTTATCTTCCATGAAAGTAATGATTCCCCAAATTTGATACAAAAGCCAGTGATAGATCTCCTACTCATAGGACATGTAGCGTAATCTGCATCGTAATAGGCCATCATTTCCATGTTGCACTTCCATGAAAGGAGTATCCCTAAGCCTGGACATGTCTTCAAGTATCTCACAATCTTCAAAGCTGTATTCATGTGAGATTGTTTTGGACTGTGCATGAATTGACTAAGAGTCATCCTTTGCATAGCAAATGTTTGGTCTAATCATGGTGAGATAGATAAGTTTTCCTATGAGTCTCTGATAACCTGATGAATCTTTTAATAATGAATTATTAGAAGAAGAAGATATGCCAGCATCATAATCAATAAAAGTCAGCTTGGCATTTTGCTCGATAAGAATAATGGCTAGTTTGCAACCTAACAGTCCTGCTTCTAATATAATCTCCATTGCGAATTTTCACTAGCTAAGAGAAATTCCCTGATCTGAATGAGCTATCTCAATTCCAATAAAATATTTAGGTGAGCCTAAATCCTTGATATGAAAAGTGGAATGTAAATACTCTCAAAGTTTCTCACAGCGAAATCATCATTTCCTATGATAAGTATGTCCTCAACATAAATCATCAAGTAAATAGATGACATACCTTTTGTCCAAGTGAATAAAGCATAGTCATATTTAGACTGTTTGAATCCAGCGGCCATAAGTACATTAGTAAACTTGACGTACCATTGTTGAGAAGCTTGTTTTAGTCCATAAAGAGATTTGCGGAGATGACATACTTTAGACTCCCCATGTCTCCGTAATCCTTGTAGAAGATCCATGTAAAATTTCTTCATTCAAATCACCATGCAAGAAGGCATTATGGACATCCATTTGGTGTAGTGGCCATTCATGAAAAGCAGCAACCGATAAAAAGAATGAACCGTGACATCCTTTGCCACCGGAGAAAAGGTTTTATAGTACTCAAAACCTTCCCGTTGTGTAAAACATTTGGCTACCAACCGAGCCTTGTACCTTTCTATAGAACCATCTGCTCTGTATTTAATCTTATATATCCACTTGCATCCAATTGGTTTGCGATTGTACAACATCTCAAGTATGATTTTCTATCAAGGTGTGTAATTCTACCTCCATAGCCCTTTGCCAACGAGGATCATCTTTTGCCTCATTATAATAAAGGGCTCTCATTCCTCAAAGATACAGCTTATGCAACATAGATGTTCTGATGATAGCCAATCAAATGAAATATAACAGGAGGTAGGGTAACGAGTACTTGATGATCTCGAGGAACCACATACATAATCCTTCGTCCAGGTTGGTGGACGAGTAACTCGACCAGAATGCCGTGGTGTCTCATGTTGCATCAAGGATGATTCTTCAATAGTGCTTGCTTCTGAAGGAGTTGTCATCTGCGGTTGCTCTTCTATAGGAGGGTCTTCAATTGAATGACCCGTAGAAATCTCATTAGGCATTGGAGGCGATACACCAGTTGGTCGGGGCGGAGAAGTAATAATAAATGTTCCTCCAGAAGATAAATCCTCTTCCAATAAGAATTGCTTATTGGTTGTCTTCTCATCTTCAGATGAAGAAGTGAAATCTTGGAAAGGAAAAATATCTTCATGAAAAACAACATCCCTGCTCACAAAGAATTCTCTTATGGATGGCGCATAAATCCGATATCCATTTTTCAAGGTTGGATATCCCATAAATATGCATTGACGGGCACGAGGTGCCATTTTATCCCCGTGCCCTGCTGTAGTCAGATAACATAGACAACCAAAATCTCTGAGATGACTCGGATCCGATTTCCTCCCATACAATGTCTCAAATGGTGTCTTCCCTTCTAGAATGCGTGATGGCATGCAATTAATTAGATATGCTGCTGTGACCACACAATTTCCCCAAAAATTCTCGGGAATAGATGCTTGAAATTTAAGGGCACGTGCTACTTCTAAAAGGTGACGATGTTTTCTCTCAACTCCATTTTGTTGTGGTATATAAGTACAAGAACTCTCATGCAAAATTCCATTCAAGGAAAAGAAAGAAGCACATTCACCATTGAAGAACTCTCTTCCATTATCAATGCGAATGCGTCGGATCGTTTTCCCAAATTGAGTTTTGGACAGGGAAAGGAAAGTCTTTAGGTGAGAAAGGACATGATTTTTTTTTTTATTGCATGAGAAATATCCATGTTGCATGGGAGAAATCATCTACGATTGTGAGGAAAAACCAAGAGACGTCATGATGCAAAGTATGATAGGGCCCCCAAACATCAGCATGAATTAGTGAAAAAACATCGTTTACTCGGGAAGTGCTATTTCGGAAAGGAGCACGTGTCTGTTTTGCCATAAGACAAATAGGGCACTGAGGACAAGGAAATGATGCAAAATGACCCAATCTTTGATGATTAAGAAAATTCTTGTCATTAGTAGCAGTGTTACACAAAAATAGGTGAAACGAAGGAAAGGATTATGTAGAAGAAGAAATGTATGCCTCTAATTACTTTGTAATATGTGTATAGGAGTGTATATAATACAAAAGGAAGAATCAATAAAAAGAAAGTAAATATTCTCTAGTCTTTCTAATCCTAAAATAAACACGATCCCTATCAATTTACAATTGATACAAATCTACTAAATCATATCTTCCAACAGTACGCTTAGCTCAAAAGTGTATCATGATAGGTAAATATAAAAACTAAATGAATTCCTATTGGGCTATTTTATACAAAATTCCAAGTCCCACTAAGTATCAACATATAATTTCATCCGGCCAGCCAATTATTTTGGATCAAGGCCCATGTATTTGATCACTTTCTTTTATGGGAAGATCCATAAATTAGAAGCCCACGGAAAAACCGAAAGCACGATTTGTATTTTGTCCATTATCCTTGCGTTCCTATTTACAGGAAATGATATTTCCTTCCAAAATTGACAATCACCAAACCCTAAAATCTCACACCGGCCATACAGACTCAAAGCCAATTAGAATCTAGAAAATATTTAACTAAAAAAAAACTTTCACATGTTTATATACTTTTGTTTTTTTGTTTTTGTTTTTGTTTTTGTTTTTTGTTTTTTTTTTGCCCATGTTTATATACTTTTGTTGTGTATATCACCATCAAATTAAATTATGCATAAAATAAGAACTCTTTTAAAATGACAGCGAAATTTCATTCATTTGGGATTGACAAAAAAATTATATCATTCATAGAGTATTTACAAAAACAAAAAACAAAACAAAAAACAAATCAAGATGCCTCATGTGGATGATTTTTTCTTATCAATGTGTTTAGTATATTTTAGATACTCCTATGACGTCTTATATGCTCGTGTAAAAGTGTCTCGTCAATAATAAGGAAAAAAAAATTCTTTGACATGGTAAATTAACAGGCTTGATATTTTTTTTTAAAGAACAATGAAATTGAAAAATAAAATGTTCTCTAAAACAGTGAGCTTTTGAGATAGGATGGATGAAGAATAAATTGGCCATTATGATCACAATGATGGATAAAAGACTTTTTTTAATTTATTTTCTAAATAGCAATAAGTTTAAATTTTACAAAAAAAAAAAAACCATAGAACTTATGCAAATATGCAAATTATTAAGATTGATCAAAAGAGTAAAAGCCACCAAAGCCACCAAACTCCTCAAACTTTGTTAATTGTGACACATTTGCTTCAAATTTTTTGACACCAAAAAACTCCAAACTTGTATTTATGTAACGAATTTACTCCATATTAGTACAATGTGACACATTTACCATAATTTTTTTGTTACACAAAAAGCTCAAATTTGTATTAGTATGACACATTTATCCTAAAAATTTGATATCATAAAAAAATTGAAATTTTTGATATCACAAAAAAATTTGAAGATAAATATGTCACATAAGTACAAAAAAAAAGATAAATGCGTTATAAATAGTAAAGTTTGGGATTTTTCGTGAGTTTTTTCTTTATTGAGTGGGCATTACTCACATAGGGGCGGAGATAGTCCCATCTGATCATGTGTTGATATGTAATTAGTTTTCTAAGATTTATATTTACAAAAGAATTGCTTCCTGTGATTTGTATTTTAATATTTTGGGTAATTTAAGTTAGGAAAATTTGCCTTTTTTGTCTTCCCACCATGCAAATGGCTATCAAAATCCATCAATGCAAGTTGCTTCATTTGGCCCCACGCTTTTCTTGTCACGATGAATGAGCCGCGTCTGCGGTCACTCGTGTTCTTCAAGGCGGAAATGAATGCACAGAAATGTCCTTTCTTATGGACATGCGCGCCAGTGTACACTGACCGTTGATGGCTACGAAGCCCTCGACGACTTTTCAGCATGTAAGTCAAGCCCTCTTCCACTTTCAATTAAGAATCTCATAGATAAATTATACTTTAATGTAACATGTGACATTTGACAGTTTTTTATAAGTGATTTCAAAATTCAAAGTCGATTTAGATTTCCTGCTGAAATTTAAAACTTATTCATCAAAATCGATTCTTAATTTTTAGAATCTGAAATTTATTCCGTATATTTTGAATCTATTTTTTATTAAAAATAAGTGCTACAATAAAAATGAAAATTCCTCATTTATCAATAGCAACATTATAAAAAAAAAACAAAGAAATACGTAAAATAAAATAAATAATAAAAAATTCAAAAAGCGTAGCATAAAACTTAAATTATAAAACTTCAATCCTTAATCAAACCAAGACAAGCCTTTATAGGCAAACTGGTTAATTACAAACTTAGGCTGTCTGCAAAATTGTCGGCTTATCAAAAAGATGATTGTCTTAACATCCACTAGTTAGACCCATTTGCCAATTCTTCAGCCTCCACCTTCTGAATTCCAGGACTTCCGGTCATCCACGATCATCATCTAGGGACCTGAAATACTTTCCCCAAATCGGGATGAGACTACGTCTCAGCAAGTTCTACCCCCTAAGACCCGATTAGTAAATTAATACACATTAGGACTGCCTATGCACAACATGAGTCAGAGGACTTACCTTGGCCTCAGATTCCACCTGCATATTAGCACAAATCAAATAGGCACCCAAGCAATCACATCACAGATCGAAGCATCAATCAAATCGACGTAGTCGATTACATGCCAACAAAACCACTCGCGGTCACTCTCATTCAATCAACCAATTCACAACATCAAATCAAGGCAATGATCAATCGACATAATCGATTACATGTCAATCGGACCATTTCTAGGTCATTCTAGTCATTGCTATACAGTCTCAACTGATAAAACCAATCACCAAGCTACGTGCATTCTCTGAGGCGATATCCCTTATCACCGAGCCACATGCATTCTCCGAGGTAATACATTAATTTACCGAGCCACATGTCTCTTCCAAGATACCATGCTTAACTCACTGGGCTCACGTGCATTCTCCAAGGCGATGCATCAAGTCACCGAGCCACGTGCCCTTTAAAATGCCATTCTGAATCAGCGAGCCCACATGCATTCTCCAAGGCGATGCATCAACTCACCGAGCCACCTGACTCTTCAAGATGCTAAATGTACTCATTGAGACCACGTGCATTCTCCGAAGTGATGCATCAAATTATCAAGCCCACGTGTCTCTTTCAAGATGCCACACTTAATCACCGAGCCCACGTGCATTCTCCCAGGTGATAGACCAGTTCACCGAGTGCACGTGCCTTCTCCAAGGTGATATAGAACCTATCATGGATCCACTATACACATGACCAAATTCTTAGATGACATGCCTATAGTCATCGAATTCGACATACATCTTATACACTCACTTTCATTTCCATAATTTCCAGTATAATCGGTAGTCTACCACAATACCTTTGTCACCAGCAACCGATACTCAATTATTCACCAGTCAATTACTCAAATTAATTCAATTTAGGAATAATCCCTAAAAATCCACAATTAAATTAATTCGGCACGACATATAACTCAATTATATAAACGGACTGCGCCATGACAATCAGCACGAAATTCCGGTCACTGGCCATCCTAGTTAAATTTCCGGAAAATAAATAATTAAATAATTAATTTCGAAAATTAAATAAATAAGTACAATAAATTCAATTTAGCACAATATAAAGCTCAATTAAATAAACGGGCTGCGCTATGATCATCAGCTTAAAATCCCAGTCACTGGCCATCCTAGTTGAATTTTCGAAAAATAAATAATTAAATAATTAATTTCAAAAATTAATATTTAATTCCTAAAAATTCCAATTAGGCCCGAATTGCCTAATTAACACCCGATAAGGGTCGGGAAAAATTCCAAGAAGTATCCAATAAATACTATAGGCAATTCTCTATCTAAGTACACTAACCAAACAACTAATATGCAATGCAATTAACTAATAATTGTTAATCAATTCTAATCAAACCACCTAATTACACTTAACTAACACTAATCATCCTTTGAGTATAATTAGCAAACTAAGAAGGCATTAATGAGCAAAACTCACTTGATTGAAGATTTGCTCAGATCAAATCGACGAGCATGTGACAAAGCTCGGTTCTCTTCAAAGCGGTTCCAACAACCGGGGTCAAACCGGGGCCGAAATCGGCTCACAAAGCTTCGCAGCTTGGCTGGAATTCTGCTTTGTTCAGTTCTGATTTTGCTTGAGGAAGCTGAGTTGGTCCCAGCGGCTGTTGGCGGATGATGCGGGGCTGGTGATCGGCGAAGGGGCTGGTCGAGACATGTTCACTGGAGTAGATGGGCCATTAAAGAAGCTGCTGGTCTCAAGGGACTGCTTCGGACGTGAGGCAACTGGTAACGACAGTGAGAGAGAGAAAGAACGGAGCAGCATGGTCATTCGTTGTTGCTGGGTGAGCTGCGGAAGTCAACGCCAGATGGAGGAGTGCACGAAGGAAGGAGCATCTTGGTAGAGCCTTCGACCGAACAGAGGGGAAAGAACAACCATGAAAGAAGAAAAATGAAATTAAAGGCAGAAGCGGCTAACATGGAGGGGAGTTTTTTTTTTTTTTTTTTTTTTTTTTTTGAACAGGAACATGGAGGGGAGTTCGGCGGGGCAAGAACGTGCAGGGAAAACTGAAAACCCAGGGAGAAAAGCAGCATGCTCGTTGGCTTGGAGTGCGAGACAGCCCGAAGAGAGAGAGAGAGAGTTGAGGGGTCCACCGGTCAACAAATGGAAAAGCATATTGGGAGACCGCTGCAGGGCTGTCCGAGAGAGAAAAAGAACGAAAGAGATAAGGGAGAGGGGAAAGGGAAAGCGACGTGAGAGAGAGAAAGGAAAAAGAGCCGTGCCGAGGGGGTTTGTTCGTGCGTGGAGAGAGGGAAAACGTGCGTGAATTTGAAGGAATGTCGGCTGAAGAGGAAGTGGGCGTGCGAAGGTGTGGGACCGAGAATGAAAGAGAGAAAAACAAAACTGAAGGGAATATCAGATTCCCAAAAACCAGATTCGACACTAAATCGAACTTCTAAAACGAATGTGGAAGACGAGCCCAGAAACAAACATGTATCACCGATCCTAAGGCACATCACAGAATCGAACATACCTTATTAGCCACAGATTAAACACTGACGCCGATATGAGGAAGAGAAACCGATCCCGTTCGATCCGATGACGTGAATTTACCTTGAAGGGAAGAGAGTGTCAACTCGTTTTTCTTACTGTTCTTTTTGGAGTGTTTCAAGGGAGAGAGGGAGAAGGAACGTACGTAAATCCAAAAGGTGCGTTCCTCCCTCTCTTTTCCCCCTTAAATATGTCATCTCCAAAAGACATATCCCTTCGGCAAAAGACATCCCCCAAAAGTTACAACTCTTCAACGTATCCCTCCATCCATGGGCCCTAATCTCGTGGGCTAGGCTTTTAGGCCCAACATGGGCGGACGAGCCAACTTAGGCCCATCACAATAATTAATAAAACCATCATCTCCCACTCGCACATAGTGGCCCGAACAAGATCCTATTTACCTCTCTTGAATATTCATACTAGTGAATAATCCGTGCAACCAGCATACTTTGAAAACTTGTTGTTATACATCTGTTAGGAATATATAGCAGCTCATAATGGGCATCACACTCTGAGTAGATTTAGTATGCAATACCCTAGATCGATCAATCACATTTATATCTCTTTTGATCTCTTTTAAACAATGATATAAACTTAAGTCTGGTTTTCTACACGTTCATAACTCATATGGAGTGGAAGTAACTGATTTGGAAGGCACCCGGTTAAGTATATAGGTAGCAATTAACAACGCATCACTCCAAAAAGTAATAGGTAAGTTAGCATGCGCTATCATGAACCTAACCATTTCCAGTAGGGTTCTGTTTATTGTCTCTACAACACCATTTTGTTGAGGAGTATATGGAATAGACAACTGTCTTTCTATTCCTTTTTCATCACATTATTTTCTGAACTTATCAGATAAATATTCTCAACCTCGATATGATCTAAATACCTTTATTTTCTTGTCTAATTGATTTTCTGCCAGGTTCATAAACATTCTAAAACAATTTATGCTTCAGATTTATGAGAAATCAAATAGACATATCCGAATCGAGTATAATCATCTATAAAAGTGATGAAATAAACAGCTCCATGCCTTCTTCTCACATTCATTGGACCACAGATATCAGAATGAATTAAATGTAGAGGAAATTCAGCTCTTTTACCTTCTCCAAATGGTTTCTTTGTTGTTTTCCCTACTAGGCAATGCTCACATATGGGCAAATCGACTTTTTCAATGTTGCCTAACAAGCCCTCTTTGGCTAGTATATTCATACGTTGTTGGCCAATATGACCAAGTCTAGCATGCCACACATTCACATCATTATCATATGAATTAGGAGACGTGAGAAGGGAATAACAAACATTTGCATTAACATAGTCAATATCTAATACAATGAAAACATCTAGAAAATAACCACAACCATAGAAATTTGTATCCAAAAACAAATCCACACCTCTATTATGGAAGTTCATATTAAAACATAACTTGACCAACACTAAAACAGACACTAAATTCCGACGAATTTCCGGAGCATACAATACATCATGTAGGAACAAAGTGCGTCCACCACACATGTTTAGTTGGCAGGTGCCAATTCCTTTTACTTCAGCTCTGGAGTTGTTTCCCACATAGATCCACTTAGTTCCAATTGGTACTCGTCGGAATTCCACGAAAGATCCTTTATTCTTCGCTACATAGTCTGTCGCTCATGAATCCACAGTCCACAAAGGATTAGATTCAGTTAAGAATACAGAACTCGACACATAAGCAAAGTTCTGAAAAGTATAGGGGGTGTATACCTTCTTTAGCTCACGACAGTCGCGAGCATAGTGACCCTTCTTGTCACAATTGTAACACTTTACCCTTGTAAGCTTCTTCATTCGAGGACGCTTTCCTCTTTCATATTGGTTAAGCTTAGGTTTCTTCCCTGAAGGACCTGCTTCATTGCATTTCCCTTTATCGAACCAGTTAGGACGTTTACGCTTGGAGCTCGAAGCTCCATGTGAGCTAGAACCAGCATGATAGATTTTAGCTTCAGGCTTAGCCGCCAAGAGACGGTCCTCTTCCAGCTCAAGATGACGCACTACATCCTCAAAGGTTTTGATATTCTCATTATGAGTCAGGTGAACCTTCATATGCTCCCAACTCTAAGGCAAGGAACAAATCACTGCTTGCACTTGCTGATCATCAATCAGGACGTGGCCAACATCTTTTAACTCATTAATCATATTTGACATCTTTCTAAGATGTTGTTTCATGGTCTAACCATGAGGCTTCTTATAAGAGTTAAACTTAATAATGAGCTGTCTCAGTCTGGTCACCAAAGTATGACCAAATCTTGCTGCCAATGCTTCCCACATTTCCTTGGCATTCTCAAAACGCCTAAACTCTTGCATGATGTCATTTTCCATGCTACTCAGCAACGTAATGTGAGCAAGAGAGTTCTTTCTTTTCCATGCAACAAATGCTTCCCTATCTCTCTTGTGCTATGTAGTGTTTCCTTCTTCAAGTTCTACCATGGTCAGGTTAAGAGCTTATAGTGCCTCTTGCTCTTCCAGCACATATTAGATTTTAATATGCCATATTTTATAGTTATCGCCATTGAGTTTCTCACCTTTATTCAGCTCAGCAACTATGCTCTTTGTGGCTGAAGACATTAATCTAAACATATTAGATATATTTGCACGAATTATTAATGCCTATCATTTATGTATCCATTTTGCACAGACCCATCATATTAATGAACAATTTCAAGTAAGGTTTCAGAATCAAAAGGTCACTATGTTTCCAATCATCCTCCAAAAATCCTAACTTAAATCTATCATTAATATAATTGTCTTATGCAAAATAAGTTCTATAAAGTTACAAAAATTTCTATGAACTACCCACAGCAACCAATAATAATAAAAAGCAAATAATATTTGACATACAATAGAATAATAATGCTTTCACATAATACAACTTATATATCAGTTGCTACATCAACAATAATCATGTAGTAAACATTACATTAGATGTCCACAAAGCACACTAAATAAAGACCAACAAAAACATCTAGCACCAAGTCAATATACGAACTGGGAAAGATCCTCTTTTGTTCAATTTCTTAATATTTTCCCTTGTAACAATCTAGTAATAATCATCTATAAAATCCATCACAATTTTCCTATATGAAGCAGCTTTGTTGACTTCCCATACGCGATTCAACACTCCTTGCCATTCTTGTGGAAGAGTGTTCATGAAAAATCGCATCATCTCAGACTGTGGCATGGGACGACTATTCCATATTACCTTTTGTATTTTCCCATTGACTTCAAGAACGTGATTAATTAAGTCGCCACTCTCTCATCGATGATCAGTCAGCTCAGCTATCAACTTAGAAAGTATTTCCTTTTGTTCATCGGTAATTGCGCGAATAGGTGTGCGCAACCTGAGAGGAGGCATTATTCCTGCAACATATGCAGAACAAATAAGGGATCACATATAATCCACATAGACTTAATTGAAAAAAGAAACACATACTTTTCCCTTTTTTTTTAGACAACGGTTAACGGTCGAAGTCAACGGTCAACGGTCAAAGTCAACGGGTCAACAGTCAACAGTCAGCCGGGTCGAGGTCAAAAGGCGGTCGAGTCGGACCGGTCGGGCCGGTCGGACCGGTCGGCTCGGTCGGACCGGTCGGGACGGTCGGACCGGACGGACCGGTCGAGCCGGTCGAACCGGACGAACCGGTCGGGCCGATCGGACTGGTCGGGCAAACCAACCGGCATGTGCAGCACGCGTGTGCAGCTGACATCATGATGACGTTAGCTGGCACGTGCGTGCGTCGCACGTGCGCGCTTCAGCCCCATGCACGCATGTGATGCACGCGCCTGCATCTTCGTATCGACGCGTGCAACGCACGCACCGAAGACTCCGATTCGTTCCGGCTGCGCGTGAGGGCGCATCCGGCGGCCTTTAGCGGCAATCCACCACTCATCTTGCTCGTCTCGACGAGACCTTCGACCCTACGCCATCAAAAATTGATTTCAACTTACAGAAAACCAAAAAGCGGGGCAAACAGAATCGGGTGTCGGGATTTTTCGGTTGGGCCGGTCGGGCCGAACGGACTAGTCGGGCCGGTCGAATTGGTCGGGCCGGTCGAACCGGACGGACCGGTCAGGCCGATCGGACTGGTCGGGCAAACCAACCGGCATGTGCGGCACGCGTGTGCAGCTGACGTCACGATGACGTTAGCTGGCGCGTGCGTGCGTCGCACGTGCGCGCGTCAGCCCCACGCACGCTTGTGATGCACACGCCTGCATCTTCGTATCGACACGTGCAACGCACGCACCGAAGACTCCGGTTCGTTCCGGCTGCGTGTGAGGGTGCGTCCGATGGCCTTTAGCGGCGATCCACCACTCGTCTTGCTCGTCTCGACGAGACCTTCGACCCTACGCCATCAAAAATGATTTTGACTTACAGAAAACCAAAAAGCAGGGCGAACAGAATCGGGTGTCGGGATTTTTCCGCCCCTTATCGATGTCGGCCAATCTTTTTCACGAAAATTCAATCAAAAATCATTCATAAACATAAAAGGGGTCGAGAAAACATAAACTAAGGCTATGATACCAATGAAGGGAATATCGGATTCCTAAAAATCGGATTTGACACTAAATCGAACACCTAAAATGAATGCGGAAGACGAGCCCAAAAACAAACATGTATCACCGATCGTAAGGCACATCACATAATCGAACATACCTTGTTGGCCACAGATTAAACACCAACGCCGATATGAGGAAGAGAAACTGATTCTATTCGATCCGGTGACGTGAATTTGCCTTGAAGGGAAGAAAGTGTCGCCTCCTTTTTCTTACTGTTCTTTTTGGAGTGTTTCAAGGGAGAGAGGGAGAAGGAACGTACGTAAATCCAAAAGGTGCGTTCCTGCCTCTCTTTTCCCCCTTAAATACGTCCTCTCCAAAGGACATGTCCCTTCGGCAAAAGACGTCCCCCAAAAGTTACAACTCTTCAACGTATCCCTCCATCCATGGGCCCTAATCCCGTGGGCTAGGTTTTTAGGCCCAACATGGGCAGACGGGCCAACTTAGGCCCATCACAATAATTAATAAAACCATCAAAAACAAAAAGAAATAACCAATTTATAATCCTGCTCAACTTTAACACTTGCCAATTGGTCATCCTAAGGCCAATTTCTTCGCCAATCGCAAAATTTGAAGTCCCAATGAAGACCAAAATAAGACGCTCCTTTAATCCCACGAATTTCCTTCGAAACCGACTTTTATTTCATCTTTCTCGGAATCCGATTTTCTGAACAAACAAATCCGGTTGGGGTCCAATTTGAATTCAGAAAAAGCCCAAACAACTTCCATTCACCGATTCACTTACACCAGATGCCAAAAGTCTCTTCAAATTGGCCAATCCGAGTTTCCGTTCATTTTCCGAATCGTTCGCAACGATTTTCCGTAAAAATCCCGAACTCACCGGAATTTCCTCAAAACGTGAGTCGACGTTCCTAGAATGGCTCGTGACACGACAGAACTTCCAATTTCTGAAATCGAATTCAAATCAGCGGTTAATTTCACTCCGATGCGTTTTTAGCGTGACCTAGACTATCGGGTAGTTTTCAAAACTTTTTAGGGCAAATGACCTGTGGTCGATTTTCTTCGAGCCACGATGAACCCACTCAACACATTGGCGACTCTTAATTATCGTGAAAATCTCAAGGATTCAAATACGGACACAGGGTACCAAAACGACAGTAAAATCAAATTAGTGCTAGTCGACGAGAATTTTCCAATTTAGTGGAGTCACCCACGATCAGTCATTCTTCTCAATCGAACCAACTTATCTTTGATCTTAATTCGATTTTTAAATGTGCCGTAATGATCTCTAAAAATGAGCACGGTCGAGAAGTCGATTGATGGTCGAATTCTCAGTCTATCTACCTTAAAGTCCTTAATAGCCTACCCAGCTAGTCTAGTTATCTCGTGAGTGGCCAACTCAAAGAAAAACATTGTAGTCGCGTCGATGAAATGCCCAATTTAACCAATCGAAATCAAAGTCTGAAAATCAGGATGTCATAGTTGAAGAGTCTTCTCATGATATTCGAATTTTATAAGTTCATTTGGAGGCAATCCATAGTAGTATGCAATGCATACATCAATTAATTAGTCTGATTTTATTTTGTCTAGAATGTGTGTATGTGTATATACACAGGCACTTGAAAATAAGTAATTACTTTGTATCCACATCGTATTTACAAAAGAAAGTAGATTCGTAATGATTTTCAATTTTTTTTCCTTTTTTTCTGTACTAAATCATTGACTTCAACTACTTACATTTTTTTTTTGTGTGCCTTATTTGCCTCGCACCAACCGTAGTTCCCAAGAAAATGTTTGGTTGCTTTGGCACCTCCCTAAATAAATGGGCTGTTTAGAGATTGACTTTCATATTCTTTTTTCTTTTTTTTTATGCCGAGGATTTGGCCGAGCTCACCTTACGGGAGCACAGCACTGACAATACCTCAGGAGAGACTAGTCCAGCAATCCACCAGCTAGGGCCCCCCACTTAAGTCATGGAACTGCTCTAAGAGTTGTGGCGGCTCTGAGAGTCGAACCCCTGTCCTGACGGTCAGGAGGCCAGGCCTCAACCAACATAGCCATGCGTGGGTGGGTTGACCTTCATATTCATTTTTTTTTTTTTGTGACCCAGGAAACCTCTGTGCGCCGTCTTCGCTTGAAGTAAACCATGAAGGGAGTAGAGTCACCACCACTCTTGCTCCCCCAGATAAGTTGTGAGTTCTTTTCCAACAAGGCAGACGACGCAGGGATTCGAACTCTGGACTTCTCATGAAAGGAACCAGCGCCCAACCACTACACCGCCACCACAGGTGGTACCTTCATATTCATTCATATTATGAAATTTTGATTTTTTTTTTTTTTTGTCTTTCTTCTATACTACTTGCATTTTGTCTTTCGTGTGGCTTCTTGTCCTCGCCTATATTTTTCAAACCGGTCATTTTAAATTTCTATGAACCCATGTTTTCCAATTGTAGTTATAATAGCAATGATGGAGAAAACAGTAATTTTCTTTTATTTTAAAGATAAAAATATTTTAAAATTCACAAAAAATCATAGAAAAAAATTATTGTCAAAGGAGATTGCAAAATAGAAATCATTAAGTTCGATCTTGCCGATCTAATAAAGAGATGAGTGATAAGTAGAGCCCTCCCCAATTCTAGTCATTGATCCCTTATTGTGTTGTTTTGTAATTATTTTTATAAGATTTATATATACTCCATAAGAATAAACAAAAGAATTACTTATTGTGATTTATATTTTTAATTTTTGGGTAATTTAAATTTTTTTTTGGTAAAAAATAATTTAAGTTATTACCTTTTAGTCTTCTTGCCATGAAAATGACTAATCAAAATCCATCAATGTAAATTGCGTGGTTTCGCCCTTGGATATGTCCTTTCGTATGTAGAACCGTACACTGACCTTTGACAGCTCATAAATGCCCTCGACGACTTTTCGTGTAAGAGAGAGAAGGAAGGGAGAGATAACACAGAGAGAGAGAGAGAGAGAAGTGGGACCCAGAACCTACATCTCCCTCGTCCTTGTCTCCGTTCTCTGCTACACTTGCTCTTCCCGCTCTCTCCTCTACTACACTGAGACTATCCCGGCACTCGCCGCTACAGCTTGTTCCATGCCCTCTTGAAATATCTACATGTCCCTCACATTTTTCACGGTTATACCACACTTATCGTATCCTTTCGATTCTCTCTCTAGCTATTGAAATCCCAGCAAGAAATTCACGTTGATTCTACAATTCAACTCGGCATGGACAACAATCGAGGAGGTCGTCAAGCAACCGCTGAGGAACATGAGATCGAGCTAGTGAATCAGCCGTCATTGCTTACCATGTCAGATGATATTTAGGCGGCGCTGAAATGTTTGAATAAATCAGCACGCGGAAGCAGATTTACCATCTTCAGAGTCCCTGAGGCGATTGGCGAGGGTATTGCCAAGGCATGCCGGCCTCGCATCGTCTCTATTGGCCCGTATCATCATGGAAAATCGAGGTTGGAAATGCTTCAGGGGTACAAGTGGAGATACCTCCACAATATGTTGGGCCGAACTCAATCGGATGGTATCCCCCTTAAAAACCTCATCGATGTAGTGGCCCTAAAAGAGAAAATGATCCGGCACTGCTACTCGGAGAGCACCGACAATTTCAGCGGACCTGATCTTGTGAAGATGATGGTCCTCGATGGATGCTTCATCATTGAGTTCCTCCGTCAATTAGGGGGTGTCATACCTATACTCAACGGGCCTCTATCCTTCAATTTATATGTGAAAGCTTGTGTAATGCAGGACCTTCTACGACTTGAGAACCAGCTACCCTACTTCGTTCTTGAGGATTTGTTAGGAATGACGAATGATCCAGACGTAACCTTGTCCTTGGCCGATCTTATCGTCAATTTGTTCAGCTGCTTCCTGAAAGGACGGGGCAATGTCAGGGAAAGACGGATAAATCGGAAAGGAGTGCACTTACTGGACGCATTTCGTCTGAGCTTAATACCTTGGGATCAAGAAGACGATCAAGTAGACTACAGCTCATCTTTTGCTATGATCAGATCTGCTTCCGAGTTGCGTCGAGTGGGAATTGGATTCAAGCAGAGGGAAGCCAGCACCTTCCTGGATATCAAAGTTGACAGAAAATGCAGAACTGTTGAAATTCCAAAAATAACAGTAGATGATGACGACCTCAATTTGTTATTGCCTAATATGGTTGCTTTTGAACAATGTCGTGGCCGTTGGAATGATTGTCATGTAAGTGCCTATGCCATGTTCATGGGATGTCTTATTCACACGGTCGATGATGTACAACTTTTGCGTGACTTTAAAGTCATCTCAAATCACGGCATGAGCAACGGGGAATTTGCACACTTCTTCGATGACATCCGTAAAGGTGCTGTTTTCGAAGTTGTTGGGAAGAGCTATCTAGCATCGCAATTTGCAATTTTAAACAAGTCTCTTAAGTATGAACGGGCTCACCTTTGCTGCGCACAACTCCTAAATGCCTTTCATGACAAGTCATGGTCAGCTCTTTCGGGCCTAGCTATTATAGTGAAACTTGCAGGCATGATTCAAACAGTGTACGCTTTACTGCATTACTATCACCCCAAGTAGCAAGAAGCACATAGAAGCTGCATCTTCTATATTGATTTCATTCCATATGGAAGCTGTATTGACTTTGTTTTTAGTGAATCTTTTGAGTTGTTGATACTTTCCTTGTAGCCAGATCAATCTTGAGTATGTGGATTAACATTTGTCATCACTGTAAGTGGTGATCACTAGGGAAGAGCACAAACCGGTGATCCCATTCCGCCGGGTAATCTAGAATTTACTCCACCCTAGGCCTAGCCACTACTAAGTTCCATGGAACTAAGGACCGGATCAGTCGGTTAAATGGTGTTCTACAACTAATAAAACCAAAGTCACACGACAAAAAAGGTGTATTGGTGCAAAACCATCGTTATTTTACTAGCCATGCTAAATGCTTGTGTTTCAAATAAATGAACCTTTCCACCCAAAAAGAGTCCAATGCATCATAAAATGCGTCAATACCATTGTCAACCTATTCTCGAGTTGTCTCTTCCAAATACCAAAGTCGTCGCCCAGTTCATTGCAACGTAGAACCTATTCCTCTAACTAACTACCCTTGTGAGATAAGCTGAACGCCAAACCAACCAGCTCACGAATCCTGCGTGCGATATCCCCCTCGCATCCTGCATAAAATAATGTTTGCAAAAATGATGACGATTGATTCCATGAATCATAGAAGTACTAGGTATTATAAAAGAAAACCATAAGTGTGGCATGGTAGCACGTTATGCACCTTAGACTGGCGTAAATATTGGGTACCCTAACAGTGCCACGTAATCGGTGCTCTGAACGATTCATTGCGTGACACATGTCCGTGTGTCAGTCCACGTAGTCCACTTCTCCGTTTCAAACCAGCGCGCAGGAGGTTCTCTCTCTCCTCTCTCCCTGGCCCACCTCTCTGCACCTTTTGACGCTCTCTGCTCTCCTCTCTCTCCTCTCTGTCTCTCTCCCTGTTCTCTGTTCCGTTGCGGGGAGAACAAAATTGCGACAGTTCAGAGGAAAACATAAAGTCCGTTCTGCTCTCTCTCTCCCCCCTTCGACGGCCCTCCACCTCCGCCTACGCTGGTTGCCTCCATCGCCCCCAACGCCGACTTCGACGCCGACGCAACCTCCGCCTCCCTCTCGTGACCTTTGGTCTGCTTTATCTCTCTTTCGTCCTCGAAGTCGCGCCTCTCTTCCAGCAAACCACGACGCCAACACCCCTCCGCCGGTTGCCTCCGTCGCCCCCAACTCCGATGCCAACTTCTCTGCCTCTGCCTCCGCCTACGCGCCCAACGCCAACGCCGACGCCGACGCCCCTTCGCCTCCCTCTCACGACCTACGCTCTGCTCTCTCTCTCTCTCTTTTCTTTGCGGAGCGCCCTTACTGGCCAACCCCGACGCCGACGAACCCCTGCTCTCGCGTTTTGGCCTCCCTCTCCGCAAGCAAAGGTCGCTCTGCTCGCTCTTTCTCTCTTTCCTCCACGAAGTGCCCCCTGCTCCTAAACACAGACGCCGCCGACGCCATCGCCTCCCACCGTCACCTTCCCAAGCCCCACCAATAGGCCCCCCATTGGCGACTCCCGTACGTCCGAAGGTTTTTTTTTTTTTTTTTTTTTTTTGGATTCTACTTAGTAGAATTTGGTACCATGTTAATGTTGAAGTTTAAAGTTACATCTGCATTAGGCTTGTTGCTGACTTGCTGTGTCATTCAGATAAGTGAAACGGCGGTATCTTTTGAGATTGTTTGCATATAGTCCTCCTAAGAGATTAGAGACTTCTGAGCCTAACTTGGTCACTCCATGCATTTATTTTCTCCCAAAATCGCATCTGTTGGAGAAGTTGATCCTTGCGTGCTTTTGAATAGTCATTTGCGTTGCAATTCCAAAGGTGTAACTCAGTTGTGAAGGATAAGATCAAAATTTCTCTCTAAGATCTACCTTCTTGGTCCACTGATATATCAGAAATAGGTAGTTTACTTAGGCAAATTCATTGCAGCTTGGGCTGTTTAAACCAACAAGTACCTCTTATTTTGTTCATGTGCCAACGAGAGATATGGTGGCACATCCTCACAAGCTTATCTCTCTGTTTGCTTTGCGAGAGAACCACTGAAAATTGCAGGTTTCTTGTGTTTAGCTGAATTTGACATACAGAGACTGACCAATTTGTGAAGATGACTAATTTCACGTTTCTCCCTGTCTTTTGATGCATCTATGTTCATAATCAAGTTTGGCAAAGTTGGATTGCTACATGAGGGTATTCTTCTTGGTGTATTGATGGACACGCAACCTCTACCCATTGTGCATCCTTTTGGGGAGGAAAATATGGTACTTCCCATTGAGAAAATGCAAATTGTGTAAATGGAGGAAGAGGCTTTAATTTTTACTTGTAGGATAGCGTGCCTTTTGGATGTCTAGGGAAAAAGACATCTGATTTCTAATCAACTGGGGTATAGAGTTAACAGATATATTTCCTTCTCGGACCTTGAATCCCTGGCCTGCCATACAAATTAGGATTGGAGTGTAAAATATGTTCTCTGCAATTATGTGTGCGTTCTTAGAGTGCTGTTTTCTCACATTATTGCTATTGGTGGTTTGAAATTTTAGTTTGAAGAAAGAGTTCCTTTCCAATTCCATTTTCTAGTATGTTCACAATAATAAGAATAATCGATTTTGTAATTGTTGATTTTTTGGTTGGATGACTTGGGCAGAAAAATATTTAAAGACTAAAAAATCCAAGAAGCAGAAGAGGCAGCATGGCACTCAAGAATAACAAAGGTGATTTAATATCTACTCTATCAGTGCCCCTTATGATTTTGTTTTTGATGCTCAATTTTTACGTGTAGCTTGTAATCTCGATGTATAGCTTGTGTTATATTGGTTTCTTGTGCAACGTACCCCTAATATTCCACTGCTTTGTGATGCAGACTGTTATAAGGGTACGGTCTCCTGATAATCATACGCTAGAGGCTACGTTTCATCCGTCAGAGAAAATAGAGAGTTTGATTGTTCTCCTCGAGAAAGTGGTAGCTAAACCTGAATTGCCATTTTATATATGTACGTTTGCTCACGTGATGTAACTAATTTGCAATATTTCAATGATTTCGATATTCACATCTCGAGAATGTTTTTGGAAGCTAAAGCATAACGCAAATATCTGATCATGTTTCAGATACTGCTCCACCCAAGAAGCAAATAAAAGACTTGTCTTAGGACTTTTACTCTGCCGGCTTCATTCCTGGTGCAATAGTTTATTTTTCATATGACACCCAGAAAAGGTTTGTATGCTTATTATTGACCTCAAATGTAGTATCTTCCTTTTTCTTTATGCTTGCCACGGGTTGCTTCTTCGTGTTATTTAGAGTGGCTCATCTTTAAGCCGTTTTAAAGAAACAAATTTGAGTTTTACTGTGTGCCTAAGTGATCCAAAACTGCCCCGAGTGCAGTTCACTTTTTTCTTAGCACCTCAAAGCTGAAGCACATTTACAGGTCCTTCTTGGTAATCTGCCTTGGGTATACTGACGCATACTGAAAGATGACCCACTCACATGAACTACCAACTGCTGCACGTTTGTGGCGATGTCAATCGAATAATTTGTTTTGCTTATCTTGTCATGTGTTCTGCCTTTACCAACCTTGATTCTATATTTGCAAGTAAGTCTTAAGATTAAACATATATGTGACCTTAATGAGTGACTGCGAACTTGGGAATCCAATTCTATACTTACATTTATTTCTATGACCGCTAGTATTGTAAGGTTCAAGTGCTTGTTGCTTCTTCCTTGAGGTGTCGCATCAACCCTGCTAACAATTCTATGAACATGGGTCATAATCCTTTGCCATTTCTTCTTCTCTTTTGACTTCTTCCTTGTCAAGTGATGCTAAATTTGACCAATGCTTATTTATCATTTGGTTGGAAACAGGAAAGGATCAAGGTTTCTCGAGAGCTGCAACCCACGAGGTGTAACTGATAAGACGCACGGTAGTATAGACACAGAACAAGCTTTGCTGGCTATGAAGAGCTTTTGAAGCATAGGAGAGTGAGAGTGAAACGCTAGATTTCTCATCATTTGTTCCTAGCCATTTTGCTGCCTTGCAGCTATTATAGTGAAAGATGTTGATTTTATGCCGTTTCATTTTCTATATTCTTTTTATCATTAAAGTGCAAAATCTAGGGGATTGAGAACGTCATCATGTGCACATCGGATGTTGTGCTAAGGAAGAAAGCTTTTGATGTACTGGAAAGGATTAGTGTTTTTTACTTAAGATGTCTGCTCTTGCATCACTAAACAGCAAGTGTCGGTCAAGAGGAAATTGAAGCAACAGAAGAGCTTTTGAAGCATAGGTAAGGGGTTTTGGCTCCAAAATTGCCGAACTCATTATATGCCCGATATATACTAATTTGCCTACAGATCTTCAGGCAAAGATATTTGAAACCACGCCAGAAGGTGCTGTTAAGGTGGTCCTTGCGACAAATGGTTTTAAGGTTGTATTTTTAATTGATTCGCACAGAGCATAAGTGGATACAGAATGTGGACAGGGCTCCCAACGTTTCACTAGGACAAAATGTCCGGATGAGGATAAAGCAATTCTCTTTGATGAATAAGTTCAAGAAGAAAGTTCTCAGAGTGAGTCCTTGAACATTGCCTTGTTGGATTTCATTGTTGTTCTTAGTGTCAAGTTAAACTCGAATCGTGTTTGCTGCATTGTTAATGTAGGTAGTAGCAGACAATTTGCCTGATGAGCAAGTGGATCATATCAAAGAGATGTTCGACGTGATGGACACCAATAAAAATGGAGATCTGACATTTGAAGAGTTGAAACATGGCCTGCACAAATATGGACAGCAAGTTGCTGATCTTGATGTGCAGATGCTGATGGATGCAGTAAGATCACCTATTCAACAGCTTAGCACATTTTTTTTGGACATGGTTTATGTTTTCTTCTTCCATGTCGACACATTGTATGCTGTGAAGTGCATGATTTTGCTTAAATTGCAAGGCATTTGGAAGATTAAGGACGGATTACATAATATGGAAATATGTTTTCCATCAGTTAGTCAAAGATTTGATCATGAGGTTGTATCACCATTTCACATAATTGCTAGAACTTCTTGCAAAATCAAGTGGGTTTCCGATGATTTGATGAGTCACGATTTCTTGTATTAGCATCCAAAAATAGAACTCCATCTTATATGAGAACAGGCTGATGAAGATGGAAGTGGAACGCTGAACTTAAAGGAGTTTGTGACTATGTCAATCCACTTGAGAAGGATTGGCAACGATGACCACCTTACTCGAGCTTTTGAATTCTTTGACAAGAATAGAAGCGGATATATTGAATTCGATGAGTTGAAAGAAGCTTTGATAGATGACAATCTTGGTCCAAACAATGAAAAATTTATTGAAGACATCATTTTCGATGCTGATTTAGATAAGGTAATACATAACCAGAACAACCTGCAATTTGGAATCTATGTATATCTTGTTCATATATGAAATAGAGTGCTCATTCTGTGATGGATGTATTCCAGGACGGTTGAATTAGTTATGATGAATTCAAGGCCATGATGAAAATAGGCATGGACTGGAAAGTGGCTTCATGCCAGTAGTCGAGAGCAATGCTGAACGCGCTTAGTAAGAAGATGTTCAAAGACAAACCTTCTTCTCTTTAGAGGCTAAAAGATGTTCCACCCATGGCTTCTTAATCTGAATCCAGATGAACCGTGGAGAAACGAAATCGAAGTCTCATCAAAAGGGTGTTGGGAAGGAGGCATTATACAAAATCAGTGCATTGGTTTGCTACTGCAGGGACATAAATGCTGTGAAAATTTTGAAGAAATGGGGTATAAATAGTCAGATTCCTACACCGCTTGGCATTTAATTTTTATGTTTTTTATTTTCGCTAATTAAAGGGAAAACCAATTGAAATTACTAATCAGAGTTGGTTTGCAATGCCCATCCTAATCAACTTAAGGAATTTGGAGCCCCATGTTGCGGCAACCTGACCATCTCCATGAGCAGATGGTTTTTGGTGTTAAATACAGAGCAATGTCATCGTAAAGTCACATATTAACTTGCAAATCTCATATCATAGGATACTAGATCTTCTAGCTCATATCGAGTGAAATTACCGCAAGTTTGAATACATAACACATGATATATTGTAAAACCCAACTATGTCCGTCAATTTCATGAAGTGAATTCACCCCTTAAGCCCCTTCATAGATTGTAGTGCATGTTGTTCAGATAAAATACGTTGGATGATATTATCTAGGCGTGTATATCAAATATACTGATCAAATGAACCATTACATATGTACTCATATAGACCAAAATTTCAAATCATAACTTGAATATTGCAAATAAACTAAACAACTTGAGCTCATCCATCGATATCAGGAATCTATTAAAATTAAGATACATAGCTCTATATGCTTCGCAACATTCAAATAAAGCTCATAAGAGACCCATCCAAGCTTCAAAGCAACTATTGCTATTGTCCACAAACATGTCATGTTCCCATTAAAAGTACATTGCCTTTTCATGTAATGAATGACTGAACCCATGCGTTCGTTGATTGTGCACGTTCATATGAGAACTGCAATTCTACTTCAGAAAAATTATCTGTTTGAAGCACATCATACACAAGCAGAATCATCCTTTTGGTTTTGCGAACTATCTTGAGTAAAAACCATCTTGAGTGAGAGTGCCCCCACGCATCCAACAGAATACGAACTCTGAAGTAATTCCTTTAAAAAAAAAAAGGGTCAGATGAACTCCAATAGACAAAGTAATATGCGAAATATAAGATGAATGGAATACATTTGCCTCTTCTAGCAGCAAATAGATGAAATATTAAATTATTGGTGACAGTCATTATTTCTTTCTCGTTGCCAAAGTAGTACGGTACTGAGGATGAAACCCTACAGCCTATATACATGGGCCGGCATTATAGGCTGCCACCATCAACACACAACAACAATAAACACAGGCCAAAAGCTGCTGCTACTCGTACTTTAATCAGTCAGCACACCACACCAACAGTTGAGCCTCCTAATAATTGATTTGTCACTGGGAACTTGAACAATTCATACCAATAATCCCCTTATAGGACACTGCCCATGCGCTTGAACTAGTTCCTTGTCCATGAAAGTCGTGTTTCTGGTGAAAACCATCCTTCTTTGTAGATTTTCCTGTCACTGCCCTCATCGGCGATGCTAGGAAATCTGGCAAGTGGTCGCAGATTTAACATTAGCATACGTGCAATGATTGCAGGACCAGTGAGACAGGTCATTGGTTCGGCTGGAACTAGCTCGAGTGCTAGCAGTTCCTTTTCCCCTTCCACCACCTCTACTTGCCTTGCTGCTCCCTCCATTCTTAGAGCTCGCTGCCCTGCTACAACCACCATGGGAATCCACATCTGATAGCCCATTCTCCAATGCTCTCACGAGGTTCTCAAAGTAGTTTCTAGTCACACTGTAGCAACAAAAACAGATGTAAGAATGTCAAACGCATGTCTCTATGCACACATGGGCGCTCCTTCTGGAAGTCACACCAGAGGCTATTAAGAAAAGTGTCTACGTGAACTACATTGCAGCTGAAGTAAAGAGGGCCACCGATTTTTCAATAAAAGGAGAGCGTGTTTGTGATGGGAAAATAGCTCCGAGAATTCTTGTTTCCCAATAATACTCTATGAACTTAAATAAATAAACAAATAATAGTCCAACAACCTTATAACAACCAACCAATGCCATATGCACTGGAAGATCATATTCTTGGTAAGTCCACCGTCCAGGTTTGCCTTTCGAATCAACAATCTTTTTAGCATAAAAATCCAGTCAAAAGAACTAGTGAGAATGCTTTTGGCTCGAATCAACTTTTAAGTTAACATCAAACTGCAAAGTCAATAGCCTAACTATTCCATAAAGTAAACTTTGAAGGCTCGAATCACCTTTACTAGACACTTTTTTTGAATCATAGCCTAACTATTTCCCATTTCATAGATGGATATCTAGGGACTCAAGTCTATATAAAATTGACTGTACACAATTGTAATTTGTACCAGACATATTTTACTCGACTAATTATCAAAATTGAATCTAACAAGAAGATACCTGGTAAGTCCAGCTAACTTGGTGCGGAAGTCATTAAAGTTACAAGAAGGATTCTCATCACTAAGGAACTAGTGAAGTTCCTTCTCTGCACACTGATGAAGCCTTTCCAATCCAAACTCTGCCTCACCTGGTAAAGAAAAAATTTCATGTAAGTAAATACGAAAACAAGAAGGATATGCATGGCCATTGTCTATCCACAATCCTACTCCAATACAAACCTTTCTGCCTCACCCAATAGTGCAAAGTCATTATCACACTTAAAAAAAAAAAAAAACTTCACACAAAGAAAAAGAATACGGTTGCACATATACCTTTCTATTGTCTTCAATGTACAAGCGAAGAAGATATTGAGAATACTTTTTCTTATCTTCTTTAGGCGCTAATAGATTTATCATGTCTTGACCAACTGCAGCACCACAAGATGGATCAGGACATCTCAATGTTAAACATCCACGACCATCGTTTTTTTATGTGCTTATGTAACCTATCACAATGATCACATTCATTAAATGACAGCAAAGATGCAGGAGTAAAAGCATGTAAATTTCTAAGGTGCACAGTTAATCCAAAGAAATACTTCCAAGAGAGTGATATCTATCAGCTGAAGACAAACACACAGAGATGATGATATCACATGACGTGGTCATGTGGTACTAACTGAGACTCGCTTCCCACAACCCATCGCGAATCCTCTTGTTCCATCTGGCATGCGAGGTCCCGGAGGCTGCTTCGCCACAATTGCAGTCTCATTACTGGTGAGACTGTTCAAAGAAGAGCCCCCAAATGATTTCCCCGATTATTCTGATGGTATTGGCCTCCTCTATGTCCTCTTCCCCGGCCTCAGCCTCGGCTCTGCCCTTCCCCTGCATTGTCATGGAATCCAAGTTTTCAAACTGATGCTCAACCAATAGCACTGCCATACAGAAGTCTAACCAAAGGTCCAAATTTGCGATTTAATTTGGCATCATTTTAGTATTAAGATTGAGACAACGCTCACCATATTCCCCTGGAAGTGAGCATCAGATTGCTCAAAAGACTCCTCAAGTTGTTGCTCTGGTCGTTGCTCAGATATAGAAGCATCTTCTTCTTCCCAGGGTTCTTCTCCATCATGTCCCTTCTTCCCCGTTTAGCAGAGTGCATTAAACCCAAACAAATCTTCAATCAATATTTTTATTAAAATCTCAAATGCATGCACATAATACAGTATGAAGTGAAGATCCCCAGTCTTTGTCACCCAGCTTTCAGCAAGACCGCAGTAGAAATTACCATGCATAGAATGAGAAGTGAAGTCGAGCATACATTCGAGGCTTTGAACTAGAAAAATTTTTAACTATAAGAAATCTGCCATCCCACCTGCACTAAGGTAACACTGATTCTACATAAAAATGTTGATCTTTTAACAGTCACATTCATTCAATTTTTTTTTGCACCACATACTGTGAACATGCAAGTAGCATTAATTCAGTCGCATCAAAAGCAGGATGAGCAGACCCTATATTCCTAAGTGGAAAATGTCAGTTCTTATCAGTGACTTTCTATGCATGATTTCATTTCTTTTCACATCACAGACATTGTCAACCTGTAAGTGCCATTTATTCAGCCAAAAAAGGGACAGGCAGCTTTTGAATGTGGTCATTTTTACGATTTTCAAAATGATGGCTACCTATTTTTTTACCATAGATTTACATAAATTTGGAAACTAATGCTTTCGTGCAACTAAAGAAGAAAAAGAGGAACAGAAACCCTGTGTCTATGCATTAAACGAACCCTTAGGCCACATCTCTAGTTCCCCTCATCATTTAGCTCTTCAACCTGCAATAATAGGACATGTACATTTTAATCATGATGAGAACATTATACATCATGATGCATCTTATTGATAGAGGGAGTACTCACTGTTTTCTCAGCTACATTGATGGATTCATATTACACAAAAGCATGCAACTACATAAAATATACAATGTCAGATATTAAGGACCAATCTGGATTGACATTTAGGCTGCGTTTGTTTGCATTTCTTTTTTCTGTTTTTAAACAATTTTTTTGTTTTTTTTTCCTTTGAACAAAAAAAAGAACAGAAACACGTTTGTTTGCGTTTTTATTCCAAAATTATTTTTTTTGTTCCCAGAAACACATCTGGAATAGAAACAAGAAACAAAAAAAAGTTTTTTCTTGTTTCTGGAACAAAATTTAGGAACACTTTCCATTTTCTTCTCTCTTTTTTCTTCTTCTTTTCTTCTTTTTTCTTTCTTTTTTCTTTGGCCGGTTGCCGGCCTCGGCCAGGGCCGGCGACCGACTGTCGAGGGCCAGCGATGCCGTCGAGGGTCAACAACCTCGCCAGGGGCGCGAGCCTCGCCATGGCCGGGCGAGGCCGCCGACCCTCGTCGGCCGGTCGCCGACCATGGCCGAGGCCAGCGATGGGCCAAAAGAAGAAAATAGAAAATAGAAAATAGAAAATAGAAAAATAAGAAAGAAAATAGAAAAAAATAAAATATTAAAAAAATAAAAAAAAAAATAAAAAAAATTATATAAATTTACCAAACGTGTTTCTGTTCATTTTTTATTCCAAGAACAAGTTTACCAAACGCGTTTTTTTGTTCAAAAATTGTTCTCCGGAACAGAAACACTTTTTTATATTTCTGTTTCCTAGAACAATTTTTAAATAGAAATGTTACCAAACGTGCCCTTACTTATTGTTTAATCTAAAATTCACGCACTTTGATTCTTTCAATTTGAAACTCCTTAAATTTTCACAGCCCTTACATGATGGCACATAGACTCACATAAGATTTTTCATTATAGTTTAAAATTTGACAAATATTTTAAATTTTGGCGGAAAATAAAAAAAATACCTTTTGCTTTTACTTAAGTCCAAACAAACATGCCCTAAACTTTCATGAGCACACTTGACTATAAAAGAATATTGATTGTGCTTAATCAAAATTCAACAAGATAGGCTACAGATGATTATCTTTGTTGATATCCGATAGAAACGAACACAGAGACAAGGGCCACCAGACACTTCATCAATCCATGATTCTAAACTATAGAACAGAAACACAATACAAAATAATGCATGAAGTTAGTATAGAGTCTCATGCAACCAAAATAGAGGACCTACCACTACAGTGATTAATAGTAAAAAAGATAAAAGAAAAATCAAAACAATGATAAGAGGTTTGAATAGTTCATCTCCTCAGAAAGCTGCGAATACCTTGTTAGTATAATGCACGCCATCAGCCTTTCCCGATCTGGGTGCTGCAGAAGCTCTCCCATCGGAAGCTTGAGGCTGATGGCCTGCATTATACTAACAGCATGATCTTGAAGAACTAAGTATGACAATACCCTGAAAATGCGCTGCCAAAACTTAAAGGCACACAAGTTCGCCGTTAACATCGCCTCCTTTTGATTAATTGGGGGTTGTTAGTATGTCCACTAAAGTAGCAATTTATGTACTGTCTAAATTGGAAAGAAATGCGGAATAGCCAATAAGAGTAATGTTTTTTTCCTGTTGATGGATCTAGAATTGCGCAATTTGCATTTTCTTGATGGGAAGTACCAAATTTTCCTCCCCAAAAGGATGCACAATGGGTAGAGGTTGCGTGTCCATCAACACACCAAGAAGAATACCTGTAGCAATCCAACTTCACCAAACTTGATTATGAACAGAGATGCATCAAAAGACAGGGAGAAACGTGAAATTAGTCATCTTCACAAATTGGTCAGTCCATGTATGTCAAATTTAGCTAAACACAAGAAACCTGCAATTTTCAGTGGTTCTCTCGCAAAGCAAACAGAGAGATAAGCTTCTGGCACCATGCTTGTGAGGATGTGCCACCATACCTCTCGTTGGCACATGAACAAAATAAGAGGTACTTGTTGGTTTAAACAGCCCAAGCTGCAATGAATTTGCCTAAGTAAACTACCTATTTCTGATAGATCAGTGGACCAAGAAGGTAGATCTTAGAGAGAAATTTTGATCTTATCCTTTACAACTGAGTTACACCTTTGGAATTGCAACGCAAATGACTATTCAAAAGCACGCAAGGATCAACTTCTCCAACAGACGCGATTTTGGGAGAAAATAAAAGCATGGAGTGACCAAGTTAGGCTCAGAAGTCTCCTAGAGGACTATATGCAAACAATCTCAAAAGATACCGCCGTTTCACTTATCTGAATAACACAGCAAGTCAGCAACAAGCCTAATGCAGATGTAACTTTAAACTTCAACATTAACATGGCACCGAATTCTACTAAGTAGAATCCAAAAAAAAAACGAACCTTCAGACGTACGGGAGTCGCCAATGGGGCGCCTATCGATGGGGCTTGGGAAGGCGACGGTGGGAGGCGACTGCGTCAATGGCATCCGCGTTCAGGAGCAGGGGGCGCTTCCAGAGGAAAGAGAGAAAGAGCGAGCAGAGCGACCTTCACTCGCGGAGAGGGAGGCCAAAACGCAAGAGCAGGGGTTCATCGGCGTCGGGGTTGGCCAGTAAGGGCGCTCCGCAGAGAAAAGAGAGAGAGAGTGGAGCGCAGGTCGAGAGAGGGAGGCGAAGGGGCGTCGGCATCAGCGTCGGTGTCAGCGTTGGCGTTGGTGTCGGGCGCGTAGGCGGAGGCGGAGGCAGAGAAGTTGGCGTCAGAGTTGGGGGCAACAAAGGCAACCAGAGGAGGGGCGTCAGCGTCGCGGTTTGCTGGAAGAGAGGCGCGACTTCTAGGACGAAAGAGAGATAAAGCAAACCAGAGGTCACAAGAGGGAGGCGGAGGCTGCGTCGGCGTCGACGTCGGTGTCGAAGTCGGCGTCGGGGGCAACGGAGGCAATCGGCGGAGGCGGAGGTGGAGGGCCGTCGAAGGGGGGAGAGAGAGAGCAGAACGGACTTTATGTTTTCCTCTGAATCATTGCAATTTTGTTCTCCCCGCAACAGAACGGAAAGGAGAGCAGAGAGCGTCAGAAGGTGTAGAGAGGTGGGCCAGGGAGAGAGGAGAGAGAGAACCTCCCGCGCGTTGGTTTGAAACGGAGAAGTGGACAACGTGGACTGACACACGAACAGGTGTCACGCAATGAATCATTCAGAGCACCGATTATGTAGCACTGTTAGGGTACCCAATATTTTCTCCTTCATCATTGAGTTCCTCCGTCAATTAGGGGGGGGTTGTACCTATACTCGATGGGCCTCTATCCTTCAATTTATATGTGAAAGCTTGTGTAATGCAGGACCTTCTACGACTTGAGAACCAGCTACCCTACTTCGTTCTTGAGGATTTGTTAGGAACGACGAATGATCCAGACGTATCCTTGTCCTTGGCCGATCTTATCGTCAATTTGTTCAGCTGCTTCCTGAAAGGACGGGGCAATGTCAGGGAAAGACGGAAAAATCGGAAAGGAGTGCACTAACTCGACGCATTCCATCTGAGCTTAATACCTTGGGATCAAAAAGACGATCAAGCAGACTACAGCTCATCTTTTGCTATGACCAGATCTGCTTCCGAGTTGCGTCGAGTGGGAATTGGATTCAAGCAGAGGGAAGCCAGCACCTTCCTGGGTATCAAAGTTGACAGAAAACGCAGAACTGTTGAAATTCCAAAAATAACAGTAGATGATGACGACCTCAATTTGTTATTGCCTAATATGGTTGCTTTTGAACAATGTCGTGGCCGTTGGAATGATTGTCATGTAAGTGCCTATGCCATGTTCATGGGATGTCTTATTCACACGGTCGATGATGTACAACTTTTGCGTGACTTTAAAGTCATCTCAAATCACGGCATGAGCAACGGGGAATTTGCACACTTCTTCAATGACATCCGTAAAGGTGCTGTTTTCGAAGTTGTTGGGAAGAGCTATCTAACATCACAATTTGCAATTTTAAACAAGTCTCTTAAGTATGAACGGGCTCACCTTTGCTGCGCACAACTCCTAAATGCCTTTCATGACAACTCATGGTCAGCTCTTTCGGGCCTAGCTATTATTGTGACACTTGCATGCATGATTCAAACAGTGTATGCTTTACTGCAGTACTATCACCCCAAGTAGCAAGAAGCACATAGAAGCTGCATCTTCTATATTGATTTCATTCCATATGGAAGCTGTATTGACTTTGTTTTTATTGAATCTTTTGAGTTGTTAATACTTTCCTTGTAGCCAGATCAATCTTGAGTATGTGGATTACCATTTGTCATCACTGTAAGTGGTGATCACTAGGGAAGAGCACAAACCGGTGATCCCATTCTGCCGGGTAATCTAGAATTTACTCCACCCTAGGCCTAGCCACTACTGAGTTCCATGGAACTAAGGACCGGATCAGCTGGTTAAATGGTGTTCTACAACTAATAAAACCAAAGTCACATGACAAAAAAGGTGTATTGGTGCAAAACCATCGTTATTTTACTAGCCATGCTAAATGCTTGTGCTACAAATAAATGAAACTTTCCACCCAAAAAGAGTCCAATGCATCATAAAATGCGTCAATACCATTGTCAACCTATTCTCGAGTTGTCTCTTCCAAATACCAAAGTCATCGCCCAGTTCACTGCAACATAGAACCTATTCCTCCAGTTGACTACCCTTGTGAGATAAGCTGAATGCCAAACCAACCAGCTCACGAATCCTGCATGCGATATCCCCTTCGCATCCTGCATAAAATAATGTTTGCAAAAATGATGACGATTGATTCCATGATACATAGAAGTACTAGGTATTATAAAATAAAACCATAAGTGTGGCATGGTAGCATGTTATGCACCTTAGACTGGCGTAAATCAACAAGTGCCTTGTAACGCCCAACAGAAGCCATGCTTCCCAAATGCCTGTACACGAATGGGTCTCCTAAAGGTATGTCTTTTGAGTAAAATGCCTTCCCTCCATTTTGCTTCCCTATCCTACGAAACAATTCCTCCAAGAATTTCCCTTCCCTTTACACGACCTATTTCAGAAATCGGCATTCATATTATTTTCGAGGAAAGAAACCCTTTATGCAATGAGAAAGAGATAGTGAATGGCCAATTCCAATTTCAAATGGAAGGATTCATGCCACATCCTGTACAAAGTAGAGCAAGGAGATAAAGTTGAAGATTGTCGATCAAATGAAGAGCTACAGTGAGACATATTTAAAGGAATTAGACAGGGTTACTGAACTTGAGCTAAAGCAGGAAGCACTGTCATCCCTGTCTGTTCAAGAAAACCCGCACAATCCCCCAGCGCAAACACATCTTCCACTGAAGATACCCTCAACCATTCGTCAACCCCAATCCTGAAACAGTTGAGAGGACAAATCATATGGTTTGGAAGGTGGTAAAATGCTAAAATCAGATTGCCACAAAGTTCTTATCTCGAGATTGCTATTGCAGAGTTAGATGACCAAGGAGAGAAGAAATCTTATTTCCTCACCTTCCACCAGGGGATTTGGGAAGATCCAGTGACTTGATAAACTCCGAGGGTCCAACGCCAGTTGACTAGATTAGGAGGCCATATGGAACATCCGTACCATCATTCGGTTCAATTTTCTTTGCATGCACCTCTTTCACCACTCCTCTTTTAAGATGAACACCGGACTAGCGATTGAAAGCATTACACCAGCACCAAAATGAACCGCTGGAAAAGATGATGGTATCTTGAGAAAGAAAATCAACTTGCCCTTGTTAGATGATTCGTTGCATACTGTCGTAAGCCAACATCAAAAGATGACAGGATTTTGTTTGCATGTTAAAGTGTGTAATTGTCAATTCATGTTACTTACATTTTTCCAAACTGATGCTTGCATTTGTATGTGAGTGTGTATGAGTACCTCAATAAGGGTGACTTGAATATGTTCTTAACATGAGGAAAACTTTCACAGACGTCTTTCATGATAAAATCACTTAATTCACCATTGAACTCCACTCCAGTTGGTCCACCTCCAATGACGACACAGTGTAAAAGGCATTTCCTCTCTTCTTCTGATATGCCTATAAGATACAGAGAAGGAATCACTCCCCCAATCTCCATTGAAGCCGTAAAATCTCGCTGATCATTAATTATAGAGACTGTGGAGGCAAAAACAATGAGCATCTTCTTCTATTCCTGAGACTTTGGAATGTTGCTCTGTAAGCACAATACATATGGTTGGAGAATTGAGGTACCTGGATTTTCAGAGAGCATGAGGTTCAACAAAAGCTTCTTCCTGATTTCTTGGGCATGATTCACCACCCGAAGGAAGTAGGCATGGTCCTTAACACCCTTTATACCGAAAGTCAAGGGCTCGGCTCCGGCTGCAATGACAAGCTTGTCGTATGCTCTTGAGGCAGTCCGCCATTGCCAAACGTTTCACAGTACACCTGGTCAATAGGCAACGAGATTTAGCAAAAGAGACAAAAAAGGGAATACTGTGGCAGATTTGCAATGCCTAGTGTTATTTGACATGTCTTACTGGTGCATCTTTGGTTTCATCACATTGGAGAAATGAAATTTAACCTTATCTCACTATGTAGTATGTACCTAAAATACTTTTCGACATGTCCAACAGTGTGGACAATGCATGCTGATTTATGTTAGTTTATTTGACTTGCCAGATAATCACACACGGAATTCTTATATAGCCAGGACCTCGACACAAATGCAAAAGTGTGGACAATCCATGTCAATGTTTGTCACACGGTATATTATAAATTTCTGATGTTTGTTCATTGCTATTTGAAGAAGACGGAGGAAAATTCCAGTCAATCAACACATGCAAAATGAAAAGGACCTGATCACGTCCTTGGAGGAAAATGTATATGAGCATCGAAATCAACATACAATAGCCAGATATTCAACTTACTTCATGATTGGCAGTGTCCATTCCAGTGCAGGAAGCCAATAGAAGTACGAATTGGGAGTTGCAGAAAGAGCAGGCTGTATCCGGCTCACAGGCTCAGCAACCGAACGGAACTCCAAAGTTCCGACACAAGTTGACGGAAGAAGGGGAGTGAAAAAACCATGTGATTTCGGGGTGAAATGCACACAATATCATACATGTTCATATCACTCCCCTTCATAAATCGGCAAGCCGCCCAACCGGTACCAAGAACAACCACCATCGGCTTTTCTCCGGGTTTAGTCGGTTCAAGACCCGGATATCTGTCGCTCTCATATTCAGAATCAGACCCCGCCAATGCCCTCTCAGCTACAGGAAATTGATCATGTGGGGTTGTCCTAATTCCTCTGCTCCAGTTACTAGCATAATTTAACTTACTCGATGGTAAGCGGTCGAAAAAAATCACTTCTCGTTGGGGTAATTTCAAAAGAAGAAAAGGAAAATGAATCCGCGAGTACTCCTCTAAAAGTCTCTTCTTTTCCATGTCTAAAGCTCCCAATAGCACTTCCTGCTCTTCTCAGGTTGCCCCGAACAATTCTTGCAAATGCCATAGAGTACAACACTGATACTACAGCAAGTTGATAGCGTGGATCCTTAGGCCTATTGATGAAATTGCACCTGAGAAAAAAGAGAGGCCTGGGCTTAAACTATAAGAAAAGCAAAAATCATCATAGCTTGACCCCTCTTGGAGACCCCATACGGATTTACGACTTGTGTCAACCGGTCAAAAACTTTCGAAACGAAGACCCACGTGTTCTTGAAGCACATCACAGGACAGAGAAGCATATCTGATTGCTTTTAATCGAACACGTTGGGATTTTCAGATTCCCAAAAACCGGATTCGACACTAAATCGAACCCCTAAAACGAATGCGGAAGATAAGCCCGAGAAATACATGTATCACCGATCGTAAAGCACACCACAGAATTGAGCATACCTTGTTAGTCACAGATTAAACACCAATGCCGATAAGAGGAAGAGAATTTGGCCCTTGTTCAATCCGATGACGCCAATTCGCCTTGAAGGGAAGAAAAACGGTCGCCTTGTGCCTTACTGTTTTTCTTTTTGGGAGAGAGAGAGAGAGAGGGAGGGGCGTACGTACGTTAATGATTCCAAGAGGTGCGTCCTCCCTCTCTCTCCTCCCTTATATACGTTCCCTCAAAAATAGAAACGTACCCCTTCATCGTATCCCTCCATCCATGGGCCCTAATCTTGTGGGCCGAGCTTTCAGGCCCAACATGGGCAGACGGGCCTTAAGCCCATCACATAAAACCATCATCTCCCACTCGCACATGGTGGGCCGAACAGGATTCTCTTCACCTCTCTTCAACATTCATACCAGTGAATAATCCGTGCGACCAACATACTTTGAAAACTCGTTGCCATACATCTGTTAGGAATATATAGCAGCTCATAATGGGCATCACATCCTGAGTAGATTTAGTATGCAGTACCCTAGATCGATCGATCACATTTATATCTCTCTTGATCTCTTTCAAACAATGATATATATTGTATTCACAATTATGATTATCCCAAAGACAGTCATAATTGGTTAACCAGTGAATACAAAACTACAATGTGATTCTCCAAATACGATCTTCCTCTTTCCTTCAAACTCTCAATTTCAATTTAGCTTGCTTTTCTAGAAATGTCCCATTAGATCGAATCAACTCATGACTATTGGCAACATCCTAAGATTGCAAACACTAAATAGAAATCTTGAGAATAAGTAAGAGTCATGAGGGGACTAAAAATTGAGGAACTCTTTTCCTCAAGAGTCTCACACGGCACAAAAGTTGAGATCAAACTTTTGCCACTCTTATTGGTCGTCTCATGCATACGTAGTATGAAATACGTATTACGATATTAACTCCTTTTCCATGGAGCGTATGTCTACACCTTCAATACCGTACAAATGATAGTTCAGACATACCCAATGTCTAACTTGAGTTCACGTATCTACTCATTCACAAAATTCATCAGAACTCACATCTGGCATCATAGACAGATAAAGTAAAATATGTGAGCTATTTTACTTTCGGATATAGTAAGTATTATGTCCTCATCTGAACACCCAGTTAAGGCGACATACATATTTTAAGCTTGAGCTCTCAATTATCACCTAGATAATCAGCTTAAAAACAGTCTCATCTCTATTTATCACACAATAAATAGAGGCGATTACCCGTGTGAGTGGGCCAATCTTATATCTGTCCGACATACTTTCTCAACTTAAAATAATGCACTGAGTATTAAGATGCATAAAGATCAAACAAAGATTCATAGGCATTAATGATGAAAACACAAATTCATCAAATGTGAACACTTAGAGAAATTACAATCCAGTACATCAGACTCTACGCAATCCTAGAGATTTCATATGGCCACAAAACACATCTCTAGGTATTGGCTTTGTCATAGGATCTGCTACCATTCTATGCGTAGTATGTAATCTAGGTTCACATCTTTTCGTGCAACCATATCCTTGACAAAATTATACTTGGTATCTTTATGTTTGGTCTTGCCATGATATTTTGGATCTTTGGTGTACGCTATAGCTATTTGGCTATCACAGTTAACCAACAATGAATCTGCAGCACTTTCAATAACACCTAAATGATCCAATAATCTCTTAAGCCAAACATTTTCTTATATTGCTGCTGATAATGTCACGAACACAACTTACATCGTGGACAAGGTTATACACGTTTGTTTCTTACTGCTCCAACATATGGTGCCATTATTCGGTAAGAAAACAAATCCAGAGGGAGATTTCCTTTCATCTAAATCTCCTTCCCAATCAACATCAGAATAGCCTTAGAGTCGCAGATCCTTTCCTTAATAACTCAGCGTATAATCAGTAGTCCCATTTAGATACCTTAGTATTCTTTTAACGGCTTTCCAATGTGCTTAACCTAAATTGGATTGGTATCTTCTCAGCATTCCAACTGCAAAACATATGACAGGTCTTGTACATATCATAACGTACATCAAGCTTCCAACAACACTAGCATAAGGAACATGTTTCATTTGTTCCTTCTCTTGTAGAGTCCTTGGATACAATCTATGGCTCAATCCTTCACCTTTTGCAATAGGAGTGTCTATGGGTTTACAATCTTGCATACCAACTTGTTCAAGAACCTTATTTATATATGATTCTTGCGAAAGAGACAACGATCTCTTCGAACGATCTCTTGAAATCTTAACTCCAAGAGTGTATGCAGCCTTACCCATATCCTTCATCTCAAAGTTGGAAGACAACCAACTCTTGATAGTATTAACAAACTCCATATTGCTTCCGGCAATTAGTATATCATCAACATATAATGATGTGATCACAAATTGATCCTTGAATCTTTTGATATATACACAATGATCCTCATCTATTATTGTAAAGTTATATGCCATTATGGTATTATGAAAAACGTATATACCATTGTCTCGATGACTACTTAAGGCTATATATCGATCTCAAAAGTCGACATACCTTATATTCTTGGCCTTCCACTATGAAACCAGCAGGTTGTTCCATACATTTCTTCCTCTAATTCTCCATTGAGGAAAGCAGTCTTTACATCCATTTGATGTAACTCAAGATCCATACTAGCCACTATTGCCAGAATAATGCGAATCGAGGTAAATCTCACTACAGGAGAAAATATTTCTTCATAATCAATTCCTTCCTGTTGATTATACCCCTTCGCCACAAGGCAAGCCTTATGCCTTTCTATCGAGCCATCAGCCTTTCGCTTTATTTTGAAAACCCACTTGTTCTCAATAGCTTTGTGTCCTTTTAGAAGATCAACCAGTTCCCAAACATGGTTTGACTTCATTGACTCCATTTCCTCTTCCATTGCATGAATCTATTTTTCCTTATTAGAGCAATTCAAAGCATCATTAATATTTATTGGCTCATCCTCATCTTGTGGAGCAATCATAAAAGTTTCCTTTTCAATATCAAAACGTCGACGAGGAATACTCTGGCAACTTGTTCGCCGTATGGGAGATTGTACACTTAGCACATCATCCCCCATAATGCTCCCACTAGAATTAGATAATGATGATGTCGTCTCATCATGTGGTTGTAATTGAAAATGAGTCAAATTCAATTCATCACTTCTCATATTACTCCCACTTGGACGAACTCCACTAATATCATTATCTTAATCCAAGATTACATATAGGGAGTAATCTACTCCTATTTCGCCCTTCTTAGGAAATTCATCCACTAAGGATGTGACATCCCCTGATTCAAATTCAGTTATACTCCCACTTTCTTGCTCACCTATGAACACATACACTTTCGAGTGTTTGGAGTATCTCATTAAAATACTCTTCTTTCCTTTGGGACCCAATTTCCCAAACTTGTGAGAGGACTCATGAGTATAGGCAGCACAACCCCATAGCTTAAGAAAATTTAAGTCCCGTTTTCTACCTGTCCATAACTCATATGGAATGGAAGTAACTGATTTGGAAGGCACCCGGTTAAGTATATAGGCAGCAGTTAACAACGTATCACTCCGAAAAGTGATAGGTAAGTTAGCATGCGCCATCATGGACCTAACCATTTCCAGTAAGGTTCTGTTTATTGTCTCTACAACACCATTTTGTTGAGGAGTATATGGAATAAACAACTGTCTTTCTATTCCTTTTTCATCACATTATTTTCTGAACTTATCAGATAAATATTCTCAACCTCGATCTAATCTAAATACCTTTATTTTCTTGTCTAATTGATTTTCTGTCAGGTTCATAAACATTCTAAAACAACTTATGCTTCAGATTTATGAGAAATCAAATAGACATATCCGAATCGAGTATAATCATCTATAAAAGTGATGAAATAAACAGCTCCATGCCTTCCTCTCACATTCATTGGACCACAGGCATCATAATGGATTAAATGCAGAGGAAATTAAGCTGTTTTACCTTTTCCAAATGGTGTCCTTGTTGTTTTCCCTTCTAGGCAATGCTTACATATGAGCAAATCGCATTTTCCAATGTTGCCCAACAAGCCCTCTTTGGCTAGTCTATTCATACGTTGTTGGCCAATGTGACCAAGTCTATCATGCCACACATTCACATCATTATCATATGAAGTAGAAGACGTGAAATAAGGAAATAACAAATATTGACATCACCACAGTCAACATTTAGTATAATAAAACCATCCAGAAAGTGACGACAATCATAGTAGGTTGTATCCAAATACAAATCTACACCACTATTACGGAAGTTCACACTAAAACTAAGCTTAACCAACATCAAAACAAACACTTGAATTTTGACGAATCTCCAGAGCATATAGAACATCATGTAGGAACAAGGTGCGCCCACCACACATGTTCAATTGGCAGGTGCCAATCCCTTTTACTTTAGCTCTGGAGTTATTTCCCACATAGATCCACTTAATTCCAGTTGGTACTCGTCAAAATTCCACAAAGGATTCTCTATCCTTCGCTACATGGTATGTCGCTCCTGAATCTACAGTCCACAAAGGATTGGATTCAGTCAATAAAGCAGAACTTGACACAAAAGCAAAGTTCTCAAATGTACAAGAGGTGTATACCTTCTTTTCGGCTCACAACAGTTGCGAGCATAGTGACCCTTCTTGTCACAATTGTAACACCTCACCCTTGACATTTTCTTCACTTGAGGACGTTTTCCTCTCTTGTGTTGGTTAACTCTTGATTTCTTGCAATAAAGACTTGATCATTTGCATTCTCACATATTGAACGAATCAATACGCTTGCGCTTAGGGCTCAAAGCCCTTTCTAAGCTAGAACCAACATAGCAAATATCTATTTTTGGCTCAAATGCCGTTAGGCGGTCCTCAGCTAACTCGAGATGGCGCATGGCATCCTCAAGATCTTCCATGACATGGTCAAGAGCTTCTAGTGCTTCTTGCTTTTCCAGCACATATTGAATATTCATATTCAATATTTCACAATTGTTGCGATTCATATCAGCAATTACATTCTTAGTTGCTGAAAACATCTATCTGAACACATCAGACATACATGCACGAATAATTAATGCCTATCATTTATGCATCCCTATTTGCACAGACCCATCATATTAATGAATAATTTCAAGTAAGGCTTCAGAATCAAAAGGTCACTATGTTTCCAATCATCCTCTAAAAATCCTAACTTAAAATTATCATTAATATAATTTTCTTATGCAAAGTAAATTCTATGAAGCTACAAAAACTTCTATAACTACCCACAGCAACCAGCAATAACAGAAAGCAACAGATAATTGACATTCAATAAAACAATAATGCTTTCAACTAATACAACCAAGATATATGTTGCTACATCAACAACAATCATGTAGTAAACATTACATAATATGTCCACAAAGCACACTTAACAAAGATCAGCCAATACAACTAACACCAAGTCAGCACACGAACTGGGAAAGATCCTCTTTTGTTCAATTTCTTGATCTTTTCCTTTGTAATAATCCAGTAATATTCATTTACAAAATCCATCACAATTTTTTTATAAGAAGCAGCTCAAATGACATCCCATATGCGATTCAACACTCCTTGTCATTCAGGTGGAAGGGTGTTCATGAAAAATCGCACCATCTCTGACTGTGGCATAGGACGACCATTCCATATGACCTTTTGAATTTTTTCATTGACCTCAAGGACATGATCAATTAAGTCACCACTCTCCCATCGATAATCATTCAGCTCAGTTATCAACTTAGAAAGCCTTTCCTTTTATTCATCGGTAATTGCGCGAATAGGTGTGCGCAATCTAAGGGGAGGCATTTTTCCTACAACAAATGCAGAACCGTCCTTGCAACAAATGCAGAACCGTCCTTGCAACAAATGCAGAACAAATAAGGGATCACAAATAATTCACATAGACTTAATTGAAAAAGAAAAACATTCTTTTTCTTTCTTCCATTTTTTTTTGTCAACGGTCAACGGTCGTCGGTCAACGGTCAACGCAGGTCAACGCAAGTCAACACAAGTAAACGGTCAACGCATGACCGGGTCAAGTCAACGGCTCGTCGGGTCAAACGGGTCAGGCCGCCGAGTCGGGTCGGGTCGAACCGGTAGGACCGACCGGCACGTGCCTTGCACACGCGCAGCTGACGTCACGATGACGTCATCTGGCACATGCCTCGCACGCGCCTGCAACCACAGACACGCACGTGCGCGCCTGCGACGCACGCACCTTCCCTACGAGTTGCACACGCCGAAGACGTCGCTTCGCTCCAGCTGCGCGTGAGGGCGCGTTCGATGGCCGTTGGCAGCGTTCCACCACTCATCGCGATCGTCTCAACGAGCCCTTCTATCCTACGCCATCATAAATCAATTTCGAGTTAGAGAAACTCGAAAAAATGGAGGAACAGTGCTCGGATGTCGGGATTTTGCGCCCCGATCTGTGTCTGCCGATTAATTTTGCGAAAATTCAATCTAAAATCATCCATTAAACATGAAAGGGGTCGGGATAACATGAACTAGGGCTCTGATACCAATGTTGGGATTGTCGGATTCCCAAAAACCAGATTCGATACTAAATCGAACCCCTAAAACGAATGCGGAAGATAAGCCCCGGAAATACATGTATCACCGATCGTAAAGCACACCACAGAATCGAGCGTACCTTGTTAGCCACAGATTAAACACCAATGCCGATAAGAGTAAGAGAATTTGGCCCTTGTTCGATCCAATGACACCAATTCGCCTTGAAAGGAAGAAAAACGTAGCCTTGTACCTTATTGTTTTTCTTTTTGGGAGCGAGAGAGAGAGGGGGGGCGTACGTACGTTAATGATTCCAAGAGGTGCGTCCTCCCTCTCTCTCCTCCCTTATATACGTTCCCTCAAAAATAGAAACGTACCCATTCATCGTATCTCTCCATCCATGGGCCCTAATCTTGTGGGCCGGGCTTTCAGGCCCAACATAGGCGGACGGGCCTTAAGCCCATCACATAAAACCATCAGAACAAAAGCAAAAATCAATGGATAAATGAATAAAAGTAATAAAGGTGCAAAAAGAGAGAGAGATTTCTGGCCCATCCCCCGATACTTTACCTAATAAATTCGAATTATTTTATGTACAAATATTAGCTGTATTCACATTTAAAAGTACTGCCGTTGCATAATAAAGTTTATGCTCCTTAAAGTAAAAAAAAATAAAGAAATATTATTTATAAGTGTTTTTATTCATTCATGTTGTGCCATCCTCTATTTTGTGGCAATTAATATTGCAAAAACTCTGAACTTATAAACGTTTAAAGTATTATTCACAACTTGAACAATACATGAACAATAAAGTAAATCACACATAAGATGAGGAAGATGGTGCACTATTTTGCCATGTATAATTAATTTCTATAATGTACGATGACATCATGTTATAGATTAAACTAGAAGCGATATAAATAGATTAAATTTCTTATCTAATCAATCATGCTATAAATCACTAATTAATTCAGGCATGTTTCTTGTGTAATAGTAATTAAGCTAATTATGCTCAAAAGATAGGTATCGAATGATAGTAGAGCAACGCGAGGGGAAAGTGATATATCTAATGTAGCATTAATTATCAGCAAGAAACATGAGCTTAATGTTATTAATTAGGAAACTAATCGCTAAAGGGTTATGTAAGCACTTTAGATTTACAAATGATAAGATAAGATAAGATAAGATAAGATAAGATAAGATGAGATGAGATGAGATGAGATGGTAACTAGTTAGAAAATGTCAAATTAGAAAAGTCCAAAAGAGATGGGCCTCACTTCAAGTATAACGAAATTGAAGGATATATCAGAAAACAATGAAAAGTGACAAAAAAGTCATAAACCTTTTGTATTTATGCAAATTTAGTCCTAAAGCTTTTTTTGATGCAAATTTAGTTATAAACCTTTTTACTTAGTGCCGATTCAGTTCTTTCTAGCCAAAATTGGGCGAATTTTGCTAACTAGATGCCGGCCGGCTGATATGGCCTAATCAAGTAACGTGACAACTTTTAATAATATTTTAATACTTTTGAATTTTTTATTCTTTTCTTTTTTCTTCTCTCCTCCTTCCTCCGGCCGTTGGTTGGACCATGGCCACCGGCCAAAGGTGACGGCCGGCGAGGCTCGCTGGCCACCTCGCCAGTGAGGCTCGCCAACCCGACTAGAAGACTTCTAGTTCGGTTTAAAGATAGTTGATACTTCATCAGCTGAATGTTGGAGGAGATATGTTGAGTGGTTAAGTATTTTGGTAGATTCTACATTCAAATCAATGCACGTGGATCGCATAATTTGTGTACTTCTGCAAAGGATAGTCGAGACACAAAATTTCAACCACTCCATGTTATAATGATGATAATGATGATGATGATATTAATAATAATAATAATAATAATAATCCCGGTTTATGTCCTCCTTTCTTTTTCCCTAGAGCGGGCTGTGTTGGATCGTGCAAAGTTATCGTAATCGCTATGCAGTCGCAAATTCTGAAAAAGTTCCACCGAAACTGAATGATAGTGATATAAGCAAAAAAGAAGCCTGCCGCCACGTGAAAAAGGAATCTAAAACTTTTGACCACACGTACATAGAAAATGCCACGGTCAACACAAAAGACTCCTCGAACATCTTGAACGATATCATACACATGTTACTTTTTCGGACAATGATTCACAAATTATGGAAAAAATTACCATATTATTTACCTAATTTTATGCCAATTTTTCACTATTAACCGTTACTACGACTTCCAAAAAGACCACACAAAAAAAAGCATTTCAACAGTATTGTCATGCAATTCGATGGGCCCATTAAATCCACTCCAGAAATAAATCCATCATAGAAGCGCCCATCATACCCCCATATCAACCCACCACCCCTAGCTATATCCTTTTTGCTCCACTATATATATATATCTATTTCCTTGATTTTGAACCACAAAATAGTGCATCAAGAACCAAAGTCTCCTCACGAATTTAATAATAATAATAGTAATAATAATAATAATAATAATAATAATAATAATAATAATAATAATAATAATAATAATAATCATCGAAGGAAGAAAACCCATATGTTAATATGCTAGCACACCATTTATTGATAATGACCATATTTTGCTAAACCTTCAAAGACCAGAGTAGTAGAACTATAGAGTCAACTGATCTCAGCCAAGCAGCTTACATTACAAAACAAAGGATCAAAATGATCACATACATAGCATACGCCATAGCAAAATTCTGTCTTGAGTAGCTTTTCATTATACGGCATATATATACACACACATTAAGAAAAATTCTCAAAATGATTGAGATTATGTGAATGTAACCTCCTTTCTAATATGATAACTGGGGGAGAAGAACTAGCATCATTCTTCTTTTCACATGATCCATGTGACACTCCACTTAATATAGTTAATATTGAATTAAAGAATTTAAAGATGTCAAATTAGAAATTAAAGTAAGGGGGCAGAATCATCAATTAAAAATAAGGAAAGGGACGGATTAATCTAATTAGAAATTAGACGTACACTAACCTCGATTATGTAAATTATTAGTGGTTGTGAACGCTGATTGAACAAGAAGCAAAACATGTCCAATGAACCTTTGGTGGAATGCAGTTCCTGTCGGATTGTGTCTACTGGAAAACCTGATTTGTGTCTAATACTGTGTCAGTTTAAAATTTAAGCCCTATACGAGCATCTAAATCTGCAAAGTTTCCCTGAAGGCTATGTATACAATGTTTCTTTTTTGTCTCCCTTCTCTCTACCTCTCTCTGGCTTAACTCACCTAGGTACCATCAACATTAATTCACTCCTATGCGAATTAAGAATGTTTCTGCAAATGTGAATGCCACCTTTGCCTCATCCTGAGCTCTTTTCTCTAGCGAGTCAAGTAGCTTTCATATTCGTCATGATCTTTCACTTATAAAGTTATCGTCCCCACAAAATAAAAAGTTTGAAATTGACATAAATCGATCATCACAAACTTGTCATAGCATTGAAGGTCCTAATTAACATATTCCCAAAAAGCTAGATGGACGCATTTCGTAATTGTAGAATTGTACCAGCGATGATGATGCCCCTTCTGCACACTCCTAGTTTCGCGCTTGCCATATTGTCTTCTTGTTCGTGAGAGATGCCATGCTTACTGAATTTCAATTACAAAATTGATATGGTATATATGGTAACCCGTAATTGAGTATTGAAGTTGGCCCACTTATTTAAATGTCCACTCATCGCCCGGCACATGACTCTATGTACCAAATTCATAGACGGATCTTAATATACCTAAACATTCTCTTGAGATTGTAATGAGTTTGGGCAAAGACATGGTCAGATGTGCCATTTTCCCATTATTATTCAGCTCTCCAGAAACAATAGACCCAAGAAAGGCACTTAAGTGGAATTTGGATTATGTGGAGTTGGCATTCAAAACTTTGTTCAAGGATTTGACTGATTGGTCAACCAATGTATTGGGGTTGAGAATATTCGAGTTTGAATCATAATACAACTCCTAATTAGAGCGAACCTTGAGAACATTTCGGGTACTTTGTTTGATGAAATCTGGTCAGATGTACATGAACGTCAACTACTCTGTTGCTCAATGCAGAGAGAGCCATAAATCAAAACTATGTTTCGTTCTGCGAAAATTTGTAGGAAATGAAAAAGGCAAACACCTTACTTACAAGACCAAACCGTTCTTCCTAAGTTTCCCGACAACACTAACCACGAAAAACAGTGTTGGGAATGACTGATCCCCGAAAATCGGATTCGACACCGAATCGAATCCCTAAATCAATGCGGAAGACGAAGCCCGGGAAATAACACGTATCACCGATCGTAAAGCACACCACGGATTCGAGCGTACCTTGTTAGCCACAGATTAAACACCGTCGTCAATGGAGGAAGAGAATCCGGTCGATGAAGCCTTGAAGGGAAGAAATTGGAAGCCGTATGCCTACTGTTCTTCGGGAGAGAAAACGCGCGGGAGAGAAGCGTACGTTATGTTTTTCCAACCAGTACTATCTCTCTCTCTCTCCTCCCTTTTATACATTCCCCTTCCACGGGCCCTATTCCCGTGGGTCGGGCCTTTTGGGCCCAGCATGGGCGGACGGGCCGTAAGCCCAATTCCAATAAATCCATCATCTCCCACTCGCACATGGTGGTACAAAACCAACATGGGCGGACAGGCCTTACTCAGCCCCATCAGAGAAAATCCATCATAGACTTTCACTTAACATGGTGGGCCGAACATAATCCTCTTTTCCTCTCTTCAACATTCATACCGGTGAATAATCCGTGCGACCAGCATACTTTGAGAGCTCGTTGCCATACATCTGTTAGGAATATATAGCAGCTCATAATGGGCTTCACATCCTGAGTAGATTTAGTATGCAGTACCCTAGATCGATTGATCACATTTATATCTCTCTTTGATCTCTTTTAAACAATGATATATTTATTGTATTCACAACTATGATTATCACAAAGACAGTCATAATTGGTTAACCGGTGAATACAAAACTACAATGTGATTCTCCAAAATCGATCTTCCTCTTTCCTTCAAACTCTCAATTTCAGTTCAACTTGCTTTTCTAGAAATGCCCCATTAGATCGAATCACTCATGACCATTGGCAACATCCTAAGATAGCAAACACTAAATAGAAATCTTGAGAATAAGTAAGAGTCATGAGGGGACTAAAAAATTGAGGAACTCTTTTCCTCAAGAGTCTCACACGACATAAAAGTTGAGATCAAACTTTTGCCACTCTTATTGGTCGTCTCATGCATACGTAGTATGAAATACGTATTACGGTATTAACTCCTTTCCCATAGAGCGTATGTCTACACTTTCAATACCGTACAGATGATAGTTCAGACATACCTAATGTCTAACTTGAGTTCACGTATCTACTCAATCACAAAATTCATCAGAACTCACATCTGGCATCTTAGACAGATAAAGTAAAACATGTGGGGTGTTTTTACTTTCAGACATAGTAAGTATTATGTCCTCATCTTAACACTTAGTTAAGGCGACATACATGTTTTAAGCTTGAGCTCTCGATTATCACCTAGATAATAAGCTTAAAAACAGTCTCATCTCTATTTATCACACAGCAAATAGAGGCGATTACCCGTGTGAGTGGGCTAATCTTATATCTGTCCGACATACTTCTCAACTTAACATAATGCACTGAGCATTAAGATGCATAAAGATCAAACAAAGATTCATAGGCATTAATGATGAAAACACAAATTCATCAAATTGTGAACACTTAGGGAAATTACAATATTCAGTACATTAGCCTCTACGCAACCCTAGAGATTTCATATGGCCACAAAACACATCTCTGGGTATTGGCTTTGTCATAGGATCTGCTACCATTCTATGCGTAGTATGTACTCTAAGTTCACGTCCTTTCGTGCAACTATATCCTTTACAAAATTATACTTGGTATCTATATGTTTGGTCTTGCCATGATATTTTAGATCCTTGGTGTACACTTTTGCTGCTTGGCTATCACAGTTAACAAATAACAAATCTGCAGCACTTCCAATAACACCTAAATGATCCAAAAAATCTCTAAAGCCAAACATCTTCTTACACTATCGCCGATAATGCCACAAACTCAATTTCTATCGTGGACAAGGCTATGCATGTTTGTTTCTTACAGCTCCAACATATGGTGCTATCATTCGGTAAGAAAACAAACCCGTAAGTAGATTTCCTTTCATTTAAATCTCTTCCCCAATCGAATCGGGATAGCCTTAGAGTCGCAGATCCTTTCCTTTATAACTCATCGTCTAATCAGTTCCCTTTAGATACCTTAGTATTTTCATAACGGCTTTCCATTGTGCTTGACCTGGATTGGATTGGTAACTACTCATCATTCCAACTGCAAAACATATTTCAGGTCTTGTACACATCATAGCGTACATAAAGCTTCTAACAGCACTAGCATAAGGAACATGTTTCCTTTATTCCTTCTCTTGTGGAGTCCTTGGACACAGTCTATGGCTCAATCCTTCACCTTTTGCAATAGGAGTGTCAATGGGTTTACAATCTTGAAATCTTAACTCCAAGAATATATGTAACCTCACCCATATCCTTCATCTCAAAGTTAGAAGACAACTATCTCTTGATAGTATTAACCAACTCCATATTGCTTCTGGCAATTAGTATATCATCAACATATAATGATACGATCACAAATTGATCATTGGATCTATTGATATATACACAATGATCCTCGTCAATCATTGTAAAATCATATGCCACTATGGCATTATGAAAATGTATATACATTTGTCTCGATGACTGCTTAAGGCTATATATCGACCCACAAAGTCGACATACATTTTCTTCTTGGCCTTTCACTATGAAAACAACAGGTAATTCCATATATGTTCCTTCCTCTAATTCTCCATTGAGGAAAGCAGTCTTTACATCCATTTGATGTAACTCAAGATCCATACTAGTCATTATTGCCAGAATAATGCGAATCAAGATAAATCTCACTACAGGAGAAAATGTATTTTCATAATCAATTTCTTCCTGTTGATTATACCCCTTCGCTACAAGGCAAGCCTTATGCATTTCTATTGAGCCATCAGCCTTTCGCTTTATTTAGAGAACCTACTTGTTCCTATAGCTCTGCGTCCTTTTGGAAGATCAACCAGTTCCTAGACTTTGGTTTGATTTCATTGACTCCATTTCCTCTTTCATTGCATGAATCCATTTTTCCTTATTAGGGCAGTTCAGAGCCTCATTAATATTTCTTGGCTCATTCTCATCTTGTGGAGCAACCATAAAAGTTTCCCTTTCAATGTCAAAACATCGACGGGGAATACTTTGGTGACTTGTTCACCGTATGGGAGATTGTACACTTAGCGCATCATTCCCCATCATGCTCCCATTTGGATTAGGTAATGATGATGTCGTCACATCAGGTGGTTGCAATTGAGAATGAGTTGAATTCAATTCATTACATCTCATATTACTCCCACTTGGACGAACTCCACTGACATCATTATCTTGATCCAAGGTTTCAAATAGGGAACAATCTTCCCTTATTTCGCCCCTCTTAGAAAATTCATCCACTAAGGATGTGACATCCCGTGATTCAAATTCAGTTATACTCCCACTTTCCTGCTCACCTATGAACACATACCTTTTTAAGTGTTCACAGTATCTCATGAAAATACTTTTATTTTCTTTGGGACCCAATTTCCCAAATTCGTGAGAGGACTCATGAATATAAGCAGCACAACCCCATGGCTTAAGAAAACTTAAGTCCGATGTTCTAACTGTCCATTACTCATATTAAGTGGAAATAACCGATTTGGAAGGCACCCGGTTAAGTATATAGGCAGCAGTTAACAACACATCACTCCAAAAAGTGATGGGTAAGTTAGCATGCGCCTTCATGGACCTAACCATTCCAGTAATGTTCTGTTTCTTCTCTCTGCAACACCATTTTGTTGAGGAGTATATGGAATAGACAACTATCTTTCTATTCCTTTTTCATCACATAATTTTCTGAACTTATCAGATTAAATATTCTCAACCTCGATCGGATCTAAATACCTTTATTTTCCTGTCTAATTGATTTTCTACCAGTTTCATAAACCTTCTAAAACAACTTATGCTTTAGATTTATGATAAATCAAATAGACATATCCGAATCAAGTAGAATCATCTATTTAAAGTGATGAAACAAACAGCCCCTTGCCTTCCTCTCACATTCATTGAACCATAGACGTCCAAATGGATTAAATGCCGAGGAAATTCAGCTCTTTTACCTTTTTCAAATAGTTTCCTTGTCATTTTCCCTACTAGGCAATGCTCACTTATGGACAAATCGACTTTTTCAATATTGCCCAACAAGCCCTCTATGGCTAGTCTATTCATACGTTGTTGGCCCATATGACCAAGTCTAGCATGCCACCATATTCACATCATTATCATTTAAGGTAGAAGACGTGAAACAAGGGAATAACATATTAACATTACCACAGTCAACATTTAGTACAATAAAACCATTCAGTAAGTGACCACAACTATAGTAGTTTGTATCTAAACACAAATCTACACATTTATTATGGAAGTTCATACCAAAACCAAGCTTAACCAACATTAAGACAGACACAAAATTTCGACGAATCTCCGGAGCATATAGAACATTAAGGTGCGTCCACCACTCATGTTCAATTGGCAGGTGCCAATTCCTTTACTACAGCTCTGGAGTTGTTTCCCATATGGATCCACTTAGTTCCAATTGGTACTTGTCGGAATTCAACGAAGGATCCTCTATCCTTCTCTTCATGGTCTGTCGCTTCTGAATCTACAGTCCACAAAGGATTGGATTCAGCTAATAATACAGAACTTGACACATAAGCAAAGTTCTCAAATGTACAAGAGGTGTTGATTTTTTTGACTCACAACAGTTGCAAGCATAGTGACATTTCTTGTCACAATTGTAACACCTCACCCTTGACATTTTCTTCACTTGAGGACGGTTTCCTCTCTTGTGTTGGTTAACTCTTGATTTCTTGCAATAAGGACTTGATCCTTTGCATTCCCACATATTGAACGAATCAATACGTTTGCGCTTAGAGCACAAAGCCCTTTCTGAGCTAGAACCAGCATAGCAAATGTCTATTTACGGCTCAAATACCGTTAGGCGGTCCTCTACTAGCTCAAGGTGGTGCACGACACCCTCAATATCTTCCATAATGTGGTCAAGAGCTTCTAGTGCTTCTTGCTTTTCCAGCACATATTGAATCTTCATATTCAATATTTCACAATTATTGCCGTTCATATCAGCAATTACATTCTTAGTTGCCGAACTATCGTTCTGAACACATCAGATATACATGCACGAATAATTAATGCCTATCATTTATGCATCCCTATTTGCATAGACCCATCATATTAATAAATAATTTCAAGTAAGGCTTCGTAATCAAAAGGTCACTATGTTTCCAATCATCCTCCAAAAATCCTAACTTAAAATTATTATTAATATAATTATCTTATGCAAATAAATTCTATGAAGTTACAAAAACTTCTATTACTACCCACGCCTAATTACCCATAGCAACCAAAGAATAGCAGTAAAGCAAATAAAAAATAATAACCAATAAAATAACAATGCTTTCACATGACACGACTAACATATCAATTGTTACATCAACAACAATCGTAGTAAATATTACATAATCAATCAAAGAAATAAATAGGGAATGTCCCTTCTAATCTATCACCAAAACATCCGAGAAAAACGAAGGCACATTTGCCAACCATGGAAAAACTTTTGAAGAGCTTTCATGTCGCCTCCAAGGCGCATTCACTCGGCGCCATGTGGCGCTCAATCTAAGGGTTGAAGTTTTGGTCAACTCAATCCTATAGTGCTTTCTCTCACAAAAGCTTCCACCACCCTCCTATAACCCGGACCACGTTGATCTCCCATAGCCGATCCAACACCGCTTGCCATTCGGTGGAAGAGTGTTCATCAAAGCCGGCACCTTCTGAAAATCCGCATAAGATAACCATTCCAGATGATTTCCCGTATCATCCGATCGACTCGATTCACATGTGATACTAAATCACCGTCATGCCACCGATAATCGCCTAACTCTTTCATCAGCCTCTTAAGTCTTGCATTTCCTCGTCCGTTCTGGATTGTGTATCCTTGCATAACGCATTATCGCCCCGCAACAAATGCAATTAAAAATGGATCACTTATAATCCATAATTAATATAAAAGAAAATACATAATTTTCTAAAATTCATGCAACAAATGCATAATCAAAAATGGATTACTTATAACCCACATAGGCATGACTGAAAAAGAAAACAAATTCCTTTTTTTTTTTTTTTTTTTTTTTTTTTTTTTTTTTTTTTTTTTTTCGGGTCAACGGTCAAAGTCAACGGTCAACGGTCGGTCAACGGTTAGTCAACGGTCAACGGTCGTCGGTCAACGGTCAACGGGTCAACGGTCAGTCAACGGCGCGTGGGTCGGACCGGACGGACGGTCGGGCCGGTCGACGGACCGCCACAAGGGACCGACCGCACGTGCCTCGCGGCGGTGGATGACGCCACGCACGCCATCCGGCACGACGCGGGGCGCTGCCTCGTCCGCGAAGTCGGGTCGGGTCGCCGCCGGGCCGGGTCGGCGAACGTCGTCGGTGATGACGCCATTGGTGACGCCATCACGTGACGCCACGCCGACGTCATCCGAACGGTTACCGACCGCTGGATGACGTCACGCCGACGTCATCACGTGACGCCAGCACGCGCCGGTCCGCGGACCGGACACGTGCCGGTTCGCCGGCGGGCGGCGCACGCGCCGGTTCGCCGACCGGGCGCGTGCTGTGCCGTACGCTGGCCGGGCGGCTAGCGGGGCGCTGCCGCGCCCACGCGCAGCGCCTTCCGGCCGCGTGTGGGCGCGTGCGGTGGCTTCCGGCGGCGGCCGACACGTCGCCGGACTCGTTCGACGTCGCGCTTCTCCCAGTTGTCTTTGGAATTTTATTTCGACTTACGAAATCTCAGAAAAAAGGGCCGAAAAGCGCTCGGGTGTTGGGATTTTCGCTCGGTTCCGTACGGCCGAAGGGATTTCGCGAAAAATCAATCAAAAACATCGAATTGATCGGGAAAAACGTGAAATGGCTCGATACCAATGTTGGGAATGATCGATCTCGAAAAATCGGATTCGACACCGAATCGAATCCCTAAATCAATGCGGAAGACGAAGCCCGGAAATAACACGTATCACCGATCGTAAAGCACACCACGGATTCGAGCGTACCTTGTTAGCCACAGATTAAACACCGTCGTCAATGGAGGAAGAGAATCCGTCGATGAAGCCTTGAAGGGAAGAAATTGGAAGCCGTATGCCTACCGTTCTTCGGGAGAGAAAACGCGCGGGAGAGAAGCGTACGTTATGTTTTTCCAACCAGTACTATCTCTCTCTCTCTCCTCCCTTTTATACATTCCCCTTCCACGGGCCCTATTCCCGTGGGTCGGGCCTTTTGGGCCCAGCATGGGCGGACGGGCCGTAAGCCCAATTCCAATAAATCCATCAAACAGCAACCCAACACCCATCCCTCCCTCTCGGACCGAGAAAGAAGAAGAAGAAAACCTAATCAGAACAAAGCTTGAGATCTCATTGGCTATTGTGTTGATGAAATATCGTTCGATGTACATGAATGTCAACTACTTTGCTCAACCAGAGGAATAGAGGAGGAGAAATCCACATATCATCTGCAAAATTATATTTCCTTCCACAACGATTTGTACAAAATTGAAGAGAAAAGCCTCTTAATTACATCACCAAACCGTTCTTCTTACGATCTCCAAAAACGCTACTAAGGAAAAACAGCAGCAGCACGACGCCCATCTCTCTCCCTCGTGCTTTGTCACCGAGAAAACTGAGCAGATCTGTTTCTGAGGTGGAGTGAGAAGATGGAGGCAACAGAATGAGCCAATCCCACCACGATCCCCACCTTCACTTGCCCTCTCTTCGGGATGGGACGGCTCGAGATCCTCCGCGACATGCCTCCGCCGTTCATCTTGCCGCTCCTTGAAATGGCCATCTCTCTTCCTTCTTCTTCTGCTTCTTGGTGCTTCGAAGGAGCTTTTGGATTTGGAGGTTTGAGAGGAGTGATGTGTCGAATAGCTTTAGGGAGCACTTTGCCTTTCCTTGTGGTGAGGAGGGCGATTTATAGAGAAGGGTTTTTTCCCATATGCCCTTTGAATTTGTAATAATTGAAGTGAGGCCCCTCGTTTTGGACTGGTCTATTTTGACACGTTTGACCTCGCCCACCGAGTCTCCCGTTGTCTAAATAAATCACTAATTATAATTTATTTTTTAAAAGAGAGATCAACAAGTACGTAATTGTCACACTTTGACCAAGATGATAGAAAATGAGATTGTTGAATTGAAAATAGCACGCACTTTGGCATTATAAGTTTTTGGCGACGGTCAAATTTTGTGGCATAGATTATATAACGAATGGATTTGCAATATAACAAATTTAATGGGATAATTGTTTTTATCGAGGTTCAGTCAAGATTTCATATGATAATATTTATCTATATTAATTCCCATGCGATTGAGTTAACTTGATAAGATGGATTTAAGTAAAAATGATGAAGAGAGGGTTCATTTTATCACGTGAATTCAACTGAGTGGACATCGTGAAAGATGCCACCTTCCGCGCATAATAAAACAATTCTTTTTTCTTTTTTCTTTTTTTGGTCGGTATAAAGGAACAATTCAGGTCTCTAATTAATAATAAATATTGTTGTCGTGGGTGTTTGTTTATCAGAATAAGGTAGCGCATGCAAACGTTTGTTTCTCATGGTTTCGTTCTTTTGTTCCCGGAACAAAAAAACAAACCTTTTTGCTAACGCCACATTGTTTTTTTGTTCCGGGAATAAAACTTAGCCCGGGAATAGTTTGGGAACAGAAACAAGAAGCAAAAAAAAGTTGCTTCTTGTTCCCGGGAACAAAAATAAGAACCAATTTGACTCCTCACGGCCCTTCTCTTTTTTTCTCCCTTCTCATCTCAACTCACGGCTCAAATTTTTACAAACCCTAACTTCTCTTTCTCCCTTCGTTCGCTTGCCTCTCTTCGATCTCATCATCTCCGGTCGCCTCTCTCCGGTTCCGTCGCCGCCGATTTGTCGCCGCCGGTATCATGGCCCCGAGTAGCCTCCGGTCGACTCTCTCTGGTCTCCTGCTCGTACTCCCGTTCGTGCCGTGCCGACCCACGATTTCAGTGACCCGTTGCCGCCCGACGCCTCCCTGTGCCGCGCGACCCAAGATCCTGCTGTTCGTTCCCGCCGGAGACCGTCTTCACCGCCGCTACAACTCAAAGCCCGCTGCAACCAAGCCTGACGCCCCTGCTCGCCTGAGTCGGTCCCGCACCAGCAACCGAACGCTGCTCCCCGGCCTCGCCTGAATCGCGACACCGGCTTCTCGGAGCCAAAGACCCACCTGCTGTTCGAAGCCAAAGACCCGTGCGTCGCCCGTCGCCCAACCTCCAAAGTCCGAGCCCTCGCCTCGCACTTGCTTCTTGGAGCCAAAGACCCACCTACTGTTCGGAGCCGAAGACCCGTGCGGCGACGCCCACCTACTGTTCGGAGCCGAAGACCCGTGCGTCGCCCGTCGCCCAGCCTCCAAAGTCCGAGCCCTCACCTCACACCTGCTTCTCGGAGCCAAAGACCCACCTGCTGTTCAGAGCCGAAGACCCGTGCGGCGACGCCACCCGCTGTTCGGAGCCAAAGACCCGTGCGTCGCCCGACGCCCAGCCTCCAAAGTCCGAGCCCTCGCCTCGCACCTGCTTCTCGAAGCCAAAGACCCACCTGTTGTTCGGAGCCGAAGACCCGTGCGTCACCCATCGCCCAGCCTCCAAATCAGGTTTGTTGGTTTGATTTTTTCTCAAATTACCTGTTCTAGTGGTGATTGGGGCCTTTTCTGAAGTTGAAGGTCGCTTCGCTTTGGTCGCGTTGCCTCTGGTTGGGTTGCCTCTCTCTGATTCCGCCGCCTGCACTCTCTTCGCTCCGATTGGCTCGCTTTGGTCGCGTCGCCTCGTGGTCATCTTGCCCTAAATAGGTATGTTGCTTTGATTTTTTCTCAAATTACATGTTCTAGTGGTGATTGGAGCCTTTTCTGAAGTTGAAGGTCGCTGTGGATTAGTCGCATTGCCTCTGGTTGGGTTGCCTCTCTCCGATCTCACCGCCTGCACTCTTCGCTCCGGTTGGGTCACTTTGGTCGCGTCGCCTTGTGGTCATCTTGCCCAAGTTTGTTGGTTTGATTTTTTGTCAATTGTTGTTCTAGTGGTGATTGGGGCCTTTTTTGAAGTTGAATTCGCCGCCTGCAGTGCCATCGCTTCTGATTGCGTATTTCCGATCCTGTTGCCTCTAGTCTCGTCGCCGCTAGTCACCTTTCTTCGGTCGCATCACCTCTGGTCGTGTTGCCTCGTCGTCGTCTTGCCTTAAATCAGGTTTGTTGGTCTCGTGTGACTGTTTTGGTGCGGGATTCTGGGATTCTGGGGGGATTTGGGTAAGATGCGGTTCTTTGGATGTGGTCTCCCCTGCTCTGGCTCATTGTTGCTGGTTAATACCTGTTTTTTTTTTTTTGTGAGGTGTGATTGGTCTCCCCTGCGTGGCTCGATGTTGCTGGTTAATGCATGTTTTTGTTGTGGGGCGTGATCAGGGTTATGCTTTAATATGGTAACACAGGCATTGCTCATGGAAGATTGAAGGCAGCATGTTATGCTGAAGCATCTTTCGCTGTAGTTTCTTGTCTTTCTATGTTTTTTCATTCTCTGGCAAAGTCCTTCAATTCCGAGCTTGTGATAAAAGCATTATGTGAATACTAGAAAATCTTAAGTCCATAACCATATTAAAAAAAAAAAAAAACAGATATGTTAGAACAACAATAGCTTGGTTTTACAAAATCCTTAGCTTTATTGTACATTTCTTATATAATCGATGTTTGTTTTACTTTCCTAACGACAACTTTATATCATAGTTGCCACCACAAAGAGAGTGTTCAGACTAGATAAAGGACATAGAACATACTGCACGTGATTTGTTTACTTGCTCTTCCCAAGTAAATCCATTCATCAATCATCGAAGAGATAGAAACTGAGACTTTCCATTAAAATTTTGCTATAGATTTCTTCTAAAGAAACAATACCAAACAAAACACTCAAGCATTATAACAATGCTTCGTAATGGCTGAAAAAAACAGCATTCAGGAACAATATATATATATATATATAGATAAATGGCTTGAGTTCCCAATTTTGGAAGTGAAATTGTCTATGATCTTTCATTTCTCACCTCTCAAGTAAATCCACTAACAATATCAGCATAGTAGACAATAATTTTCATCCTCTAGAAAATGAAATAGTTGCTGGTGAATGTGTGTTCTTATTGTGTTCTTGTTGTGAGTGCCTATATATTTCATCATTTGTGTATGTGTGTGTGTGTGCATGAGTAGTTGCAGTTGTCGATGCTCTGTTTTAGCGATAGGTTGTGATAAAGGCTCCGTTTTAGCCAATGAAGTTGCATGTTGCACTCTCTTTTTAATTGTCTTGAACTCATATTATGCTCAACTAGTGAAGGATACATGGCATCCCAAAAAGAGGCATTCATCGCAAAGTGGACTGAATCTTTAACCAATTTGTACGTCAATTTGTTGGTAGAAGAGGTCAAAAAGGGAAATCGAACCTCTTCTACTTTCAATAAAGCAGGGTGGAATTCCATACGGACAGAATTCAATAAACAAGCAGAACTTCAATATACTCAAGTACAGTTGAAGAACAAGGTTAACAAATTGAGAAAGCAGTATGGTAGTTTCAAGAAGCTTCTTTCACAATCTGGATTTAGCTGGGATAATGTGAACAAAAAAGTTGTTGTTGATGATCCAAGTATATGAGAATTGCACATCAAGGTATGTTTTAACCTTTGATCATTTTGATACGTGCAATATGTTTAATTGTATTACTGATATATGTTATCATTGTGAAAATTGCAGGATAATATTGAGTGGGCAAAATTCAAGAAGGATGAGTTTCCTCAATATCCCGACTTGTGTATTGTATTTGGAGATACATATGCTACTGGGGATTATGCAGGAGGAAATGTCGAAGGTTTTGTGATGTCAGATAAAGTTGACATTGGTGGTGATGATGCAGACAATGGACTAGAGGACATTGGACCAGAGGACGTTGGTGAACCCCATCTTGATGAGGGAGTTTTTACGTCTGACAAAACTCCTACTCCAGGTCATGACAAACATATGATGGGTAGAACTCCAAATAGTAAGAGGAGAAGGAGGAGAGAATCATTTGGCATTGCTAACACCTGCAAAGCCTTACGAGAGATGATCCATAGCAGGGCTAGTCAATCTATGAGTGGTTCCATCAACTCACAAGTCACATCACCACCTACAGACCCATTCTCCGTATCTATTGTGATTGATCTTCTACTGGCCATTCCTATGTTGGAGCCGGATCTTTACAACAAAGCAGTGGAACGAGCCTGTGTTAATCCCACATGGAGGGAGGCTTTTATCAAAACCCCAGCTGACATGAGATATGGGCTTCTCCAATATCTTTAGTGGATGCTAGGAATTGCATGGAGTTTTAGTAGACTATGTTTTTTATGTTGCTGGTTGTCATTTTATTGTTGAAGATATTGATGTTGAGATTATGTTTTTTATGTTGTTGGTTTGGATATGATGGATTGTGATGGATTGTGTTGACTTTCTATATTTGGTTTGCTTTCATGATATTGGTTTCTATTGTTTTTTATTTTTATTTTTACATATATCTATATTGATTTTCTTGTATTTGTGTGATGACATAGGTACTATGGAAGATGAATCAAATAGTGTGTCTAATGAAGAAGTAGCAGCAGTTGAATATTATATGGATGAGTTTGATATTGACCTAACAATGGGATGGTTATTATTGGAAACTTATAACAAGTCTTTGCATACAAAAGAGCCTATTAGGGACAGTAAATTATCAAGAGCCGAATGGGTAAGGGAAATTGTTTACGGACATTCAGATAGGATATATGAAGCATTCAGGTTAGAGAGACATGTTTTTCTTAACCTATGTGATTTAATGAAGGCAAGAGGTTGACTGAAAGATACTCGAGATATAAGGGTAGATGAACAAGTTGGGATTTTTTTATCTACGGTTGGTCACAAAAACTCCAATAGAGATTTATGTGAGAGATTTCAACGTTCGGGACAAACAATCAATAAGTTTTTTACTCTAGTGTTGAAAGCATTTCTCGAATTAGCGAAAGAAATTATCAGGCCGCCTTCTTTTGATATTGTTCCAGAAGAGATTCTTCTTGATCCTAATCATGGACGTTACTTTAAGGTATGATTTTTATATTAATTTTACATTATTAAAATATATATAGCCGATAATATTGTCTAACGCTATACTTTCATAAAATTACAGGACTGCATTGGTGCTATTGATGGCACCCACGTTAATGCATCCGTCCCTATATCGAAACAAATCCCATTTAGAGACAGGAAAGGGACTACCACTCAAAATGTGATGTGTGCTTGTTCGTTTGATATGAGATTTACTTTCGTATATGCTGGGTGGGAAGGATTTGTCAATGATTGTCGGGTTCTCTCAGCAACACTCGAGACTCCTCGATTGCAATTTCCTCGACCACCACCAGGTATTTGCTTTGTTATATCATATGATTTTCTTTATAATTGTATAGCTATTGTACATCATAATAAATTTATGTATATATTATTGTAGGAAAATATTATGTAGTTGATTCTGGTTATGCAGCACTTCTAGGATTTTTAACTCCATTCAAAGGTGAACGGTATCATTTGAATAATTATAGGGGTAGAACGAGACGGCCTAGATCAGCAAAAGAATTGTTCAACCATAAGCATTCTTCATTGAGAAATGTTATTGAGAGGTCATTTGGGGCATTAAAAAATTGCTTCCCAATTTTGAGACACATGCCTCCATTTTCAATTCGAAAGCAAGTATATATTGTAATCGCCTATTGTACTCTCCATAATTATATTCGCGACCAAGACAAGATGGACAAGAACTTTGCCTTATATGGAGATCCGGAGTTTCCGTTTGAACCTACACAAGACGATGTTGCAGATGATACATTACGTGATGAAGCGGCTGAGATAAACATGATCAGGAAAAATATTGCAAATATGATGGCAATGGATCACAATATGCAAGAGATTCCATGACTTTTTATTTCCGACTTTTGCAATGTGTTTTTGTTTTTTGGTGAAAACTTTTGCGATGTGTTTGTAAACTATTATAAATATATTCTATTAAATAGTATTAAGGTCATCCAATTCTATCTCCATGAGCACAAATGCCATTAAATGTATCATAAATGTGGACAAACAAAAGAAAAGCAAATTGTAAGCTATTGTATAGTTGACACTTCAAGACATACAAACCGCCATCCGAAGCTTACATCCTATTCAAGAAAGAAAAAAGCAAAAGAGGAGAGGAAAAACATCTCCCTTCATCAAAATTAACCAAAACCTTATAAGGTTATGTGAAACACGAAAATAAAATAGTTTGTAATTTAGAAGAAGATGGGTAAAAACTAGTATCAAGATGGGAAATTTCCAACCCCAACCCGACATCCATATCAAGATTACAATACTAAAAATTCCCAAGCCATGCATGCACTCGAATTACAATTTTTTTTAAAAAGAGTAAAAACTTAGTCCCAAGGAAATTACTACAAATTCAATATGCCTTGTGCTTTTTTTTCGTAATATTTGATATACCAAATAGTAAAAATTCGCAAAAATAAAATATATTAATCTAATAATATTTTGATCTTGTCAATTCTACGTAATATCTAATATATTCCTTTTTCTTATTTCTTTTTTATTTTTTTAAAATTAAAATTTGGAATATAAATTTTTTGCAGTTATCAAATAGGTTTTTGTTCTTTTTCTGTTCCAGAAATAGAAATTTTGTACAGTTATCAAACAGGTTCTTTTGCTCAGAAATTGTTCCCCGGAACAGAAATAGAAAAGAACTATTTCTGAAAAAAAAAAAAAAAAAAAAAAAAAAAAAAAAAAAAAAAAAAAAAAAAAAAAAAAAAAAAACTTCCCCGGAACATAAACGTTTGCATGCGCTACCTAAGAGACCCGCTTCCGACAATTTATGGGAGCGAATATTCGCCTCATTCATCGTGCCACCATTTTTCATCGCTCATTAAATTTTTTATTTCACATTTTGTTCGTTTAAGTTATCCGGGCAACTATATTCTTCGAAAATGGCGAGTGGACATCATGAAAGATGCAATTTTTTCACGCATAATGGAATAATTTAGGTCTCTAATCAATTCATATTGTTCACATCGTTGTTTGTTTATTAGAAAAAGAGCCCCTGCTCTTAACAATTTATGGGAGCAGTTATTCGCATCATTTATCATTGTGTCATAACTTTTCCGCTGTTCATTAAATTTATTGAGTTTCACAATTCATTCATTTAAGTTAATCCGACAACTTTAATCTTCAAAAATGACGAGTAGCATCATTGAAATGATAAATTCGCTATTGCATGGCATTTCAAATAATGCTATGATATCTTTTTCGATGAACAAGTCACTAATGTAATTTCGATTAACGAAACTTGAATGTTAGGAATTCAGTGAGTGGTCAATCATGCCAGTCCTTTTTTTTTCCCATCAAATCAAACTAGACTAAAATTCCTCCACTTAATTGCCATAACCTATTATAATATAATGTCAACATTGCATTTGTTGATGCTAAAAATCAATTCATAAGTTTAGGCTTCAAACCCAGTAGTCACGCAATGCAAGATGACCCTCTTTAGCACTCTTTCTTACGTGCAAACTGGCATGAAATCATCTGGAAAATGAAAAGTGGGATTGAAGAACGGAAAACCATGCATCCTCAAAATAAACTGACTCTAATACATATTTAAAAGATCAAATCCGAAAAGGGAAAACACACACAGTCTCCCTCTCTTTCATATAGTAATTGTGGGATTAGCAACATCATAATGGAATAGAATTCTTCAAAAACATGAGGAATTAGATTAGCTTGCTAATTGGCATTCAATATTTGGTCAAAAAAGCTTACATACTACATAAATGCAATACTTTTTTTTCTCATAAAAAAATTGCGACTTTCTATATTAATGTATTAAGCTCACGATGCGTTGATAGTTAATGCTACATTAGATATATAACCCCTCGAGTTGCTCTACTATGATGCGATACCCCGTAAAGATAAGTAGGTAACTTTCTAATGAATTTCTTTCTTTTGACATGATTAGTTTAATTGCCTATTCATATGATATATGCTCGAATTAATTAGAGATTTTCTAGCATGATCGATTAGATAAGTTTATTTTTACATCATATAAAGTTTTATCTTGAACACAATTATCATGTCATCATATTTTCTACAAATTAGATAGAACAACGTTGAACGAATGTAAATATTTATGTGTGATATTTCTTTTACTTTTTGTTATTTAAGGAGCACAAATTTTATTCTATGAGGGTGGTACTTTTAAATCTGCCGGACAAAGCAAATTTTTGTACATAAACTAATCTGAATATATTTGGTAAAGTATTGGGTGGGGGCCAGGAATCTCTTTCTTTCCTTATTTATTTATTGCTTTTGTTTGATAAAAAATGATCAGACATGTGTCACGGGCCGAAAGATGGACGATCCGAGAGGTTCCTCAGAGTCGACCCCAACTCGCCCGTGGACCTCCTGCTCTCACTCGGATTTCCATCAAACCTTCTACCCAAAGTCTCCAAGAGCGGGCGAAACCGTCATTGAGTCATATTCTAGATTTCTGTTCCGTTATTTATGTCGGTAGACGGTAGTTAGACATTATGTCGGTAGTTGAGGCGGTGTGATCTCACCCGCTGGATGAAAAGTAGATCAATGGATGTAATCTGAGGCTCTCAACTATAAAAGGGGTGTCTTCCCTCATTTTGTAATCATCCAATCCAATCCATTTCAGAAATATCAAAGCTTTCCATTCCTTTCAGAGCTCCTCTCTCTAACTTTCTCTCTCAACAATCCGGGTAAGCGAGCAGGTAGGCGTTCGATCAAGCAAGGCTTGGCTTGGGTGATCCAAAGTTGCCCGAGTCGCCGCGCGGTCACGATCCCAATCGATCGGCCCGTGACAAGTGGTATCAGAGCAAAAAGAGAGATCCATTTGAGAGACCAAGGAGCGCCAACTGTTCGAAGGAATGTCAAGCCAAGAAGTTGTCATGGAGGGAGAGGCCACACAAGTCAAGGACAACCGCGGCCGTGGAAGGAAAAGAGACACCTCGATGGATGTCATAGCTACGTTCGATGAGAAGATCGGGAAGGTCTGGAGTGCTGTGCTCGAACTCATGGAAGGTCTTGACGATATGCGAGACCGGATCATGGAGGTTGAGAGTTCACTCCGTGAAGACTTCACGACCGGCCTCAACAAAGCTACCGCGCCATTGCACGACAAGGACGAAGCCCTTGAAGCATCGATCGATGTGTTGAAGGAGCGCGTCCAAGTGGTCGAAGAGGAAGCTCCGCGTAGGGACGAGGTCGAAGCCATGAAGGCCGAGATCCAAGAGCTCAAGATCGAGCTCACCCTGTGCAAGCTAAGCATCACCAACGGTGCTGTCTCTACCCAAGCAGTGCCCAAAATTGAGGTGCCGAAGCCAAAGGAGTTCAAAGGCGAACGATCCGCCAAGGAGGTGGACAACTTCGTCTGGAGCATGGAGCAATACTTTGGCGCCGTCAACATACACGACGAGTCGATCAAGGTATGAACTGCTTCCATGTTCCTGTTTGATACGGCAACACTTTGGTGGCGCAATAGGTGTGATGAGGTTAGACGCGGCACCAATCCTGTGTGCACATGGGACGACTTCGTGAGAGAGTTCCGAGACTACTTTTCCCCCGAGTTTGCTCAGCAAGAAGCCCATAGCAAGCTCCATCGCCTCAAGCAAAGAAGTGCGATCCAAGAGTACATGAAGGAGTTCACGGAGCTCAAACTCCAGATTCACAACCTAAGCGAAGAGGAGGCTCTCAGAGCGTTTACGAATGGATTGAAGCCATGGGCACTTCTCGAGCTCAAGAGACGGGACGTGAGTAGTCTTGCGCGAGCACTAAGCGTAGCTGAGTCGCTCGTTGACCTCACCAAGACCGAACCAAGGAGTCGACCGAGGGATTGGAGGACGGATCGACCTTGCGAGGATGAAGCACGAAGCACTCCCCGAGGCGCGCACGATCAAGGCAGCCGAGCCAAAGCATGGGGAGAAGGAACTTCCAAGCCATCCTTCCAAAGGGGTCAACCACCGACAGACTACGCAAGTAGGTTTGATCAACCCCCACCTTCTCCTTGCTTCATTTGCCAAGGTCTGCATTGGACCCAAAAGTGCCCGAAGAAGGGTCGAATCAATGCCCTCCTTGCCATTGAGGAAAAAAAGGAGGAGCCTGACGTTGCTAGTACGAGTACCTAGAGGGAGGTGAATAGGTATACAAAAATTTTCTTGATAATTTCTGTATACTTGTACAATACTTAGACAATTTAAGGATTAGCGAAAGATAACAATCAACGTAAGACTGAGTAAGGAAAGAGAGAATTGAACACGCGGTTTATAGTGGTTCGGCTTGATTCAAGCCTACGTCCACTCTTCTGCACTAACAGCCAATTTGGTTGGATTCCACTATGAACAAAGAGATGTTACAGTGTTGTTCTTCCTTGATTTCTCTGTGTAGATGATCTACCACACTCACTCAAGGTATCAACAAGTATAAACACTCTCTGTGTATACAATTTCGCTCGGACTGTGTCGACTAATAATCAGGAAGCTTCAGACTCTGGAATTTTTCTATCAATCACGTTCTAAAGACAACTAGAATGTCTTCCTTTTTATACTCCTTTATGCCATCATACCGTTGGCACTTACCAAAGGAATTCCTCCAATCTACCCGTTGGACGGAATCAATCAAGAAGATCATTCGAGCTATAAAAGGAACTCCGACGATAGCCCATCAATCCCGTTCGCCCATACAATCGGATCTTGGTTTCCATGAATAGAACTTTCCAAGAATACTTCGTCGACCATCGGATCTTTGAATGATTTAGATCAAAAGAATCCGTTATATTTATCCTGCCAAAAAGATCTTCTCTAGACGATAGGATTTAAATCCTCAACCATATACTTCGGCTCTGGATTTCCTTCGTCACTGGATTAGAAAGACTGTTAATGAGAATAGTCTTGAGTCTTGAGTCTCGAACCTTGAGTCTTGAATCTTGAGTCTGGTAGTCAAAGTCTTCAGACTTTAAACTAGACGATCCGCAGATACCCAGACTAGACTGAAGGAAACGTTTTGTCATCTTCAAAATATTCTGGAACGATTTCTCCAACAATCTCCCCCTTTTTGATGGTGACAAAACTTTCCTGTAGATTTGAACCACTTTGACCTGCAAAAACATTTCTCAAGCAATATGGCAATCTCACAAAGATTAACAAAGCAACCAGACTCTGCATCCACAGAAAATTGGTTAGTCTTTCATGAGTAATACCATATAACAACACTTGATATGAATGCAAACAGTCAAGCATTAAAATCCACAACCAATTCAGTCAAGTTCAAGGTCAAGTTCAAGTTCACACCCAAGAAAACATAAAAAACTTATAGTCAAAGAAAGTTGAAAGAAAGTTGGTTGGTTGGTTCAAATTACTTCTCCCCCTTTTTGTCAACATTAAAAAGGTGAGAAAGATGTCATGTCTGCTTGGGAATGCGCACAATCTGGAAATCTCCCATGGACTGGACTACTCCTTCTAGATTCTTCAAGTCTTCCCTCAGTTGAGCTACCTCTTCTCCCTTGGCATTGGTTTGCAATTGCAGAGCGAGGTCTTTCATTTTATCCTCCAGGGTAACTGAAGATGCTTGTCCAGCATTCTTCAAGGCTTGAATTTCACAGTCCAGAGCATAGATTTGGCCACGCATTTCCAGAAGAATATCCATGATACGACGAAAATTTGCGAAATTGTCCGTCTGAGTACTTGCATTTGCAGACGATGGTGCTTCTGTAAAGTCTTACAGATTTGGTTCTAATGTATCGTGACCTTCTTCAGGCAATTGAGAAGCCTGAAATTCTTTTGGGGCCACTGGAGATTGTCTTTGACCTTCACTATTGGCAGCATGAGGTGTGGACCTCTCTTGCTCGCCAACTCCCCCTGTTTCTAGGACATCAAGAGGAGAAGAGTGATGATCATGCTCTTCTGTATCTTTCTCTCCAGATTCAGCTGCAGACTTTTCTTGCTCTTGTTCTCCTTTTTCTTCAGCTTCTGTCTCCTTCTCTCTCTGCTCTTCTCTGTTCTTGTCTTCTTCTTCTTCTTCTCTCTGATTCTTCTGCTGTTCTGTTGATTGTGGAACAGAACGTCTTGTCCTTATCAAAGCAGAGATTGTGAGATCTTCCTCCTCATCTTCATCTTCATCCTCCAAGATGAGAGTTCTCTTCTTTTTGGATGGTGCACCAATGGCTTCCTTTCCCTTTCTTTTTGAAGCAGACGGAACTGGAGTCTTCACTCTGAATTTCTCCATTGCCTTAGAAAGTTCTTTCAAACGCATATTTGTCAACATCTTTAAACCTACCACCATCTTATCGCACGGTCGAACACAGAGAGTGTGTGGAGGTTCAATATTCATGTGTCTGAAGATCCTGGTCACCAGACCTGGATAAGGCAATTGTCCCTTGTCTTTCAACATTGCTCTGTACATGTGAAAGAGAATAGTGTGAGGGAGAGAGAACTTCTTCCCTGAGTTGATTGCGTACATCAATTTTGCTTCTGAGTTAGACACATCAGTCTTTGATGTAGACTTAGGCCTAATGCAATTGATCACAATTTTGTGCAGCACAATATTGATAGCGCGCATCCTCGAATAGATGATTTTTCCCTCAATGTCTCTGTCCTCAACAAGGTCCATTGTGGCACGAGCAACTGAAACTTTGACTGGTTGATATCGTGCCCGTTCAACTCTAAGTATGTCCGCCAACATATCCACATCCAACACATAATCCTGATCTCAAACACTGAAAGATATTCTATTCGCATCAATAAAGCTAAGATTTGAATAGAAATATGCGTCGCCTGTGCATATCCGTCCGTGGTGTCGTGCAAAAACGTTCCAGTTGAAGCTGATCGAACTTTTCTCTCAAGTTCACATTCACAAGCATCCAGAAATCAAAGTCGACACTCCTAGGGTTTATCACCCTCGCTTCAGCAAGTTTGAAGAACAAAGTTTCTGTTCCTTCGATTTAAATAATTCCATCCTCTTTCCCTTCACCTTCGCAGCCACACCCAATCTCGGTTGAAAATCAGTGAACATTTTGTCATCGTCGTTCCCATGAATCAAATTTGGGCCCAACATCCGAGGGTCACTCGGGATATTTGCAAGTGCTTCCTCCGCTCTACCTTTGGGAGCAATTCCCAAATCCTCCATTTTCTTCAGAAAAATGTACTCATTCCCATAGTTCTTTTTTTTAAGAAAATCATCCACATATTTCGTTAGAGTCCCAGTACTTTTCAAAGCACGGTAAAGTTTGTAAATATAATAGGGTTTTTGGACTTCTTCGGGACCGCGTCCTCGATTACCTCTTCTTCTGGATGTTGACCCGCACCTTGTGGGGTAGAAGGCGTTGAATGACGAGGTGGAGAATGAGTTGGGTTCTGATGCTGACTCGACAATTCTTCCTCTTCTGTGAGATCGAAGTGGGTAGGTCCCTCCTTCATCTTTTGTGGTCCCCTTGTCGCGATTCTTGATGACTTCCTCGAAGACGACATTCTTCTCGACTTTAAAAGAATTCTTTGCTTGCTTTCCCAAGAGAAGATGACAACTTTCTCGAGGATGAACTCGAAGTAGAAATCAGTTTGAGAGGAAGAAGCTTTTAGGGTTTTGAAGATTGAAGATGAAAACTGTATATATATATAACTTAGTTTTGAAAAGGGGAAGTTCAATCGGTACAAGGAAAGTGTACGAATACCTCTTTTCGAAATCGATAATTGCCAAAATTAAACCTTTTGAAAAGACAGGTTTTTTTTTTTTTTTTTTTCACGGAGACTAAAATAACTGAACGAAAAATCATACCTTTTCGAGTTTAGATAAAGTAACAACTTACAGTCTATAGTCATCAACGTCTGAGTCGTAGAGATTTGAGTCTGACGGTCATCAACTTTCTGAGTCTGAAGGTTGGAGAGTCTCTAGACTTTAACTTCTTCGAGCTTCAAAATGTTGAGTCTGGAGCGGATAAAATCAAATTGATTTTTCTCCAAGGGCTTTGTGAATATATCCGCTAGTTGACTTTTTGAATCAACAAATTGAATCGAGATTTCTCCACTTTGAATATGATCTCTAATGAAGTGATGTCGAATTTCTATATGCTTTGCTCTTGAATGAAGAATTGGATTTTTGGTGAGATTGATTGCGCTAGTGTTGTCACATTTGATTTCTGTGCATGAGTCTTCAATCCCAAAGTCTTGTAGCTGTTGTTTTATCCATAGAATTTGCGAACAGCAGCTTCCAAGGGCAACATACTCTGCTTCGTTGTTGAGAGAGCTACGGTGCTTTGTTTCCTTGAAAACCAAGACATCGTCCCCGCTTTCCAAGCAACTCGGCAAGTTCCGAAGTACTCTTTCTATCGACTCGCAGCCGGCCGATTCAAGCGTCTCGAATATCCTGGAAGATTAAAGTCTCCCTTCTTAGGATACCAAAGACCCATGCTTGGAGATGAAGCAACGTATTTAATGATACGTTTTGCAGCACTGAGATGAGATTCTTTAGGATCTTATTGAAACCTAGCACAGATGCAAACACTCAACAAAATGTCAGGTCTAGAAGCAGTAAGATAAAGAAGTGAGCCGATGATACTCCTGTACAGCTTTTGATCAACTTTCTTCCATTCCTCATCTTTGTCTATCTTCAAAGAACTTGACATTGGTATATTAGTCTTCTTGCAATTTTCCAATCCAAATCTTTTGACAAGATCATTAGCATATTTTTCTTGGTAAATGAAAGTTCCTTCCTTCAATTGCTTTATTTGAAGGCCAAGAAAGAATGTTAATTCTCCCATCATACTCATTTCAAACTCATCCTGCATAGACTTAGAAAATTTCTTGCATAGACTTTCATTAGGAGATCCAAAAATAATATCATCTACATATATTTGAACGAGTAAAAAGCTTTTGTTTTCCTTTTTGATAAATAAGGTAGTATCTACTTTACCTTTGACAAAACCATTCTGTAATAAAAACTTACTTAGTCTGTCGTACCAAGCTCGAGGTGCTTGCTTTAGACCATACAAGGCCTTTTTCGGGCCTCAAGACCGAGTCTCGGCTTCTTTGGATCTTCAAATCCAGGCGGTTGTTCCACATAAACTTCCTCTTGGATAAATCCATTTAGGAAAGCACTTTTGACATCCATTTGGAATAACCTGAAATTTTTGAAACAAGCAAACGCAAGTAATAGACGAATAGCTTCTAACCTTGCTACAGGAGCGTAAGTCTCATCATAGTCTATTCCTTCTTCTTGCGTGTATCCCTTGGCCACGAGTCTTGCTTTATTCCGTACGACTTTTCCCTTTTCGTTCATCTTGTTTCTGAACACCCATTTGGCTCCAATAACAGTTTTGCCTTTTGGTTTAGACGTCAATTCCCAGACATCGTTAATGTTGAACTGTCTGAGCTCCTCTTGCATAGCTTCAATCCAGCTTTCATCAGATAAAGCTTCTTCTATGCTTTTTGGTTCAATTTCAGAGATGAGAGCAACAGCACTAGACTCTTCACGTCTTTTGGATCTGGTGCGAATTCCTTCATTAATTTCGCCGATAATGAGATCTTTAGGATGGCTGGACTTGTGCTTCCAGTTACTGGTTGATTTTTCTGGATGATGATCTCTTTTTGAATCTTCATGAACATCTTGACGCTGGTCTTCCAGAGTCTGAGATACTTTTTCAGTTGTAAGCTTAGGAAGGTCTGGAGTAGGTTCAGACTCTTCATATTGAGTCTGACAGGATTCATCTTGCATAGAGTCTTGAAATTTGACATTCATTGACTCCTCCACCATCTGGCTTTTCTTGTTATAGACTCTGTAGGCTTTGCTTGATGTAGAATATCCAAGAAAGATGCCTTCATCTGATCTTTCTTCAAACTTACCAACTCGATCTTTTGCATTTTTCAATATAAAGCATTTGCAACCAAACACATGAAAGTATGAAACAATAGGCTTCTTACCTTTGAATAATTCATAAGGAGTCTTCTCAAGATTAGGTCTTAGGAAGACTCTGTTGATAATATAGCATGCTGTTGAAACAGCTTCAGCCCAAAATCGTGAAGAAATTTTGCTTTCAATTAAAAGAGTTCTAGCCATTTCTTGAAGAGATCTATTCTTTCTTTTCACAACTCCATTTTGCTGAGGAGTGTATGGAGAGGAGAATATGTGCTTAAAACCATATTCATCACACAATTTTGTGAAATCTTGATTTTCAAATTCACCTCCATGATCTGTTTTTATACTTGAGATAACACATCCTTTTTCATTTTGAACCTTTTTAGCAAATTTTTCAAAATACGAAAAGGTTTCGATTTATTTGCAAGGAAATATACCCAAGTAAAGCGAGAGAAATCATCCACAATTACTAGGCAGTATTTCTTACCTCCAATACTCGAGTTCTGGTTGGTCCGAAGAGATCCATATGCAGCAACTGTAGTACATGATTAGTAGAGACATGATTTATTTGCTTAAATGAATTTCTTACCTGTTTTCCCAGAATACAGGGTGTGCATGGATCGGACTTTTGATATGGTAATTTGGGTAGACCTCGAACAAGCTGCTTTGATGAGATTTTGGCTAATTGCTTCATATTGACATGGCCAAGTTTTTTGTGCCATAAGCTTGCTTCATCTTGAATTGAGATTAGACATTGTGATTCATTTAATTTCATGTCTAAGAGGTAGATGTTCCCATGTCTTCGACCCATGAAAGACTGAGTAGAGTCTTTACTAATTCCATAGCAAATTCCTTCTTGAAAGGAGATCTTGAAACCAGTATCACACAGTTGGCTAATGCTGAGGAGATTATAGTTGAGTCCTTCTACTAAAGAAATATTGCTTATTGTGAGATTTCCAATTTTCACAGTTCCAAATCCCACAATGCTTCCTTTGCCGTTTCCTCCAAATGAAACATTTCCGCCGTTTACTTGAACTAGCTTCACAAAGCACTTTGAGTCTCCTGTCATGTGTCTTGAACATTCGCTGTCAAGATACCATTTTATCTTTTTCTTGACGGAGACCTGCATTTAAAAGAGAGTCTCAAGTTTTCTTTGGTACCCAAATTTTCTTGGGTCCTTTGGTGTTAGTAGGATAAGCATTATTAGGCCATACTTTCTTAACAGGCTTCCAAACCATGGGACACTCTTTTTCAAAGTGATCCTTACTGTTACACTTTGAACACCTTAGAGCATTTCGACCAACAGATTTTACAAAAACTTTCTTGAAATGATTTTTGTAAGCCTCTCTCGACGGTCTTTTCTTAATTCTTTCTTTAACTTTAGGAAAATCAATCAAGGGAATTGTTTCTGCTGTCATGCCTAGACCAGACTTATTGAAGTAAGGTCTTTGAATAGAAAGAACTTTTTCAAGCTTTTCAGATCCTATTGAAAACTTCTTTGAAATATTTGATAAGTCCGTTTTTAAGAAAACATTTTCTTTCAAAAGATCATCTTCTTTTATTTAAGAGCAGAAACATTTAGGTCTAGACTTTTAACTCTTTCTTCTAAAATGACTTCCTTTTGTTTTAGAGCTGAGTTTTCCTTTTTAAGTTCGGAAATCCTTTTGAGAGAAGTCTTAAGACTGAAACACAGTTCATCAATATATTTAGAGACTTTGACAGGAATTTTAAAATCACTTACCTCAAATTCACTGTCTGAGTCTGATCCAAAATCTGAGTCTGAGTCTGAATGTGCCATCAAACATATGTTGGCATATTCATTATCACTCTCTTCACATTCTCGTATCACCTGTGTTTCGGCTTTGAGAGCTTTTCGAAACTTCTCGGCTTTTCCTCCGTTCTTCTTTCGAAAGAGGACAGTTGTCTCGATGTGTCCCTTCTTCTTACATTCGAAGCAGACTACATCTTTATTTGGTTCATTATCATCAACAGACTTGGTCTCGCTGTCTCGGAAATTTTGTTTCTTTGAGTTGAACCTTCGCTTTTCTATTCAGTTTTCGAATCTTCTTATCATGAGGGCGAGCTCCTCATCGTCCATATCATCTTCAAAATATGCATCATCAGAGTCATCATTTGATTTTAATGCAATAGATTTCTTACCTCTTGGATCTTCGTCTTCATTAATTCGTTCCACTTCATAAGACTGAAGGGTTCCAATCAGCTCGTCGACAGATAAAGGCATGATTCTTTGCGTCTCTCTTATTGAAGTCTTTATATGATTCCAAATCCTTGGAGAGTCCACGTAGTAGCTTGTTCACCTTCATGGGATCAGAAATTTTTTGTCCTTGGTTCTCAAGACCATTGACAATATCTGTAAAACGACTAAACATGTCAGTTATAGATTCTTCTGGTTTCATTTTGAAGGCTTCTTATTGACCGAGGAGAATGTTAATTCTGGTCTCCTTCACTCGATCTGTCCCTTCATAGGTGATGTGTAATTTATCCCATACTTCTTTTGCTGTAACACAAGAAGATATTCTGTTATATTCAGTTGGAGATAAGGCACAATATAAAGAGTAAATTGCTTTTGCATCGAGTGCTTGTCTCTTGTTTGTCTCTTCCGAGTCATTCCGCGGCATCAACAGCTTTCTTTTCCTCTTTCGAGAGATTGATGCAGAAAGTAGGAGTAATTCCTCTTTCCACAACATCCCATTCCAGAGGATCCTTGGATCGTAGGAAAGCTTTCATCTTGTTCTTCCAGATGTTGTAATCCTTTCCATCAAAGTAGGGTGGTCTTGTATTGCTTTACCCTTCCATCAGCCCTGGTGCTAGCATACTAGCCATGGATCTTTTACTCTGAAGTAAAACACTTCAAACAAAGTAAGAACACGAGCTCTGATACCAATTGACGTTGCTAGTACGAGTACCTAGAGGGGGGTGAATAGGTATACAAAAATTTTTCTTGATAATTTCTGTATACTTGTACAATACTTAGACAGTTTAAGGATTAGCGAAAGATAACAATCAACGTAAGACTGAGTAAGGAAAGAGAGAATTGAACACGCGGTTTATAGTGGTTCGGCTTGATTCAAGCCTACGTCCACTCTTCTGCATCGACAGCCAATTTGGCTGGATTTCACTATGAACAAAGAGATGTTACAGTGTTGTTCTTCCTTGATTTCTCTGTGTAGATGATCTACCACACTCACTCAAGGTATCACCAAGTATAAACACTCTCTGTGTATACAATTTCGCTCGGACTGTATCGACTAATAATCAGGAAGCTTCAGACTCTGGAATTTTTCTATCAATCACGTTCTAAAGACAACTAGAATGTCTTCCTTTTTATACTCCTTTATGCCATCATACCGTTGGCACTTACCAAAGGAATTCCTCCAATCTACCCGTTGGACGGAATCAATCAAGAAGATCATTCGAGCTATAAAAGGAACCTGACGATAGCCCATCAATCATGTTCGCCCATACAATCAGGATCTTAGTTTCCATGAATAGAACTTTCCAAGAATACTTCGTCGACCATCGGATCTTTGAATGATTTAGATCAAAAGAATCCGTTATATTTATCCTGCCAAAAAGATCTTCTCCAGACGATAGGATTTAAATCCTCAACCATATACTTCGGCTCTGGATTTCCTTCGTCACTGGATTAGAAAGACTGTTAATGAGAATAGTCTTGAGTCTTGAGTCTCGAACCTTGAGTCTTGAATCTTGAGTCTGGTAGTCAAAGTCTTCAGACTTTAAACTAGACGATCCGCAGATACCCAGACTAGACTGAAGGAAACGTTTTGTCAGCTTCAAAATATTCTGGAACGATTTCTCCAACAGAGCCCAAAGAAGAAAGGCGGCAAATCCAACTTGGAGGCGTGAAGACAATCAACTCTATCCGAGCTCAATCGCCGTCCGAAAAAAGGAATCACACCAAACACGGACATGTTCTTTGTGGAAGTCGAAGTGTGTGGCCGAACGCTTTACACTTTGGTCGACACCGGCGCATCGAACATGTTCATGTCAACCGAGGTTGCAAGGGCCTTGAAGCTTCGCGTGGAGCCGACTGAGAAGACGTTCAAGCCGATCAACTCAGAAGGTGTCCATGCCGTAGGGTCGACCTCGGATGTGAATGTCAAGATCGGTGCATGGAAAGGCAAGATGGATTTCGAGGTAATTCCGCTCGACGATTATGATCTCATACTTGGTATTCAATTCTTCCATAGTGTGAGATCCATGATCGACATGAGGACCAAGTGCCTTGTGATCCTTGACCCACAATGCCCGACGACGATCCCCATGATCAAAGGGGTGGTCGACACCAAGACCATCGCCACGATTCGACGCCTCGACAAGAACTTGAAGTTCGAGAAGCTACTAAACAAGTTGGCCGAGGTGAAGCCGAAGGTAAAGTTGGATCCTACTCCAACACACGCCATGCCCATCCAAGCGCTCTTCCCCGAGGTTGAGTGCGCACCGCATGCTCCGTCCAAGCCGAAGACCGAGCCGCGTGCCAAGTCCGACTTCATCATCGAGGGTTGTGGTCCTTCGTTCATGAGTGTTCGAGCAAAGCAAAAGAAGAACAAGAGAGCTCGTGCCAAAGCCCGCAAGGCTGCCCGTCAAGCTAAAAGCGACGAGGACGTCGCTCGATTGAGTGGGGGAGAATGTCACGGGCCGAAAGATGGACGACCCGAGAGGTTCCCCCGAGTCGACCCCGACTCGCCCGTGGACCTCCTGCTCTCACTCAGATTTCCACCAAACCTTCTACCCAAAGTCTCCAAGGGCGGGCGAAACCGTCATTGAGTCATATTCTAGATTTTTGTTCCGTTATTTATGTCGGTAAACGATAGTTAGACATTATGTTGGTAGTTGAGGTAGTGCGATCTCGCCCGCTGGATGAAAAGTAGATCAACGGATGTAATCCGAGGCCCTCAACTATAAAAGGGGTGTCTTCCCTCATTTTGTAATCATCCAATCCAATCCATTTCAGAAATATCAAAGCTTTCCATTCCTTTCAGAGCTCATCTCTCTAACTTTCTCTCTCAACGATCCGGGTAAGCGAGCGGGTAGGCGTTCGATCGAGCAAAGCTTGACTTGGGTGATCCGAAGTTGCCCGAGTCGCCGCATGGTCACGATCCCAATCGATCGGCCCGTGACACATGCTTCTTTGTCTTGCGATGTGCTTCATGAACACGTGGGTTTCTGTTTCGAAAGTTTTTGACCGGATGATAGAAGTCACGACCAACATGGGGTGTCCTAGACGGACCAAACTAATGATGATTTCGGCCGCTACAAAATTCTTTAATATTTAAATTCGGCATTATGCTGAGGGAAACTCAAAGAAGAATAATTTGGTTGGCTAAAAACCAAACCAAATGTGAACACTGACTTCTTTTTACTTTTCTATTCTTCGGTTGAAGTGAACAATCTCTTTAAAAATGTCGATTCTAACCCAAGATTGAAACATGTCTTCTTATGTCTTACGCAATCCAGTCAGACATGAGTCAACTTCTTCGATTCAATCTTATTTAGATGTCCTCATCTAAATGGTGACAACATCATTATGTAGGTTTCATCATGTCTTATTCTGCCTTCAGTAGGTTTCATTAAATGGTGACAACATCATTATGTAGCAGATTTAATTATGTTAAGCCCAACTGTCGCGACCAATTTTTCGGGTTTGAACCACCTAAAGTTTGGCTAATGGATTGTTAAGCCTAGACTTAACGCAGGCTCTCCCAAGCCCATACCAATTCACGACTTAGGTTTAAGTTCTTAACATGCAATTGATTTTTTTATCAGGAGTCGCCACTAATCTATTTTTGGTGGGTTGATTAGAAACCCAAGTAAAGTAACGGGAGTTTTACTTTACTCCTACGAACCAGAGATTTATAAGTTCGGGGACTTGGTTACGCTAGATTTTTCTAACGCCCTTTCGGTACCTTTCTCTTTTATTTTAAAAAAATGTTTGGCAGGCAGCTTGAATTGATTTTAAATTTAATTCTCTAACATGCGAGGCAATCATGCGGGTGCGCAATCCATCAATTTAACACCCAAGAAAGCAAATAGAAAATGCAAGACTTACCTCGTAGCAACGAAAGCATCTGCAATGTTAATTCAAAATCCACATCAACAACCCTAGATATGGTTTCTAATTAACACGCAATTTCTCTTTTTATTTTCACTTAATTAATGAAAATCATGCAATATGCAATGCAATATTAACTAAATGACCTAATTCTATTGACATGCAATTTCTAATTGACTAGACCTAGCAACAACCACTAAATGGCATGCATTTCATGAATCTAATCCCAATGACATGCGCATGATTTTTTATATTTTTTTAAATAAAAAATCGTAATTAAAAATAACTAATAATAAAAATCTAACTAAAGTGAGATATTATCTATTTTAAGTTAGGAAATAGACTAATCCGAATCCTATCTTAACTTAGAAATTTATCTCGACATGCAATTTAATTCCAATATATTATCTAACATAGATATCATCTAAACATGCATTCTAATATAAAAGATATCTAACTATTCTATCATGCAATTCTATATATGAAATCAAATATAATCTACATGATATGAAAATGCGATCTTTTTTGTATTTTCGGGATAAATAAAGCAATTGAAAGATAAGCATGAAATCATGATATCACACATCGTCCGAATCAGGAAACAATATCTAAATCAAACTTGATCATTTCGCTAATTAAATCGATAAATTGATCTTAAGCCTTAAAGATCAAGATATCAATATTATTCCCAGCGTAATTAATTATTCCATCTAAAGCCTTATAGATGGAATAAAAAATCGGTATGCGGTTGCGAACTAGGAAATAAATCCTAATTGAAAGTTATGTCTATCACTCATGGATATGAAACTAGATATAAATAGACATATATTTAGGCAATAAAATCTCCAAATATACTAGAGATGTGCATCTTACCTAATTTGATGATATTCTTCCCAAATTTGGACCAAGTGCAATCGGATCGGGATTGAGACCAACTTCTCGACGGCGAATGACGGCAAGCATTACGTGCATGGCGATGAAGCACGGCTCCACGGTGCTTGGCTCGCTCAGAAACCTGCACAGAATAAGTTTTTTCTTTTTCTGTTTTAGCAAAAACTCTCCCGCGGACACAATGCACGGGATTCCGCAGCGTGGCTACATGCGACTGGAGTTGTCCAAAGATTGGTTTGCCGAAGTCAAGCACACAGTAAAGGGTTGACCCTCAACGAGTTGCTCACGGTGGGATTATGTGTGTACGTATTCCTTGGACAACATTCAGAACTATCCTGGGAGTGCTTCTTCGTGGAGTGCTCCTTTATTCAATATTCGTGGCCTTTATTTTCCTTTCAAGTAATGGTAGCCCAGAACTCTCCAAGTAATCCAAGTGATGACGGAAAAAGTGAGGCCGGTTCAAACGTAAAAGAAACTTCGAACTGAAGACCCTCCACTTTGACAGGCCAAGCGTTGCAGATTGACAGCACCAACTTATTTGCCGATGGAGGGGATTCGTCGTCGTCATCGACTGCCTCTTCGTTCAGAGCTCTGTATCTACCGTAGGTGTGGCTGGGCTTGTGAATTTCTGGGGCTCCTGAAGTCACGACGGCCGAAGCAGCAGCTTCTCGGTGTGATTGTCGCGAGGCTATTGGTTGGTATGGGTGCGCTCGTCGTTGGGGGATCAGCGGCCTGGACTCACGGTGGATCAACAATGGATCGGCAGCCGTTTTGAGGACTTGAGGAATCCCTATTGATTTCCTTTTTCAAGCAAAATGCAAAAAAATGTAAATGCACCCAAATCTATATGTAATGCAATTAATTTTTTTTAGGGATAAAATTAACCCATAATTTTTTGCAAATGCAAATAAAAATGCACCTAAAACTATATGCTTATGCAATTAACGGGATAAAATTAACCCCTAATTTTTTAATGCCAAAATTTAGGTGTCAAAATTTAGGTGCCCCTCTTTGAAGGTGAGCTCGAAGAGGTTGCCTTCAAAGACAAATTGAGACCTAAATTTTGACCACGCATGCACTGAATGATTTTTTTTTTTTTTTGGAAAATGAATTCCATTTTTTTATACAATTTATATGATGCATGGAAATGCTAATGCAAATGAACCTACCTGGAATAACTTACCTTCAAGGAGGATAGAGTAGTTTGAGGTAGTTTGTGTTACATGTCTAGGACCCGTACCATTCTACGGTCGCCTAGAATAGTAACATGACTTTATGAAGAGACTGCTTTCCTAGGACCCGTACCATTCTACGGTCGCCTAGAATAGTAACATGACTTTATGAAGAGACTGCTTTCCCAGGACCCGTACCATTCTACGGTCGCCTAGTACGACAGAAAGGTTTTGTCTAGGACCCGTACCATTCTACGGTCGCCTAAACGGGGATTCACTTTCCAGGACCCGTACCATTCTACGGTCGCCTGAATAAGGAATAGGTGTTGACAAGGATCCGTACCATTCTACGACCGCCTCGGCGAAGAAAATTATTTTTCCAGGACCCGTACCATTCTACGGTCGCCTGAATGAGGAAATTGCTTTTCCAGGACCCGTACCATTCTACGGTCGCCTGTTAGAGCAATAAATGTTATCTAGGACCCGTACCATTCTACGGTCGCCTAGATTGAGGTTTTGCTTGGCTAGGACCCGAACCATTCTTCGGTCGCCCAGCCTTGCGACAGAAATCATCCGACTAGGACCCGAACCATTCTTCGGTCGCCTTAATCAGATTGAATCTGGAGGAAAAATCTTTGGGGGACAACTCCATTGAGTGTCGATGTAAAGGACTCTGGGCTACGAAAGCACGCCAGGTCGATAAAAGAAAATCCGGGCTACTGAAGCACGCCGGTTTGATAAAATGGACTCTGGGCTATGAAAGCACGCCAGGTCAAGAAAGAGACATCGGACTACGGAAACACGCCGAGTTGATGAAAATGACTTTGGGTTACGAAAGCACGCCAGGTCGATATAAAGAACACCGGGCTACGAAAGCACGCCGGGTCGGTATAAATGGACATCGGGCTATGAAAGCACGCCGAGTCGATAAAGATGAGCCCTGGGCTACGAAAGCATGCCAGGTCAATATAAGGGACTTGACCAAGTCAAGTGTCAATATGCACTTGAGAGAGAATACGCCGTCAATTTAACAATGACAAGTATTTTAGAGTATGGTAAAGATATACTTACCCGGTGATATCTCTCGATTCTTGGGATATATCTTTTGGAATTTAGATATCATGTGGAGGTCTTTCACCTCATGGTGGAGGTTTCTCATCTCCTAATATCATGAAACATTCTGAAAGGAACTTGAATTACCCGTTAGACATGATTTAGAGCAAAAACGCATTCATCAGAGAGATAGACAATCTGAGCTACTCTAGAATGCACATTTCAAAATTTAGTGAGGTTTTCATCAACTCAATCGGGGTTCATGCATAATGACCTTTGCATCACCCAAATTTCCATTGGAGAGAATTATCATTCAAGACAATCTTCACTCATGACATGGATTTCCTAAGAATACCAAATGAGGGACCTTCAGTTAGAAAGGACTTTCACTCACTCTCATTTAGAAGCTATTTTATGAGAATCACTCCGTCTCATTATCATCATATCGACAAAGGTCCAAGTATTCTCGCAAGCGGTACGACCTTACCAATCTGAGAGGTCTTTGACAGGGACCGTAGTGTGGACTTGGTCAACGGCTTAATAAATGGGACTCTTCGAGTCAAAGCAATTGAAAGAACAATTTGTGAACATCTCTGGGTTTACAAGTCAAGAACCCTGCAAAATGAGAAAGAAATAATCTTGCTCGCACTTCTTCGAGCGATGCTTATAAACATATGAACTCCTATGTTAATTCAAGTGCCATAATCTGAAGAGACTTTGTAAATGACGTAACGTAGGCTGGGTTCATGGGTTGAGAAATGAAAGGATCATTAGGCTCAAAATGTGTGTGAATGGTGAGAGTTGGTGATCATCTTGGCATTGCCACCAGGTTTTCTTTTTCACCATCAGGGATTGTCTTCATGAAATGCCCCATTGATTGTAAAAACTCAACTTTTGAGTTCTTTGAGTATTGCTCCAATGGAATTCAATTCTTGCAATTGACAGTCACCTGTATTGACTCTTTTTTTTTTTTTTTTTTTTCATCTATGGGTATTGGCCTTGCTTTTACCAGGCACATTGCTTTTTCATGCCCCTTAGTTTCATTCATTTTTTCTTCACTTCTTTTTTCATGGGCATTGGCCTTGCTTTTTACTAGACACACTGCTTTTTCATGCCCCTTAATTCTATTTTGATTTCTATGCATGTATGCATCAAGCAATTACACTTTGAATGACATTCAAACTTTCAAAGGTCTTCATCTGCCTCTTGCCTTGCCCCAGTGTGGGGGATGATCACCAACTGGGTTTAAAAGAAATGAAATTGCAGGCTCAAGTGGGCTATGCAAAGGATATAAATATGTAGGATAGAGAAAGAAATGCTCTTCATCATCCTAAGGCACTTAAATTACCACATGAATTCAATGTAATAGCATGACAAGAAGATTGATGCAAGTGGGAGCGAGAAAATTTCAATCCATGGTATCGTCTTACCTCTAATTTGCCCCGATGTGGGGTGGTTCTTGACAGGGATAATTTAAAAGAATTTCCACAAGTGTATGGAGCTCAAAGGGGTTAAGCAATGGATTATATGTAGTGTTTGAGATAGAGAAATGAATTGCCCCTCATCATTTTGGTCATTGTACCTTTTGCGAGAGAACTCTTTACCTTGTAGATATGGAACTTCCTACACTCATCTCACAAGTATGTAAGTAGGGGACTGTGTATAGGATAAGGCTTGCCTTTCATCATCCTGACACATCTCATTTAGCATTCTTAAGCATTGATGTCACTCCATTAAATTGTCTATCTTGACAAATCTCCACATGAAATTGGTAAGCTAAATCAATATGAAAATTCTCTTTTCAAAAGAGTCCAGCAACTTTAAGCATGAAATGTGTTTGTGACTTCAAAACAAACAATTTATTGCACTCAAAACATGGTTTAAGCATTCGTTCAAGGAATTGTCCCACGAAGGGATTGTCTCGACAATGGATGTCCTTGGATCGTCTCTATCCATCAAAAGTGTGGATGAAAATCGATCTTTGATTTTGCCCCTGCACAAGACAACGTGCATGAATAGGATATTATGCAACATCAAAATAAATTCAAATTGCACAACCGTTTTGGCTCGGATCAAGATTTTGTCTCAGTCATATCACTACTAAAATCTGTAGTGCCCCCCAATTCGTCATCTACAAGGAAAAGAACAAAAGTGTCAATTCCGTAATGTATCCATTTCATTCAAGACGGATGATCTTCTTTTGACTTGTTTCATCATTTTCTCACGTAAATGAGAAACTTCATTTGGCCTTCGAGAATGACATCTCACATAAATTGTTATGAGATGTGACACATATCACACTTTGGAATCTAGATGATCTCCTTTTGACTTGCCCTCGATTTCTTATTGATGTGCAGGGAAATCACTCGGGACAAGTAAGAGGATAAGTAGTGTTTAATGTCTTCTTTACTCTTGGGAGACGTCATCAAGATCAGCTAGGAAATGATCCCTTGCCCCCACGCCTTTTTTCCTTCGGATGTATGTTCCCAAATCAATGGGCCTGCTATCACTGGAAATTGACGCGTTATTTTCAAACGCCTCTCTGTTATGCTCTAAGACATGAAGTAAATGAGTTAGAAAATTAAACAAAGGTAACCTAATGCATGCTTTGGAAATGGCTTAAAAAATGATTCTTTTTATTCTTTTTTTTTTTTTTGAATTTTTTGGATGAGGAAACATGAAGAAGCCCAGTCCTCTGAATTTCTCCATGGATGATATTTTCTTTTCATTGTTGGATATCGTCATCGGGCTAGTTTGATGTACCCCATCATGTCCTCAAAACAAAACTTGTAATTCTTATTGATATTCATCAATCAAATTACATTTATTGGAATGAAAAATGTGATATTCAAGTAGAAGAAATTAAAACTAATCCCTAAAAATTATCATGCATAGGAAGGTGCAACTAAACATGCCCCTAATTAAGTAAGGAAAGTGAACTGCTTAGGACCATGAATCATGTGTACTTGAATTCTTCACCCTCCTTGATCTTGTGATGCAAACCCTCCAGATCAGAGATTCTTTCTTCTAGATATGCCACTAGTCTCTTCATGGTGGCACCAAATTCGGCTATCATAGGAAAATGAGACGGTTCAAAAGTCCTCTTGACTCCTTTCTTCGAGTCACAATTTCTCACTTGTTTTGATCCATCATTTTAGCTCTTGACCATGTACGGATGGGTGAGAGGGACCACTCCATAATCACCTAATTCAAATGAACGGGAACATATAAGCATGAGGTGTAATTAGAAAGTCAATCCATGACAATGATCTAATCGATTTTTCCATTTCTTTTATTCATGAAAAGTTCATACAAGAAGGGCTATTCCTAAAAAGAGCTAGAAAAATAAACACCCTAGCAAGATCAAATTTCCTAAACATGAACTGAAAACAAATTCTCCGAAGTTTTTTTATTTTCCAAATGGTTCATTGCATGGCAATTTCCTCATTTCATTTCTAATTGACAAATGGATTAAATCAATGATTGACCTAAATTGTCATGGATGGACCAAGAGTATGACAAAGTAAGTAAATTGCATTAGTAAAGGGATAGAAGACTTACTTCACTAAGACAAATCGACGGCAATCACATAGACAAGTGCATGAAGTGTGAGGCTCGATTTCTATCTAGACGGCTTAGCAAAATGGAGATAAAAGGGTGGGATGACTTAGTTGCAGCCTCGCAAACTAAGTCAAGTCCTCCTAACTCCGGCTCAGTCAAGAATGATACCCCAATGCGACGCAGCCTCGCGGGCAGAGGTAAACATTCTTGACACCAAGAAAAACTTTCGAGATTGAGTTGGGCAACCTCTACTACGCGGCCTCGCGGTCAAAGTCATATCCAACTCAATACCATCCTAAATATCCTAGTGCGGCCCAGGTCCGGCGGCAGGTTATGTGTGCAAAAGTGTAGTGCTAAATGCAAGGCATGCACAACAATTCAAACAAACAACACTTCAATAGCTTGAATTTAAAACATTCATCCCCAACTCCAACCTGCAAGACAAGGGTTAGCAAAGACTTCTCCCCTTATATCTCCTCATCTGCAAAAACATTTAACACCTTAAATGTTAGGGACATACCTGGGATCCTCGCTGCCAAACAAAAATATTTTTCCAAAAAATAAAATTGGCCTAAGTCCACTAAGTGTTTTAACACAAGTCCCCAGCGGAGTCGCCAAGCTGTCGCGACCAATTTTTCAGGTTTGAACCACCTAAAGTTTGGCTAATGGATTGTTAAGCCTAGACTTAATTCAGGCTCTCCCAAGCCCATACCAATTCACGACTTAGGTTTAAGTTCTTAACATGCAATTGATTTTTTAATCAGGAGTCGCCACTAATCTATTTTTGGTGGGTCGATTAGAAACCCAAGTAAAGTAACTGGAGTTTTACTTTACTCCTACGAACCAGAGATTTATGAGTTCGGAGACTTGATTACGCTAGATTTCGCTAACGCCCTTTCGGTACCTTTCTTTTTATTTTGAAAAATATTTGGCAAGCAGTTTGGATTGATTTTAAATTTATTTCCCTAACATATGACGTGATCAAGCGAGTGCGCAATCCATCAATTTAACACCCAATAAAGCAAATAGAAAATGCAGGACTTACCTCGTAGCAACGAAATCATCTGCAATGTTAAATTAAAATCCACATCAACAACCCTAGATATGGTTTCTAATTAACACACAATTTCTTTTTTTGTTTTCACTTAATTAATGAAAATCATGCAATATGCAATGCAGTATTAACTAAATGATCTAATTCTAATGACGTGCAATTTCTAATCAAATGGACTCAGCAACAATCACTAAATGGCATGCATTTCATGAATCTAATCCTAATGACATGCACATGATTTTTTATTTTTTTTTAAATGCAAAAAAATTGTAATTAAAAATAACTAATAATAAAAATCTAACTAAAGTGAGATATTATCTATTTTAAGTTAGGAAATAGACTAATCCTAGAATCCTATCTTAACTTAGAAATTTATCTGAAACATGCAATTTAATTCCAATATATTATCTAACATAGATATCATCTAAACATGCATTCTAATATAAAAATATCTAACTATTCTATCATGCAATTCTATATATGAAATAAATATAATCTACATGATATACCCTAAAATGCGATATTTTTGTATTTTCGGGATAAATAAAGCAATTGAAAGATAAGCATGAAATCAATGATATCATATCCATTGTTCAAATTTGGAAACAATATCTAAATCAAACTTGATCATTTCGCTAATTAAATCGATAAGTTGATCTTAAGTCTTAAAAATCAAATTATCAAAACTTTATTTTCGCGTGATTAATTATTCCATCTAAAGCCTTATAGATGGAATAAAAAATTATATGCGGTTGCGAATTAGGAAATAAATCCTAATTGAAAGTTATGTCTATCACTCATGGATATGAAACTAGATATAAATAGACATATATTTAGGCAATAAAATATCCAAATATACTAGAGATGTGCATCTTACCTAATTTGATGATATTCTTCCCAAATTTGGACCAAGTGCAATCGGATCGGGATTGAGACCAACTTCTCGACGGCGAATGACGGCAAGCATTACGTGCATGGCGATGAAGCACGGCTCCACGGTGCTTGGCTCGCTCAGAAACCTGCACAGAATAAGTTTTTTCTTTTTCTGTTTTAGCAAAAACTCTCCCGCGGACACAATGCACGGGATTCCGCAGCGTGGCTACATGCGACTGGAGTTGTCCAAAGATTGGTTTGCCGAAGTCAAGCACACAGTAAAGGGTTGACCCTCAACGAGTTGCTCACGGTGGGATTATGTGTGTACGTATTCCTTGGACAACATTCAGAACTATCCTGGGAGTGCTTCTTCGTGGAGTGCTCCTTTATTCAATATTCGTGGCCTTTATTTTCCTTTCAAGTAATGGTAGCCCAGAACTCTCCAAGTAATCCAAGTGATGACGGAAAAAGTGAGGCCGGTTCAAACGTAAAAGAAACTTCGAACTGAAGACCCTCCACTTTGACAGGCCAAGCGTTGCAGATTGACAGCACCAACTTATTTGCCGATGGAGGGGATTCGTCGTCGTCATCGACTGCCTCTTCGTTCAGAGCTCTGTATCTACCGTAGGTGTGGCTGGGCTTGTGAATTTCTGGGGCTCCTGAAGTCACGACGGCCGAAGCAGCAGCTTCTCGGTGTGATTGTCGCGAGGCTATTGGTTGGTATGGGTGCCGCTCGTCGTTGGGGGATCAGCGGCCTGGACTCACGGTGGATCAACAATGGATCGGCAGCCGTTTTGAGGACTTGAGGAATCCCTAGAATTTGTTCCTTCTTGTGTCTTTTTCGTAAAGGGCACTACGAGAAGGATTGAACGGGGCTAGACCGAGAATGGTCTTCTTCTTTGCGTGCGTCTATGGCAAGTGCCAAGTTTGTGCTCTCCATTGTGCCGAATGTTGACCCCAGAGAAGTCCTCCAAGTGCTGCCGCTCAGGACCTTGAAGACCCCCCTCTCTCTCGGCTCTCACTCACAATTTTTATATTGTGGCTGACCTAGATTCGGTCGCAGCGTGTTTTCAGTTGTATCTCTCCCTCCCAAAGAGAGTCCTCCTCCCTTGGCTTTTATACTCGTTTTTTCCGCTGATTCCCTTTTGATTGACCATGGGAATAGCTTATTCTGCTATATTGATTTCCTTTTTCAAGCAAATTTCTTCCTTGACTGACTAAATCCCAATCTTCTTTTGATTTCTCAATATACGCTTTCGACGTGCCCAAGATTATATGCCAGATTCCTTTTAATCAGTCGGCCACGGTCTGTTCAAATCTTGCATAAATTAATCTCCTAATTGAACACTTTCCAATGAAAATTTCAGTTCTTATAATGTCCATGGGCTTTGCCCAAGAAGTTTCATTATTGCGGGTTTAGTCCAATTTCATTAAGTTTGAAGTCATCCATTTAAGTCCATTCGTTGTTGGTCTCATGCAAATGCAATACAAATAAAAATGCACCTAAAACTATATGCTTATGCAATTAACTATTTTTTTTAGGGATAAAATTAACCCCTAATTTTTTAATGCAATAAATGATTAAACGGGTCGCCACAATTTAGGTGTCAACACCAACCATGCAAATTCCTCGACTGGTAAATATAATACAAATCCAAGCGCAACGCAGTTATAAAGTCCGACTAAAGAACACATATGTATACACTAATAGACAAACGAAAGTCAATCCAAAAACCTAAGGTGATAGATTAAGAAAGACTGCATCTATATCAGGTCTCAAACTTTTTGATCCATAAAGAAACAAGTGGAGAATAATCTTAAGCTTTTGATGACATTAGAATTTGATGAAGAGAAAAAAAGTGTTCAAAAAGCCATAGAGAGTGTATATGAACTAGAGATTTTCTCAAACTCTAGTCTCATTCAACTTTCAAGAGAAGTCGCTCTTATATGGGTGGAGCCAATCTAAAAGATGCGCTTTCAAGACAATAATACATTGTATTGTAAAGACACGACCACACGTGCATTCACAAGATACTCTTATAAGATGAATGGACAATAATAAAAGTTTCTCGGCCGCCTTGGGCAAATGCAATGACCCTTGTCACACAGGACACTGATTGAAACGTTCGTGATGAGATTGAAGGTTTGGGGCACGATCTCCATCATCTAAGGTAGAATCATCACAAGCTTTTGGACTAGTGCGGCCCGATTGTAGAGATAAATTCCAGCTGTGCGCAAGTCATATTACTCCTCTTGCATATCGCTTTCTGGAACAATGATGGTGCAGTCTCGAGACCAAACGAAAGGATTGCCAAAATCTTGCCCAAAAATCGGAGTATATCTTGGCATCAGAAAGGCCGGATGACAAGGTCATTTTGTTTGGCAAAAGGAACTTGTCATCATGGAGAAATTGAATCAAAGGCTGGTAGTTGAGAACATCTGGTTTGCTCAACTTGCCTGTTGATGTTAAAGGTTTTGCATCCCACTAAGAATCTGTCGGTTCAATTAGTCCTTGTCGGACTACCTCTTCGCATTCCTTCTGAGCAAGCTGTTCATGCTCAGGATTCATGCCAGAATTGCTTGCTTTCATTCTTAAACACATACCTACGTTTCTCCGATTAAACTCCCCTAGCTACCATCGCCATCACTCCTCTGCTTTGCTTTCGTCGACTCCGATGTACTGGAGTCGAGAAGATTCGAGTTTGAATGACAACACAACTCCCAATCAGAGCAAGCTTGAGATCATATCAGCCGATGTAAATGAATATTAACTACTTTGTTGCTCAACGAGAGAGAGAGAGAACCGCAAATCATCTGCAAAATTATATTTCGTTCTGCAAAAATTTGTACGAACTCAAAAAGAAAAACCTCTTAATTACAAGACAAAACCGTCCTTCCTGAGATTCCCAAGAACACTACCAAGGAAAAACAGCAACACAACACCCATCTCTCTCCCTCTCTCTCTCTAGAAGAAGAGAACTTATGGAAAGTGGTTGGTCACTAAGGAAACTGAGCACGCCTATTCCGGAGACTCAGAGAGAAGATGGAAGCGACAGAATGAGCCAACCCCACCACGATCCCCACCTTCACTTGCCCTCTCTTCGGGATCGGACGGCTCGAAATCCTCCCCGAAACGCCTACGCCGTTCATCTCGCCACTCCTTGAGATCTCGCCATCTCTCTTCTTCTTCTTCTTCTTCTTCTTCTTCTTCTTCTTCTTTTTCTTGGTTCTTCAAATCGTTCCGCTGAAGATGAAGCGGAATCTTCAAAGAAGCTTTTGGGTTTGAGGTTTGAGGTTTGAGAGGAGGGATGTCTTGGAAAGCTTTAGCGAACGCTTGCCTTTGCTTTCCGGTGATAGGCTGTATTATACTATGTAGCACCGACACGGACACGCGACACGTGACACGACACGACACAACACGCCGACACATCATTTATTAGAAATGGAGAATTTCGACACGTTCCGACACGTTATATATTAAATATATTTTTATATATAAATACATAAATAAATAATAATAAAAATAGCCTAGAATTAATTTACACGAAAAATATCAAATAATATCATTCATTATTTTAATTTGTTACAATAATACACAAAACTTAGAGGAAAAAACATTGTTTAAAGGAAAATGCTGAAATGATATTTTTAAATTTATTTATATTTATCATATATAGCATTTTTTATTACTTCTTTCATAGTAAAAGACTTTTTTTAAAAAAATAAAACAATTCTAAAAAAAAACTGAAAAAAATGACCCAGTGCGTGTATATTTATAGCAATTTTATTACTTCTTTTATTACTTCTTTTGTGTATATTTATATTTTGACCTCTCAAGTATTAGAAATTTTTAAAATTGACCCGTGCGTGTCGGAATCGCGTGTTGGAATTCTTGACTCGCATGTCGGAGTGTGTTGGAAAGAGTTGACCACGTGTCGGATTTTTCGACACTCGTTGACCGCGTGTCGGAGCGTGTCGGGACGTGTCGGAGCGTGTCGGAGACAACATGAAGGCTTCCGGAGAGTGTCCGTGCTACATTGGTATTATATAGAGAACAACTTTTTCCAATTCAAATTCATTATAATTGAAGTGAGGCCCCTAGCTTTTGAGCTCGTCTATTTGACGTTTTTGACCTCGCCCTCCAACTCTCATGTTGTCTAAACGAATCATTAATAATACACGAAAAGTATTACCTAAATAAATCCAAAATTGTTTATGTTACCAAGTACGGAAACGTCGCACCATGATTAAGATGATTTAAAGGTGAGATTGTTGGATCAAAAATAGCACACCACTTACCACTAACAGTGTAACATTGAACATTTCATTTCCCTTGCTGCTACAATTGTGAGGTGAATACTGTTATATTATGTCTCAAGTTTGAGCCCGTGGGATTAATATGCATAAATCTAGCCTTGTGATGTCTTCGAATTTTTTGAGCCAAGGCATTAATCTCATCTCTTCGTGCGTACGTGTAGAAGAAAGAAGCCAAAGGAAGTTGCATGGGGCTTTAAATTCTTCAAGCATGCAAGCGAAGTCAGAGAAGAGAGATTTTCGGCCAGCAAAGTCTTTGAAGAGAGATTGTCTTCTGCCGAAAATGAGGGCATCCACAATCTTTAGCATTAAATGAAGGACCCACCACCTGCTGCAAGTGCATGATGAAGACGCATGAAGAAGACTCCTTTACGTTTGCTTCTCTCAGAGAACAAGAAATTTGAAGACTTTGGCTCACCTCATTTCACGGATTGAAGGCACACGATTGTTGACTCTCCTCTGCCTCATTAAATGCTTTCCCATGCACATGCACGATCCGCATGCATGACTTTCTTCTTTTGTCCTGTTTTTTCTGCCCTCCTAGCTAAAAAGGAGAAGACGTCTGGAACTTGATAAGCTGCAAAAAGAAAAGAGCTCGGCAGAGAGCGAGAGCAAGAGAGTTCGAGAGAGAGTGAGAGGCTTGAGCTAGAGAGGTTTTGTGCTGAGTTGAGTCCAGCGAGTTGAGTTGTTAAACACCGTGGGTATCGGGTATAAAGTAGGGCTGGGAAACACTTAAGTGCATATGTGTGATTGTAATCCTGTAATTCTCCGATTTATAGTGGATTGATTTGCTGGCTCTCCCCGTGGACGTAGGTTCCGACATTCGGACCAAACCACATAAATTTCTGGTGTCCTTTATTTTTTTGTTGTTCCTCGTTTTATTTCGATCGATTTCTATAGCTCCCGACATAATTGCAAAATTACGATCCGCTTCCGCTGCGACGCCGATTAACAACAATTGGTATCAGAGCTAAGACTTTGCAATTATGTCTGGAGCAAAAGTAGAAATTGAGAAATTTAACAGGAGGAACAACTTTGGGTTGTGGAGCGTCAAGATGAAGGCGCTATTAACAACTCAAGGATTAGCCAAGGCATTGGAGGGCAAGGCTCAGTTGCCCGAAACAATGCGAGATGCTGAAAAGGACGAGCTAATGGAGAAGGCCATGAGTATCATCTTGTTGAACTTATCGGATGAAGTGCTAATAGAGGTGGCCGAGGAGGAGGATGCCGCAGCGTTATGGGCTAAACTTCAGGCCCTCTATGTAAAGAAGGGTTTGAACAATCGCTTATATATGCTGAAGAGAATGTTCCGGTTTCGATATGCGAAGGTACGTCCATTAGATCCCACCTAGATGAGTTTAATAAACTCATGATGGACTTGAAGAATGTTGGCAAGATTTTAGATGATGAAGAACAAGGCATGATGTTGTTGGCGTCTCTACCGAAGTCATGGGAGCACTTTACTGACTCCTTGTTACAAGGGCGTACTACGATTACCTCAGAGGAGGTAAAATCTGCCCTGTTTTCAAAGGAGTGGCAGAGAAAGTTGCGTGATGACAGTCTAGTGCAAGATGTAGTGCGTGGACTGGTGATTCGAGGTAGAGACCAACATCGGAGGCCCAGCAACAGAAGCCAAAGCAAAAGCAGGTCGAAGTCGTGACATAGAAAATCAAAAGGTCGCGTGAAGTGCTTCAAATGTCACGAGGAGGGGCACATAAGGAGAAATTGTCCAAAGCTAAGAAATAAAGGCGTTTGGCAAAATGCCACAAGCAGTGTGGCGAATGTTGCCGAGGAGAGTACCAATGATGCCGAAGCTGTCCTATGTGTATCTACAAGTTCGTCAGGAGACGAATGGGTGCTAGATTCTGGATGTTCCTATCATATGACTCCTCACAAGAACTGGTTCACTACCTACCAGACTGCAGAAGGTGGTAGAGTTCTTTTGGGGAATAATGCAGCCTGCGAGGTTGTAGGAATAGGAACAGTTCGGATCCGAATGCATGATGGCGTAGAACGGACGTTGACAGATGTAAGGCATGTACCGAAGCTCAAGAAGAGCCTTATTTCTTTGGGAACACTCGATGACCTTGGGTGCAAATACACAGCTGAAGGTGGAGTGCTGAAGATTTCTCGAGGTGCCCTGACAGTGATGAAAGGGAAGAAGGCGAATTATCTCTATCATTTACTAGGAGAAACCGTGACCGGAGTTGCTGCAATTTCATCAGGTGAGTCAGACTCAAATTTGACTCAGTTATGGCATATGCGATTGGGACACATGAGTGAGGCAAGTATGACGATGCTGAGTGAGAAGGGGTTGCTGAAAGGTGAGAAGACAGGAAAGCTAGACCTGTGTGAGCATTGCATCTTCGGGAAGCAGCGTCGTGTTAAATTTGGTACAGCTCTACATTCAACCAAGCAACCAGTCGAATACATTCATTCAGATGTTTGGGGACCATCTCCAGTTCCATCAAAAGGAGGTGCCAGATATATGCTAACATTCATCGATGATTACTCAAGGAAGGTATGGATGTACTTCTTGAAGCACAAATCCGAGGTATTTGATCGGTTCAAGAATTTTAAGGCATTGATTGAGAAGCAGTCAAGTAAACAAATCAAGTGCCTGAGAACTGATAATGGCATGGAGTTCTATGGAAAGGACTTTACTGAGTTCTGCCAAAAGGAAGGGATTGTGAGACACCGCACAGTTCCCGGGACACCACAGCAGAATAGCGTAGCAGAACGGAAGAACAAAACTCTACTCGAGCGAGCTCGGTGCATGCTTTCGCATGCAGGATTGGGCAAGGAATTTTGGGCTGAAGCAATAAATATGGCGTGTTACCTAGTTAATCGATCTCCATATTCTGCTATCGAGTGGAAGACTCCTGAAGAAGTATGGTCGGGGAAGCCTGTTGATTACTCCGGATTACGGATATTCGGATGTCCTGCGTATGCTCATGCGAGAGATGGTAAGCTTGAGCCGAAGGTGAAGAAGTGCATATTTTTGGGTTATGCACAAGGGGTGAAAGGCTACCAGCTGTGGTGCACTGATCCCAGATCACCCAGTTTTATAATCAGCAGAGACGTGATCTTCGACGAGACTGCAATGCTTCAAAAGAGGAATCTTGAGACTCAACCAGCAGAGCAAACGGATCATGGTGTCAGAAGTGAGGTGGAGATTCAAGCGGAGTCTCCAAAGACCTCAGAGGTAACTGAGGAAGAGATTGCGGATGAGGCCACAATTCCTGAAGACGGTGATACTGAACAACCAGCAGAGCCACAACACAACATAGCCACGGGCAAACAAAGAAGGCAAATTAAACCACCGGTACGTTATGGTTATACTGATATTGCCTATGCATTAACTGTAGGTGATGAGGTGGAGATGGATGAGCCTTCATCCTATTCTGAGGCAATGGCTAGTGCTGAGTCATCACAATGGCTAGAGGCTATGAGTGAAGAAATAGAATCACTCTATCGAAATCAGACATGGGAGCTGGTCAAAGTACCCAAAAGTCAGAAAATTGTCGGATGCAAATGGGTCTACAAACGGAAAGAAGGCATTCACGGTGTAAAGGCAGCCAGGTTCAAGGCGAGACTTGTTGCGAGGGGGTATACTCAACAAGAGGGCATCGACTACAATGAAGTGTTCTCTCCTGTGGTAAGGCATACCTCTATTCGTATATTACTTGCCTTAGTTACTGCACAAGATCTTGAGCTGGAGCAGCTAGACGTGAAAACGGCATTTCTTCATGGTGAATTGGAGGAACAAATTTACATGAAGCAGCCTAAGGGATTTGCTATTCCAGGTAAGGAAGATCATGTTTGCTTATTGAAGAAATCCTTGTATGGATTGAAACAATCTCCTAGACAATGGTATAAGCGTTTTGATGCTTTCATGACTAGTCAAGATTATTCAAAAAGTCGGTTTGGAGGTTGTGTTTATTTTAGGAGATTGGAGGATGGGTCTTTGATTTATTTGCTATTATATGTTGATGATATGTTAATAGCAGCTAAACATATGTCGATATTGATGTGTTGAAGCGAGTTGAGTGCTGAGTTTGAAATGAAAGAATTAGGTGCTGCTAAGAAAATATTGGGTATGGAAATTTTGCGTGACAAAGTTGCAGGAACGTTGCGTTTGTCTCAAAAGAAATACATTGAGAAGATCGTGACACGTTTCAATATGCAGTCAGCAAAATCTGTAAGTACCCCTTTAGCTGCACATTTTAAACTTTCTGATAGGTTATCACCGCAAACTGAGGAGGAGGAGGAACATATGTCCCGTGTTCCTTATTCTAGTGCAGTTGGTAGTATTATGTATGCCATGGTATGTACTAGACCTAACATTTCACAGGCCGTAAGTGTTGTCAGCCGTTACATGAAGCACCCAGGTAAGACACATTGGGAAGTCGTGAAATGGATCCTCAGATATCTAAAGGGGACAGCAGACGTTGGCATTATGTATCGGAGGAACATCAATGGCAATGAGACCACAGGGTACGTGGATTCAGATCACGCCGGTAACTTGGATGATCGCAAATCGCTAGCAGGGTACGTGTTTACGCTAGCAGGTGGTGAAATAAGTTGGAAAGCATCTTTACAAGATGATGTTGCATTGTCTTCGACTGAGGCGGAGTACATGGCACTAACTTTTGTTGGAAAGGAGTCAATATGGTTAAGAGGTTTGCTCTCGAACCTTGGACTAGAGCAGAAAAGTGTCACCATACACTGTGACAATCAAGGTGCGATATATTTGGCTTACAATCCAATATATCACAAGCGAACAAAACATATCGATATCAGGTACCATTTCATCCGAGATGTCATAGCGAAGGGTAAAATTGTTGTCAAGAAAATAGCAACATCGGAGAACCCAGCAGATATGATGACGAAGCATGTTCCTTCAAGAAAGCTCGAGCTCGTATGAGCTCGATTGGCGTCTATAGAGTATGAGCGCCCATCGGGGCGTTGGGAGAGCCGAGCATGAAAAATAATCACTATAACTTGGCCTCAAACGTTGAGCCAAGGTGGAGAATTGTTATATTATGTCTCAAGTTTGAGCCCGTGGGATTAATATGCATAAATCTAGCCTTGTGATGTCTTCGAATTTTTTGAGCCAAGGCATTAATCTCATCTCTTCGTGCGTACGTGTAGAAGAAAGAAGCCAAAGGAAGTTGCATGGGGCTTTAAATTCTTCAAGCATGCAAGCGAAGTCAGAGAAGAGAGATTTTCGGCTAGCAAAGTCTTTGAAGAGAGATTGTCTTCTGCCGAAAATGAGGGCATCCACAATCTTTAGCATTAAATGAAGGACCCACCACCTGCTGCAAGTGCATGATGAAGACGCATGAAGAAGACTCCTTTACGTTTGCTTCTCTCAGAGAACAAGAAATTTGAAGACTTTGGCTCACCTCATTTCACGGATTGAAGGCACACGATTGTTGACTCTCCTCTGCCTCATTAAATGCTTTCCCATGCACATGCACGATCCGCATGCATGACTTTCTTCTTTTGTCCTGTTTTTTCTGCCCTCCTAGCTAAAAAGGAGAAGACGTCTGGAACTTGATAAGCTGCAAAAAGAAAAGAGCTCGGCAGAGAGCGAGAGCAAGAGAGTTCGAGAGAGAGTGAGAGGCTTGAGCTAGAGAGGTTTTGTGCTGAGTTGAGTCCAGCGAGTTGAGTTGTTAAACACCGTGGGTATCGGGTATAAAGTAGGGCTGGGAAACACTTGAGTGCATATGTGTGATTGTAATCCTGTAATTCTCCGATTTATAGTGGATTGATTTGTTGGCTCTCCCCGTGGACATAGGTTCCGACATTCGGACCGAACCACGTAAATTTCCGGTGTCCTTTATTTTTTTATTGTTCCTCGTTTTATTTCGATCAATTTCTATAGCTCCCGACACAATTGCAAAATTACGATCCGCTTCCGCTGCGATGCCGATTAACCAACAAATACACTCTAGATATTGTCTTCTTGAGAAAGCGACGGTAAAAGTTAGTGGGAGTGGACATAAAGTTTGGTTTGATTTGGGAAAGGAAGTGAATTGAACTAAACCCAACTAGGTCAAGGTCAGCTATATAGACCAGTTCTAGAGAGAATCGACATTGAATCGATTTTGTTCCCGACTCCATGAACCTGTCAATGTCAGGCAGTTTGATTCGGTTCTAATGTTGGAATCGATTCATCTAGGAATCGGTCTAAACTAGTTCAATTGATTTAATTCCCGCATTAAACTTGTTTTGAAGCTTCTTCTAGAAAATAAAGAAGACTCTCGCATCCAACAAAAATCAAATCGTAATTTTCAACATGAATAAAAAATAACATAACCATTTATGCAACATATGCTTCTGTAAGGAAATGAAGCAAATTTATTAAACTTTGACATTTTTTACACAAAGTAATAAATTGGGCATGTTTTAGAAAATGGGAACCAATACAAACAAGGTCAGTTTCCATTTCCAAATTAAGGAAGAAACACTCTGAAAGTTCGCAACATGATCAAACAAAATTTAACGAATTTACTATATATACAACATTATGAATAGAATTAATCACAATGCAAAAAGTTTGGAATCTCATATACTTATACTCGTATTTATATTTTTAATTGCCATGCGACTGAGTAAACCTAATAATATGGATCTTTTTTAGTTTAAAAGAAATAGTAATGAGGAAGGGGGTGATTTCGTTCCATGAAGTTAGGCAAGTGGAGATCGAGAAAGGACACCACTTCTGCACGCATTATTGCAATAATTCAGGTTCATATTGTTCACGTGGGGGTTTGTTCATGACGTGGCCGGTGCAACCCCCCCGTGACGCACTCATTGGGAGGTGGCTATTAATTTTTGGCCTCATCCTTCGTGGTGTCCCCTCTACTTTTCTTTTCTGTTTTTGGTCTCTTTTCCTGAAATTTTTACAGACTCAAAAGTTGGTACCCATAGATCAAGGGGAAAATAAACTAGAACCTCAAAAATCATTCATTTCAATCCATTTCCGTGGCATTATCTTGATAATGAAATCATTACTGTATGATATGTAATTTAAATAAATGAAATTTGAAAGCTGAAGAGTTCAAATGAGGGATCGAAAAATTGCGAAGTTCAATTAAGTACCGTGCAAATGATTTAAAACTTTAAGTATACTTTTCTTCAAAATGTCTTATCAGTAAATATCGCTAGCGTTCATAAAGAAAGAGAGTTAAATCTAATTCAAATTACTAATATGTAATGCTTTTTTTATCTAGAAGGTGTCCTCCGCTATCTTTTGTAATCTAAAGAGTATATGAACTCTATTCAATGATGGCAGCACCTTTAAATCTGCCGAATGCTTCATATTATATTACAATAATTAATCTAAATTTATTAGTTAAAGTATTGAGTGATGGGCCAGGCATCTTCTTGTCTCTTTGTAGCTTTATTACTTTCTCTTTTTTGGTTACTCTTTTTTGCTTTTGTTCGATTAGAATTTATCAAATATGATTCTTTGCTTTTTGTTTCGAAAGTTTTGACCGGCTGATAGAAGTCATGATAGACATGGGGTCCCCCGAGACGGTCCAACCCATATCCTTTACTCCATGATCTCCACCCACCATTTTTTTCCTTGAATTCTTTATTATTTCTTAGTTGGCTGAGCGCAAACCAAATGTGAACACTGACTTTTTTTATTTTTTTCTTGTTCTTTGGTCAAAGCGAACGACGTCTTAAAAATGTTAATTCAAACGTAAGATAGAAACATGTCTTGTGTCAAGTAGCTATCATATTCTTCATGATCGTTCACTTATAAAGTTATCGTCCCCACGAAATAAAAAGTTCAAAATTGACATAAATCGATCATCACAACCTTGCCATAGCATTGAAGGTCCTAATTAACATATTCTCAAAATGCTAGATGGACACATTTCATAATTGTATAATCGTACCAGCGATGATGATGCCCCTTCTGCACACTCCTAGTTTCGCGCTTGTCATATTGTCTTCTTGTTCGTCAGAAATGCCATGTTTACTTCATTTCGATTACATTTGATATGATATATATGGTAATGTGTAATTGAGTATTGAAGTTGGCCCACTTATTTAAATGTCCACTTATAGCCCGGCGCATGACTCTACGTACCAAATTCATATACGGATCTTAATATACCTAACATTCTCTTGAGATTGTAATGATTTTGGGCAAAGACATGGTCAAATGTGCCATTTTCCCATTATTATTCAGCTCTCCAGAAACAGTAGACCCAAGATAAACACTTACGTGGAATTTGGATTATGTGGAGTTTTTTTTTTTTTTTTTTTTTTTTTTTTTTTTTTTTTTTTTTTGGTCGGTTGATTATGTGGAGTTGACATTCAAAACTTTGATCAAGGATTTGACTGATTGGTCAACCAATGTATTGGGGTTGAGAATATTCGAGTTTGAATCATAATACAACTCCTAATTAGAGTGAACCTTGAGAACATATCGGGTACTTTGTTTGATGAAATCTGGTCAGATGTACACGAACGTCAACTACTCTGTTGCTCAACACAGAGAGAGCCATAAATCAAAACTACGTTTCGTTCTGCAAAAATTTGTAGGAAATGAAAATGGCAAACACCTTACTTACAAGACCAAACCGTTCTTCCTAAGTTTCTTTTTTTTTTTTTTTGGATGACTCAAGAACTGCCATACAACTGCCAGCCGGCGACATAAACCAAGGTAACCTTAGCACGAGGACCCATCTCCCATGGCACCGCATTGAAATCCGGCAAATACAACCACCGTGACTCGAACCTCCCCTCAACCGGAAGAGCGGGGAACGCCCAAACCAACGCGTCTAAATTTCCCAACAACAATTTACGAAAAACAGCAACCCAACACCCATCCCTCCCTCTCGGACCGAGAAAGAAGAAGAAGAAAAACCTAATTAGAGCAAAGCTTGAGATCATATCGGCTATTGTGTTGATGAAATATCGTTCGATGTACATGAATGTCAGCTACTTTGCTCGACCAGAGGAATAGAGGAGGAGAAATCCATAAATCATCTGCAAAATTATATTTCCTTCCACAACGATTTGTACAAAATTGAAGTAAAAGCCTCTTAATTACATCACCAAACCGTTCTTCTTACGATCTCCAAAAACACTAGTAAGGAAAAACAGCAGCAGCACAACGCCCATCTCTCTCCCTCGTGCTTTGTCACCGAGAAAACTGAGCAGATCTGTTTCTGAGGTGGAGCGAGAAGATGGAGGCAACGGAATGAGCCAATCCCACCACGATCCCCACCTTCACTTGCCCTCTCTTCGGGATGGGACGGCTCGAGATCCTCCGCGACATGCCTCCACCGTTCATCTTGCCGCTCCTTGAAATGGCCATCTCTCTTCTTTCTTCTTCTTCTTCTTGGTGCTTCGAAGGAGCTTTTGGATTTGGAGGTTTGAGAGGAGTGATGATGTGTCGAATAGCTTTAGGGAGCACTTTGCCTTCCCTTGTGGTGAGGAGGGCGATTTATAGAGAAGAGTTTTTTCCAATATGCCCTTTGAGTTTGTAATAATTGAAGTGAGGCCCCTCGTTTTTGGACTGGTCTATTTTGACATGTTTGACCTCGCCCACCGAGTCTCCCGTTGTCTAAATAAATCACTAATTATAATTTTTTTTAAAGAGAGATCAACAAGTACGTAATTGTCACACTTTGACCAAGATGATAGAAAATGAGATTGTTGAATTGAAAATAGCACGCATTTTGATACTATAAGTTTTTGGCGACGGTCAAATTTTGTGGCATGAATCATATAATGAATGGATTCGCAATATAACAAATTTAACAGGATAATTGTTTTTATCAAGGTTCAATGAAGATCTCATATTATAATATTTATCTATATTAATTCCCATGTGATTGAGTTAACTTGATAAGATGGATTTAAGTAAAAATGATGAAGAGAGGGTTGATTTTGTCACATGAATTCAACTGAGTGGACATCATGAAAGATGCCACCCTCCACGCATAATGGAACAATTCAGGTCTCTAATTAATAATGTATATTGTTGTCGTGGGTGTTTGTTTATCAGAATAAGAGACCCGCTTCCGACAATTTATGGGAGCGAATATTCGCCTCATTCATCGTGCCACAATTTTTCATCGCTCATTAATTTTTTTATTTCACATTTTGTTCGTTTAAGTTATCCGGGCAACTTTATTCGAAAATGGCGAGTGGACATCATGAAAGATGCAATTTTTGCACGCATAATGGAATAATTTAGGTCTCTAATCAATTCGTATTGTTCACATCGTTGTTTGTTTATTAGAAAAAGAGCCCTTGCTCTTAACAATTTATGGGAGCAGTTATTCGCATCATTCTTCATTGCGTCACAACTTTTTCGTTGTTCATTAAATCTATTAAGTTTCACATTTCACTCATTTAAGTTAGTATGACAACTTTAATCTTCAAAAATGACGAGTAGCGTCATTGAAATGATAAATTCGCTATTGCATGGCATTTCAAATAATGCTGTGATATTTTTTTCGATTAACATGTCACTAATGTAATTTCAATAAACGAAACTTGAATGTTAAGGAATTCAATGAGTGGTCAATCATGGCAGTCCTTTTTTTCCCAACAAATCAAACAAGAGTAAAATTCCTCCACTGAATTGCCATAACCTATTACATTATAATGTCAACATTGCATTTGCTGATGCTAAAAATCAATTCATAAGTTTAGGCTTCAAACCCAGTAGTCACGCGATGCAAGATGACACTCTTTAGCACTCTTTCTTACGTGCAAACTGGCATGAATTCATTTGGAAAAAGAAAAGTGGGATTGAAGGCTCCCATGATCTTTTGCGAGGAGGAGAGGAGTTCGAATCCCACTGGCCGCACAGGATCTTAAGTATGACGTCGGGATGGTGGGTCATCCGCTAACGTCACCCCGAGTTTACCTCGTTGGCTACTGGCTGTACAGGAGTTCCTGGGTCATCAAAAAAAAAAAAAAAAAACCATGCATCCTCAAAATAAACTGACTCTAATACATATTTAAAAGATCAAATCCGAAAAGGCAAAACACACACCGTCTCTCTCTCTCTCTTTCATATAGTAATTGTGGGATTAACAACATCATAATGGAATAGAATTTTTCAAAAACATGCGGAATTAGAGCAGCTTGCTAATTGGCATTCAATATTTGGTCAAAAAAGCTTACATAACCCACTATGCAAATGCGATACTTTTTTTTCTCATAAAAAAATTACGAATTTTTATATTAATGTATTAAGCTCACGATGCATTGATAGTTAATGCTACATTAGATATATAACCCCTTGAGTTGCCATACTATGATGCGATACCTTGTAAAGGTAAGTACGTAACTTTCTAATGGATTTCTTTCCTTTGACATAATTAGTTTAATTGCCCATGCATATGATATATGCTCGAATTAATTAGAGATTTTCTAGCATGATCGATTAGATAAGTTTATTTTTGCATTGTATAAAGTTTTATCTTGAACACAATTATCATGTCATCATATATTCTACAAATTAGATAGAACAACATTGAACGAATGAAAATATTTATGTGTGATATTTCTTTTACTTTTTGTAATTTAAGGAGCACAAATATTATTCTATGAGGGTGGTACTTTTAAATCTGCCGGACAAAGCAAATTTTTGTACATAAAATAATCTGAATATATTTGGTAAAGCATTGGGTGGGGGCCAGGAATCTCTTTCTTTCCTTATTTATTTATTGCTTCTGTTCGATAATAAAAAATGATCACACATGCTTCTTTGTCTTGCGATGTGCTTCATGAACACGTGGGTTTTTGTTTCGAAAGTTTTTGACCGGTTGATGGAAGTCACGACCGACATGGGGTCTCCTAGACGGACCAAAACTATGATGATTTCGGCCGCTACAAAATTCTTTAATATTTAAATTCGGCATTATGCTGAGGGAAACTCAAAAACGAATAATTTGGTTGGCTAAAAGCCAAACCAAATGTGAACACTGACTTCTTTTTACTTTTCTGTGCTTGGGTTGAAGTGAACAATGTCTTTAAAAATGTCGATTCTAACGCAAGATTGAAACATGTCTTCTTATGTCTAACGCAATCCAGTCAGACACGAGTCAACTTCTTCGATTCAATCTTGTTTAGATGTCCTCATCTAAATGGTGACAACATCATTATGTAGGTTTCATCATGTCTTATTCTGCCTTCAGTAGGTTTCATTAAATGGTGACAACATCATTATGTAGTGGATTTAATTATGTTAAGCCCAACTATGCAAATTCCTCGACTGGTAAATATAATACAAATCCAAGCGCAACGCGGTTATAAAGTCCGACTAAAGAACGCATATATATACATCGATAGACAAACGAAAGTCAACCCAAAAACCTAAGGTGATAGTTTAAGAAAGACCACATCTATATCAAAAAAAAATATATAAATTCAATAAAGACGAGTTGTGACATACCATTGTGACATTAAAGAATTCTCAAATCGTATGAGGTAATGGGAACATAACCTCCGTTCTAATATGATATTTGGAGGGGAAGAACTAGAACCATTCTTTTTTCCACATGATCCATGTGACACTCCACTTAACCTAAGTAATATTGAATTAATAATAGAATCTGAAGCACTCAAAGTTGCTGCCTTTCTCTTTTTTAAGCAGTAAAGTAAAGGGCAGAATCATCGATTAAAAATTGTGAAATAAGAAATTAGACATGCTCTTACCTATAAAATATAAAATGATGGGTGGTTGTGACTTGTGAACACTGATTGAACGAGAAGGATAACGTGTTCAATGAACCTTAGCTGGAATGCTTTGTTTAACTATTTGGTAGGGACATCTCCTCAGTTTGTGTCGGATCGTGTCTGGTGGACAATTAGATTTGGATCTAACCAGGTATAAATTTTAAAATTAAGCCCTACAATTGCCCCTAAATCTGCAGAGTTTTCCTAAAGGCAAACTAATGTATCAATACATAGTAATGCATCAATTTACGATGTCAAATCATTTCTTTCGATTTCTTGTGTGCCCCATCGAGAAAAAAGAGCATGATGGATTTTTGTAGAAAGAGCATCAAGCTGGACCATGGGAAGAAGAAAGTAGATAAATTTTATGCAAATTAATAATGTTCCTACAAATGTGAACGCCACATTTAGCCTGTCCCAATCTCTATTCTTTAGTAAATCGGACAATAATCAAGTCTACTTTTATAATGTTCACTTTGAGTTATGACTCTAAAATATCACTCATGGAATAAAAAGTCTTGGAACTTGCCCAAATTCATCATCAAAACCTTGCCACGGCATCAATGGTCCTAATTAACATATCCGTACAACGCTGGATGGACTCATTTTTTATTTGTAGAATCGTACCACCAGCAATGAAGGCCCTCGCTCGCCCTTTGGTTTCACTGCATCGCCATTTTGGTTTCTTCCCAAGAGAAATGTTACGTTTACCAAGTTTGACTTAAAAATTGATGTGGCAAACTGTAATTGGGTGTTAAAATTGAGCTATTTGTCTGTTCGCTCACGGTCTGCCACATGACTCCATATACCAATTTTATATACCGATCTTAATATACCTTACGGTATTGTTATCAACTGTACAATATACAAGAGAAATAGAGAAGAAGAGAACCACAGATCATCTGCAAAATTATATTTCATTCTACAAAAAGGGGTACAAAATTGAAAAGCGAAACCTCCTATTTACAAGACCAAACCGTTGTCTCCTAATTCTTCCAGAAATACAGCAACAAAACGCCCATCCTCTCTCTCTGGGATTGAGAAAGAAAGAAGCAGAAAACTTATGGTGAGGGCATGATGGTCACTAAGAAAACTAAGCCCGCCTGTTTCTGAGATTGAGAGAGAAGATGGAAGTGAAAGAATGAGCCAATCCCACCACGATTCCAATCTTCACTTGCCCTCTCTTCGGGATCGGACGGCTCGAAATCCTCCGTGACGTGCCCCCGTTGATCTTGCGACTCCTTGAAATCGCCATCTCTTCTTCTTCTTCTTCTTCCTCCTCTTGGCGCTTCGAATGAATCCTCTGAAGATGAAACGAAAGCTCTGAAGAAGCCCTAGCGATTTGGAGTTTGAGAGGAGCTTATGTGTTGGAAAAGCTCGAGCAGGGCACTTGCCTTTCTTTGTGGAGACGGATTGTTATATAGACAACGACTTTTTCCAATAGGCCCTTCAAATTCATCATAATTGAAGTGAGGCCCCCTTTGAATTTGGACTTGTCTACTTTGACCCTTTTCGCCTAGCCCACCAATAATTAAACGGAGAGCGTTATCTTAGTAAATCCAATACGTAATCAAGTACGTAAATGTCTCACTACCGTCATCTTAGTAAATCCAATACGTAATCAAGTACGTAAATGTCTCACTATGATTAAATACGTGTCACACTACAATTATTCATGCTAAAGTTTTTGTCTCCCCGAGACAACAACAACAAAAATTTTGATACTATCAGACAACTTTTGATGGGCATATTTTTTAAATGACTTAAATGAATAGAGTTAACCATATAACAAATACGTGGACTGTACTCTGATAAATTCAGTCAAGATCTCTTATTTATATTCAAATATCGATTATCATGTGATTGAATTGGGTTAATAAGATGGATTATGTTTAAAGAAAATATAAAGGGGGGGAGGGGCGATTTTGTCACGTAAAATTTAAGTAAGTGGAGATCGCCAAAAGGTGCCAATATCGCACGCACTACGGAGTGATTCATGTCTCCAATGAATTCGTGTTTATTCACGTGGGGGATTGTTCATCAGATATCGAAAGAGCTTTTGACGGGACAGGTGCACCCCCCCCCGGGCAACGCATCGGAGGTGACCATCGGCCTCATTCTTTGCGGCGTCTCCTTTATATGTCTTGTCTTCTATTCACAATCGTTTAAATTTCTTGATTTTCGAATTTAATTAGATTTTATTATTCCATTGGTTTGGATCATTGAAAACGATAACGTGACGTTATGTCAATGATAAAATCATTGCTACATAGAGCAAGTGAAAGATGAAGCACTAAATTAAGCGTTATATGCAAAATTTAAAATTTCAGGTATACTTTCTCAATGATGACCGGTTAGTGCCTTGAAGTGTTGCATCATGTTACTCGTACGGAGGCTACGTCATCTAGATTTTGTAGGATTATCAATTGTAATAGCCAACCTTATCCTATTTAAGGGGAGATTAAATTCCTTCAGAAATGGAGCCAATTTCTACATATTTCATATTCAAGGAGAAATCAAGATATGGATTTTGATTCTACATGAAATAAAATTCCTCAAAAAGGCACAAATAACCTAGCTAAATCATTATTGAGACATTATTTCCCTATCTATATGACCACAAAATATGGAAATATAAATATGCTACTTTGTCCCCCAAAAAAAAAGTATATAATCATAGAGCCATCAAAGTCTCAATTTCATTGTAGATAACAATCAATCACCATCACCGGTTGTTGGTTACAGAGTCTAGTAGCTATGTTGACCACCTATCACTACGGTTGTAGGTAAATAATTTTTTTTTTTTTTGGTAAATTTTGTAGGTAAATAATTACTTTCCAAAAATGCCAAAATATCTTGTCATCCATTTAATAGAAAACGAAACTTAATCCAATGACTTGGACTACTTGAATGAGAATTCCCTTTGAGGATATTTTTCCACGAAACCAAAAAGAGGCCTAAAAAGTGCAAAATAGCCATCGGATGAAATATTCGGTACTTGGTCCAACAACGTCTGCTGGGTCTACTGCTTGGCATTAATTCTACGCAGTAAAATCTTGCAAGTCAAGACAAAATTGAAGCGATGGGCTGATTGACCCGAAACCGTATTTTTGTTTTGTTATTTTGCCTTGTGGAAACGTTGGTAATGTCGCTATTTCCAAGATACTCGAATTTTCGATTCGAATAATATTTGAGTAAAATATACGTAAAACTCGAATTTTTTATTCAGATTTTCCAAATATGTGTATGTAAATATTTCCGTTCTAATTAATCGGATACATGTCATTCACTAATGAGGTAATTCAAAAGATTGTTGCCGCTATCACAAACAATAATCGAGTGGAAATAATGAGAATTAATAGAAAAATCGGCCTTTATTTCTTTAAAATTTAATAGAAAAATATCGAGTATCCAAAATCCTATTTACGGGAACAAATAGCACCTATACTACATATCCCCAAGATAAATATGAAATGAAGAATAGACATGAAAAGCCATCTCCCTCCCAAGAAAACAGAAGAAACAAAAAAATTGAAAAAATATGGTGAAAGTTTGGTCACTGAGAAACCTAAGAACCAGCACATCTGTTTCTGGGATTAAAAGAGAAGATGGAAGATAAGCGATGGGCCAGCGCCGCCGCGATCGCCACCTTCACTCGACCTCGCTTCGGGATCAAACGGCTAGGAATCCTCCGTGATGAACGTCCGCCGTCGATCTTGGCACTCCTTGGAACCGCCCCCATATCTTTCTTCTTCTTTGATTTCCTGGTGTTTTGTTCCTCTAGAGATGAAATGGAAGCTTTGAACAAGTTCTTGGACTTGGAGCTTGAGAGGCGTGATGTTTGAAAAGCTTGGTAGTGACAAGTTATATATAAAGCACAAAATTTTTGCAGCACGCCCTTCAAATTCATTATTATTGAAATGAGGTCCTTCTGCTTTTTAAACTTCTCTTTTCGACATTCGTTACCTTTTCGCCAACTCTTTCATTTTTTTATAGATCCAAAATGCCTGCGTATTGACCCACGTAAATGTTTGAATTGGGATTTTAGCTCCGGTATATGAGATGTGGTGGGAATCCTCTCTTTTCACTTTGATGCGACATTGGATAGTGAGTTTAGTTTAGGCCATGACGACTGTATCTCCAGACGACCTTTTTTAAGTTGATGCTAACCGTCTAATTGAAAAGTTTAAGAAATAACTGAGCCGGTTATGTCTAAACTCTAGATTGGACCTTAGGAATCATGGTGATCGAGAGTTCAGGTTCCGACGAGGAGAACCTTTAAGGGAAATTGCTATAATCATATGAGATTAATTAACTATGTCACAATAAGAAGCGTGGATACAATGTCAACATAAAGGAGAAAAATAGGATATATTTAGTTTCCATTTGTTTCACGAAAAATGAATGATTTAAAGAACATTTTTAAAAATAATAATAATAATTGCTTGAATCACTTAGGAAATAAATGAACGAAATTTTTTTTTATCATACACAAAAAATTTTAGGCATAAACTGTTATTGCTAATGAAAATATTATCCAGTGACTAATTATTTCAAGTAATACAAACGATCATCCACATGGCCATTATTAGGTGTCACTCAAATATGGGCTAACTCATCTTCTTGATGAAAATAGCCTATACTTTATGGTTAATGAAGTTCAAAAAAAAAAAAAAGAGCATAATGCATGACAAATGAAGTTAAGAAATCTAGCAAATGTTATTTTGGCCAAGAAGAGTGAGTTAGTCCATGTTTGAGTAACACTTAATGATTGTGCAAATGGAAAAACTGATGACTATGCGTTAGAACTTAGAAGTAAAAGTTCAGGAATATCCGTTACTTCTCAAAGTCCGGGGGCTGTTGCTTAATGGCGCCAAAGTTAATGAGGATAAACGTGTAACTTTCCAAATTTCATGGACCATGGCGCATCAGTATCAAAGGTTTAGGGGGTTTAAGCAACAACTCGAAAGATTAAGATTACAAAATCAAATCTGTGTACCCCGTGAAAATTTCAAAAGCAGTGGATCCAGGACACTTCATTTCTGTAGATAGACAACAACTTCTGTGTTTTTTTATCTTGCAGCATCATTTGCTCCACTGGATGGAATAAAGAAAAGAAAGCAAAGACAACTACGGAATTGACTAAGTGGAGATTATAAAGATGGCACTTTAGCAAATCATGATGTTAAAGGAGGCACCCAAGTTCTTAAGAAGATGCTGTAAGCCTGTAACCCAATTCAGGCCTTTTAGCCGTGTGCTTCACATGGGGAATTTGGTTTAATAAGTAAAAAAGCAAGGATGACGTATAGCAGATGCAAAGGTCCCTAACTTCATTATATTCAATGTCACTTGTGCGTTTAATTCTCTACCGTGTTTTGGTCATTGTTCTTGGAAGCTTTTTCAATTCCCATATGGGTGATTAGAGTTAATTCTTCTTTATGTTTATTAGCTTTTCAAAGTTAAAAAGCAAGATTTGATGGTGTTTAGATATTAGTTAGTGTCTATCGAATATTTCACTTTTCACATAGAAGATGATACATGGCAATTAAGTTATTCATATTGGTCACTAGATTTCTCTATTTTAGAAGGTTTGATACCATTGATTAGTAATTTCATCATCCGAAGTGTAACTTTTGAAGGTTGGAAATATGTTCTAAAAAAAAGTTGAAAACTTTTAGTAACTTTAATGTATGGTGCAAATATGGAGTTTCACAAGGTTTGACATGCCAGTTTGCAAGCTTTACCGTGTAATTTGTTGAAACATAATCCAAAGAAAGTCAATTGTTTGTTGTAATCAAAACATCAATTTAAAGAAGACGATAACAGCTTTATAATATCATTCTTTTTATGTAAACTTACAAATCTTAGAGAAGAAGAAAATAAGATATTACTGGAAAAATAACATAAAATTGAAGGTGAGGTACGAATATCTAAATCTCCTTAAGGCAATTAGTTCCTGCCAATGGTGCTCCACAGACTCACGAACCATACCTCTCAAGATACACCTCAAACCTATTTGGATTAACACTATGCAAACAAGACTCAGTCGAACCGTTCAATTAAACCAACACACCCAAAAAAATCAGAAGAGTAGAGTAGTATTTCAAATCTCTTTTGAAATCGTTGTCTCGAATTATACTGTCGAAAAACCTTTTAATGAAGCTATATGCTCTTATTTATTTATAGAGCTTTAAAGTTTATGTACATAAGAGATACATGAATTAAATAGACGCATGTATCCAAGAAATTCATGAATTAAGAGATACATGAATCCAAAAGATTCGTGAACTCAATAAATATATGAATTAAAATATAGTTAAATCTAAGAAATTCATGAATTCAATAAATATGTAAACAGAAAAGACGTATCTTAATTTGTTGGCTTTCGTTGATCCATTAACCATAATTATAACATAATTTATTTTTGATGTAGCAAAATCTCTAATGTTAGGGCTACACCAGCAAAAAATGGCGGTAGACAAAGAGTGGTGGTAAACAAGTGAGCGCACGAGCAATTGCAAAGGACGAGACGAACTCAACACTAGTGCTGGGATGGTGGTCATGATGGTTGCCATTGTCTGAGGTGGTGGATGGTAGGGGTGTGTAATCGAACCAAGTATACCCAGTTCCCAGACCGGCCCACCTAGAAAATAGGGTCAGGAACCGATTCCCGTTGAAACCGATGCGGGAACCGATTCCCAAAATTTGAAACTGGTTTAAACCGGTCCAGGAACAAGTTCTAAGTGATACCCACCTGAAAATTGATTTCTGGATCGATTTTGGAGCCGGTTTTTTGATCGGTTTTGTAAGTAGAGGTCTAAAACCTTCTCTTTTTTTCCCTCGATTTCTATTCTTACTCCCGCAATCACATGATGTTTTTCCTCTTAGCTCTTTCAAACATGCACGACACTCCTCCTTTGTCATTCATCTTCCTCACTTGCTTACCTCCCTCACTGGCTCCCTCTCGTACCGTCCAATAGACGAACGATGTTCGTCGCTGCCAAATTCTTGTTTATCACATGGATTGGCTCGCCTAATTTCTTTTTTGTAGGAGGAGTTATGCTTGCATAAATGAGTAGTTTCATGTAGTAGTTGTGGGAATAAAACTAATATTAGACCCATGTTTGTTGCTAATTCTTTGCCTTATGATTTTATTTATTATAATTAGCCTTGTGAATCCTTAATTGTTCATTTAGTCAAAAATTTCATGTATTTATTTATTACAAGTGCTTAATGTTTCAATACAAATTATGAGAATTACATTATTTTCTCGTGTATTAATATAAAATTTGAAATCGTATAGGATATCGAAATATTGCAAAACAGGTTCCAGTGGAAATAGGATCGAACAGAGTTGACCCTAGAACTGGATCGGAAAAACATGATGGGTTGGGTACAGGTCTAATACAAACAAAGTCGGGTATAAGGTCTAGAAAAGAGGAACCAGTTGTAACAGTTATAACAGGGTCGAGTACAGGGTTTAGGTCTAGACCCTACCTACCTCGGACCTGATCAACCCTAGTGGGTGGCACATGGCGGCAAAGGGGCTGAGGGCGGCGGTTGGGTCGGGTAGAGAGAGAAAAGAGGGGAAGGTTTAGTTGGGGCCTTGGATTTTGTGGGAAAATTATTAGGTGTGGTGAGAACCGAAATAACTTCTGCTTGTATTCACGTGGAGGAGTGATTGCACTTTCCATGGAACTCTTTTGCTTGGAGATCCCCCTCTAATGTGTTCTCACTCTACACTTTTCCTTCCACGAGTCAAAGACGGAATTTTCTGAAAGTTCAGTCAAAAGAACCTTTCTAGATCGCAATTGACTCACCTTAATAATGAAGTTGGTGTAACTTTACAACAGGAACGAGAAACCAGGTTATAACAATATGACATGACTTGCTATGTCAATCAAATCAGATGTTACCACTACAAAGATAGATGTGTTTATTTTTTATTAAGTTTACATTAGTATAATGCTTGACTATGTTCAGTGATATCGTATTACAGTCACCTGGTATCACCTTTAGCTAAAAAGTTGTATCTAGAAATGAGTTGCATATATTTGGGAGAAAGATACTAGAAGTGTTAAAAGTTATGTACTCACTTTAATACCAAAAGTTTTTTCAGATCACTTTAGTGTCACCATTTAGAAAAATGATCACTTAAGTATCAACTCCGATCTGAGTCATCAAAAATTTGATGTCACTATATTTTACTAATTTCTCAGTCCTACGCAGCTCACCGGCATGCTCAGTCAACATATAACCCCTAAAAAGTTATATATGGTAATCATTTGAGTACCAAATTTAATTTAAATTGATGACTCAAATGCCAATTGTTGTTAAAAAAACAATTACTTTAGTGCCAAGCACGCTATGTGAAAATGTCTCGTGGATTGGATTTTTTAATAATATGTCAAATCATATAAAAATTTTAATTATAAAAGTCACGCATTATTTTTTTGCTAGGATTTTTTCTATTGGCACTTGAGTAAATATATTTTCTTTGATTTGGCACTTAAATGATATGGTGAAATATTTTAGCTTTAAGATAAGTATCATGCATTATTTTTGACACTTATAGCATCATTTTGCTCATAGGTGTTTATCATTGTATGCTTATGATCAAAAGTAGTATTATAATGGGTATGGGTAAGCATCAATCTAGGGTCAACCCTAGACCAATCCTGGATCGGCCCAACCCTGCCAATCTTGATCCAGTTTCTAGGGAGATCGGGTCGGTCCTTGGTCTTGGGATTCCTGGACCAGCACTGTGCGGGTTGGTCCTCGGTCTTGGGAGTTTAGGGTCGGTCCAACTCGAACCAACCCTAATTATAAATATTATATATTATATATTATATATAATTTTTTTATATATAAAAAAATTTAAAATAAACGACGTCAACAACATTAAATAACTCCTTAATGATAAGTTCAAGTAATTTTACACTATTTTTTAATAACTTAGATCTTTTAATGTCTTTTACTACGTCAACATTCATAATTTACAAAGGAGGAAAATGTTTTTGTGAGGAGTCCTCACAACGTTCAAAAATGGCATAAATAGCTCCTCACAACATCCTCCTCTAGTACTCGTTCTCTTCTGTCTTATATGTCATCTTAGTCTTCAATTTGCTAAAATCGAAATAAACAACTCCTCCACTTGCCACTCAACACTCATCTCACTTGCTTTGAGTCACTTGTGCTGCTCGCCACTTGATGCTCACCTGGCTTGTTGTTCCTTGCTCTGACGCTTGACACTCACCCCTACTCGATGCTCATCACTTGTCTCTCTTAGGTGACTTTGCTCGTCATTGAACCCATTGGCTATATATAAAAACTAAACGAATTCCTATTGGGCTATTTCGTACAGCCAAGTCTCACCAAGCGCAAGCATATAATTTCATTGGGCCAGCCAACCATTTGGATCAAGGCCCATGGATTCAATCACCTTCCTTTATTGGAAGATCCAAAAATTAATAGCCCACAAAAATACCGAAAGCATATCTCATATGCCGTCAATTATTCTTGTGCTCTTACTTATAATAAAAGAAATCAACATTTTTTTTCCAAAAAAGCGAATCCTCAATTCCTGAATTCTCACACCGACACTACGGACTTGAAACCAATCAAAAACCAAATATTAAAGTCACTATGTTTTCTTTTTTAATTTTAGTTTTTACTCCTATAGAAATTAGCTTTGTGGAGGAGAGAAATTTCAAGAAACCTAGTTCTTTTTTATATTTTCGAGCAAATTTACGAAATAACTGTCAAGTAGAATCTAGAAAGATTTCAAATTAAACCTCTTTTTTAACACAATTACATGTTTATGAACTTTAATACTTGTTGTGTACATCACTATCAAATTCTATCTTATCAGTTGTTTTTATATTTAAGGGATAAGCAGATGCAAAAATAAAAAATAAAATAAAATAAGAAAACCTCTTTAAAGATTTTCCAAAACAAAATCACAGTTGCATTTCCCAACATGAAGCTTTAAAAGATGAGATTTAATTAAAGCAAAATTTCTCATATGCCAGTAAAATTTCATTCATTTGCGATTGACAAATATTTGTATCATTCATGGAGTATTTTACGAAAACAATACCAAAATGCTTCACGTGCATAACTTTTACATATCAATGTCTTTAATGTATATCAGAAACTCCTACAAAGTCATAAATGCTCAGGTAAAAGTGGCTCGCCAATAATAAGGAAAAAACAAAAATTCTTTGACATAGTAAATCAATGGACTTGATATATTTTTTTTAGACTAAGAAATTGAAAAATAACAAGCTCGCTAAAGGAGTAAACTTCTGACATGGAAGGGACGAAAAATAAATGAGATGCCATAATAGCAATGATGGAGAAAAGACTATTTTTTTTTCTTTTCTTGTTAGCAATAAGTTTAAATTTTTCTGAAAACCATAAAAAGAAAATACTAAGCTAAAGGAGACTATGCAAAAAAAGGAAACCATTAAGGACGATCTTGTCTATCTAGTAAAATAAGAGTGGATTTAGTTGTATAGAACGCAAAAATAACCCTACCCAATTCGAGACATAGTAAATCAATGGACTTGATATATTTTTTTTAGACTAATGGAATTGAAAAATAACAAGCTCGCTAGAGGAGTAAACTTCTGACATGGAAGGGATGAAAAATAAATGAGTTGCCATCATAGCAATGATGGAGAAAGGACTATTTTTTTTTTTGTTCTTTTCTTGATAGCAATAAGTTTAAATTTCACTGAAAACCATAAAAAGAAATAACTAAGCTAAAGGAGACTATGCAAAAAAAAAAAAAAAAAAAGGAAACCATTAAGGACGATCTTGTCTATCTAGTAAAATAAGAGTGGATTTAGTCGTGTAGAAGGCAAAAATAGCCCTACCCAATTCGAGTCACTGGACGCTCCACGTCTCGACTTGTAAATTTTTTTGGATAGGAGTTTTATATACTCCATAAACAAAAACAAAATAACGGCTTCCTGTCAAGATCCATCAATGCAAAATTGATTCATTTTGGCCCCCACGCGTTTTCGTGTCCAGATGAGTGAACCGCGCCTGCGCTCGCTCTTCCTCGACGAGTAAATTGATGACCTTTTGCCTATATAAATACGTATGGGCAGGCACCAGAGACGTACACCAGACATTCAAGAAGAGATCTTCACGAGATCGCCCCGGCCCGGCAGCACGGCTCCGCCGGAGCGCCAACTCAATGTGAGCCCCTCTCGGTACAAGCCGGCTCAGAGTTTGATTTCCCAACGCAGGGCTTGTATTGCCTTGGACACCAAAAGTGATCAAATTGTCAATATGGATAAGCATGTGACTAGAGCGTGATTATTATCAAGCATATGCTCGAGGATCAATATCAATAACGACGCACATCAATTATTATTGGCGATCAATTGTCGCCGTATGTATGGCTGACGATGGTTGAGAAAGATATCGATTAATGAGATTGCCAAGCTATCAAGGCGTCAAGAGAAAGTAAAACGCGTGGTGAGTCTTAGATGGCAGTTTCAAGAGGAAGTTGTTGGAAATACAAAGTGATTGAGGTCACAAAGCAATAGGACAAACGTTTTCAAAGGAACATTCAAGGAACAAGATCATGGCATTGTGAATGCACGGGCATAAAACCTTCAGAGATGGAGGAACATAGATACAAATGCACTGCTCACTGCTCAGGAGCAGTTATGGCACTGTCACTGTGAATACTACCGATCATCTACTAAAAGTCATCTGACACAAATTAAAGACATTTATTATCTTTTTAGTTATCTTTACTTTCCTATCCTGTACTTTTATCTTTTTGACTCGTATTGTTAATTAAATTCCGACATGTTTCGTAGCTGTAATTCTTAGATCCACGTTCGATAAAATTCTAATGTGTATCTTTTTCATGGGTGTCCCATTGTCAATTAAATTATGACATAGCATTTTTGCGTTTTCAATCTCTGTTGTCAGTTAAATTCCTGTATAGTTGTTTAAGTTTGGTTCCATTATAGAGTCTGTATTTTTCATGCCCTATCTCGATTAAATTCTGGCACGATTTGTATTTGTACAATTCTATTTGAATTAGTGTTGTTGATTTCCTTATTACTTGTGATTTTTTCGTCTAGGGTCGGCGCAAAACCTGTCTCCTCCAAATAAATCCGATGAATAGATTGTCGATGGAAGATATTTTGTCACGGGAGAAATTGCGACAAAACAATAGGATATTCATCTTGAAACATTAAAAAGACTGTTGCCCTAGTTGTGTTTGGGCCAAATTCATTGGGAATTACCATATTGGGGTGTAGGACCTAAAGTTAATGCCTCAACCACCGTCTGTGATGCGGCAACCCCTAAGTAGTCATGACTCTTGCGGTCTCAAGTGACAGCAACCGTCCTCTCTCTGTGTGCACACAGAGGTTTCAGATTTCAAAGCGCCCTGCACCATGAGATGGTAATGAGCCTAGGCAGTGGCTGCAACCACAAGATACAGCCCGCTTTCTCTACCGTTTAAAAGAAAATAGGAGGATACTCTTGAATTTCGAACAAGAATACAAGGACCATCGTTGGTGTCATTCCTTAAATCAAGTGAAGATCATATTCAAAAGTAACGAGCGAGACTAGGACGAATCATTCAGTGGGGAAAGTACTCTTCTACTTCGGTTTAAGATCGTCCTTGCTTTATCCGCTAAATCCATGAAAAGGAGATAAGCTGAGTGATTGGACCTAAGCAGGTCCTTAAAATGCTCTAACCACCAAGAAAGTCCGGATAGAGGCTGAGTTGAGCCTCGATAAAAGTTTCAACCCCATTACTCTTCCCGTCCACAACCCCCTTCGGGGGTAGGAGGGCAGCCTAGATCCCCGCAACGCCTTCTCCCCTGAAACACGGGGGCGTGGTACAGGGAAATGAAAGGTCCGGGAAGAAACCCCCGGTTAAGACTAGGACGAATCATTCAGTAGGGAAAGTACTCTTCTACTTCGGTTTAACATCGTCCTTGATTTATCCGCTAAATCCAAGAAAAGGAGATAAAGCCGAGTGCTTAAGTACACTGATTAGATCCGACAGATGCCATAATCGAATCAGTGCACGTGGACCGCATAGTTTGTGTACTTGTACGAAGGATAGTCGAGCCACGAAGGTTCAACCACTTCATGCTATAATAATAATAATGATTATGATGATGATGGTGATGGTGATGATAATCCCAGGTTATGTCCTTTCTTTACCCTAAAGTGGGGTGGGTTGGATCGTGCAAAGTTGTCGTGCTGGCTGTGTAACAGCAAATTCTGAAAAAGTTCCATCTCGATGCGAGCCGATTCGGAGTTGATTTCTGGACGTCGGGCTCAGATCGCCGCACTCTACAAAGATCGGTCTCCTACTCTCGCTCTCTCTCTTGTTCATTTAAAAGAATTATAGTGCGTTTTGAAATGTATTTGCAGCCAAAAACGACCAAGTTGTCAATATGGATAAGCACGTGACTAGAGCATAATGCATATTGTCAAGCACGCGACCCATAATTGACACCCACAGGGATTGATATCAATAGCGATGCACATAAATCTTCACTACCGATCAATATTGTCGATATACAGTGACGTAGGACTGATGACAGTCGACAAGGGTATCGATTAATGAGAGCAATGCATAGGTTAAATATCAAGTTCAATTATACCAAGTTGTTGGAAAAACAAAATGATCGACGCCATGGAGCAATGGGAGACATTTTCAAAGGAACGATCGTTTAGGGAAAAACATCATGGCATCGTGAAGGTATAGGCACAAAATTTTCAGAGATGGAGGAACATGAATACAACTGTTAAACAAAACCACTCAAGAACAATTATAGCACAATCACTATAAATACCATCAATCATCAAATGAATACCCTTTGGCACAAATCAAACAAATTTACAGTGTTTCAGCTATCATTACTTTCCCGCATTGAATTTTATTTTTAGACTCATGTCATTGAATAAATTCCAACATGTTTATTAATTATAACTCTTAGATCCACGTTGTTGATTAAATTCCGACATAATATTTTTGCATTCTCAAATTTTATCGTCGATTAAATTTTGACATAGTTTGTTTACGTTCAGTGTCATTGTAGAGTCTATATTTTCCAGGTCCTACCATCGATTAAATTCCTATGGGGAATCAGGACAGAACCTATCCCTTCAAATAAAAACCATAAAACGATTCTTACTGAAATGTATTTCGTGGAGAAATAAATTCCGACGAAACAAGGGATATTCATTTGATGTGAGTTGAATGCCTTAAAAAAGATGTTGACCCAGATTTTGCCAGACCAAATTAATTGGGATTCCCATTTTGGGATGTAGCACATAAAATTAATGCCTCAACCACCTTGCAAGATGGGACCGCTACCACCCCAAGTGGTCATATGACTCTTGCGGTCTCAAGCGACGGCGATTTCATAGCGTGCTGCCGCCATGAGGTGGTCATGAGCCTCGGCAATGGTTGCAATCGCAAGGTAAAGCTAGCTGCTCACTCTAAAAAAATTCATGAACCATTTTGAAAAGAAAAATACGGGGCACTTTTGAATTTCGAACAAGAACACAGGGACCATCAATGGTGTCATCCCTCAAATCAGGTGAAGATCATTTTCCAAAATAACTACAAAGACGGGGACGAATTGTTTAGCAGGGAAAGAACTCTTCTAGTTCGGTTTAAAGATAGTTGATACTTCATCAGCCAAATCCCGGAGGAAATATGTTGAGTGGTTAAGTATTTTGGTAGATCCTATGTTCAGATCAATGCACGTGGATCGCATAATTTGTGAACTTCTGCGAAGGATAGTCGAGACACAAAATTTCAACCACTCCATGTTATAATAATGATGATGATGATGATATTAATAATAATAATAATAATAATCCCGGTTCATGTCCTCCTTTCTTTTTCCCTAGAGCGGGCTGTGTTGGATGGTGCAAAGTTATCGTAATGGCTATGTAGCTGCAAATTCTGAAAAAGTTCCACCAAAACTGAATAATAATAATAATAATAATATAGGCAAAAAAGAAGCCTGCCGCCACGTGAAAATGGGGTCTAAAACTTTTGACCACACGTACATAGAAAATGCCACGGTCAACACAAATGACTCCTCGAACATCTTGAACCATATCATACATGTTACTTTTTCGGACAATGATTCACAAATTATGGGAAAAAAAAAATTTACCACATTATCCACGTAATATTATGCCAATTTTTCAACCGTTAATACAACTTCGAATAAAAGACCTAAAAAAAACCAAGCATCTCGACAGTATTGTCATGAAATCTGGGCCCCATTAAATCCACTCAAGAAATAGATCCATCATATCACCCATCATGCCCCCAAAATCACCCACCACCCCTAGCTATATCCTTTTTGCTCCACTATATATATCTTTTTCCTTGATTTTCAACCACAAAATAGTGCATCAAGAACCAAAGTCTCCTCACGAATTAAAAAATAATAATAATAATAATAATAATAATAATCAAATGAAGAAAACCCGTATGTTAATATGCCAGCACACCATTTATTGATAATGACCATATTTTGCTAAACCTTCAAAAACCAGAGTAGTAGAACTATAGAGTCAACTGATCCCAGCCAAGCAGTTTACATTACAAAACAAAGGATCAAAACGATCACATACATAGCATATGCCATAGCATATATAGAGAGTATTACTAGGAAACCTCCCTCTTAATACATATCTTACCTCACTCACTTTTTAACAGTAAGCAATACACTTCTTCTTGCAATCCATGGTGCAGCCGCCGCCGCCGCCGCCGGAGCCATAACCCTTCCCGGAGCGGCTGTAGGAGGTGAAGCACTTGGCCGGGCACGTCAGCTTCTTCTTGTAGCACGGGCCCTTGTCCTTGCACACCACGGTGGGCCTGATCACGCCTCCCTTGGAGTACCCCCCGCCCGGGCCGCCGTATCCGGCCCCGTACCCGCCGCCGACCCCGCTGCCCCACCCGTTCGCGAGCCCGGGTATGTCCCCGAAGCCGCCGCCGCCCGGCCCGAAGAACCCGCCGGGGCCGTTGTCATTCTTGGCCCCCTTTTCCTTGGAGGACTTTCGGTCGGGCCCGAACGAGTCGGGCCGGGCCGAGGCGAGGGAGATGGTGGAGATGAGCAGCAAGGAGATGGCCAGGAGGGAGATGGCGGCGTTGATGGTGGCGGTGGCGGTGGCGGTGGTGGTTTTGTTCTTCATTGCGTTGGAGAGATTTTGGGTGTGAATTGGTGTGGAATTGATGAGAGGAAATGGGCGATTGCTCTGAGGGAATATTTAAGTGGGGGCAGATGGTGGAAGAGGGGGGAAGAAAAAGTTAAAAAGGAGCATTTAATGGTGGCTGTGAGTTGGAGGACGGTTGAGGGGACTGGCATTGACAATAGGGTAGGTCGTGCACACTTATTAAGTTCATTTACTGTTATTACATGAGACGTACTCACCGGCAATTAATTATAGAGATAACTTTTTTACATGTTTTTTTTTGTTTAACTTTCTTATATGATGAATTGTTTTATAGAGATAAAATGTTAGAATGATCGACATAAATGATTACCAAAATTTGATTTAATGCGTAACTAAATTTTAGTTCGATGTGTAATGTCTTCTCTAAACTATTAATTTGATTTAATGTGATTCTTAGAATTTTTTGTCGATGTTTTCCCTAAATTTGAATTAATGAAATGATAACATTAAATATTTTCATATAGTTAGGAGTTTAAATTGATTATGTATCAAAAGTTGATGAATTACATTAAATAAATAAAAGTAGTTCATGGACCATCATAGTTTATTGACTAATTTTCAAAAGAGATTATTTGTGTCATTTTCTCTAGAAAAGGTTACGAAATTTTAATGAAATATATCAAGTTATAATCAGGAAATAAGTATTACCTTATAGGGGAAAAAAAGTTTATTTAAACAAAGTGGTGACGTGAAAGATAATTCATTCCTTTTTTGTCAAAAGTTATTGATTTTGAGGACTAACAATAAGAGATAATACCTTTTAAGGGTTTAAATGAAAGAAAAAAAAACTCTAATGCTTCTTTTAAAAAAAAATAATTAAGATTAGGATGCACCAACCAGTTAAGACTAGATTGCATTAGGCCTTTTGGTGCAACTTTCCCTTTTCTTTCACATATGACTCTTTACCGAAAGGAGTGAAAAAGGGACGTGTACTCTTTTCTAAAGATAGAAAAATCCTTTTTTGATGGATTAACTCGTATAATTACATGCCATAATCGTGTTGTGTTGAATTTCGGTTTACTATAAACGTGACATGTTTGTTTATTCTAAATAACATATAACTTGATTACAAACAATACATTTAAATGTTTTACAACACATATGTCTAGTGGATTACATGACACAATATATTTAACATGTTTTAGATATAATCTTGTACATACACATGCAACTATTCGATTAAGAAAATCTTGACTAGGCATAATTCACCGTTACTATATGGCAATGGGAAGATGGGGAGTTTAAAACTTCCCTCCTCCAGATAAGGTGGTTTATGGGTTTATGGATTTTTCCCAGATGGGTCCATTAGGAGCCTGGAGTCAAGCTCCAGGAAGCTCCAAAATTCAGGAATACAACTGGCAGATAAAAAAACAAAAGAATTTCGTTTTTGATTTCGAACTTTTTTCTCATCATAATGTTGGGAAGTACTTGAAAGGATATGAACAAGAGAAACCAATCTCCAAATCCTCATGTGTACCGATTTTAAAAAGTGAAGGATTTTAAGGATCTCTCTCTCTCTCTCTCTCTCTCTCTCTCTCTCTCTCTCTCTCTCTCTTCTCAGAATTATCTTGCCTCCTTTGTCACCAACATGGGGCCCCGCAAACATGGACCTTCAATTGATTGTGTCATTAACGCACAAAAACTTTTTTTTTTTTACCGAGGAACCGCACAAAAACTTTCTTCTTTTTTTTATCGGGAACCGCCAAAAATCAATTTTCAGGGATCACACGACCCTCCAATACTCGATGGCACCGTCGCCGCTCGCCTGGCCATTATTTAGACATAAACCTCGGGGAGGTTAGCCTAGAACCCCCATTTCAGATACTTTAGCAATAAAATGGTTCAAACCCTCGACCTCTACAACAAGGAAAAGAACTCATATCAATTGTTGCCTGTGGTTGAGTACAAAAACTTTCTCTATACATACCCATAAGAAATATTTGGATTTTCAAAACAATGATCACATGCAGTACAAAAAAGAAAAGTGTTTTTTTTTTTTTTAATTCCATTGATTAATAATAAGGGATAGGCAGGTAGTCCCTATCAGTTATTATTGTAAAGTGAAAAATCATAATCATGGGTTATGCGCCCCTACCCTAGAGCTTAGACAAGTAAAATACATAGATGCTCACATAAATTATCAAGTCTTTGGCTACTATATTAGGATGCACTTATTTTAAGAAAAATGAATTATTTGAAAAACATCTTCTTAAAATCAATCGCTTATATAGCTCAAAATAATTATTCGATCAAGATATTTTTATTATCAATAATAATTATGTCTAAACATTTTTGCCAATGATGAAAATATTTCTTTATTATTCATTTTTGTAAGTCATACAAATAATTATTTTTAAGAAAATATTTTTTAAAATATCTATTGTTTTTGTCTCGGAAATAAACGCATCTCTCGGATATCAATAGTCTTCGTGTGAGAAGTCCAAGCGGGCCTCTTCAATTGACATTTGGGGAGCATTAAAGGCTTTAATTTGACTTTGAAGATGATCATTGAGATCTGGGGTTTGGACGGCCCGGGAGATTAATGAAGCCCCATCGCAACGTGTCCGAAGCATTAATTGCATCAAATTAATATTTTCACATGTTTCCATCACCCAACGAGTATCAAGTTTTGCTCGTGCATTTAAGTGTTTTTCCTTTGTTCTAACAGGACAATTTTTGTACAAAATCATTGGATTGTACACTCTCGTCCTCCCCTCATCATGGATTTATGCATTCATTTCATATGGAGCTTGCTTCGATTCACGACATGGTGAAAGTTCGTGTTAAGTTGAATGTGCATTTGACATCGAGAACGTGGTGTAAGGCGAAATGATTTAATATATCTTAATTAACTTATAAGCCATTGATGCTTAACTTCCTCTTAGCAATCTCCTTGTATTCCTTTGACTGTGTTTTACATGTATCTAAAGATTTCCCAACCTTACTTGTATTTGCCTTAAAAGTGTAGTATTCAAATCTGAACAATACATGAAAAAAAGTCATACATTGAACTAGATATCGTATAATATGCAAATTTCAGATTTTGTGGACAAAGATCTTGAAACGCGTCTGTCGGAGTATTAAGTAAAATTTGAAAATTTATGCAGACTCGCACTTTAATAAAAGACTTCAAACTCAACGTATGGGTTCAACACTGTTGAGACTTGTAAAACAACAAAACTCTACATCACCCTGATTACAACATAGAATTTTTGCAATGATCCCTCGAGCCGAGCGAAAAATGCATAATCTTGGTTTCGACAAAGCATCACTAACCACAAAGGGTAATTGTACAAACAAGTATGAACAGGAGCGAAACCAACCAACTCATCGTGCTTCCGGATTCTGGCTTTACAATGCTGCCCTCATGGCGCCTCTCGCAGCATCACGCTTCACCTCATTGGCTTTCCCACTTCCCCGGAAGTACATGTATACTTGCTGCAACCAAAGGCGTCGATGCAAAATTTGAGCAACTTTAATGAAATCTTTAAATGAAGTCCAGCTCGTGGCAACAATGCATTCAACAGGTTTTTGTGGCACAAAGAAAGGATAAGAAAGGACCTGAATGACCCAGATGCTAAGCAACGTCTCCACACAGAATAGCCCGAAGCCAACGAAATAGAAGATCTGTGAAAGGATGAAAGTGCATTAGTCCGGTAGGACTTCGCTGGCAGCTTAAAGATCATTAATTTGGCAAAAAGGTAGACAAGCATTCACAGTGTCCGGAGACAAATGACTAGAAATAAATGGGAAACTTTACCGCAACTATGGCGCCTTTGTTTGAAAGATTAATTGCTGCCAATATACCCCTGTTTAGAAAATGCAAGGAGGTCAGCAATTCGGAGGAGAGGATATAGTTGTGCACTTACTAGTTTAACCCATAAGCCTATTGTGATAACTGCTTAAGCATAAGCAGATGAGCAATTTAGCAGAAAATCTTGCAAAAAGGAGGGAAATAAAGCTAATAAACAGGTTAAGAAAGCGAGGGGACCCTTCCCGGACCGAGCCAACACTTGAAAGAATGTTCAGAATTAGAGAGGATATCTAAAAATGCAAAAGGAACTGAAAGCTGCAAGGTACCACATTTTACTGTGACCTAAGACCTTGGTAGCATCCACAATTTACCAAGTAAAAACTAAAATCCTCTCGAAATGAAGTGGGACGTAAATCATAGATCATAGAGGCTGGCTTACGCGAGAGAATTTCCTTTGAATACTATTGGGGGAGCAACTGCAGCAATGATGCAAAAGCCTATATGGAGCTGCAGGGACAAGGACAAAAAATTTTTTTATCAGACCAAGAAAAATTGTAAAATAACAAAATGCATTGCAAGTCTGGTTAACTTACCAAGTAAAACAGGAAAAACCAGCCAAACCTTATAGCACTATCAGTCCTGCAATGATTTATACAAATAACATGTCAAATGAAAGAACATGAATAAGTAACAACAACTGAACCAACTGGTTCAAGGATCGGCAATTGGCCAACCGACTTTTTAACAATGTCAGACTCCAATAGAACACAGAAGTGACTATCAGCAAAAACTAGCCAAAGCTGGCATCTTATTCTCTGAGATCATTGCAAAGTCAGGGAGACATAACAGAACATAGTAGAATTGGACAAAAATGGGGCATAAAATAAATTTATATAGGAATAGTGGGATGACATACCTAAATGCACGGTAAAGTGGGCGATACCACAGAAAGTAAGCACCTGGAGCTCCCGAGATGAAGTAGATGAGTGCAAGGAACCAGATTTTAACACCTAAGAAAAGAGCCAAGAACTCAAATAAGGGGAAATTTCACAAATTGATTGCCCCAGCATGTGCATGAAGTAAACCATCGTCACTGCAAACCTACCTTCCCCCTTAATCCATGCTGCTGTCACGGCTATTATGTTCCAAAACAGACATAGCACCATTCCTGCATAGTATAAATTTGAATTATTTTGAAGCGTGTGCTGAAACATACTTATTATTTTATTTAACTAAACTATCAGCAAAGATAACTACAAGAACCACTCAAGCGGTTTTCAAGCATATGTAGCAACTTAATATCTTAAAGAAGCAAGAGTCAATCAGGTCAGGCCATGCAGAAATGGTCTTGTTAACCCCATTAAGTTAGGGTTAGAGGTTAAGGAACAGACATCTGAGTGTGGATCATAACACCGAACAAGTACAATTCCATGCCATCAAGTGCAAAAACTACCATATTGATCCATATCATTAACTGGATATTTCACAGGCTCAAGATTTACCTAGAAGTCAAATGTCAAACTCTAGTAAAAAGAACAAACTGAATGGTAAAATGTAAAACCTACGGGTACTGATAGCAGCTCATAACACAACATGCAAAACTTAATTAATTTGGGTTTTGACAATGACATTACACATTTACAAGGATACCGGACCCAATCATAATACTCAGCAAACCAAAAGGATATGATATCTTAAATATGATTTTGGGCAAGATGATGCCAGAATAAATTTTCAAAAACTCAGTATTTCAGAGTTGAAGAGTACAGCACAAGGCTACTAGCAGTCAAATGTCATGGGTAACATCTTGTCATCTCAAGAAGAGAATTAATCAATTTTACCTAGAAATGTTGTGAATGCAACATATTGTAACCTCTGAAGATGAATCGGAATTTCATTTGCAATGTCATGGTGGATAATGGGGAGAAATGGTGGCCAATTTTTTTCCTCTATTGTTACACCAGCTGCAAAAAAGATTGCAATTCACATAACCATGTCAGATGAAGAAAATAGCTCAAACGACATTACTCACTGCTTCAAGCAAATGAGGTGAGCAACATCTTGAATATCATAAAGAAAATGCCAATCGATTGATCTGAATGTGATAAGATATCCCTTGATAACCCAATAACCCACAGACCTTCAGATGGAGAATCAACTAATAACTTCCCAAAGGATACGGTAACACACACCTAGGTTTCAGGGAGAACTAAACATACTAATTCCCCAAAGAAATAGGACCAGTGTTCCAGAACTCAATTACCTCGAGCTAAAGCTTCTTCTTTTCGTCGAACTTCCTGCAAGCACAAGGAGCAGAAGAAACACCACATCAGCTGGGTCACTAAGCCAATTAATACAGTGCCTGTTATGTATAACCTAAGAGCCTAAGATTTCCAAACCCTTGTTACATACTATTCTTCTGTTTTAGTGAAATTTCATAATCATGCTCTTCACCATTAACACTCACTTCCGAATGCTCTTTACATAAGTCAAGTTAAACCTAGTAGAGAATGAGAATCATTGCATGCCTTCTGCTAGAGAGAAAATGATCATTGTGGTTGTTATAGCAGAGAATGCATGAAATAGATATCACTAGTCCGATGGGCACTGTTTTATCGCAAGTTAGCGGTGGATCCTCTCATTTGTCTCTTATTGTTTTATCTTACAATGATCCTATATCTTCCGTAGATGGCAATCCAAAGAAATGCATGTTCACGCTGGAAACTAGAAGTGCAATAACCTGTTCCCTTTTCTTCAGTTCAGACTCCTTAGCTTGGAGTTCCCTCTCCTTCCTTTTCAAATCCTATATTGAAAATTAGTGACTGATAAGATGCCCAGACAAAATAACTTCCAAATAGATAAAGACCAAATGAAAATGCACATTTAAATTCTATGACCAACCTGATATCCTGATCCTGCCGTGTCAAGAGGAATATCAATTGTTGCACCACGATCATAAAAGTCTGCAGGCTCTGGGGGAAGTGGCGAAAGCCTCGAGTTTGGTAGACCCCCAGTACTCTGGCAAAAAGCCATATAACGTGAGGAACAGATAAAAGATATAGATAAAATATGCAACCAGAGCAAGATATCGCACCCTAGCACCGTGATACAAACAGAGAGAGTAAATCAAACCCAGAAGTTCACTTGAATTTTAGCATTTACCGTAGAAAACGCACCCCCGCCATAGTTTGTGGAAGCTTTGGTCCTGACTGATGGGTCCTGAAAGTCAAAGTCAATCAAGAACAATCTGATCACAAACAAAGGGAAAGATGAAAGAATTCATAGGCAGATCTAATCAATCAACCGATCACAACACAAATTCAAGCATGATTCCACCCAACTATCCAGACCAACTATCCAGACCAACTATAAATCCCCCACAACTCAAACCCACCAAAAGTCAGGCCCTTCGCCAGGAACCCAAGATCAGAAACCTCAAATTACCATTCATCCGTCCCCTCCTCAGCACCAACCGCCCATACCAGTCCTAAACCACCCAATCACCAAACGAAACACACCCAAAATCCCGAACTTGGCAACTGGGTTACCCCCGAATCGCAGGGAAACTCGACGAGGAGGGACTTACAGAGAAAGGGTTGACTTCTTCTTCGTCGAAGGGGTTCTTGTCGTACCGGCCGGCCATGGTCCCAAGACGCTTCGCCTCAGCTCTGCAGCCACAGCGAGAGAGACAGAGAGAGAAGAAGTGTGAAACACCTCCGATGGGATCGAAGACAGGGGAAGGGAGAGAGAGAGAGAGAGAAATTTGCTTACCGAAGAAGGAATTCAAATGCTCGCAGCAGTTGAAAGTCGAGCCTTTGCACGAAAGTTAAGCTCTTCTAGAGAGAGAGAGACAACTTGGTCTTCGGTCAGCTCGCGGACAAACGCACCCAAAATACGTACGCTTTGAAATGCTAGAGAGAGAGGTTTTTTCCTTCCTTGAAGATAGCCATGTGTATGGTTTCATGGGTGAAAAAACAGAGGTGTCCTAATTTGTTTCTATTGTTTTCATTGTTCCTACTTTTTTTTTTTTTTTGTAGAAACTATTCCTATTTGTGGAATAAAGACTTTTTTTGGGGGGGCCCAAATAAAATTAAAAAAAAATTGACGAATTAGAATTTGTCGTGTTACTTTATTAATCAACTTCCTACATTGACTCGCATTTTAGATAGTATTTTTTTTAAACATGGCTACATCGAAACCACATATATCGGATGTGTAATTCAGATCATAATGTTTATCCGATAATAAAATTTCTCATATTACTTTGTTAATCAACTCCATCCATTGACTTGCATTTTAGATAGTATTTTTTAGCACGATCACATTGAAAATAGAGATGTTGCATGCGTAATTCAAATCATTATTTTATTTAATAATCGGGAAAATTATACGATCAAATTGTCAAACGGCAAATGAGCAAACTATATATTATAAATGGCGCTTATTTACTAGAGATCTAATGCTAATTTGGCGCACCCTTTGATTACTTTTAGACTTTTTCAATTGCGTGATATGACTTTAGCGAAACCCCAATTAATTTCGCAAATATATTAATGAACCTCAAATATTGCATGAACCAAGCAACTGTCGTCTAATTCATTATTTATAAATGAGGAAAATACAAAGCTCAGGTGATTATCTTAGTAGGGCCAGCATATTTCTATTTTTAATTTATAAGTGAGTGCATGCGTACATCCCAAAATGTTCAATTTGCATACCAAGAAATGATTTTCTGAAAATTGTCATTCAAATTGATTTTTGAGATTGGAAATGTCTATGCTATTCGAAGGCTACTTTGCTGGGGCTGCTAAAAAAAGACCTGAATGGTCCCATCAAAAACTCACCTAACCCATGAGAGAGAGCTAGCTAATCCATAGGTAATTTCTTTTTTTGCCAGAAAAAAATAAAGTTATCCTCAGTAGCTACTCTCCCATAGAGTGGTCAATTGGCAATTTCTGTTTTTTTCCTTTTCTTTTTCCGTCCTCCTTTTTAATATTTTAGCCCTTGTGATTTTTGTCTTCTCTTGGAGGTCGTTCCATATTGGACCCCACTTCTGGATGCAATGCGAAATTACTTATTTTCAAATGAAGAAAAAAATATTCTCAATGATAATGAAATTATAATTTGTGGGGGAGGGAACGTCGCCCTTCTCTTTTGACCTCTCCTGCGGAAATTTCAAACGCGTCATGATCAAATTTTAAAATCGAGATTGTCGATGTTGACTACCGGCCATATCGATGTTTGATTTGTCGGTCCCTTCTATGGTCTGTCTGCCAGCCCTTCATTTCTTCCTATGCTTCCTTTGGTTTTCACCCTTTGGGTTTTCACCCTTTGGGCACGCTCGTACTGTATCTAACGTTATTGGAAATTTGAACTTTAGCTCAATAAAATTTTCGGGAAATAAACCCACCCCGCAGCGGACGCACTCGTTCGCACCTTGCCCCCTCATCCGGAAGGAAGGAGTTCGAAACTTTCCGCATCCTCATTGCACAACTAAAGTGGAGTGCCATGGGAGGTGGGCCTCCGCACTAGTGCTCTCCTTTGATTTACGCCATCGGCTATATAGTGGTTCCAAGGTCTAAAAAAAAAATCAGGAAATAATTACTTAAAAATCATAAAATTATTATTATTAAAATTATTATTATTTATTTATTATTATTATTATTATTATTATTATTATTATTATTATTATTATTATTATTATTATATCAATTAGATCTTGAACTTTTGATTCAACTAATTTAATTTTAAATCTTTTAATAATTTGCTAATATAGCTATTCCGATCAAAATTGATAAAAAATTACGATGTGGATATCAATTGTCTTATATGATGTGACCAGCATTGATATGGGCAATTTGTGTAATGTTTTAAAGACTTCTCTAATTTTTTTTTCTTTTTTTCATCGTGCTTCAAAACTTACCTAGGCCCTCACCAGCTGAAAAAGTGCAAGCCCACGCCAAATCTAGGTGAGGACCACTTCCGCAATGGCTGGTGGGGAGGCGATGGGTTCGCCCTCACCCAATGGTCACAACACCGTTGGCCACAACCAAAAAATAAAAATAAAAATATAGGAATAAATTCAGAAATTTTTTAAAAAATTGTAAAAATTTCCGCATCAATACCAATCATGCCACATTAGTGATCTCCAATTAAAATTATTTAGAATGATTGTTAAAATATTTCAGATTAAATTAATCAAATTAAAAAGTTTTTGGCTTAATTGGCATTCGTATAATAAGTTTATAATTTTTTTAGTAGTCCCCCAGAATCTCTACAAATGCACAATTCTTTTTGTCTACTCCTTTTAAATGAGGTTTTACCCAAGAGTCCTGAATCTATTTTGAATGAGGGGACACTTTGATTCGAATGCAGGATTTGCCAACATCAAATCGAGTGCTCATCCACTCGACCGACTTCTTGGACACTTACCCGTTCAAATTTCATCAATGAGCTAAACCTCGATCAAAGGTAAGTCGTCCATGCCAACATCAAAGAATTCACAAAGAATTGCTTCGAACTCGATTTTAAAGAGATAGGATCGTTGGTTGGTAACACAAATACTAGACGTTTTCATCAACTTGGCCAATCCTTTGGCAGCTTCGATGAGGGTGCGAGGATGGGCAAATCGTTTTGAGTGATAATTAGATGATGTTTGATAGATGAATGATGGTTTACAATCACCATCGAGGCTTAAATGATGTGCCACTTGTCAAGGATAAAGGTTAGGATTGTCGAAATTTACTACCGAGGCTTAAAGCATAAACCACCGCCAAGGATAAAGGATTTCAAAATAAGAGAAGTTCATCACCAAGGTCTAAAGAAAAATCATCAACCAAGGATAAATGACTTCTAAGTTCACCGCCAAGAAAAGAACCAAGATAAGAAAAATTTACCACCAAGGCCTAAAGGAAAATCCACAAACCAAGAATAAAAGGCTCCTTGGCTCACTATAAAAAAAAAATAGTCCACCTTTACGTTATAAAGAATTGAGATAGAAAACCCACCCCATTGGTGGTCGTGTGGTTTGCATTCAATCTCTCTTCTGGAAGGGAGCAAGTTCAAATTCCTACAATCGCCCACGGTTCGAGGGAGGTGGGTCCCTCGGGTTCTCGAGTTTACGCCGTCGGTCGCTTGTAGAATTTGTATGGCGGTTCCCAAGTCACCAAAAAAAAAAGAATTAAGATAGAAATTCACTCACATATAAAATAATCTAATATATTCTCCATATTCAAGTCTCTCTGTTTTTGTTTTTTAACAAATGAGATTACACCTCCATTTATAGAGGAACAAAAACATAGGAAATAGTTAAACATTTAAATACATGGAACTACTCAAATAATTAAGACATTAAACTATAAAACTCAATAAAGAACTAGGAACTATGAAATGCATTAAAACACATAGAAACTTGAACTTTGACTCTTTTAAATTCACGCTTCAATTTTGGAAGCCGAACAATCATCATAGAAGATCATCAAACAACAATGGAATCGGACCAAATAGCTTCTAGTTGCTAGGTAATCGATAAAGATCCTTATGGTTGACATTAACCTCGTAAATTAACATCTAGGTTGCCAATCGACAACCATAAAATCAACAACTTATCCATTAAATCAACAAACTAACTTGTAGAATCAACATCTTCAACTCAAATCCATTGAATCAAAGTATAGCCAAAATCGGTCTTTATGTATAAAACTAACGAATAGATTAGTTCAGTCAACGAAACATGAGCAGAGCTTAAAAGTCGACCCGGTACATCGGCATCACGCTCTTCCCTTAAGCTCATGCGGTTAACTAACTATATTTTTTTTCTTGCATTGGAGTGTCGCCCTAGCATCGTTGACATTATTGGGATGCCATAGGAAAACCCAACCAAATGCAAATGTTTTTCCAAAAAAAAAAAAATTATTATTATTATCTTCAACAAACCAACGAGGTCAAACAATGCAATGTCAACATATGACAACAAGCCGGCTAAGTTTGAGCTCCGTACGTTTGTCCACATGTAAATCAAAAGCACACCAAAGGCCCACTTCAAATCGATAGAACCAGAAGGATTCTTCTCCATTCCCTTTTTTCAAATTTGAACAAGCGGAGACAATTTGAACGGCACCAAGAATCCTCTCAGCTTGTTCAAATGTGGAATGATGTTGACCAAGCTCAGGAGAAATCAGAGGCAGAGGAACTGTGTTTAATAGACCCCCATGCATCTTATTATTTGATTTTTCTCCTAAGGATAATGTCGCGAATTATCTCTAAATCTTTGCTCGGTGTTCAACAAAGTCCTCCGAACTTTGTTTTGATTTGACTTAATCGCCGAACGTTTTGAATTGGACTCAATATCATCCTTCCATCAAGTAGACTAATGAAAATTGTTGAGGTGGTGAATAACCCCATTAATTGATTGTTCACTGTACAAATTTGCAAAGAGGCAGGTATCACGAGTATCCATTTTTCTTCTTCTTCTCCCTTCCTACCGTCATGGTCGTCATGCAATCAAGCTCCACCGCCGGCCTTCCAACCATCATGGTTGTCATGCAGTCAAGCTCCACCGCCGGCCGCCGCTTGACTAGAGCAACACCAAGGCGTGGAGAACAAAGAGAGGACGAGAGGGTTGGCGTGAGGTTGACCACAAGTGGTGATGCATTAGAACTTGGCATGACGCTTCGCTTACGAAATGATTATATCGAGAGAAATTCCAAGAGCTCAAAGAACCGAGTACAAATTTCAGAAACTACCATGACACCATGACATCACCACCATTAGCATTCTCATAAAAAGAGTCCAAGAACAGCTTGCGCAGGACGAGTTTGCCCACCCATTTGATGAGCAGGACTAACTTGCCCCTTCAGCTTGTTTGAAAGTACCAATTTTCATTACCAAAACTGAAAATTTTCAGATTCAGCCATTCATAATTTAACCGCCGACCGCAAGGTCTAACAAGCTCCGATGCTCGGGCGCTTTTGAATTTGCTTAACTCAGGAATAATACAACCGTCACCCATCAGAGAACAACTGAGGCCTAAACCAATGTAAAGGGGTGGCGTTCTGTATAGCCATTTGATATCTGATCGTACAGAACAAAAGTGCTCTCTAATCACAACTCTTAAAGTGCTTGTATGATCGATCATCTGGTATACCCGATGTATTTGGAATGTTCCTACACCTAGGGGATTTAATTATGCTGGGGCTTGAGAAAGATGTGAAGGGCAAAATTTTTACATGGCCACCGAGCAAGTTGAGAAACAATGAATTTAATAGCTGACATCGAATGGCATGCTACAAGAACTAAAGAAGATGTAACAGGTATAAATGAGAGCAGAATCGATTTGAATGTGGATGGCGTGTGGCCAAGATGAACCTAACATTACCAAGCTGTTCCCTGGGGCCATTGGGTTTTGGCGTTCATTGGCGATGCCGCCTACTACGCTTTCTACGCTTTTCATCTCTTATAAACATGTCTTTAGGAAACGGGTCTATCCAATTCTTGTCCATCTTCACGGCTTTATTCCACCGTTCTTTGAAGACTTGAAGCTCCCATGTCGATTGTCTCCGGATCTGCTCAGACAGAGGCAAAGTCCAAATAAGAGTCCCGCGTATTTCTTTCTCCCCTCCCAACTAGAGGACTTAGAGCATTGGAAGACGTCTTTTTTCTTTAAATACAACCAGAAGGAAATGGCCCTGAAGAAGGAATAAATAGCAAAGGAACAGGTCTCACCTCTGCTCGCATGTCCACCGATGGAGCGCTGTGTCTCTGCAAGACGAGCAACCAGTAAACTCATCAGACTCATCACTGAGTGATGAAAATAGCAACTGTTGTGATGTTTATAGTACAATGAAGTTATAGACACACGAATATTTACCTTTGTTGACTCTTCAGAATTTGAACCCTGCGTAAAGTAAATGAAGCACATACTTAGCACAAGAAAACAACAGTTGAAAAATTATAGAGCAAAGTGAGCAACTCGAACAGGGAAAAGGCAAGAAGGAAGGAAACCAACCTTTTTCCCGGGTGGACCACCTCCACCTAAAGTTTGTATACCCTTATGAAATATATACTCGCTATCAATAACTCCTACCTTCTTCGTACGGTCTCCCTGTTCCATAAATTACAACAATGCAGAAATTAATACATGAGACCTTCTAGATCCCCCAAAATGAAGCCAATAAAATCACTCCACTTCCCTATAATTAGAACTTAAATACAACAGGTCACACACCAGCAATATTGACCTCACGATAAGAGGGAAATATGGGAGGACACCTTAGAGCATATATACTTTCACAACCCAATTCAACAAGGGTATCATAGCTGATTCTGATAAAATACAAATTGTTCCAAACATGTTGTGGAGATTAAATCAAGAGGCAAAACAATTATGATGCTCAAGCTTTAGAAGAAGAATTCGAAGAAACTACGTGAAAGAAATTTCACTTCTAATAACAAGAAATGCTTTCTGACATTGACAGGTTTATAAGCCTCCCGATGATCCGAGTCTACCCTGTGAACATGTCCCTAAATCTTCGTTCAGTGGCTGATAAGAACTAAATTATCAGAAGGAAACGGTTCCACATTGCATGTTAACATCAACTGTGGTGACTCGAGGGGAAATGTAAAATGCACAAAAATAATAAGAACCTTCACTGGCAGCAATTTATTCTCATGAAATTTCAGCAATGATGATATGCCCAATAAATAATAAATTAGTGCTTGCTTATATCACTAATTACATTCAAATTCAGGAAGAGTACCCTAACCCACTCTTCCACCAATAGCTCTCGACCCCTAATTAATCTTTCCTATCCTTCAAGGACAAAATGATGCTTCAAAGATGATGCAACAGCCCACCCGAATTGGGAGATACTTATTCCATGAGTGTTTATGAAAAAAGAAAAGATAATTGGCAAATCACTAATGCAAAAGTTGACAAGTTAAACTCGAGTAATACCTGTGCACAGTACCCAAGTTTCATATCCATTCCCCATCCATGGATTAGATCATTCTGGAAGAGAGTAATCAAAGAGTGATTAATGTTGTGAAAGAAACAGTATAACAGAGACCTAGTTGTAGCTTTCTAGAGCAATGGAGACTCTTAGGAGTTAAAAAAAAAATTATGTTACTGTATTACGTTACTGTATTACACATAGGCATCGAATTGTCAAAGACCAAAGGCAATGATATAATCATATTCTGACATATATATATATATAATAAAAAGAAGCGAAAGAAACAGAACAAAGCTAGTTTGTAGAAGAGTGATTCCCTCTTACTGGAAAAAGCCATCAACAAAAAGGGACTGAAAGCAAAGCATTTTCATTGCAGTGACCTAACAGATCTTGAATGAGAAAAGTTAAAAGAACCACGAATGTCTGGTATAATGCCAGTCTAATTAAACAGAAATGCCAAGGATCCAGGTCACTTTATCTTTGTCGATTATCAAGGAATGGAGGGGTCAATCAACCACCTAGAGATTTAAGCCTCACAGACCTAGCTTGTAATAACAACAAAAGTTACATAAAAGCAAAACTCAAACACTATCCTCATGAACAGACGGAAATAGCAATGACATCTGGGGACCAAAAAATGCATATTGTACATGAAAAGCTGCTTGCAAATTTGAAAAAATGATCTGAGCATAAAACTTTGCTGAATGCCTTCTCCAAGGATTAATATTTGCGGATGAAGAATTAAGCTCCATAATCAAGTGAAAGCTCTACTGCTTCTACAGTTACATCAGTATTTATTTTAAAAGGATAAACTACCATTGAAACATTAACATGCTTAAATAGTTAAACATGAGTTAAGCCAATGAAGATAGGCAAGTAACATAATATTACCTGCAAAAGATGCCAAGTACAAAACCAAGCAGATCTTGAAAAAACTGGAGCCATTCCCTCTACAAATCTACAGTTAGCCAAAGAATGTGTATTACTGTTAAATTCCCAACAAATAACATCTTAAAACGTCACATTCTGAGTATATCTTATTCACAAAAGAGCAATGAATTATGACATTGATGGAGAGACATTGTCCTACGGAGGCTCCTACAAGAACACTGGTCCCACCAACTCCATTAACGTTAAAAAAGGGTTTTACTACTGTGGAACAGAATTAGGCCTATGACATTACCCATCAAATCTTTTAGTGAAAAGGAAAAGAACAAGGTAAAAAAGAATTAACAGTCATCCCATGCAGAACTTACCCAGTGCAGGGCGGCCCCCAACTGACATTTGTGCACTTCGTGCTGCCTCTCACATCATATACCCTCCTGCATCATGCATTTGATTTAAGTACCTTCAAAACTTTGTGCCATAGTAGTATAAGGACCTTACATAACTACATCCCATTCACCTATGAAACTTCTTTGTTCTCGAACGAATGGTTATCCTGTGATGTATATCTGTCGAGTTTGGATGTAAAGCAGGCTGAGATATCTCCAAGCCTTCCGATTTTACTATTTTCAGGTATCTGGGTGCAGCCAAAAAAATGGAAAACAATCAGAGAAAAATCACAGATCATTTGGGAGTATGAGCTAACCAAACGGAGGGAAAAGGCCACATTAGAACCAGAGAACATTGAGAACAGACTAGAAATGGGAGCGAAAATTGCATTCCTTTTCATGGAACCCACAGAAAACAAGAAAGTTTACTTGATTTTAAAATCCTAAAGATTCCAAAAGATTCTACAAGGGTACACTTACTAAGTAAAATAAATTGCAGAGAAGTTAGCGTGAATAAAAAAGAGAGAATAGCATGTGAAGAGCAAACAGGTTGGAGATAGCATATGGATAACAATTGCTGGGACATGATGTTAAACTATGCTCATTACTATTACCTCCCTGGATGGAAGTTCTCCACACCTAAATCTTCATCCCAGAGAAATATGTAATCATATGCTGACACAATGCTGGGATGTAGAAAACGCTTTGCAAACCACCTGCAACAGAAAGTTTTATTCAAAGGTGAGTTGGAGACACAAAGTTTTGCCTGAGAACCTGCAGAAGCATGTGTTGCTTAAGAATCATGCAAGAAGACTTCTAGAGCAACTCATAAGTTCAGAAAAAAAGAAGAGACAAGGGACAACATCATCATCTCAAACAGCATACAGCTAGCCAAGGACAAGAAGAAAGGAATCACAGCTCAGAATAATTAAAGGCAGCTGTTCTCTCTCGATTCTATTCAAAACTATTTCCAGATATAAGACTTTTGTCAAATGAGTTGCAAATTTATACTCCAATGGCAAGATAAACTTGCTATAAGACTCTTCAAAAGGAATCACAGCTAAGACTAACCAAAGGCAGCTGTTCTCTCTAGATTCGATTCAAAACTATTTTTAGAAATAAGAATTTTGTCAAATGAGTTGTAAATTTACACTCAAATGGCAAGATAAACTTGCTATAAGACTTTGCAGCTAAATTAACAAAGTTCACTTTGTTTCTGAACCTATAGACATTGCTTAAATTACACACTACACCAGCTTTCCCTTCACAAAGTGTACTAGTTCCTAAGTTTTTGAACTCAACTCACAGAGCACATTCCTGATAAGTTATCTCAAACTCAAAGTGCTGAAGGTCAGACTCACCATTTGGTTTGGTTTCGAGCAACTATATGAATGGCTTTGTTACTCCAGTCAAGATCTCCCCAAGCATCAACTTTGCCATCATAATGGAATAGCATAACTGTGAAATTGTATGGACAAAACTGAATTCAAGAAAATTAGGTAGTGAATCTCACTTCAACCATAGCCCATCTTTAATCATAAGCTTGAAAGTATTACCTTTTGGACAATAGCATTGACATTACGCTTTTGCTTGATCCCAACAGCAATTGCCAGTAAGTAACGGTACCTGGGAGTATCTACCTCATTGCTAGAGACATCAACCTAAAATTGTCAAAAGGCCTCAATTCATGTTCCAGGACATGCAATGCAATTGATGGTAAAGCCGAATGCACCCCTAGTATCTCAGTATCTCTATATATCATATCAGCTTTTACAGAAGCATTCTATTCACCAAGTCTGACCTTTGACCTCGAACTACTTGTTGACCATAATGGTCTCAACTCCAAATCTGATCTTGCTTGTATGATGCCACGTGGAAGACTTCCTAGTCTCCGTGAAAGACCCTGAGATTCCTGCAGGAAACAAAAAGGGACAACAAAAGAGATCATCAAATGCATCATAGGAAGCCATCATCCAGCCCTTAAAGTTATCATGAACTTCAGCAGCAACACTAATTCAATTCCAAAGGCAAATGTTCAAAAGTGAACAATGGCGAGTAGAGCTTGCACCTTTAGTGTGTCAAAAGGGTGTAAATTAATTTCCATCTGATAAAAAAAAGGATGCAAAATAAAAGGATTAGTTCACTAAAAGATGCATTGAACAAATCATAACTTCAACTTCACAGGTAAGTGTCAGAAGGTCTAGAGATGATACAGCAACAACCTAATCAGATGAAATTAAAACTGGCAAGTGGTGAAGCCAGCTACCATGGAAGGGGCCAAATCAATGAATTCTTTCTAGACATTACATTCTAGTATTTTCCATTGCTTCATTTTATCCGTCAAACCATATCGGTGCTGTAGCCTAACTATTAGGCAGACTCAAAGATCCTTAAAGGCCAAAAGAATACAGGTTGAAGTCCCTTGTTGCCCTGCTAATTTTCATAGATTATATTTTATAAAATTCAAATACTGATAAGAGTGAACTCACCTCCGTCTGACGGTATTGATATTTTGTCGTTCTATATACAATAAACAACATCACTACACAGATGATCCCCATAAATGGTAGCTGTTTCATCTTGAACCCGCATAGTACCTACAGCAATCCATGTTAAGAACTCTGAAAATGACAATCAAACTTAAAAACATGAAAAAGCATTCAAAGCCTTCTAAATGTGAACAGGGAATAAATATCAAACTCACCCCATCAAACGATGCATTCTTTTTCCTCATGAGAAGTCTCCATGATTTGATCGACTTCATAGACAACAGATGCTTCTACTTTCTCTCATAACAAAGTTTCCACTGAGGCAAAACAGATACAATCCAATCAGAAATCATTCCAAACAAGTTTTCATGCTAAGAAAACCAACACAGTTCATATCACCAATCTAGCATTCTCGAAGGTGTTAAAATTCATAAATTGGTCACATTTTCCCTCTGAAAATAATCAATTGAGAAATACTAATAGGAAAGCTAGAAATCATCCAAAGTTTACAACTGAAAGTATAAGAAACAAATCATGACCCAACAAAGATTTCTATAACTCACTAAAACCACTTCCAACGAGATGATCCAAGACCCAACAAAGATTTCTATAACTCACTAAAACCACTTCCAACGAGATGATCCGTATTACGGCCGGTTTAAGAAACGTCATAAAAGGAATGAATATATTTGTATGCGAAAGCACTAGAAGCCCGGTGAATGTCCACATGCTTGAACGATTAACTCAATGCCAAAAAGAAAAAAGTTCCCCTGACAACTTGAGAGCTAAAAAATGCCAGACACAACCGAAATAACATGTGGGGAATCAAAGGTACCCTCCAGATTTTAGAATCTAAAACCCCCACAAGGCAGAAGGCATGCAAATCTGGCACCACACTCAAGAATCTCCCCAAAATCTAATCATGAACAATCCCCGCCAAAAAAGCCAAAAAAAAATAATAATAATAATAATAGTAATAAAAGGCAACCGAGCAAACATTGCAACTAATCGACTCGATTCCTTGCTATCCGAGGAACAAAAATAGGAACACGCAGCAAGTTCCGCGCACTGTCTATCAAAGATCCGATCATCAAGCTCAGAACAAATCACGAAAACTCAAGGACGGCCAAAACACAGTAACGAAAAACTCCGCAATCCTCCCGCATGCAAGTACCGCATCAAGTTCGTTCCTTTCTTCCTTCTCCGGATCTCAAAGGACTTTTCCCAACCAACCCACCTCCCGAAACGCGAAAAACGTACGAACCCAGAACGACTCTCGCGGAACCCACAACGCCCACCCCCGAAATCCTCGCCGTCCTCCACTCTCTCTCTCTCTCTCTCTCTCTCCTGGATTCTTGGGATGAAGCTCGATCACACCTGTTCGGAGGCGTCCCGCGAAACGAACACGCGATCGCCGGGGACCGAATCCTGCCCACGATTCGACGGAGGGAAGGGGCGGCAGCAGCAGCCGAGGAACGCCCGGAAGCAAGCGACACAGGAAGCTAGAGAGAAAGAGAGAGACGAGAGACGGGAGAATCGGGAGCGCCAGGTTATAAAGGGATTCGAAGAGGGGACCGAGAGAAAGACAGAGGAAGAGAGAGAGAGAGAGAGAGAGCAAAGAGCAAAGCGCAAAGCGAAAAGGAGCGAGCTTGCGATTTCGCGAAAATGGTAAATTTCGCCGACGAGGAACAGCACTCTGTCTCTTCTTTCTCTCTCTAAAATCTCTCCTCTTTCTCTCTCTTAAATCTCTCTCCGAGGTTGTCCGGGTCGTTGATTTTAACCGACAGCTGTTACAATTTCGCGTTTCCTGATATTGAGTTGATAATAATTATTCCTTTTTCCACCTTTTTATTTTTTTATTGTTTTGGTTTGCCCTTTTTCTACGAGGAAGCCACCTTCAAATTTGGTGGATAATTAAAACCGCGGCTCGGGAAAAGGTTTTGTCGGGCGATTCCGACCTTAAAAAATATATATATATATTTTTCAAATTTTTAGAAACGATGAAAAATAATTTTGAATTTTGCATTTGTTTTTTTCCCTCCTGCTTCACGAATTTCATTTAGCTTATTTCCCGACGGCTTAAATTTTTTTTTTTTATGGAGGGTCGGATTCTATGGATGCAAATCCTAGCATGAGTTTCATTCTAGATCATCCTGTCGAGAGCAATGAAAGGGATAGACCTAGTGTTTTTAATTATAGAAAATATGGTGTGATCTCAGGCTTTGATTGTCATTAGATGGACAGATATAAATGTACAAAATATGGTGTGATTTTGGGCTTTGATACCACTGGACAAATAGATTTAAATCTAGAAATATGGTACAAAGAGTGATGAAATTTAAATGTAGAAAATATGATATGATCTTAGGCTTTGATACTATTGGATAAACAGATTCAAATGTAGAAAATATCGCATGATCTTAGGCTTTGATACCATTGGACAAAGAGTAATGAAAATTAAAGGTAGAAAATATGATATGATCCCACGCTTTGATATCATTGAACAAAGAGTAATGAATTTTAAATGTAGAAAATACATAGGGATGATGGGGCCCACCATATTCCTTTACCTTTGGCCTTCCACCGCTTCTGAATAAACAATTTATTAATTAAAATACTGTCCCAATTTTGAGAATTTTGATAGCAACATATGGCTAGTGTCCTCTCAAAATTAAAATATTTTAAACATATTTTATATTTTTATTTTTAAAATAATTTTGATCATCAATAATAATTTATATCTAAATATCTATGTACATAATAAAAATACTTTTTGTTCTTTCATCTTTTAATATCATATTTTTCAAATTGTTCACTTTTTCGATATGGATGAAGCTTTAATAGTTGATATGATTGGAGAAGAATTTTGACATGAGAGGGGAAAAAAAAAAGAATATGACCGGTGTCTTGTGGCCACGTGCCACCTTCGACCTAAATATTATCTATAATTAGCAACCATGTTCGAGGGGCAGATAACGACGACAAATTGGGTGACCTACTCGAGAAAAATTGGGCGCCAAAACCAGCGTTTCACCGGGAGGAGTAAGTGAGCTGCCTAGCGGCCACGTAGCATGATTAAAAAAATAATTTATTTATTAATTAACTAAATAATTAGGGTTCTTCTTTGATAAAGTGACCAGCAACTTCTTCTTCTTTTTTTATTTAATTAATTTAGTTTCTTTTATGATTTCTAGATACCCCCGGATTTAATATAGAACGTTGATATTCGCAATCCTAGTACATATATTTTATTCTTCCTACTCTACAACATTAAAGAAAGAAAACGCATGTTGCAGCCATCATTATAGCGATCGACTTTTGTCTAAATAGATCATTAGGTTCCGTCAAGACGAGGCAAATTCCCATCTAGACCAAATTTATCAGGGGTCTAATGAGCGTCGATGAGCCTCCCCTGAATCTTACCGTACTTGACAACCTGAAATTACTTGGTTTCACAATGAATTGGAGTCCTTTTTTAAGTGTTTTAATTTGGAGACGGTAGATAAGATAAAAATAATTTCTCGTCATAAATTCATTATTTCTTTTAATTGATAACAAGTGTTATATGATCACCAAATGCCATGAAAACGGCACTTTCGAACGCGACAAGACAAAGGAAATGACCAAAAAAGGGGGAAAATAACAGAAAATGTCAAAATTATATAATAATCAAAAAGTTTTATTGGCAAATAAATACTTCCGTTGCCTCCCCTTAATTAGTGAAGCATGCCACCGATCTGAGTACGACGCTCACAGAAAACACGTGAGATCCGGCGAGCGACACGTGCGCTCTATTTGATCAACCCACTTTTCTTGTTTATGATAAAATTGCTATAACACCTATAAAAATTGGACTATCCTCTCAATTTTAGGTAATTGGATTTTTTATTTTTTATTTTTTTGCTAACTCGCATGATGTAGGGAGGGAAATAGACATAAGATGACATCATGCAATCTAATTATGACAAAATAAATGTCCCTTTGTGGGTGTGGACCAAAGCCCTAGATATGGATAGACGGAGGTCATATCATTATTCCATACCATCTAGAATTATGAATCAAAAGACAAAAGTCCAAATTGGGTAGCCTTAAAAAAAAAAAAATCATTGATTAGGTTCGGTCAAACTAGAAAATCAAAGTTGACTATTTTCCTAATAAATTTCAAGAACAAGCTATATAGTCCTTGCATTCAAGCGATGGAGATCGTATCATTTATTGTATAGCATCTTGAATTATGAATCAAAAGATAACGGTCCAAATTAGGTAGCCTCAAAAGATTTCATTGATTAGGAAAATCAAAGATGACTTTTTTCCTACTAAATTTCAAGAACAAGCTCTATAGTCCTTGCATTCAAGTGATGGAGATCGTATCATTTATTGTATAGCATCTTGAATTATGAATCAAAAGATAACGGTCCAAATTAGGTAGCCTCAAAAGATTTCATTGATTAGGAAAATCAAAGATGACTTTTTTCCTACTAAATTTCAAGAACAAGCTCTATAGTCCTTGCATTCAAGTGATGGAGATCGTATCATTTATTGTATATCATCTTGAATTATGAATCAAAAGGTAACGGTCCAGATTAGGTAGCCTCAACAAAAATTCATTGATTAGGTAAGTCAAACAACTAGAAAATCAAAGCTGACTATTTCCCTACTAAATTTCAAGAACAAGCTGCATAGCCCTTGCATTCAAGTGATGGAGATCATATCATTTATTGCATACCATCTTGAATTATGAATCAAAAGGCAGAAGTTCAACTTAGGTAGCCTCGAAAAAATCTCATTGATTAGGTAAGGTCAAAATAGAAAATCAAAGTTGACTATTTTCCTTTGCTAATTTCGTGAACAAGCTATAGAAAAAGTAGACAGTGATGGAGAAGCCTTAGCTTTAGCCCCCCCACGCTATCGTTTTTTCGGATCCTTGGCTTGCTCCCTGGAGATCTTCTTTTAGGTCCATGTTTCTTCCTTTTTGTTGGGTGAAATTTATTGGCTCTCTCTTTTCTTTCTAGGGTTTCTAGCTAAACTTGTTCATGGCCAAAAGTTGAGTGACAAACCCAATTTGATCTGTCCTTGTCTTTTTATCGCTCAAATTCGAACTTCGCTGGATAATTTTGACTAAAAATGCTAGGTGATGTGGACGGTTATGTCATGCTCGCGAAGAACCTAAAATGACCACGGTAGTAAGTGGATATTTAATGGAGGTCATGGGTACAAGTCCTTTTAGAGAAACGATAATGACATGCCTCTAGAGAGGAAAATTTCATCACGAAAACTCCACATGTATTGTCGCATCTTCCTCCATGGAGACTTTGCTATAGTTGGTAAAACTTTTAAAGAAGAGTTATGTAGGTAACCATCACTCTCATTGATAACAATCTAATGCCAAAACAATTTATCTTATATGTATCGTCAATTGTTCTCGTACATGCAATCTCGAAAAGGAAACTCAAACTACCATCACTGTCATTGTCATCGCCTCTCTTAGAGAAAGAAAGAGATGGTGGCAAAGGTGGAGGGGTGATGATTCTGGTGGCATCGTGACGGCTGGCATCGGTGGTTGGCAAGCAGGGACGGTGGCTAGACGGCGGAGGATGAGGCTGCTTGGGAAGGAAGGAAGAAGAAAGGTGGAGAAAAAAATTGGGAAAGAAAGAAAACGAAAAGCCATGTCAGCAGTTAAAAAACCCATATGCTGATGAGTCACTTGCCTAAAGTTAGGTTAAATTATTAATAAACTTATTTTAAATTAGAGATATCGATTTTAAAGATCAACAAGAGAACAACCTTACCCTGTAATGTCCCTTCTTACGAGTTTCATCATGAAGATAGATTGGCATAAAGCCATGTTGACTAGCTGATGATTTGTCTGAAAGAGATGATTTTTTATATTATGAAGAAAGGCATTAATGTGAACAAGAAATGAGTTTGCTGAATTCTAAATTAAAGAGATCGTCGGTACTTGTAATGCATGCATATCGACTAGTCCATATATGGAGATTAGTCGAGCGATTAACATCAAGTCATCAAATCAATCGCTGCATAGCGGAGAAAATATGAAGAAATATCTAAATTACTGAGTCTTTTAACTCTGGTGAAAAAGCTAATGGAGAAAGCTTTTACAAGTCTAATCCATGTGTTCTCCATTGAAAATGGGATAATCACATAGTTGCTATGATTGGAAACTATTAAATTGTACCAACAAAATCGAATGAAATACACATGCAGCCCTTAAGTAGCAATTTAAATTCAGGTCTTATTAACAAATGTCTTGAGATATCGATTAAGATCACAGAAGATAGAAATGATGGGTATCGACACAATTTGAAAATCGAGTGATAAACATTTTTCAAAAAAGTCACCCACTTCAAATATAAATATTTATGTTTCAAAGCACAACTAATGAGATTTAATAAGCGTCATAAGGACGTTTTTTTAACATTTTCAAAAATAGTAATGATATATACGGTGAAAGCGGAATGCGCAATTCTTCATGTGAGTTAGGAAAAGATTTCAATTGATGAAATAATTATTGGACACCCTTCCACAGTAAATATTAGTAATAATATTGTTGCTTGAATTGGCATCCCAAGTTGGTACATATCACAATTTCATGAAGTGGGAGGCGTAGACACATTAGATTAGATTAATGATTAAAAATTGAATATCAATGATCCAGCAACTTGTCAATACCAAAGTTCACCCGTGGAAATCCAGTATTTCAAGCACGTGGCGGCACCGACAGGTTTTGCCGCCACCTTGCCGCCACCTAAGTTGTTCTCTTGAAATGTAATAGTTTAGTTTAAATTTCTCATCTAAGAAATTATTTACGCCAGTCAAGTATAAATTTTATTATGTGGGCAAATTGAAATAATATAATAATTGTCAAAAGATACATACAATCACCTCCTCTTTTTACTAATCACCTACTTTTGATCGGGACCGTAAAATATGCAAAATTAAATTCTTTCGCGCCGGCAATTTCATCCACCCTTATTTGATGGGTTTTGTTGATCTACTTTTTAAATGAATAAATTCTACAATATAAGATACCCCTTGCAGAAAAATAATAATTCCACGGGGAGGATGAGGCTGCTTGGGAAGGAAGAAGAAGAAAGGAGGAGAAAAATTGGGCAAGAAGGAAAATGAAAAGCATATGTCAGCACTTAAAAAGCCTATATGTTGATGTATCTCTTCCTAAAGTTAGGTAAAATTATTAATTAATTTATTTAAAATTAGAGATGTCGATCTTATAAATCATTAAGAGAACAGCCTTCCACTTTAGTGTCCCTTCTTACAAGTTTCATCATGAAGATAGATCGGCAAAAAGTCATGTTGACTAGCTGATGATTTGACTTAAAGAGATGATTTTATCATGAAGAAAGGCGTTAATCTACCCAAGGAATGAGTCGCTTATATTCTATATTGAAGAATTCATCGGTACTTGAAATGTATCCATATCGACTAGTCCACCTATAGAGATTAATCGAGCGATTAACGTTAAGTCATCAAATCAATCACTGAACAGTGGAGAAAAGACGAATAAATATTTAAATTATTGAGTATGAAAAATCTTTTGACCTTAGTGAAAAAGTTAATGGAGAAAGCTTTTGTAAGTCCAATCCACATTTTTTTTTATTATTATTATCATTATTGAAAATGGAATTCACATATGTTGGTATGCTTGGAAACTATTAAAATTGCACAATGAAATCGAATGAAATACACCTGCGGTCCTTATAAATTTGAGTCTTGTTATGAGTATTTGGAGACATCAATTAAAATCATTAAAAACAGAAATGATGTGCACCAACTCACTTTGGAAATTGACAATCTCACATTTCAAAAAAACCACCCGCTTCAGATATAAATATTAATGTTCCAAAGCACAACTAATGAGATTTGATAAGTGTCATAAGGACGCTTTTCAACATTTTCAAAAATAATATTGATATATACAGCGAAAACGAAATGTACAATTCTTCTTGATAGTTCGGAAAGAATTTTAATTAATGAAATATATATAAATAATAATTATTGGATACCCTTCCACAATAAATATTAGTAATAATTCCCAGGTTGGTCACTAATCACAATTTCATGAAGTGGTAGGCGTGGAGGCATTAGATTAGATTAATGATCAAAAATTAAATATATAATAATCTAGCTAGTTGTCAGTACCAAACTCCACCCATGGAAATCCAGTACGTCGAAAAAAAAAATCCAGTACTTCAAACACGTGGCGGCACAGACAGGTTTTGCCGTATCTAAGCCGTTGTCCTTAAATTATATATATATAGACACATATCTATATTTGATAATATTATATATTTAAGTTTGCCCACATAATAAAAGAATTACTTGGCTGGTGTAAATAATTCCTTAGACAGCCTTGGGAGATTTAAACTATACTATTACATCTCAATAAGTGTGAAATATCATTTGGGTATAATGATCATTTTGAGATAATTCTTAATCAACTTCCTACTCTCATATCCAATCCCCTACTATATCGAGATTGTTAGGTACGAAAAATTAAATTATACGGCGGCAATATAAAGAAAACTCGATCTGGCAATTTTCAGTTACCCTCGTTTGATGGGTTTCGACGAGCTACTTTTTCTATAAGCAAATTCGACAATCCAAAATGCCCCTTGTAGAAAAAAATAATCACTAATGATCTAATACCTTAGTTACTTAAAATATTATGTTTAGTGCCCGAAAGATAAGTAGGAATAGACCCAACCAATAAAAAATGTGCAAAATGTTCACCACGTAGAACTTGTATTCAATGTTTATTTCATTGTTTAGGTAATGGCAAGTGGGGTCGACCAAACCTATCCTCTTTTTCTCCAATATTGTAACCTGAGTGCTGTCAAAAGGTATCAACTGGGGAAGTTCTTCTTGACCCTACCTCAAATAATCTCTCTCTTTGGTTTAGCTGGGGAAGGTCCATGGAGTAGTTTAGAAGTTGTTCTACTTTATTAAGATAGTGGAGGAGCTGTTGAATTCATTTGACTAATCTCTTGAAATTTCTACATCCGATGGATTGTCAAGAGTCATGACGATTAGATCACGCCTAAACTTACTAACTTTTTCATTCTAATAAAGTATATCTAGGAGCAAATCAAAGAGTCAATCAGGGGTTGAACTGAAGGCCAATAATGCCCTCTTTTTCCATAAACTAAGATTTGGTTTCTCACGTCCCCAGGTGCAGACAATCCGGCAAACAAGGCGTTGGAAAAGTGCAGAGTTTATATGCGCGTCCGACGGGTTTCGCATTTCATAAGACCTTCGAGGGATCTTATCGATCTGTATCCATCCGTGTTGATGGGTCGAAAGAGAATTGACTGATGTGATGGGATGCGATGCGATGCTCAACCTAATCATCGCATTTGACTTGAATAACCTTCTAAGGATGCCATCTTCGATTTTCTTTTCTTTTTAATGGGGTCACGAGGCTTAAGCTACAAGTTTCCCGTGAATTCCACGGCTAGATCAAAGAATAAGTTATGAAGCTGGTTGTTGTTAACGCCCCCCGAATTGTCGTGATCATATCAAGATTGTTCCAATCTCGATGTCCAGTTGGGGGGAAAAACAAAATGAAAAAATGAAAAAAAAATAAAAATGGAAAAGCCAAAGAAGGAGATGGCGATTGGTCTTATGAATCCCACGTCAAGCCAAAGAAGGAGATTGCGATTGGTCTTGCGAATCCCACATCAAGTGGATATAAATTAAGCAGGAGAATGAAAATAAAAAAAAAGAATTCAATGAGTAGCGATCCGAGAATGAAAATTAGAAAATTCAATGATTGGCGATCCAAGGTTTTTAGTAGACTTTGATTAGCACATTAGGCGTGGAAAAACATGTCATCGTCTGACCAATCACTCTCAAAGTTGGATAGATCCAAGTGAAAGGGCCCATCTTATCAATATATGAACGGTTTACAACCTCTTTTTTTTTTTTTTAATTTATTTCCTATTTCCTTGTCATCAAATGTCTTGTTCGTGATTAGAAAATGATGCTAAGAGTTTATGAACTTCGGCTTGATATGCAAGTGTCATTCTTAAACTTTTAATTTGCATGATCGTCTAACCAATCACTCTCAAAGTTGAATACATCTAAGTGAAAGGGCCCATCTTATCAATATATGAATGGTTTACAAGCTTTTTTTTTAAATATTTTTTAATTTGTTTTTTATTTCCTTGTCATCAAATGTCTCGTTCGTGATTGGAAAACAACGCCAAGAGTTTATGAACTTCGGCTTGATATGGAATGTCATTTTTAAACTTTTAATTTGTTTAATATGATCTTTTAACTCTACTAAATGTTTAGTGTAATCCTTGTGCTTTTATCTAATAAGGGAGAAAGTCTTTCAATTTGAAACATTTAGGGGCTTGTAGCGATTTCCTCTCTTGTTTGATAAAATAAAAGGATTATATTGAAATATTTAGGAATAGTAAAAATATCATATTAAAGAAATTAAAAATCTAAAGATGACATTGCAAATTAGTTTAATGTTTAGGATCGATTAGTGTTATATTCCTTTGGTGATTTGCCGTGTTAGGGTGCATTTGTTTCACTAATGATTTAAAAAATATTTCTCTCAAAATGATCGCATATATCACTTTACAAAACAGATAAAAGGAAAAATATTTTCATTGTTCACAAATATATTTAGATGTAAATTATTCTCGAAAATGAGAACATCTTTCATTAATTAATTTTTAAGCGATAAAAGTAATTAGCTTTAGAAAAATATTTTCAAAATTATTCATTTTTTGAAAAAAATAAATAATAAATTGAATTTGCTTAACAGTAAAGCAAATGACCAAATTATGGTTGCATCTTAAGCACGTGACCATGATGCTTCAACAGACTTTCGTGGCCGTTAAATGAAGTGTTTGGTCCGGAGAAAGGTGATTGGTGCTTGGCGAGGAACATATTAAACCCTAGAAAAATTGATATTGAAGCGACCTCCTGTTTCTTTCTTCAATGATGTTTTTTTTTATATACAAAATATATGAATTTCATTCGATCTATTAAAAAAATATTTGAAAGAATCTCCATATCTTTTATGATTGTACGGATATCTTTATTGATTGGTATTCCAAATCAGTTACAATTGATATCATAATATCTAAATTTAAATTTAAAAAGATTATTATTTCCATTTATAACAGGAATTTTCTTTCTTTTTGTTGTAGTGATTTCGATAATGTGATAGAATATTTCGGCTGCAACGAACACCCGATATAAGGTCAACAAAATTTCACACCATCATCTTTAATCCGAATATCATGTAACATCGTAATTCTGTAATATAAAGTGAAAAATCCTCATTCCTCCTAAATAAAGTTAAGAAAAAAGTGATATCCTTTTATAAGTATCTTTCCCGATCAATTTGTAATTTCCTTGGGTTTTATTCTGTGATTTCTTTTTCGTAATTAACTTTTGTAATTCGTGAAAACTCAATGGAATATACTTTGTACTGGGCTGAGCCCAAATGGAAAAATTCTGTCCTCAAGCTGATAATGGTTTTATCAATATTTCACATGCAGCCCAAGTTTGATGGGCCTAAAAAACGCATCCTGATTTTCTTTTATTCCTACGACAGTCTTTTTTTGCTCCTTCCCTTTTTCTTGTTTGTGGAAGAAGTAAAAAAAGAAGGTTAATGTGACGTTCTTGTCATGTTTTATCTATCTATATTTCCCAGACTCACTTATACTTTTCTGTTATATTTTGCTGTGAATTGCTTTTTCTTTGGTGACAAAACAACTCACATCATCCGGGTAGATTTTTAAAGACTCTCGATTTGAGAGAAAGGACAGATCGAGAAAGTTTAGTCTCATATCACCTATGGGTACGAGATGCAGTTCTCCTATCCCTAATGTGTCGCCTTCCATGTGTTTGACCCCACAGCCTAGATGTTTCACTCTTCTGGGGACAAAAAATGGAATGTCTATTCGAAACGATGTCTTTTTGAAAAATTTAGAGTCCAAAGTAGACAAAAGACTTCATTAACTGATGTGAGTTCTGAGATAGGGACATTCTTATGGTATCCACAACCAAATTACAAGGTACAAAGCTTGAGATTGTATAGAGAATTTAGAGATAATTTTCATTTTACTAACAGATATTTTGTAGTAGATTTTTTAAAGGGTTTGGAAGTGGAAAAAAATTGTTGTTATAATAAATTATTGATTACCTGATTCTCGATAACTTATTGGTAATTAAGCGATACTATTATGAAATTATAAACACTTTTTGATAGTTTATAAATATAAACTTTTCGTATCTTTTATCCCTTTTTTACCAACGACATAAACTTACTTTACCAAATTTTTATTAGAGACTTATCAAAGGTAATTTACATTTTACTAATGGATTTTTTGTAGTAGATTTTTGAAGGGGTTGCAAGTGGCGAAAAAAATTGTTGGTAAAAGAATTTGCTGATCACCTGATTTCTCGATAACTTATTGGTAGCAAAGCGATATTTGAACAATAATTTTTTTTTTTTGAACGTTGGCAAGGAATTCAAATAAGAGTTGGTTATGAAAAATTAGTTGATAATTTAATCTAACAAATAGTGATAAATTACTCTAATCTAGGTTGATAATTTCATTTAAGAGCTCGTGCGGAGCAAGTTATGCAAATAATATTCAGAATGCGAACACGAAATTGATAATTTGCAAACTAACAAAATAAGTTGGTAATTTCGTAAAAGTATTGGTAAGTTACCGAAGCCCTTTTTTTTTTTAACTTACCAATATATATTAAAAATTCATAAATAAATAAATAAAAAATAAAGAACAGTATATTTCGATAGAAACAATGGAGTTCTGATTGTACAAGTAAGACTTATGTGAATGTACAACAAACGGCAGCCACAAATTTTTGCATCTAAGTCCATCCTTCTAAAGGAAAAAAAATACCTGTACTTGTTCACCTAGTCCTAACTCTCTTCCTCCCCCTATTAGACCTCACAGATCTTGGGCCATCGTTGGCATTTTTACGTTTCCGCCGCCAATTCGAGATCGAAATTCTCTCGCCGATAGCCGACGACTCCGCCGATGGCGAAGAGTCGGAGTTGCCTGCACTCTTGCTTCCCAGTGACGCTGTCCAAGCCGTGCTATTGGCGTTCGAAGCCCTCGGCGGCAATTTGTGCGCCCCGCGACGGGGGGCACCTCGAGGCCTGACCGGAACGTCGGCGGTGTGGACGAACTCGGTCCCTTTGTAGTGCTGCCTCAGTTTCTGGGTGACAATGTCTCTCAGGAGCAATGCAGACTTGTGCTCCCGTGTTCTTCTGGAGTAGAAGACCAAGGAGTTGTTTACGAGGAGCAGAAGATCTCGGAACACTTCTGCGGAAGATGTTACGGCGAGGCTCGATATTCTTGATTTTATGGTGTGAAAATCCATGTGTTGGCGGATCAATCTCTTGTATCTTCCTCTCTTCTGCGACAGATGAATACAAGAACATGCAGAGTCAGACGCTTGTTCTTATTTTTCTTACTGTGTTACATGACTAGTCCTAGAGTTCCAAGCGTTAACATTGGTATCAGACAAATCATAGAGAAGTTGCATATTCAGTTGCATTAACAGCGGTATCAAAACTTGACAGGATGAACAGAATTCGGAAGTAGGATTCAAGTTAATCGAAGTAGGATTGCGGGCAAACATCGATAAGAGCTGGCTTCGAATTATGCACGGAATCTAAACTTCACCTGGCAATTGAGTCGGCGATAGAATATGTTGGCGCTCTTGTGCTCAACAACAGAATCAAAAATCCTCATCAGATCATCGACAGTCTCCTTCCTCCGACCTTTACGACTCTGAGAATCCATTGAAACGTCAACCGGGCCAATGAATTCGCTTTCTCCTACACTCCCTTCTTTAATTTGTACCACACAATTCTTCCTTTTTCTCAGACCTCTCTTCTTCTTAAGGAAGCCTGCTTGACCTCTGCATAGCTCCTGGAGCTTCATATCGATCTTGCGATCCCTGTCTCGCTTAGACAACTTGGAAGTACGTGGCTTAGTCTCCTTCCCTTCAGCTGAAACTGAATGCTGAACATGGCCATCTGATGAGGAGTTAGCGAAGACTTCTTGGGTGAAACTATCTGAGAGAGCACCTTCCGGCGTCTGTCTTCGATATGATTTAGCTCCATATGAGTTCTGAACTGGTACAATCGATACTGTTCGGCTGGAGTCGTAATCGACGTTGGAATAAGGTCCGCCCTCTGCCTTGAGATATTCGAGCTTTGATTCCAGAATCCTGACAGAGAAAAACATGAGTACATAATCAAAGAACAACAGAATGACAGACACATGATGTTCCCCTGTCGGACTCACCATATATCGATTCTATATCTCACCGAAAAACCGACTCTTCCAGTGTCAAAGGGTGAGCATCGACGTCCACAGAATTTAGATAGTTAAAATCACAGGGTAACCTCCAACTCGATCTAGAATTCAGCAGATTTCGGGTAATAACGGTTCTTACACATTTCATGTCCTTAATTTCCCTTCAAAGGCAATGGATGCACAAGGACAAGCAAGTCTATAAGGCGATTGGAACACAAGATAAACCAAAAAGATCAGATTGCTGACCCAATGGAGCTTTCAGATTGCTCCAAGGCTCGCCTCAACTCCTCCATTCGCTGTTCTCGTAACTCTTCGAACCAAGCTCTAAAATAGAAACATGAAAAGCATGAGCTTGCAATCAAAGAGCAACCATAATGGCGATGAACTTGGTCCCCCAGCTTGTGAAGGCTCGAAGCATTACGATGCTACTACTTTTAGCAATTGATGAAAGGCTTTCAGACAAGCAAATGTCTCTCACTCCAATCGATCAAAATGACATTACATTTCTTACACAACCATGGCTACCGTACACTGCTTAAGATTGCAGAAACGAGGATAGTATCGCGACGGCTTTTGAGAAAGAAAAAGAGTTTTACTTACGCGTGACCTGAGAATCGCCGTTGCAGGTCCTCATACTTGGCTTTGCAAACCTGCATTACAACGTGGAATTTACATTTAATATGTACTTAGCGATTACTTTGACATTTGCAGAAGATGACAGAACTTTTGCACCAGTAGAAGGATAGATAATGCACCTATGGGTTATTCAATCTAAGTTTTTATGATATAAGTCTGCTTTTCTAATTTTTATAACGTGTTTACGTGACTCATTTAGATTTGTTGACTCTATTACTTGTTGATCTAAGCTTTTTGCATTTGCTAAAGGTCTAGTTGTTTTTGTAATGCAATAGATATATAATACTATACACGAAGAGCAAATAAAAAGTACTTATGCTTATCTGGATCTTTTTTTTTAAAAAAAAAAATTTCAAATTTGCTAATACATCATGATGGTCAACACGTTAAAATATTTATGTGAGAGATGAAATAAAAAGGGTGAGATAAGGAAAAATTATACAAACTCCTCCTAACTTTTGGAAGTAGTACACGTTTGCCCTCAAACTTTCAACAGTTACACAATACGCCTAAATTTTCATCATGTTATAGCCGTTGATTTTCTAATTTTTTCGGTTGTTATGGACAATGCACAGATTTTTAAGGGTCAATGGTTCATTTTTATCTCATTTTTAAAGGAAAAATCAATTAAAAACATCAATAATTGAGACAAAAATAATTTAATGAATTTATCCACTTTAATAGAACTAACTAAGATATTTTAAAGAAAAAAAGTAAATACAAACTAAGTAATTACAAAAGAAAGGCTCATTAATAAAAGTTCAAATGAAAGTAATTAGTTACTCATTGTGTACTTTTAAATGGTTGATCAATGTAAAAATGATTTATTACCACATTTAAAAAAAAAATTACAGAGAGAAATGATGTTCTCAACCCAACAAAGGAAATGATTCATGAAATCTAGGTGATTTTTTAAAGACTTTTATTGTTCAGTCATTTTTTACATTAATTAACCATTGAAAAATATGTTCAATTTTTGGAATTTGCCCTTTTTTGCTATTAAGGTCATTTTCCGTTTAAATTACAAAATTATGTTTCTTTTTCTTAAAAGTATCTTATCAGATTTAATATTATAATCATCAAATTTAACAATTTCTTTTATTTTTCAATATTTTTGTTGATATTTATAACTTAACTTATTTTCTCCTCTCTCTCTCTCTCTCTCTTCTTTTTTCTTTTTTTCATTTTTCACTCAATTAAGGTAAAAGAAAATTTTCTTCCAAAAAAAAATAAAAATACACCTTTTCTCCCAAAAATTCATGTGAATTGTACATCATAATGGAATAACAATTGAGGGTTAACAGTTGCAACAAAATGAAAGTTCAGGACAATATTGTGTATCAGTTGAAAGTTTAGAGGCAAATCTAATTTTCTATTGAAACAATTAGATGGACACGCTTGTCTTGGAAGGCATACGTGTGGACACGTCAACTTCAAATTACAAAAAGATTAAAAACAGAAGTTCCAGATTTATTGAATAAGTATGCACAAAAAGTATAAAATAAAACAGGAGATGAGAGTAGCTTCCCATCACCTGCACGCCTTCTTGCCCAATTTTGGCAAATAGTCCCAAATATTTATCAAGAAATTCATACTAATTTAACATAGATTCAATCAACAAAAATAATAAGGGAAACACAACCCAAACAGGAAAAGACCAAACAAGTAAATATAGCATTTCCTTTTTACATGGCTTCTTCTTGGATTAGCATCATCAATACATGCCCTCAAAAATAGAAATCAAATTATATTTTTTCTTTAATTTCTTTTATATTCCTTATTGGTGCACACAAGCTAAATGACATGGCAATTACATTCTAATAAGGAAACTAAAGAGAGAGAGAGAGTGAATTCCCAGGGAACATCATAATTTTGGTAAACCCTAAAAAGTACAGATATCACATGTAACATTAATGTTACCATAGGAGCTCAGGGAAGAGGATATAGTTTGACCTTTGGGGTGATTTCACACGGCCAAACGATTCGGGCTCGGAGCTCCGACGCGACCCGGTCCCAATCGCCGGTCCCGTGCCGGAGCACGGCGCCTCCGAGCAAGAGCTCGTCCCATGTACTCCACCTCCCCATCTCCATTGCCTTTGACTCGAATGCACACGCTTTGGGATAGAATATCCTTTACCTCCTGTTCTCCAATCTTATTTGCCCCGGCCTTGGTCGGTGCCCAAACAACAAAACCCCCCTATTTCCTTCAAATTGGCGATCAAGCCAATATGTATCATCATCATACGAAGATCATTCGAGACCCGAGACCCGTCTGACTCCAAACTCACCTACTTAAAAACCTCAATCCTAAAAAAAAAAGGTTTGACAAAGCCTTACAAGACCAAAAAATAAAAATGAAAAATTGGAAGAGGAAAGCAGGTTTCTGGAGAGAGAGAGAGAGAGAGAGAGAGAGAGAGAGGTTATGGGATTCTGGGTTTTGAATCTTTTGATTTAAAGATTATGAGCTATTTGTTTTGTTTTTTTTTTTTTTTTTTTGCTTTTTTAACCTTTTTCTAGTTTTTCCTTTCTTGGAGGATAAGTTATTGGTGTTCTATGGCTTAAGGTTGTTAATTTCTGTTATCTATTTTGGGAATCAGTCAACAGAATGACAAGAAAGAATTAGAGGAATTTATATATATATATGATTTTGCTACTCTGGAATGGATGGCCTCCGTTGTCAGCTTCTACGTGAATATGGAATGCCAATATCACTCTTGCAATTCGTGTTGATCATGTATCGGTTTTAATCAGTTGTTCATTTAATTTATTTTCCCTGGTGTTTTCAGGTTTTAATATGAATAGTTTCCGCGAATCTGCAGCAAAAACGCGTCATCAGATCGATCACAGCTACGCAATTGCGTCCCCATTTTCACTCATTGTTTAACATTAAGTTAAAAACAAAGAAGTGAGAACCTTTCGAAAACTTGGCATTGTTATCTTCGAATGATGCAGAACTTTTGGTATTCATTTTTTGGGGATGTGACCAAGTTTGTCATCCTCAGGTTCACGTAGAGTTGTAGTAATTGAACATCAAACAGTCAATTTTATCTAAGAGAATGGCATTGTCGACAAGGCAGCCCGTCGTCCAGCTTGTGAGCACCAACAGAACGGGTTTAATCTCGGACTCCTGTAGCATGCACCAACCCGTGTCATCGGATTTGTCGCCTCCGATGACAGGCCCGTCCTGTGGACTCTAATCGACGCCATAAATTTCCGAAAGTTACATTCAAGGAGGCAAAGTGAATTTGCAGCATCATCCTAACCACGTATCTCTGCTATGCTCATTCTCACTTCTGCATGAATCCTTTGGCAATGGACCCAATGCGTCAAGGATCAGAGTGACTCCTATAATGTGACTCGGTAAGCTAAGACAATCTGATCTTTAATGGAGGCTTCCTCATGACAAGATACAACTGCATCCTCATTTTACAGTGAAATTCGAACAACTTAGATGCACAGTAGACAAACTCCTTCGGTTATGATGAACAAAGTGGATTTTCACTATACCATCGAGAAGTACACATGAATTACACGGGAGCGAGAAGTACACATGAATTACATGGGGGGCAGATAGAAGATACAAGAAGATACACCATACAACAGAATCAAAGAATTGAGAGATCCTACTCTTTCGGAATATCGTGGAGTCATGCCCCGAACAAGGCCTCTTGAGTCTTCGAGCTTAATTTCCATGCGCGTAGTGCTCGGGCATTTGCCTCATGAGAAACCAAGCAAAACTGATTGACGGAAGCGGCAAAATCAGTAGCCGTAAAGCCAAACTCCGAGTTAAGGACAGATGGTGTCCATATACACGAGTATTCTGTTAGATGTCATCCAACTGGACTCTGCAGTTAAGCAGAAAAGGGATGCAGATGGTATGGTCCATCAGCACTGTTGAAGGACTAGATTCAACTCCTGAGCACTTCTTGCAATTACACCACCTCTCCTGCAATAGAAGCAACAGAGAAGTTTATGTCATGCGGAATCCACGAATGAGCAAAGGCCACTATTCTCTAGTTTCAATTATAAAATGAAGAAAAAGGAAAAGAAAAGCAAATCAAATTCATCTGGCAACATTCTTCTTTCACCTCAGAATACAAGGTTCACACCAATCATGTGGGTGCGTCAGAACTACAGCTTGCCCATTAAGCGTTAAGCATATAATCTGAAGCAACAGTGCTCATGAATTCATTAACCAAACTCTAAAGATGAGACATCATGCAATACTGTAGAAAAAAAAGATAGTCCTGATATATATGAAACAGTGGGTGGTTACACATCTTCCAAGTTAAAAGGGATGATATAAACTTCATCAACAACTCCCAACATGCCTACCTCACAAGCATAGGTATAATTTTCTGGATCTTTTGCAGCTCTGTAAAACACTGGTTGCAGCACTCTAGCCTGAGATCAAGTATTCAAATCTGTCAGTACCCAGCATCAAGAACACAGCCAAATGAGAGATAGAAAGTGCCTAGTCCAACAAAAAAAAAAACCTTTGCTCAGCATGTAGATCAACACCAACAGTCGGAGGTGCAGAAACTGTTGACTGAACTACTGAACCAAAAACTGCTACAAGCTTTAGTAGCATCTCGAGAGACACACATGAATGCCTGTAAATTTCGGAAAAAGGAAGATGTCAAATCAGTTAAGAGGATGTAAAGCTACCAAATCCAGAGACTTACTATCACTGAAAAATGTACATAATCTATATCAAGGATTTCAGTTATACTGCTGATTAAAAGGACTAGGCATCAACCATTTCTTTTAAGCAATCAACACAGAACTTTCAGCACCAGATTTATAATATAAAAGAACAAATCTAGAGATCATTGCATCATGAAACTTTCAGTAAGTAAACAAGTTAGGTATCAAAGGTTAAATACACATAAGAATGACAAATTCATGCTAGGTTCTGAAAATACAATAACTAATGCTCCAGAATCATGTCATTGCTCCTTTATAGATACTAAAAGCATTCATAACTCCCGTTGTACAGTTCCAGCAATTAGACGGTAAAAACACCATTTCAAACAGATAACTATTTCTAGCAACATAACTAAGCTGAACAGCATATATTTATAACCACATTACCTTTCTACCTTGCTATCCAGTAAACCCACAAGCACAGGAAGCAAGCAAGAAAATAAATCTAAGTTCAGCATCTCCATTTTTTCCGTAAGGATGCTGATTACATCTGCTTGAACCTGCAGCACAATCACAATCACGTGTCTCAGAAAAATAAAGGAAATTATCATACATCAGGGATCTTAGGATAAACTGCATATGATGATACCCACAGAATGATCCGGCAACCTCCTCAATGCGTTAATAGCACCTTTCATATCTTTCCTTTCAAAGAAATGCCTGACTACCTGGAAATACAAGAGAAAATTGTCAAGGCAACTACCAAGTAGAAGTGCAGCTAAGAAAAGTAATATATAGTTGGTCAAAATGCCATATCTATGACTTCTGACCCATCCATTTGGTGATTAGATTTACGCATTAGAATTTAGAAGCATTTGGTCATCACACTTTGCTGAAACTGCAATACTTTCTGCTAATACTATGTCTTTCAAGTATTAGAAATGGTGCCAACATAATTGCAACCCTTAGCTAACCCTACCTGGCAAGTCGTACGATTGTGGTGGGGAATAAAAGACTAGTTATTAGAGGAATAGCCAGAGTGTAAGGAGGCCAACATACAAAACGAAAGTATACAGGGACATGCAATATACAAATTAGCCTTACTCAACTACGTAATCATTCAAAAAGAGCTAAACTACCTGTAGTTTTGTCAAGCGAGAACGGAGAGTACTTAAGAAAACTTCATGATTTCCCAGTAGAAGTTCAGTGACATCCTCATGGTTAACAGAGTCTGACTCACTCCCCACATATTGAGGTTCCCCTCTCTGTAAGTTGAGAAACATGATAAGCAACCAGGAAACAAAACACACTATCATGGATTCGATGCTAGCCGCTTAAACCATTTAAAAAGGGTTGAAGTTCTACCGTGGTCGTTGGAGGTACTGAGTGAGGGGGCACATTATTTAGCGGGTTCTCCACATTGTTAGACAATTGTCTCCTTTCAACCCTCTCAACTGAGACAGTTGATGCTTCATCTGTCGATAGTCCTCTTTGATGAACCATTACAGTAATTGTATCATTAGTACTTTTGAATTTGTCTCTTTTTCGAACATTGCGAACAAGAGTGGAGTGTGCTCTATCCTCCCTCGGTGGTGCACGAGAAGAGAAACTAGTTGCCTTATCTTCACTCACATTCAATCCACCTTTGATTTCCAAATCCTCCATTGGCAAAGAAGAAGTTTTGCCTGATTCATCTGTTGGTAGTTTTCTTTGAGTAGCCATTACAGGGGATCGACCTTCAGTACTTTTAAATCTGTCTCTTCTACGGAAATTGCGAATAAGGGTAGAGCGTTTGCTATCCTCCTCTGATACTGTCTGAGAAGACAAAATAGTCACCTTATCTTCACTGACATTTGATCCATGATGAATCTCCAAATCCTCAACCGGCAATGGAGGAGTTTTATTTGATTCATCAGCTGGTAATTCTCTTTGAGGAGCCATTACAGTTGACTGATCTTCAGTACTGCGAACAAGGGTAACAGGTGTTCTATCCTCAGTGGTTACCATATGAGAAGACATACTTGTTGCCTTTTGTTCAATGATGTTTAATCTGTCACTCTTTTCCACGTTCTCTGCCAGAGAGGGAGGGGTTTTATCTAACGTGGGATTTTCAGGTGTATTGATTGTTTGATCTTCAGTGCTGTTCAATTTTTCTCTTTTTTCAAACTTCTCAACTAAAATGCGCGTCCTGCCTGGCACAACTGCAACTGCCAAAACCAAGTTTGAGGGGAAAAGGTCAGTTTTATTCAATAGTTACTAGTAGTTAAACCTAATCGGCAAGCAGCAGCTAACCTCCATTGACAAACTTGACAGAGTTGATTTCTTCTTTGAAACTAACAGTTTGGTCACCTTGAACACAATAACAAATCTACGTCAGCAGATTTTCAGATCTAGTTCACAAAATGGCATCTGAGTCTCCAACAAAACTATTCAACTATGGCATAAATACTTTCAAAAGAAGCAACTGCTGTATCTTTACCAATGAAAATTATGCACTGGCTAATTTCTAGATATGCTTTCATACTTCTACCTCCTATGTAAAACCAGTGGATTAGGACTACATTACCAACAGCATGAACAACCATGGTCTTAGAGCAATAGCATTGCAAAATCAATATTTTTGAACTGCAGAAACTGTTTCAGCAATGATTTGCTTAAGATTCTTCAGAGAAAATGAAAAGTTTGGTAAACACTATTAGTCACTCATTGGGTAATAAGCATTGCAAGATATATTGTTATAAGGATTCATCCTATTCTTTCTTTTTCTTTTTTTTTTTTTTTTTTTTGAAAAACTCATGCAGTAACATTGTTTCGCATCCATTCAATTTGAATTCGTATTTTCTATGCAAAGTTGTAGACATGACCCAATGAACCATCAATATTCAAGAGAAATTGCTTACACTTTTCTGTTTTAGGTGTCTGCAGTGGTAGCACCTTCTCAGATTCCACAGAGACATTCTTGACACTTGAATGATTGTCTTCACAGCCATTTCTTGCTCCATCTTCAGGTGCAACTTTGATGTTCAAAAATGAATCTACAAGACTTTCAGAACCACTTTTTGCACTGCTAAGCACTCCAATTTCAGCACATGCTGATAACCTGTCGACATCATATTTGGTGCTCGACGGCCTCCTCGAATGAGCAGGCCTAAGCAACATGCCCGGTTTAGTCCTTGAAAAAGTAATAGATTCTCTTCGAGATGAGTCTTTTCCATCGGGACTGTCCCTACTAACAACTTTCGGTTGAGTAATAGATTTACTAGGAACATGCCCACTTAATCCATCTGGCGTTTCTGTTACCAAACCCTGCCTCTGTAGTGTCAAATTAGGAGTGTCGTTAAAATCCAGCGGTTGAGTCACTTTTGCAGAGTTTGTGGTACCAACACGCTGTGAAGAAACAGGATTACCACTAGCGGCTGCACAAAGAGGATGGAGCAACACATCAACAACAAGATAATATACTTTAGGATGTAAACCAGTGTTCAGCAATAATACATGCACTACATGAGTATTCTAAAAGAAGCTCCACCTGTAAACGTGGGGAAAGTAATATGTCTGATACGCATTAAAAGTACTCTTAAAGGATCCAGGATCTAAATCATCTCGTATCTCATCAAAGAACCACCAACCAAGTGGGAAACTAAATTCCTTGACGGAGTTAATGCTTTGTGCAGGAAGAAGACTTGAAACCGTGGGCAAGAAATGATGCCAATTAAAGCCAGCAAACTTCTGTCTTCCAGGAAGAGGATAGGTAGGATTCAAGTCTTTGGGATAAAGAAACTCTCCACCAAAAGTGCCTCCAGTAAAGAATGGAAGCATCAATAATTGAAGATGCAGCTTTGCAAAGTCAGACTCTCAGAGCTTTGTACACTCAAGAAGAACGGAAGAAAAGAATACCAAGTTCAAGGACTACTTATCCTTTACACAAGTTAGAATCTGTCTCTGATTCAAGGTCAAACTTTCCTTTGTGAACACCGACAACTAGAAAGTAACTTGCTAAGGAAAACCCTATGTATGCAAACATTTATGGCTGACAATAGATTAGAACAAGAGAAAGAAAAAGTGATAATCCTCCACTTTGCCCAAAGTACTTGATGGTGAACCCAATCACACTAAATACTATTGTGATAGATGCTCAAAATAACAAACTACTTTTGATATGCAGCTACAGCTTTCTTCCTTACCCTCATCTGATGAGCACTGTATATATACATTCCATCCAGTAGTACAGGTCATTAAGCTTCCAGTACTTTGCACAGGACCATGTGTTATCATATTGGTATATGAATTTGACAGTAATATAAAAGTACATAAAAACCAACTTACTATCCACATATATATTCTTTATGTCTTTGGTGTCATAATCCGGAGAGGCGCAGCGCATGATTGAAGTTGATCTTATGGTGGTCCCAACTTTAGTTGAGGAATGACTTTCTTGGTGTTCAATTTCATCATCACCACTATCCTTCTGCTGAGGCTTTGCATTAGTTCCATACGGTTCAATAAGCTGAAAAGAGGATGTACCACCATCAGAGAAAAATCCATCTGAACTAATGAACTTGTATAGGAAAAGCCATCTTTACACGAGAAAAGGGTAGTGGAATTCTTGTGTAGTAAAGATGAAGGTGACTAGAGATTACCGATGCATCCGCTACCCAAACACCAACAGAACTTTGGTAATATGAGCAACCCAAGAGTTTTCCATCATGAATACAAAGATCAGCAAGGGTTGACCATCCCATGTCAACACCATCATGGCAGATTACAGGTTCCCATGAGTAAACCTACATTTACCAAGCAAGAAATCACATGCCAGCATCTTCCAAAATGTGATAAAATTCATGATTAGGATGTTTCAGACCTTTAAGCTATCCTCCAAACCACAGAACAAGGTCCTCCCATCAGGATGGAAGGCAATTGCACGTACTCCTGTGGCCTGAAATAAACAATAGAATTCAGTCATGAAGGTAAACCCAGCAATGTTCAGGAACCTATGATTATTATAAAAGATGAGAGATTCGCAAGGGTTCAGTTAAAAACAAGCATCTCGATTATGAGGAAAAATTCCAGGTAAGTTTTCACATATATGACACAGGACAATTTGCAACTTCTTATTATGAAATATTCTGACCCCGAAAGCAGGGAGTAGAAAATCCAAAATAACTAAATTGAAATGATACTATTAATTCCAAGAAACCTAGCCATTAGATACCTCAGGTCTGGATGATCCGATTAGTTCAAACGTTTCCAAGTCCCAGAATTTAACCGTTCTATCTGCCGAACCTGGACAAGAAATCATCCATATTGGATTACTGGAAATCAGAAGTACAGACAAATTCAAAAGAATATTTACACTATCCAACTTGTAAAGGAAGAAAAAAGGAGAATACAAATGAAATAGACTGAATTTCACACAAAAGAAAGACAGTAGTGAATGGTGAAAGAGGATTAGTGAGTTATAATAGTTTGTTGGATTGACAAATGTAATTAAAGGTCTACTCATCCAAAGGCCAAATGCAGATGGTACTAAATATATTCCGGAGATAAATAAGTGTTTCAGGAGCTTCCATCACAAAAAGCCACAAATTTAAGTCTAGATATCACGCATTACTGAATAATTATTAGGTCTTGTTAACAAGTGCCCTAAGGCAACTCAGTAAGTACCTAAAACTGTTCCTACAATTTTTTTAATGCACACGAAAGTACATAGAATTTGAAACATATTCTTCTAGTATGTCATAACAAAAACACAATTTCAAAAGCATTTCACATACTCAGCCTCAAGTCTCCTAAGGACACTCTTTACATAATCCTAAGTATTTTACTCTAGGTTTTCCATCATTGTGTTTAACAAATTATGCTTTAATAATGTCAGAACCAAAAGTAATTTTTTAATGGCAATAATGGATTCAACAAATCTCAATGCGACAATTACCTGTAGCAAGTAGGAACTCCAAGGGATGGAAATCTATAGATCGGATATGATTTTCATGGAACTTAAAATCATGCAAAAGCTTTCCAGCAGTTAGATCCCACACCTGTATAAACAGTCAAATGCTTTACTCGACAAAGGAATAGAGCAATCTTGCCAAAGGCTGTGCCTCACAGGGTAACCAATTTACCTTCACAACATTATCATTTCCCCCTGAAACAACCCAGCGACCATCGGGAGAGAATCTGATGGTGCTAATGCCTCGAGTATGACCCTTGTACGTGTGTATACATCCTTTCTTCCTGATATCCCATATCTTCAGATTTGTGTCGGTGGAACCAGATGCAAAGAACTCTCCAAATGGATGGAAATCCATAGCCGTGCAATTGGATCTGTGTCCAGTAAGACCACGAACCACTACGCTTCAAGAGTAATTAAGAGTGAATTGATATATAAAAAAAAAAAAACAATAATGACACTGCCATATATGCAATAGACTCCTGCTTGTGATCAAGTGAGTACATATCTAGGTTTCTTATTCAGACAAGTGATAACTCAAATGCTTGACTATTGAAGAATTTAATCAACTTACTCTTTGCTTCTTCCAAGTCCCACAGCTTAATGACACCAGAAGAAGCTCCAGCAAGCACCAACACTTCTGCAGAATCAAAGGCTACGGATTCTACAGCATTTGTATGACCACAAAGGCTCTGCATTGTCGAGCATAAAAACATTACTAATCATTCTTACAAGCAGATGTTGTCATCACTAATCTGCTCTCTTCCAAATTTTAGGTAATCAAACTAGTTTTCAGTTTTCGTGATATAAACTACAGTTACACAGGACACGACTGCCATTAAGAGTTAGCATCAGCGCTCATTCTGCCTAAAGACGTGTGTTTACAAGTAACCACAGAACTACTTACTTAAGAAGTAACCTTTCAAATTTGCACTACAGCGAAGAGAAGATTAGAATAGCACAAAGAATTTATCTAGCAGCACATCAATTAGAAGAAAAAGGAAAAGGCGAGATAAAATGCTAACTCAACTAACCATTAAGGAATTCGGCTTGCCGATGGCCCATAGATTGACCTTGTAGTCATCTCCACCAGTGAGAAAAAGCCGGCATGCCTTCTTTCCGATACTGAGACAGTTGACATTCGACGAATGGGCCACAAATTCCTCTGCGCAAAATCCGAGTCAAAGGAAACAAATCCACCCAACAAGCGATGCATCCCTTTATCCACTACACAAAAACCGAAAATTGCATAGGAAAGAAAAGCATACTAATATTCAGGACTATCACCAGGGCCATCGCATTTAGAAACAAGCAGACTCCTAATTTAATTTCCTAACGAGGACTATACCAACCTTTGAGAGGATAAGAACTACCCTTGACACAAAATCTCCCGGCATTGACGAATCTTTCTAGTTACACATTTCCTTCCAGCCCCCCAGTCAGCAGCACTACAAACACATCCTAACCTCCTTGGATTTTCTGACTGCAAAAAAAAAAAAAAAAAAAAAAAAGAAGAAGAAAAAAAGGCTATCTTTCTCTTCACTGACCCAAAATCAAATCTCACCCTTCCGAGCAAATTACAAAAAGCGCATCGAACTACGGCGACTTGCCCACGAACCCAAAGCACCCGCAGATCTCTCCGGACCCAAAAACTCAAACACTAGACACCAACGGCAACCTCGACATTCAAGAAACGCCAAATTCAAAAAAACGCCAACGGGAAGGATACGCAGCTTGTAGCCCCGCTTGGACATCTTCCTCCCAGCCACTCGGGAGCCAAAACCCAGAACCCAGAACCCCAAGATTGAGCAGCCGGAACCCAAGACTTTCCTCCAGCCCGAAGGAAGCTCTCTGGACGCAAAGTCGGTCTCTTTCGGACGAGACGGAAGATGGGGATCGGATGCGCGGATTCGGAAGGGACGAAGGGAAGAAGGGACGATGGATTCGCGAGAAATTCGCGCGTGAGATTTCGACAGTGTTCGCCCAAGAACGGGAAGGCTTGCTTTCTCGATTCCCCGTTTTGCTTTTTCTTGAGGAAGACAGTCTTCCTTTTAGTCGCTTTGCTGCGTTGCCTGAAGCGCTTCTTCTTAGACCATGATTGGCTGGTCTTGGCCGTCAAGTGAAATGACCGAATTGCCCCTGGAATTTCTTTCTGGGATTTTCCTGGGCCACCAAAATTGAAATTTTCAGTTATTTTGTTTTTTTTAAATTAATTAATTGATTAGTGGAAATTTGGGTGACGTGGCTTTGAATTTTCTCTAATTTTCTTTTGGTTTGTTTTTTTGTTAGACTTGTGCACGTCGGTCGGTGGACAAGGTTTTTTATTTTATTTTATTTTAATTTATTTATTTGTTTGGAAAGGAACGTTTTCTAAGTAGCAATTAGAATATTGTCTTGGGATATGAAGTATGACATTTTTTTAGATGTACCATACTTTTTGAGTCGGTAATTTTCCTTTGGTAAAAGTTTCGGTTTTTTGTCCTTCTAGTTTCACTCTTTTTCTGATCTAAAGTCGTTTGCGTCTAATTTGACTCGTCGAATCCTTCTATTTGCACAAATTTCCAATCGTGTCCATCAATTTCGGTGAGATCCAGTTGAGGTGGTTGACAGACGTTGCCAACCTATGATGTGGAAAAGTTTTTTCAATGTAAATACTAACGTGGCACCACCTTGAAAAATAGAAAAAAAAAAAAGAAGAAGAAAAAGGAGTATCTTCTCTCTCTCTCATCTTCCTCATCTTTTTCCCTTCCCTCATCTTCACGCACTCAGCTAACTTTCACAGCCATATTCATTTTTGGTCACATACCAAGCTAATTTATAAGGAGCCCATTGGACAAGTAAATTCAAGAGAAAATTCATTTGCAAAAATCCAGGAATCATCAATAGAAGATGATAGATGAAGATCGTTCACGGCGTGTAGACACTGATCTCGAGGATAATTTTCCATCATTCAAGAGTGTGAAAGGTAAAAATACATGACTATGTTTCGAGATTCAACCCAACTTCCGATTAACATGCACTTCATCGTGCCGTCAAAAAATGGGGATGGTAAGAAATGTAGAACTAAAAGAGCAAGTGATAGAAAAGGTTGTTTTTTATGAACGATTGAGGAACGGGTCGATAATTTTGCATAGGGATGATTACTTTATGTTTGGGGATTTTCTTCGTGACGGAAATTTTTTGTTTAAATATACAAATTTGGAACTCTTGGAAAATTTTATGAATTTTCAGAAGAGGTAAAGACATGAGCTGAAACCTTGATGGAGTGGCATGAGCATAGAATCCATTATGCATGAAATCCAGTTTGTGTCATGCGTGCATACCATTTCGCCGCCTAATCACTAAGCTTATCCATAAAGTTTACTGAGGAATATTTAATAAAAATATTCCCATCATTTGAATTAAAAAAATTGAATCCGAAAGGGTTTGTGTCTATATTATATATTAATGCAATTCACTAATTTTTATCCTTTTTTCTGCTTTATATATATATATATTTATAGTGACGAGGAAGGTGTCTTGGCTGTGTCTCAGCAAGAGAGATTCACTCAAATACCGATGATATCTTGGAGATGGCGGTGGCTGATTTAATTATTATAATTTAAACTTGTAGAAACCAATTGAATTTAAATAAAAAATAAGCCAATAATATTTAAATAAAAATATTAGCTAAGTACAGTACAGGTACACGGGTCAACGCTGTATCTATCGTCAAAGACACCTTAAAAGCCCCAAAAATTAATATTGTTCTTCTTTTTTCCCTGAATTATGTAAAGTCAGTTGATTCGTGATTCCATTTAATAGCCTCTTTCTCTTTCATGGAAAGTGACCAAATGAAGGTCGAGTTACCTACCATTAAACTGCCGCTATTATATATTTTCTCTTCTTCAATAGCGGAAAATAAATAAATAAAATAAAATAAAGATGAAAATAAATAAATAAATTAAATAAAAAAAAAAAAAGAGGTCTTTTTCCCTTCTCGTTGAATCTTTAGGTATAACCACCTGAGGGTCCATTACTCAACTGCCCAATTAAAAATTTTGATGGGTTCGTTTGGCCCAAAACTCAGCAAATTAGGAAAGTATACTTGGTCGATGTTTTCTGAAATCTAGACTCCGTTTATTTTGCGAAAAATATAGGATATGAAATTTTTTTTTTGAAAATGATTGCTTGTATTGCTACAAAAATGTATGAATGGAAAAATATTTTCATCGTTCATGAAAATACTTAGATATAATTATAAATGAAAATATTTTTTATTTATAGGGAAATATTTTCTAAATCATTCATTAATTGTTAAACAAACAAGCCCTAATGAATGTGAGAATCAATTCCATGAAGATGATTAGGGTGCAAATTCTATGCTTAATTTCCTTAATCCCCCTATTTTGCGAAGAGACACACACACACATATATATAGTCACCCTCTTCCTCCAGCTTTCAAGAAAAGTTGGGCAAAAAAATTAATTTGACATAAATTTATAGAACACAAACATTTTCACCCTCTTGACATAATTTTTTTGTTATAGTTCAATGAAAGCTAAATGAGTCAATAAGGGTGTGTTGTCAGTTTATTTCACCATTGCTTTGCTTCATGTAAGAATGACTTGGGATGGGTAGTAGGACGCTAAATTATTCTTGTTCGCTTAGGATGTTTAAGAGAGTTTTAACTAAGTGGTCTCGGAGATGAGCTCATCAAGCATAGCTCATGCTATTCGCTAATCCTTTTTACTAGACTTAGTGTCCGTGTCTCCTTGACATGTAGTAACTCATGATTGGCTCATGTCCCGTTGACAAGTAATTGTCTATTTACGGTCAACTCCTTACACCAAGATTGCCACATGGTATAATATTGCAAACCAATCTTTTTTTATCCCCTTGCTATTAACACCCCCATTATTTCACTCATTTGGAGGACATTGTGACTTTTGAAAATCTAAATTTTAGTATTCATATTGGCCTCGGCAACGAACCACTAAAAAAACTTCTGTTTGCTTTTGGTGGTACTGCTGCGTGATGGCAAACCCTTCCTCCAACTCAATGATCGCGAGAGGAAACTTCCTCAACAAGGAGCCATGCAATCTACTTTCCATTGGCTTTTTTGGTTCTTGTCAGATGGAATCGAACAAATCGTTAAAAAGAAGTGCTGTTATAACAAAATAATAAGGATACGTTTGATAATATTTTTATTTTCATTAATAATTTCTTTTCAGAAATATTTTTTTATATTTTTATTCCTTGAAACAGTTTTTGAGTAAAATAATGTGTTGGTAACTACATAAAATTTTATTCCCCAAATAGAAAAAAGAAAAAGAAAAAGAAAGAATATGTTTGGTACTACCTACAAGTTTTTTAAGCATAATTTCTTTCAATTTTTTTAATAATTTTTTGAGATTTTTCTCTCTTTTCTTCTTCCTCATATAGCCAGACACGGACGGTAGGGGGTGACGGCCCTAAAGGTGGCAAATGACCGTGGCAAGTAGTGATGGCAGTGGGCGGTAAGGCTCCGACGATTGATTAGAAGAGGAAGAAGAAAAAAAGAAAGAAACTTCTATCTAGAAATTATTTCCGAAAATAAGAAGCTACTTTTTCTACTTTTTGTTTATGTTTTAAATCTATTCATTTGCCGCTTTTCTATTCCAAGGAATGAAAAATTTAGCGACGTTATCAAACAAATTTATATTATTTATCTATTATGAGAAACAAAAGATCAAAAGAAAAAATAAATTGGAACGTTAACATACAGGTCTTAAATTTAAGCCGGATGATTTGTTGATAAAGAAAAAAAAATCTAGAATATTCTTTTTTTTTTTTTTTGTGGGGGTCATATAGTTATTTTTCCACAAAACAATGTGATACATGACACTGTGCACCACGTTGTCTGCACATCATCAATGCATGTCCCGGTTCGAACATACCTACTTCCGCTGTTTTTTGACCGTTATAATGGGGAGGTTTGATTCGTCGACGCATTTATGAATCGGTCCATGATGTCTTCTCTGACCGAATGGCACCTAAAATTGTCACCCTTCCAACATGGAAAGGGGAAAGTGAGGGGTTCAAATTCCCACATCATGGGAGGATTGAGATATGGACGATTAAGTTTTAAGTGTAGATTTCGGCCCCCATGCCCTGCATGCAAAGAGGTAGGGCACCTAAAATTAAGAGGAAATACACTCATGGTGACTTGTGAAGTTCAAGCGCTGCACATATAAGTTAATTTGTAAGCTTAGTGCATGTTTATTTTGGGAAAATCTTTTTCGAGAAATTTTTTTTTAGGAAGATATTTCCTAGTTTTCAAGTTAAGGAATTTCATTTTCTTAATTTTGAGTATGTATATTTTCTTTGACCGTAAATAATTTTTCGATGACTAATTATTTTTAGCAAACCAAATATATGAAATCCGGAAAATTAATTTGCGAAAAATTATTTCAATCAAATAACATATTTGTAGTCGGTTTGACAGGAACAAGTCGAGCAATTATTCCCACTTCCAATCAATGGGTTCACGCTCTGGCTAATGAAAGATTCTAATAGACATAGGTAGTGTCTTGCTAGGAAAATTATCAAAAAGTCTTAAACTTATTACGGTTCTACCAATTCAGTAATAAACCTTTAAGTTATACTAATTGAGTCCTAAACTTTTTCACAATTAGTAGATTGAGTCCTTTTACCTAATCTTAGCTGAAATTTGTTGATATAGACATTGACTATCTTACGTGGTGCGGTCAGCGTTAATATGAATAACTTTTATAACTTTTTTAAAAATTAAATTTTTTATTATCTTTCTTTTTTTTTTTTTTTCCTTTTCATTTTGGTTGCTCACGGGACGTTGGCTGCTAGCAAGGGCCACCTCACCGGCCATGGGGACAGTCAACGAGGGCCCACTGGCCATTGCTTAGTGGCCAAGGGTTGCTGACCAAATTGAAAGGGAAAAAAATAAAGAAGAAAAAAATATATCAGCATCAATTATGTCATGTAGGACAACCAACGATCACGTTAATGATTTCCGGCCAAATTTGACCAAAAAAACTCAATTTGGCAAATTATGCAAATGTTCATAACTAAATTAACACAATAAAAACGTTTATGATTGAATCGACATAATTATAACAGATTTAAATTTTTTGGTGCTTGTCCATTTCTTACTAATTATGATCCCAAAGTACTACTAAATAATGGATGCCCTCAATCAAAAAAGAAAAGAGAAAGAAAATATACACCCCGTATTTTTTTGTTTTGAAGTTAATTTAGGTCAGCATTTGTTCCAATGCTAGCTTTTGTACCTATCTCGAAATATTTAATCCAAACTCATACGACATCTCGAAGTTATGTTTGTTCTCATTTATGGATATCATGGAGAACATAATTTAACGTTCCGCCTTTCCCGTTAACCTAACTTATAGAAAAAAGAAAAGTAGGTATGTAACGACAATGGTTGCAAACGGATGGCTGATCGTAATTGAAAATTAGGGCAACAGAGGTTACCACGTAAAGGGGACTCATAAAAAGTACATCACGTGAAACCTAGAGAATGAAAAGTTGCACAATAGCAAGGTTCTTGAATATTTGAAAACGAGATATATAATTTATTCTAAGAAGCACCTAAAAGATCATGGAAATCAAGGGCACAAAAACAAAATGTCTTAAGAGGCATAATGACTTTAGTGAAAAGAAGAGGAGAATAATGAATATTCAAGACTTGAGAAGGAGGCAGAGAGATGTCATTATGGAATTAGAAACGTCCCAAGCAAAAAATGACACAGACACGAGCATGATGTGCTTACTTTATTTCTTCTTTACTCATGTTTACAAAGAGACCACACTGACCTTCTTTTCCCCCCCATTGGCCTGTCTCCCATCTGCAACATGTGCAAGCAACATGGTCCCTCTTTGCTCTCTCCTTAAGACAGGCTTTAATATTCTCTGTCTCCACCTTCATTTGTCTTCTTTCTCTCGTTTAAATCTGTTGTCTGCTTTCTCTGATCTATCGTTTGGTTGTTTTTCATTTTTTGTTCACCTTGGAGTTTATGTTTTGATGATGAAAGATGCCTAATGATGTGCAATAATTATAACTGACATGAGAATCATGCTTGGCCAAACTCAATTATTACATCTGAGAAATGGAAAATGAAGGGAAAAAAGAAAAGATTTATAAAGATCAACAGCAAGAGATGTAGTTTCTCACCACAGAAACCGTTGAAATGAACAAAGAACTGAGTAAACTGAATCATGGGACAATCCTATGTCCAACAAGCCGAAAGAAGATGTTTGTCCATCTGGTGCACAAGAAAAGAATCACAAAACCAAACAATCACAACTTGTCATCAACTGCACAAGACATCTATCTCTAAGTTTCTAAAAATCCATCTGTTGTTACATCGATATAAGTTTTGACCCCGACGTGAACATCTGATCCATCGGTCAAACGGACGAGAGGTTACCATAGCTGATACTGCACTGTAATTAAATATCAAAGTATTCTGGGTTCTGTTGTCTCCTCCATGGCCATTGCTATAGACATTATTAAGTTACCTAATAAACTTCAGTCTCAGGGTGATTTTTGAACTTCGCTTCACATCATTCGCAATAAGTCCTGCACAACTTCAGACATTGGCGGCCTGAATTCTGGCTCTCTCTGCAGAAACAATGCATCTGTGTTAAAACAAGCGGCTACCAAAAAGAATATATATATATGTAATTATGCTTGATTTTGAAAGGATCAGTAAATTGTTTCGCTTGAAAAATTGAAGGCCAAGTCACACATATTTATGTGGAAAATGCAAAAAAGAGTGAGGCTACTATACCTGCACGCATCGAGAGATTATATCAGCAAAGCGTGACAATGATTTGGTGGGATAGAAACTGCTAAGTGAAGGATCCATCATCTTTGACAGCGCATCGATATCATGAAGCTGGGGTATTGCCCATCGAACCAGAAATTGCTCCCCTCTAGGCCTTGACCTAATTTTTTGAGAGAAGATATCGTGGCAAAAAAGAGAAGCAGTGAAGGTCAAAGACAAGCACGGATTTCAAATCTAAAATCATCAGAATAGAATAGAAAGACATGAAAAAGAAAGAAAAGAATAGGCTTTTCTAGTTAATTGTGTACCTGTCAAGTGACTTCCTACCAGTGAGAAGCTCCAACATTACAACTCCAAAGCTATACACATCACTTTGCCAGGAATACGCACCTGACTCAGATTCTGGGGCGGTGTAACCGTTAGGATTGAGGTGCTCAAAAAGCTGAGATATAAGCAGTCAATGTTAAAAAACTTAACCAAAACCCGAATTAGCATCTAAAATAAGGTAGACATAGACATGTAGTCATGTTGTTCATGAAAGTTTTGTTGACTTGAATAGTCAGTTTGACCTTCAGTAAATTTCTTCTTGGAAACAATAAACTCTCCAAAAAGTTGAGACAGCAACTTTCTCAGCAAGGATCAATCAACAAAGAAAGGAAAAGCTAATAATTTACAGCTAAAGAAATTTTTACCAAATCAGCCATGAGATCCCCGATTCAATTTATCCTACTTAGTATATCTGGGCCTAAAAAACCTATCCACCAATCTTAATTTTCCCCAGCATCTCATCTATGGCTACTCCCAATAACTCCTTATACATCATTCAATGGAATGGAAACATAGCATAATCAACTTAGACAAGATCATGATTCAAGTCAACAAGGTACATTTTGTGAAGCGTTACCTGACTTCCAGAGCCAGATGATATTAGAGAAGCCAGACCACAATCTGAGGCTCGTGCTTCGAGCTTATCATCTAGAAGGATGTTGGTAGAGTTAAAGTTCCTGTACACAACAGGTGGCTGACAAACCTCATGCAGATACCTTCCCACCAAATAAGAAGATACCGTGAGTTTACCAGCCTAATGACTATAATTGGGACATGAAAGCCCACCTAGAACATTGAAAACTTAAGACATGAGCAAGGAGGTTAATAAACAAGTAGCCATAACAACCATTACTTTTTTATTGAGCCAATCTCTTCCACCGCAAGCTCACATTTACAATAAATAAAGAAAATTAGTTACTCTACTTACTGCAAGGCTCTTGCAGCTCCAATGGCAACACGAATCCGCACAGCCCATGAAAGTTTTCCATGGACCTCATCATCCAAATGCAAGGCATCATACAGTGTCCCATTTCGGCAATACTGATAAATAAGTAGCTGCTGAGCATGCTCAGCGCAGTAGCCCACCAGCTCCACAATATTGCTATGCCGAATCTTATAGATTCTTGACACTAGATCACCAAATTTCTCATCGCTCTGGTGCCTGGAAACTGCAGCCTTTAGCTTCTTGACTGCTAAAAGCTGAAATAATCATAAAGAACGAAATCGTGATATATTAAATCAGGAATGATGTGAATATAGGAGATAAGATAGAGCTGGCAAGATTGCATCTAAAAGGTGAGAGGAAAAAGAGTTTCATGTTAGGAACAAACAGGCTCAAAAGCTGCCCTCCAGAGAACTCAAAAACAGTGATCAAGTTCAAATGATATTTTACCCTTCCATCAGGAAGCACAGCCTTGTAGACACTTCCAAGTGTGCCTTCTCCAATAAAGTTTTCGGGAGAAAAGCTGTTTGTGAACTCCTGGAGAGATGCTATGCTGTAAAACGGGACCGAAGGTGAAGAGACTGTTCTCTCAGAAGGCCGTCTCCGTACAGTTGGCTGAGCAGAAACAACAGGATTTCTGATAACCTTCTCATTCAGAATGGGTGGTGCAAGAGGAGAAACCACAGGCTGCAAGGGCAAACTGGAGTCTCCTACTTGGTCCTTCTTCTGCCTCGAGCTCAATGCTTTGGTCACATCCATTTGTCTGTTACTTAAACCGGCTCTTCCATGGTCTTCTCCCATCTTGCCTAAAGGTTCTGGAACAGCTTTTCGTGGAAATTCTGATGAAATTAAAACCATCTTTTAAGCTAAACACGAATGTAACAATCAATTTAATAGTAAAAAATTAGGTAATCATGGACTAACGTCTCTCCGTGTATATGTTAGGTTGTCGTGATGAATCTTTGCTTTTAGCAGCCCCTTGACTGTTTGCGTATACACCCATGTCATGTCTCTCGCCCGTCTCATTCATTTGCTTCTTTTTGCTGCATCTCCACAAGCATAGGCACAGTAATGTAATCGCAACGACCACCAGAGCCCCTATAACAGCTATCAAAATGACCTTTTTAACCTTCAACCCTCCCTCTGAATGAGCAGATTTTGGTGCCTCTGCTCTAGATCCATTTCCATCCTTAGAAGGCACGCTCGGAGGAGGTGGCCGGCCTATGAATGGAGGTGCAGAGGGTGGCTCTGGTGCTGGTTCTGGTGATGGAATTACACTTGTATTAAAAGGATTTCCACCTTTTCTGCATGACCAACGCTATGGTGACAATATAGAAAGTACAAAACCAAGTATAGACTAGAAATTGGAAATTGGTTCACACTGCCTGTTAATCACCAGGGTGTGATCATAGCAGCACTGTTAATTGCCAAAAAGAAGCATGAGGAGAATTCTTAGTTACATAAGGTCAAGAGTTCACCATACTGGTCATTTCTCAAACATCAGTGGCTTTGGAATCAGGCATCATGATTACTTGGTCCATTAAGCAACTCCACCAGATTTAACTATACGTATATGGACACACACCAGAGATGCCACAGGATCAGACAGCAGTATATTTGAAGATGTGAATGTTGAAGAAATTGATAAATTTATTGATAATTAGATATCGCAAGATCACAAACAAAATTTTAAGGAGAAAAATTTTCCATACATTGAGCGTATGCGACTTCATCCATAAGTGGGTCCACTTAACCACACTCTGCAACCTCTTTTTGTTAATTACAGTTATTTTTTTTCCAGCACATTAGTTAAAATTTCCTTAAAAACTAATTGTTTCTAAAAGAAGGTGGACCATCAACGATTGTTAAAATTGCATCACACGAAAATCATTTGAACTTCTTCTTAAATACTTTAAACTCTAGCTCTTTTGATGAATGGAGACAAAGTTTGATTGGATTCTCCATAATCTTGAGCTTCAGTGATGTGAATATACGTTGGATTGGATGAAAGGAAGATGAATTTTTCTACAACCCAAGACCATAATCCTTCACTATCTTTTGTTTGTAGTGAAAACACCAAGAAGCTTTTCTTGAGGGGAAAGGATAAAGAAGGAAGATAGATAGAAGATGAAATAGTAAAGAAATAAGAGCACGAAATATAGGATTATTGCTTGTTTAATCTTTCAAATGAATGTGAAAACTGAAAAGATGAGAGAAAGATAATGAAATTTGTATCATCATTCTTAAGACCAAAGAATCGGGTGAAAAAGAGGGGGGGGGAAGCTCTCCATTCCTAATTTTCCTTGTAGCTAAACCCCCAGAACCACAAGAATCCTTAGTTATAATGAGATTCCAACTCAATAACCCCAGAGATTTTGAGAAGAGTTGCTCTTTGGAGAGCACAATTCGATGAAAGTTGTAAGTTGTGTTCAGGGGGAATTAATGTCTATTCTTGGTTTGTATGGTAGAATCAGCTGGGGGCCAGAGACGCAGTGGTTTAACCCTGTTGCAGATGTCAATGGCTTGAGTCCCTAATTGCCAACTCATGAACCTAGCCTATACAAAGCTAGATGATAGCACCCCCGGGTTTTCTTATGCCAACTGGGACTCTACCTTCACCACTCCCATGCGGATGGTCTCCAGGGTCCATAACCACTCATCTTACTGCATGATGAGGATGCATTAATAAGTGATACACGACAGAAGGAATTTTTCTTCTCAGACTTCACAAAGCCAAAGAGAGTGTGGAAATATCTTCTCCAATCTAATTATTGTCATCAAATCCCATTATTTTTGTTTAGACAATGGAATTTATTTTTTAATAAGAGAGAATACTTGAGAATCTAATTTTCAAAAATTTTGTGGTTTAAAATGGATTTAAAGTGCAAGAAGACTTCAAAAGCTTTTTTTTTTTTTTTTTTTTTTTTTTTTTTAATTTCGAAATTGGAAGATACCAGTCTTTTGTGTTAAAAAGATTTCAATTACAAGGTATGTGTTTTTTCTCAGGTATTACAACAACAAACACAAATTAAGAAATGCAATAAGATCTTCCAATTTTAATACTCGCTAACTGGTATTTGTTGAAACTTTCCTAATTTCAATTTAGCCACCATACAAGTAACCATGGTTATGTTTACTTGACATATGTCACCGAAAATAAGACTTGCTTCTGCATGAATTCATGAACCGCCTGTGTATAGAAGATAAAACTAAAATTTAATTTATAATAATAATAATAATAATAATAATAATAATAATAATAATAATAATAATAAAAGAAAATTGGAATATAAATTGAAGATTGAAGAAATGGAAACTAGAAATTTAAAATTATTAATTGAAACACCAACAGTTTAGGATCCAGAAGGACACTTACAAATCCTTGACACAAGAAATGGATAGGAAAATGAGGGAAGTGTTTATTGTAGGGTTTAGTTCATTCCAAAGTAAGAGTTCACAGGAAACAAAAAGCATATGAAGGCCCACTGTGAATTGTTCGTCATCTTAAACTTGAAGAATGCTTCCTTTTCTTCAATCCTAGTGATTATTTGAAATGGTGTCGTCAATCTATTTGTCACCCTATTTTTCCATTTTGAATCTCGAATTTTACTATTCTCAGAATCTAGGCATCTCTAGTAATATATATTAGAGATGCCATAGGTTCCAAAGGGTACTAGATTTTCAAGAGAGATTATTGAAAAGGCTGATAAATAAATGGATAACCAAACATCACAAAGTACAACAGATTTCATCACAATATCGTAATTTGGAATATCAATGATCAAGACTAATTTGAAAGTGAGTACGAAACAAGCCCAACATTAACATACTTCAGGGGAATACGAGCAGCAAGTGTCAAATTCACCTTTAAGCAGCATGTCAGAGTAAACTTACTTGAAAATTGGAATAGTCATCAACTTTGGAGGAATAGGCCCAGAGAATAAGTTATTCTCTATATCCCTACACATAAATATATTATTAGTCTTCAACTTATGAAGGCAGCGTATATTTTTTAGTGAAGAGAAGTTTCTGTAAGAACTAGAATCTGCAGACAAAGTGGAAGTAGGATCAAGCAAATAGAAGCATACAAATCAATTAGAGGGAGATCCTCTAGAACATTGAGAGTCCCAATGAGTTTATTATTCTGCAAGTGCCTGTAAGAAGAAGATTATATGATCCATTAGAAATATCAAATGTTTGAAGGGAATGATCCTTTTGTGCAGTGATGTGTACCCACAATGTGGTAACAGCTGACAGGTTTCCAAATGATGGAGGTAAAGGACCAGTGAGGTTATTACTTGACAAATCCCTGCAACAGAAAGTCAGATCAGAGCGAAACATAAGAAGAAATAAAAAGGAGAAAAACGATAAAACTAGAAATGGTCGGTTACAGATGTGCCAAACTCGTGAGCTCTTCAAACGAGTCTGGAATTATTCCACTGAAATGGTTATTGCCCAACAACCTAAAGAAATAAGCAGTAAATATCAGATGACGAGGAAACATAAAATACAATCCACTACAGAAAGGAAGGCCCAACATGAAGTGTCCCTTTGATAATAGTAGCAATTCATAAATGAAAGCTTCTGATGTTAGGAAAACAGAGAAACTTCATTAGCAAAGTTTGCACATACATTGTAAGAATGGTAGGCGGCACATGGGATGGAACACTCCCTCCAATCTGATTGTTGCTGAAATCACTGCTTAAAAATAATTAGAAGGATCAAAAGGTTTGCCAGTAATGCATGTCCAAGACTCAGTTTCCTACATATAGAAGTACGTATCTTCATTCACTCATTCAACATGATGCATGCAAGTTTCAGTAACATAGCAGACACTGCTAATTCTTTCTTCTATGCCCATCATCTATGAGATTTCTCAAGAATCAAGAGTTGACTATGGACCCCTTAATTCTGATGTTGCATTGAAAAGAGCAGATGTGAGTTTTCAGCTTCCCAAGGAACCTCGTGTCACACACTTCAGTCACAAGAGGTGCAAACTAGATTAAGGCCCATTGATACTATCTAAGCAGACATGCAGCAAGGTCATACAGATCTCATGAAACAATAATTGTAATGATGTCAATCAAATATTGGAATGGCAAAAAATTCACTTACATCGACAAGAGTGATGCGAAGTCCAAACTGTCGCCTAATTCTCCACCCAAATTGGCTCCGCTCAGATTTCTGTCCGACTCAAAATGACTTAGTAAATTAAATCAATATACTTGTAAAAGGGAGCGAGAGAAATTGACTTACATTCCCGTTATGTTTGAGATAACACACTCGACACCTTCCCAATTGTCAACACAGGGATCGCCTCCAACAAGTAACCACCCACGTAGAGGCGGATAGCCCAGTGAAACATACAAGCTATTGATTGCTGCCACTGAAAAGCAGAAAGGAGCCAGCATAAGGTACATAATTCAGGTTTCACAGTTCACACGTTAAACCAACAGCTGATGATTTACAGAGAAACAGACCACACAAGTCTATGTTATGCATTACTGAAATGCATCTCCACTAGGGCATGCTTCGGGAAAATTGTTCATTAAAACGACTATGTCACCTAACAGTGAACAACAACCAAGGACAGAGAAAGGACAGCTCGCAAACAAAACCAAAGAGATTACACTTGTAAAATTTGGGAAAAAAATGCGAGTGTTTGCCAAGTCAAGCTGCTACAAATCTCGTTCAGCAGTCCTTATTTTCTTTCGCATGAACCAAACAAACATTAAAACAACGGACCCAACGCACGCACGCAATTTCAAAACCCAGATCACGCAATGCAAATTGCCACGAGTGACGATTCACCCACCATCGCGAGGATCAGTGAGGCCAGCGCAGACCGACGCCGTGCAAATGAAGAGCATCACCACGAATCGTCGGAAAACCATCTTCAATTTCGCAGAGCCCACGACGCTCCGGACGGTCCACGCTTCAAAGTTCCCACCTTTTTCCTTCCGTTCTCTTCCGCGCACCTCACTCTCCCAGGAAACAGACAAGAAATGGCCTCAATGGCCAAAATAACGACAACCCAAGAGAAAGACCACAAAACGCAAAGAAACACTCCACCCAGCTCGCCAACCGGGATTTTACAAACGAGGAGTGTACTAGAAGAATGAAGCACGAAAATCCCAAGAAGGGACGTCACAGGCACAGACCCAGAATGATCTCTCTGCAAGTCATTGGCGGTGAAGTAGAGGAGGGTAAAGCGAAACAGCCCGCGAGCACAAGGACCGAGACACAGAGAGAGAGAGAGAGAGAGACCCAGAAAGGCAGGCAGCGCACGAGATACGTATTCGTATACAGACCCCCCTGCCGGACCGAAACAAGAAACTCAGTAAAAATGGGAAAGCGAATCGAGGCGAGTGATGTCCCGGTATCTATCCTTCAATGCGCTTGAAAAAGGGAAAGATTCGAGGGCCGTGCGTGATCTGACGGGAGCCAAAGCAGCAGGAGGGTTGCTAAGGAAAGCAGGTTCTTGATGTCGGGTCGGTACTACTTTAGCTCCAGAGCCGAGTTTTCCTCTGTAAAGTCGCGATTTTTAGCACTGCTGCTGCGCGTAGAGAGAGAATAACAACGTCACGTCAACGATGTCTTTCGTTTTCGGGACGTCTTTTCTTTAATGGTGTTTTTTGAACTCGACTGAGGAACAAGGTCGCACTTTGACGAACAGGACAGCGGGACGAGCGGCAACCCACGACTTCGTCCTAGGATGGGGCCCACCGCATTCTTTGTTGGTCTTGCTATGGTCCTTCTATATATTATTTTATATTATGTTATATTTATTATTTGTATGTATATGACTGGGAAATTTCCTTTCTTCCCCATTTTTTGGATTTTGGAGTTAATTTGGGGGTTTTGATTTATTGATTCGGATGGCCAGTGCGAGTTGACAATTGACTAATCACGATGGCACGATGACACCGGCATGGACTCTTGCGAGTGACTCGGAGAGAACTTTCAACAAGATTTAATCTCGACATCTCTTGCTTTCTATGGCGAAGCTTTCAAGATGCTTGAGCACCCGTCACAACTATTGAAGATTTGAAAATTATAACCCTTTTTAGATGAATAAGAATAAAGGACATGGAAATCAATGCATGTATAAGATTTATTGTGGAAGCACCATTAATTATTTACGGTTTTTGGATGATTTGGGTATCTATATGACTATAATATAAAATCGACATGCTAGCTTTATGAGGCTATTGGTCACGGACAATTGATTTTGAGGGTCCATGTGCATGTCACACAAAAAGGTATTGGCCACTCTGTTTGGAGTGATTTTTACTTTCGACTTTTGACTCTTTTCTAGATTTTGTTATCAAACATACTTTGACATTTGTAAATGTAAAAAATGCTTGAAATCTCCAAAAAGGGTTTTATATTAATTATACTTAGATTTTCATATAATTCTTTTATAACTTTGGAAATAGGAATAATATTTTAAATTTCAATGGAAAAGTTAAAAGTTGATTGTGACTTTTTGGGAGTATTAATAAACAAATAAGCATGGCTCAAGACTCAAAACTAGAAAAAGTATGCACGACTCTATAAAATTCTACTATGATTTTGATTCAAATGAGTTCGACCAAAGATGAATTATCATGTGAAATTCACATGATTTGAATCAAAAAGCTTTTTTAAGTCTAAAAATTGTAGATAATTGATGAATATGGCAACATTCGAGGATACATAACCACCAACAAAAACAACAATCCTACTTGAAAGGCTATAGCTTAGTCCTTCAACTAAGAAAGGCAGCATCACCGGGTCATTGGCTCATTGCCATTTCGATTACTGACCGGTATGTATATATTTTAAAGAAGAAATTCCAACTCAATTTACTTAATTATTTTGTAGTTTTTCAACTAATATATATGTAGTTTTAAACATTATTGACTAATTTTGTCTCTTGGGTGCAAAATATGATTAACTCCTTGTTTTTTTGTTCATTCTAATAATCAATTTATTTGCTTTTTCACTCAAAACAAAATAAACAAACAAAGAGGGTGGATAAGATCATGGTGATGTCCATAAATGTTATGGTGCTTTGTCATCATGATACAAAATTGAGAGCTAATAGCTCATTTCAAAAGTATAATTATATCTCTTCTTAATCATCCCTATAATTAAATTAGGTTGACGTTGAAAAAAGATGGATCAAACGATTAATGTTTTAATTTATTTGAAGATTAGGACTTCTAAAATAGTGTCTAATTCTCCACATGTTCTCGATGTTGGGAGATCATAAAAAAGATCACACTATGACCTTTGGAGAAATTAAGTTCCTAATTAATGAGTATTATCGATTTGTTTCGCCTTATAATTTTCAATCCTTAATCAAAATCAATGGCTCGCAATTCAATCTGAATTTAAGGCTAAAGAAGCTTTAGTACTCTACACAGAAACTAGGTTTACCATGATATTAATTCATAAGGATTGGGGACTGGTTCCATGGACCAATCCGAGAACCGGACTAGCAGTCTAATTCGATTCCCGAATAGGTCCATAAATCAATGGGTGATTTCCAATTCTAATATTTTGGAACCGGTCCTTAATGGGTGGTTCTTAGTTCCTATCTTGGAATTACCCATTCAAACCATGCTCACCCTTAGCGTAAACAAGGACAATACGAATTTCTCAACGGTCATTAAAAAAAATGAATTAATTATAAAATGAGCATGTTGGTTCGAAATTGGGGGGGCTTCCTTCACACATCACACATAATCATCTTTTACAAGTTAACTAGTGGTTAAAAGCTCTTCTAATCGATCATCTATGCCCAAATTGTGCAAGTCTACATACTTTAGAAATCAGTTGCAAATTACTATAAGGTAAGTAATGTGACATACTAGCAATCCCCAGTTCTAAAATAATTTACCTTGGCTTTGTAGCTATATAAATGCATGTAGGTTGGTGGAATCTCATTTCTTGTATGCTTCTACCAATCTTGTGACAAACGACCAAATGGTGTTTTTCAAATTGAAGATCTAATTTGGGTGGTGGGGACAAGTGTATTGCCACCAGGACTACAATTTTTCTTTCTTAAGGTAGCTAATTATTACATGAAGCTCTCGAGCATGTTGACTAATGTGGAACAACTGGATATTATTTTATGTACTCGCTCCTTATAGAGAAAACCGTCATTGTGGAAAATCTCCAGACAATTTAGCTTTTATAGGTGGGTACAGGCGAACTTGTTTTTTTTTGTCATTTTTTGTTTGAATTATAAGTAGCCGTTGCTCGCTAAACGTCTCCATCTTCCATTTGCGCACTCAACAGAAAGACACAATAGTTTTGCCAAAACGCCATTAGCCGCAATCACTTCCTCCTCTCTCTACGAGTCCTCACCTAGCGAACTTGGGGTCGCCGCTGCCGCCGCCGCCGCCGCAGACATCTCCGGCAACTCCACGGCCCAACGAGAGAGAGAGAGAGAGAGAGTTTTCGTTCATGCTTAATTGACGCGTGATGCAAATCTACGATCCATCAAGCAAGGCCTGCTCATAGAATTCATTATATATTATATATATGACTAGGAATTTTCCCTTTTTTCCCTTTTTTGAATTTTTGGAGTTAATTTGGGGGTTTTGATTTGTTGCTTCAGATGTCCAGCGCCAATTGATAATTGACTAATCTCGATGGCACAGCGACGCCCCCATCTTGACCACATGGGATGGGCTTTTGGGAGTGACTCAAAGAGAATTATCAATAGGAATTGATCTCAACGACTCTTGCTTTCTTGGACGAAATCTCCAAGATTCCTAATCAGTCATCACAATTATTGAACCCTTTCTAGATGGATAAGACTAAGAACACGGAAATCAATGCGCGTACAAGATTTATGGTGGAAGCATCATCAATCATTTACGGATGATATTATCAGGATTCTATATGACTATAATATAAAAACGACCTGCAAGTTTCATAGATTTTGGAGTGTATGTACACATTACTCAAAAGGGAATCGGCTGTTATGTGTGGAGTAATTCTTACTTTCGACTTTTGACTCTTTTCTTGATTAAGTAATTAGCGTATTTTGACATTTTTAAATGTAAAAATGCTTGAAATCTCCAAAAGGATGATATATTAATTATATGTGACAATGTGAATCCCCATGACAAATGAGAATTAGGCTCTCATGGGGCACAACACAATTGGCAATAGTGCTTTGATCCCATCCATGTGATGCGAGCTCGAATCCTTCAACTTGCCGTGCTCTCGGACTTGTCTACAGCTAGAGGCAAAGGCCCTATGAATATTTCTTGAGGGATTTAATTGTTGCAACTAGTGTAAATGAGGTCGGTACTAATTTCTTGACAGTCATTTAAAAAAAGCGATTTAGATATGAAATGAGCATATGTTGGTTCAAAATTGGGGGGCCTCTTTCAGGCACAATCATCTCTTACAAGTTTGTTTATTGGTTGAAGATCCTTTACAAATTAACTAGTGGTTAAAAGATCAATATCACGCTCTTCAAATTTTGAAACCCATTCAACGTCCAAAGGGTGCTGCCAAGTTTGTACATATTTTGGAATATGCATCAACAACAATATCTAAATCATTGCAAATTATTATAAGGTAAGTAATGTGACGTACTAGTAATCCTCAATCCTAAAATAATTTACTTTGGACTTATAGTTATACAAAATGCATGAAGGTTGGGCAAAGTAATCATGATGGGTTGGAATCTCATTTCTTGTGACAAACGACCAAATGGTGTTTTTCAACTTGAAGATACAATTTGGGTAGTGGGGACAAGCGTATTGCCACCAGGATTACAAATTTTCTTTTCTAAGTTAGTTACATGAAGCTCTCAAGCATGATGTAGACTATTCTGGAAAACCTAGATATATTTTATATCCACGCTCCTTATAGAAACAAAACCGTCATTGTGGAAAATCTTTAGACAATTTAGCTTAAGTGGGTACATGTGAACTTGTTTGTTTTCTTTTGTTTGAAATATGAGTAGCCGTTGCTCGCTAAACGTCTCCATCGTCCACTAACGCACTCAACATCAAGACACAATAGTGTTGCAAAAACACCCAAAAACGGCAATCACTTCCTCCTCTCTCTACGAGTCCTCGCCTAGTGAATTTGGGCACATACAGCACGTGAAGGAAAAGGGGCATCGGGAATGGAAGTTTAAATGTGAAAGTGATAGTTCCTTGGCTGTTGAGATGTTTATGGGCCGAGAAGAAATTCCATGGGCCTTGCGTAATATAATGGAAGAAGGCAAACGTTCTGCTGGTCCAATTACCTTTAAAGAGTATTATGCATATCCCGCGGGAGTCCAACCAAGCAGCTGATTGGATTGCAAAAGCACACCACACAAAGATTCTTCCTCTAGGATGGAAATCTTCGCCCCCTCAACCTTTGAGACATTTTATGTTCAGAATCTTCTCTTAGTATTGCTTATAGCACTTCTACTGATGAATGAATGAATGAATGAAATGCTTTTACGATAAAAAAATCAAAAAAAAAAACTTGGGGCGCCGCCACAGATGTCTCCAGCTACTCCACCGCCCAACTAGATAGAGAGAGTTTTCTTTTGTGCTTACTGGACACAAGATGCAAATGTAACAGTCCATCAAGTAATGCCTGCTCATGGAAGTAGGAGAAGAGAGAATGAGGATTGAGCGCCTAAATGTTCGATAAAATTACCAATAGATGAACGCCTCCTGACAAGCAGCAACTACTTGTTGCTCTTTTTTTTTAAGAAAAGAGTCGTCTTTCACTCATGAAATTAAGAGGTTAATTGGCATGGTTTCCTTAAAAATTTTATCAGTAAAAAAGGGATATTGCAAGTTTTATAAGGTGTTTGAGTACCTTCCAAAGTTACAACATTATTTATGAAACTATCTCATCTAGATTCAAAAGGAGGATAATTGTTCAAAAAAGTCCTAAATCTATTGTACAACATCCATTTTAATATTAAACCTTTTAATTATATCAATTTAACTATTTTTTTACGGACATAATTTTTCTATCCAAATTTGGTTGGAAATCAGTAACATAATATGGACATCGGTTATCCTATGTGGCATGAGTAACATTGACATGGACAATTTTTTAATTTTACTAATTTAATATTACGAAAAACCCCAAATTGATACACTAATGACAAATTTACCCCAAATTAATTTTTTGACTACCAAAAAACTCCAAAGTGATATGCAAATGACATATTTACCCCATGTTAGCTTCCATCAAATATTGCCATTAAATTGCTGACTTGAGTGCCAAATGGACTTGCTATCAATTAATGGGTTAATACCACAAAAAATCTTAAATTAGTATCGTGAAAAACCTCAAACCGGTACACAAATAACACATTTATCCTCCATTAGGTATCTCAAAATTTACCATTAAATTTAACAAGAACTCTAGATTGTTTTCCTCTTCATTGAGTCCTTTGTTATTGTCTTTGTCTAAGAGGGTGGAAATTGCGAACACTATTTAGTGAAAACTATTTAGTGACACGTTTAGTAACTCTAGTGCCACTCATGACAAAATTGCTTGACCAAGCACCACCTTATGGGTTGTGGCATCTCATGTAAGAACATTAATGATGGATTAAGCCATTGTGAGTTTTACTTGACCTTCTATAAATACTCCCTCAAGGTAAGCATAGGTAGTATCTTTTGGCAAGTGTACTGAGCATTTGAGTTGGCAACTTTTCTTGATAAATCTAGGGATTCTAATAATTACAACATTTGGAATTCTATAGTTGAGCCATTTTGTCAAGAGTACTACTAGAGTTACTAAAAGTGTCATTAAAGAGTTCTTGTTAAATGGTATTTGCAATTTCCCCAACCTTAGGCAAAGACCGTGATGAAGGATTTGATGGAGAGGAAGACAATTTAGAGTTCTTGCTAAATTTGATGGAAGTCAACAAAGGATAAATGAGTCACATGTGTTACAATATGTGATTTTTAGTAACTCAAAAATTAGTTTGTAGTAAATTGTCACAAATATACTAGTTTGGGGTAAATTTGTAAGGTGTATTAGTTTAAGATTTTTCATGAAATTAACCCATTAATTGATCCGCGTGAAATTGCATCTAAATTGGCAATTCAACAACAATATTTGATGGAAGTTAACGGAGGGTAAATATGTCAACCATGTGCTATTTTAGGGTTTTTTAGTCAAAAAATTAGTTTTGAGTAAATTTATCACTAATATACCATTCTTAGGTTTTTGGTGATATTGATCATTTAAAAAAAAAGGAATTTATCTTTCCTTTTACCTTTTTTCTTTTTTCTTATGTCCTTTATTTGATTGCCAAGCCTGAGAGAGGCCCCCCTTGCCTAGGGCGGTCTGGGCAAGAGTGAACCTCGCTAGAGGCCGCAAGGATCAAGCTTTTGTCGGAGGCCTTGAGGGCAGTCTTCGCCCACGAAAAAATAATATCGATAAATTATTAAAATATTTAAGATTATATTAACATAAGCAAAACGTTTAAAATTGAAGTAGTCGCTCTATTAAAGTGTTATAGTTTTAAATCATATATTACTAAACATATGGATTATAATACTTAACAAGCCCAACATTCTGAAAGGAGCCCGACAAAAGAAAAACCATTATGAGAGGAGCTCTAAATCCACCTTCCTAGTTCCTAGTCTGGTCGGAGGCACATCATGTACGGCTAGGCTTGTGTGCAAAGCTAATTGATTTCTTTGCGACCTGACCTCAAGTGGCAGCAGCTTCGAGGAGGAACCCAGTTTGAAATTCCAAGTGTTTTGAGGATTGGGATCTCAATAATTCTCACACTCAAACGAATCCAGTAATAACCTTATTCACAAATAAAATGAAATGGGATATATGTAAAGATTATAAAGCTTAATGATAGCACCTGCTATGCAATCATAGCACCAAAATCACAAAGATAATAATCCCAAATCAATCTCAATCTTTCCGTAGATTTGATCTCGCATCACTCATTTTGCTACTTAACACGTTGTCCAATTGAACCCTAAAAAACTGGCCTCTATGATTAAAAAGACAATATGCATTCAACTTAGGACAATTGAATGCATTAAATTTATAACTCGACTAAACCTGAAGATTTAAATATAAAAAAGTAATAATGGATAAGTTCAAGCATAAAATTCAATCTCAACCTCAAAGTCAATTTGAATGATAATCATCTTTAAGTCGAAAATAATACCTCTCTTCACTTAAGGGTGTAAAGGTTTCCTCATGAGATTTGTTCTATTTATTTGAACTCAAGTTCTATGGAAGGCAAACAAGCATGAGACCATTGTGCTAGCCGCTCTCTCTACTAATGTCTAATCGGTTTTATCATAATGTTGTCATTGGTGATTTTCTAAAAGAAGACAAGTGAAATTTTTTTATTAGATAAAGACACGATTTAATATTCTCACATCCCCCTCGTACAAAGGGTAGACTTTGGTTTGAGGTTTAGGAGTAGGATGTTTAACTTAAATACCATATAAAATGTTGTGGGATCACCAACAATTTATCCAAAAACTTACATCATTAGATGAATGCATAATTTAATATTTAAATCCTCTATCAAGTGAAATAACACTCAAGTTCAACCTCAAAGAACCAAGTAACGAGAATTAAGAGTGGTAAGTAAATCAAGACAAATCGACATGAAAACTTGCTGCCGCCAAACTGAAGTTTCCTTTACCGCCTCACTTTATGCACGCTCATCATTGCCCGCATGCAATGGATTTCATTTTACGTGGGGACACATAAAATTTGTTCCACTTTTGATTGACTTATTAGTCATATATATCACTGTCACATGAGGTAATTATCACATGGAATGCAAAACAGAGGGAAAGAGACGAGAAAGTGGTTGTTGTCTTTAAGCTTCTGTTGCTCATTTGTAAGATTTGAGATTTGTCTCTTGGTGATAATTTAAATACAAATCAAATACTTAAGTAGAGTTAGGTGTTCATGGTCGTGAACGACAAGAAACACTTGCTTCTCCTTCGGTTTTCCATACCGTGATTTTCTTATATGACAAGCTTTGTATCCCGACTTGCACGAGGAGTGTGGAACGCCGAAACTTCCCCATCAATTAAGTGAATCTCATTGCTCAATTCTTATTGTCCAAAATGGTCGTGCACTAGACAGTGACCGCACCTAGATTCACGCTTCTGCTCTGTCATTTCTTGGGATCATTCTAGACCCTTTCTTATATATGCCTCGGGAAATATATTTTTTATTTGGATTTTCAGTTCTCAAAACTAATCTCCAAATTCAGTGTGCGTTTGTTTCGCTGAAAATTTCATGTGAAGATAAATATTTTCCATGATTTAGGAAAAATGATTTCTTTCTTACTGAAGGGAAAATCATTTCCTCCGATTTAAACTTGTTGTTTTGAATTTATAGGAAACGCTTTATGTATATCAATTAATTTTTGTCATTTAAACACCATAAAGTTGGAAAATAATTTCTCAAAAAGCAGTTTTCATTAAAACAAGCCGATCATTAATTCTCTTGTTATCCTTGTTTTTCCAAATGAGAATTGACTTTTAATCCAAAATAGATATTTTTCCATAACTAATTTCTGAAATAGATCTCTCTCTAAGCTATTTACCAAACTGGTTTCTTATTGCCGTGTCGGTTGTGTTGGAGATTACCTAGTCATCGCCACCTTTATCCTAATCACATTTACTCTATATTAGAAAAGTGTTTAAATTTCTATAACTTTTCCCGATCTTTTATTTTCCGAAATTCCATCTATCATAAATAATTAAAGTTGCACAGATTCAACTTTAAAAAATATGAATATAAATTTTGAAATACATTTTAGAATAATTATAATAAGGCAACATTGAATGAATTGTTTCACTTCGAAAATTGAAAAATTAAAAATTAAAATTTAAACAACCTAATAACATGTTTGTTTTATTAAATATTAGAATCTCACAATATTTGTTGTAGAATTATTTCATTAAGTGAAATTTCTTTAAAATATAATTCATTGAATGTGAATATTTCCATTTCTTTAGAGCAAATAAAATTTGATATAATTTTAAGTATAAAATTTGATATAATTTTTATGCAAAGTTTCTTTGAACATATACATTTCACTTAATTGAAAGATTACAGTGAGACTATATCCAATCAAAAAAATTAATTTACCTAGAATTCCTGGTTTGAAAAAGGAAGACAAAGAAACATGAGAGTTTTTGTAAAAAAATCATAATAAGATAGCTTATTTATATGTAGCTTATAGAAGTAAATAAATTCGGTCAATTTAATTAAATTGAAGTAAACTGAAATTTTTTAGATAAACATATGGTAAATCTAAAAATTTGAACAAAATCACATGGGATTTTTTTTCCTAGTTTTTTCTCTAACTTTTGTGACTAGATTATCCCGTGATGCTGTAGTCATTTACCAATAGAAATAGATACTATGAGCCTATGATATTACGATATTAGGATACTTTCCAAAAAATATAATTCATTGAATGTGAATTAAATTCATATGTTCCGCAAACTCTTAAAAATATGACATGATAAATATGGTAATACCTTTGATTATGAGGATGACTATGTGTCACGTCTTTCATTTTAGAATAGATAAACAAACCGATGCGTATTGCAATAATTAAACGACATAAGTAAAACAAAATGGATATCTTAGATTTTAACTTCAATCGGCTATACACTGAATAATCTATGTATTCTTGATATGGATATCTTTTCAAAAAGATCTATTTTATTATGTATCTCCGTTATTCAAATCAGTATTTAAAACTAAATATATATTTATATCAAGGGCTAGTTATCTTTGGAATAGGGTATAATCTTCTCTTTCATTGTCAAATTGAAGCTTCGGTGTAATCTTCCTACTAAGTCAATTTTCACTTTTTGTTTTGACCCAAAAAAAAAAATCACTTTTAGCGAAAACATTATTATAAGAAGAAGTTTAGTAATTGATTAGATATAATAATCTCTAAATTCAATGACCTTTATGTGTTCGAAAAATGCATTTCAAATTCTTTTATCCACATATTGAATTACGACTTGGCTTTATAATGGGTGCAAAATTTGTTCTGGCTTTGACTATATATGACAAATTAAATTCTGAAAGAAAGAACATATTATGCGAAGCGTTAGAAGTTGTACTTGGTTTAAGAGGGTGAGGAGCGACCCTAAAGCCTATTTTTTATAATATAGTTTTGTAAGAAATCTATTTTGATGAAAAGGTCAATTGCCAAAGTACCAAGCTGCGAGATGACAACATTCTTCAACGATGTACTATGCATTACTAAATCTCATACAGGGCTTCTCTGCAACTTTGCAGGATGACTCGAATAAATTAGCCACAGGCCTAACCTCGAGAAATCTTATGTACATCAAATACAAGAGCTCAGGAGTAAAAAATAGAGCATCCCAACCTCAATCTCCGGCAGACATGCTGCCGGGTTTGGGGTGCTGCTTCTGAGAGCTGGCAACTTGTGCTCTGAATCCATCGTAAATCACCACAATCCTCACGACGAAATCGCCATTCCCCCTGTGTCTGCTTGTTATTGAGCAGAGGATGAGCTTCTGTTCGAGCTAGTGCTTTGTGCTGGATGATGAGGGAAGGGAAGATGTTGATGGAGAGGCCAGGAGGCGCGCTCTGGTGGGCAAGGCACAGGAGCTGGACGCGCGATGAAGGTCGGAATATTGTCTCCCGGCATAACAACGGAGATGCTGCTCGTGTAGACAGTCATCTGCAAGTATGACATCCATTTAGTGCTATGTAAAGCATGTCAAAACAAATGTTTTGTGTGTGATGGCGGTTAACTGACACAATGGAGCAACAGCTAGATCTAATCAGGCCCTTATACAACAAGGGCTCAATACAGCAACATAACAGAAGATCGCATTGGTGCAGCAGCCACTGAGTTTTTTAGTAACAAATTGCAGCTAGATTTGGGTATTATGTCGACTCTGCATGGGGTATGGAAAGCTTTGGTACTAGGCAGTAAACAAAACAGGACACAAAATACTTCACAAACAAATCACGGGCATCAGTACAGCCAGTATTTTGAACAGAGAGAACATCTGTCAACAAAAAACGTTGCGCAATAAAACGTCTGCTGAATTGCAATCTAGTATCCCCAGTCATCACTGCATTAATATTTCTAAACTGTAGCATAGCAGTAGTTCGAGGGCAGTGAAATCATCTTCTTGAAGAACCACTTCAAACCTGCTTGAAGAACAACTCAAGTTTTGCTCTCCTCATACAGAAACAGATCTGTCTTAATTAATTACAATTAATACCCTCTTGGTTTCAAATCGGACCTAATGTCGTACTGAAAACCCCTATATTTTCGTCAATGTCATGCTGCTTTCACGGAATAGACAATTCGAACTCTGCCATGCGCCACCTGCCATCTCCTGATGCAGGTGCACAAATATAAAAATGCCTTTTCCGACACATTCTTCATGGTAAAGCAAAGACTTCACTTACTGGCCAGACAAGATGCAAAGTTATGGGCTCTGCCGCGAATAATTGGACAAATTCGGCCAAAAACAATTCATGCTGGACCACTCTATTGGCTTCATAAGTGCTTGAATCCTAGTAATGATGGAAGCTTTACACCACACCTTAACTCAGATTCCAATAGTATAATACCCTACTAAAAATAATAAAACCACAAAACGGGACTTCTAAAAAAGGTGGTATATCTCATCCCTATCTTGATCGTGCTAGCTGCTGGTTCAATAAAGCAAGAACTTAAACAAAGATTTGCACTTCACCACAATCATGTTTTCCTTTCTTGGTCAGTGTGAGAAGGAACAGCAGAGGATTAAAAAGGTCCAATCGTCTTCAATCGACATTGATGGTGCTAAATGACCAAAAGATAGTGAGGGAGCAAATAAGTTCTTTATACAATGTGAGCATATCACACTTTAGATTTTCCATATTGCAACGCTGTTGTATCTCCGTTTATGAAAAAGTTCAAGTAACTGGGATAGACAAGGGGAATCATGACGGTGTTAGTGCAAAGCAGTGTCAGCTGTAAGCCTTGTAGATAACTTTTTTTACTCACGAGCAATGACAATTTTAGCGCAAAGGGTTCCCTGTTTGATGCCAACATCATCCAGTTGACTAAGAGAAAAAGAACAAAAGAGAGGACAGAAAACAGAAAAAGGAGACGAAGGGGGTAAAACCAAGTTCACCAGTAAAAACAAAAATCACATTAAAATGGGGGGAGAGAGAGAGAGAGATGGAGCCTTTGCATCGAGAATTTGTCAGGCCAGTAATGAGAACACCGTGCAGCGAATGAAAAAGGAAAAAGGAAAAGGGAAAAGCAAATAACATCCAGAAATTGTCAGAAATGATCCCAAACCAAAGAGCAAATCAGCCCCATAGCAAATGCCATCTCCCATGGCTTGGATCCGCTCCCAACATCATCCTCTGGAAACACCCGATTTCTCATTTGGGTTATCAAGAAAATTTATGTCCCGGAGACGAAGAACAAGACCAAGAACAGAGAAGGCAAGAGAAAATCTCTCAGAATGCGAACCCAGCAGAGAGCAGAATGTGCTCTGTCCTCTGCTAAGATTGCAGTTGAAACGTTACTCAGAACATAAACGAGCTTAAAAAAGCACTGATCCCGAAAACCAGAGCCAGAAAAGAAAGAGAACGGTGAAAATGGAAGTTCAAAAAACAATGCCTTCGCTTGAACCGAACTAACCTTCGGGGAAGGGTAATTGAGCTTCGGGTTGAACCCCATCTGGGACTCGAGGTCGCCGCCTCCTCCTCCGCCGCCGCCGCGGCCCGGGTCGCCGCCCGCGGCTGCGGCGGCGGAGAACTCCGGGGAGTTGGTCCGGAGGAAGCGCTCGAAGATGGCCATGACCAGGAACATGGAGATGAGGATGGCGGTGGCGACGAACCCGAACGACACGGCGTTGACCGAGTTGTCGAAGTGCCGCCAGTGCTCTTGCCTCATCGCCGGAGCTCCCATCGGCGACCACCCATCGGACCACTTTGAAGCTTCCATCTCTCCTCGCCGTCGCCGCCGTCCGTGTCACCGCATTGCACTGCCTCCGGCGGAGGAAGAGAGAGAAGAGAGAGAGAGAGGGAGAGTTTTGGGAGGTGGAGAGGTGCTTGCTTGAGCTGCTTTCTCTCTCTCTCTCTATCTCTCCTGGAGAGTGTCCTCTTTATGACGACAGACACGGAGGGTCACTTCTATAGCCCTGGAAAAAGAAAGGGCGCTCGCTTGCCATTCGTGTTCGCGTGTCGTGATCGTGTTCACAAATTGTATCGATTCTAAAAACCATGACTTTCGATTTTATGTTGCGAAATAGGACGATAAGTTACCGAGTCTTGTGATTCAAGAAAGCATGAAAATGCAATTAAAATTTTAAATTTTAAATAAATGCTTGTTAGGATATAGTTTTAGAGGTTAATTGCACATTTTTGTTTCGAAAGTTTTAGAATTTGATGGTACTTCGTGACAAATTTTAGTATCTAATTATAAATTTTGAAAGTTTCATAATTTAATTGTACATTCATGATAAATTTTAAGATTTGATTGTAATTTAAAAATTAATTACACTTTTCATGATAAGTGTTAGGAGTTTTAGTGCATTTTTTAAAATATAAGAACATTAGAGATATACGTGTTATGATAATGTGTAGTGCCTACGCAACAAGAGAGCTGGCCGCCAAGATATCATATGAAAATGGAGGATAAAGAATTTACAATGATTGAAGTGTTTTTGGCCTTAGTTAGGCCTAAAGAAAACCCTAGAACTCTGATATGTACCAGCCGATTATATTATATATGTCTCCTTTTACGAGCTCAAACTTAAGAGGCATTCTCCACGTTTTGCATTTCTGATTATTAAATTAAGATAAAATGTGGTAATTCGCGTAATATATAAGGCTTATCGTATAATGTCATATTTGAATTTTATCTAACAGTTTGTATTGTATCTGTATCGTGTGGATAGGTTGTGTCCAACATTACAGGCCCCAAAATTTCAATTATAACGTGCTGTGATTTTAATTTCAGGCGTATGTCATATAAATACTTTAAGTGTCTTTGTTTTTTTTCAAACCAATGCCGCCATAAATCTTTCAGAGATCCAATGGCCGAAAAGCCCAAACAACTTTCCCAAGATATAAAAAGCATGATATCATTGAGTAATTGACTTTAACATTTCTATGATGTAATAGACTTTATTTAGGAATTGACGTGCACAGCTTAATACTAAGGGCAAGGGACAACAGATAGAAGCTTTTCCAAACATCCAAACATGTCCGAAATATTTTCTCCATAAAAACAAACGAGATATCAAAATTCTTTGAGCACTTGATTGATCTTGTTACATATGATGTCTCATCATTTCATGCACTCCAAGTAATAATTGAAACTCACGAGTTCAATTTTGCAGGACTGATCTCATTATTTCTGGTGGAACGATTTCAAACGGTGGAGAAACTTAAATTATCAAATATATATATAAAGTGAAAGGAAAAATACTTTGCTCGATGAAGTTATAGTCCATATAAACAGTTTTCTATAGATTTATTTCTTTTTATTTAGTTCGATCATATTTTCACGACCTATGACGTGCACAAAACTAATTGATGGAACCCACCACATTGGTGGTCACATGGTTCGTGCTCAATCCCTCTACCTGAAGGGAGCGAGTTCGAATCCCCGCGGTCGCTTGTGCGATTCACCCACGATCTGGGGGAGGTGGGTCGCCCGGGTTTACGTCGTCGGCTGCCAGCTGTACGGCGGTTCTCAGGTCATTAAAAAAAAATAATAATAACCGACGAAGCCTTTTTCCGTGAAAATTCAGTTGCTCCAAAAGCATATAATATAACCGTGTTCTAAAAAATTGACGTTTTTAGTTACAATTTTAAATTGAAAGCTTATTTTTGTACGGCTATGATAATTAAGATATGCACACATGAGATAAAAGGATGAAATAAAGGACCTTCGTATCCATGTTATGCAGAGATGAAAAATGAGAATGGTAAATGCATTAACGTAGCATATAGAAGACTATGCCAAACACAACTTTCCCTCTTTTGTTGATTTTGTTTGCATTTTATCATTCTTTTCTTGTTTGTTTATTTATTTATTTATTTATTTTTGTTTTGGATTTGGGAGCTTCTTTCTCCCGATATGGTCCTTGATTTGAGAGTTTGAATTCTCATGATCTAGTTCTAGATCCGAATGTTATCCTCTCTCGATTTAGATTTGGAAGTTTAATAAATATATTTTTGGGGATTTGACACCCCTCTACTTTATTTGTTTCAAGTCTTCTGCCCTTAGCTTTAATGATGATCGTTGGAGTTTTTCTATCTCTTTGAATTATGAAAATTTGTTCATTCACATATTAGATCTATGTTTATTCAACTTCTTTTGATTGTTTCGTAAGGCAATGGTGTAAACGAAATCGAACCTAGGTGCGTACTACCAATTAGCAACATCATAATTATTAGAGAATAAATTTTTAATGTGTGCTTATCATTGACAAAGAGACGAGATTCAATGATTGGCCACTGATTATTTTGCTTGACAGATACATTCTTGTGGAATAAGTGTGTGCTTCATTGATCCTCATCGTTTTATGCATTTGGCTTTGCTTTTTCAATATTCTTGCTTTGGTTTGATTTGCTTTGTCATTGAGACTATGTACTTCTTCTCATGTATCATTTTGAGTAAAGAATATAAATTTTTTTCGACAAAAGAAAGCCCATTAATCAATCTCTATCTATTTTCCCTCCGAAATCTGTAAATTGAAAAAAAAAAAACAATTGTTAGTATATAAAAGTTACGAAATAAAATTAAGTGCATTTATAGGCCAACGCATTAAATTTTGTAATGTTTCATTTACACGAGCTTGCATTATAGTCAAACGGGGAACGTCACAACATTAATAAAGAGTAAAACCGCATACCAAATAGGCACATAGGGAAATTCCATTTGGGAATAAATATAGGAACAAAGCCATGTTTTCCTTCCTGCCCAAGGCGAAGACAATACTTTTTTTTTTGGTTGAAGTCAATACTTGAAAAGGCATGAACAAATTTGACGGTCAAAATAATCGCTCAAATGGAAAAGTGACCAAAAATGGTCAAAAACTATTGTAATTATGTCAATTTAGTCTTAACTTTTTTTTTTTGTTAAACGAGTTATACACATTTTTGTATTCATGCCAATTCAGTTTCTTTGGTAAGTTTTGGCTGGAAATTGTCAATGTGGATGCCGACTGTCCTACGTAGTATTATTGGCCTAATGTAATAATAATTTAATGCTCCTGTTTATTTTTTATTTTTCCTTTTTTTTTCTCTTCCTTTCTTTCCTTCCCTTTTTTTTCCAGCCACAAGCTGGAAATTTTGACCATACTTTTTGTGTCACCAACTGTGTGAAATGCAGCATTTATCCTTCAATAATGGACCTCAAAGTTAGGAAAATCTTTCAAAAAAGCTACTCGTTTCATGGTTATACTTATATGCCACGTTATGCTTCCATGAGAAGCTGAACTTTCAAGTAATTATTCCAAGAAAAGATTGTAAGATTTTCAGAGTAAATGAAAGTTAAAGCAGTTTTTTTTTTTTTTTTTTTTTTTTTTCTGGAGCAAAGATTGCTTTGGCCAACAAATGGCGAGGGGACAGGAAATGATAGACGCCGAATTAATTGACTTGTGCCCTTGGGCTCTGGGGTCCGAACGTGCTACTTGATTTGATGCAAAGGGGCTTAATAATTCAACTGAAGAGTGCAAGAGAGAGAGTGAGAGAAGATTATGATGGACTTTTGAAATGTCCAAATTTTCAATTTTCCGGCGAAATTCCGAAGATTATCCAAAATTCAAAGAATTACAGGAAATTCATTTCGAGGGCTTCAAATATTTTACATTTTGGAAAATGTCGAAATGTGTGTATTATACAAGTTGCAAAAGAGTAAAACGTAATATTCATCCCGAATATATTCGAGTAAGTGATTACAAAATTCAATGAAGATCATTGACTATGAAATTTATCTATTATTCTTTTTTTGTTCATGTTGAGGCAAGAAATAAATTAATTAAATTGTTTGCGTCACCATGTTAATATTAAGTAGTATTTGATCAGCACCACAGGTTACCACTAGTCTATTCAGTCACTGTTCGACAAGATTCGTCCATTTGGAGCTATTTATACCATAATTGAGGTGGCTTCAGAGCAAGCCAAAACCATTATTAAGGAATAATTTTAAGTGACCCCAATGCTTCGTTTGGAAGTTGGTGGAGAGAAAAGAGCAAATAGGTGAAGAAAAATGTGGAAATTTTAATATATTTTTTTCTACATTTTTTCTCGTAAGACATTTTATGTTACCCCATTTTCTACACGCCTTTCATTTTCTCTCCCTCAAATATACGATTTCTTTATAACAACAAAGTTGGATTTTGAATTTTAAAAAATTAAAGCCAAAAGTAAAAAATTAGCAAAAAAACTATTAAAGACAGCAATGATGGACGTGGTTTACATCGATAAGGTTGTCATTTAAACACAAGTCCCATCTAAAATGAATCACCAAAGTTGATAAATAAAGACTAACATCAGCATTTTACCTGCAATTTCTTTTAGCGATCTCTATCTTTGCATTTATAGACCCTAATTAACAATTGTCTGTTTTTTTTATGATTGTGATAAATGAAGGGCATAAATGATAATAAAAAAAATAGAGAAATTTCTCATATTGAATGGGTCAAGCCTTCGCGATCAAGCGGGTTTTAGATGTGACTGTAAATAATCGCATGTCCATAATAGATGAGGTTACGATTCGGAATCCCAGACATGTCCACGTTGATATTTCACAGCAAAGGGACACTAATAAGTTGGTGGGGAAATTAATAATTGGCAACACATGCTTGCAACATTCAAAGATGAGGAAATCCCCATCGACCATGCATGTTGTGCCCAAAAACCAGAACAGCCAAAGCCAAGAAAATACACATTTTCCCCTAATTTTCCCCTCTTGGAATTTAATTTAATTTTTTTTTTTAAAAGGAGAAGGAAACCAAATGAATGGCTGATATCGAGACAAAAAGCGATTCCTCAGCCTGGGCCAAATGACAGCTCCAAAACTCAGCTTTTCCATTTATTGTCGTGGCCCAACCGATAAAGAAATAAAGATCCTACCTGGTGAAGCAAGGAAAGTTCCAAATAATCATAAACAAATAAAAAAACATTTCGAATTTTTGTATTTTGTAGTGTCTTTCACTCAACGTCCAGAATTTGATGAACAGCAGTTGCAACATACAGAAAATAATTTAGTTGGTTATAGTAACTTTACAAGCTGTTTGTGCGTCTTGAAATGTGCATATCTTAAAAAAGTCCTTAAAATCATAAAAAGAATGAGAAAACTCCGTCATGCTTATATGGTTAATAAAGAAAAGTAGTTAACTCCTCTCGAGTTTTCTCTATGAAAAGTTGTATCACATGACCGCACGACAGGTTTCTCCCAATGTTATTGATAATCATGGATCCTCTTGCAAATGAAGGCCTCAAAAAATACTAGCAAACCCAAGCTCGTAAGTCGTCGGCTCGAGAGCAGAGCAAAAGAGCATATGTTAGTATAGATCGGATGGCTAAAAAGGAGGATCGACGGTACTCCAGGTGCTCACAATCCGACTCAATCGAGCCATGATTGTAACCCACCGAAACAAAAACATTCCTTTCGTAATCAACCTTGAGCTCATTGAAAATTCACGAGTCGCTTAGGGAACACGGGATGGCCGCGGATTCAAAAATGTTTCAATCGGCGCTACCAAAATCAATCCGGAAAGCATTGATGGTCTCCGGACGATGCGTTGATACCGCATAGTACTTTTGTCCAAGCAAATATGGGGCAAAGACGAGCCCCGCCTCGATCGTACGGATGCAGGCATCCCCCACGAACAGCGACCGTGTCCGACGACACCGTCGTGGTCGTCATCAATACAACAGAAAAAAAAACGAAGAACCGCTCGGATTTGAATCCTCACATGCGCCGTGTCGGGCCGCTGCCCCTGCCCCGGTCACGTCTCCCCAACCTCTTGTCTCCTTCTGGCTCCACCTGCTTCCTTCCCTTGTATCGGATCATTCAACTGACTGATTAGGTTAAGGTAATTAAATCACAATGTGAAAGATGATGTGTTTAACCCTTTTTTTTATATTATCAATACTCCGCCCAAGAGAGAAGTATCAAAAAGTAGTTTTAAAGTTATCGAGTTGATACCAATTCAATTATAAGCCTTTCAGTTTGATCAATTTAATTATAAACCTTTTGCATTTGTGTCGATTCAGTCCATTTGATAAATTCTGATTGGAAATTATTGATGTAAATGTCGGTCATCTTACATAACGTGATCAATGCTTAACGTAGATTTTTTTAAAATAATATTTTGAATTTTTTATGCTTTTTCCTTTTTTCCTTTTAATTTTTTTGGGGGTTGAGGGCTTGCAAGGGTTGCCAACTAACCTCGCTGGCCCTAGTTGAGGGCATTGCGGCCCTCACCCAGTGTCGGGTCGACCACCCTCACTGGCCCTCAACCCAAAATCAAAATAAAGAGAAAAAAAGAAAATAGAAAAAAATCATAAAAATGAAGATATTAGATAAATTATCAAAAAAATTTCATGTTAGCTAGTTGATTGTACCACATAAGATAATTAGCATCAATGTCACGATTTTCGATTAAAATTGATTAGATTGACAAAATTGACATAAATGTAAAAGATTGACTAAATTGATCCAATTAAAAAATTTAGGATTGAATTTACACTAATACAATAAGCTACAATAAATTTTTAGGACTTCGTTAGTACTTTTCCTCTCCACTAAACCCAATTAGTTTTCCACTAATTCTTGATAGTGGGGAGACTAGTGCTTGCAGTTTGGTATCCATTAATTGATTTTCTTTTTCTTCATTTTGTAGGGTTTAGAACTCCCTCTACATGCATGTGCGCACGAAACACATTATTTATTATTCCTGGAGAATTAGGATTGATTTGGCTATAGTTGCATCAATTATTAAAGGGTGGAATATATAGGTGCTTGGTAGGCTTAGGCTGACAATATCATTGTAATTATGAGATTATGTCGACTTGTATCTTGAGTCATGGATTCCTTTTAAGTGATCTCAGCAAAAAGAGTATGAAAAGAGATTACCCGCCTCTTAAATCGAAACATGCAAATAAAGTGATAAGTATATTAAAAATCCTTAAACTTATTGTGAAGTGGTGTCAAGTTCTAATAGTTATAAAAAAAAAGGGTTAATACCCTGAAAGACCCTAAACTAGTACACCTGTGACAAATTTACCCCAAACTAATTTTTTGACCACCAAAAACCCTAAACTGGTACACATTTGACAAATTTACTTCAAACCGGTACACTTGTGATAAATTTGCCTTATGTTAGTTTCCATTAAATTTTACTGCAAAATTGTTAAGTTAAATGACACGTGACAATTGATTGGTATACTAAATTAAGATTTTACTCTCTATTTGTTATAGTTTATAATTTTTATGATTTTTTTTTGTGATATTAATCCAATTTAACATGAGGTATATTTGTTACAAATGTATCAGTTTGAGATTTTGGCAATCAAATAAATTAGTTTGGGTAAATGACCAGTTGAAGGTTTTTTTTATGGTCAGTTGGGATAAATTTGTCACAAATGTATTAGTTTAGGGCTTTTCATAGTAAAAAAAATAAAATAGTTTAGGGTAAATTTGTCACACATATACCAGTTTGTGATTTTTTTAGAGTATTAACCCTATAAAAAAGCCTCATTAATTCTTACAACTTATTAAATTAATACAATCAAATGCTTTCGTTAATTTCATTAACTTTGAGTGACCGAAAATATTGACTTGGCTTTTTTTGTAATATTTTTTTGAAGGAAAATAATGTTAACAAGGTCACTGCATTGGCCAAATAAAGAATTTGAAAAAAAAAATAGAAGAAAAAGGCCAAAAAGTTTCAGGAAAGGAAAGAACTCACGACGGAGGAGAGGGTCACCAGCTCTTGTCGAGACTCGGGAGAAGATCGATGGCCCTTGCCACCCACCAATCTCTTCAATGTCCCAAATTTGCTCTGTTTTTTCTTAAATTTTGCACCTTTTTTTTTTTTCCTTTCCTTAAATTTTTTATCCTTGTTTCTTTTAATCTTTTAATATTGCAGACGATTTACCAGATCCAACTATCTCTTGCCTGGTGACGCTACTTAATCACCTAATTAATATAACTTCGTACAAAACCCATATTAGCAAGTACGTTTGTTTAATTTTTTAATCATTTTTTTCTTTTTAATTAGCCTCGTTTCTTTTAATCTTTTCTCATCTCGGGAGTTTACCAGATCAACGTACATTTTGTTTGGTGACACAACTCAATCAACTAATTGATCTATTTAAGTTGGTAAAAAGGCCATAGTTTTTTGTTCCATTTGTTTTATGAAAAATTTGTCATTTCTAAAGAATTCATTTTTTCAAGAAAAATAACGATATTATCTAGTGTTTGATTGAAATCCAAAAATAATTAAAAGTTATTTTCCTTTATCTCAAAGGATGAGCTTGATTTGTGATGTACAATGTTCATGTGATGTAAGGGACATCCATTTGCCAAAGTCCCAATGACTTGGGTGCGAGAGTTACTGCTAGGGACATCTAGCCAATGTTTCTTGCGCTTGGCCACTATGAATCAAGCATGAGCGCCAGGGACTTGGGCTCACCTTGATGGACTTGAACCTCGGCATTGGTAACTTTGACACAAGAGCTGGGTGCCCAAGCACGGTCGCAAGGGACCAAGGCTTAAGCATCGTGATCTCGGGCTCAACCTGAAGGGGCTTGGGAACAGCTTTTATGGACATGGGCCCTACTATTGAGGAACTGGGGCCAAGCACCAGTTGGGTGCGGGAGCGAAATACTAGGGCATGGCGGCCATGGACTCAAGCAAGGGTACTGGAGTCCTACGCTCGGCCTCTAGAGACAAGGGCCTTAACTTGGGTGTAAGAGTTGGATACCCGAGCATAACCACTTGGACTTGAGAGTCTTGGACTTGGCCTTTGTGGACTGAGGCTCGGCCAAGTCCTAAGTGTCGATGACTTTGGCATGGGGAATCAAGTACCTAGACATAGGCACTGAAGTCTTGCACTTGGCCTTAAGGGATTGAGGTCAAGTAATCAAGGACCTAAGCTTGAGCTCAATGGATCTTGGCCGAAGGGCCCATGTGTATGGTTGTTATGCATCCAAGCACAGACATCGAGGTCTCGAGCTTGGCTCTGTGGACTCAAGCCTAGCCTCAAAAGAGCAAGGGATGGTAGCTATGGACTAGGGCACAGGCATCGGGGTTGTGCACCCAATCTTTAGGGACCTAGGCCACTCTATTGAGGAGTGGGGCTCAGTGTCAATGGACCAAAGCTCAAGGGCAAGTGAGTTGGGTGTGGGAGTCGAGTACTTAGGCATCCAGTAGTGACCTTGCCATGAGCACTGACATCAGGGGCTCAGGGCTTGGCCTCTATGGACCCGAGCTCATCCTTGATGGATATAGGTGCAACTTCTATGGATCTGACTTTGCCTGAATGGATTTGGGCCTAGGCGCCAATGAATTGAATGCGGGAAAAGGGTCCTTGGGCATGGCTATTGAGGGCATGCATAACAAAATTTCTACTTTTCTATTTCTCTATTTTTCTGTTCCTCAGAATAGGTTTGGAACAAAAATCTATTTGGCAACGCAATTTCATTTTTTTTTATTTTGAAATAGATTTCTATTCCAGAAATAGATTTGAAAAATAAATTAGAAGCTAAATTTTTAAAATTTTCAATTTCTGAAATATAAATAGAAATGATTTCTTCTTCTCTTCAATAAAAAGAATTTAGGCATCCTCCCTCTACAAACGTGGGCTTTTCTATTTGGGCGTCCATCCTCTTCAACAAAGCCACACTTCAACCAAAACCCTACCACTGTCGACTCCGAATCTGTCCATCCTCGGCGTCGACTCTGAATCCATGCTTCTTGCCATTGTTGACTCCAACTCTGTCGCCGTCCTCTTGCCGATTAGATCGTCGCTCATCTTGCCATCAACTACGACTCCGTCCTCCCTACCCTCGTTGACTCCAACTCCTTCCTCTCTCTAGTCACATCGTTGCTCACCTTGCTATCAACTCTGACTCCGTCCTCCCTGCAGTCGACGACTCCAACTTCGACTCAGCCCTCTTGCCACCATCCACTCTATCCGCTCGCAAGTGTCTACTCCGTCTGCTTGCTGCTGTCGACTCAACTCCATCCTCAACCTTAGGCCCTCATTGATTGCGCGAGCATATCTTCTCAACGCTTTTAGGTAACTGTGATTGACTAGCTTTCCATGTAATCGGTGGCTTTTGCCTTTTCATCTTGCTCATGCTTTATCTCCAAATTTGTCCTTAACCCTAAGAGTTTCCATGGTCGGTTGAATAGGGTGTGATTTTAGGCTTTTTTTACCTCTTCTTCTTGACGTGTCTAAGTTGATTAACGGCACCGTCTGATGACTTGCGGCGAGCGGCATCCTGTTCACAGCTTCTTACTCTCGATTCCCACATCTCGTGAGATTTCTTTTCTACTAAGTCCAAATATCTTGTAGTTTTCGGCTACCTTTGCTTTGTGCTTTGATATATTGCTGTGGATGTCCTCTATGTTCATGGTATGGTTGTGAGCGTAAGTCTTAAATATGTGGGTGGAGTTTCGATGAAGTAAAGCATAATGTTCATGGTTGGAGTGTTGATATTCTTGAATTAGTAAGCAATCCTTTGGGTTTTCTAGGCGTGCTTAAAGAAGAAGACGTTGAAAGGTTTAGGGAAATATAGTTAAGAGTCGTGAGTTTATTTTGGGCAAATTTGGACTTAGTTTTATTATAGTGAAAGAGTCGTGAGTTTCTTTTCTTGTTTTTGGCTAGTTGTGTTCATCTTTGTTTTGTCTCTTTAAGGTCTGTGCAATTGCCAAAGAATATATTAGGAAATACAAATCTTTGTCATATAATACTTTATTTCCTTCCTTTGTAGGCGGGGTTTGTAGGCAGGGGAGAAATCAATTTAGAGAGAGAGAGAGAGAGAGAGAGAGAGAGAGAGAGAGAGAGAGAGAGAGAGAGCTAGTAAAAGATCTTGCCTTGGTTTGATCAAATTGTTTGCAGCATCGTGGCATGTGATTTTCTTTTTATTTGAATCATATTGTTTGATTGGGAGTTGGTTGATGGATTGAATTTTACTGATATGTTTATTGCTTAGCTTGAGGATGTTATGCGAAACTTGGGTTTGATGTCCTTGAGAAATTAATTGTTATTTGTTCTTGTATGGAGGTTTTTGGGAGTTTTTTTTTTGCCAATATGAGATGTAGTAGTTCATTTTTCAGAAGTACACGAGTGTTGAGAACAATTTATTTTGATATACTTCATGGAGCAATTGTTTTGATACCTCTCATTTCTTGAATTTATTCTCTAAAATGCTTATCACAATTTGTTAATGATTAGTGAGGAGCTGTGTTAGCTTTGAACTGCTAAAGTTTCGAGTGTATAACAAAAAGGGTAGATGAATATGATGGATACTTTGGTGGCTAATTATTATGGCAAGCCCCTTTTATTAGTTAGGTCTCTACACTATCAATTTGATACTTTGCTCATCTAGTGAGCCATTTAATATAATTTGACAATTATACGGAAAAAAAAAAAATAGCTAGGATTGATTTGTTAGAAGCAACTATAGGGCTTGGACATTAATTTTTCATCCGAAGCTTTGAACTATATTTTTCTTTAAAAATGTGAGTTTCATAGGCATATTTAGATGTTGTCATTGAAATAATTACTTAGTTGAGATTGAAAAATTACAGCTGTCAAACTTAGGTTGCTCCACTTATGTTACATCTTTGATATGGAACTCTTGAAGCATTAAGCCATCTAGAGATATGCCTTCATGATGTGCTTGTTAATCACAAATTCATATGGATGATGAGAATGGGATTCTCAAATCCTCTTTGTTCACTATGCTAAATTTTTATACAAAATTTAAAATAAGAACAAGGCATTTGAGCCTGCATTATTTCTTTTATCTTATAAGTAGTCCATGACTTGATGGATCATCTAATTTGCTTTAAATATCTGCTTGGTAGGATGGCTTTTTGCAGTTTCCGAAATGATAGTTTCTGATAAAATTGATGCTTCATATATAGTTGAGGTGTTTTAGTGAAAATGCTTTTATTGCTAATTATTGTTGGTAGAAGTAGAGGATCTGAGGGATGGTATGCAAAAATCATATTGCAGCTATGGTTAACATGAGTTTGCAAAGAATAATGGGTTTTCATGGATTATCAAGCATCTTAGAGCGATATATGCTTGCTTGTATAATTTGATATGGTGATGTTTGCTTTCAATTTTCTTTGTGTATTTTGTTTTATTAACAATCACATAATATTACATTGATATGATCATGACATCAAAGCTTTTGTTCTTGAATTGGTACATCATCTGATATGGTTCATTAAATGACACCCCACAAAGAAGTATTTCTAGCAAAGTGGATTGAGCCTTTGACCGATTTGCTTATAAGTTTGTTAGTAGAAAAGGTGAAAAAGGGAAATCGCCCCACCTGTACCTACAATAAAGTAGGGTGGAATAACATACATGCCGAGTTCAATAAATAAACAAAACTCAAATTTAATGTAATTTAATAGAAGAATAGGGTAAACAAATTAAAGATGCAATATAATAGTTTTAAGAAGCTTCTTTCACAATCTGAATTTAGATGGGATAATGTAAACAAAACGGTTATTGTGGATGATCCAAGTGTATAGGATTCTCACATCAATGTATCACTTTACTTGGGTCCATTTGTTCTTATTGCGGATGTAAGTTTCAATTATATTGTTGATGCATATCATTACTATGAAATTTGTAGGATAATAATGAATAGGCTAAATTCAAGAATGATGGGTTTCCTTGGTATCCGGATATTTGTATTGTGTTTGGTGATACATATGCTACTGGGGAGTATGCAGCAAGAAATGTAGAAGATTTAGTGGTGTTAGAGGGAGAAGACAATGGTGTTAGTGACAACAATGGTGGTGGTGGTACGATAAGTGATTTGAAAGAATCTAATGAACACTATGTTGATGAAGGAGTCTTTACATCTGACGCGACTATCACCCTAGTTTGTGAGAAGCACAAGTTGAATAAGACTCCAAATTTCAAGATGAGAAGAAAGAGTAACAACTATAATGTTAGTGGCACCTGCAAAGCCATTCAAAAAATGATCAAATTCAAGACGACCTAATCAACAAGTGGCTCCGTAACCTCATAGGCCCCACCTCCTGTAGATCCCTACTTCATAGGAGCTGTGATTGCCATTCTAAATGGCATGCTTGATTTAGAGCAAAATCTTTACAATAAAGCTGTGAATCAAGCATGCCTTTAATGTCACTTGGAGAGAGACTTTCATCATCTCTCTACCTGAAAGGAGACATGGACTTCTTGAATCTCTTTAAGTAGTTGTTAAGAAACATGCTATAGATTTATATTTTGCTTAATTTTATTATATGACTTATGTATTTGAGACTTTGTTTTTTTTTTTAAGTTACAATTATGATGACATTATTGCTATTGTTGATTACTATTTGAGTAATTATCTAATGGGTTTATGTTCTTATTTTGTGTGATGATATAGGTAATATGGATGGGGGTGAAAGTAGCATGTATAATGGTCAAGTAGCATTGGTTGAATCAATTGAGCAAGATTTTGATGATTTTGATCTTGATATACTAATAACATGGTTGGCCATTGTTATAATGGATATGTCAATGCACATGAGAGAACCTATTAGGATTACACTAGATAAGAGAGGTTCTTTATGGGCATTCCGATAGAGTATATGAAGCTTTTAGAATGGAGAGACATGTCTTTCTCAACCTTTGTGATCTAATGAAGGAAAAATGTTGGTTGAAAGATAGCCGATATATTGGGGTAGATGAACAAATAGAGATTTTCTTATCTATGATTTATCACAAAAACTCGAATAGAGATTTATGTAAGAGATTCCAACGTTCGGGACAAACTATCAGCAAATACTTCACTAAAGTATTGCAAGTAGTTCTCAAATTGGCAAAATATGTTATCATACCACCTTCCTTTGATGTTGCCCGACAAGAGATACTTATGGATCCTAACTATAAACATTACTTCAAGGTAGAATTCTCATATATTCATTTACACAATCAATTTTATATTGTTGATGATCGTGTATAATACTAGTCTTTGATAAAATAACAAGGCTGTATAGGTGTTATTGATGGTACCCATATTCATGCTTATGTACCTGTGTTGAAGCAAATCCTATTTAGAGGTAGGAAATGCATCACCACTCAGAATGTAATGTGCGTTTGTTCATTTGATATGGAATTTACTTTTGTATATGCTAGTTGGGAAGGCTCTGCCAACGATTGTCGGGTGCTTTCAGCAGCACTAGAGATTCCTTACTTAGAATTTCCTCGGCCGCCACTAGGTATTTGCTTGTCCTTTAAGGAGTAATTTTCTTTATGATTATATTTATAGTTACAAATTATGACCAATGTATGAATACTTTATTGTAGGCAAATACTATTTGTTGAATTCTGGTTATGCACCAATTTTGGGATTTTTAACTTCTTTTAAAGGTGAACGGTATCATTTGAATGATTATAAGGGTACATTGAAAAGGCCAACAACTACAAGAGAATTGTTCAACTATAGGCATTCTTCTCTAAGGAATGTAAATGAAAAATCATTTGGGGCATTAAAGAATCGTTTTTTCATTTTAAGGCACATGCCCTCCTTTGCAATTTAAAAGCAAGCACATATTGTAATTGTATGTTGTGCCATCCATAATTATATCTGTGATCAAAACAAGATGGATAAGAACTTTTCTCTATATGGAGATCCACAATACTTGTCTGAACCTACGCAGGATGAGCTTGCAAACGATACATTGACCAAGGAGGGAAACCAAATGAATATGCTTTGAAAAAGTATTGACAATAAAATAGCAATGGATCATAATATGCCGGAAATTCCATGAAATTGTATTTTCAACTTTTGTAATGTATTACTATTATTTCAACTATTATTTTATATTTGAGGATTTCTTATTTGTTATCTAATCAATTTCTATTCCTAGAAATAGAAATTTTATTCTGTTATCAAACGAATTTCTGTTTCAGAAATAAAAATTTTGAGTCGTTATCAAACGGGTTTCTTTGCTTGGAAACTTGTCCAGGGAATAAAAATTGATTTATGTTCCAAAATTTTTGTTATGCAGGCCCTAAGGACTTGGAAGTGCACTGCTTGTTTTGAACATGGTTGTGGAGACTTGAGTTCAACCTCAATGGATCGAGGCCTAGGTGCTAGTGACTTGGGCGAAGGAACTAGGTATGCGGGCATAGTCACTAGGATAGCCTTGGCATGGGCATCGAAGTCTTGGGACCGGTTTTGAGAGACCTAGGGTTAGCCTTTGTGGACCCAGGCTTGGCCACTAAGAAATCGATCTCGACCTTGAGGTATTGGGGCCCACGACCAAGATACCAAGGCATGGCCACTAGAATTCCAAGCACAAGCATTAAGGATGTGGACCTCATTGCTAAAGACCCGAGTGAAGGAATCAAGGTTCCATGCTCAAGCATTGAGCTTTTTGATCCAAACTCCAATGTCTAGTCATATTCAAAATGAATTTTTATTTGTAAAAAAATCACTTATTTTTGTGAATTTAAGTATACATTTTCCTTTGATTAAAAAATGATTTTTCATTAATTCGTTTTCTTAAGCAACTGAAATGCTAAAAAATGAGGAAAATATTTTCTCATAGAAAATTTTCTAAGAAACAAATATAATATTTTCCTTTTTCTTAGTTTTTGAAGCTTATTACTTACTTGGCACTACATCATCGCCATGCATTTAATGAAAACACTAAAATTGTATTCCAAATCAGTATTTTCTTTCAATCAAATTAGATGGAGTCAAAGGAGGTATTCGATGACATTAATTTGACAAATTTCAAAATTTGATTATGTCTATTTTTGCCTTCTATTCACATCCTTATAATAGTTGTCCTTTTACTTGATTTACAAAATCGTCTGCAAATAGTCTTCATTTTTAGCAACATTCATATTATCCCTTGAAGTAGCTCTCAGGAATATTGCATTAGATGTCGAGAATGTTTATTTGGACAGATTGGACATATCACATTCTTATTAGGACATCTTGCGTATATGCAATGCCAAATAGGCACCTAAGGCCATCTAAGCCCAATATTTTGTAACATAGACACCACATCCGGAGCATAAGAAAATCTAGATCGATCTAAGTCAGCATCTTTCGACAGTGATAGGTCTATGTCAGCACAATCCATCTTAGAATGATCCAAACACCAACAGTAGCCATTTTAAAAGTACATCAATCATTTTGAAAATAGAAATTAAACAACTTTAAACTTTGAGCAGGAATATAGAGATGGCCAGTAACAAGATAAGTAAAATTACCCAAAAAGTCCCAAATATATTGTAAAAAATTCAGTTCAGTTATAAACTTTTCAATTCGGTTAATGTAGTCCTAAAACTTTTGATGATTTTTCAATATAGTATATCCGGGAAATTTAAATTGGAAAAAAATTGATTTGGTGGTGTAGTTTACATTGGCTATCTTATGCGACACGGCTAGTGATTGACACGTAAAATAGTTGATAGCTGATGTGGAAAAATTGATGCTTGATGTGGAAAAATGAAAAGAAACCATGTTCTTTTTTAATTATTTTTTAGATTTTTTTTCTTTCTTTTTTTTTTCCACACCATTATTCATCTTCTTTGTTATGTCTTCATCTTCTTATATTGCCCCACCATAGTTGAAAGAATCGGCAAGGGTCACCAGGGCCTCAATGATGGTAGGCGAGGATTGCAACTCCCTCATGCCAAAGATCTAGACAAGGGTCGTCAACCATTGCCGAGACCTCAATAATCCTCACTGGCCCTATCAAGCAACCGTGGGACGCCATAAAAAGAAGATGAATAGTGAGGAAAAGAAAAGAAAAATCAGAATAATAAAAAGTGAAAAAGAGAACGAAGAAGGAGACCATAAACATTGAAAAGGAAAAAATAAAAAAAAGAATTGTGCAACCATCTTCAAAAGTGACTTTCGGATGACTTCATTCGACAAAAATTTGTGCAAGGACACCGAAGAACAAGGGACGCGACACATAATTCCCTACCTATAATAGGCATGGAGGATTTAGTTTCACCCCTTCATTCTCAATTAAAAAGTGATATGAATCGAAAGTTTAAAGGAGAAGACAGCATTTCTCCATTTGAGTGAATGCCATTTTCAGGATTTGAAATAATTCCTCCAAACCAACGATGCAATCGAACATTCTTAAAATAATCTAGAAATTTATTCGATTCAATTGAAAATTCCGAAACAACATTGCATGTCATATTAAAAAAGAGTTCCAAGAATCTAATACCATCAGCCGAAAGATCACGAATGGCATCATCATCAACTTCTTCTCCCTCTTTCTTTGGTGCCAGACAAGCCGGAAAACTGTTCACGCACAGTCCTGCGCAAAAACGCGTGGAGGGGTCGAAGTGTCGTGGAAAAAAGGAAGGAGCTTTCGGCTCCAAAAAAGGGGGCCCCAAAAAAAGCTTCTTCGACTTCGACCGGGAAGAAAAAAAGCTGTCGGAACGCGACGCGAGGGGCTGGCTTCACTCGATTCTTGGTTCTCACGGTGCGTGTGGGTCGCGCCATGTCTCCCTACGGCCGATTAGCTTGTGGCTCTCACGTGATCTTCTCTCACTTTCTCTTCTTTTCATGGCGCCTGTTAGTCTTCCTTCCCAGCTTGGACCGCCACCCCATTTTTCTATTCACTCGTCTCTCTCTGCCCCGCCCCTAAAGACACGACCCAAAAGGAGAAGAGAGAGAGAGAGAGAGAGAGAGAGAGAGAGAGAGGACTGGGTCTCGTCAGCCTTTTGGAGGACCACTTGGAATTCGTAAAGGGAGGGGCTATTTTGTTTGATGAATCCCTCGTGATGTGGACTCCTTCAGGATTAGTGATCGTCGGATTAGGAAAGAACACTTTGACAACCATGCAAATCATCTTACCTCTCGGGATGAGCAATCGGGCCAATTCAATCTACGACAAAACAAAACGCTATGTTTAGCCTATGAGCCACTTGAAATTGTTGGAGGGGCGAATTTTCTACGAATCTCTAATGATCCGATTTTCGAGGATGGTGGTGATTTAATTTTAATGGAGTATCTGTTGTTTGTTTATCCGAAACCTTTAAAATAATTGTATGACAATATTATTGATAGAAAGTATAATGAAACATACTAGAACATGACTTATTGAAGACGTGAACCAATCCTTCAAGAATCATAGAAATCCTCTTTTCTTAGGAGGTAAGCTCAATCTAAGAACCACTAAACTAAACTAGTCTTATCTGATTTATGTGAGTTGTTTGATATGGAGACCAATTCGATTTCTGGGCAATAAATTTTGGTAACACTTGTGTGGACTTGGTTCAAAAAACCAAATCCCACAAGTCTTTAAATTGAGAACTTTTTCAAAAGTAGAGAGGTTGAATTCCAAAATTAGCAGGTCGTATCGACATTCTAAATAAGAACCTTTGCAAAAACAATTTATATGATCGATCAAGATCGATTGGTTTCATTTCTAATTCCAAAAGCTAAAAACCGGCCAACATGGAAGATTCTTGATTCTTTGTCCTAGTGCTCGCCCTACCCTGGAATCAATTCCCCGTCTTTCCTCGATCCAAAAAAGCATCTTGTGTCCGTTCAAAGGAACTTTTGAAAAAAACAGAGACAGACAAACTTAGGGTCTTGATGCTGGCCTATCACCTAGGGCTAAGTTCCTAATGATCCAGTCCAATCTATCCCTGAAAAGGGACCCAATGAAAAGAAGGAAAAAAAAAAAAAACAGAGGAAGTTTGTGGGCCCACCTATGTCCCAAAAGTCCGTGGGCCCCATCATTTTGTTTGAGAGGCCTAATGCTTTCCGAACAAAGTTGGGCTTCTTCTAATGTCATCATCCTTTTGTGAGTAGGGGAAGCCCCTCCAATTGCGGGCAATATGGGGATGGAGGAGAAAGACACTAAAATAAAACATCCTCATCGGAGACTCCGTTGCTGTTTTACCAGGTCGAGTCAAAAGGAATCCGAAACCGGGTCGAACCGTGGGCGGGCATTCCACTCCATTTCGTCCTATTAGTCAAACCGGTCGAAACATTGGCACACTACTCCTTTGATCGGTTGATCCCGTAACATAAGCCAACTTGAAAATTTCTGGAATTTTTAAAAAAAATGTATGAAGTATGATCATTTTCTCAAAAAAATTCTCGAAGTAGATATTGTTTTAAATAAGGATTTAAAGTGGCCAAATCGTGTCAAATAAAGGTATGAATAGGCCATCTTGTCTCAAATAATTTTTGTCTATCAGTGACTAACTTGATTATCGGAGAAAGAATATATATATATATTGATTATTTTCTTTTTATTTTTTTTTTTCTCTTTTTCCCCCTCGGCCATCACCGACGTTGAGCAAGGGCCGCCCTCACCTTGCCAACCCAAGCGAGGGTGAGGGTTGCCATTGTTGGCAATGGGCAGCCTCCACTTGAGTCTGGCAACCTCCGCCATGTCTAGCGGAGGGAAAAGGGAAAAAGAAAAGAAAAAGGGAAAAAAATTGGAAAAGGTAAAAGGTGAAAATTCCCTTCAATTGGTAAGTTTAGGCCCCTTTTTAAGATCGATAAGATTGATCTTTATTTGAAAGAAATTCCAATTCAGATCTTTATTTAAGATATTATGACACTTCAGGCTCTTATTTAAAATAATATTTACTTTAAATTATTTTTGAGAATATGATAACACTTCAGATCTTTATTTAAAATAAGGTATACTTTAAGCTTTTATTTGAAAAAATGAGAGCATTTCAGATTTTTACTTGAAATTTTCTCAAAATTTCTCCTCTCTTTTTCTTAGAGATGGTGCATCGATGTAAATGAAAAAAAGATTATTAGTCGATAAAGCTAATATTCGGGAGAAAGTTTAATTTCGCCACGACCATTAATTGATCTTTAGCTCCATGTAAATACGGGTCCCAAAGTCTTACAGCACATGGAATGCATTAGTCATTGGAGATAAAGACCCCAACATCATAGCTTTCCATGTACAACGCTTTAACAATTGTGAGTTTCAAACCCTCGACTTCGACAATAAGGGAGAGACTCTAATCCAGTGCAATTGCCCACGATTGGGTAGATTTTTAGCTCCATTGCTCATGCGATTTTTCACTAAAATTTTTCTTTGAGTTTGATCAAACACCACGGACAAAGTCAGGTGGCAGTGATGGTACGATGAGACCCAAAACAAGATTTTATGCAACAGAACCTTATAAAGTATGATTCAAGTGCATAGCGTAGGCTCAGTTGAGACCCAGATGGATCATGTCTAGGCTCGGATCAAGCTTATTACAAGAGCTTAACGACGCAGCAGTGGCTGCAAACCTCCTTCTCCGCCGCTTCGACAACCGGCTCAAAGCTCGTCCACGCGTCGCGGGTGGTCGCCGACGTGTCGAATTTGCAGGCCATGGAGACGATCCGCGGCGTCTCCCCTGAGAACCGATAACCTCGCAAGAAGTACAGGTTAGTCCCGATGGGTGCCACGGTAAGAAAGAGCCTCTTGGCCGGTTGTGACAATTCGCGGTGGCATGAGTTCTCGACTTCGTTCCACATGTTGAGCTCCGCATCGTACGCTTCAATGTGGCCTTTCCAAGCTTTCAAGCAATCTCCGGAGCTGAACAGCTTCCCGTCGACCGCGACGATCTGGTTGGGGGGGACGTCCAGTTGCCACATCCTCACCATCAGCTCCCACGTCCCGGTTCTCGGGTCGAAAACCTCGGCCGAGCTTCGCTCGGTGATGAACGGGAACGTCCGGTCCGAGTTCAACCGCTCCGCGAACCCGCTCACCACATGGATCTTGCCTTGCCATGTCACTCCGACCGATTTGTACCTCATGGTGTTCATGTCTGGCAAAGGACTCCACTCGTCTAGAACCGGATCATACGCTTCCGCCGACGAAATCCCCCTAGCGCAACCCAAATTCGACTGCCCGCCCGCGACATAGACCTTGTCGTCCCAAACGGCACACGCGAAATCCGAACGCGGGGTCCCCAGCGACGCGCACGCGGACCACTGTTCGGTCCTCGCGTTGTACTTCATGACGGTCGAGAGTATCTCCACCTCGACGTCGACCCAATCGGCTAAAACATCGGATCCGTGAGTCATCTCCTTGTGGCAGAGCCGGCCGCCGATGACGTAAATCGTCTCTCCGACCGACACCATCGCGAAGCCCTTCAAGACATGTCCTTCCACCACGTGAGGGATTAGGCTCACGTAGGACCAAGAATTGCTGGCGGGATCGTAGCGCTCTATCCAATTCGAAGCGGGGTCCGCCTTCAGAGTCGGGTCCTTGAGGCAGAACGGCACGTAGACGAGATGCCCCGAGGATGGGGGAACCTCCGAGGACGGCGGGGGCGTCGCGGGCCGCGGCGCCGATGTGAGGGAGCCCATTAGCATCTATAGTGAGAGAGGGAAGATTTTGCCTTGAAGGAAGAGGGTGCGTGCTTCATGTGGAATGCCAAAGGGAGAAAAACCCTATAAAGAGGGAGAGAAGATGATAAAGGGACCCTGGCGGACACAACAATGGTTCGATCCTTTGTCGTTGACATCGACTATGAAGTGAATCGAGGTAGCGGCAACAAAAGGGTTTAGGAGTTACAATCTAGGAATTTCTCCTAGGGCAAAGATCGTTCTAATTATTGACGGAATTCTTGGGGGGTTGCTGTCCCGTACATTGGAATCTTCATTTCCCAAACGAATGGACGAATTGTTGCAATAGCCGGGGGAAAATTACGAGAGTAATCCCTCATTTTGGAGGAAAGCCCCCATGTCATTGTCCCTTACATTGTACCTAGTTAGGTTTTCCTTGGGGTCGCAGTCCAGTCTCTCTCTCTTTCACTCCAAATAAGGTCAGTTGCCAATGATTGGTGTTGGACTTGTTTTTTCTGAAGGTTTTTAGCGATTGTCTAGTTTCGGCCGACGACCTCGAAGGTGCACCTTGCATGCCGAGTTTGAGAGATCTTGCCGCATACTCTCTTTTCAAGGGTTAATATCGATTGAGCAGTCCTTCAACTTGGAGGCTTTGATCAATCGAGTTTATACCCTCGATTCAATTGGCTACGTTCAGATTCAATTTTGTGAAACATTCTACCTCATAGTAGGCTAAAACATCAGACACCTCCCAACCTAGATTTCACTCGGTGTAGGTGTGGTTGTGTTATGGTCTTTCTGTTTATGACTAGAAATTCCAACTCGGGTAGGTAAGGCGGAGGTCCATGAAACACCGCCCTAATTTCATGGAGCAAGTAGTTTTCTTATGGACTAGGTAAGATGAGAACCAAGGTCCGGGTAAGTGTTCAAACTGTCAATTTTTTGTGCCTTGTGGTATAAGGAATCAGACGTGTTACGTGCATAATCCATGCTCACATTTCTGTTCCTTAATGATTGGGCCAACCACATGGTGCTAATACTATAGTTGTGTGGCGCTATAAAAGTGATATAAGTTTTGTATTTAGTAAGACTTGATATAAAGGTGCAACATCTTAGACGGCCGTATCAACTTCCTGAAGAAGATTGCTTAATAAACTGTAATCACCATCTCAAATTAAGGAGGGTTCTACTGAAGTTCCTTTTCACAGTTAAGACTACTAAGAGAGAAATATACTTAGATAAAATGAACAATTAGTTTGACGGTATAACATATATAAATGTGATTGTTGCTATGGTAATGACACCATTGTTCCTATGAGTCATGGTGCTTTTTCGACCACAAATTGCCACCGAAGTGGAATTGGCAACTGGAACCATACACCGTAGACAGAGATGGAGCACATATAAATAGGAATCTCGATAGAAAATTCTCGGATATTGGACAGTTTTCTTTTGACCAAAAGAGAATGAAATCAACATAAAGGAAATATAATTACTGCTTGTGAATATTTTTTAGCACTTTGATTAACTCCTTATATGTGAAATTCAATTATTTTGTAGTGAATCTCTCATAATTAAATGAGAGTAATCCATAAGATGATTATGATTTTGAATTTAAAAGAGTAAAAGAGTAATCCATATGTTTTTACCTAATTTAATGAGATTTCAAAAAATTATCAAACAAGTGAAAATCCGTATATTCTAGTAAGTTTCTTGTTGGCATTTGTTGTATTTAGCCATGCTATACATTTATCTAGTGAAGTTATTTTGATTAGAAAGTTGGTTAGCATGGTGAAAGACTAGGGTTCAAAGAAAAAAAAAATCAATGGGGGAAGAAATTTGATCAAACAAATTCAATATATTTTATTTTTAAAAATTAATTTCATTTTTGGCTAGTCATAAGATGATTATGATTTTGACTTTCAAGTTAACTTGGATTGCTATGACTCGAGCTGAATTTATTGATGACTTAAGTTGAGTAAATCAGGTGTTACTTTTACTAGAACTAGAAATCATAGCAGAAAAGTTTAAAGTGAATGAATTAGTGACTTTTAAGATTTGAACTTCAATTAGTTTTAAGTTGGGCAAGTCATTACAATTAACAAATTTGAGGAGTGAATGGAAACTCTATTGGATTTTATTTTTTAAATGAAGTTTGTGATCTATCGCCAAAAAAGAATTGAGTTTGTGTTCTTTTGGGTTTGGTCTTATTTAGACTTATTTATTAGAATTGAAGTAATTTTCTTGTTCATCGTCCATGTGCAGGTGACTTTGTTTTTACTTAATTGAGTAAGTATATTTAGATGTTGCTATGACATCTGAGTTAACTTTGTCATACCTCCTATTGAGCCTCACATTTTTGCTCTTTGACATATAAGTAGACATTTTCCTAAGAGGTCACCTATCTTGATTATGCTCTCATCTAAGCACGCTTTAAAATTGGAGTTTTAATACTAAGCATTGCCATTTTGTTACTAGGCTCGTGAGTTAATTCGAGTTTCACATATATATTCTCAAAAAGCTTTCCCTTGTTCGGTCCACAATTCGATCCATTCTTATCCCCTTTGCCATTTAAAAAGCCTGTTAGGAGTTGCTTTTTGTTTAGCCTCCCTAGCCCCAACAATCACTCCATGCCCTTATCAAACTGATTGTTATAGGCCCACTAGCTTTCACATAATTCATCATTGAACCACACATCTCCTAAATGGGATCTTGCTTTGATACCATATTGAACACCCTTGAATTAATTCACTCAAAGTCTTATGCGCTTTGACCCGTCCCAAATTGAGCCTTGTGATTTTATCCTTTGGCATGCGGGTGGACACTTTTCTAGGAGATTACGCATTGCCCCTTTGTCATCTTAGAAGCCTGCCAAAAATCACTCCTTGGCAATAACTTCACGCTCTTGTCGGGCTGAGTCATTACGATTGGCATCAAAAATCATGTAGGATACCATTCTAGTTACAACAGCAAGACCAGCAAATAAAAAAATTTACTGTAACGCGAAACATCCTGTTTTTGCAATAATTAATGTAAAAAAAAAAGTCTTAAACCGTACCTATAGGTGACAGCGGGAGAACTTCTTGGTCTCAGGCTTGTCTTTGTTTTAGTTTGCGAATGGGTGGCACCTAATGAATGAGCAAGTTCTTCGGGTCGCCCTGTAACATTTGAGGTGGCGAACGTGCCAATTCAAAAATGGCATGAATTGATGGGCTTTTGTAACTTGATCCCACCTTATAAAGGTCCACAATTTTCTGCTTCAAAAATGTTGTTCTCCTTCTAAGATGGGCTCAACAAGATGGAATCAAGTTACTCAAGCCCAACAATTCCTGCCATATTTTGAATTGGAGGGTTGTCTAGAGTCGGTGTGCTTGGGTGCACTTGGATTCATGCAAAAAATTGCGGACCTTCATAGAATATTATCCCAAGATAGACACGTGGATTTAACAAAAAGACGAGAGCTGCTAATTAGGTTCATTGGAATGAGGTCAAAAGGACACCCTACTAATTAAAAAAATTACAAGCAATCTAATCTTGATTATTCTAATGGTCTCTCGGCTCATCTTCTGAGCGTGCCATCCCTTGAAGCTACTCTCAAAAGGGACAAAATGAGGAGAGAGTGGGGAGCAGATCTACATGAGAATCTTGAACTACGCTTGCAGAGCAAACAATGGTGCAAGATTTGCACCTTTTGATGTATAAAGTGACAATATTTATTGGTGCATGCCCTTTAATCCTAGGATCTCATGCTTGACCCTAGTCAAAGTTCATAGGATCTCGCACTCCATCCATCTTTTCATCTTTGCTAGAGACTTGGCCATTATCAAGATTTCAAGGAAGGAAGAAATGCAATTGGAATTTACATCATGACACATATGAAATTTCAATATAGATAGTGGTTGCCATTGAAAATGGTCGTTATCATATTACTATTTCCTACACCCGTTTGACTATGGAACAGTTTCACCTAAAACACTACTTTTTTTCTTCTTCTTTTTTTTGGTAATTGAACTTTGTGAAAATGAAATTAGGAACACATTGAGCATGTGGATCGTCGTGCATCGGTCTTTATAGACTAACATGATCACGAACCATGAACAACAAAGGCATATAATCCCAACATGTCGACTTAGAGTTGTTGCCAACTTGTAGAACTTGTTATTGCCATTGAAGATCACTCTCGTTTCAACCCGTTTTTGGTCCAATCAAAGGTTCCCAGACATACCAATTACGTCCCTTTAAATAATTAAATATTTACATTTATTATTAACTTATTAGGGCATGTTGGGCATCTAGCCTACCTAGCTTCTTGCTATGATCTTAAACTTTGATTCCTGTTCATCCTGGGATCCTATGACTTTTTGTACCAAGCAATCTTTTCCCACGTGAACCCTAGGATTCGTTTTCTGGACACTACTAGGCGTCCTTCTAGCTACATGATTAATTAACTAACTTCACGGGCAAGATGCGAGATTTAATTCACAAATTCACAAAATTAGATGGACGACCAGCTCATGGATGCTTCCAAGTCCAATTACTAACTTATATTCCTATCATCTTTCCTAACATTTATGCTGAATGCTAAATGTTGATCTGAAAATTGAGTATCGGACCGTGTCCAAAACTAACTCATAAGTATAAGATAGCACTATGTTGATATGATAATAATTTTTCAACATATGTTAACGTAATCCTAGTAACTCAGTAATCCATAATAGTAATTTTCATGGCATATACACTAATTGCATCCATATTTTTATTAAATAAAACTTTACTGTCAATAATTGTACCCGCGACACACGAGAGAATGAAAGAGACTAGAGAGCAGGAAAAGACGCTGCGGGGTTGACGCAGTTTCCGAAAGACTTGTGGCAAAATACTAAAAGCCAAAAGTCCATAAATTTTTGCGCAGAGAAATTTCTGCGAAAGGGGATACATTCCACGACCGGGCACTTTCCAACTAGATCGAAGTGAAATTACACAAAGTGCTGCAAAATTCCAGCTAATTCTGACTGCGACGTCGCTTCAATTTGGCAGATTTTAGCCAATATGTGATGCTGTCAGTTGACAATTGACATGGAGTAGAAAATCATTGCGAGGCCTGAAAATTTTTCGTTGGATACCTCTGAATTTAGATAGGTCGAGGCTCATTTTTTTGAACACCGTATTTAAAATTGAGTGCATGAAAAAACTAACTTCTTTGAAGAGGAATTTGATAGGGTAGTAGTGGGTATTTTTGGAAAAAAAAACGTCAAAAATGATGTGGTGGGTAATTCCAACTTTTATAAAATTTATGTGGGGGTGATTATTAGAGATATAAGACTAGTTTTGAGTTATTTTATTTTGACATAACAAAAAGAGAGTTTATTTTATTCTAAGAATAGTTCCCCTTACCTCTTACTTGAATCCCCTTAAGAAAATTTCCAAATCATAAAACTGAAGACAAACAAGTAAATAAGTATTGGCTTACGTATAATTTTATAATTTGTACAATTTGATTCTCTAACTTTTATTTTGTTCGACTAAATATTCCAAATTTTAGAAGAAACAACTCCTATCGTGCCACTATTAGTTACCATGGGAACAAGTTGTTGATTGCATAAACTAAAAAAGTTAGAGAATTTGAGTACACAAAATAAATTTTGGAAGACCAAATTGCACTGATACTAAAACTTAAAGGACTAAATCTGCATTCAACCATTGAGTTTTTTTTTTTTGGTCAAACCCCTTAAGTAATCTTTAAAAAGTCGTGCATAAGTTTCTTTGTTTTTAAGAATATATATTCCTCTTTTCTTAGCTAAATACCTTTCTAAGTTGTCTACCAATAAGTGTAAATGTACAATTAATACTAGTCCACTTGTTATATCTTTCCTGTCAAGAAAATCAACTATTTCATTTGTTAGAGATTCAATATTCATAAAAACTTTTTTTGAAAAAAAAAATTGACTCCAAATATAACCCTAAGGGCAGTAATTTGCATACTATGAGTATACCTCATCATATTAATGTACTGCAAGATCTGAGTATAAGCCCCACAAAAAGCAAAAAAAAATAATAATACTAACATAAGCCAAAAAAGAAGAAGAAGAAGATGAAAATGGCGTTGGGAAAAAATGGATGAGGGGGACAAAAAGGAAAAAACAAGAAAAGCAGGAGAATGAATGAGACAAAAGGGAATTTAATGAGGAATATGGAAAAGCAAGAAATGGCTGGAGAGACGGATACAAAAGGAAGAGGCTGGATCATCAGAATATGTGCAATGGCAATGAATGAGGACCACAGCTCGATGGTGCTCTTTCTGCTGGAGACAAAGCAGCTACTTGTAAAAAGTGAGAGCTTTGATTTGATTGATCATCGTCCAGCTTCATTGGCCCCCCCATCCCTTCTGTTCTCTCTGCTGGAAATTTCAGCTAAGCTCTATTCAATGGGGCATGATCCTTTCTCATTGGGTCAGATTTCTCTATCCCTGACGGATGTTTCAAATTTCACTCTCGTTCTTAAGATTTGAAATACTAACCCTTTACACCTTTCTTTGAAGGGGGAGATTTTGCATGGATCAACTCCATGTAATCAGCCTCAAAGAAGGCAAGGTGCAAGCAGGGACCTTTGCCAGGGGATGGTGCCATGTTTCTTTAACAGGGAAATTGCTCCTATGGACTTATAGTTTTTCTTAAGTTAGTATGTGCTTTTATTGAAAAATTTAAGCTTGTTTTTTTTTAATGAAATTTTGTTGTTGTTTTAAGTATTACCATACTGGAAATTTTAAAACTTATCGCGAAATTGCAATATGTTCTAAAACTTGTCAAATTAATGCGATTAAATTCTAAAACTTGTTAAATTAGTACAATCAAGTTCTAAAACTAATATGGAAGCCAGCTATTTTACGTGGTACAATTGTCTTATATGGTAAATGCAATGCTAATATAGATAAGTTTCACTATTTTATAAAAATATTGAATTTATTATTATTACTCTCTCTTTTTTTTTCCTTTCATTTTGGCCAACAAGAGCCAGTAAGCCCAAATCTAGCAAAAGCCTAGGTGAGGGCTGGGACTCGCATTAGCAGCCAATGAGGGCCAATGACTATAGGAAAATGAAAGAAAGAAAAAAATAATCATATTTTTTTTAAATTATGAAAATTATCTATATCAATGTTGATTGTGTTACTTAAGACAATTGATTTTCATACTAGCTGTTTGTTATTAAAGTTTGCTAGCACCCCTTGTTGATCACAAGTGAGGGCTTAGTCCTAGAGACCCTTGCTCAGGTCTGGGTGGAGGGTTGCGGGGCCATCGCCACCAGCCTTCTTCAAGAACCCTTGACACTTTCCGGCAATGATTTAGTGATGGTGGCAAGGGCTAGCTGCCTTACCTTGCCATTTTTTTTTTTAAAATTTCGCGTTTTAGTAGAATGCCTTTCATTTTTACTTCTTTTAATCTAATGAATTTTATATCATGGTTAAAAACTTAGGATATTTGCCAAATCAACGTCGCTTAAGTCTTATATTTCATGTTTTGTGAGGTAACGCCACGTAAGAGGGACAAAATATTAAAAAAAGGCAACATGGCATCTTTTCATCAATATGATTGGATGAAATTAATGGAAGAATTCAACCGCATCAATTATGACAAGTTCTAAGATTGAATTGCATGTTTTGTAAGTTTTAGGATTTTTAATAATGTTACCTCTAAAAGGAAAGAGATCTTGAATTGAAAAAGGTTTTGAGATTCCATGGCATAAAATTTAAGGCTTTCAATGTATTTATCAATAAAAAGCAGGAGATCAAGAGATCAATAGGATAAAAAGAGAGAAAGGGGGAATAAAGAAAAGTGGTGGGGGAGGAGTTCGAAAATTAGGTACTGACTACTGAGGAACAGGGGATTCGTTAAGATGCTGCTGCATCTCTTGCGATGGCGACGCCACGCACTCTCCCTCTTCCTCCCTCTCTCTCTCTCTCTCTCTCTCTCTCTCTCTCTGCGCACATTGACATAAATGACCGAATTTGAGCATCCCAAGAAGAGCGAGAAGGAGCGAGACCAAAAGGGCATTCTCTCTCTGTCTCTCTCTACGCCCCTGCTCAGTGGACTCTGCACTTTTTCTCTCTCTCTCTAAACCTGCAAAAAGCTCGCTTTTCCTCTCTCTCTCTCTCTTTGTGCAGCAGCTTGGCTGCAGTCCTTTAAAGAGACGTTTCTTCACATGACTCTTCCCCCATAAAACGGACACAGACCTTCCCCCCCCTCAGTTCTCTGCAATCTCTTGTCAAACCCTTTTAACTTGAAGAAGGAGGAGGAGGAGGATGGTTGGGTTGGTCGGGAGCTTCCACGAGTGGCTGACCGAGTACGGCAAGAGGAAGTGGCGGAGCTACCTGTGGAGGGCCAGAGCCGCCATGAAGAACAAGAACAAGAAGAAGAAGCAGAGGAGCGGCAACAGCAGCGGCGGCGGCGGCAAGAACCGGGTCAACAAGTTCCAGTACGATCCGTGGAGCTACGCGCTCAACTTCGACGACGGGATCGGAGGATCGAGAGGGCCGACGCCGTCTTCGTTTACGTCTTGTGGGTCAAGCCGGAGTGATGCCCGCCGGAGATCAGGGCGGGCGGGTCTTCTGGGTCAACTGCTTGACCGTGGGGAAAACAGCAAGAAAAAAAAAAATGTTGACTTTTTTCTCTCTGTTTTTGACCTACTTTTTCTTTTCCCCCCCTTCTTTTCTGGGTTTAGCTTGTTATAAATTTTGGTTTTTGGCCATGAACATATTGCAATTTGCAAGTGAATTTGAAAGCCATCCTCCTCTGTTTCTCATCATGCTGACCTCGAAATCTCATTCATGTCCTTTCATTTTCCCGTCTTTTTGTTTTGTTTTTTTTTTTTTGTTTTTGCCTTTTCCCATTTTCGAGATTCGATCATAGAACCTGAACCTGTGCCGCCGTGCCGATGCCGGTGCCGGTGCCGATGCCGGATGAGTGTGGCTCTATAGCTGGAATTGGGAGGTGCGAAATAGATGTGAAGGATCACACAAGATGCGAAGGATCGCGCAAGTTGTACCTGAGTTTTGTCGACGAGTGAGTCAAGAATATCTTAGATTCGCTCTCCATGTTGGAAGTATGAAAATGAGTGTACCAAACGAGCCTAACATACTTTTACTGAATGAGCCTAACATACTTTCTTGAAAAGTAAATTGATCGAAAACTTTATAATTTTCGGTGCATCATATTCTTCTGGAATTGGTTTCTTTGAAAATCCAGGTATTCTTATGCTAAATATGCCCAAGAAATGTTGCGGTACACTTAACAATAACTGACAACATTTTGTGACTTGGGATGAGTAACTGCAGCCTAAGGTGTCATTCATGGGAAAAATCTAAAATTTATTTGTTGTAATGCACTGAAATGTCTAGCCAAAATAAAATAGCAGTAATGCACACATCCATTTCGTAAAAATTGTTTCTAAGTTATCTTTCGTAGTCACTCGACAAAATTAAACTCTTCCGCCGAATCGGGGAAAGGTTGATAAGAAAAGTTTGGTCTAAGCCATGGAAATCTAAAGAGTGCATTTTCAATAGGTTCGTTTCCACTTATGGTGTTTGATAAAGTTTGGTATCTTTCGAGATGAATGCAAGTATAGAATAAGTATATACCAAATGAACCTAGCATGTAGATTTTTGAAAAAAGTAGGCCATCGAAATCTTAGTAGTGCACTTTCACTTTACCTTTATACTTAAAAATTGGTATTCGGTCAGGTCCGCAATCTTAATGCAAGCATACCAAATGAGCCTAGCACGTCAACTTTTTGAAAAAGTACATGATAAACAATCGACAAATCCCTTAATTAGCTAGTCATCAAACTACGGAAAATTTATAATTTTAAGCCAATTAGTTGCTTTATGTAAATGGTAATTTACGTTTTTGAAATTGAGGCATATATTACACAGAAGTCCCAGTCAACCAAATTTATAATTTCAAGTGTAACTAATTTAAAAGGCAATCGCCCTCGTATGAGTTGAAGGCAATAATAGACCTAACAAAGCATTGCACAAAAATCCCAGCCTACCAAATTCACCAAAGCACATAATCAAAATGAGAACAAAGTCACAATGTTTTACCATATTAACAGTACAGAAAGGAAGGCTGAGGAGTCTTCTACTCCTTTTCACATGACATGCCGAATGAATTTGTGATCAGGCGAATGGATGAGATTTTCATCATCATCTGTACAACTGCTCAAGATCAAGACCAATGAGAGCATCCATCCAGAACGTGGGGAACAAGGATGTATTGAAGGCAGAAATGTACAGTCCAAGAAACAACAAATCCCTACTCTAAATGGGAGCACAGAATGATGATGAGAATTTCTCCTATCCTCGTGGCTCTGCCTATTCGCTTTACCCGGGACCTGAATCCTGCATACAAGGGGATATCTTCACGATGCACTGGGATCTTCGAGCTTCGCTGTGGACAAATCTTTTATTCTGGGGTATATAGCTTTCTCGTCGAGTTGGTTCTGGGCCCACACCAACATCTTCAATAAGCTTGGAAGTTTTGGATCTGTGTTTCAAGCAAAACGGACAGAGTTCTCTTAAAATCATTACACGGATGAAACTTATGAGGCGGAGAGCATAATGCATCCTGGTAAAAATTGATTATGCCGCAGATGATGTGAAAAAGTGTCATTGACATGCCCGATTTGAAATAAAAAGCATCTAGCAAAGATATGACTCTTTTCTGCAGGATTAACTAGAAAGCAACTCATCTATGCAAGAGTACTGCTCTGTCATTGGACACTGATGACATTCTCTTCTTTTCCAATAATCTTCTTTTTAGCCAATTCTGACTTTTCTAGTGACCTAAGCAGTCATAATTCCTGAATCGAGAACTAATAGGATGTCCCAAAAAACTTGTACCCCCCCCCCAAAAAAAAAAAAAGAAAAAATGTCCATGCCATGGAAACATTGCATTCCCTAGTCGTGTACACCAGTATTCCCAGCAAAGTAAATTAAGGCAAAAAAGGGCGCACAATTAAAGGACCAGCAAATGATCTCAATCCATTATCTGCGGCAATAATAAAAGCAATCACTGATGGCAGCAGGCACGGAAGCAAATTTCCGCACTAACCTTTTTCATGACTCTGGCTAGTAAGTATAGCTGCGTTCACTTCACTAGCTGTCTTCAGGCGCTGTGACATATCTAGAAGGTCCCCCACAGGACAATTGGAGACATCTTCAAAAGCCAGCAGTGCTACAGTCCTCTCCAGCTCTTCTAAGAAGCTTTGCTGAAGAGAATTGAAATTTTGATAGGTCATCTCTTATGCACATAATGAAAGTTTCTAATAGAAAGTGATTGTATCTACAGCTTTGCATCACATCCAAGAGCAACTGAGGAAGGTTTACTTCTAAAGCGACCAAACATACTTAAAATTAACTGTAAGGCAAGATAAAAGCACAGATAACTGTGTATGACATGGCAAAGTTAAGAGAGATCAAGAGGTACATTTTCTTCCCCTCTTGGTGCAAGCTCCTCCTGAGCAAACTCAAGAGCCTCTTCTACTTTTCCATTCCGAATCAGTTCTATCAATCTCTGCTGTTGAAGGTGGAAAAAGAGTTGGGGATTTGTATCTAGTATCTGCAAGAAAGAAATAGTGGACATGGAATTAATAGGATGAAAATTGAAAGAAGATCAAATTCGTCTATCAAGATGCAGAACATAAGAATAAATTGAGGTTAGATGGTACCCAACATATACTTTTCAAATTTCCAGTCTAAAGACAATATGTTTATAGGTAGCCTAAAGGCAATATCTCAAGCAATCGTTGCTGAAGATTATCAAGGAAATCCAACAGCTCCACTCCAAATATACAGAGTACCAGATTTTGATTCACTTAACGTATACTGAATTTTGCCTTTGACTTTCTCGTTTTCAGATCGAGATCAACATCAACATATTCAAATTTCACCCAACTCAACTAGTGTCCATTTAAGGTAGATTTCCTCATAAGAGTCTCTATTCTGGTTACGCAAGATGCATTGCATAAGATGTAGCAAAACATATGTAAATCCTGCTCAGCCTTGTTGAACAAGGAAAAAGGCACCTCATACAAATCCATGAGCAAATCATTGGCATGCGAAAAAAGCCCAACACGAACACCTTTCTCTTTATCTCCACAACCAACCAACCTCCCTTGCCACATTCACTTTGAAAATGAGTGGAAAAAGAAGTGGTTGAAGATGGAGCACTGAAAGGAGAGCGGGGGGATTATGTGCAAGGTCTACCAATGGTTAGCAAACGTGATAATAGCGACTGAACTGAAAGGATTGAACTTGAAATCACACCTACAGGCTAGAGTCAACTGAATTTTCACGAGGAAAGAGACTCGAAGGAAGGTGGCAATTCTAATGCTTTTGAGCAATTACAACAATTAAACTGACATAAAAAGGTGAAGCTGGCAGAGATATCTCACTTTACCATGCCGGCTGAGATGGCATGGCATAAATGATCGAGGGTCTTTGAATGAAGGAAGTGGAAAGGATACGAAATTATCAGATGAAAACACAACATGGCAGGGCTGCAGCAATTACAGAGGGTGAAACTTTTGAAATGGTCTAACAAATTTACTGAAAATAACACACTGAATTCGAATGGTGGGTATTGAATTTGGAGGATATGAGATTTTATTGAATTAGTGGGTAGGACTCCCAGTTGAGTTCTTGATATGAAAATCAAATCCTTGATACAATCTTTTGGTTGCACCAGTGATTAAAGAATTCTGCAAGCCATCTTTCTTGTTTCTTTCTCAAGGACAAGGATATTCTTGACAAGAATCTCACTAAGGAACAGGTTGCATAAACATGGGGATTTCATTAATTCCCTGAATTTGACTTCATTCCCAAACATATTAGGACCTACAGAGCTATATCAGACTGAACAGTTGGGTGAGGACTGTTTGCAAGATTTTGGCTGAGGCATCCGTCCCCAGATTGAACAAAGTGTTGGTCAAGGCAATTGAGAAGTCCCAAAATGACTCTGTAGAAGGAAAAGGGGATCTAGATGCTAATTTCAATAGCCAATATATGACGGCAGACAGCTGCCTAAGATATCTGGGGAATGTAGCTATGTGCAAGTAGGACATAAAGCAGAGCATGCTCAGAGAAAAGAAAATGATATCCGCTTTCATACATTTCATGATAACCAAAAGCAATCCACAGTCAAACAGAGGACATAGCCTTACTTCAGGATTCAAGTCGTTGACTTTCTCAATTGCATCCTCCACATTCCCACACTGCACTGCTTTCTTGACAGCCATGCGGTCGGTGATCGTGGAAAGATCTATATCTGCTGTAATCAATAAGGCACTACACAATTCGAATAACTCACAACACCACCACACCATGAACTAACCCAAACCAACTCGAATGGAACGGAAAAAAAACTGATAATGATAAGGATACGTTCAGTGCCCGACTCCTTCCGGAACTTCTCGGCGGCGTCCACAAAGCCCTCGGTGACGAGGAAGTTCATCACCAGCTTGTTCATATCTTCCTTCCTGATCTTCACATCGTTGAGCCTCTTCTCCCAATCATCCTTAGTAATCACCTTCTTCGACGACCCCTGCGCAAACCCAGAAAAGAAAAACACAAAACAAACGAAACCCAGATCAGATAAACCTCGAACGACACGGAGACGGCACAGAAATGCGATCCAGAACGCCAAGAAAACCGCTCCAACACGCAAAGCGGGAAGAACCCACAAAGAAGAAAGAACCAAGAAGCAAAATTTTCACCATGGGAGAGAACATCGAGATCGTGGGGGGGCGAAAAAAGATTTCAGGGGAACAGAATTGGAAGGAAGACAACGAGAACAACCCTCATAATCAACTTCACCAAGAACGTTACTTGTGCCATTCTCTTTCTTCTTCTTCTTCTTCAAGGCCGGTGCACGACGCTCGACGCCACGCGGGATCTCGCCATCCAAAACCCAAATCCCCAAATCCCCCACCCCGATCGTCTCCTTCAGACTTCGTCAAGATTCTTTGCTTCCGCAGGTGGAGAAGAAGAAGCTGATCTGCACAGAGAAAGAACAGAGAGAGAGAAAGAGAGAGATTAGGGCTCGTTCTTGCACTGTTTCGATGGGCCCTCTTTGTGTTGGGCCCGTGTGGGCCGGCCCAGTTTTGCCTATCTCATGTTAATTTCGACGCACAAGGCAATAACAAATGATTATTCAGACATAATTATGCTTGTTCACAGGTTAATGAAAACATGAACCGTAACCAGTAATTCCAATAGGCTGAGGAATTTAATTTAATTTAATTTTTTGGGATCATGTGAAATATTTTTTTGATTAGTAGACCTCACTGAAATTCAATTAGCGGTTACGATGCGACATTGAGAAATAATTCGTAATTTTCTTTTTTATTATAGTTAAATTCAGAAAGTTATATTGTTTTAAGTTGCTTTATAATGTATCAAAAGAAAAATTGTAGATTGGGACTGTACTGAAGTGGATGGCATGATATTTGCCTCGATAATTATCCCGAAAATCATAGAACTTACTATTCAATATCGATAGAAATTATTTTGATTGGAAAAACACAATAATATAAGATTATTTGGGAAAAAAAAATAGCAAAAGATTATTCTAAAAAAAATGTTGTAATATGTAGTAAATGTTCTTTTGTCATAATAAGAGCTTACTTCATTTCGTAGTACAAGTTTCTTGCAAAAACAAAATACTGAATTATGATTTCATTATCTTATCATTACCTAATTTATCTAAATGAGAATGGGAGTATTTTGTCTCATTATAAACTTGCATGATGCTAAGTTGAAAATATTTTCCATATTCATAAAAAAAAAAATTTACTCGAGATCTTTATATCTTGGAACATCTTCAGACTATCCAATATCTGTGGTAAGAGAAAAGAGTTTTCACATAAGAACAAAAGAAAGAATATAGTTGCATTAACTCTATCATAACTTCACATCACAAATGCAAATTAAATGCAATAATTACTCTATAAAGAATTATTACTATTTTCCCCTAAAACCGTCATGTATATATTGATGAAGACACATCTCTGAGTAAGCTTATTTAGTGCATATGTCATTACCAGTTTATTTTTCTTTATAAATTTTTGCAACTAACTAAGCTTAAAAATCATGCACATATGATACGAAAACTCAAACAATTAATGGGATAAAATCATCATTGAAGTATATGTCAACTCGATTTATCTCTGAAAAAATTAATTTTTCTTTTTCGAGATGAAGATCTCAAGTTGTTATATTCGTATCTCATCATGTATTAGTTCATGCATAATGTAGTTTTGGAGAATATACAAAGACCAGACACACTCCAAGTCGGGTTCGGGTTGCTAGTCGCCCTATTAAGCGGTGATTTTTTCGTAATAACATTTTCAATATACATGCCAAACCTAGATATAGATTTCTAAAAGTTGGATCTTCATTTATTATGCCAAACCCGGGGTAGGAAGGAGTAGAAATTTTAAATGGCTCTTTTTGGATTGGTATCCATAGATTTTGGGCGAGATGCTATGATATTACAATGTGTTTAAATTAATTTGTTTTTCGATGAGATAGTCATTTGTGTTCTAGTTGTTTATGTTCTCTGGCCACCATGGCGTCAAATCTCATGTTAAATGGTTCCACCACTAGGTAAAAATGAAGACCGAACGTGCGTTGGAGATAAGGTTGCTATTTTTTTTTTTTTTTTTGGTCAATGCTATTTTGAAGAAAATTGACAAGGTGGGAAATGAACAACTCCTTAGAAATAAGGCTGGTATTTTGAAGGGAATTGATTATGTCAGAAACGAACAACTCGTTGGAGATAAGGTTGCTATTTTGAAGGAGTTGACAACATGTTACTATGGGACCATTATTTTTGGAAGTGTCGAACTACAGTTCAACCAAGAAGAAACAGCTCCCAAACATTTATGATAGAATGTCTATAAATACCAAGTTCTATCAATTGGAAGATGCTCCCTCGACAATCAAAATGTAATCTTTTATTATCTTTACTCTCATGCATTTTATTTTTCCTTAGTTATAGCTTTCTGATTCGTGTCATCAATAAAATTCCTATGTGCATCTTTTTCCTAATGCTTCGTCATCGATTCAATTCCGGCATGCATTTCTATCATGGGTGTCATGCTGTCGATTAAATTCCGACTTTGCATCTTTGCATGTTCTCAAGCTTTGTTGTTGATTAAATTCCAACATTCTAGGCACATGTACTGCTATGGAAATGTTTGTATTTTCAAGCCTTGTTATTAATTGAATTCTGGCACAGTTTGTATGTATAATTTGGTTCGATGTTCAAAATAATGGTTTGCCATTATTTCTTGTCTGCTTGGATAGTTCTTGTCTAGAGTCACCACATAACCCGTCTCCTCTCATCAAAGCCGAAGATCTACTTTCGGAAAGGATGTTTTGTCGTTGATTAGATTCCGATGAAACAAATGGCACGCCAATGGGACCATTGTTGTTGATTTGAGGAGATACAATGGTGAGAACAAAAAATCAACTTGATCATGATAGGTATGGCAGTGACAACTCTTCATCACAACGTGGTAATTATAAGGTGGGAAAGTCATCAATTGCACTAACGATGGCGGGGCAAGAACAAAGCGGAGATGTCAGTATCTTAAGAACAAAGCGGCGATTAAATTCCAACATTACATCTTTGCACGTTCTCGAGTTTTGTTATCGATTAAATTCCGACTCAATTTGTGCATGTGTATTGTTGTGGAAATAGTTGTATTTTCAAGCCTTGTTGCTAATTGAATTCTGGCATAACAAAGCGGAGATTAAATTCCAACATTACATCTTTGCACGTTCTTGAGTTTTGTTACTGATTAAATTCTGACTCAATTTGTGCATGTGTATTGTTGTGGAAATAGTTGTATTTTCAAGCCTTGTTGCTAATTGAATTCTGGCATGGTTTGTATGTACAATTTGGTTTGAAGTTCGAAATGAAGGTTTGTTGTTATTTTTTGTCCGCTTGAATATTTCCTATTTAGATTCATCACAGAACCCATCTCCTCTCATTAAAAGCCGAAGAACGACTTTTAGAAAAGATGTTTCATCGTCGATTAGATTCCGACGAAACAATAATTAACTAATAATCATTTTAATTAATAAAGATTACAAGAAGATTTATATGCTGTGAATTTTGTCATTGCCGTTGCATTATACAAAATTATCATTTTATCCCTTTACATGCATAATTTCATCTCTCTAAACTTTTGCTCGTCAAAGTCATAAAAATCCTTTTGAAATCACTTAACCATGTTTTATTAATAAAATATCGTCATGATTTATGGACTGACTTATTGCATCTTCTAATGGCATCACGAACATAATGGACTTTTCATGTAATATCAACAACAATCTAATCTTAAATCAACATCACATCACGCAATGATACAAAATCATCTAAAACACTCATGCATATAGTCTTGCCTCTGGTTAGCTCATCATATAATCATTAATTCTTTTTAACAATGAGGATCTATAATATTATCCATACTTTAAACTAAAATCAAATAAGGATCGAGAGTACCAAGTGTCAACCCAGTTTAACTCCTAGAGATTCACTTACCCTGAATGGAAATTTTTTAATTAACATAGAGCTTGATCCACCTTTAAGAATTTTGTTTTGATTAAATGGAGCAAACTAACTTGAACTTCTTGATCTTAGCTCGCAAATTTCTAAAAACCAAGGGATTTGGAGTAAGTGTAAGTGATAAGGCTTCTAGTTTTTTTTTTTTTTTTTTTATTGATCTTGACACTTAAGCGGGAGGACCCACCACCCCCGAGTCAAATTTCTAAAAACCGGGGGATTTGGAGTAAGTTTAAGTGATAAGGCTTCTAGTTTTGATAGAGAAGAAAACGAATAAGGGATGAGTTATGTGAAGAAGATGATGAATAGTAAGTAGTAATGGAAAGAGAGAAAGGATGATTCGCCAATTAGGTTTATTAGTGGGGAGTCTTGATTTGCAAGCTTATCAAGAACACTAATAGGCTAGAGTTAAAAAAATTTGATGTCATGCATGATGTCATTTGCTAGAATAGAATTTAGGCAAAAAACTAAGGTGTGGCATTAAGTGGTTTGTCATGTAGGTTTAAGGGCAACATTGTTATTCTTCAAAAGGCATTTTAGATTTCTTTAAATAATTAAGGAACCAGGTGTCCATTCTTAGCATCGATAAGTAAGAAAACTATTTTGAAACCACCAAAATTATTAGCAAGAGTAATCTTAACTTAGGAAAACATTTTCTGGGAAAACATTTTTCTCATTTTCCGGCGTTTGGATCGCTTAGGAAAATGAGTCAATGGAAAACGTTTTCCTAGTCAACAAAAAATATTTTTCTAGCAAAGCTTAAATTCAGAAAAATGATTTTCCCTTTGAAAGGACCGGAAAACGTTTTCTGAATCTACCAAAACTTAGATTTGATACTTGGTTTACAAACAATTATTCTTATAAAAATATATTTTAAAAAAATTGAATTTGAATTTTTTATTTTTTAAAAAAATTAAAATTTGGAAAACATTTTAAAAATAAAAATAAAAAAAAATCGAATTTACTTCTTTTTCTTTGTCTTTTCTTAGTGAGTTTCACTTTTGATAAGTCCCCTATGCGTTTTCTAAAGCATACCAATTCCACCTGATAAATACTATGTCGACATGATTTTCACCGTCAACAACTTATGCTCCAATTTCTATTCATTTACGCATATTGAAGTTAGTAAAACTTATTTTTACTAATTGATTTTTCTAAATTGCAACATATTCTCATGCTTCGGAAATCAATAAATTTTACATTCTTATAAAGTTTGTAATGTTTATAAACCTTCAAAGAATTTTCATCAATTATGACTTTGCATCACCCTTCTTGACCTTCTAAACAATTTCATAACCCTTTACAAAGTGATATACTTAAAAAAATCAAGGCTCGAAAAGCTAATTTTCTAGAAATTTCCGTAGTTTAGAAATTTCAATAATGAAATCGTATTTTGTTGAGTCATTGAATAATCTGGTCAAACCATTTATCATCTTAATATCTTTAATGATACTAAGAAATGCAATTTCAAGATGTCATAAGGCTGTCATCGATCAATGGTGGTTGTTGTCTAGATCTAGAGAGAGAGAGAGAGAGAGAGAGAGAGAGAGAGACGTAGAGAGCGTTGAGGAAAGGGAGAAAAAGACAACGATGGCAATAGTAGTAGCGGAGATAGTGCCTGTTAGGTGGGTAATAGTGTTGGAGTGGCGATTACAACAATCAGAAGCTTTGACGAGAGCGGGGAATGATAAATAGTCAAACGCTGGCAAGTTGGGTTATATAGGCGGAATTTGAATTAACTCATAAGATGTGCTTTTAGTGTCACGAGTTATTCTAGTGTTGAAAATGCATAACTGATTGTGCTTGTGTTAGAGAATGAGATGAATCTAAGCAAACAATGCCTCGTGTTAGTTGGGAAGATGAAAGACAAACTAAACCGAGAAAGAGAGGGAGAGGGGGTGGGGGTGAAGATTGTAAAGGAAGCTTTGAATTTTTTATTTATCTCGATGCTTCCATTGATGTACAAAATGAGTTTAAATAGATACATAATTCCATGATGAGATCAAAATTGATTCCTTAAATGGAGAAAAGAATCTTCAAATTGAGGAAAGAATGTTTTGAATTTGATGAGAAGTTGCTTGATTTTAGGAAGATATCTTATCAAGTGGGGCTAATAAATAGTGCTAGGGTGACTTAGTATGCATATTTCTGATAGCGAACAGTTTCCCCGTGTTAACTACGAAAATTGATGCATGGCCAAACATGCAAGCTGGTTTCGGTTCAATCATTGATTAGGATATGCCCCGACAAAACACAAAATAAAAAATTATTTAGATGCTTCTGATGAGCTCATTTGATGTGAAACATCGATGATGCATGCGAAGTCGTCACTTCGTGGCATCTAAGATTTATTGAAACACGACGTCAATCGAAGTTTAAGGACGACCATGTTTTTTTTAATCTTCGATTGCTAACAAAAGCAACTACAATTGATCACTCCCTTTCGAGAAAGTTGTTTCACATTGTCTAAAGGTAGAATTGCCGGAACTCCACATGACTCTGTAACTAATAAACAATGTAAACGGTATTTTCTCGTACCGAACTGTAATATGGAAGGGACAGCACTTTGTAAAGAATCATTTCTTAATCGTAGAATGGACCAATTAAAATGTTGCCCTTCCCTTTACGTGATGCATGTGTCCGAAACCAAATCTCGTTTAATATTTGCACGTTGGATTCAGCGTGTCCAGGGGATAAGCATGTGATACCATTTTAAATAGCGTCCTAATCAAGCAAATCACGTCCAATCAAAGCCGTGATGAACGCCGTTGTTTGAATAGTGATCAGGGAAATCACATGAATTGATGATGATTATAAGCTGCCGCTGCAATTCAAAAGCCCTATACGTTATACGGCGCAAGCGCAACTATTGACTAGTCAAAAGTACATTCATTTATTCTCACTGTTAAAATATTACACGTTACTTTTTCATGGAATTTATAAGCTCTTCATACACATGTAGTCTCTCTCCACTTACTAATTTAATTTTCTAGGTTGGACTTCCTAACACTGCCATTTAAATTTCATGATGTAGATAGGGCGTTATCTCTTAGCTCCACTTTCAGGCGGACTTATAATGGAGGTAATAGGTAAGAACATATCTTAATAAGACAAAATTTCGATTACAGATTAGTCAATCTCGAACACCAAAGAACACGTTTAAAAACATGTCGTGGGAGGTCATAATAATGTGAACTTAAGCATCCGAATAAAGTTCGTTATTTTCATTTGTAAACTGACTATTGTGAAGTTTGGTACGAGATAGAGTTACTCGGTTTCTTCTGGAAGTCAAAGTGGAGATTGCTAACAGGTACGGAGTTCACTGAAATAATTTATTATAATAGACAGATGTGTAAACGCATTTAAGAAAGATCAAGGCCATTCTAAACGATATGACTACCTAGTTAATTAATTAATCCTAGAATAAGATGTTAGAGTTAATGCGATAGCATGATTCATGCTAATAGCCCGATTATCATATATCTATGCATTCATACGATAGATTTCGCATGAGAGAGACGCCACTAAACGCGTGCAATTGGTAACTACAAAAAAAAAAAAAAAAAGACTTTCTAAATGCGCTATTATTGGGATCATTTCTAACTTTTCTAAGATGCATTCTAATATTTAAATGTTGCATATAATTTGGGAGGCAAATTAAGGGTCTGAAAAGATTTGAATTAAGGACATCCTACTTTGATAAGATGTATACTATTGATTATTTTAAAAATTTGAATTATTAGATGATAACTTGATTTAATATCTAAATATTCTAATAACTACAGCGTGACTTCACGGTCTGCAGTCCAAAATACTATCCGATTTTAGTGTTGGTTTGATAAATTAAATAGGTGGTGAATGAGCAAAGCGGAAGATGGAGTTGAGTCTATTGTCTGTAAAAGGCATTTCAATTCCAAGGATGACTTTGAATTTTTTATTCTGCAAACATAGACTATTGACAATTGGCAAAGAAAGGAAAAAAGAAAGAAAGAAAGAAAAGGAAAGGCTCTTATTTCTATAGTCTTAAAGTAGAAGAGAGATCTTCAATGAATTCGTCAAAATGAAAAATCATCAAAAAGTTTTTTTTTTTTTTTTTTGTCTTTATGATTATTGTATAATGCCATAAAAATTTAATCATTCCCAATCATAAGATACGTGAAATCCCGCTCAAGGCAAAATTCAAGCACTAAAACATATATAATTTTCGAAATTTCTATAAATGAATTCATTTCACCTAACCACGGGCGGCACGGTTGGTGTGAGTTCTTTTCCTCATCGCAGAGGTTGAGAGTTTGAAGCCTCTTGTTACTAAAGTGTCTGAAGTGGGGGGTCCTAGTGTTAGGGTCTTGGGATAACCTCCCCCGAGGTTTACGTCTAAATAGCGACTTGCGGTAAGGCTTGACGGTGCTACCAGTTACTGGAGGGTCATGTGATCCTCGAAGGGTGATTTTCAGCGGTTCCTCGGTCAACAAAAGAAAAAATTGATTTCATTATCAGATAGAAGTTTCAATTCATGACTGCTCGTGAGAAGACTTGCACTAGCGACATACTTTATCTAAATCAATATTATTTTCTGACTTGCGAGAAACAGTATAGAATCTTCTTTTCCTTTCGAATTCACAGTGTGTTGAAATTGGCAGGATCGTAGGGGGAAAACTATGGGGTTCGAGCTAAAATTTGTTAAATAACAAATTCCTAAAATTTGACATGTACATGCATGTGGAGCTGTACGCTCTTAGACATCCTATTTACAAAATGGAGGGATAATTTCCTTAATTTCAACGAAAACTAACTAAACTTATTTTCGTCTGTGTGAAACTCGTTGCATGAATGTGAACTAACCGATCGAAATTCAGATTTTATAATGAACATGTTTTTGTGGAGTTTAATGAAAGACTTGCGTTGCAATTGATTCCGCAAGCGACGTTTTACCATTGAAATTGATTCTGGAAGAATTTCTTTTTTTCTTGTATCATGTGCGCATAACGCAATCTCCAAGTTAGAAAAGTGGTACGCCGCAATGAAGCCCTCCAAGAATGGGTTCTCTTGAATACAATGAATCTTTCCTCCGAAGCAAGCTGGGGTTAAACTAATATATAACCTTATCAAAGTGGAAAGCAGCTTGGTTTCAAATTAAATGTTTTTGTTAAGATTAGCATTGTAATTATTGCTAATTTTTATTTTTTTAGTCTCTAGATTAGCATTTAACTACTTTGTGAGAATTTATATAATGAATTGCTTGATTTCATCTCTATTAAGCCTTGATGGGACATGGTTTCGGCATTTATACTTAGAAAATGAGAAAAATGACAGAACAATTAAATTAGTAAAACAATATAAATTTATACGCCTAAAACCAAATCAGAGCAAACTGAATGACCTAAAGAACATATGATATATTGGTAATATCTTCATACTATCCAAAAAAAAATATCTTTAACACTCCTATTCAAACTCAAGTTGGTTGTGTAGATTAACTTTCAGGTAGATAGTGCCATAAACCCATTTGAATCTAGTGCTTTGATATTAACTTTTTTAGTAGATAGTATGAGTATGCAACATGACTGTTTGAAAAGCAAGCACTGTCTAAATGAGCTTTCCGATAAATAGTATGAACATACGATAATTTATATCATTTGAAAGCTGGCGCCGCTAAAATTTTCTTCTTAATAAACGATGTCAAAAGATGCCGACGTCATTTGAAAATGACCACGGTTCGGATTAGCTCCCCTGGAAGCTGGTTCAAAATTGTGAAACACTATTTAAAAAGCATGGCATGAGTGGAATCTTTAGATGACAACTGCATGACAAGGGCCCATGATTGATTGTGTTGGGGCCAATGCAACAAAGTCGATTCATTACGTGGTGAGACTATCTGGCCAATACGAAGTGTTGCGAAAAAAGAAGTAAAAATTCGAAAGACAAAATGAAAAGGAAAACCCAAAGGAGGTTTCTGTCTTGCCAGGATGAAGTGTCGCGAAATTGCCGCAATATCAGACTAGCGTTAGAGAACTTGATTTTCCTATAAATGGAATAAGGAAAATTGGCGCGAGTCAGAGGATAAAAGTTAGGATTGAACCTTTTATTACATTAATTGGTGAGAAGAAGAAGATCACAAACAAAGACAAAATGTAAATGGGTTCCACGAATTAGAGCACGATCGTGCCATTATTCATGATCTTATACCATAGTCGTAACTTATTTGTGATTTTCTATAAACAAATCAATCAAATGGAAAGATAACACCATTCAAAACCGCAATCGAAGACACATCAAGACGCCCCCCGCCCCCGCCCGCCTCCAAATCTACAATTGGATTATATTATTTGCTCCTTAATCTCTTGTACAAGTTAGCCTCACGGTGGCTTGGATGTTTCTCCACTAATTCTCGTTTGGCCAGTCTTGATTCGCCTCCATCAAGCTCTTGATGATAGCTTCAGAAGCATCCCTCAGGAGCTCTGACCAATCCCTGCAAAGGAACGGACATGTTAGAATCTGATCTACAAAATGTGCAAAACATTAATTCAAATCACGTTTGTTTGGTGCACAAAATCGAATCTTTTTGGAGTGTTTTGAGGTTAATCAAAGCTAATGTAATAGCTAATAAGGAAGGATTCTAGAGCCTCATTTCATGATATTTGGCTAGAAATTGTCAAGAGTCAAATCGTTTTACTTCTTGTGGTTTCGACTTGGAGTTAATTAGACCTTTTTTATTTTTCTATTTATTGAGTCACTTGACCCCTTTAACTTTATGTTATTCTCTCTTAGCATATAAATTCATGATTGCATTGCTAATTTAGTGAGATTGGTTTCTAGAGACAGCGCTAGAATAATGATAATGTACATAGTATCTAAGCTCAAAAATCAACTTTATGCCCCAGTTAAAACGTCTGCATTTTTGTTGAAGTTAATGCAAGAATAAAAAAGTTATCATGATACTTTTTGTTTAGAGGGTAATCAATTGGCTTCAGATGGAGCTAAGTAAATAGGAAATGAGAGTGTGTATACCCCATCGAAGAGTCAAAAGTGATTCCCACGATGTTCTTGGCTTCTTCAATGGCCGAATTGAATTTCTGAGTCTCCTCCTCCGAGCAAGTTCCATTATTAAGAGCCCGAAGCTGAGAAGGCTTCACATCACAAAAGATGGGTATGACTTTCTTCTTGGTCTCCATCATTAGGGCGAGCTCGTGCAGGCAGAAGTATGAGTCGCAGTAACTCGGGGAGAACAGGGCGACCCCGATCCTGCAGTCGAGGATTGCCGAGTCAATCTTGTCGAACAGATTGTCCCCAGGGCGCATGCTCCTACTGTCCAAGAAGGGTCGGATGTCAAGCCTCGTCAGGTAGTCATGCAACAAACCAGCAACGGTCCGCCGGGTGTCGATCCGTCGGTGGTTGATGAACACATCATAGGACGGCCGGCAGATGGCCTGAACCGGGTTCTTATACCGGATGATGCTCGGGAGCAAGCTCTTGGAGATGGCTAGTGAACGTTGCATGGCGCTCTTTCTTGATCAAGAAGTAATCAGACAAGGATCGATGGCGATGATGAGAGGGCAATCGGAGGTTCTTTTCGATTGCGTTCTTTGTCGTTGTTTGCAGGTATCGTGTTTGAGGTTGTTCCGCGAGTTTATATAAGGTTGATGGGAAGGGGGAGGTACGACTAAAGACCCGAAAGGGTGCTGGTTTCGGTTTGATTCTTGACAGAAGAATTCCACCATTTCTCTCCCATCAGATCAAACCCTAAGAAAGTACTCGGCAAGCTGCGGTTTTGCGTTCCAAAGTGCTGAAATTCTTGCTTGGAATTTCGTTTGGACTTCTAGGGCTTACGTGGAACGGCGCACAGAACCCTTCAAACACGGTTTTCTCCTTTCGGGTTGGACTCGACTGACGTGGACTTGTCGGATGTTTGTTTAACAGTTTTTATGGTTAGTTGACTCGATTTGGGATCGGTCAATTCCTCGAATTTGATGTGATGGTATTGCGGCGTTTGTCTCTTGTGTGAAACCGGGTTTTGCTGATACCCGTGCATACACAAGCCATGACATTTGTTATCTTTGGAGAAATTCATGGATAATTTCGCGATGACATTGTTTTTTAGTTCTTTGTCGGATGGTCTTGACTCACGACCACACTTTATAATGTGAAAGCAAATTAAAGTGCTCAATCAACAGTTCTTTTTGCTTTTATTTATTTATTTGTCTGCTTATTTATATCTATAACTTTGGGGGGGGGGGGGGGGTTTTGATTTTTAGTCTTGAAAGCTTTCACCTTCGCCATACTCATCTCCTTTATTAAGCAGCTTAATGGAAATGGGGATATTACCAAAGAAGGGTCCTAAGTCATTTGCATGAATGTCAATTCATTCATAAAAATCTTTTAATTTGGCCATTTAGCCTTAAGTCTCTTGACATTAGCAAACATTATCTTTTAGGTTAATTTTGACTAGAAATTAATGATATGAATGCCGGCCGTCATACATAACATAGTTAGTGCTAACAACCTCACCGACCACCGGAAGATCAAGTATGGGTGGAGGTAGAAGGAAAAAAAGAATTAGCCAAAAGAACTACATTAGCAAATAATCAAAAGATTTCATATTAAATTGATCAAATTGAAAATTTTATTATCAAATTAACATTCATACATAGATTTAAAACTTTTTGGGTAATTTTCCCAACAAAAATGTGGTGCAAAGTATGGGTTTCCATAAAGGATTTGAATTTATTATAAGGAAAAAATCACCAAAAATCGCAATACACTTATTATGATACATTTACCCCAAACTTTTTTTGCCACACAAAAAATCCTTGACTACACCCACTATAACACGTTTACCCGAAACTTATTTTTGTAACACAAAAAACTCCAAATTTATATCCTCATGATACATTTATCCCCAATTTATATTTTTCTGATACTAAAAACATCAAACTTGTACTCATATAACATATTTGCCCCAAATTGTATATGTTAAGTCAGTACAAGTCCGGGGTTTTTTTTGTCAAAAAAAAGTTTGGATAAATATGTTACAGTGGATATAGTTTATGATTTTTTGTGACTTTTTTCCCTTTATTTTATCAAAGGTAAGAGCGCAATTGAAATATTTACTTGATATATATGACTATTCATAATGGATGACAAAGTATGAAAGTCCTGGAGGGATTACCATTAAAAGGTTCTGGACTCATGTAACATTGGAAATACTATTTCACAATATTTTTTTACATATTTATTTTACAATGGTTACAAGAGAGGATATTTTTCCTTTAGTGAATATATTTCCTCAGCTCCTCTTTCCTTCCTTAAAATCGGCGTCGGCTTGCGTGGTTGGTTTATAACATCATCAAGATTATGAAAACATGATCCAATTTGTGAGAGAATTAGGCACTTAGTACATGTGATTCCTCACGTTATCATGTGCAAAATATTTCATGTTTGAGTGTCCCATCCGAGTTTTCATTCCTATTTTTCTAAAATGTTTAGATTAGTAAATGGATTTGGAATTGATCTCCCACATTTGTCCTTCTCATAGTAGTCAAAAATTTTATCAATCGATCCATTGACTAGCAATCTAATGTTGATAGTTTGTTTGTAAAACAAACTAAGAGGTGTTTTGCCTCACATCGAAAGGATGTGAGTGTGCACATAAATTAGATTTGGCATTAATTAGCGATCATTATTTTTTTATTTATTAAAATTTGGATTATTTGGACTTACAATTCGAAAAAGTTAACCATAGTGTTATTTTGAAATAGTGCAACTATTCAAAGGAAAGGATTATTTTTATTTATTATTTTTTTAATTCCGAATTTTTCATATGTTTTTCCAATGAAACATTTGAACTTGTTCCTTTTGCAACCTTTTCCAAATGGTTGCTTCTATTCAAAAGACAAAGATAAGTACGTTTAGTTCTTGGGATCAATTATGATAAAGTCTTTTCAAATTTTCTTTTCAAAATTCAGCGGTCGTTTTCAATTATTTCCCTTGAGAGACCTTGGAGAAATACTGAAATTGATATATAGTATTCTTAATTGAGAATTGTTTGCATACTTGGGGCAATTAATTTCTTAAAGAAATAATTTCTTAAAAAAGTGATATTACGTCTCAAAGTTTAACTTCATTATTCTTCACAATTGTTTGTCATATTTGCTCAACACCTAATAGATTTTCAATAATGCCATCATGCATTTCAATAAAAGAAATAAACTTGTTTAGATAAGAATATGTGAGAGAGAGAGAATTGTATAATTCTTGAATAATCAATTATGAAGAGTACATGAGGTATTATGGCTTTGACAAGATAGAGATATTATAATCTTAACTATAAACAATCATAATGGTAGAAAAATATAATCTCAGGCAATTTTTTTTCACTAATGCGTCACTTTGGAAAAGCTTGGATATGTCACGAAATTTTCCAATGATAAACTAATTGAAATTGAAATAAAATTGTTTGGATGCCAGCAGAACAGACAGATAATGGAAATTGAAATGAGATGGCGGATGGTATTAACTAGGAACCAACTTATTGAACAACTCTCTAACAAATAAAAAAAAAAGAACTTGTAATCAACGCATCCATCTCTTTTAACTACGTAAAACAAGCACTAAAATGAAAATGGTCGAACTAGAAGTTCTTTCCCCCGTCATATGTCTGCCCAAATTGCCACCCTGCAGGCGCCGCATTATCAAATTCTATCTTCGTCCCGTCGCTCACGGTGACTTGGAATGACAAGCTTTGCCCCGTCAAAACAGTTCCAGTCTGCCAGTTTTGCCCCCAGTTGCGAGTCATAGCAATCCACTGCGTGTTCGAGCCCTTGATGCTCACTGCATTCACGTCGCCGGCGCCACCGACGTTATAGATTAGCACAAGGGTCCAGTTCGGATTTCCTTTAATCTCGAACTTGACTCCTCCTCGCTTGGAACACAGGACGCGGCGATAGCGGACAGGAATGACGCCGGCCTTATAGTACGCGATCTTGGTGAACATGGGCATGGACAGGTCGAAATGCTTCTGCGGAGGATTGCACCAGACGTCCTGCGTCTTAGTGTAGTTCGGAGGGCAAAAATTTGTTGCCGTGACTATGATTGAACCAGCCTTGGGAATGCACGACTTGGGGGCGTTGGAACAATAGATCTCGAAACAAGCACCGCAGCTAAGTCCTTCGTTGAAAAGGGCGGTGCTTAGTGCTGTTGTCGCTAGTCCATAACCTTGTTTGTTGAGATCTCCATATCCGCAAGCTCCCTCTGCAGGCAATGACCATGAACGAGAAACAAATCAGTAAACACCAGTGACATGAAATAAGGATGATAAAATTAGGAAAAGGCTCTCCTTTCTTTCTCTTTGCCAAGAGATTTTACTTACGCATGGTTTCGCCACCGCGCATGTCGCCGTAAAAAGTTGCACGCGCATCGTACCAAGTACCATCTATAGCAGAAACTACCACCGCCATAGCTAATATGAGGAAGACCTCGGAAACAGCCATGGCAAAGAGAGATAAAGAGCGTAAACCGTTGAAATAAGCTAAAGAAGAGGTACATAAAACAATGAAGAGATTGCCTGTAATATATACCCATTATATTTGCCCAATTTTGGTATTATGGACTTCAAAAGGTAACAGAGACAAAAGTTGCCAAAGATTTATTAAAGGGAAGATACAGCCAGGATAAATCTGGACAAAATTTATATCTAGCTAATTTGCCGCGACAGAGATGGAAATACGAAAGAATGTTAGTAAGATGATATCCAAATCTCATACTGGCCTTTCACAAATTTTGGTAAGTACATGAAAGAATACTGGCCTTCCATAAATTTTGGTAAGTACATGAAAGAATACGATTAGGCAATACTTTTGTGAATATTTGATTTGTCGTTACCCTAGATGGAGTTTACAGCTTTTGGAATTAAAGATGTGTTCATAACGCACAGCTTAAAGATGTGTTTATAACGCACAGCTTAAAGATGAGAATGCTGGGACCTAATCAGTTAAACCTTCTGAAAATTGGAGGAAGCATTTAATGTGTGAATAATTTTCTATAAGAAAACATCCTTACAATTATGTACAAGTATATTGCAAATTTGTTAAAATGTCAAGAAGAGAGATAGAAGGGTCTGGATTGACCTAACATTTGAGACACTTTTATAGGGAAAATTATCCTAAATATCCTAAGCCTATTGTACAGCTGCCAATTCAGTTCTACACCTTTCATTTATATATTTTATCTTATTTATATATATTTTGACAACTTGCAAATTTAGTCATAAATTTTTTGATTGTATTGATTTAGTCCTAAAACTTTTGATGATTTGCTAATTTAGTTCTTCACCTTTTAACGAATTTTCAATTTAGATGCAGAAATTACTAACGTGGCAGTTTATTTAATGCTAGTTGTTGGCGATGCGGAAAATTTTTCAATTTTTTATATTCTATGAAAATTTTCTTTTTTCTATTTTCCCTTCCTTTTCTTTTCTTTTTTTATTTTATTTTTTATTTTTCACCGGCCATCACCCATGCATCATTGAGCAAAGACTTTCAAAGACTTTCTATACTTTCTAACTCTTAGGCTGCATTTGACAATTAGAATAAAATTCAAGATAATATCAAATTTATCCTATCTTGCATTTGGTACCCACTTATAACATAATAGAATTTGATATAATGGGGATATAAACTAGATAAAATTATCTCATGGTGGAGATGGGATAAAGATGGATATGATTTCTAACATTTATAATAGGAAAGTTATTTTTCTTGAATAACAAATTTCTTAAATTAACAAAATTAAAATTATATTTCAATATTAATATATCCAAACTCTAATATAAGAAATTAAAAATAACAATAAATAGTAATTTAGTTATTTTAATTCAAACTTATCTTTATTTATATATTCAAATTTATTCTATTTTATAATATAAATTCAATATATATGAATATATATTTATATTTATTACATATTTTAGGTATTTTATTATTTTAGGTATATTAGTACAATTTACTATCTAATTAATTTTATTATAGAATGATGGAAGGAGAAGAAAAAATTAAAAATAAATTAATTAAAAAAGAGAGAAAATAAAATAAAATAAACAATTAAAAATAAAGTAGGCGGGGAGTGTTGTGAGAGATTTTTACCATCTCCATTTGTTTCAGTTCACTTATTACTAATATGCTATTTATACCAAACAATATATGATGTGATGTGAATATATTCAATTTTATTACTACAATCACCAAACAATTGATAGGGTATAGTAAAATTCATGGATTTCACATCCTATCATATCAAGTCTTATCTTGATTAAAAATTTGATCGATCAAATGTAACATTATGTCATATTTATCCATGTCCCATGCCGAAAATTATACATACTTTTGATATCAAGCTTTTCAAATGTTTAAATACCCTTGCTATTAAAACCTTGCTAGTTTCCGGCTTCTTGCTTATACTTTATACATCAGATGTTATAGATATACGGTAAAAGTCCCTCAAAATACACCATGATAGATCTCCCTTCAAGCAAAAAGCTCATGCTACCTGGTGGGGATTGCCAGACGCACGCTCTTTGAACCTACAGAGGTTTGAATGGATGGCGCGCACACAGGATTGATCAGAATCTGCCGTAATTTAGTTCATACGCATCTTCACGACAACGAAAGACGCCTGAGTAGCTATTCAGAAGCCTTGACAATAAGATCGCAACATCAATCTCACCTCCTCCATTTTTTGTATTCTGTCCACCCGGCCACCCCTTCGACGCGTTGGCCGCCCTGGCGAAGACGAAGGAGTTTTTCACGTGGCAGTAGGATGCAGTACGAAATACGTGGTCTCTTCTTTGACTCCAAGAATAATCATGCAGAGACATTGTCTTATGTGGCGCCAGCTTACTGGTCCACTCGGTAGATGAAGCCTTGGTTACGCTTGAACGAGTCGTAGACTCGTCTTCTTAGCCGACAGTGCTGGAAAAGAACGTGCTTTTTGTCTTGGGGCGCTCACTTTTTATACCAAGAAAACTAAGACCTTAGGTTCTGTGTAAGATATCCTAAACAAATCACCTAAAACAGGTCTTTGATTTGAGATTATGGTTCAGCTTGCAATTAATGCACACAGTTTTAGACTAGCAAAGCAAACTTTCCGAGAAAATGTCTATTTGACCCGACAGACAAAATCACTTACTTCATACTTTTTGAAATTCGAGCGTAACTTATAAGTTACTCTCACGCATTCTCTTGGATCGAGTAGTTTTGTAATATACAATGGAGGGAAGGTATATTGAATATATGAAATCATTCAATATGTTCACATTTGTTAAGTTGTTGCATTGACGACTAGTTTTGTGATCACATTAATTTTCGTCAATGCTTTTTTTCATTTGAGTAAACTCAGGGTACTTTTATATCATTCCTTTCAAAGTAAAAAAATAACTCAGACAAGAGAATTCTACATAATTAGGGTGAAAAAACTAATAGATTTGCTCTTCTTCATCTATCCTTTTTCTCGATCTTCTTTCATTCTCCGCTGGAGATTTGTTTTGCAGAATTGCCCTTCACTTCTTTGACTGGCAGAAAAAATTGTTGATCACATTCTTAAGTTCTAACGAGATCACATACGAGGATCTCCACTTCTGAAACGTGCAAATTTTCGATCGTCTTAGCGAATGCAAATTTTGTACAAGTTGGATGCGGAATTTCAGAATAAAAAACAGATCGGTCTGCATCAACTATTGAATGCTTCTTGTTCTCTTATCAGCTTGAAAGCTTTGTCAAGGTCTCTTGAAACAGTCTTCTGGAGCTGCACGGATTCACACCTTCGTTGTTGAAGGACTTGCTTTGCACTTCACGTACGACCGAGCCAATGTTGTCGTGAAACTTCCCAAAAAAAACGAATTTTCTCTTTTGGGTCAGTCTCCCGGTGTGAAAAGCTGGCCCGTCGTCCGCCACGTTGAAGAAGATTTTCGCCACCTTTCAAATCGGTCAAACCCTACCTTGTGTTGATAATAACAACTTGAGTTTGGACTGTAGGCTTCGAGGGTTTAACCTGTGAGACTTTATTTTCCCTGTCAAAGGGTTTGGAGTAAAACCAGTCGCAATTTCAGAATATTATGAAGCGAGAAGAGACAGGAATATGCTTGGAGATCAAGGAAATAAATGCCTCAAAAGTCCAAATGAGAGTTGAAAAATTAGGGTTTCCGTTCTTCTTATTGCTGCGAACTATACACAGAAGTTCTCAAGAAATTTATCTAACCCAAATTCTCTAGCTTTGGAATGAATTGACTCGATCTTGCCGGACCCAAAGGCCAAATATGTACTTATGGCCAAAAGGAGAGTGTCACGAAAGGTCTCTAGAATTTTCTTTGATTGTTAAATGTCGTCTTCGATATTTTTTTCTCAAGTTAGTCCATCGACTTTTAAAAATCTGCTTCACAATTAGATGGTTCGCTTAGATTGTTAAATACAAGAGGTAGCATCACGAAAGGTCCCTAGAATTTTCTCTGATTATTCAATGTCGTCTTTGAATTTTTTTATTCAAGTTAATCCGTCAACTTTTAAAAATCTACTCGATGTAGTACTTTAAAATTAAATGGAACGCCAAATATTAGCAATCTTACCAGACCCAAAAGACTAAATATGGACTTCATACACCAACCACTATATTTATGGCATTATTCATTTTAAATAATCTACAACATATGTATTCCTACTCTTTACTCAAAAAAAAAAAAAAAAAAACATATGTATTCCTACTTGACTTCCGGGTGTTCTAAACATTTAAATATGTGATTAGATGATACACTTAAATTGTTAATTATAAGAGGTAACATTACAAAAGATCCCTAGAATTTTCTCTGATTGCTCATTGTCATAATCTTTGATTTTTTGATTTTTTGATTTTTTTATTATTATTTTTTTTTTTTTTGTGTTCAAGTTAGTCCATCGACATTTAAGAATATTCTTAATGTAGTCCTTTAAAATTCAATGGAACGCCATATGCTAGTAGTCTTACCAGACCCAAAAGACTAAATATGGACTTCATACACCAATCACCATATTTCTAGCATTATTCATTTTAAATAATCTACACTTGTGTATCCCTAATTGACTTCTGGTTGTTCCAGACAATTTAAATATGTGATAAGATGGTATATTTAGATTGTTATTTCCAAGGGGTATTGTCACAAAAGGTCCTTAGAATTTTCTTTGATTTTTCAGTATTGTCTTTGAATTTTTTTTTTTTCGAGATATTAAAAATCTACTTCACGTAGTACTTTAAAATTAAATAGAGCGCCATATGTTAGCAATCTTACCAGATCCAAAAGGCCAAATATGTACTTTATGCATCAATCACCATATTTGTAGAATTATTCATTATAAATAATCTACACTTTTGTACTCCTACTTGACTTTCGGGTGTTCTAGACATTTTAATATATGATTAGATGGTATACTTAGATTGTTAATTATAAGGGGTAATGTCACGAAAGGTTCTCGGAATTTTCTTTGATTGTTTAATGCTGATTTTTTCTTTTTTGAGTTAGTCCATCGACATTTAGAAATCTGCTTAATTTAATGCTATAAAATTAAATGGATCGCCATACGTTAGCAATCTTACTAGACCCAAAAGGCCAAATATGTACTTTATACACCAATCACCATATTTCTAGCATTATTCATTTTAAATAATCTACACTTGTGTATTCCTACTTTACTTTCATGTGTTCTAAACATTTTAATATGTTATTAGATGGTATGCTTAGATTGTTAATTACAAGAGGTAATATTACAAAAGGTCCCTAAAATTTTCTTTCAATGTTCAATGTTGTTTTCGAATTTTTCTTTTGTTCAAGTTAGTTCACCAACAAATTGCCGTTGTCCCTAGTGGCGACAAAATTAGGAAGAAGAAAGAAGGAAAAAGAGAAGAAGAAGTAGCATCCACATCAACAAATACAATTAACTTCACATTGATGTTAGTTCAAGGTCCAAAATTGAGGATCCTATTGAATCTAGTCATAATATCAATATATTGGGAAGTTGGTATCGCTCGGATAATCGATCTCTATTCATGGATAATACCCCTTTGGACATTCACTTGCTTAGGTTCGGACATCATTTTCATACTCTTTTTCATATGAATGCTTCCTCACACAATCTGTTTTTCTAAATGAAACTTTGCTTCTTTTATTGCTCAACGCTAAGTATTCATATGCTTATTACAAAGTAATTATCGTTCATATATAAGTCTCATAATTTCAACGTGGATGTCTTGCCTTTTACAAAACTTATGCAGGTAGCACGGTCCTCAAAATTAATTTTCATTTTGGAGCTTCCAGAACGAAGAGATGCTGGTCCAGATGTGACTGGCTATAAAATTAGGATTTTCACGGAAGGTGTTGCATCTCTTCAAAACTTGTATTGCTTCTTGGGCCTAAATCACTTTGATCTTCCTTCCATTTACTTTGGACTTTTCCTAAAGAAAAGCCCCTCAACGTGGAGGCCGAACTTGACTTGAAGTTATGACCCGGATCCGGAATTAAATTGAAGAATGGGTTGTTGATTTTCTGTTTTCTTATATATTTTGATGTGGTAAATTAACTTTTGAAATTAACCTGACTGAAGTGTTCTTCATATATTTACCCTTGATATTTCACAAATACAGCCAATTAAATGCTACGTTTGTTAAAAATAATTTCTGTTCCCAGAAACAAAAATTTCTGTTTTTTTGTTCCTAGGAACAAAAAAGGAAAAAAACACGTTTGTTTGCGTTTTTGTTCCAATTTTTTTTTGTTTAAACACATCTGGAGGAATTTAAACAAGAAACAAAAAAAAGTTGTTTCTTGTTTCTGGAACACATTTTAGAAACACTTTCTTTTCTTCTTCTTTTTCTTCTCTATTTTTTCTTTGGGTTAATACCTTGGAAAACCCCAAACTGGTACACTTGTGACAAATTTACCCAAAACTATTTTTTTGACCATGAAAAACCCCAAACTGGTATACCTGTGACAAATTTACCCTGACTGACTATAAAAAAACCTTAAACTGATACATTTATGACAAATTTACCCCAAACTAAATTATTTGACTACAAAAAACCCCAAAATGGTAAATTTGTGACTAATAAATCATATGCCAAATTAGATTAATACCACAAAAAAATCACAAAAATTGTAAACGGTGACAAACGGAGCGTAAAATCCTAAATTGGTATACCGGTCAATCACGTGTCATTTAACTTAATAATTTGATAATAAAATTTAACGAAAACTAACAGAGGGTAAATTTGTTATAAGTGTACCTGATTTGGGGTAAATTTGTCAAATGTATACCAGTTTGGGTTTTTTGTGGTAAAAAAAAATAGTTTTTGGTAAATTTGTCACAAGTGTACTAGTTTGGGATTTTTGAGGGTATTAACCCTTTTTCTTTTTCTTTTCTTCTTCTTTTTTCTTTGGCCGGTCGCCGGCCTTGGCCAGGGCTGGCAACTGGCTGTCGAGGGCCAGCGACGCCGTCGGGGGTCGGCGAACTCGCCGGAGTGTCGCCGGCCCCCGGCGAGGCCGAGCATCGCCAGCCCTTGGCGAAGCTCGGGCTCACCTTGGCTGGGCGAGCACAAGCTCGCCCAGATCCGGCAAGCCCGACCTCGCCCAGCTGCCGGCGAGGCTCGGCATCACCAGGCCACCGCCAAGTCGGCACCTGGCGGTGGCCCGGCGACATCGAGCCTCGTCGGCCGTTGGGCAAGGTCGGGCTCACGGATCTGGGCGAGCTCGAGCTTGCCCAACCAAGGCGAGCCCGACCTCGCGCTGGGCTGGGCGAGCTCGATCTTGCCCAGATTCGGCGAGGCCGAGCTCGCCGGGCCACCACCAGGTCGGCGTTGCCTCGCCAGGGGTCGGCGAGCCTCGCCGTGGCTGGGCGAGGACGCCGACCCTCGTCCGATCGCCGGCCATGGCCGAGGCCGACGACCGACCAAAAGAAGAAAAAAAGAAAGAAGGAAAAAGAAAAAAATGAAAAATAAATAAGAAAATAAGAAATAAAATAGAAAAAATAAAAGAAATAAAAAAATTTTATACAAATTTACCAAACGTTTTTTGTTTATTTTTTATTCCGGAATAAGTTTACCAAACACGTTTTTTTGTTCAAAAATTGTTCCCGGAACAGTAAAACACTTTTTATTTTATTTCGCTTCTTAGAACAATTTTTAAACGAAATGTTACCAAACGCGCCCTTAAATGCTACCATTCGCATCAAGCTTTAATTTTTGTTACACGGCTGCGTTTTGGGCACATTCTCAAAACCCTTCGATTTTCTAAAGGTCTCAAGGCAAATAGGAGCGGACTTGTATTACAATGTTTGTGTCCATAATAGGAAATCCATTTTCAGGAAATCTACTTAAATTACAAAATGTACTTGAACTAAGCTTGAATTGGGATATCTATTTGGATAAAATTCTCTTCACAAACTCAAACACAAATCATATTTAGAATGTGTTCTTGGAAAGCTATTATATCAGCACGTTTTCTTGACAACGAAAGACGCTCGGACAATTACATCGCAATATCACTCTCAGCTTACTTTCGATTTTCGTACACCCGACCGCATCTTCGGACATCATCATTGCCTTGTGGAAAACGAAAGAGTTTTTTCCACAAGAGAGAGTAGCATGCAACCTGACATTTTGACTCACTTAATAATAACAATCGAAATCCCCTACGTTCTCTTCTTCGACACTTAAGAATATTCATGCACGGAACCAAAAGAATATTCATGCAGAGACATTACCCTACGTGTCTCTACTTCATTGGCCGACCTGTCGGGTGAAGCCTTCGTTACGCTTGAACGACTCGTAGACGCGTCCCCCTGGCCAACGGTAGCGGAAAAGAACTTTACTTTTTGTCTCGTGCAGCGTTTGCCAAGGCCATGAAAAAGAAAATTCCTCCTAAAACGGCTTTTGGAATATAGATGAGGGTTGCGATTTTAATACATAACTTTAGACGAGCATAACCAGAAAAAAGGTTTGAAAGTATTTGGTGAGACAAAGAAAATTGTTTCAATTCATCATATTTCACTAGTTGTGACTTATAAATTACTCTTACGCTCTCTCTTGAGTTGAGTAGTTTTGAGATATTTTATTGAAAAAAGAATATGTTGAAATAAGTGTTTGCTAAGACCATGAAAAAGAAAATTCTCCTAAAACAGCTTTTGGATTCTAGATGAGGGTTGCAATTTTAAAACATAAATTTAGACGAGCATAACAAAAAAAAAAGGTTTGAAAATATTTAATGAGACAAAGAAAATTGCTTTAATTCATGATATTTTGCTAGTCGTAACTTATAAGTTACTCTTACGTTTTCTCTTGAATTGAGCAATTTTGAAATATTTTATTGAAAAAAGAATACATTGAAATAAGCGTATGAAATATTTCGTATGTTCACATTTACAGGATTAAGTTGTTGAGTTTCAAAGAATAGTTAGCTTACTCTACTATTTAATGAATGCTGCATCCACCAGTTGTTTGCCACATTACTTTCCTCGTTGATTTTCTACATTTATATACACTTGATATACTTATTTAAGAAGCTATATAAGATACTAAATTTAGAGTGAAAACAAATTCTTTAATTGGGACTTGAATTCTTCTAAAAAAAATTGCCCACTTTTTTTAATAGTTCGTTTTAAGAAAAAGCGCCAATGAAAAGTTCTTTGCATTTCTCTAGTCAAAGTTTTGGGGAGTGATTGGTCCAATGTCAAAGAATATGATTCGGGTTACTAAACTTATTGACCTTTTCTCCTTCATCGATTATTTTCTTGATTTTCTTTCGTTCTCCGTTCGAGATTGTTGCTCCTGGTTTGCTCTTAGTTGCAGAATTGCCGCCCTTCGCTTCTTTGATGGGTAGAAAAACTCCTTCATCACATTCAACTTCTGTTGAGATCATATACGAGAAATCCATTCTTCCAAACAGCGCAAAATCTTGATCGATGTAGCGCGTAGTTCAGCTAGTACTCTCACAAAATCTCCAAAAATAAATAAATACAACAAATACATAGTTGGAGAAAATGTGAAACTTCTTACCCTTTAAGCTCGGTTAAATTGTTCAACGACAGCAATTGAGTCATCTGTTGTTCTCCTCGGGGCTCGAAAAGCCTTGTCCAGCTCTCTTTAAACGGTCTTTCATGATGCCACCCGTATATTCACCTTCGTTATTGAGGGACTGAAACAGCATTTCAAATGCGACCGAGCCAACAGTTTTTCTTAAAACTCTCCAAAACCCTTTGCGAAGTTGCTATTCTGGGTCAGTCCCAAGGTGTGAAAAGCTGGCCCTTCTTTCCCCCATTTTGAAGAAGCGATTCGTCATCTTTGGAATTGGTCGAACCCTAGCCTATGTTGATAATAGAAACGTGAGTTTGGACCATATAGGCTTCAAGATTTTAAGTCGACGTGGCTTTATTTATTTGTCAAAGTGTCTGGAGCATAAAATCAGTCAGACAGTCAGACGTCCAGAATGTTGAGAATCCAAAAGAGAGAGAGGGAAAGTACTTGGAGATCAAGGAAATAGACACGTGCCTCAGAAGTTCGAATGGAATTTGAAACATTACAGTTTCCAGACACGTAGAGATGTCCTCAAGGAAATTATCCGACGCAAATTCTCTAGTTTTGACATATGATTTGACACGACCTTATTGGACCCAAAAGACCAAATTTGTGCTTGATATGCTAAATTTGAGAGCCAAGGGGAAAAGAATGATCAAATATGTACTTAATACACCAATCTCCCTATTTCTAGCATTTTCCTTTTCAAATAAGGTACAAATGCATATTCCTACATAGCTTTCGGGTGTTCTACACCTTTTGATATGTGATTGGATGGTACACTTCAGTATTAATCGCAATGGGTAATGTCACAAGATCTTGAAAATTCTTGTCCATTGTCTAGTGCCGTCTCTGATTTTCTTTTCTTGTTTAGTTTAATGTTTGAACTTTTGAAATTTGCTTAATGCATCGCTTTCATCAAATGGAGCGCTAGTCCTTTTTTTTTAATCTCTATGGTGGCCCAAGTCGGCAATCACGAGATAAAACTAGTGAGATGTAACACCAATTTGATGACGATAGTTCTTTCAACTGCCCTTTTCATCTAGTCACCGGGGCGACCGATGCCAGTCCATCGAGTTGAATATGTTATGTGTTGCTAAACATCACCACATGCCAATACCGGTGCAATGCCACCATCACTACCACCTCTTGTTGGACGCAAATTGCGCAACCTCCAGATCTCCATAACTAGAATAAGAACATATATAATTGAGTAGAAAGATTAACGCACCTGTTTTGGGATTTATTGTTCTTGAAGCGGAAGTAAAAACACAATGTTCCACGCGCAAGTCCTTCTCCTCTATTGCCCTCCGTATCACTGGCTCAATGAGGCAACCCCCTCACGTATAGCATTAGGTAAATGCCCCTTAGGTGAGGATACATGTGAGAATTCGGGTTAGAGGAGAGACTTGAGCACTATTTATAGAGTTTCCAGCCAATCCCTCTCATTACGGGCCAGGCTCAACTCGGCCCACACTAGCCAATCTATATTAGACTAATTAAGAAACATTCTATCTCACCTTAGACCAATCATGTTTTACGGTAACCGTAAAAATAATAAATTACAATATCAATTAATTTAGTCCACATTAGGAAAACTCTTACATTCTCCCACTTAGACTATATTAATTGAAATTGTATTGTATGTGCGCACATTTGGTCCAGATATAATTCTTAATAGTCAATCATATCCCATAAAATCTTAAACACCGAATCATTGTGGTAACTGCATGTATACACATAGAGCCTTCCATGGTCACGAATGTTCTCAACTTTATTGATATGAATTCAATATGATAGTGTGTCAAATGAATAATGTCTCTCATAGAGAGATCCCATTTGTCAGTCACTATTCTCTTACCTTAGGTGTCACAAAAACTTGTGCCACTAGAGAATGCTTTATGGTTCCAATGAACCCACATATACCTTGTCCTTATGGTTAACATTTCGTTATGTATCACAAGACATATGCATAAGGCTAATAACCGAGAGCCCGGATGCCTCTAACCTTCACTCAAGGTTTATACAATCCCTTGAGACTTTATCAATATGTATTCAACATAATAACAACACATTCAAAATATTTTATTGAATGCAAAAGTTGATACATTTCAAACCGTTACAAAGTATAACGAACACAGATAAAACATTTATCAGAGTAAAGCCAAAATAGCTCCCACTAAACAATAGTATCCGAAGATACTCCTAGGCCCATGCTAATGACATGTCACTCAAATACACATGGACATAGGCCTTTAGTTAGTGGATCTGCAACCACAAATATGTTATATTATAAGTCATCTTTCTGTACCGTTTCTTTATGATCAAAAATATTTAACCACCATATATTTAGACCCCTTGAGACCTCTACAGTAAATGAATAATACTACAAATTTGTTATCTCAATACAACCGTATAAGTCTATCCATCAAGTTAAAACGATCAACTCTGTCATGAGGTCTTGGAGCCTAATAGCTCAAGTAACAACCTAAAATAATATTACTAGCACTGCATACATATTAGAAGATAACATAGAACTTTATTTACTGCACTTTCTACTAACATAAATCTATATATTGTTATTGATATTATATCATCCTAACAACCAGCAAAGTTTATATCTAAATACCCTACTAATTGCAATAATTGAACATGTCTGTAAATTATCATATAATCTCTTGTCTTCTTTAAGTACCTTAAAATCTTCTTGATAGCAACCCAATGATCATGTCCTGGATTTGACCGATATTTGTCTAGAGTCCCGTCACAAAGACAACATTTAGTCTAGTGCAAATTTGAGTATACATTATACTTTTAAATGCACTAACACAAGGTACACCATTTAATTAGATTTTCTCAATATCTAAATAAGGATAATGTAATAGATTTAGTCCATCACCCTTAACAACATGAGCAATTCCTAGCTTGTAATGATGTATATTGAATATTTCCAATATACAATCAGCAAATGTCCTCCAAGAAAATCTAATATAATATGGTAAAAACAATCCTTACAGACCTCAGTACAAAGGATATAAGATGTCTCAAGGTCATAACTTGTAAGAAAAATTTATGTACATAAAATATGAGAAAAATTAAATTTCCTCCCACTAACCTTGCAGTATATTGAATTATTTTGTTCCCAATTGAACAAAATAACAACACTATGAAACTTTAATAATATTGTCTAGAAACTTGCTTAAGACCATGAATTAGAATTTTTTAGTCTATACACAAGTTTACTTGAATATGCTGCAAAATCATCCAGTTGTACAATATATATTTTGTATCTATTTAGCGTAACTTTATATCAAAATAAATTATTAATGCCACGTTCACTCTGAAAGAATATTTAAAGAAATAATTATTTCTTCACTATAAACAATCCACCCCTCTTTCAGAGTGAAAACAAGAAACGACATTTATATAAGTTGTTAAAACAACCATGTAGTATATATAGTAATCATGCTTTCACAAATAGACTATATAGTATGATGATATAAATGATCGTTTTTCCCTAACAAATCTCCTTAATAAAGCTGCGACCACTTCATTCTGCACTTTAGAGGTTTAAGAAATTTCATTATAAACTATATCAAGAATAATACCTTGAACCTCAACAAGTTTAGTCTATGGTACAGGAGATTCCATAATTATCTGTATAGGTAAAAACAAAAATATAGTAACCTCCATCATACTATTATCTTTAATAGTTTGAGAGCAGCTATCCTTTACAATTATGTCAATCTTTAGAAACTTTAGAGTATGTGATTCCATAATTCTTGTACCTTCTTTAAGGTCATAAAATCAATACCATTTGAACAATCTAGGTAAGATATAAAATAATTTCGAGTGAATCTAAATTCCAACGCATCTAATATTGGATTATATAACCTCACTTTTGCATAACACCTCTAAATTTCATATGATTCAAGTAATTTATGTCCAGTCTATAACTCAAAAGAAGTTTATGAAACAACTTTGATAAGAAACACCTTTTGTAAATGAAAAAGTTGCTTTCATAATATCAGCCCACAAAAGACCAAATAAATTAATCTTACTAATCATACTCATCACCATAACATAGTGCATTTATGCCTTTCGACCAAATCTTTTTGTCGAAATTTTCAGGTATAGTAATTAAATTACCACCCCAAAATCTACCAAGTATTTGACAAATGACCCTTTAAGCTATTTCGCATTGTTATACTTGTTAAAATACTCATGGCCACTATTAAACTTGACAACTTTTTAACACTAATTGTAATTGTTTTATTCTTTATCTTGGTCATTTTCCTTAAATAGAAAACTTTCGGAAACAACATTTTAATCATATACGAGATGTATATGTTATTAGGACTTAAACACAATCTTTGCATATATGTCCTAATTTCAATATCAAACAAGACATAATTTCAAGCAACTAAGGCTTCCATCATCTTATAGCAGTGCAGTCCGCAGGCAAACCTCTTTTCAAGTGTTCCAAAATGGAACGCTTCATGGACAATAAGCAAATTTAATTGCTCTTTTCTCAAGCAACAAATCATATGTCCACAACTTAAAATTTGAAGCAATAAAAACCTCAATAATAATGAAGTTATTAATTACAGAAAATGTGATTGAAACCCAAGCAATGTATATAATTAACATCATGTGAGCACTGTGTAATTTGACGTACAAGTACACATCCAGAGAGTTACACGCATAATCATATAATCACCTTTGGGCAGAATACATGACATGTAATTGTACACTCCCCACATGATAGCGGTTATGAGAATATATTCCAATTCTTCGTGAATTCATCATCTTTGAGCATATGAATCACTAGAATCAGTCACTCCTCCATCACACTATCATGTATCCCTCCATGAACTAATACACAATCACCTCCTTTGAGAGTATGACTACGCATTAGACCAGGAGACATCACAATCATCATACGAGACTGAAATTTCTCAAACCCAATCAAGCCTGCCACTTTGGCAGTCACTACTCAACTGAATCATTAAAATTCTCTCATACCAGGGAGATAAATTTTACTCCTCACATACACCATATACATGTGATTTTAACTTTAGTGATAGGGGCAACATATCACCAAAATCACATATCATGCTAATCACATTACTTATTCATTAATAAAAATTAATCATACATGTATATATATACAGCGAACATGAAAGACATATTCCAATGAGATAATTGATCATAGTAACACAATAAACTTCTCATAATAGAGAATAAAACATCTCTTATGCACCTCAATTACATATTACCAAAACAACATAAAAAAAAAAATGTTGATCTAAAATATCTCTTACAAATTAACATCAATAGTAATACATGGTACACCAAATCGACAAACTTGACAGCTGATCCATTATTACTCATGAGTTCATAAGGCAAAAATGACTCCACGGCCAACAACTGATTTATTAATCAATTTTAGGTAACAAATATCATTACTTCAACCAGTGGCCTATAAATTGAGTCAAACCACAGAACTAAATATCTAAATTATAACAGTAGATACTATTGCTCTGCATAAATATTGTTATACTCCTCAATCATAAAATATTCAACTTGATAGACATTAACAAGTGATTAGATGAGTTCATGTACAATATGCAGTAACTTAATCGATATGCATTACCCACATACAACAGATATGTTAATCAGTACAATCAGTTTGGTCACGAGTTCTTAAGACGTCCATCATTCAAAGATTACCAGCATGTCAATGAGTATACTTGAGCAATAAAAGTTCCATAACCTTTACTGTTTCTCATCAGCTCAATACATAGCTCAATTATTATTCCATAATTGTTGTATCTCATTAAGCCAGCATCAGTTCACAATAAAGTTTGATTTTTATTGATGAATCACACATTTATAATGATTATGTGATAATATACCTATAACTCAACACTTATATTTCCAAATTCACAGAAAAATATAAGGAAAAATACGCAAAAATTCATTTAAAATATACGTATTTAGGGTTTCATATGCAATTTCACATCAATAAAACCATCAAACATATAAAATAAATATACCACAAGATAAGAAATCACCATACGAGTCCAACGCCGCCAGCCACGCGCTAAACGGAGGCTCCACGCACCCACACGCGCCGCCTGAGTGCGCGATGTGTGGAGCTCACGCACGGCGCGCGTTCGACGCCCAAGCAGCGCGTGGCCACGCATGGGGGCGCGTGCGGCATCCCCCGGCGACGCACCGCCGACCCTCTTGCTCGTCTTGTCTCCCCAAATCCAAGTTTGTGATTTAATTTAATTTTTATTGAACAAAAAGTCTCAAAAATCACAAATTATGGCAAGATTCGTACTAATTAGGGCTAATCCGTACAAATTAGGGCAAAATCAATTGCGTTCAAGTTCTAGAGTTATGGTTGCTCTAATACCACATGTTGGACGCAAATTGCGCAACCCCAAGATCTCCATAACTGGAACAAGAACATATATAATTGAATAGAAAGATTAACGCACCTGTTTTGGGATTCATTGTTCTTGAAGCGGAAGCGGAAACACAATGTTCCACACGCAAGTCCTTCTCTTCTATTGCCCTCTGTATCACTGGCTCAATGAGGCGGCCCCCTCACGTGTAGCGTTAGATAAACGCCTCTTAGGTGAGGATACATGTGAGAATTCGGGTCAGAGGAAAGACTTGAACACTATTTATAGAGTTTCCATCCAGTTCCTCTCATTACGGGCCAGGCTCAACTCGGCACACACTAGCCAGTCCATATTAGACTAATTAAGAAACTTTCTATCTCACCTTAGACCAACCTTGTTTTACGGTAACCGTAAAAACAATAAATTACAATATCAATTAATTTAGTCAACATTAGGAAAACTCTTACACCTCTCTCTCTCTCTCTCTCTCTCTCTCTCTCTCGTGGCTGGCTAACCTCCAATGGATGTAACGACATTGGCCAGCGTTGTAAGCTCATATCGGTGTAATTGTTGGTGCTAATGAATAGTGGTTGACGAGTTTGGGGTCGGTGGGCTAATCACATGGTGGTGGGGACCGAGCTCACCATGGGTTGTCATGATAATGGGGCAGTGGCAGAGTTTGGTGGTGGTGAACGCCACCACCTACAATCCATTTCTGAAATTAGTTCACGATCTCAAATGAGAAAAAAATTGATGTCATTATTTAGTCACCATGTTAAAATTTCCTAAGTTGGTGTCTCTTGGATAATCAATCTTTCTTTGAGCACCGATGGTGTTTCTAGTCATGAGTAATACCCCCTCCCAATATTCACTCGCTTAGTTTTGGACATCATATTCAATGTATGTTTTCTAATACAATCCATTTCGAGAACATCGATGTTATTTTCCCTCCAATGTGGAGGATCATTTAAATCAGTAGGCTGATCCATTAATATTTCTCTTTTTGTAGTGAAACTTTGCTTCTTTAATTGCTCGAAACATTGATATTCATAGACTTGCAATGAAGTAACTATTGTTCATATTAAATTTGGTTATCTCAACGTGGATGTCTTGCCTTAGACAAAACTTATGCAAGTAGTACAATCCAGAAAAGCTTAATCACCATCCCACTTAACTACACTATCTGTACAATAAAGACAAGGCCTTTATGTTTGGTAACTTTCGATCGTCTTAGCGAATGCAAATTTTGTACAAGTTGGATGCGGAATTTCAGAATAAAAACAAATCGGTCTGCATCAACTATTGAATGCTTCTTGTTCTCTTATCGGCTTGAAAGCTTTGTCAAGGTCTCTTGAAACAGTCCTCTCGAGCTGCACGTATTCACACCTTCGTTGTTGAAGGACTTGCTTTGCACTTCACGTACGACCGAGCCAATGTTGTCGTGAAACTTCCCAAAAAAAACGAACTTTCTCTTTTGGGTCAGTCTCCCGGTGTGAAAAGCTGGCCCGTCGTCCGCCACGTTGAAGAAGCTTTTCGCCACCTTTCAAATCGGTCAAACCCTACCTTGCGTCGATAACAACAACTTGAGTTTGGACTGTAGGCTTCGAGGGTTTAACCTGTGAGACTTTATTTTCTCTGTCAAAGGGTTTGGAGTAAAACCAGTCGCAATTTCAGAATATTAAGAAGCGAGAAGAGAAAGGAATATGCTTGGAGATCAAGGAAATACATGCCTCAAAAGTCCAAATGAGAGTTGAAAAATTAGGGTTTCCGTTCTTCTTATTTCCGCGAACTATACACAAAAGTTCTCGACAAAATTATCTGACCCAAATTCTCTTGCTTTGGAATGAATTGACTCGATCTTGCTGGACCCAAAGGCCAAATATGTACTTATGGCCAAAAGGAGAGTGTCACGAAAGGTCTCTAGAATTTTCTCTAATTGTTCAATGTTATCTTTGATAGTTTTTTCTCAAGTTAGTCCATTGACTTTTAAAAATCTGCTTCACAATTAGATGGTTCGCTTAGATTGTTAATTACAAGAGGTAGCATCACAAAAGGTCTCTAGAATTTTCTTTGATTATTCAGTGTCGTCTTTGAATTTTTTTATTCAAGTTAGTCCATCAACTTTTAAAAATCTACTCGATGTAGTACTTTAAAATTAAATGGAACGCCAAATATTAGCAATCTTACCAGACCCAAAAGACTAAATATGGACTTCATACACCAATCACCATATTTCTAGCATTATTCATTTTAGAGAATCTACACTTATGTATTCCTACTTGACTTCCTGGTGTTCTAAACATTTAAATATGTGATTAGATGATACGCTTAAATTGTTAATTATAAGAGGTAACATCACGAAAGATCCCTAGAATTTTCTCTTATTGCTCAATGTCATCATCTTTTATTTTATTTTTGTTCAAGTTAGTCCATCGACATTTAAGAATCTTCTTAATATAGTCCTTTAAAATTCAATGGAACGCCATATGCTAGTAATCTTACTAGACCCAAAAGACTAAATATGGACTTCATACACCAATCACCATATTTCTAGCATTATTCATTTCAAATAATCTACACTTGTGTATCCCTACTTGACTTCTAGTTGTTCCAGACATTTAAATATGTGATAAGATGGTATATTTAGATTGTTGTTTTCAAGGGGTATTGTCGCGAAAGGTCCTTAGAATTTTCTTTGATTGTTCAGTATCGTATTTGAATTATTTTTTTTCGAGATAGTTAAAAATCTACTTCACGTAGTACTTTAAAATTAAATAGAGCGCCACATGTTAGCAATCTTACCAAACCCAAAAGGCCAAATATGTACTTTATGCATCAATCACCATATTTGTAGAATTATTCAATTTAAATAATCTACACTTGTGTACTCCTCCTTGATTTTCGGGTGTTCTAGACATTTTAATATGTGATTAGATGGTATACTTAGATTCTTAATTATAAGGGGTAATGTCACAAAAGGTTCTTAGAATTTTCTTTGATTGTTTAATGTCGTCTTTGAATTTTTTTTTTTTTTTTTTTTTGAGTTAGTCAATGGACATTTAGAAATCTGCTTAATGTAGTACTATAAAATTAAATGGATCGCCTTACGTTAGCAATCTTACGGACCCAAAGACCAAATATGTACTTTATGCACCAAGCACCATATTTCTAGCGTTATTCATTTTAAATAATCTACACTTGTGTATTCCTACTTTACTTTCATGTGTTCTAAACATTTTAATATGTTATTAGATGGTATGCTTAGATTATTAATTACAAGAGGTAATATTACAAAAGGTCCCTAAAATTTTCTTTCAATGTTCAATGTCGTTTTTGAATTTTTCTTTTGTTCAAATTAGTTCACCAACAAGTTGTCGTTGTCCCTAGTGGCAACAGAATTAAGAAGAAGAAAGAAGGAAAAAGAGAAGAAGAAGTAGCATCCACATCAGCAAATACAATTAACTTCTCATTGATGTTAGTTCAAGGTCCAAATCGAGGATCCTATTGAATCTAGTCATAATATCAATATATTGGAAAGTTGGTGTCGCTCAGATAATCGATCTCTATTCACGGATAATACCCCTTTGGACATTCACTTGCTTAGGTTCGGACATCATTTTTATACCCTTTTTCATATGAATGCTTCCTCGCACAGTCTGTTTTTCTATATGAAACTTTGCTTCTTGTATTGCTCAACGCTAAGTATTCACATGCTTAATACAAAGTAATTATTGTTCATATATAAGTCTCATAATTTCAACGCGGATGTCTTGCCTTTTGCAAAACTTATGCAGGTAGCATGGTCCTCAAAATTAAATTACAAAATGTAATTGAACTAAGCTCGAATTGAGATATCTATTTGGATAAAATTCTCTTCACAAACTCAAACACAAAACATATGTAGAATTTGTGTTCTTGGAAAGCTATTATATCAGCACGTTTTCTTGACAACGAAAGACAGCTCGGACAATTACATCGCAATATCACTCTCAGCTTCCTTTCGATTTTCGTACACCCGACCGCATCTTCGGACATCATCATTGCCTTGTGGAAAGCGAAAGAGATTTTTCCACAAGAGAGAGTAGCATGCAGCCTGACATTTTGACTCACTTAATAATAACAATCGAAATCCCCTACGTTCTCTTCTTCGACACTTAAGAATATTCATGCAGAGACATTGCCCTACGTGTCTCTACTTCATTGGCCGACCTGTCGGGTGAAGCCTTCGTTACGCTTGAACGACTAGTAGACTCGTCCCCCTGGCCAACGGTAGCGGAAAAGAACTTTGCTTTTTGTCTCGTGCAGCGTTTGCCAAGGCATGAAAAAGAAAATTTCACCTAACACGGCTTTTGGATTCTAGATGAGGGTTCCAATTTTAATACATCAATTTAGATGAGCATAACCAGACAAAAGGTTTGAAAATATTTAGTGAGACGAAGAAAATTGCTTTAATTCATTATATTTTGCTAGTCGTAACTTATAAGTTACTCTTACGCTCTCTCTTGAATCGAGCAGTTTTGAAAGATTTTGTTGAAAAAAGAATACAATGAAATAAACGTTTGCTAAGACCATGAAAAAGAAAATTTCACCTAAAACGGCTTTTGGATTCTAGATGAGGGTTGCAATTTTAATACATAAATTTAGACGAGCATAACCAGAAAAAAGTTTTGAAAATATTTAGTGAGACGAAGAAAAGTGCTTTAATTCATGATATTTTGCTAGTCGTAACTTATAAGTTACTCTTACGCTCTCTCTTGAATCGAGCAGTTTTGAAAGATTTTGTTGAAAAAAGAATACAATAAAATAAACGTTTGCTAAGACCATGAAAAAGAAAATTTCACCTAAAACGGCTTTTGGATTCTAGATGAGGGTTGCAATTTTAATACATAAATTTAGACGAGCATAACCAAAAAAAATAAAAGGTTTGAAAATATTTAATGAGACAAAGAAAATTGCTTTAATTCATTATATTTTGCTAGTCGTGACTTATAAGTTACTCTTACGCTCTCTCTTGAATCGAGCAGTTTTAAGATATTTTGTTGAAAAAAGAATACATTGAAATAAGCATTTACTAAGACCATGAAAAAGAAAATTTCACCTAAAACGGCTTTTGGATTCTAGATGAGGATTGTGATTTTAATACATAAATTTAGAAGAGCATAACCAAAAAAAAAAAAAAAAAGGTTTGAAAATATTTAATGAGACAAAGAAAATTGCTTTAATTCATCATATTTTGCTAGTCGTGACTTATAAGTTACTCTTACGCTCTCTCTTGAGTTGAGCATATTTTGTTGAAAAAAGAATACATTGAAATGAGCGTATGAAATATTTTGTATGTTCACATTTACAAGATTAAGTTGTTGAGTTTCAAAGAATAGTTATCTTACTCTACTATTTAATGAATGTTGCATCCACCAGTTGTTTGCCACATTACTTTCCTCGTTGATTTTCTACATTTATATACACTTGATATACTTATTTAAGAAGCTATATAAGATACTAAATTTAGAGTGAAAACATATTCTTTAATTGGGACTTGAATTCTTCTTAAAAAAAATTGCCCACTTTTTTTAATAGTTCGTTTTAAGAAAAAGCGCCAATGAAAAGTTCTTTGCATTTCTCTAGTCAAAGTTTTGGGGAGTGATTGGTCCAAGGTCAAAGAATATGATTCGGGTTACTAAACTTATTGACCTTTTCTCCTTCATCGATTCTTTTCTTGATTTTCTTTCATTCTCCGTTTGAGGTTGTTGCTCCTGGTTTGCTCTTAGTTGCAGAATTGCCGCCCTCCGCTTCTTTGATGGGTAGAAAAACTCGTTCATCACATTCAACTTCTGTTGAGATCATATACGAGAAATCCATTCTTCCAAACGGCGCAAAATCTTGATCGATGTAGCGCGTAGTTCAGCTAGTACTCTCACAAAATCTCCAAATATAAATACATACAACAGATATATTAAGCTCGGTTAAATTGTTCAACGACAGCAATGGAGTCATCTGTTGTTCTCTTCCGGGCTCGAAAAGCCTTGTCCAGCTCTCTTTAAACGGTCTTTCATGATGCCACACGTATATACACCTTCGTTATTGAGGGACTGAAACAGCATTTCAAATGCGACCGAGCCAACAGCTTTTCTTAAAACTCTCCAAAACCCTTTGCGAAGTTGCTATTCTGGGTCAGTCCCAAGGTGTGAAAAGCTGGCCCTTCTTTCCCCCATTTTGAAGAAGCGATTCGTCACCTTTGGAACCTTTGGAATTGGTCGAACCCTAGCCTGTGTCGATAATAGAAACGTGAGTTTGGACCATATAGGCTTCAAGATTTTAAGTCGACGTGGCTTTATTTATTTGTCAAAGTGTCTGGAGCATAAAATCAGTCAGACGTCCAGAATGTTGAGAATCCAAAAGAGAGAAGGAAAGTACTTGGAGATCAAGGAAATAGACACGTGCCTCAGAAGTCCGAATGGAATTTGAAACACTACGGTTTCCAGACACATGGAGATGTCCTCAAGGAAATTATCCGACGCAAATTCTCTAGTTTTGACATATGATTTGACACGACCTTATTGGACCCAAAAGACCAAATTTGTGCTTGATATGCTAAATTTGAGAGCCAAGGGGAAAAGAATGGTCAAATATGTACTTAATACACCAATCTCCCTATTTCTAGCATTTTTCTTTTCAAATAACGTACAAATGCATATTCCTACATAGCTTTCGGGTGTTCTACACCTTTCGATATGTGATTGGATGGTACACTTCAGTATTAATCGCAACGGGTAATGTCACAAGTTCTTGAAAATTCTTGTCCATCATCTAATGTTGTCTTTGATTTTCTTTTCTTGTTCAATTTAATGTTTGAACTTTTAAAATTTGCCTAATGCATCGCTTTCATCAAATGGAGCGCTAGTCCTTTTTTTAATCTCTATGGTGGCCCAAGTCGGCAATCACGAGATGAAACTAGTGAGATGTAACACCAATTTGATGACGATAGTTCTTTCAACTGCCCTTTTCATCTAGCCACCGGGGCAGCCGATTTCGGTCCATTGAGCTGAATATGTTATGTGTTGGTAAACATCACCACATGCCAATACCGGTGCAATGCCACCATCACTACCACCTGTGGCTGGCTAACCTCCAATGGAGGTAACGACATTGGCCAGCGTTGTGAGCTCATATTGGTGTAATTGTTGGTGCTAATGAATAGTGGTTGACGAGTTTGGGGTCGGTGGGCTGATCACATGGTGGTGGGGACCGAGCTCGCCGCGGGTTGTAATGATAATGGGGCAGTGGCAGAGTTTGGTGGTGGTGAACGCCACCGCCTACAATCCATTTCTGAAATTAGTTCACCATCTAAAATGAGAAAAAAAATTTGATGTCATTATTTAGTCACCATGTTAAAAGTTCCTAAGTTGGTGTTCTTGAATAATCAATCTTTCTTCGAGCACCAATGGTGTTTCTAGTCATGGATAATACCCCCTCACAATATCCACTCGCTTAGGTTTGGACATCATATTCAATGTATGTTTTCTAATGCAATCTATTTCAAGAACATCGATATTATTTTCCCTCCTATACTAAGGATCATCTAAATCTGTAGGCCGATCCATTAATATTTCTCTTTTTGTAATGAAACTTTGCTTCTTTAATTGCTCGAAACATTGATATTCATAACTATTGTTCATATATAAATTTGGTTATCTCAACATGGATGTCTTGCCTTAGACAAAACTTATGCAAGTAGTACAATCCAGAAAAGCTTAATCACCATCCCACTTAACTACACTATCTGTAAAATAAAAGACAAGGCCTTTATGTTTGGTAACTTTCTATTACTACTATTCATCTTGGAGCTTCTATAACGAAGAGATACCGTTGTTTATGGAGAATTGGGGCATGTCTAGAGTGCCTCGTGCTTTCAAGTTTTAACTTTTCATAAATTGTGGGGAACTTACTTTTTTGGTTTTATCCAATGCGAAGCACTTGAAACCTTTTAAAATATTCAGATAATGTAGAAAGTTTATATAATTTTTTTTTTAAAGCTATTAGAGTGTGTCTCCTGTCATTTGTCCTGTTGCAAGAAGTTTGAGAAAGCAAAACTTTTGGAGTGCTTATCTCATCGCTCCAACAATTTTTTTAGACAATATTTATGTTGATTTTGTATAACTGTTCGGGAGGACAGTACTGAGCAGAAGCCAGATGTAAATGTCATTAGGATTATATGATTCTTGGGGAAGCTATTGGATCTCATCAAAACTTGTATGGCTTCTTGGGCCTAAATCACTTTGATCTCCCTTCCATCCACATGGGCTTTGCCAAGAATAAAGCCCACAAGGCTTGAGGCCCAACTTCAGCTGAAGTGTTGGCGTCACTTTGCGCATGACAAAATTTCTAGAATACCACCGCCCGCAGCAGCGCAGCTGGCTTGGGCTCTCTCCCCCTCACGAAGGGGAGGAGTTCGAATCCCAGAGGTGTTGTTAGGGATTCTTACCGGATTCTTGTGGTGGTGGTCCCGCAATTAAAAAAAAAAAAAATTCTATAAAAAATTGATTTCTCATAAATTGATTTCTCAATTTCTATTTCATAAATTAAGAAATTAAAAATTTTAGCTTTGATTTTTTCTTCAAATCTATTTTTGGAATAGAAATTTATTCTAGAAATAGAAAAATCAAATTACATTACTAAACAGATTTCTGTTACAAATCTGTTCGGGAGAGAACAAAAATAGAGAAGTAGAAATTTTATCATTCGTGCCCTTAGAATTTATGACCCAAAAACGGAATTGAATTGAAGACTGGAACTGCTGATCTTCTTCTTCCGTTGTATATATACTCAGAAAGGATTGAAATGGAAGGCTGGAGTGCGGATTTTCTACTGGTCTTTTCTCAAGGAAGTTTCGAAAAAGAAGCTATTGCGATTATGCAATTTGCTTTAAAGTGAAGGAAGCCCTGTTCTTCATCAGAGAAGCCGAAGCAGTTCAAGGCAAAACCATGTTCTCAGTGTGCCCATTCAAGCCTCCTTTAGTGAAAGGGTCCGCTCATCTTACCATTTTCTTTGAGCTTCGTCCTTCCTCCGGCTCGAGTCACTGACTAGTAGGTTGAAGACCCATTAGACTTTCCATTGATTCCGCATCTTGCTGAATTAGTTCTTCTCGAGGTCAACTGTTTGCTGAATATATATGCACTGAAACGTTTTCAATCAAGACAAACTCTTGGTTTCCTGGTACAGAGAGCTTTCACAGCACATGACTTCTGATGCTGGGAAGCTGAAAGAGAGGGCACGAGAGCGATGGAGAGCTTTGATCAGTCCCACTGTCCCACATCAGTAGGGAGAGCAGAGGAACGACCAGGGATGCGGGCTTAAGAAGCAAGGCATGAGATGAGGCAAAGCATACCTTTCTCGGCCTTTTGGCTAAGATCAAGTGTAGTATCTGTTCTTATCAGTTTAATATCTGATACGTGGGCCATCGGTCCACATGATATTAAATTAATTTCTTCAGGGGGAGAGCCCATCACGGTAGCTTGCTGCTGGGGCTCTCGTGCGTCGCCTTGGCGTTGCACTATTGCCTCGGCCTGGCGCACCCCACCAATTCTAGTTTAATTTTCTCATTGCAAGAGCATGAAGTTTAAGGTGAAAAACTTATGTTTGGTCTACTTCCTGTGGAATTTCATCACTTGATACACACTAATCCTAAACGAACCTATTAGCATTTGACTAAAATTCCGGCTATCTTTGATCCATTTGCACCCTTCTGAGTCGGATTTAATTATACATCGATACCATAATCAAACCGATTCAATTATACATCGATACCCTAACCAAACCGACCTAAAATATGAATGAATTTTTCAATCAAACCGATTCAATTATACATCGATACCCTAACCAAACCGATATGAATGAATTTTTCAATCAAACCGATTCAATTATACATCGATACCCTAACCAAACCGACCTAAAATATGAATGAATTTTTCATTAACCTGACTTATATAGGACGTGAACAACATAAACGACTTATATAGGACTTGTTCGTGTAATTAGGAGTGTCAATGAATTGAATCGATTCAATTATACATTGATACCCTAACCCAACCGACCTATATGAATGAATTTTTCATTAACCCAACTTATACAGGACTTGAACAGAAACGACAGGTTGATTCTGGTTTCTGGTTTACGGATTTTTCCCCATTCCTTCCTCCTCGTCCTTCCTTCATTTTCCGCGCAACTTCACAGCAACTTTGCTCCATAGTCAAGCGCATCATTTTAGACATATTTTGAGATGATGACGGAAGGTCCGAAAAGTCATCGACGAGATCATCTTTACCGGTGACAAGGTGCCTTCAGCTCTGGGGCGTGTCCTCTCGATTTGGAGAGGATGAGGCTCTATGACTGCTAATCTCATCGAAGATCTGGATGGCCATGGAGGAAAGAAAACAGAGTTCGAGTGTAAACAACCATGAACACAGCTCTGAATATCTAGACGTCCATGGACGCATCGAGACTTGGACGACCATGAATGACGGATCCGGCAAAGTTGATGTTGAGTTGTTCGTGTCGAGGTGCCGCCGCACATGAAGGTCCGGCGGATGGTGGCAGTGAGGGCGATGGAGGAGGCGGAGGTGCTGACGGAGGGAGGGGAGCTGTCTAGCGTTTACGTTCCTCTTCTATTTATGCTTAATGTGTCTCCAATCGATTCAGACGTACAATTCAAAACAGGCATGAGACCCAAGATATGTGCTTCGGTTTGGGTATTTTTTACACCCCTTCCCATCAGCAACATTATTTCATATTTAAGATAAACTTGCGGACCCTGGACATAATACAACTTGATTGATACATATATTTAAGGATCTTATTACTCGATCAAAAAGTTTTCATTCCAAGACTTTGAGTATGCCTAATTATTTTAGAAATATCAATTAATCACAAGATGTCCGATTCACACATTCAATAACCTTCTAGGAGAACCTAGTGTGAGAATAATTTGAAGTAAAAAGTTGTCAACGTTCAGCTCTCCTTTTATGTGAAATTGTTGGTATTCATTGGTATGTAGGGAAGAAAAATAGTTAGTACCAACTTAGGGGTGTGAGGCGACGGGTATCAACACATTAAATTGAGGGGCGCGGTCTTACTGGGCGCCCTGCTAGGAAACTACCGGGTACGGAATAGCCTCTTATGTATTGGGCCCAAATCACTTGGATGTGCAACCCTCTTGGACGCCAGCCTAAAGTCAAACAGACAAGACATGAACCAACTTCGAAACCCTAACAAAATTACCATGGAAATCCCTTTCAGCTACGGCAGTCAGAAAGTCGTGGTTTCAGTGAAAGAGCTCGTGCGCTCGAAATGACTGTTCGAAAGTCAAACTTAGGATGAGCTATCTAAGTCAACTGAAGAGATGATCTATCGACCCAATGAAGTTGCCGAGGAGTATTTTAGAATAATGGCGGGCAGCACATGGGCATTCCGATTTCCAAATCATAAATGGGGTCATCATGTGCTCCAAGATTGAGCTGATTTGTCTCACAAACTACAAGTACTCGACATGCATGATTACCTAGCCAGAAAATCACAATTCAATTAGTGTAGGAAAGAAGATTAGTGTTAAATGTAAATGCAAAATGCTTTTCACTTGACCCACGACTCTTGCAAGTCAGAGAAAGCCTAAAAGGATTTCATAAATATAAAAGCATAATCATTTGATAGTGAACTTCTACTGTGTGGTTAGTATGTTTGAGAAAGTAAAAAATAAATTCATGCTTAATATTTTGAAGCGTTAACCCTTGGATTAGTAATGTGATGAATTGGGTCTTTACATGTCAGAAACTATGAGGGTTGAATTCATTTCCTATTTAATGCAGTCTTTCTCACATAAAGTCTGAGAAATTGATTTGATCTGGTGTGCAAAAATTATTCCAAGATAAATTGACTGTTATCCTGAAAAAAGGGTAATAGTAGTAGGTATAATAAAATAAAAGATGTTAAGTATTTAATGCCAAGTCATTTTCCATTACTGGTATTAGCTTTTTTGGAGGCCATTGCTGCCTCCAGGCAGGCACAACAATTGGTGCATGTACCAGAAGAAGAACCAATTCCTTTGAAAAAGAAAAAAGAAGAAGAATCAAAGAATATAAATATGATGTATTCTAATGATATTTGCTGCTTTTCTCTCTTTGGCAACATGTGACTGCTTGACTTGCAAGAGGAGCATTGTGAGCTGGTGGATGCCAGCTTCTTTCCCCTTTTATCAAACAATGAAAAAGCTAGCCCAGTTTTATTTTATTTTAAAACTATTTCATTAATTCTTTTTTAAATCAAGAACTACCTCCAAGTAAAAATCAAACCTAAGACCCTGTTGGATCCTAGTGAGAAAGGACCACCTCACCACACTTCGGTCAAGTTCTAATTCCTCTAAAAAAAATTTGGGGTTAAAATTTATATTATGGGAGGAAGATGGGATATCTAAATCATTGTAGTGATGATTATATTCTCTCACATAGAGAAAATGAAAGAATAGTTTATTAGAAGACAGAAGGAAGGTCATGTGTTTATCCAGCTAGACCAGCACATGTAGCTGTGGCATGGTTGGCTTTGTTCTATTCCACCCATGTTCACTTAACTCTTCTGGTGTTGACTGTTCTTGAGGTGTTAAACCACATAAAACCAAAACATGCTGGTCCATCATCAATGATGTTGCAGCTTCTGTTCCTGCTTGAGATTGAGAAAGAGAGAGAGAGAGAGATCCAAGGTATTTCACATCGTTTTCTTTGCGTGAATGTATTATTTCTTGAGATACTATTAGAAATATGTGAATTATCTCACGCCACACATATTAAATGAAAGTTTAATTGATGAGGGAACGCCTGTGACCATTGCATCGTGTTGATGTGTCCATGAAATTTCAGATCCACTCAAAGTTGTACTTAATAAAATAAGGCAGAAAAGTTGAGTGTGAAGGGAAATGATGGGAAAAAAAAAACAGATTGATAAAGAATGAAATATGGCAAAAACAATTTTAACTCGACGAGAGATTTATAAGATACTTCACGATTACTTTGATTTCGAATTTAGAACGTAAGAGGACTTGCCACTCATTTCGATTATTGCAAATATCGTTTTGTTCTATCTATAATTATGTGCAGTGATGGAGTTCTTTTCTTAAATATGGCACAAGTTTTTCATGAAAGTCTCTTCGTAAAAGTTTGATATTGAAGTGGTGATTGAGTTTGGTTAATTTATAGTATAGATGCTTCTATGACCTTTACCCAAGATTATGTCATAATAATATTTTCAAAATCCTACCAAAGATCAAATTGGATTTTATAAGAGATAGTGACAGTTGAATCGGGTCAATTCACTCAAAACCTTGAAAAATACAAAAACATCATATAAAAAGCCAATCAATTGTTAATTGAGGCTCCGTTTATTTTGCGAAACATAATGACTTGAAAAATATTTTCTTAAAAATAATAGTTTAGTATCGCTTGAAATAATTAATCAATTAAAAATGTTTTCATTATCAATAACAATTTATATTTAATTATTTTCATGAGTGATTAAAATATTTTTATTCATTAGTTTTTTTAAGCGACAAAGATAATTATTTTCAGGAAAATATTTTTCAAATCACTTATTTTCTTTGAAACAAATGCACCACTAATCTATCCAAACCGATCCCCCTTAATTCAATTTTAAAAAATACCAATAAATAGAGATTTCTATGAACACATTCTTTCTCCTGACCTTGTTAAAAAAATATCACATGGTAGATCTAGCTAGGTCCAGTTGTCGATGATAAAAGAGAGAAATTGATGTTGACCCTCCACCTAAAACAGGTCCGCAAGATTTCTGCTGCCGCCCATGAATGAAAAGGAAAACCATTAAATGAAAGCAAAAGCGACCTCTTTTGCGGCTTTGACTCTTCTTCATGAAACAAAATTTCTACAAAACCTCATATTTCTGTGAAATATGGACAATATTATATATCAGACCATTGGCGCGGTGTTACTCTTGGATAAGGCCATTGATCCTCTGGAGGTAAGGGTTTAAAATCTAAAGTGAAGGCGTTAGGTGTTTTAAATGTAACGTCGCGAATGATGGTGGATCATGTCTGGCGGGTGGATTTATCTACGGCTTATCGACTGCAAATCCTGTTTTTAAAAAAAAAAAAAAAAAGACAATATTATATATCTACCGAATGCTCGACAAAATATTTAACCAAATTTTGCAAAATGAGAGATGCATGATTTCTGTTTATCCATAAATACTTTTTGCAATGCTTATCATTTAATTTAAAATTTAGGGATGAACTTTGCGAGATTTAATTTCGAAGTTACTATTGAGTTTGCTTTTTTTTTTCCCTTTAAAGATTAAAAAAAAAAAAAGATTAATTGATTATTATGTCGGCTCCCAGCATCAGTTAGCATATCGCGTCAATCCAATTATTTAAATCAAATGTCACTTTAAGATCTACATGGACCCCAATGATTGTCTGTCAAATCCCCCACTACTTTATGAATAATTAGATCATTATGAAAACTATGTTTATCTAGCTAAAATAGATAAGCAGGCACAAAGTCTATCATAATTAAGAGTGATCATGACAACATCACAGTATAAGCTTCACCAGGAGTGAGATCATTCAGTAAACTATCCTAAACTTCATTGTGTTTGGAAGAAAATGTACACATATGACATCTTGACTTATTCTGGTATTTTTTCGGTCCTCAAACTTGTGATATAAGTCTTGAATGTAGTGAAGTTCTCTAATCAAATCCCTCTAATTTGGCATATCTATCACTTACAATCAAAAGTATAATATTGGGAAAACCAGTGCCACTGCGACGACTAATTTCCACTCACCAAAGGCTCCAAGAGCAATTATATAAATATAAAGATAAACGTTTAATAGTTTTTCCTATGCTAGTACATTCTGTACTCATACCAGACTTTAAGTTGGCACAACTAGCATGTTAACTTTAGTTTGTCGAAATTAGAGATTGAGGGACTTAATTGGAAGAATCCTTCATTTTCGAAGACTCAATTGCAAAAGTTACTTGTTTGAGATCCTCATTGAAGAAATGGTGAGGTTTTTTTTTTTTTGGTCGGTGAAGAAATGGTGTGGTTCCAAGGACCAAATGTGCACCTTTTCCAATGTTAAATATGCACGGATTGATTTTAAATAGGGAAAATATCACCTGTGGTCCCTCTACTTTTGTTAAACAAAACCGCTCATTTACCTTTTTTCTTCTTTTTTTTCGTCCAAACTCATTTTTATATTTTTTTTTTAAATGTGAAATTGTTCATTCTTTGATACCAATTTCTTTTGGCTGATTACTGTCGGCACGGCTTGGAAAGCTAAGTTTTCAATCCGAAAAGCTGGTGTGAATCGAATTAGGAAAAAATCTGTCAAAAAATATATAAAATAACGGGCAATGTAGGAAAATTATTACATTAGAAATAAAATGTGTTAATACCACAAACTATGCTTAGTGACACAAATACCCAAAAAAAAAAAATTATGTAACTAAAAATCCTTAACTTGCTTGTCATGATACAAATACCCAAACTTTTTTTTTTAATTATAAAAAACTCCGAACTTATACTAATATGATAAATATACCTTTGATGGAACTAAAATAGAGAATATATATGTCACATATAACAATTTAGATTTTTTTGTGACAAAAAAAGTTTGGGATCTTTATGTCACCGTAGATAAGTTCAAGTTTTTTTGTTACATAAAAAGGTTTGAGATATTTATGTGGCAGTAAACATAGTTTGGGTTTTTTGAAGTATTTGCCTATACTAAAAAAAAAAAAAAAAAACCTAGCCTCGTCAACATTGAGCACGCAACTTTCCTCCGAGTCTCAATGCTAACTCGAGTTCAATCTTCCATGGTTAGGAGACGCCAAAGTTCAAGTGGCCTTGGCTGCAAGCTCAAGATATGACAAGCTCATGGCTACAAGATCAAAGCTTATACGGTCATGGCTGCCAAGAGCTCGAGCACAACCACTCAATTGTGAAACTCAAAATCAAGTGTCCATTGCCACTGGCACTCCATAACTAGCAACCAAAACTAACACTGATGATATTACCATCTTACATTGTTTATGTGCTAAATAAGAATACATCGAATCACTATACAAATTACAAATATCATAGTGATATATTAAAATAAAATCGAAACTGTTCAACCACATGATTATACTCTGGTTTCACCCCGCGATTCTATAGATCAATCTTTTCGAATTTGACATTAATTAGACCTATAATAATCAAGTGGAGTACTAAACAATGATAATTAATTTAACATAGGATGCTTTTAGTTAATGTCTCGGGTTTCTTTTAGGCACATATTTTGATTAGGTAGTTATGATCATGAGTGACATGATAAAGGCAAAGAAGAGAAAAAGGAACAGGGGAAAATGAAAGTAGGTAGGAGAGAGAGAGAGAGAGAGAGAGAGAGCCAATGAATGACATGCTCTCATCAGCTTTTCTCTGGCATCTCAGGTTGCAGCCTGCTTAAGGAAGAAGGAGAAGAAGAGGAAAGCTCGTGCTTCACACTACCCTGTGAAAAAGTAGGTCCCACCTCCAACCCATCTCACAGCACTCCTTGTCAATCTCTCAGTTCAACTCCCTTTGCATGTGCATGCACTCTCTCTCTCTCTCTCTCTCTCTCTCTCTCTCTCTGTCTTCCAGTTCAGAACCGCCAAGTACCTGCAACACCCACGTTTGTCCAATGTCCTGATGCTCTTGTCTTCTTGACAACTCTCTCTCTCTCTCTCTCTCTCTCAGGGTGTGTGTGTGTGTTGAATGTGTGTGGGAATGGACTCGGGAACTGGTCTTGATCATGCTGTGTTTCACCTCACCCCAACTCGGACCAGGTAAAGATTCCATCTTCAATCTCACTCCACTTCTCGCTCTGTGCTCTGCAATTTCCACTGTGCACAGTCACGAACTGCTCCTAATTTCGGGTGATTTTGGATGTGGTTGTGTTCCTACTGCGGTGCTTGAAGATGTGATCTGGTGATCTTCTGTGGGGCACCCAAGAGAAGCTGGCTTCTGGGCTGTTCCAACCCTTCGTCTCCCACCTCAAATTCGTGAAAGACGAGATTTCGAAAGGTGGGTATTCGATCACTCTTCGCCCACCCGCCAAAGATCTCTCCTGGTTCACCAAATCCACCTTCGAGAGGTAATGATTTCTTCTTTTCTTGATTTTGCCTACTCACTGGTCTGTTGCAAGTTCACTTGTAGTTTCAGTTGTTTTTTTGTGTTCTGAATTTGATTTCTTGTTCTTTTGTGATTGGATGCTGTAGAGAGTAAATGAGTGCATCGAGTTAGCCATTTGCTTTTTGTCTCTTGGGAAATAGTTTCTGCGCGATTATATGCAAAGATTTCTTTCTTGTTCTGTATGAACTGAGAATTTGTCCTTAATTTGTTTTTCGACTACCTGTTTGGACGGCGTAAGCGTAATTCCTACTGTAGCCATATTCTTTACAAGCTCCGGTAAAAGATCACTGAGATTGAAGATTTGTTAAATGCTGTGTTGCTACCACTCGTGACAGGGTCGAAACAAAGGAGTAAAGGGATTATTTAATACTGATTCACTTTTGTCACAGATTTGTGCGCTTTGTTAGCACACCGGAAATTCTTGAGCGTTTTATTAGCCTGGAGAAGGAGATTGTACAAATCGAGAGTTCACTTCAAGCTTATGATCTGGATGTTGCGACTGTAGCTGGACAAGGAGATGAAGGTATGTTCAAGATCTCATGCTTACTTGTTTTTGGCCGAACTTAGTCCCCCACAAGGTTAATTGAGAGAAGGTAAAAAAAAAAACCATTGTGCTGTGTGGGATATATTTCCCATATTGTGCTTTCGGTGACTCATGAAGGACCTGCTCATCAACAGTAACACACTCCTAGTATTCTCATTTTATCTATTTGATTTTTATGTGTAGGAAGCCCTCCAGCTGCGAATTTAAGCATAGTGAAGTTGCCTGATTCTTCTAAGGTAGTATATTAACTATACTGGATTCAGCCAATTGTTATGCTTGCAAGAAGCTCATTCAAATGCTATGAACTCTTTGGTGTCTACTACAGCTACAGAGTGAAACTGTTGAAGAAAATGATCATCCACAAGAGGAAAACTCGAGGTATTTCTTAACTTTTTCTAATAGTATCTGCTCTTTGTGGTGCTTTTGTGAATAACTTATCACTGATTCATTCAGTCTTTCTGATGGCAAGGCTTCGTCTTCAACACCTTCTGGAATCTCGGAAGGCAATGCTCCTTAAATCACAAGCGATGGCATATGCTCGTGGACGAGCTGCTGGATTTGATATGGATGATATGGATGAACTTATTTCTTTCGCAGATGCGTTTGGAGCATCACGTTTAAGGTATGAACAAGGCTGAAGATGAAGAGATTGTGCAGAATGTTTGAGTTGTGAAACAGAACACACAATTTCGTCTAACCGTTTTTATAGCGATGTCTTAATGGTTACAACTTCTCTTTATTTCTTGACGATAGATTCACTCATATTTTCCAGCAAAGTTGAAATCTCTTTCTGGCTGCAATAATCCTAACATATGGATTAATTACTGCAGAGAAGCATGCCTTGAATTCAAGAAATTATGCGAGAAAAAGCAAGCAGATGTTCCTTGGATGGAAGAACTATCTGCAATGGAGGCATACGTATCATCAAACCTGTCATTTCCTGCAACTTCTGGGATTATGCTTGCTAATGAAATGAGTGCTCCTGGTCAAGGTGTCACTTTGCACTATCCAAGTGGAGATGGCTCCAATGACACTGTTGCAGCAAATGGGTTTCCTGGTGAACCAAATGTTGAAAACGGGAAAGGTACTTACTCGTGCTGGGCTTGCTTTTTTCATTGCATAATCTTTTCCCTCTTTTCAATCCTCATTGGCATAATTAAGGATATCTTCTTTGTGATAGTGCAATAGAACTTTATTGGTACTCCTTAGGCACATTTTGTCAATCCTCATCAGAATATCACCCACTAAAGTTTGTAGAATATACTTAGGACCTTAAATAGATGCTAGAGATGGTAATATTGATTTGAACCAAACTTTATTGTTACTCCATCCCTTATCCTGACTTTGTATATTTTTCTGATTTTCAAGAGTATATTGCTAACGCTAAAGTCTTTTGCAGATAAGGGTGTTTCATGTTTCTTTTCTCATATTGTTAATCTTTCCATAATATGCTCCGTGGAAGACATAACCTAATTAAACATTTCATGCCTAGTGATTGGGTATCTTATGCTATGACTCACCATTCAAGTAGACCTATTACTTAAGCAGCCATGCTATCGTTTTTGGTCTAGTAAGGATGGTGATAGGGTTAAAGAGCATTTCAGGGTAGTGAAACATGAATTCAAAGCTGGAAGCAGACAATGCCAATATAGAGAATTTCTATCACGTTCTAAATAAAATATATTACACAGAATAAGTCTCAATTCATCCTGTTTGTCTTGATGGATATTGGTCAGTAAACTGCACTTCATTAAGGGAGGCATTTTGAATTTCAAGTATGAAAAGCAAATTTTTCGTCTTATCTTTTAGACCTCCTATGTAAGATTTCTCAGTTCTCTTATTGTGATTGCTGATACCACACTCCATACCCTCTATAATGCTTGGACTCCTCTTTTTGTTTGTCAGAACCCTCTTAACGATATACATATATATTCTGTGTTTTCAAGCTGAACTATCTTGTGCAGATGATAATGTTTCTTCAACTCCATCTGCCAAAGCTCAAATGCAAATTCCATGGCCACATCAGTTTCCTCCATACATGTACCCTATTCAGCAAATGCCTCCATATCCCGGATATCCTTTCCCTGTTATGCAGTCTGGTCTTCCTAACAATCCAAATGGCAACAACCAATGGCCTTTCAATTCAGAAGCATTGTATCCTGATATGAAACGGGAGAAGAAAAACGTTTCCAAGTCATCCTCAGAGAGGAAGAAGAAAACTTCACATAAAGAAGAAGACGAATATTCTGAAGAAGAAACCCACTCCAGCAACTCTGACAGTGGGGAGGACTCCAGAGAATCTGATTCAACTTCAGTACGGGAGAGGAGGCATTCCTCTGCAGGGAGTACCCATCGTCGAAAACACAAGAAGAAATCCTCTCGGACGGTCGTCATCCGTAATATTAACTACATTTCGTCAAAGGGAAAAGAAGGAGACCCAGATGGGGACTCTGCCGAATATTCTTCTATCGAGGATGAGTTGATTGATGGAGATACTTTGAAACAGAGCGTCGAGGATGTTGTTGAATCCTTGAAGAAGAATCGTAAGACAAAGCGGCATACTCACGGTAAAAAGGACAGAAATGACCAGATTCTTGGGAATGGTACGGTGGATGCTGAGGATAACGATCACGAGGACAACCAATCTTCTCTGGGGAATAAGACAAATGACAACTGGGGTGCTTTTCAGACTCTTCTTATGACATCCACAGACAAAACTGACCAACCACCGTACTCTATGGATGAACAATCAATGCTCAGAAGCTTCGAGAATGAATCTTCATATATGACTGAACAGACTGTAGAGCTGGGAAAAGAGAAAGTGGGAATGAAACTGAAAGCTTCAGAGGATTCGTTTTTGGCAACTGAGGATAGGCGAGGGATGGATGGTAGTGTGATCAACCCGATGGATTTTGGTAGCGTGGAGAATCTCCGTCCAGGTTTGAAGAGGGCTGATTGTGGTGATGAGGTAATGTTAATCTCAGGAAGAACTGAGGAATATGGAAAGATGCTGAATCACACACCTGCTGGCGATGTAGACACATCTTTAGCCAGAATGAGGAAGGGTGAAGATTCCTTTATCGTGAACATGAGGCCATTACAAAGCGGAGATGCAACTTTCAAAGAAATGATATTTGACGGCAACTATGCATCCATGGAGAATCAATCCGTCAGGCCTGGGAGAGGTAAAGAAGATATTGTCGTTGATGATTCTATCATGATACAATCTCGGCCGACAGTCAATGAGCCATACAATGATTTCCACTTGACAAGAGACATCAGCATGGTTGCCGAGTTTACTTCCTCCATCCAACATGAAAATGGCACGTTAGATAATTCAGAAGATAAGCGTGACTTATCGAAATCCTACGAGCCTGATGATCTTTTCATGATGCTCGATAGGGACTCTGAAGTGGAGCCTGGCAAGCAGTCTTGGTCTATGGATTCTGCAATCGATATTTCGCTTGCAGAAGCTGAAAGGTTCTCTAGAAATGAAGCATGCGATAACACTAATGACAAGAATGCTTTGGATGGGGACACCAACTCTGGGAACAAAGAAGTCCAAGCAAAGAAAGAAAAGGATGCGAAATCCAAAGTTGTACAGAGAACCATCGGAAGGAGCAGACCTGACCTGACCAGTAAAACCAGGAAACCAAGTACTATTACTCGACCAACTGTTCAAAAGAGCAAATTGGAAAAGGTACTTCCGAATTTTGGGCTTTACAGTTATCAAATTCTTGATTTTTTTTCTCTTCACCATATTTCAACTGCAATCAACAGATCTAAAAACTTAAGCTGTGAAAGATAGAGACAATGCTTGATTGATATTTATTTCAGCAGAATCGCTGACTTGTTGTGCCTGTAAACAGGAGGAAGAGACTCGGAAGAAGATGGAAGAATTGTTGATTCAGCGCCAAAAAAGAATCGCCGAAAGAACTGCCGCGAGTGGATTAACTTCACCGGGTTCCAAGAAGTCACCTGCTGATAGCAAAACCGCGAAAACGCCCACCAAGGTCGACAAGACTAAGTCTCCATCCACAGGCAGGGTGATAAATAAAGTAAATTCTCAGAACCGAGCCGTCCGCGTTTAGCCATTCATGGCTGCCTTGCCAGAAAGAGGATAGAATGTCTGATCAGGACACAAATTCATTTGGTATTTAGCTAAGCTTGTTGTGATTCTTTATTACGTGCAGATAAGCACACTGTATAATCTATACTAATAATCGTGGTTTTCAAACTAGTGGTGGTCACATTGAGTTTAATAATAGGCATGGAAACTTTACTTGGGGCTGTAATGATGGAAGTATATTTTATGTATTTTTTATTTTTGGGTTTGTGTACACATTTTGCTTACTTCCAAGTTTCATCTGTAGTATGAATAGCCAATTCAATTCGCTGAAAGCATCATCTATATCCTCATATACCCTTTTTGGAACATTTTCACTTCACTCGAATCCGGGTAATAATGTAATGTTTGTTTTTTGCGAATCAAAACCCGAAAATAACGAAAAAAATATCACCGAAGCAGCATCAAATTAAGCAGGAAAAAGCTGTGAGCAACTCTCATATTCATCATCAAATGTGACCTGAATTTCGACCTAAAAAGAAAGAAACTCTACATCTTCAGTTTTATGGTAGGAAATGTCCATAAATCCTTTTTTTTTTTCATGGAAATAATTGGAAAGGGTAAAGATAACGTTTGCCTCTAACATGGAAGGACAATCTGTATTCCTCGTTTACCGATTGACAGAAACGCTGCTATTCCTTATAGGGCATCGCCTAAAGAAGAAATATACACATCAAGATTTCAATTATTATCTTCTTTTCCCGATTTATGCATCGGCTCGGCTCGTCACTATCTCAGATACATGCTGTTAATAAAATTGACCATGTACAGATTCTCATGGAGGTTTCTTGAAGTCGACCCATAAGGATTTTCCACAAATTCTTATAAGTAATTCGGGATCAAGCGAAAAGTCTAGACAAATAAGTATCTGACGTACCACAAAATAGAAAGGCGAATAACCCTAAATCGATCTTTGCACAACTCATCCAACAAGAGTTGTTGTCATTGTGTCGGTAAAAGGGCACCTACGTAACCAAAAGGCGAATAACCCTATGTCGGTCTTTGCACGACTCATCAAACACGAGTTGTTGTCATTGTGTTGGTAAAAGGGCACCTACATAACCAACGTCACATCTGCAGCTGCAACTTATGAAAGACATTTGTATGCAAAACAAATAGATAGTACAGACAACTACTGTCTTTTTCTTTTTAATCAGCAATAAGGTTCTGACTGCACCATCAAGAAATCTCCATGAGAATCTGCACTATCAAGTTTTGCCTTCATGCTTGAATTGAACATATTGACATCTAGAAATTTATTATGTTCTAGTGTTTGATGTTTTGTCTAAAAGAGTGATTCTGTCCCACAGTATCAAAACAGATCGAGACCGGCCATAATTTGAATCCAGGTGCTGGCAACAAAACCGGAAACTTTCTGGGTGAATAAGGAAATTAATTGATGAAGATGACTTGTGTAACCGGAGAACATTATGGTGACAAAGTGATCTTGTTGCCGCAGGAATAAGATAATCTTAATTAGCCGAGGATCAACAAATCAAAGGCTTTGAATTCTATGGATCAAGAGACAGGTGAATTCATTTTGATGATGAAGCTCAATTCAATGAATACTGTTCCTAGAAAACTCTTTCTACCAACATCTTGCTGTCGCTTTACTTTTGCAAAATCGCCTTGCCTTGTCCTTTTATCATTGTCTGCAAATCATTTCTGAAGCAGCCTGAGAGACATTAGATTTTTACTGCACTTGCGAAATTTTCTCAGCAACATCACTTTTTTCTTTTCTGACGACAGAGAAAATAAGTGATCTCAAAAGTAATAGCCCCAAGGGCAGGGAGAGACTGAGAATCTTAGATTTGAAGAAAGCAGCAATAGATCAGGTTTTTTGCTATTTCATTAGCACAATGACAAAAGAATCGTCCTGTGAAACTAACATATCATAAGATTTATCCTAAGCCAGGACTTGCTTCAACAGGGAGTGGCCTACTTTTGTACTGCTTTGAAATCTCTAGGGGAATTCTGGAAGACGAACCATGAATGGATGGCCAAGATGAGTTGCGACAAACTTCATGGCAAGGAGAGCATCAATTGGGAAAAGCTTGGTACACTGCAAGTATCTACTAAACTCAATTTGCACAGGCATAGAATTCTCGCTGTGATTTTTCAATTTCTCTGACTCCACTTGATGATTTGTTTTTTTTTTTCCTATTCGGTTTTTAACTGCAGTTGATGAAGTGTTGGCAACTCTTTATGACCTGATAAAAGCAGCGGCAGAAGGTTCCGAGCAGACGGTTCAACCTGAGCAGAAGAAAGATCACAGTCAACAAAACATCACACCTGGCAAATTCCCCACGGGGTCTCCGCCCTGCCAGACCTTTTGCTTTAGACCGCCAACTTTCAATTTGGTATGGAAGACAGCCAGAAGGCCTTTCACTGATGTGTCATTCATCCTGTGTCTTCTCCAGTCTTGCGGTGGTAGCACTAAGTGGAAACTGAGGCCCATCCAGGTGAGAGAAATCGAGGCAAGCAATTCGGAAGCACAACCTGCAGCTGCAGTACAAAGAAATGCAAATGTAGTGGTCGCAGAAGCAGCAGCACCACCATTGCCGCCACCAAGACCCCCACCACCACCTCTTACTACACCCTCAAAAGGTTTGCTTACATCACCGCCGCCTCTGCCACCAGTCAAAGGAGGTGCTCCACCGCCTCCTCCTCCACGAACTGCAACAACATCATCATACACCAAGAAAGCAACCACTAGGTTGAGAAGATCAGCTCAATTTTCCAGCCTTTATCGGTTGTTGAAAGTGAAGATGGAGGGGTCAAATCTAGAGGCTAAATCCAACAGTGGAAGAAAACATCATGCTCGGGTTTCTTCTGGTGGAAAGCAAGGGATGGCTGATGCATTAGCAGAGATGACAAAGAGGTACATTGATGTAGCACATGATTAATCTAGATGTATGAACTAAATTGCAGAATGTACTTTACCATTTTATCCTCCCTGTTTCCCTCAGATCGGATTACTTCCAAAAGATCGAGACAGATGTACAAACACATGGAAAAACGATCATGAACTTGAAAGCTAAGATAAATTCCTTTCACACCAAGGACATGGTCGAGCTTTTCAAGTTCCACAACTTCATTGAATCACATCTCAATAGCTTAACAGATGAAACACAGGTCAATGGATAGGGTCAGATTGTTGCACATTGTTTCCAATATTTAACGCTGTGGTCATAAGCTTAACTCTTCTGCACAGGTTTTAGCAAGGTTTGAAGGCTTTCCTGTGAAGAAGCTGGAAGCTTTAAGAGCAGCAGCTGCTCTGTACTCGAAACTTGAGGTGATTGCCATTCGCTTGCAGAACTGGGAGATGGTGCCTCCACTTGGCAGGCTCCTTGACCAGATTGAGAACTACTTCAGCAAGGTAACTTATATTTGCAATCCTTCAAATCTTTGCGGTTTTTGTCCAAATGCCTCTACCTACATATTAGACTGACTTAAAGGAACTTAAAATGTATATAGATGAAGCGAGAGGTTGACATGCTTGAACAAATAAAGGAAGAAGAGTCCAAGAAGTTTCAGAGATACAATGTTGAATTCGACTTCAATATCCTTGTAAGAATCAAGGAATCAATGGTTGATGTTTCTTTGAGGTGCATGGAGTTGGTACTTAAGGTACTCCACAGTCCACATTCAGTTAATGATACTAGAGTCAGCTATGTCAATTTGGAAAGCATTAGAGGAAAAAAACTGCCCTCAAACTGGACCTTTGGAATATCTGATTCAGGAAAGAAGAGAAGCAAAGGAGAAAGAGAAAGAGGACACCACAGCGAGATTGGGAAGGCAAAGAGATGATAACAACAAGATGCTTTGGAGGGCTTTTCAATTGGCTTTCTGGGTGTACTCGTTCGCAGGTGGCCACGACGACCGTGCAGACAAACTCAGCAAAGAATTAGCTCATGAAATCGAGACCGGTGCTTAGCGTCATCAAATCCCACATTTCTCTAACTCGCCGTTTTAACCATGCATTATGTTGAAGCGCCTCCTACTAATTCTGTTGATGACCACTTGACAGTGGACAGATAGGACACAAGTACAGCTGAGAACAAAGGGAGAAAGTATCTTATTCCATCGGATACGCAACATGCCACCCATCCGATGGTCTGTTTTCCCTGCAAACACACTGACTTTATTAACATTTAAATGATGTTCTTGACAACATCAATAGTGCAACTTATGCAATACTTTCTCAGTGCCATGAGTCTTCTAAATACGCTTGATTTTGCTGTGGCGCTTACTCATAACACGTCACGAATTATCCATGAAGACATGACATCCACCGCCACATTCCATGCAACGTAAAATATGCCAGCAAAGAAATATGGTTGACAGGATATTATCAAACCCAAACTGCATCTGAGCATAGACAGCACCGTAATCGTCATCTCGATGCCATCTCTCTGTTAAGTGACAAAGCGATGATTCCTTATCGTTTCTGTACGAAACGACAGGCCAAGTTTGAGCAGCATAAACTCCATAACTTCAGTCTCTTCCTCCGTTTAGAGAGAACGCTGGAAACTAACAGCTCTGACGAAAAGGAGAACTTGCACCAGTGAACAATAACGTTTGGCATCTTTGCAGCTGAGTTCTCAATTTATCTTTCCTTTACTCCGATCACGTGTGATTCCGGTCCTGAAGCCGATTTTAGGACAAATTTGGATTCCAGTTCTGCCAAGTGACACATTTTTCACTGGCATTTTCGGGCGTCCGAAGATTTGTAATGGTGAAAAGAGAAGAGAGAGGGACCAAGAACGTTCATTGCTCGACTCTGAGGGCATGTCCATAATCAACAAAAAAAAACCCAAGTACCATAGTTCTTTTAGGGTCAGAATGAGAAAACCAAATAGACCCTATGGCTTCTCTGTTGTATAATTGTCAACCTTACCACAAAAATATATGAAGTGAAAGCTTTTGTAAAATATAATTATATAGCCTTGAACTTTCACAGTTTGGTTCCCAAGTAATAGCAAGAACAGGTGTCGTGTTATGGTCGATGCAGAAGAGGTCTGCACGTACCCACGAGAGGTATAAAAACTATGATTGCAAAGTTGCGAATTAAGAGAGGTGCGACTGTGTTATGCCAAAGGAGGCTGTTCTCCTAAAGATGAATCCAAGCTTATATATCAACAATAAGTCGCGCAATTGGCGTTTAATGTCTTTATCTACTATAACATCGGAAAGCAACTTCATAATCACTCGATGGACAGCGCAAACCCGTAGCTATGTAATTATTACCCAATTTGCGAAATTCGAAGTGGAAGAGGTCAATGATTCAACTCTTGGCCCTCAAAGAGGTGGGAACAAGCGATTTATACGAGGACCACTATACCTTGGTTTTCCATAAAAGAATGATAAAATATGGTGTGTGCGCATGTGCGTAATGCAGTTCATCAGTTTTTTATCTCCAAGGCCAGATTACTTGTGACCCATTGACTTTTCTTTCCTAGTAAATTTCCCGGCAAATTGAGTAATCCTTGTACATTAAGCAACCCAGGCTTTGAAGTCGTCCAACAAATCTAGAAAAGTTGACTTTTCCATGAGAAATTGAGAGGGAATTGCTCAAGGCTTGAAGCGTTTAACCAATACTTTTCCTCCCATGTGACAGTGTTACTTCTAAGACCAGAAGGCTGACCAGGACTCTTAAGACCAAAGTGCTTTAATTCATCAAAACCTCTCGAGCTTTAAACATGGCTTCCTCGAGCTGCTCTGGCAAAGCAAGGCTCATCTACAGCTGCAAAACATGCAGGTCACATATATATCAGGTATGACAGTGTCCGATTGAAAAGATGTTTTAATCTCCGATTATCTTTGATGTAAACCAAGGACAAAACATGCATGTGTCATCAAAGGTTATTTTCCAAAGAACCAAAGCTATGTATCAATCATCGAACTCCAAGTCAGTAATCATGCTTGATGGTGCCAAAACCTGTTGGAAATTCAGCCTGCTCAAATAGCAATTGCTTTTTGCCAAGCGTACAAGTTAATTAAAGAAAACAGCAATTGCATCAGTACATCAAACAATATAGACAGAGCAGTTGCAGGAGATACTGAATCTGAATTAGACATAAATCAACAGAAGAAGTTGGTGGATTCAACATGTGGATCAAATTTATGGATAGGCAAGTTCATTTGGATGATGAAGCTCCGGCTGAAGACAAATTGATTCAAGAGGCGGTATTAAGGTAACTCCTCGTTGCTTTACTTCCACAGAAGTACCTGGCCACCCAGAGCCTTTGAAGGTACTGTCACACTTGAGAAATTTTTGTTCAATGGTCCATCTCACAGCTGATGATAGAGGCAATGGATGACTCCCACGGGAATAGGACAAGGAGGAGAGTGAAGCTCATAGAAATGAAGAGAGCGGCAATTGATCAGGTCTTTTGCTATTTAATCAGATTCAAACTGTCATGCAGAACAGAGACATCACTTATCAGAATATTAATGCCAATGGTCAATTTATGTTTAGACAGGGAGTGGCCTCCTTCTGCAATGCTTTAAAATCTCTAGGAGAGCTTTGGAAGATGAATCATGAATGGATGGAGTACATCAGGTCTGATGAAGTTGGCGTCATGGAGAGCATCAATTTGGAAAAACTAGGTATGCTGCAAGTCCCAATGAAATTCACTTTGCATTGGCAAGACATTCTTGCCATGGTTTTTCAATTATCTATTCCAGTTGATGATTCAGTTTGTTTGAGAATTCAGTCCCTAAATTGTTTTCACTTTTCCCTTTTTTTCTCCTGCAGTTGATAAAGTGGTGGAAACTCTTCATGACCTCATAAAAATAGCAGCAGAAAATTGGGAGCTGATGTATCAAGATGACCATGAGAAAGACCATAGCCAACAAAGCACCACATCTTATGATGTCCTTGGGGAGTCTCAGGCAAACCAAAACTCCTGCTTTAATCCCATTCCAACTACTTCCATTTCAGAACTGAAGAAGACCAGAAAGCCTGATGTCTCATTCGTCCCTTGTCTTGTTAGGAGTCTCAGAGGTGATGCTGTGAAAAAACCAGAGCCCTTTCAGGGAAGGTTAGCAGAAGTAAGTAAATCTGGTGCAAGACCAGTAGCTTTGGCACAAAATTCTTCCTTCAGTGCAAAAGCACCACCAACACCCCCACCCCCACCTCCACCTCCACCTCCATCTTCTCCCAATTTAAAACTAAATCTTGCAGCTCAGCCAGCTCGACAGCCAGCACCATCCAAGATCTCAGGAACAGTGTTGCCAAAGAAACCACTACCACCTCCTCTTCCTCCTCCTTCTCAGGCGGCACCACCTCCACAGCCACCAAAATCCAAGATCTCCGGAACTGTGTTGGCAAAGAAACCACCACCTCCACCTCCACCTCCACCTCCACCTCCACCTCCTCATCGGCCAATGACTCCCCTAGAACCGGCACCATTCAAGATCTCTGGAGCTGAGTTGACAAAAAAATCACCGCCGCTGCCACCTCCTCTTCCGGCTGCAAAAGAAGCCCCACCTTCTCCACCTAACCCTGAACCTCCTGTACCAGAAAATGTAGCAACTCAAGGAGCAGTGGATTCAGAACCAGCAGCTCACATGATTGCAGTTGTGACGATAAAAGCACCACCCCCTGCTGCACCGTCTTTACCACCACCTAAATCACCACCAATTGAATTGGCTGCAGGAGAACTGCCCCCATTGCCAACAGTACCAAAGATACCAAGAACTGCACAAATAGCAGCATCGCCACCACTTCCACCTGCGCCACCTCCCCTTCCTGCACCCTCCAAAGGATCAATTCCATCACCATCGCCTCAACCACCGGTCATTAAAGGAGCTCCTCCACCACCTCCTCCTTCACTAAGTGCATCTAAATCCTTGTACCCCAAAAAAGCAATGACAAAATTGAGGAGATCAACACAAATTGCAAGCCTTTATCGGTTCTTGAAAGGAAAAATAGAAGGGTCGAACTTAGAGATTAAACATAACAGTGGAAAAAATCGTCAAGTTGGGGGCTCTGCCAGTGGAAAACAAGGAAAGGCTGAATATATAGAAGAGATGAAAAAGAGGTAGGCTTCCAGTACCTCAACAAACAGTGATCTATCTAAATGATAGAAGGTAAACATATAAAGTAAATGGAATTCTCTACTTAACCATTTTACGGTTCTTGTCTCCCAGATCAGCATACTACCAAAAAATAGAGAAAGACATGCAAACGCATGGAAAAACAATCATGGATTTGAAAGCTAAAATAAATTCTTTTCAAACCAAGGATATGATTGAGCTCATCAAGTTCCGCAACTTCATTGAATCTCATCTTGAAAATTTAACAGATGAAACACAGGTAAACATAGGCTTACACAGTTTTTAGCCCCTATCACGCATTTATCCAGTCCATTATATCAGGATCATAATATAATTTTCTAACATGCAGGTTTTAGCAAGGTTTGAAGAATTCCCCACAAAGAAGCTGGAAGCTTTAAGAGCAGCAGCAGCTCTGCGCTTAAAGTTAGAGGCAATTGTAGTTGACTTGCAGAACTGGAAGATTGCACCTCCTCTTGGCAAGCTCTTCGACCAGATTGAGAACTACTTCAACAAGGTAATTTCAAATTGTTTCTGTAGTTTCTTGGTGAACAAAACCTTTTTATCAGTTATATTCTAGATACTCTATATTTTAAAGTAACGTAAAGTAACTAAACTACAGATGAAACGAGAAATTGACACGCTCGAACGAATAAAGGACGAAGAGTCCAAGATCTTTCGGAGAAATAATATCGAATTCGACTTCAGTATCCTTGTAAAAATCAAGGAATTGATGGTTGACATATCTTCAAGATGCATGGAATTAGCACTTAAGGTACTCAAAACAATTTGACCAGTGAGCTGTCTTTGCAATTTACATATTACTCGGGGAAGAGAACATGAGCCCTCAACTGCTCCTTTCTTTTTTGGATCTGACACAGGAAAGCAGAGAAGCAAAAGGAATTGAGAACAAACTGACATTAACAAAATCACAAACACAAAGAACTGATCACACAAAAATGCTTTGGAGGGCTTTTCAGTTCGCATTCCGAGTGTACTCATTTGCCGGTGGCCACGACGACCATGCTGAAAAACTAAGCAAAGAATTAGCTCACGAGATTGAGACCAGTTCATAGCACCATCAATCATTCGTGCAGAGTGGAATATTGGTCTCAAGCAACATACCAGATGGAAGCATCTCCAGCTAGTTCTGCCTATACGGCATATTGCGGGAGAAGTAATTCCATGGACTCTTGTAAATACAATTCATTTTGCAGTTAGCACATCACATGTAATTGCAGTCACAGAATATCATAACATGATACTTTATATCTTCAAGTTATCTCGTATGCTTCTCAAGATGAACCATAGCTCTATATCATCAAATCAAAATCAAACGTGAGCGAAGATAACAGGTGAAAATAATCTTTCTTCATTCTCTGGTATAGTAGCCAAACAAGCAATAAAAGTTCATCATTATCGCTATCACCTTGCAGCCTTTGATCCAGCTAACAGAATGATCCACCGAATAGCACAGTATCACGTCAGCTCACAGATCCGAAAATAGAGAGCTTCTCTTTTACCTCATTTAGCTCGTCTCTTAATTCCTCTATGCGAATCTGGCAATCCACGACGAATCCGTTAGTAGCTTCCTTAAAAGCCTTCATTTCACCGGTCTGCACTCGGTAGAATCCGTCCTTCTCCTTCTCCACCTCCTCGAGCTCCTCCACCTCGTACTTCAACGCCCTAAAAATCAAGCATAACCGACCTCATATGAAGAGAAAGCCATAGCACGCGGCTAATCTTATCGTACGGGCAGTGCTTCACCTAAATTGCTGCACGTTGTTGTCGTACTCGGCATCGAGCGCGGCAATCTTAGATTCGAGAGCCGAGATCTTCAAGCTCTGCGAAGCCAGGCTCCGCTCGAGCCTCAGGCACCTCTCTTCCATCGACCTGATGCCCGCGCGCTTCGACTCCAGGACCAGCGATTTGGCGGCTTGCAGCTCTCTCTCCGCCTGCAAAATTTCCAGCACCTCTCATCCGCTACCGATCCAAACCGATCGCCTCGCGAAAAAAAGGTTCGAGAGATCGCGTCGCGATGGAGTAGACCTGGAGGAGAGAGAGGCGCTGGTTCCTGGTTCGGTCCAGCTGTTCCAGCCGCTCGCCGAACGCCGCGGAGAGCGACATTTCCGTACGGACCGGAAGCTAATCTCAGGCGGCGGCGGCGACGCCGCGATGCGCTGGCCGGCAAAAGGCTCGTCGAGGCGGCGATTCCGGCGAACCGGCACGGCTGATTCGCGCGTTTCTCGCCGGATCCCGTGCTCGGAATCGGAGCAGGACGGAGCAGATTTCTAGGGTTTTCGGCTTCGTGCTGGAGAGGATCGAGGCGCGACGGTTTCTTTACCGTTTGAGCGCCGGAATCCTACGAAGCTGGAGATGAAGCTCTGGAGAGAGAGAGAGAGAGAGAGAGAGAGTGTGGCGGGAAAAAATTTCAGATTTACCCCTGAACTTTTGCATTCTATGAAGAAATTTTTTTTTTACATATTTCTGAAAAAAAAAAAAAAAAAAAAAAAACTCTTCCCGAAAAAGTAACCCCAAACTGCCCGTGCAACACATTTATTACTCTCCCTCCGTCGAGATTCCGTCATATGATAAGACATCGTTTTTGTTTCGTTTAAGCTACGTGAGTGACACGTCAACACTATTTGCCTTCCATTGTCTATGTAGGCAATTTTTTTTTACGGTGCTCGTCAAAAGAAAGGGAAAATGTGTTGGGTATAAATTCGAGACTTTAGTGTCACCCATAAAAAAAAAAGTCGTTAGATTGTTGACATGTAAAATGAACTTCCTCTTAGACCCATCAATCATTCAAAATAAGAAATATTTCAAATAAAAACTTAAAGTGCTATCACTTTTCAATTAAGGGCCTAAAATAAATCTTATTCCAAATAAAAGCCTAAAGTGTCTTCATTTTCTCAAATAAGGACTTAAAATAGAATTTGCTTCAAATAAAATGGTAGAGTAGTTATATTTGTTTCAAATAAGAGATTAACTTTCCAATTGATCAAGGGTATTTTCATCTTTTATCCTTTTTTTAATTTTATTTTTTTATCTTCTTCTTCGTCAATGGCCAAGAAGAGGATAGACAAGGGTCGCCCTCGCCTAATCTTGCAAGGGTCACCTTTACTAGTCACAAGTGAGGGTCATCTCGCCTGGGGGAGGCAACCCTCGCCTTGAGTGAGGCCGCCCTTGCAAAATCTGGGCAAAGGTTGCCTTGTTAATGATCAATGAGGGTCGCCTCACTATTGCCTTTGCAAGGCAACCCTCACCCTAGTGAGGCCACCCTCACTGGCTTTAGGTGAGTCCAACCCTAGCCAAATTTGGGCAAGGGACACGGCCCTCCCTAGCAACCGACAAGGTTGCTGGGCCCTTGCCGATACTCATCAAGAGAGAGAATAAAATAAAAAGAAAATAAAAATAGTCTTTTGATGAAAATATCCTTTGATCGGCTAGAATATTTAGCCCGCTGGTGATCGACAAGCTCAAATCTTTATTTGAAATTAACATAACTACTTTAGCCCTTATTTGAAATTAATATGATTATTTCAGGTCTTTATTTGATATGAGATTTACTTCAAGTTCTTATTTGGAATTTTTCCCCTAAAACATAACATGTATCACACTTTTGGCGAGCCTATCGATAAATCGATGTGAAATCGACGTTCTCCGACCAAAGCGCTTGCATAGTCAAGCGACGTTCCACGTCGATACTTTGCAGAAGAGTCGGTCAAGCTCGTTTTAGAATGTATCAACTGCAATATACGAGCAATATATTTAAAAGTTCAGGGGCCCATTATAAATTTAATTAAAATTCGTTAGTCCTTCAGAATTTGGTTCTTGCAAATTCACTGTTTCACGAGCCTCGCCAACTTTTAGCGAAATTAAATTTCGCGACATACCCTCATTCATACGACATTCTTCAATTTTTCAGCACTAGGGCACAATTCCACCGCATTCCCAAAGTCAAATACGAATTAGCACGTGAACCTTTTTAGCTGTGAACCTATTAAATTCAGCCCTTTCGTCTATACGATTGGTCTTAATTCAAAGCGGGTTATATGTGGCAAGTTTGATTTGGACATATGACCTTCGGGTCCTAAACAAAATATACCCCGGCCGCCTCCTCCCTTCCCCCTCGACCCCACAACCATCTGCACCAACCCTAGAAGTAAGCATGCGAATCTTTTTATTTTCACATCAATCACAAGTCCACTTAATTTGTGTTTGTTTGTTCGAGGGAAAGTGTTTTCTCATGGTTAATTTTCCAAACTTTCACTCATTTGATTCGCCAAAAATGATTAGTCAATTGAAAACATTGTTCCATCAAGGAAAATATGCATGCATAAAATTAGAAAATTGAATTCCTAATTTTAAAAAAGTGAAATTACTTTCCAAAAGTGCTCCTTTTGAATTTTTTGAATTTTTTTCTTTTTTCCTTTTTTAAAAAAATCATTTTTAAAATTTTTAATTATTATTTTTATGTTCTACTTCTCTTTCTTTTTTTCTTTTCATTCTTCCTCTAATGAACACCAAGCCTCGCGAGACCAGCCACAATCACAAGCTAGCAAGGGCCAACCTCCAATGAGCTTGACTTCGCCAGATCCCAACGAGCTCTAGGCGAGCCTCATCGCAATGCACTCAAACTCACCTGAGGTTGAGCTCACTAGGATCTAGCAAACTCGAGCTCAACTTGACCCAAGCCCGACGAGACTTGACCTCGCCGGAGGCCAATTAGGTTAGCCCTCGTTGGGCCTCAATGACAGTGCCAGTGGCCTATAGCAACCATTGCCGAGGTCCAATGATAGCCAATGGAGAAAGAAGGAAAAAATAAATAAATAAATAAATTTTAAAAGAAATTTATTCGAAATAAAGTCATGAGATTAAAATCATTTTCTAAATGAAATTCAAATATTAGATAAATTTTCGATCGCATATACCAAAGATATAAATATAAATAACTATTTTTAAAAAAAAATCTTAAAAAATATTTTCTTTTATCATGATATTTTTCGTCAAACTAACACGCAATAAATATCGGTCTAAAAAGCATCCCCCGTTTCGAATTGCAAAGACGCTTATCCTCTTCCGAGCCCCGCCAAACATCGACCTTGTCCTTAAATAATTGTCGGGAGAACAAAAACCTCGCGTGCGTGCACGTGGGGCCCCCACGCGACGGTCCAAGCGCCAGTAGTCCGAACGCGATGTGGGAGCATTTATGCCACGGTTCGCATGTAGAGAAATTTACCCCATGTGGTGCTTCATCAATTGTCCCCAATATAAGACAGGCACGTTTCTGGAAGGGAGTTAATCAAAGGTTCCTGCACAATACCCCATCTTGCAGAACTTGCTTATCCTTTTTTTCTTTTTTCCTGCTTTTTTTTTCGTTTTTTTCTTTTTTCGGGTCGGGTTGTTCGAAAACCGGTTGATCGGAGCCGGCGTGCCCGTTTGAGCCTGCGAGAATTGAAGGTGGGAAAGCTCAATCGCAATGTTCGTGAGAAGAGACTCCCGCCACTGAGGACATGGTTGTGGTCTTCAATTTGGAGTGTCTTTGATCCCGCTTCTTTAGTTAATAGTCGCCCAAGGCAAAAAGTTTTCTTGAGTCGGACTTTTTTATTCTAAGGAACATGTTTGAAGTTACAAGAAATTTCAATCAAAAGTGTTATGTAAATTCAAAGATTTGATTGGATAAATTAAAAGTTTAAGATGACGTGATTGAGGAAAAAATGCGTACATAAAAAGCAGAGTTGAGAATTTTTCCCATTTTAAAATTGGGCATTTGCCAGAGGAGGATTGGTGCATGTCTTTGCTTGGCTCTTTTCAAATGACGTGGAATCTGTTGTAAGGACCAGCTAAAATATATAAACAAATAAAAGACAATAAAAATGTAGAGTTTTTCTATGTATCAAAAATAAACTAAACCAGGTCAGAATCAAATGTAAGCTTGCTTAGCCTTGTCCCCAAAAGATTTTTTTTTCTTTTTTTAAATACATGAGAGGGAGCGCAAGTCAATGCCACCGATGGAGATGCGATTGATTTTCGTTCAATCTCACAAGATTTGATCTCTATGACGACACATTCAATTTATTAATCGAATTGCTTATTATCGAATCAGTCGATAACCGGTTAAATAATGCATGAATTTGAACACGATCGAGATTTATTTAGTATTAATTCGTCAATTTTAGCCATAACTTGAAAAGGGGGAAGGGGAGGATCCATCCAAAACCACGAGGGAAGTGGGGTAGGTGCTCCTATTGATTGAAAGATGAGACGTCACTTTCACCACTTGAACTTGAAATTGACATGATATTGAAGCAGAAGAAAAAAATTACATAAATCAATACTTTCCCCTTATCACAGGCTAACCCCAAAAGTCAGTTTCAATCCCACCCCTCAGCATTTATTAAAATTCCTCATCTGCCCCAAAAAAGGTTCCATCATCATTCCCCAAAATCAATGAATCACCAAATTTGCCATTCAAATGGGTGCAATCTCTTCCCTGTGCCCTTTTGCAATTTTGCAGCTTGCGCTGCTAGGGCAGGACAAGAGAAGAGATCAGAAGAAACAAAACCCATCAACAGAACCAAGATTCTGATTCAATTATTGACTAAAAAGAACAGATTGAAACACTATCCTTGCACTGGAATGGACTGAGTTTGTCCCATGTCCACAAGCAAGCCCTACGTTGTATACTTTAAAATCTATGCTGGAATTGGCAAATTGCAGCAGTCCTTGTCCTTGTGTATCTACAGATTGGACATTGATCTGTTGCAGAAGATGCAGCAATCTGCCATTATGTGATCGATTATGCTCCCCCTCTCCACCCTCAGCTTCCTGCTCTGCTTGTTCCAGAGGTGGACCGCGTAGCTCCGGCCCCGGATGTGGCGCAGCTTGTCGTGCAGCCACTTGGAGTGCAGGTGGCCCCGGGGCCCCCGGAAGAGGCTCCGGACCCGGCTCCAGTCGACCGGGTAGAACGCCGACGGGGGCAGCACCGCAAAGTCGCCGTACCCGGGCCGCTGCGCCACCCTCGCGACGACACGCGACACCAGGTAGGGACCGTTGTGGCCCCACTTGTTGCCGTCGAACGTGAGGGCGAATTCCTGGATGAACTTGAACAGCAGCGGGTGGCCCTTGTCGAAGGCCAGCACGGCATTGTTCAGCCGGCTCCAGTTCCCGGTCCCGACATCGAGCGTCTGCGCCCCGATCACGTTCCGTAGCCGGGACATGCTCTTCAGGACCACGACGTCGGTGTCGATGTACACGCCGCCGAACTTGTACAGCAGGACCAGCCTGAGCAAATTCGATAGGTTCTGGCCGAGGGCGACCTCGCCAGGATCCAATCTCCCTCTCTTCAGCCTCTGGAACCATAATTGAGCATGGGTGTTCCTGAACAAGTATCCGAAATTCGGCGAAATCGCGATCGCCTTGAGGCCCTTGTCGAGGAACGGCCGCAGGATGTCGCGGCCCTCGTCCGAATCCAGCGAGCTCGACACGATCACCAGGCAGCCGGCCGGGTGCGAATTGAACAGGCTCTCGACGGCGAACGCCTCCCTATCGCCGAACGACTCGAGCGAGCTGATCCAGGTCATGAAGAACCGCGCCTCGCAGGAGGACGCCGCGAAGAAGCCGTTCACCCTCGCCGCGAACCCCGTCGACTGAGCCCCGAGCCGCAGCGCTCGAGCGGCGCGCTTGGCGGGCCTGCGGCGACCCTTCTCCGGCCTCGGCGGCGGCGGCGGGGAGCCGGCGACGGGTCGGGTCAAAATCTCGTCTTTCTGCAGAAGAGCCAACTGGGTCTTCGAAACCGGCGGCGGGTTCTCTTCCCGGACGGCGTACATGACATTGCCGCCGGAAGAAATCTTGGCGCCCGCAGCCGAAGGCGAAGGAGGAGGTCTTCGAAGCGGGTCGGCGGGGACTCGGACGGAGAATATGGAGGCGGCGTTGTAGGCCAGGAGGAGCAGAAGGAGGAGGGCGAAGAAGGAAGCCGACCAGAGGCGGCGGAGGAAACCGAGGGCGGATCTCTGGACGCCCCGCGCCGCGCGAATTGCGCTCCCCGCGAGGCCCCACATGGTCGGTCGGTGGCGCTGCTGCTACGGGCGTGACAATGACGGAGCTCTAGGTGGCGGCGGCGGCGGCGGCGGAGGAGGAGGTGGTGGCATTGCCAATGCTGGCGCGCAGAGAGAGAGGGAACGGAAGGTGATGGCGGAGGCGGCAAAGGGAAATTGAAAGTGTGGGAAAGGTGGGTGTTTGAGTGGCTCTTTGGTCTTCGGGAAGGGAAGCATAAAAGGACGTGCTTTGCTCTGGTCTGCTGTAGAGAGAGAAAGTGAGAGAGAGAGAGAGAGAGAGGATGATGGTGATGGTGATGGTGATGGTGATGGAGTCGTGCCATGTGAGCTTTTGGGTGTGTGTAGTTGGCTCATGATACTTTAATGGGGGGGGAGGGAGGGAGGGATTGAAATTGTCATTGAGTACCAATTTCTAGATTTTGGGTTTGTTTATTTGTTGATGTAATTTGATGATGAAGTATAGAGAATGGCCAGATTAGAAAAAAGGAAGAGAGAAAAGTACAAGAAAATTTGATGTGAAGTATAGGCATTGACCAAATTAAGGGAAAAAAGAAAGGAGGGAAGGTACAAGATGATGGGCATAACGTGGGAGATGACGAGAGCTATCTACTGCAACTGCAAGCAGCTTTATTAAAAGCGAAGGAGATTTGAAAAAGGGCAGATGGCATGCAGATGTGACAAATTTTTCTTTTCGAGGGATTTGTAAAGTCAATCAATCATTTTCCTGTCTTTCTTTTTTGTTCTTGCTATGAATAAAGAAACTGCTTGCGAGAGTCGAATGATGAAAAAAGAGGAGTTTCGAAGAATAAAAATGGAAGTTTGACGTTGAGGATTTGCTAGAGAGGGTTTTGGCCAAGAGGACAATGGAATTCTTGAGAGAGGGAGAATCAAATTATAAATGAATTTACTTAGATAAATGCGGTAAATAAATCGCCACATTTTATAGATAATTATGATTTACAAATTACATCGAGAAAGAAGAAAGAAAAATGAAAGATGATCGGTCAAGAGATGTTTTCTTTGTATTTCCTCATAAGAAGTTGCCTCATTCCCTCATGTTTGGTCTTCTCAACAATTAGCTTTTCAATCTTGCAAAATGGAGATTTTATCTGTGACATAAGTCTTCGGTCTCCTTTTCATTTTGAATTCAGATCAGAATGTTTTTGTGCGACGAAGCTGAATAGGCTGTCCAGAAGCGGCTCATACAACCAAAGTTGATCTCAACATCTCATATACAAGCACCTCGACTGATATCCAAAAAAGAAAGTTTGGTTGAAATCGTGATTATTAACATCTCGATTTTTCTTAATTTTTATGAGTTTCTAATTTATTAATTGAGACTAACTATTGAGCATGCTTAATGACTAAGTCACAAGTAAACTCTCCAATCTCATTGGTATGAGTTTGATTGGATATAGAAAGGAAAAATCATATCCGTGAAGGTTTTATTTTATTTTTTTTTTTTGGTCGGTATATCCGTGAAGGTTGGGTTGGTGTGAAGTGCATTCTTTATCTATGGTCTTCCCTAATGAGTCATGAAGGTTTCTAGGTCTACCCTATGCTACACATATACATGCATATATATGGGGGGTCCCCTATCTTCTTATCATCTTCTTCTTTTTCAATTCTTTTATTTTATTGATGAGAATATATTTTGGTCGATGAGTGACCACCGGGAGGAGAAAGTTAGATGTGCAGCAGCTATGCTTAAATAGTTATTATTAGGAACATGCTAGTTCATGCATACAAATTGCACATGAAGACAATTTTTGTTTAAGAAAGAAATTGAGGAAACAGACGTGTTCGCACGTTAGGGGATACCAATTGTGGGGTGAGGGGAAGTTGGACAGATCCTTCCTGTTCTGAGGGAAAAAGAAAGATGAAATTGATGACACTATAAGGGTTGAATCTACTCTTAGAATAAGATCTTTGAATTATAGGGTGTGTGCATTTTCTTCTTTTAAATTCTAGCAACCTCCATCAACATGACGTAGTTACTCAGGCCTTTCTGTAAATTGGGTATAAACGGAATATTTTGATTAGACCGAATCAAGTTGTGTCACCTGATGCTCCAATCGCCAAAGGTCAATAGCGACGGCCAATTGAAAAAGGGATGAATGGGATAATTTACTTGGCCCGAGCAATTAGTTGTCAAAGGGGAAATATAACTATCTACATCAACATTAGTTTGGTCAAAGATACAAATTTTTCCAATGTTTGGTGAAATGGATCAAGGAGTATAAGAACATCCATTATTTCTACCTCATAGTGCGTAGGCTATGTTTGAAAAGGAGGAGAAGAAAATGCACTGTTCTTCAATTGGATGTAGATGGAACCAAAGCGGATTGGCACTGCACAACAGCCTCCTAGAAATTCTAACAAAGCATACGTGATTGAAAAGATAGTTTATTGTCTTAATTAATTGCTTCAATCTAGAGAAATTCCAATTCCTTTTTGTCTCCACCCTCATTTGCTTTCTTTCCCACTATTCTCCTTAATGAATGTTTCAGATAGCCTTGGAAAGGTCCTCAAGAAAGTAATACCCTTTAATATTGCATACATTATATGATTTTATTGTGACAAGTGCACCAAAAATTTAAAAATGTATCGCAAAAATATAATCAAATCCTAAAATTCTTAAATAACGTAATCAAATTCTAAAATTTATTAAATTGATGCGATCAAATCCATTTATTTACTCCATCTGATTTAGCTAACGAAAATTGCTGACTTGAGATCTTTCCTTATTTTCAATGAGAGAGGGGCTGAGATGGTGTCCATAACTCCAACATCTTCTTCCTTGTTCTGGCGTTGTACAAATCCATTGTAACTCCAACATCTTCTTCCCTGGTCTGGCGTTGTGCAAATCCGTTCACCGTCGCCTTGGCTCCACGAGGTCGACCTCCACCAAATGATGTTCGAAGACTCGAGAGGCCATGGCCAAGCTGGACGAAATAGCCACAGCCACGAGCTTAAAGATGCCTGGAAGCTGGAGCAGCCATGGCCGAACTCAATTAAACTCGAGCGGTCACAACTGCAGGCTTGAAGAAGTTTAGAAGCTGGAGCGACCATGGCTGAGCTCAACTAAACTTTAGCATCAATGGCTGCAAGCTTGCAGAGCTCAAGAACTTCAAGAAAGCTCGAGTTGCCATGACCGCAGGATTGAGGAAACTTGAAAGTCGGAGAGGTCAATGGCCAGCCAATTCATGAAACTTGAAAGCTGAGCGGCAATGGCCAACCACTTCATGAGATGACCTTCTGTGTCAAATAGATGTCTTGACGCCTTCATTTTCTCGGCTAGTGGACACTGCCTGCCCTTCTCTATTTTGAGGGTTCCCTCCAGGCTTTGATGATACTCAAGCAGCCATGGCAGGGGATCAACAAAACTCGATCGGCTATGGTTGTGAGCATGAACACGACTATGTTTCCACCTCGAGAACCTCAAATCTATGATAGGCCGAGTCTGGTGTGAGGCCGGCCGGACCTGTGGTGACTAGTGGTGACTCGTGGTGGTGAGGCCGATCAATGGTAGTGGTGGCACCATTGCATAAGCAGAGGTGGCAGGACGGCCAAGCCTCCTGTCAAATGCAATCTTCTTTATTTGCCATCAGTCCTAACGAAAATGCTAGGCAGTCTTGACCTATCAACCAGCCTCTCCAACCTCAAGTTTTACATTCTCAAGCTAACATAAACTGGCAGTTTCTTGATGGTATTTACAGTAGTGTACAGGCATTCAAAAAAATGAGGACGCTAGAACACTATAAAATCTGAAAGTTGACACATATTGACCTGCCTAGCTCAATTCCTAAACAACAAATCCTCCTCGATAAGAAGTTTTAGCTAATCAACCGCAAAAGTTCATTCAATAAGCATATCTCCACACATTTTAACACATTATCTAGCACGGATCTCTACTTCGTACAAAGATAAGTCAGAGATTAGGCATTAAACTTTAGCCGTGACTTACAGGACCTTCTGATCTTAAATCTAAATGAGATGCAAAACAATCAATCAACTATTCATGCTGATCAAAACCTTATTTTCAAAACAACTGAGTCATGGCAACAATTGAAGGGTAATGAGTGACGAATGACGCACACAATCGCTCGAGAAGCACATCACATTTATCTCCTGCTCACACAGTGTCCAAGAAAAAAGCACTTGGTGCCTTTGTCAGTCAGTCAAGACTCAAGGCTAACAGAAAATCCTGCTTGCATACCAAAAAGAACTGAGAATGATACCCAAACTGTGTATCAGCTCATTTAAGCTTCTGAAACAGTCCCAAGACAGAGCCTAGCCTGGGTTCGATAGATAGTACTTGATACACAACAAGCAAAAATAAGTGCACTGCATGGAAGTCACCATAAAGGCAAAATAAGTCCACAGGATGAGGCGGACCCCAAGCGAACCCACCAATAAAAATCACGAGCATGGATCACTGGCTTGACAGGATGGAGGACTAGGAATATGTCTGCCTTTATAAATGCCATCCAGTCAAATCATTACTCAGAGGAGCCCTCTCCGTCTCTTATAATCGCTAACTGTCAGGGTCAAAATATGCCGCCTCCCATCATTCTCTGGCACACGGCATCCAACTGTTGCTTCAATCCTCTGTTTTCTAGCCATGAAACCAGCTAATGCTCCTTGGGCCCCACCAAACTTCCGAAGTACATTCAATGAGATTGGAAGTTCGAAATTGTGCAACAAATTTGATTCAGTGCCCTGATCAACTGGTGCATTCGTATCAACCAGTTTCCCAGCATCAGCAGCAGCTTCAAGCGCCTCAACTGTTGCTACTACACCAGATTCTGACACAACTGGGACCGATCCATTGCTCTCGGCAACCACGGATGCAACATTACCATTGTCATTGGCACCTCCAGCCTCACTTCCTCCATTCGGCCTAGAGACGTAGTAATTCCTTGACCTGGTCCATCTTCTTGAAAAGGGATCATACCCAGCCTCTCCAGCTTTTAGGCCTGTATTCACAGGCTTCAATTCTGAGGCATTCTTGAAATTCTCAACCCTGTTCTTTCTGTTCATCTCAGCAAGCTTAATAGCCTTTGCATCGGTCTTCTGAGCTTGTCGAGTGGCCTCCAATTGCTGAAGTTTCTCTTTGATCCGTTTGACTTCCACCTCATCTTCCTTGTACTGTGCGATTTCCAATTCTCTCCTCAGCCTATCCTTCTCAGCTGCGATATTCATTGGCCTTGATGAGGCCGATTTTTTCTCCTGCAACATCTGCTTCACTGTAGCAGCTGAGTAAACAAATGTGTTAATTTTCTTGATGGCCTCCTTCTTCTCCAACACATCCTGTTTGCTAGGCATCCGTCCACCGCTCCGCTCCACCTCTCTAACCCACTGATTAAACTCCTCCTCAAGTGGTGGGGAGTCTGAAACCATCGCCATCTGCCACCTAGCTGCAGAGCTTTCATTCCCCCACACAACATTTAAGTACTTGTATGTCATCTTGTTTTCTAGCTTATATTGTCGATCTGGATCTGAGGCATCAACATTCCGAATAATGCAGAGCCGATAGATTGGTTGTCTGCTTTTTGACATTCCAATTCCGACCCTTACAAAGCAACCAACAATTAATTCCTCGAAAAAGGGCTCCATAAACCACTTTCCCAGTTTTGACCTCCGAACTGTAATTTCTTTAACATCCTCAAATTTCAGAGTCTCTGAACCCAGCAGCGCCCTGTCATCGTCACTGTCAACCAGTCCATCGCCAGTTGATGCGTCATCATCACTGTCAGACCGACTTTCACTCTCACTCCGGCTCGAACTACTCAGACTTGAAGCAGGAAAAGCTTTTCTCTTGGCTGATGATAAATCTCGGTTAGCAGAACCTCCTCTAGATCCATCTCTCAGTTTACGGTGAGCCTCCGGGTCTTGCTGCTTTAACCTTTTTGCTCTCAGTTCATTTAAAGCTTCGTCCTTGGCAGCAGCTCTGTCAGCAGATCTAGATGATGAGCGTCCGCGTGACGCGAGAGGTGGTGTCTCCTTTCGCAACTGAGAGGTCTTCCTATCCTTCCTCAAATTTTTCGCCATGCTTTTATCCGTTATCTTTTCTGCCCGTTCAGCCAAAATCATCTCTCTTTCAAGTTCAGACAATTTTGCAAGCCTTTGCGATCATCTTCATTCTTATACAAGTCACTGCCAACATCAGATTCATCACTACTGTCGCCTCTGCGATCCGAGCCCCCATAGTCATCATCACCTTCTTCTAAACTTCCTTGATCATCGTCCCTTTCATATCTTTTCTTCAAAGGAACCTGAGACCCAGATGGCTTCCTGCTTGAATAACCCCGATTATCATCAGATTCATCGTCCCTGGAGTCACTCCCATGATCAGAGTACGAGCCCTCCCGCCTCCTCCTTGATGGCGGTAATGACTGCTTATTCCTTCCTCTCCCATTGGTTCTCCCAGCAGCCTCAAGCAGCAAATTTTCCAAGTCCGCCATGATTCTCGCAGCTGTAGAAAACTTACATGATTAGAATAATGATTCAAAACTCAGTTGACTGACTAATACTTCCTCCAAGAGAAAATTCCATATCGCTTAATTACACTTTCCCTAAATGATATCCTCGAAACGTCACGTTATATGATGGGAAACAACCAGTTAAATGGTTCCACTCTTAACAAGTACAAGCACGGCATTCTCTAATCGCGGATCTCCTGAAAAGAAAAAAACCAATCCAGAATCTATATCATTAATAATACTCCTTACTCCTTAGCCACTAGAATCAGCACCCCGCCTCAGGAAAAGCAAACACAACGCGCCCGCAAGCGCTTTCTTTTCCAATTTCGTTTTCGGTAATTACAAGTCTCAACAAGTCAACACATAACCGTACAAACCGAAAAGGGGGCTTGGACCTTTCTCACTCCACCGACATCTACTCCCTCAGTACGCCAAACAACAAGAGAACCAAGAAACGTCGATCAAAGATCCCTTTAGCGAGAAATCAAGAAACGCACAACCCCCAACCACAGACGGATGACCCCAGAAATTTCCCAAAGGAGGAACCTTTATCACTGCAGACAATCGAAAACGGGGAAATTCACAAGCAAGAAGTTCGGCAGGACGCCTAGATCGTCCTCTCGCGACGTCTCCAAACCGAATCAGAACATGGGTATCGCAGGAAAACTCGTGGGCAAGCTCAAAAATCAAAGAACTCGGAAGCAAGAAACGTAATTTGAATGAAAAGATCCGAGACAACACAGAGAGAGAGAGAGAAGCGTACCAGAGAAACCCTAATTGCAAGAAACTCTCAAGGGATCTGATGATTTCTTCCTGGCTTGATGACTCTCCTGGAAAGAATGCCTTTTGATGATGAAATAGGTAATCAGCGGACAACCTTAGCCATCATTGAATAACCTTCGAATTAGGAAATATCTTTCCTTATCTAAACTCGGGACCCGGACCAAACCGACATATTAGATGATCGATTTTGGGAAGAATCAGTTTAATTTTCGGATCTACTGCCCCGAAACCAATCGAGGACATTAAGGTCGGAATTGCCAAGCCTACTCCGAAATACCAAAATATTCAGCAAGAGCTGCTCCTGTATAAAGAGCGAGGTATTGTAATGTAGCTGGGAAATTCGCCGTAATTGATTAAAAATTACCTTTTGAGCCATTAAAAATCGAACCATAACCGTGTTATCGGACCAAACAACGATATATAATCACGACCAACATATATTTTTATAGTAAAAGGCCGCGACTTTCCTAATTAATATAGAATTTAGTTTTTTACTAAAATATACATAAAATTGACTGGTTCGACTGTTAGTTTTAATTGTCTAGAAACAGAAGTCCCAAGCAATTGATTCTCCTAATATATATGAACGATTTCAAGAAAGCTATTTATTTCTTATCTCATTTTATTTTTGTCAGGAGGATTCCTTTATTTATTGTTTACTGACGGTCATATTTCTTTTACAATTGTGATGTCCCAGCTCCAAGAATGATCAACAATTATCGGAAAATTTCGAGAATGTTTCCATCATAAATGTTACAATTATAACCTTACCTAGCAGGGCGTGACTTGTGAAATCTCAGATTTTCGTGGGGAAACAAATATTAAATTATGAAGGCCTCAAAATTTGGAATTTTTTTTTTTAAAGTTAAAACTAGACATCAATTTATACACAAAATATATAATTATGTTCTTGTCATTTTGACCTTTTCACAAACATACAAGACCATCTTTAAAATAATATTTTTTAGATAATTCATTTTCCGCAAAATGAACGCAGCCTTAAAAATAAAAAAAAAAATTATCAGAAAATCTTAGTCCAAGCGACTTGCTTGTTTTTTGAAGTTCAATTAATAATTGTAAAAAAAAAATGCTGCACAGACCTGTATAAGGCTCTCAACCATTCTTCTTTTTGTTAATTTTTTTTTTTTTTTTTTTTTAGATAACAAGAGTACAAAATACTTGAGGGACCGAAACCGAAACAAAGAATAGAAAAATTTACAAATTACAGCAGTAATGCACAAAGTGAAGATTCTCCTAAGCTCACCAAGAAGGTGAAAAACCAACAAAAGATACACTGTCGAAAAGCCAAAAGTACATAACAAAGAGGCAAAAGGGTAAAAGAAGAGAAGGGATCAAAAAGGCTTTAAAAGAGAAGAACAAGAGAGGGTGAAAAAATAAAGGCCTATAAAAGACTATTAACAGAGGCTTGTAGTCAACTCAATAGACTGCTGCATCTGCCACACACTTCACCGTGTGATGCTCAAACAACTATCCTGAAAGAAAGATGCTGTACACAGGAATTTGGGTCTCTCTACCATTTGAGTTCTCAAAGAACTCTACACGACTCGATAACTTCGCTTACGGTTTTATGCGTCTCTGGCGTCATCATATCTAGCGACAAGTGAAATGCCTGGATGAGAGGAAACACAAACGAAGTAAATCTCACAGACCAATGCCACAAATTTTCAGTATCTAATAACTTCAGCGCAAAGCTTTATAGAAATCAAACTTCAGCAACGACAATCACCAGGTCCCCAGGGGGATAAATGCTATTGTTGGACAAATTCACATTGGGGAACAAACGCTAATTGTAGGATAAAGTCACACTGGGCAGTATCCAGATCACAGACAAGAACAGAGAAATGCAGTAACAATAAACCTTGACTGCAGAGATTATTAACCCAGTAGATGACCACAGAAATGAAGCAACATAACATATGGCACTGAACTAACCCTATAGTTGGCCCCCCGAAAAGAAAAGTTAACCCTCTTTCATTTAGGATAAGAAACTTATATTGCACTATTTCATGGGCAAAAGCAAGAGACGAGATGGAATGAGGCTGAAGAGAACTTGTTAAGAATGCAGATTTGAAATCCCATAAGAGATACATACCACAAATCTCTCCAACACGGGGACCAGAACCGCCAGATTATGATTCGGGAGACATGCAGCAATTTTGTCACGGATGCTTTTGCTGAATATGGCAGTGAAATCATTACATTCTAAAATAGAAGATGCTGTCAAGGAAAATCATACAAATGAAAAGGTAGAGGTGGAAAACCTTTCTGTGGAGAGGAATGCCAGAAGCAAGGCAGAATAAGCTTCAACAATCATCTTCTCAGCTTCTTTCTCTCCTTGTAACAAAGTGGCCTCATCCTGCAAAGTGTTCAAAAATGAAGATTTTGTGAGATATCATAGTGCATTGAAGGGAACAGATAACTTGAGCATCAAATCAATTTGGTGATTCCTCAAGAACCAATAACTTGGCATGGTTATATTAACAGGCAAGTCCTAGCAAGGCAAATAATAAAGAAAATATATAGAACTCCAAGCAACAAAAAAAGGGTTTTCCATATTATAACAGCAGAATATTCATGTGCCATCACTTATAATTGCTAAAAGCAGGCACATACCAATTCCATAACCTGTTCTTCACCAGCTGCTTCACTTCCACCTCTGTTAGCCAAAAAGATGGAGCACAATAACGGAATTACATCCCTCCTGCTCCCACTTTCAAGACCTTCTAAGTTGGGTAGAGTAACACTGGTTGTTGCAAGCCGCGATCTGCATTAGAAGCTTAGTAAGTATTAGGACTAGCAATGGAATCCTTACTTATATGCTGCACCAATGAATATTGACTCTAACTATCAAAAGTTCTAGACTTCTAGCCTAAGAGCAAAGGAAGCCCATTCCATACGATTAACCAAACATAGCAAGTTATCAATTTCAATGTACAGGTTGGACTATTGAATTAAGTTAGAGACCAGACATGCGCTTCTTTCTAAACACTGTATATCAATCATTTCATATTAAGATCTACTGAAGAAATGAAAATTTATGGAAAAAGGGAAATATGTCCATGCATTTTTAACAAAACTAACTTAATTGAATTCTTCTCCAACATCGGGACTTCATGCATTGCTGTATTTGCCCAGCAGAAGTTTCAAGCATAACATTTTGTGTATGAGGAGGAGGAGGAGACAGTATGATGACCTGTTACTTCCATCTTTCTCAACCAAGTTCACAAGCAAACCCAAAATAGCAACAAGAAAGTCCAACTCTTGGTCTGTGAGTTGCTTTTCCTTTTCAAGGTCAAGATCAACGTTCTGATTCTTCTCCTTACTGTCACTGAAGAGAGACGACGAGGAGCTAAACATTGGGAAGTGGCCAGCAATTATTGACACCATGGTCTCTAATCCTCCACAAGCAGCAATTTGCTTACATCCTAGAGGATTATCATTTGTTAAATTCATCAATACCTGCCAAGGGAGCAACTCGTAAATGCTTCATCTTATGTACAAATCAAATCTGGACACTGTACCAAACATATACACATGGGAAGTGAGGGAAGAGGCCCTCTAATGATTCAAAAAAATCATTAAAAAGGAACTCCTGCATAGCTTCCCTTCTATAATTAGTATTTGACTGAAAATTTACTCCTACAGTATATCATCACCATCAATCAAATCAGGAAGGAAAATACTTAAGATCACATGCAACTTGAGATATTTTTGACAGGGTGAACTTGATTGAATTTTCTTGCTAAAGCTGACCAACATTTAATAACTGAGCTTATTGGAACATTGTAATACCTTAACAGCAGTAAGAAGGCAGTCCGTTAGACAGCTGTGATTTTCTTCATCAATGGCTCCTGAAGTAGATGCTTCCTGAGAACAATTGTTATCACAGCTACTTGATTCTTGAAGAGGACGTTCCCCCTTATCTAAATCTTCTAGCCTTTTCAGCTGCAGTTGACAGACATCCTCAGTTTCTCTGATCGGTAATCTACTGTTTTTACTTCGAGAATGTTTCTTCCCTGAGAGTAATTCCCACTTAGAGGGCGCAAACTCATCTTCATCAAATGCGAAAGGATCCTGGCTATGTTCCAAAGATTCAAACATGGCGTCATCACTAACAATGTCTCTTTTGCCATTGCTGAAGTTGCACTTTAAACCATTACTAGTCGAATTAGTCCCACTGCTTGAACTCTTCAACAGCCCACCACGTGAACTTGAGGCAGAAGAACTGAAATTTATCTTCAACAAAGAGCTACCATTTGACGATGTTGTCACCTCGGAACTGGATGATGAATATCTTGGAGGAACAGATGCACCAGAAATTTTCTGCGAGCAAATTTCCTCCACACTGCAACGCTCACTAGTGGATCTGACTGACAAAATCCCATTGCTTTCCTCTGAAGATATGAAAAAGTCAATTGTAACATATATTTAAGCTAATCCAAAATAATAACTTAGTAAGCAGCTATAACAACCCCAGCCCCAGAAAATATCAATCATAAGTAAAAGGGTGGACCCACCAAAAATTATTTCTCTCCCTTTCCTTCTCTTGGAAGATAAACAAGCATATGTCCTTCCAAAATTCTAAACCAACTCATAATAAAGGTGAGAAATAGAAAAGGAACAAAAGCTATTTTTGTCTATTAATTAACTTCAATTCCCTCCACATCATTGCCCCTCCATGCATATCCAAACAACATAGGAAAATTACAATTTCCTTTCAATTTTTTTTACATTTCTCTTCTAACTTGATTTGTTAACACCAAAAAAAAAAAAAAAAAAAAAAAAACAAAAGAAAATGGTAGTAAAAGAAAACACTCCTTCTACAACAACTTCTAACCACCCATCCAGTTATCAAGACCTTTTCATCATAGAGAGATAAGCCATCCACTACCAGAAGACAATAATATGACCAGGATGAATAAATCGCTAGGTTAGCACCAATTGAATTCCCACATTATTCAATCACAAAATTGATATTCTTTCTTTTTATGTCAAATCATGACTGTATGTTGCTGACATGCCAAAAACAAGGATTTAGCCACAAAGGATCCCTAAGTTGACTATCAATAGAGAGATCCTGCAGCTAAGATCTGCACTACCAAAAACATAAGACTCACAATCTAAAGCTCTTCCAAGTATAAAAAGGTGGAATGCAGAAATGGAGGAAAAAGGTCTCCCTCTCCCAGCACCAAGAGCAGACCACAGGCAAGCCTTGATGTAACAGTAAGGTATACGGAAACAGCCTTTCTACAAAGCAAGGGCAAGGCAGCGTACATCTGACCCTTGCAGAACCTCAAGCACTAAAATGCCCTTTTATGCACTCACCAAGCATAGCGCTAGATTATTTTGACACTTAATGGCAAGTGATAGTAGAAGAATGCTGCACTGTGACTGTAATCCACTTAAAATCAAGATCATCACTCTAATTGGTAAACCTAACAGGTTTTATGTGAATATATATATATATATATAATGAAGTATCAAGATAATTTTACAAAAGTAAACTTATATTTTACTCAAGACTCGGTAAAAGAACACTTCTTACAGTTTTCTATTCAACAACAAAAGTGTTATCTGCATCATTCAAATTATTGAACATGCAAATTTAGCCATAAATAATATTTCATAAAGCGCTCTGGTTCTGTGCAGTTTGAATGACAAATTGCTTCGCAAACTATACAAAGTACAATTGAGTTCACTTCTATGCAAATCTGCCACACAATGGGTCACAAACTCAAATGCATGCGACTGTTCAAAATGAAAATGCTGTTATAGGGCCAGGTGGATCAACTGATCTCTGCAAAATATGTAGCATATCCACTTTAATTGAAATGAAATAAAATGAACTCATTATAAACATGTGCACTATGATCTAAGAGAATAGGAGAATAAAATTCCCCAACATGGAGTCTCCTGTGATTTATTAAAGAAAGGGCCATACTTAAAAACCACCCCCCACCCCAAACCGGGGGCCGTGGCAGGTTGGGGGGGGAGGGGAGGCGAGGCTACAATAGTGAAATTAGTTGTCAACCATTACCTTTGTCAGCAGCAACCAAAGCCAATCGAGAAGTATGAAATATGCCGTTGGAGAACTCAGATTCTTGACTGTTTGGAGCAGGAGTGCTTTTGAGAAGATAAAGACCTAAAGATAAAATGCAAAAAATCAGTTGAACAAGCAATGATTGAAAATGCCTCCAAAATAATAACAACAGGCGATCAAATTAACAGACAAAATTAAAGTATGTAACTCTATAGATGAAATATTACCTGAGAGAATCTTGATTACATTTATAATAAGTTTTGTGAAAGATACATTGGATCTTTCAGAATCTAGGTTCCCTCGCATTTCAAGCAAATGAGTCTGTTCAAAGAAAAAGCACATGGAATCATTGTGAACCAAATTAAGTGTAGTGATGAATAATAGCTATGGAGCCATAACACTTTATTGTCCTATACCTGGTTATCGTTACTAAGGAAGGTTGCATTTTCCATGATCTTCAAACATTTTAAAAGCAGCACAAGGCTACTTAGATACGTGTCATTTTTAGCATCCCAAGAAGAAGGGTGTTGCTCTCTCCAACCCTGCAAAGCAGCAACGCATTTGAAGGGCTACATGTAGCTTTGAGAACAGCAATGAATATAAACTTCTTCCGGAGATATAAACAGTCAGAACAACTGAAAAAAAAAAGGTTTGGAATTCTCCAGAACAAGCACAAGAACTTCTTTCAATGATATCTAATTGTGAGAAACATTCAATTTTACGGCATTTCAGTTATCAAGGACCTCTTCTATTTTTCGTTCATAAATATGGAGTTTACATAAGATTAAACAAGAGTCCAAACTAGTTCTTCTCCAGCACACAAGGATTTAACTCCAGCAGTAGTTTCTATTGTTTCTAAATCAGGACACAATCTCCTGGGAGGGGCAGAAAGATAAGGACAATTCCTAGTGCTTAAAGCATTGTATCCTGCATAAACTAGGCCAACCCAGCCTGAGTAGGTGAACAAATACTAGATCAAGCAAACATACAAGCTCACACCTCCATTATGGAATAGCAATGCATGGAGACCCCAAAGACAGCATCAAGTCCTCCAAACTCACGCAATTTCTCCTTAAAGTTGCCTCCTGTCTTTCTTACAATACCAGAAGTTTCTGCAAGAATTATTTTGAAAGATAAGTATGCATTCAGTGAGGACTATGCTAGAAACAAAGGAAGCAGCGAGGAAATATAACTGAAATACTCTGCTAAATTTGTAACACACAGACCAGGAGGTAATCTTCCAAAAAGTTGCAACATAATCAATGACAAGCATCCCATAAACTTTAAAGCAGATCAGAAGACTAAAAAGGGAGACTATGAGATGGAAGATCAATAATTTGCTTTTTAATGATTTAGAAGATTGATAGAAAAGATAACTCGAAATTTTAAAAAGATAAATTCTTCCAGCAGTTGCTGAAAATCGCTGGGCATAATTGAGAAATTGATTATGCAGGTTTTCACCATTATAGTAGAAATAAAAGACCATATGCATTTTACTCATGTGAGAAGATAAGCAGGCACAACAACAACAATCGAATCAGAGAACTTATCCAGATACAGTTGTTACAAAAAGGAATGGAGGTTTTGTCAAAACAACTGCTCAGGGAAACGAGAGAGAGAGAGAGAGAGAGAGAGAGAACACCATGATTTGCAACAGAAAACCAATAAAACTGTTTGAGTGGCAAACCTCCAAAGTAGACCAACCAAGTCTAACTATTGATCTAATGATGTAGCCAACTCCACCTAGTGGGATAAAGCTTAAGTTGTTGTATTTATTGTTAATTTTTTGATGATGTATGCAAGAAGTAATCTCCTGCATATTCCCTGGTTAGCTAGCCAGTGCCATCAACATGAGCTTTATCCCTCATGTAATCCAAGAAAAGGCCGTACCAGGGAAGAAAACTAAAAAGGTTTTTCAGAGAAATGGAACAAGAGTTTGATTCAGTTCATAGTACCTTCAAGAGCAATGGTAGATAAACTAGCTTTCTCCATAGTTAACAAAGCTATCCACTTGGGGCTTAACTCAGGCCTCTGAATTCCACTATCTTGCAAAAAGCTCGGCTTCAGTTCCTTGCAACTCACAAGAATTTCCTTCACTCTCGATATAATATTGGCAGCGCCACTATCCTTTTTGTTCATCCCCCCATGGAATATCTCAGAATCCTTACGTAATCCTAAAAGCTTAAAACCAAATCGGGAGGACTTTTCTTCGGTAGATGCAGAGACAGTTGGTTTCAACATCTTAACAAGGAAATTAATGCATCTTGGTGATTCCAAAAGCTGATCGTCTTGACCCTGAGATTGTAATTTAGACATAAATCAGGCCTTTGATTGACAAATGAAGACTTAAAGAAAGCACTTTATACAAAGCTGAAGATTAGATCTATATAGAGAGAAGTTCGATAAAGGATGCCATGCTGCAAGATCATCCTCAAAAGCAGATAAAATAATTTGCGACTATCCACTTGTATTGCTTTTTCAGGACCTAACACTCCTGATGATGAAATGATTAGTGTATCCCTGTTTGAGTTCTGTTGGCTTATATTTTCCTCAGGTCAATTACATGCATTGTCTTATACCTATTTTATTTTACTTTTTTTTTTTTTTTTTTTTGGGGGGGGGGGAGGGGGTTGTTTGCTGCTTGATAATTTGAGTTCCAACAGCTTTTGGAAATTGAAAAAATAGATACCGGTGTAGCCCCAGAATTACTGGTGACTTCATATGTAATATATGAATGCTGTGAATGACACAACGAAATCAGTTCAACAATGATGAAGTGGTCATTATTGGCTCATGGTTGATAATAATATCGTTAATCAATATATATATATATATCTTGACAGTCTTCATTCATGTCTTGTCCATAAATACGATACGATAACAACATACTGAACAATTTCAGTCCCAGAAATATGAAGATACTCTAATTTAGGGGCCAACAAAGAGTCATCCGTATTCATTATTCTGAGTGTAGAAACATATAAACTTCATCAATTAAAGAGCCCTGCCATAATGATACAGCAGGACCAAATAGAATATTCCTCATATATACTCTAGTCATCAAATTTATATACACATGACCAGGCAAGCAGGAAAGGGTAACCACACCTTCTACTGTTGAAACATTGTATGAGGTACAAGATTGATATGGGAACCATGAATGCCATTTTCTTTTTAGGGAAGTTTATAGGCTCAATTACTAGCGACACTTGTTCAGAAGAGTTCAATTCCATTGGTGCACATCAAGGGAAGCTGAAAAGAATTCGCTCTATTGCATGCAGATTTTGAATGACTTACATCACCGGTCAAAAGATAAAAGAGGGTTGCTGCTGCCAGATTACTGGGTGAGTCATCAAAATTGAGACCTATAAGAGCATCGATTATAGTCTTCGCAATCCTGAAAACAAGGCATATGAATGTCAGTTTGAGTAAGCCAAAAAATATTGCAATATTGACGAATGCATGAAAAGCAGAATATGTCGCCTAACTCCTCTAAAGTAAACAAAACATAATCAGGCATCAACTGTGAGCATGTCAACGATCCACCATTTTGAATAGACAACATATTTTCCACCATGGCCATGTGAACCTACTGTTTATTTCATTTATTAATTGTAAATTCAAGCTCTTTACACTTTTGATTTTACTTTTAAGCATGTAAACTTAAGGTCATTGCCTTTAAATTAATATAGGATGACTTAAGTACTTCAAAAATGTAGAGTTATCAAACATTTAAACTATATGAATTTTGCTCATTGTTTCTAAAATCAAAATCGTTTTTTTATTTGGGGCAACCTCCCAAAATGCATCCTGAATTAACTTTCATTGAGCAACGAATTAAATAATATAGGAAAAAAAGGTGTAATGGATAATAATGAGAGAAAAAAGAAGAGGACGGAAAGGAGGCTTGCATGGGGAAGAAGTCTTTTTATTCTAAAGGTGACAGGAATACATTGTTTATCTTTATAAATTGCTAACAGCAAAGAAAATTAACACAAGCAAAAGAAACAGCATGACAATGAAATGTGCCCACTCAAGGCTGCACCATATACCATCCTCTGTTTCTTAACAATGCGAGCGACTCCAAGAAGATTTTTGTTAAAAGGATTGGAGTTAGATAATTTAATTCCACTAGAACATCCAAAATAAGACATCTCTCCTTCCTCATCAGAGGTAAACAATAAGATAGCTGCAGTCAACAGTAGGATGGCATAACGCTACATTAACCAGAAAGGAACACAGTTTTTGCTGTGTACATATCGTGAGCTGAATATAGTTTAATCTGCACTTCTATTCATTACTTCACAATAAAGTTTGTGGATCAGAAGAAGACAGAACCATATGAAAGCCATCAGACAACTAGCAGAATAATCTCAAAATCTTGGACTCCACTCCACAATTTGCAAAGTGCACTATGGTTTTTACTGGAGCTTCACACATAACATCATGGATGCCATCTGGTCTGAACATTAAAGCCATACACGAACAACAATAGCTTCTTCTCAAATGGTGTGCGGCTAAAGAACTATGAGCCTCTTTCTTAAGTCACCTCATCTTTACTGGGTTATACAATGGATGGCAGGGAGCTCCTACATTGGGATTTTTCACTTCATCATGGCCTGACTTCATGGAAACAGACTCTTTGGAAACTAGGGGTAAGCCTGTGACCATCAAACCCTCCCCAGACCCCAGTGCCGGAAGCCTTGTGCAATGGGACACCCTTTTTAGACAATCCTAAATAGGTATTCCCTTTGTTTAAAGGCACTCATGGCAGAGAAGGAACCACATTATTTTTTAACAATTACAAACGATGCCATCAAAGTTTGGAATCCTTTTGTTCACCAATTATCCAGCTCCTCCTATCTGGATTAAATGCTTCATTCATTCTCTTAAGAACATGAACAACACCCTCCTTTTTTCCTAACAAAATTGTCGCAATTGTCTCTGAAAGTGGTGCAGACTACTAATCCTTTGGCTAACTAATGCTCCATGACTTCTTTCTAAGAGAAAAGTTCTAAAGCACTTCGATACACCAGGATCTAAATTTTGGTTCATCATAGCAGTTTCAACAGCAGCCAGGGGACGCTGAAGAAAAAATTGCTCAGGCAGTGAGGCATTCGGCTGCTTCTCTACTGCAGAACCAAGAAGGGAAAAATATACACTTTCAGAAGTTGATGGAAGCTATACCTTAGGTTTTTCATGTTATGTCAAGCATAACATGCAGTGAACAAATCCAAAGTTGAATCAGGAATCCTAAAAGCTGGACACTTCCAAAAACCAACAAGCAATGCAATGTTCAAACCATATATTGGTTACTTTCTAATTTTGGCTTTCCCCTTATATCACCACTTACTGCTTTGAAGCTACAATGAGAAGATCGATGAATTTTTGAACTTTCCAAGAAAGAAAACACGATACTGGAAAACTCAGCTCAAAAGCTCACTGGTCACAAAGATGAACTTCTGGAGATTTCCTCCCATCTTAATACTACACACCTACTATGATGAAATCATGAGGTGTTTCTTGGAAACTGAAAGGTTGCAGGACTAGAAACCGGAATATAAATTAAACAGACTTAAGAATCAAAATATCAACATCACCAAAAGTTTCCTAATTCATCAAAACTCAAGCCCAACCCACCAAGAAGACATCAATCTCTCTTAACACCCTCCCAAAACTCAATTCACCGGATCGCCTCATTTCGACAAAACACAACAGTTCTAACACCCCCAATTAGCCGCGCCCCTTGAAAGCACACAACGCATCCCAAAAAAAAGAAAAAAGAAAAAAAGGAAACATTTTTAGCTCGACAACAGACGTACCCCTGAGTCCTCAAGAGCCGCCGCTGCTGGGCGGTGCCGCAAATCCCCAAAAGGGAGAGCAAGCTCGCCCGCCGGATCCTCAGGGGCTGCCCCTTCCTCAGCCCATCTAGGGCGAAATTCACCTCGTCCACGTGCTCCATCATCTCCCCAAACTCCTGCGTCTCCATCAGCGTCGACGTCGCCCTCGGCCCCTCGCGCCGCCGCTCCTCCCCACCGTACCCCTTCCCCCTCCTGCCGCCCCCTCCCCGTTCCTCGCCTTCTTCGACTTCCTCGCCGCCCCTCCCCCCCCTCCTCCTCCGCCGCCGCCGCCGCACCCGTAATCCTCCTCCTCCGCCGCCGGGGGAAGGGGTCGGAGTCGAAGAAGGCCAGGTGGTGGTGGTGGGGGCCGGCGGGGGTGGTGGAGTCCTGGGAGGAGGAGAAGGCGTAGAAGTCTTGCGGGGCGGAGGCGTCGTGGGAGGAGAGGGAGTCTCTGTAGGGGTCGTCCAAGATCGAGTCGTCGTCCATCGAGTCGGGGTACCCCCGGTGAATGCCGCGGTTCCTGCGTCCGTAGGTCCGCACGATCATCGGGGAGCCAGTGGTCTCGCCGTCGCTCGCCGCTCCCCGCCGCCCTTCCCGGAAACACCACCCGGCCCGATTCGATTCGATTCGATTCAGCACCGCACGCGGCGGCGGCGGCGGCGGCGGCGGAGGAGGAGGAGGAGGAATTTGAATCTTGGGTGGTGTAGAGATAGAGAGAGAAGAGAGAGAGGGAGGGATTTGGGGGTTATTGAATTCGAGATTGAAGGGAGATGGCGGAGGAGGAAGACGGTCGTCTGGGACGAGTGGTTGGATTTGCCGATCTTTTTTTTTTTTTTTTTTTTTGGGTTCGTTTCGGGGGATTTTTGTTTTGAAAATTTTGGTCGCGAGACCGGTTTTTTCCACTCTCTGGCCGGTTCGGTTCGTGGAATTCCGTGTCCCGTCGTGTCGTTTCGCTTGAGCCGTTGAGTTGAGGAGAGAGGAAGCCGCTTGGCGTTACGTGAACTTTAAGGAAACGAGATGAGCGGTGCAGGAGTGTAATTCATTTCTTGAAAAAGTTAGAATTTATATCATAAAAAAATTTTAATTAATATACGTATAATAAATTTATTTTAAATTAATTTTTTAATCATAAAAAATCTCAAATTAATAAATATTCATGATAAATTTAAAAAATTGACTCATACACTTGTAATAAATTTACCTAAATTAATTTATTTAACTGTCAAAAACCATAAATTAATTCATTTTGTGATAAATATACATTCCGTTAAATTGGATTAATATCACAAAAAACCACAAAAATTATATAACTATAATAAACGGATAGTAAAATCCCCAATCAACTATCACGTGTTATTCAATTTAATAATTTGATAGTAAAATTTAATGAAAATTAATAGAAAAAAATTTATCATAAATGTATCAATTTTTGGTAAATTTGACAAAAGTATACTAATTTTAGGTTTATGGTGGTCAAAAAATTAATTTAAAATAAATTTGTCATAAATATATTAATTTTGGGTTTTTCAATGTATTAACCGAAAAAATTAATACTCGATGATTTAAGCTCTCTCCCCTCATGAAGGGGAGGAGTTAAAATCCCTTTACGATCGCTTGGGATCTTAAGTGGGATCGGGATGGTGGGTCACTCCATTTACGTATCTTCCCAAAGTTTACTTGCACGGCTTATTGTACGGAGTTCCTAGGTCACAAAAAAAAAACCTAAAAACTTAATATTATGAAAAGCTATAAATAAGCACATTATAATAATTTTATTCCAAATTGATTTTTTTTTTATTAAAAACCTCAAATTGATACATTTATAATAAATTTATTTTTTATTTTCATTAAAATATATTATTGCCACAAAAAATCACAAATTAATACACTTGTTACAAACGGAATATAAACATCAAATTGGTAATACTCGTCAACTATCACATATCATCCAACTATATAATTTGATTATAATTGATAATAAAATTATTATAGATGTTATAGTTTGGTTTTTTTATTGATCAAAACTAATGGACAAATTTACGTATACCTGTACGGCAGTGGCGACAAAGGAGGAGGACTTTGAATCGTGGTTGGTGGGTCGTTCGGGTAGGGCGACAGGGATTGGAGGAGGAACGGAGAGGTTTCGAGGCTCTTAGAATCCCACCTGAACAAGCAGAGACGGATTTGCCGGCCCCTCGGGTTCGGCATTTTTCGAATATTTTTTCTCGCGACCGGTTTTCTTTTTCTTTTTTTCTCTGGCCGGTTCGGTTCGTGGACTTCCGTGCGCCGTCGTATCGTACCGCTGGGATGCAGAGGAGGGAGGCGGGTGCAGGCGCATGCGTTTCGTGAACTTTAAGAAAGTGGGATAATTGCATTTTATGACTCGCATAGCACGTGGTCCGGAAGTTTTGATTTATTAATCATGACCGATATATTTTAATTCAACATAAAATGTGGGCCCTATATTTTTAATTCGTTAGATTTAGTTCGCCATCTTTTGATACATTTTTTTAGAATTATTATTTCTATGTATTTGATATGGTCTATAAGATTTTGGAAACTAAATTAAATAAATATCAAAGATTCAATATCTATATTAAATAATTTAAAGGTTCAGGAATCACATTAAAAATCACATTGAGTAATTTAAAAGTTTAGAAATCACATTATGCATTTGAAATGACATTCGAAAATTATTTGTGTCATTTTCCTTTAAAATAATATTCAATTCCAAGAAATGTTCTCTTTTTCTTTCTCCGAATAAATTTTTCAACTTATAAAATCTTTATTTACGTAATGAGGACGTGGATCGCCATTTCAGGTTGTCACGTGAACGCTGACTGGACTATTAAATGAACACCGATCTTGTTTCAAACCATGCCATACGGATTAAGTACACAAAACAGGGGAGAAAATGCCTAAAACTCTAGGACAGACAGAGACTGTGCGCGCATCTAATAGAACGGAGGGGAAAAAGGGGTATGGCAACTTGGCGACACTGGCTTGGCCACCGGCAAGGGTCCAGCCATTGCCTTGGAGACCGTAGACTAGGTTGTCGCAACCTCAAATCATGGGGGTGTGACCTAGGTTAATGGTGGCTGCGACGGCAAATGGAGAGGCTGCAACAGGACTCCAGTGGCTGGTGTGGCAATGGCGTGTTCGATGACTACAAAGATGGTGTTTCCGATGAGGGTATTCTTCTCCAGCAGCTTCGACACAACACGATGACTGAGTGAATATTCATGCGATGCAGCGGCAATGGCAGAGGCTTCAGCTAAGCATGGCAATGTCACCATGCCTTCGTGATGGTTGCACCCAAGCTCAAGTCCAACCAAAGCTCACGTTGCCCAGATCCACTGCCTTGCCGGTCGCCGAGCCACCTCTCATTGCCTGCCTGCGTGCGTGTGCTTCTATCCTACAAGCTCTGTCTCAAAGCATGCTACTTTACCTGCTTCACTCTATGAATAAGCAGACTTCTATGACAATCTATCTCTAGGAATTAGCTGTGTTTCGATAACACAGAGGAGAGCTCTGACTAGTCCGCGAACTGTGATGTCCTGTTTCTAACGGTGGCGGCTGCTCTGCTTCAGGGAGCGGCTTCAAGCTTTGGTTAGGTTTGCGTACCTAAAAACAGTTTAATGATTTCACCAAACCATTTCCATCTTCAAGACACGAATTCCCTAGCATCGAATATTAAGTAACAAACACCAATTTGGCGACTCGCAGGGCATAATCTGTAGCGTGATATACTCTCTTTCCCTTCTATTTCCTTGTTAATGGAGTAAAAGCATGTTGTACTGCATTTATTATTCAGTTCACCAATCTTCTCATGAAGAATGGATTCTCATTCTCAATCCCAGGCATTTCCAGCTTTTCCCCCCTTTCCTTCGCCCCCTGATGAAGTACAGCAGACGATTGCTCTGGTAGAGAACTGTCACTGAGCGACTCATCACGCTGGCTAGATCTACGCAAAGAACCTGATCGATGCAGAGCAAGTTCCCAATACAGAGAAAACAAGGGTCGATTTGTTGCTGCACCTATGATGCCATCTGTGCCGGGTAAAATTCCTACTTATACACAGATATGATTTGGAAAACCCGGGAACACTGCTATACTTAAACAGAAAATCATGATATATTGATTTAAGCATCAAACAATCAAGTAATCAGACAGAATTGCTGCACCTACAATGCCCATCAGGCACAATAAGGAAACAGTATCTGCCATACCATTCGATGAGGTCGATCGCAAATAAATCTTGTGCTTGTTGCTGTCACCTCTGAAGCCTCTTATAATCATCGCCTGTTAAAACCATTAATTTGAAGAATCAAAAGACAACAAAGCACAGGTGGGGAACTGCTTTTACAGCTAAGCATTGTAAATGGCCACAACTGGCCTAAAAATTGAAACTACATTAGCTTTGGTTTTTCGAATTCTTGAGTGATATCCAACTGGGCTTTAAATAAACACTAGAGAGCCAACAGATAAATGCAAGGTGTTGGAGTGCGATTCAGAAGGGGACAGTTGCTTACTCTAACAGTCAAAGCGAAATTGCTTACTCTAACAGTCAAAGCGAAACGAAAATCAGTTATTCTGATTAATACCTGAACTATTGGACTCAAAACCACATAAGTTAGACACTAAACCAAGAATTGAGACACCAAACCAAGAATTGAAGTCCCTACTTCTACATTTTCATCTCAAATTTCACATACAGGTTGATCAACACTTGCTCATTTAGGGTTCCAATGAGATATTCAATCTCAGTTCACAGTCAATAAGGATAAATTAGATGCATTGCCACTCCAATCTGACAGCCTCGAGGCAGAGCTGTACAAAAACTCTCTCCCCCCCCCTTCACACGCACGCATGCCCTCAAGTCAAGGTCATGCACAGTCAAATCGTCTCTGCAACAGTTTCACTCACTTTCGGAGCCAAACTTTCAAGAAAGGATCTTAACATTCGCTTAAAATCATGCAAAGAATTGGGACATACCATCACCCTAAGAGGAGTAATTAGGTGATTATTTTTTCATTCCAAAGCAAATAATGCATATTCTGAAGTGGCACATTGCTAGATATAACTGTTGTGCTATTGAGCGAAAAATTGCAGATAGATCACACTAAATTTTAGCTGAAACTGAGAATCTAACAAAGCGCCTAGACTGTATTATGTCATCATATTACATCAAAATCAAGTAGAACTAGCTTTGCAATCTCAGATAGATTAAGGACATTCAGTAACCCGATCAACTGTGCCTAGATAATTCTAAATGTGAAATACTTGACTTCAAGAAGTCCGTATCTTTGACTCAGGTTTTGCAGATGGTGCCAAGCTAAGGTGACAAGTGTCCATAAAAGTCTATAAATCAACAGAAAACACAGTAAAACTATCATGCCAGCATTGTCCTATGAACAATTTCTTAAATTCAACTTAGGTCTATGCTTTAGCATCGTTAGCTACAAACTTATTTCTTTATCTGTTCTCCAAATTGGTATTTTCCATTTTCTCTGAAGTTGGCTATTGTAGCGTAAGATTGAGATATGAAATCATTGCATGAAACTTTTGACAATGCAAGCGACAAGAAAATCATCTGGTCATCAGAAAAGGATTAGAGAGTTTCTCAGTTGGCAATTGGTGGATCTAAAAAAACGCAACATTTCACTACATGCATTTGAAGAAGGAACTATAATTCTAAACTAGAACAATATATAAACCTGTGAGATCTGCTCGGCATGGGTAAATATATTTTTGAAGATCCGACGAATGTAGGAAATGAACACTGCATAGTAAAAACCAATACAATATAATTAGTAGCATAACTATAAAAGTTGAATAGTGTTAAAACAACAAAAAATATTTATTAGCAAGGAATCATAATGCACCCACACTCTTCATTATATTTTATTTTCGACGTCATGACCCTTTGTATGCAGTTTTACATAAAATCAAGAAAGTTGAGTGAAGGAATATCAATAGGCAACGGAAAAAACAAGAGAGGTGAGCTAAATAAGTTTGGCTATACAGTATACAAATTGTTCAAAGAACAAGATGAAAGTGTAGTGACTACTGAGACAGCAAATAAATATAAATTTATAGTCCTGGCAATAGGGGCAGACTCCTGTGAGAACAGATTAGTATAACTACTAAATGAATATCACAATGATATTGATTGAGAGTTCCCACCAATTGAGACAAAGTATGTTCTGATAGATTGTTAGCAATAGTATTATACTTCTATCTGCAGAGTAGTAGGTCATACTTTGCATGAGTTGGTGCTTCATTAAGCATTTCTGCGTGCAAGCATGTGATCGAGAGAGAGAGAGAGAGAGAGCAGAGGTAAAGAAGACAGGTTTTTTCTTTTCTGCCCTCCTCCCACAAAGCCATATAAATTAACTGAAGAAAAGGAGGATATAACATGCACGGGAGCAAAACATCAGTGGATCTACGTCACTGTGACTAAAAGATATTGAACCCAAGATACTTTGTCAACTGATCTGACTAAAAAGTTCCAGTTTCCAACTTCTCAAAGCCAAATAAAAGATGACTAAAAGCCAATAATGAATGCCAGAGTTATAGTTGTTACCATCAATTGTCTCCATCATGGTCAACTTTTGCCAACTTATTCTACGAGATACTATTCCAAGTGCCACATTACGGACCTGCCATATGAAGTGGACATTTCAAACATATAAGATGAAGCGGTAACCTAACAGATCGATACCGAAGGAACTTATCCGACCAATTATAGTCTTACCTCATCAAATACAAGATTAATGAACCTTAATGAGAGCAAGAGGGTGAGGATAATTTCAGCAACTGGCGCACCAACATAACTAAATGGGAGCATATACCACTTCAAAGCAGATGCTAGTTGTTCTGGTGTTGTAGTTGTTAGGCAAAGGCTCGCACCTTGGAAAATCTTCAAAAGGAAGAATGACCTCTCCTCAGGATAATCTTTTTTTCAGTCTATATATGCAATTGATAGAACTTGAGAACATGAAAGTTCTATAAAATGAATATACCGTTGCAAGAAAAAAAATTAATCACTTCTCTTCGAAGAAATGCTTCTTAGGAGTACCATTCCACATCAATCTAAAATAAAGAATTAAGACAAGTATATTGGCTAAAGTATCTAACTCCATGTTACTGAATTCACTGTGAACTACATGTTACTGAATTCAATATAAAGTGCAACTAAATAAGGATAATTATAAGCAACTCACAGTGAATGTTAAACAGGCAGCTGTGCTAGCCACTGACAAGCCCTTCCTTGTAAATCGTAGAGGTCCCAGCTTCATAATTAAGTATGAATAACCTTCAAAAGATGGAGGAACATTGGGCAATCCAACCATCGCAGGGGGTGGGGTTCTTGACTGGACTAATGGAGGCACGCCATCTGATCCAAATCCCAACATTATAAAAAGAATGCCAGAGAGCAACGTTACTCTTCCCAGTTGATCCTGGAATAGCCAAACAAGTAAACACGAAATTCCACCAGGGGGGAAAAGGATAGATAAAATCCGGTCATTCTTACATGCTATATATCAAAGAGTAAAGAGAATGTCCAGTAGGATATGTTTTCGACTGTTCAGAGTTAAATCATATTAGACAGTTCAGCTGATGCCTTTATGTCACTGTCCCTTGATAAACGATCCTAAAATGGAATGAGGCCACAAAGGGCATGGAATAGCCAGTTCAACAAAGAGACAAACATAAATATAACGAACAACTGTAACTGAACAGAGGCATGACTATCTTCCGCTCAACACCATGTCTCCGTTCTGAAGACCACAAGCCATAAGCAGAGAAGACAATTCATCTTAATGCCAGATATGACTTGATTTTACAAAGGAATAGAATCATGGAAAACCAGACAGAGTCCCAAATTCTACAGCGTGCTCCTTAGATGCTTCAGTTATTTTTCTACGAAAAACACAAACAATGATCTGTATGAACTAAAGGTATCCAGGGAAGCTCATTAAACGAATCTTAAAAGGATGTGTGACTGTTTGTGTCGACGAGTCAACAGATCAACTCACCATCCATGTATGTCTCGGTAGAATCCACACAGAAAGAAAGGCCAGGTACAACACTAGCCCAAAACGCATTATTATGTGGGACCTGGCTGGTAAAACAACAAGAACCAGAAGCCAAACCTGCAAACCAAAGACAATTGGGAAATTAATTATCTGTCTAGCTCTTGTGGTGAAGTAATTGCTTAAACTATTTGAACAGGCAGCCATCTGTTGTATTAGAGTATACATCATAGGAGCAAGTGGATAAGGGCACCTGAGCATCAATCTTGCATATCAAAAAGAGCTAGCGTGATGTAAAATGTTTTGAATTAAAAGAAGGATTCATCATAAGTCTTTTTAATCATCAAAAGAAGTCACGCACACAGCTTTCAAATCTTCAGTGCATTTAGTGGAGAAGAAAAAATTATTGATAAATACTGTGACTCCAAATGCCACAATCTTCAGAGCTTAGTCTGCTTACTAGAATGAATGACAGTGCACAGCAACTGGAGATAGCAACTGCCAGAAACAACTCGATGGTGAGGAAGCAGCTGGTGAAAAGCTAACACTTTTACAATGTCAAGGATCGTGTCTAAAAGCTGTCGATTCATGTGAGACCAGTGAAATCGCAAGCAGTGCCCCCCCAACCTGTGGTTATAGAACTTAAAACGGGAAAATGACAGACTTAGTATATAGAAATACTCCAGTTGACACAGCCCAGAAGACATATGCAGATCCCCACTGCCAAAACTCAATGCAAATCAACACTTGAAAGCACCCCTTCTCTTTCTGGAGTGTTTTTGGAAAACCAAGAAGCCACACTGCCTTATACTACACTATCATTCCTAAAACCTCGGACTGAAATGAGAGATTGACAGATATATGAACACGTAGAACTCAGCACCATATCAAACAATTATGTAAGAGATCATGCTGATGAACAACCAATGAGTCCCTGCACGGCACGAAGTCTAAATGCGAGAAAATTCGGCTCCGGCGAAAACCCTTAAGATTACAGCCACGTCAGTTCACGACACGGAAAGGCGCCTCACCAATTTGATCCTGGGATCCACCGAATGCAAGAACGTGGTTGGCGCCGCCACGAACTGGCTGATGGGGCTGGCGGTGGCATTGGCAATCAACCGCAGCACCTTATCGGCTCCGACGACCCCCTTCGGCAACCGGTCCACCCATCTCTCGACTCCCCCACCGCCGCCGCCGCCGCCGCCATCTTCAGCCGACGACCTCGCCCGGAGACTCCGCCTTCCGGACGAAAGCAAGCTCCTTTTCGGCAAGACGAGGGGCCTAGGGTTTCGGCAGTTCGGCCGCAAGCTCCCGGCCAGCGAGCGGTTGAGGAGGGGGGTTTGCGGGAGAGGAGCGATGGGTGCAGTTCGGAATGCGCAATTGGTGCAATTCATGGATGCAGAAGGGGAATTTGAGAGGTTTTGAGCAGCAGATTTTGCAGAAATGGAGAAGGTGGGGAAGAAGAAGGAAGAGTGAGCTGAAAATGGCGGGAGTTCAACGGTTAAGTAATTATTTTTGGGGGTATGAAAAATGAAATTTATCCAAATATTTAGCGAAATGGCTGCACCCTATTTTGTTTCCAGGAACAAAAATTTCTATTTTTTCGTTTCGGAACAAAAAGCGAACGTAAACGCGTTTGTCGCGTTTCTGTTCCTTTTTTGCTCTTTTCTTTTGTTAAAACAAAAAAGAAAACAAAAACAAAAAACACAAATTTTGTGTTTCTTGTTTCCTAACACAAATCGAAACACTTTTTTTCTTTTTTCTCTTATTTTCTTGTTCTTCTTTCTTTTGGCCGGTCGCCGGCCTCGGCCATGGCCGGCGACCGGCCGACGAGGGCCGACGGCCTCGCCCGGCCACTGCGAGGCTCGCCGCCCGGCGAGGCCGACGCCGTTGTCCCCGGCGAGGCCGAGGCTCGCCGTAGCCGGGCGAGGGTCGGCCTCGCCATGGTTGGGTGAGCTCGAGCTCGCCCAGATCCGGCGAGGCCTCGCCCGGCCGGCCGGCGAGCCTCTCGCCTCGCCGCGGTGGCCGGCGAGGCCTCGCCGCCGCCGCCGGGCGGGCTCGGCCTCGCCGGATCAAGGCGAGGCCGACTCGCGCGCCGGGCGAGCTCGATCTCGCCAGATCCGGCGAGGCCGAGCTCGTTTAGCGGCCGGCGAGCCTCGGCCTCGGGCGGTGGCCGGCGAGGCCGCCTCGCCGCCGGCCGGGCGAGCTCGGCTCGCCGGATCAAGGCGAGGCCGACCCTCGCCGGCCGGTCGCAGGCCAAGGCCTTGGCCGGCGACCGCCAAAAGAAGAAAAAAAATGAAAAAGAAAAAGAAAAATAAGAAAAAAATAGAAAAAATAAAAGAAATAAAAAAATTATCCAAATTTACCAAACATGTTTCTATTTATTTTTTGTTCCCGGAACAAGTTTACCAAACACGCCTTTTTGTTCAGAAATTGTTCTAGGAAACAAACACTTTTTTCTATTTCGTTCCCTGAACAATTTTTAAACAGTAAACATTACCAAACGCGCCTAGCCCGAAATGTTTGGGGCTGCATGCTTTTGTTTCTCGGATCTGTTTAAAAACAGATTTTGTGTTTTTTTGTTCCCGGGAACCAAAAAAGAATAGAAACGCGTTTGTTTGCGTTTATGTTCTTTTTTTATTTTTTCGTTCCCGAGAATAAAAAAAGAACAGAAATGAAAAAAAAAAAATTGTTTCTTGTTCTAGAAACAATTTTGAAGAAACGATTTTTTGTTCCTTATTTTTTTCTTCTCTCTCTTCTCTTTTCTTCCTCTTTTCTTCTTCTTTTCTCTTTGGCCGGTCACCGGCTCGGCCATGGCCGGCGACCTCGCCGAGCATCGCCGCCCCGGCGAGCCTCGCCGTGGCCGGGCGAGGCCGCGACCGAAAGAAGAAAAAAATTAAAAAGAAAGGAAAAAATGAACAATAAAATAAAAATATTAAATATTTAAAAGAAACAAAAAAATAATAAAATTTACCAAACGTGTTTCTATTCATTTTTTATTCCCGAAACAAATTTACCAAACGCATTTTTTCGGTAAAAAATTGTTCCCGGGAACGTAAACACATTTTTTTATTTCGTTCCCCGAAACAAAAAAAGAACAAAAACATTACCATGCAGCCCCTTTGTGTGTGTGTGTGTATATATACGCACGTATATTTTCAGCAGAAATTGAAATAAATCCAGCCCTTGTATTTCATGCGAACCATGGTTATGTTGATTTTGAAAATTTCTGTTTCGAAAAATCAAGATTTTAATTTTTAAAATGGTCGGGAGATGATAAATTAACGATTTTCTTCAGGATTTCAGCATGTTCGACTAAAGCGAGGATTTCAACATTTTGTTTCCCTTTGCTCAAACAAGGAGCCTTGGAAATTTCTCAAGAGTTGATTTGAGGATCGTGCACATGAACGACGATAGTGGAATGACATTGCCATAGGAAAGGACGAGTGTAATTGTAGCTAGGGATGTGTAAAAAAATCAAGAATCGCCCAAAACTGACTAAAACTGACCATTCTAAAGGAAACCAATCTTATTCCTGATTATAATTTATTGGAACCAATAGGTACAAGTCCGATTTCCAATTCCAACTGTAGAACCATCCACCTAAATTCCAACTAAAAAAAATTAGGAAAAATAAAAACCCTAAAATCTCTAATTTGAACTTCAATACCCATTAGTTGAGTGTTTGTCTCATCTCGCTCTTACCTCATCTAAGTCATCTTTTTATCTCTCACTCATGTCATCGATTTTCAAGCTCAACATCTATCGACTTACGACATCAACTCCAAATATTAAATACTAATCTTACAGTTAAGAATATGGAAGTTCTTTGTCTTTTGCTTTACTTTGGCTTATTGGAGAACATTGCATTAAGTACGTGAAACTTGGCGGGACTAGTTCCATGGACCTACTTGGATACTAGATTGGATCGGTGGTCCAATTCCTAAATTGATTCATGAAACCACCTAATGATTCTCGATTTCAATTTTTCGGAACCGATCATTAGTGGCTATTCTTGGCTCTAGGGTGAGAACCGCCCACCTAGATCATGCTCATCCCTATTTGTAGCTATGGATCATATTCCAAGTCCATGGAGATGAAGTTTGGAATAACTAATATAATTTATTGAAAAGTGAAAATTATCTAAAAAGGTGAAACTATTATTTGATATGGAAATTATAAAAATTAAGCATGACTAATGACGATTTTTAGATGAATGTCTGATAATAGTTAATATTGGTAATTTTTTTGTAAACAAAAAAGGTTCAGGTAGATTTTGGATTGAAGCTAAAGTTTGGAGTTGTTTAGAGAAAGAAAATTGGGACAAATTTGGATTTTACCTAAAGTTAAAAAAAAAATCTATAAAAAAATCGAATCAGAATTGAAGCTGAATTTAAATTATAGATTAGGCCGACATAATTAGGGCACAATTATATATAATAATTTATATTAACATCCGTCGCTTGCGAGAATAATTACAAAGCCCAAAGGAGGAGGCAACGAAGTCACGCGACCGGACAAAAAGGTAAAGGTTAGCTTTCGATAATGTTTTGACCGGATCGAATCGGTACAGCTCCTTGCTCAGGTCATCATGTTTCCCTTCCTTTCCCCACACTTCACTCAACAATTCTTGTTCGCATTTTAGGATAAATATGAAATTTACCTTGAAATCGAGATTAAAATTAATTTTTGGGGACCAAATTGGTTGGATAATAGCGTACGAAAACCAAAATCAAACACGGTAATAGTGTAGGGACCATTTTTGTAACTTCTTATCTTTCGTTTATTTTTTCTCTGTGTTCATCTTAGGCGGTGGTGCTTGTTAGTGATTTTTGTTGATATTTGGATGGAAAATATAGACCTCGTTCTGAAATCACAACAGGAGATCGGTGTAGGGACCAAATTTGTCACAAGGTAAGATATGAAGAATAGTCCGACAAAATAAAATACAGAGAATACAGATACCACGTGGATCTTTCATGTAATTTCCTCTAGTGATTAAATTTGATTCGGGCATAATAAGTTGTTTTTGCCTCTTCTAATTATGCACGCCTTCTTCTTTAGCGGTCAAGTGACGTTTGGGCCAATTGTCGGGCACCTTTTCTACTTATGAACGTATTTTACTCGCTCTCATAAAGTAAATAATCTTTAAATAATCTCAAAATAGGAGAAATAAAAAAAAAATTGGCACATACAAAAGGCTTTTAAATGTTTTCATGAGGCGACAATAGCACAAATGCCAACGAATTTTGATCTATCATGTAATGTTGTCTATAAATTTTTAATTAAAGCAACGTGATTCGTGAATTTTAATCCAATATACTGTATTATTTTTAGAATTCTAATTTACTCGACGTGATTCATAAATTATATGAAAATGTAACATTAGACCAAAATTTAGGGTTCGCTCAAATATATTAAAAGTTCAATGACGATATTACATATTTGACAACAGTTCAGTATTATATTGACAAAATAAAAGTTTATGGCCACTTATATGATCTTCCCTTTTCATAAAGTTTTATCTATTATTTATTTGTTTTCTCGTCTGGAGTGCAGATTATTTAAGCTTACTATGTGATACTAGGACAATACGCTCATTTTTCATTAAACACGCTGTAAAGTTTCTAGAGAATAGATGAAACTCTATTGCGCAGCTTTTTTAAGCTTATACGAAAACTCTTTTCTTTTATTACTTATCTTAAAATGAATGGGACAAACCAATTTATAAAAATCTTTTTATTTTCTGATTTTTTTATCTCATGAGTACCACGCAACTTAAGCATGACACGCAAATGACGAGATGTATATTTCAATTTGGTATCATGCAAATTCATAACAAGAAAATAATATCACCAAGATGAAGAAGGTTATGATTTGACAAAGAAGAGTAATAACATCTCATAATTAATTCATTTTTAGGAAATTATGAAATTTTCATCTCAATACAAAATTGATTTTATATTGGTTCAAATCCAATTATAAAAAAAAAAGAAAACTCCACGTATTTAGGTTTATGGATTATTTGATGTTTTGATATGGCCATTTTTTAAATAAAATCTAATTTTCAATTTTTGTGTTCCCCCATTAATTATTCTGGCTAAATCTAACCCCAAATTGGGAGGAAAAAAAAAAGTTCGACACGTCTCAGGGGCAAATCCTCGTACCACGTGGCACTCGTCCCTACCACTCAATAAAATCTCGGCCATTTGCTCAAACGCGTCACCGCCAATCGCCATCAGCCAATCCCCGCTCTACTTGTATCCATGAAGATCAATTTTTAGGATTTATTTTTTTAATTACTAAGAAATATTTTCCTAATAAAATAACATTTCCTTTTTTGACCAAAAAAAGTTAATATTTCCCTTTCGCCACCTTACCGAACCCATTTTAGATTCAACAGCAATCGTGCTATGTACTTGATTTATTTTTTAATTGTTTGTTGATATGGTATTATTCCATGATCGGGTAAGGATGCACAGCTCTAGTTGCATTCACAAAATCATATTCGAGGTTATAGTTTTGATTATTTAGTAGTATTTCTTAATTAAGTAACAAAAGGCGGTGTAACATTAACTTTTTTTCCCCTTTGACCACTTTGTGAAACCCTTTTTAGATCCAATAGAAATCACATCTTATTCTCGATTTATCTCTTATTTATTTAGTAATCGAGCAATATTTCCTAATTGAATAAGGATGGACAACTCCACTTGTATTCATAAAATCGCTTTTAATTCTTCAAATTCTTAGTAATATTCCCTAATTGAGTAACGGCCAAGTCATCAGGCTGCTTATTCATTTTTTGGATAAATATACCAAAAGCCCTAAAACTTGTAATTAAATCATAAAATTTTTAAAAATGTGTAATCAAATCCCACAGCTCATTAAAATGGTGCAATTAAATCATTCTGTTGACCCAATCTAAGTTGGCTGATAAAAAGTGCTAAGTCGCTTTTCTTATTATTTTCTCTCTCCTTCTTGTTTAAAACACGAAGGACGATGTTAAACGACACCATTTTCGTTTAAATATGATTTTTAATACAAATATTATAAATAAATTAACTTAAGAAAAGATGAAGAAGAAGAAGAAAAAAAAGTAAGGCAAAATTGCCGTCGCCGCCCCACCATCGTCGAGAGGGTGATTGTTGGCCAAGGGTCAACAAGGATTGTCGGGCCCTAGTCAGTGGATAAAATCTAATTTTGATCAAATCTCTTGTTCCTTACTTAGAGATTTCGACAAAATCTAATTTGAATTCTCGCGTTCCCATTGCTTTTTAACCAAACCAGTTCTTAATTATTCTGGTTTACTAACCCAGGAAAAAGAGTGTGGGCAAAACAGTCCGACACGTGTCAAGGGGAAATACTCGTGCCACGTGGCATTCTTCCCCAACACTCAAGAGAGTCTCCGACTTTTTTGCTCAAACGCGTCATGGGTGTGCAAAAAGCATAGACTTTTACGATCGGCCAGCCAATCACCACTTTACTCTTAGTCATCAAAAATCAAAATTTCGACTTTTTTTCTTTCTATTACTTTGAAATATTCCCTAATCAAGTAATATTTTCTTGGGTTAACACCCTGAAAAACTCAAAACTGGTACACTTGTGACAAATTTACCAAAAACTTTTTTTTTTACTACAAAAAACCAAAAACTGATACACTTGTGACAAATTTACCCAAAACTGGTACACTTGTAACAAATTTACCCTTTGTTAGTTTTCGTTATTAAATGACACGTGACAATTGACTAATATACCAATTTTGGATTTTACGATCCGTTTGTCAGAATTTACAATTTTTATGATCTTTTTTGTGGTATTAATCCAATTTAGCGAATGATATATTTGTTACAAATTTATCAATTTGAGGTTTCTTGCGGTCGAATAAATTAGTTTGGGGTAAATTTGTCATAAATGTACAAATTTAAGGTTTTTTATGGTCAATCGAGATAAATTTGTCACTGGTGTACCGGTTTGGGGTTTTTCATAGTAAAAAAATAGTTTTTGTCAATTTGTCACAAATGTACCGGTTTGGAGTTTTTCAGGATATTAATCATATTTTCTTTTGACCACTTCACGAAACCCATTTTAGATTCAGGAGCAATTACACCACATCATTAAATTAGTTTTTTCAATTATTCAGTAATATGGTAATATTCCATGATCGAGGAAAGATGCACGATTCTACTTGTATTATTAAAATCATTTTCAAGAATTAACTTTTTGATCATTTAGTAGTATTCTTGAATCAAATAACAATGAATGCGGTAAAATTGACCTTTTTTTTTTGGAATAATTATATAAATGGTCATTGAATTTTGCCAAAACGTGCAATTTAATTTACTAGATTTTAAATTTTTTCAAAGTGATTATTGAACTTTACTTTAATGTGCAATATGATATCTAAACTTTTAATTCACTTTTAAGTCCTTGATTTTTTTTTTTTAATTTTACAAATGTTCAATCTTGTTTCTAAATTACTGTATCGCTATGTTTAATCTAGTTTACTGATTATCTAGTCTAGGGACCGAATTGAATGTGTATAAAAATTTAGAGATTATATTGAACAAATTAAAATTTTAGAGACCACAAATTACACATTGAGCTAAAGTTAGAGATCACATTGAATAAATCAAAAGTTAAGAGACCACATAAAACGTTTAGACAAAGTTCATCGACTATTTATGCCATCTTCCTCAAGCTACTTTACGAGAGCCCTTTTTAAATTTTATGGCAATCGCACTATATTCTTAATCTATATTTTAATTAATGGGTTAATACTATAAAAACAATAAATTGGCACACTCGCGACAATTTACCCATAACTAATTTTTGGTTATAAAAAACACTCAACCCAGTACACTTGTGACAGTTATATCACAAATTAATTTTGGATTATAAAAAATCCCAAACTAATACACTATTGACATATTTATCCTCTGTTAGGTGACACCTAACACCAACTCAATTAACACGATAAGCCCATGTAGAAATCCTCATCAATTTTGAGTAAATTTGTAACAATTGAATTAGTTTGAAATTTTGCCATGGCATTAACCCTTGGTCATCTAGTCATACATTAATATTTCCCAATCAAGTAAGGTCGCACAACTCTGCCCATGTCCAAAAATCCATGACTAATCTCTCATTTCTTTAGTAATATTTCCTAGTCAAGTAACGACGGATGAAGGCATGGTCAGACTAGCTTTTCCTTTAGGTCCACTCTACAAAAAAACCCTAATCTATTTCTTTAATTATATCTAGCAATTGGGGCACCTAACACCAACTCAATTAACACGATAAAGCCCACGTAGAAATCCTCATCAATTTTGAGTAAATTTGTAACAATTGAATTAGTTTGAAATTTTGCCATGGCATTAACCCTTGGTCATCTAGTCATACATTAATATTTCCCAATCGAGTACGGTCGCACAACTCTCCCCATGTCAAAAAATCCATGACTAATCTCTCATTTCTTTAGTAATATTTCCTAATCAAGTAACGACAGATGAAGGCATGGTCAGACCAGCTTTTCCTTTAGGCCCACTCTACAAAAAAACCCTAATCTATTTCTTTAATTATATCTAGCAGACTAGCAACTAGGGCAATGCCCCCTAATCAAGCAACCACGGGCATTGCTTAGATCAATCAAATTTCCAAATTACCTTAAATCTAAAAATTCAAAACAATAATGAATTGAAATTTAAATTATCGTCACCATCATCGATTCACCATCATCATCATCATCATTATTATATTCATGCGCGTATTATCATCGATACCGTCACCCATATACGCGCGCGCAGGGGGAGGTGCTGTCTTTTGACCTTTCGCCATCCGGATCTAGGGTTTCTAATTTTTCGCCTCCCTCTCCCCCCCCTTTTTTCCTCTAAAAAGGAGGTGCAGATTTTCACCCCCATCTCCATCTACTGCAACATCTTCTCCATCTTCGCCTCCAATCGACCCCCACCACCGCCACCGCCAAACCCTAACTCAGAACGCCGTCGCCGCCGCTTTCTCCGCCGCTTTCCGGCGGCCGATTGGTTAAAAAAACTAGGGTTTGGAGGAGCTTTTGCCCCTTGCCCCCCTGCCCCCTGCCCCCGGCCTCCTTTTTTCTTGTTCGGTTCTTGCCCCCTTTTCTATACACACATCTGGCCGTCGTCGAAATCGGTGGCGGATCTAAGCAATTTTCGAACGGGAACACGCACGCGAGAAAAGGGCTGACCTAAATTTTTCATTTTTATTTCGGCCTCGTCTTCCGTTTGACCTTTTTTTTTTTTCGTTTCCGGGTTCGTTCTCACTTAAAAAGACAAAAATTTCAAGATCAGGCAAGGGCCTTTAAAAAGGGGTATCATCATCCGTGATTTGATTCGATTCGATCTTGATCGATTTGATGATTGATTGATTATTAAAGGGACGGACGGACGGAGGAGGGACTGACGGAGGAGGGGGTTTTGACCGATTTTTGATTGAGCCCCCGGGGGGAGGAAGAACATGTACAAATCGGTGGTGTACCATGGGGAGGAGCTGGTGGGGGAGGTGGAGATTTATCTGCAACAGCCGAACAGGGACGGAGGAGGAGGGGAAGACGAGGGTTGTTATCAGAGTAGGAAGGAGAAGGCGAGAATGGTGGAGAATGTGGTGAAGGAGAGGGTCACGGTCGATCACCTGTCGACGCCCAGCGAGAGGTGCCCCCCGCTCGCGGTGCTCCACACCATTGCTCCTAGTGGGATTTGCTTCAAAATGGAGGCCAAGTCCTCCCTGTCACCGGACTCGCCGCTCTCCCTTTTGCACTCCTCCTGTACCAGAGACAGCAAGGTATATATCCATCAGCACACAACCCATTGAACTTCAGGAACATAACCCAGATAATTGAACACAAGAAAGAATTAATTCGAAAGAAGAAGAAGAAATTGGAAATACCCATAAAGATTTAAGAGCTTAGTACACATGAATTGGTAATCAAGGCGAACCCTTTAATTTTACTATGGACTGTGGACAAATTATTGAGGACGAACTATATGACATGCACCTCTGTATCTGTTTTCGAGAGTTTCAGGGAACTCCCAGGATGAATGGGCTTCTAAATTTTGCAGATTTGTTCTTAACTTCTGGGGACAAGGTTTCATTTGATTGACGATTGTACACAAAAGCTTGGACTTTATTCCTGTTCCTATTATAGAACTCTGTCTTGATTGACTTGAAGACTACTTGTTCCTCAGCTTGCTGAAGTTGGAGCGCTGTAATGAGACTTAAATGATGCTAGAACTGTGCCATCTGATTTTAATGATTGATTTCTGTATTTGACATGGATGTGGTCTGGAAACTGCTGTTTTTGTTGATGGATGACAATTGAGTACTTAAATCATGGTAGCGGATTTCAGTAATTGATTGACTGCAATGTTTGCAGTATTACACCACGTACTATAGGTGTCTGGACTAGTTGATATTTCAAAAGTTGAGGAAATGTCAGAATTTTAATGTTGTTGATGTTATTAACAAGGTGATTTCCAGCATAAAATGTCACAATCTAGCTCTAAGGACAATCCATTGAATTTTGGCGAACATGTCGAGTCGTGTTGGTGGGAACATGCAGGCATGTATAGTACAGGAATTACAGGAATTACCTGCAAACATAATTGCATTGAATTGCTACAATTAACCTGCCTCACTTCTACAATCATTTTTACAAGAATAAGATGTGACACCCTTGCAAACCGAATCTCACCTCATACAAGGTTCTTGAGCAGAGCTCACTGTAGAGAAACTCATTAAAGTACCTGGTATCTGTCATGTTTGGTGCTTGATATCTGTTTTCTTGAAAATTGACGTTTGTTTTTTCAATATCAATTTCAGACTGCAGTGATGCTACTCGGAGAAGATGAACTTCACTTGGTTGCCATGTACTCCGCAATGGTGATAGACAACATCCATGCTTTTGGGGGTTTTGTGTCTCATTGGGACTTTACAGTTCTTGTCTTGTCATGCTGAACCTAAGGTGTCTTGGGATCGTATTTGATCTCGATGAAACACTCATTGTCGCCAATACCATGCGATCCTTTGAGGATAGGATTGATGCTCTCCAACGCAAAATAAATTCCGAGTCAGATCCGCAACGCATTTCTGGCATGCATGCAGAGGTGAAGAGGTATCAGGATGATAAGATGATTCTTAAGCAGTATGTCGACAATGATCAGGTTGTTGAGAATGGGAAGGTGATCAAAGTTCAGTATGAGAATGTCCCTGCGTTTTCTGACAACAGCCAACCTCTTGTTCGTCCACTCATACGGTTGCCAGAGAAAAATATTATTCTGACCCGCATTAATCCGCTGGTATGCATGTAATGCTGAGCAGTACTTGTGCCTGTCCACTGATGTTTGTCTCTGTTTTTATGTTTTGTGCGACTGAAATGCACAATTGAAATGTTGGTATGTGGGATTTTCAAGGTCTCTTCTAAAAAAATGCGTATCAAGATTTTCTACAATATTGACTTGATGCTGCAGCTAGTATTTAGTGTCTTTGAGAAGGCTAGCATGTACCAACCACCATCGCTTATGCAATTTTTTTCTCTTTTACCCATGCAGATTCGCGATACAAGTGTTCTCGTGAGGTTGAGACCTGCATGGGAGGAACTTCGAAGTTACTTAACTGCTAGAGGGCGCAAACGCTTTGAGGTTTATGTTTGCACTATGGCTGAAAGAGATTATGCTTTGGAAATGTGGAGGCTTCTTGATCCAGAGTCAAACTTGATACAGTCAAAAGAATTTCCGGAGCGCATTGTGTGTGTTAAGTCTGGTAAGTTACTTAAGTTTGTTAGATCTCCTTTCGCTTTCTTCATCTGGCTAATGAAACTGTATACTTGATGAATGGCCTTTCATTGTTAGTTTTCTGGGAAAATATGAATAGCCTCCTGTCGATAGACTCACTTTAAGCATCTTTGGGTGGTTGTATCATAGAGGACACTGATTTTTTTTTTTCCTTTTTTTGGGGGATCTCTTCATCTGTTGCTGTGCACAGGTTCAAGGAAATCACTGTTTGATGTCTTTCAAAATGGAATATGCCATCCTAAGATGGCATTGGTGATTGATGACCGTTTAAAAGTTTGGGATGAGAAAGACCAACCTCGTGTTCATGTTGTTCCTGCATTTGCCCCATACTATGCTCCCCAAGCTGAGGTACAAGAATGAAGTTTCTTTGCTGCTTGAAGTTGTGATGGGCTATAAGACATATTTGCCCTTGCAAGTTGAAGAGTTTTCTTTATCCTGCCTTACCAGCATTCGTAATTTTTTTCCCCTCTCTGTTTTACAGGCAAACAGTGCTGTTCCAGTATTATGTGTTGCAAGAAATGTTGCTTGTAATGTTAGAGGCGGCTTTTTCAAGTAAGTCAGTAAAAGGTGGACATTTTTTTCTGAAGTATGCATGAATATGCTTATCCTATGATATCCTTTGGTATAACATGAGTTTAAATTTAATATTTGGACATTTTTTCTGTTGTATGCATGAATGTGCTTATCCTATGATGTCCTTCAGTAGAACTTGGGCTAAATTTAACATTTGGAACAGAGAATTTGATGAGGGTCTTCTACAAAGAATTTCAGAAGTTGCATATGAAGATGACACAAGAGATATCCCTTGTCCTCCTGACGTGAGCAACTATTTAGTTTCAGAGGTTAGTTGTGATGGTCGTGTCATAGGCTAAATACTAGCAAAATACTGGTTGCATAGGTCTGTCGTTCTGCATGAGTTTCTCACCACAGTTGAACCATACTGTTTCAGGATGACACTTCTGCCTCAAATGGAAACAAAGATCCACTTTCTTCAGATGGAATGGCAGGTGCTGAGGTCGAAAGAAGATTAAAGGTACATAATATCTTTCTTGATGTCGACATGTAAAGCTGCATAGTATTTATTGTTGCTTATTAGAAAGGATTTCATTAACGAGTGCCCCACTGGCAATGGAAAAGCAACTACTGAAGGAAATTTTCTAATTTCCATCGTACTAATTGCCCTCATGGATGCATAACCAATGCCTTGAAAGTTGAATTATTTGCAGTAGTGTACTTAACAAGTGTCTGGGGCACTTGTTACAAGACCCAATGAATTAAAAGAGAAAAAAAAAGTGTTGCTCTGCTTATGCAAGCATATGTTAATGTTACTTGATGGTTTTCAGGCTGAGAGCCAACTTTTTGATAGGTTGTGGGAGCAGATCATTTCATTGATTTCATATGAAAATGTGGATTTTTTTTTTCTGTCATTTGTGTTAATTGAGTACCTGCCTTTTGGAGTTATCAGTTCAGCCTAGTGAAATCAATGTTCTAATGCAGGATGCAATTCCAGCTTCAATCGTCTCTTCAGCAATTTCTAATTTGGATCCAAGGATACTTGTGTCTCTTCAGAATGCACTGGCATCTTCTGCAAGCACAATTTCTTTGTCTACATCTCAGACAACAGCTTCTACCTTTCCCAGTGCACAGTTTCCTGAAGCTACTGGTTTAGTTAAAAAATTTGGCCAGGTTAGTCCTCCAGAGCAGAGCATGCAGAGTTCACCTGCTAGGGAAGAGGGCGAGGTGCCAGAATCAGAATTAGATCCCGACACCAGGAGGCGGCTGCTCATATTGCAACACGGGCAAGATACTAGGGATCAAGCTCCTGGGGAACCGCCATTTCCTGTAAGACCTCCTATTCAAGTATCCGCTCCAAGGGCACAGTCACATGGAACCTGGTTTCCGGTGGAAGAAGAGATGAGTCCAAGGCGACTAACCAGATCAGTTCCGAAAGAATATCCATTAGATTCTGAAATGCATATTGACAAGCATCGACCTCATCATCCATCCCTTTTTCCCAATATGGAGAGTTCCATTCCTCCTGAAAGAACTGTTCATGAAAGTCAAAGATCGCAAAAAGAGGTGAAGATGGAAGTTGATTCGATTGAATGATTTGAATCTGCTAAGTGAAATTTTGTTGTGAAGGTTATGCATTTGACCTTATTTTCTTTCAGGGATATGGTAGAGATGACAGGCTAAAGCTAAACCATAACTTTTCCACTTATCATTCTATCTCTGGTGAGTTACAGCTCGTTTCATGGGGTCCTTCGTCGAAAACCATTTTGGACATAAAGTGGTGTTTTTCTAGTGTTGATAACATTGCTTATAGAATTTGGTGGGGCCTGTAACTTTTGTCAAAGTTGTTTGTGTGATGTGAATGTTCTGTTGGACATTATTACCTTGTTCTTGTGCGGGGTAGGGGCCGTGGTGTGGGGACCTGTTGAAAAGGACACCCCTGCCTTGGTTAGGTCAATGCCATGCTGATAATTTTACTAATCATTACTTTTGCCAATGGTCCTAAAATTTTCAGTTGTTGGTTTTGTATAATATGACAGAAATGTAGGAGTTCATGTCTCATCATGTTGCTTTTTTGGTTTTTCTTGATAACTATTCTATTATCATTTATAATCAGTAGTTTTGTTTTGTAGACTCATGTTCTCATTGCTTATTGACTTGAAGGTGAGGAAAATTCTTTGAGTCGCGCATCAACAACTGGTCGAGATTTTGACTCTGAATCGGGGCGACCTATACCAACTAGAGAAGCTCCAGCTGTTGTTTTACAGGAAATTGCAATGAAGTGTGGAGCAAAGGTAATTAGAAAATGCCTTGTTATTGTTGAGGTTCAGTTAGAATGCACTTTTCTGTAGTCTTTGGATCCCTTAAAGTTTCATCTGTTAATTTGAAGAAAAATTTGCAGGTGGAGTTTAAACCGTCTTTGCTTCTAAGCATGGATCTGCAGTTTTCTATTGAGGTACTTCCTCACAAGGAATAGTGTTGAGAATTTTTACTTTCACTCTCAACATTTCTCACCTCATTGGATTTGTAAACTCAATTATCTACATTGTGTATAGGTCCCTTGGCCGTGACATTCTTAGTTAAGTATATTTAAGAACACGCTACTTATAGGAAAAGGTATACTTAAGAACACTCTACAAATCGATTTCTCTTGTAGGCTTGGTTTGCGGGAGAGAAGGTTGGTGAAGGGAGTGGTAGAACAAGAAGAGAAGCTCAACACCAGGCTGCTGTAGCTTCGCTAAGGCATTTGGCTGGTGAGATGCTCTCTTACAGTGTCCTGTTACTGCCTTGTCTTGGTTCTGTTTGACTGCTTAATCTCGATGGTTATTGGAAATGGTGTCATAAGAAATATGTCAATTGATGTTTATTGGGAAACAAGTGTGGGTTCTAGTATGTCCCGTGATTTTCTGCTAAATGTAAGGATGTTCGAGCACTGTTGACACGACATACGTAGGCTTGGATACTTTGAAATAACCTAAAGAAAAGTTCTGTCTCCTGGTTAATCTGCCAGAGTGACCATTGGAATGTTTGGTAAAATGAAATTAGCGTTACCTGTTTCATCAAGCATTTTTAATACTTTTATTGCTATAATATAAGAACAGGCAATTTTATTGAATCATAAGGGATTACTATGTCATAATGCTGTTGACTACTGTAACTTAAGCTAAATACGTGTTTGCCTGTAAAGATGCATGCAAAATAATTTACCTTCACTTTAGTAGGTGTGTTTTTTCTGGCTGGATTTTATGTTTATTTTTTTGGGGCGGGAGAAGAGAAGGGGAGGGCAGATTGGAGCCTGAATTAACATGGCCAGAAAATGTCAAGGTTATCTTGGAGAAGCATGAGACAATTAATAACTGGTCAAGGAAATCCTAAGTGCCTGATGGACTATGTATATCTCCTGGGAGAGAGTGCTGAAATTTTGCAGTATATGATTGGGCTGCTCTGTCTTACTACTGCCAGAAAGGTGGTTCTTTTTGCTCTCTATAAGGATCAGCCTTCATTTTACCCTTCGATCCTTATTTTCAACCTTTTGGGTACCTGTTATGGGAATTAGTTGGAAATATCCATAAATCCTTATATTTTTTAATAGAGAACATAAATCCTTATCTACTTGAATAGCCATCTTTTTCATGAATCTTGGTACTACAGTATTGCTTAAGCTGTAATCTGAAGTTTGCAAGGCCAGTCCCAGTTCTTTGTGGATTCTATTGGGGTGGACCAAAAGAGTGTGGGATCTAGCCTTTTTTTGGGCCAAAGTGTACTATCTACTTGAAGCCATGGGATATCTGTTTCAACAAACTCCATAGGATCAGAATGTGGAAGTTTGCTGCTCCTCTAGGACCTCTACTATGCATCTAAAATGGAAAAAGTATTCCTCTACCATGTGCACCTACTAGATGTCCGAGAAGTTAGTGATTGCTAATTTATGATCAAAATGCAGTAGGAGCATTGATAGGTTTTAGGACTTGTTTGGACCCCAGAGTGTTGGATATGTTCCCATTCTTTGTTGTTATGCTTATAGATAACTATTGAATAAACATGCCTGAGGAAAATGCATGATAACTGAGATGTTTATGCCTTTCAGTGAAACACACTGTACATGTTGAATGAAAAACTTAATTATGAACAATTGCGTTTGAATTCTTAAGGTTCTTTTTTGCAGAACCATCAGAAAAAAACTTAATTATACCCTTGACTGTGGGTTTTTTTTTTTTTTTTTTAAATTAAGTTTATTTATTTATTTTAATTTCCATCTCCTGGGTTTTTCAAGTAAAGTATTATTGGTCTGGCGTTTCTTTGAAAAATTCATAGGTCTTAGCACTTCTCACAACTACTAATGTCATGGATGGAAATACTAAGAATTGATTTTCTATTCAGTTTATTGACTTTTTGCAATATTATTTTTCAGGTATATACATGACCCGGGCAAAGTCCGATCCTGCTTCCAGACAAGGAGATGGAAATCGGCCATCCCCAGCAAGCGAGAATGGATATTTTGGTAGTATTTACTCTTTTGGGAATCAGCCGTTGCCCAAAGGGGATCCTGTTCCTTATGCTACTGCAGCTGAGCCATCAAGATTTCCAGACCCGAGATTTGAAGGCCCTAAGACTTCAATGGGCTCTGTTTCTGCACTTAAAGAATTAGTGAGAAATTAAAGAACTTGTTCAATCTTTTTGTATATAAATCAAAGCATGATTTGTGTGTCCGCTGAACAAGATGCATTCCTTTTCCTTTTGGTCATCAGTGCATGATGGAGGGTCTTGGCGTGGCCTTCCAATCCCCGCCACAGCTGACAACGAATCCCATGCAGAATAAGGAGGTTCACGCACAGGTTGAGCAAATGCAATTTTGATACTCTGACATTCTAATTTTGTGAACTTCAGAGCATCGATTGAATTCTTCATTTTGAATTCCTTGTTAATTAGAAGTCAATAGAGGAATAACAGCCTGGTTTTAGTGAATTATACCCTTGACTTGAATAAACTAATTTCTGACACTATAAACTATATTGTTGTTTTATTTGGCTTCATTGTCGTCGTGTGGAGGACAATATGTTTTATTTTTCAAGGTCTTTCCAAGAAACAACATGATTTGCTAGAACGGGAAAGGCTTATGGATTGTTTTGTGATGCATCCTTGGTTCTATTGTTGAAATTCGACTAATATCTTTTTCTCTTCCATTATCAACTTTCAGGTCGAAATCGATGGGCAGGTTTTGGGGAGGGGAATTGGCTTGTCATGGGATGAAGCTAAGATACAGGTAACTTCTTCCTACAGAATTCAATGTATTAGACATGTCATGATTATTTCAAGCATCAGAGACACAAACTATCTTTTCCAGGCTCTCTCAACAACTTTATTTCTTTTCTTAGGCTGCTGAGAGGGCTCTGGGGTCACTGAGGTCAATGCTTGGTCAAGTTACTCCAAAACGTGCAGGCTCCCCCAGGTCAGTGATTTCACATGTGGCCAATCTTAACCATAGTTTTGCCTTCCTTTTGTTGTAGTGAACTCAAGCCAATGCTAATATAGGAAAGGCTGGATTGGCCTATCTGGCTCTTTAGAACTCCTGATCTGCAAAGCTTACTGGAAAACTTATTACTATCTTGCCCAAATTTACTGCGAATTTTTTCTCAAGTGCTCTACCACACTTCCTTTGGCCATCACTTCTTTCCATTTTTCTCATTGGTCCACTTTTTAGGCACTTTAATTTTGTCATTACTAACGACATGGAACAAGGGAGCTTGCAAAAGTGCTCTACCCCACTTCCATTGGCCATCTCTTCCATTTTTTCATCAGTTGCTTTTTAGGCACTTTAATTTTGCCACTAACAAAATGGAAACAAGGGAGCTTTGGTAGCTCTCTCTCTCTCTCTCTCTCTCTCTCTACAAGTGATTGATTTCTTGCCATCTAAATAAATTCTTGTCTGTTTATCAAGATGAATATGCCATTGTACTAATTTGATGTTGTGGAAAAGAACATTGCAAGGGATACCGAGTAAACGACTCAAGCCGGAGTTCCCGAGAGCTATGCAGCGGATGCCCTCTTCAGCTAGATACCCCAAGAATGCCCCTGCTGTTCCCTAACTGTTCGAGTTGAGGTTTCATTCTTTTTGCTCTCTATCTGGGCCGTTCTCAGTTCACATGTGGAGAAGTCGGAGATATCGAATTGCAGGGTCATGTTTCGTTTCGACAACTGACAATATGTCCCAGCCAAAATCTTCCATGTTGATCTGACGGCTTTGAGGGCGTTCAGTATCAGAAGAGTAGATGAACCCCAGACCGCCTCACAACTCGAGCCATCATTTTGTCTGCATGATTCCGGTCTCTGGTGTAAATCAGATTCTTTGGTTGCGCTCTGTGTATTTACTACACAAGGCAGAACCCGGGAATTGTGCGGGGCTCGACAAACCGCCGCGGATCAAAAGGCTGCTTCCACTCGATGCCTCAGGGTGGCGCGAGGACCTGACCAACTAACTGACAGTGTCAACCGTGCTACAGTTAACTGTTTTCCCTTCTTTTCCCGGCTCGGCGGCGCGCAAGATGGGGGAGATTATGGTAATTGTAGAGCTGCGGTACTGGTGAGATTTTTCGGCACGGCGATGTAACGTTTCGGTGTATCATGGTTGATTCTTTGAGCAATGAAATCTGCACGATTTGTTTGGTGAGTGACTCAATATGGTAATGCTTGATATGGCAGGAAAATGGGCGAGCAGTGCATATAAGATTTTTGTGAAATATTAGGAATGTCCTCAATATGGTAATGCTTGATATGGCAATGGATTAATATTACGAAAGATCCTAAATTTGTACATTTTTTATAAATTTATGTCAAATTAATTTTTTGATCATAAAAAACTCAAAACTGATAAGTTTGTAACAAATTTAATCTTTGTTAGTTTCTATTAAATTGAAGTAATACTACAAAAAAATGATAAATTTATACATGACAAATAGATAATAAAACTCTCAAATTATTTAATTTAATAATTTGATAGTAAAATTTAATAGAAATTAATAATGGATAAATTGATATATCCGTTGATTATCATTTGTCATCCGACTTAATAATTTAATAGAGAAATTTAATTAAAATTAATAGTGGGTAAATTTATTATAAGTGTATCCGATTAAGATAAATTTATTATAAGTATATCGATTTGGAGTTATTTGTGGTATTAATTTTATTTTAATAAGAAGCTTCATTTAAGCGTCAAAACATTTAAAAATTGCATATTATAAAGGTGACTTTGCTTTGCCTAAAAAATCTTGTGCGGTGTCGGTTTAGTATTAAATCATCTAATAGAAAAAATTGCCTATATGAGTAGAGGTTTGAAGAATTTAATGTCATAAAAAAAATTAAGAAAAATATGTTACAAGTATGGAGTGTTTTTTTGTGGCTTTTTCCCATGAAAAAATATCCAACATTTTATAATTTTAGGTAGGCCTTGAAAAGCCATTTCTAGGCTTACTTCTGAGTCACTCAAATCCCAGGCTTTTGATTCCAATTTTACCAAAATGCCCATACCGATAGCGCCCCACGGCCTACCTCCACTCGCCAGGTCCACCGCCCTTACGACGCCGTTTTACCCACACCCGCTCATCTCTCAACACCCAAAAAAACCTAAAAAAACTAAAAAAAAATACCCAACGACGCCGTTTCCCGCACCCATTCATCTCTCGCCACTAAAATAGAATAGATAAAGGCATAAATAATTTATAAACTTTCAATTTATTTAATGTGCGACCCCGTTTCCCACAACCGCTCATCTCTCAACACCAAAAACATAAAAAAAGGCCCAATGACCCCTTTCCCACACTCATTCATCTCCCGCCAATAAAGACGCATAATTCATAAACTTTCAATTTATTTAATGTGCAACGCTGTTTCCCACACCCACTCATCTCTCAACTCCCCAAAAGAAAAAAAAAACTAAAAACAAAAAATAAAAAATGCCCAATGACCTCATTTCCCGTGCTCATTCATCTCTTGCCACTAAAAAAATAGATAATGACATAAATAATTCATAAACTTTCAATTTATTTAATATGATATCTAAATTTTAATATAACGTTCAATATGATTCCTCAAATTTTAATTTATTTAAAGTAATCCTTAAACTTCATGTACATATTCAAATTAGTCCCGGACTATATATATTAAAAATTTAAAGATAGCATTGAGTAAATTAAAAATTTAAAATTATAATAAATATTATGATTAATATCTTGAAAAACTCTAAACTAGTAATACTTGTAACAAATTTACCAAAAACTATTTTTTTAACTACAAAAAACCTCAAACTGAGATATCTTTGACAAATTTACCTTAGATTGATATACTTATGATAAATTTATCATTGTTAGTTAAGTTAAATGACACTTAATAGTTGCGATAGTTAATATCCAATTTGGGATTTTAGGCTCCGTTTTTCATAATTTACAATTTTTGTGATTTTTTTGTGGTATTAATATAATTTAATGGATAATATATTTATCACAAATTTACTTGTTTGAGATTTTTTGCGATCAAATAAATTAGTTTGGGGTAAATTTATCGATTTATGATTTTTATGGTTGGTCAGGATAAATTTGTCACAAGTATATTAGTTTGGAGTTTTTCACGATCAAAAAAATAATTTGGGATAATATATTGGTTTGGGGTTTTTCAGGTATTAACTCTCAATATTAAATAAAAATTAAATAAAAGTTTAGTAGCCACGTTGAATAAATTAAAGTACGAGGGATCATATTTAAGAAAAAAACAAAAATAAAAATCGCTGACCGGAAAGCGAAGAAGAAAAAAGGAAGAACATAAAAAGGGGAAGGAGCAGAAATCGCGAGATCTCAGAAAAGCAAAAACACCACCAGTCGAACGGATCTCTCTCTCTCTCTTTCTCTCTTTCTCTCTTTCATTTCCATCTCTCCATTTCCGATCTCGAAATCCTCCGGCCGATCGGATCGATCGATCGATCCCCCAGCCATGTCCGCATCCTTCGACGCCTTCAGCATGGACGGCGATGAGGTCCACCACGCCGCCGCCGCCGCCGCCGCCGACCACGACGGCGCCTTCTCCGGCTACGGCGGCTACTCCAGCTTCTCCCCGGCCTCCGGCGGCGGCCTCGACGGGTTCCCGGCCGACGGCGATGTCGCTGTCGACCGGTCCCCGGAGATCTTCGGGTACGAGGACCAGGGCTCCGGGTACTCGCCGTCGCCCTTCGAGTCGGTCCACGTGGAGAACGGCAACGGCAACGGGAACGGGAACATGTTCGAGAACGACGACGGCGGGGTCTTCGCGTCGTCCGACGGGCCGATCCTGCCCCCGCCGAACGAGATGCAGGAGGAAGGGTTCGCCCTGCGCGAGTGGCGGCGGTGAGGGCTTTTCGAGTTCGTTGGTGTGGATTTAATCGGATTCGGTTAGATCTGGCGTTGGTGTGGCGTTTGATGCTTAGATCTAGGCTCGATTGCTCGGGTTTGAATTGCTTTTGCGTTCGAAATGTGGTGAAATGCGCTTGGCGAGCTGAGGTTTCGAGCGGTAGCTGAAGTGGATTAGTCCTGGTGGCGATCTCGATTCCGAAAGTCGTGCTTCATTCGATGCAATTTATCTAATCATCAGTTATCTGGTTCTCGATATCTTATTCGCTCGTCTGAACTGCTAGTTAGTTAAGATCTGATTCTGAGTTCACTTTATGGTTGGTCACTTGGGCTTTGATTTTGATTTTCACGTTCTATTTATGCTCGAGTGATTGGGCAATTATGAACTTAGGCTTCAGATTGACGTCTCATTGTGCAATTTCTTCAAAATCGTAGTAGTTTGATTGTTGATCATGTAGCTGACGCCGGAAACTTGGGAATGTTTAGATGTTCTTGGATCTAGATTTAGATCTGAGGTGAAAGTTACCTTTTGACTGCAACTAGCAAATTTGGAAACAGTTAATCAATAACCGCCAGTGATGGGATAGACGTCATCGTTTGTTTTGTTACATTGAAACAGTAATTTAGCAAAATGATTCGCTAGTTTAGAGCTGAAAAGATTACAGTAGAATGATGCTGATCAACCTTACGTCTAGATCCTATAGTCGTGTTATGGGAACGGTTTCCTTTATAATTCCATTATAGAACAACTTAATAAGCTGTAGATTGTTTTTGCAATATTTCTTCAGGCTGTGAAATATATCCGAATTGTCGTTGGTTGTATACCTGAATAGAAATCATACTGTTATGTGTAGATGAAGAACTTTATTTACTTTGCTACATTAGGATTAGTAAGCCTTTTCATGAAAAACGGTAGCTTGTCCACTGTTCAGTGACCTCAGCCCATGATTGGCAGTTTCACAGTGAAATTTTACTACCGTCTATCTTTGCAGGATATTGTCATGTCAGCATATACATAAATCCCACTAAAGGGAAACATAGGAGTTGTTAGCAGGAGGTGCTGAACTGGAAAAGGGAACCTAAAAGACATGACTCTCTCTTACCAAGATAGCAGGTTTCTCTAGGGGAACAGTCAAGCTACATTTAGTTGACATAGGAAAATGCCAATTCTCATCATGAGCTCAATTATGGGTTGTTTTTCATATTTGGTCAGCTCAAAAGAATAATCTACACACTCAAGTGCAAGTGACCCCATTCAAACTGAGTAATTAGTCATAATTGATTTCGAGAGCAATCTCCAGTTTTTCTATTTTATGCAGATAAAAGAATAAAAGTAGATTTTGTTCTAGCTCCAGACCACGATATAATGAAGAAGATTCATTTCAAACTAAGCCCCCAAATGACTGTCTACAAGATCCATAGAAATTAATATAGTTGAACTTAACTTGGCTTGATGGTCAAGAACTGTGAAGAGAGTCTGCAGCTTCATCTATAGATAGAGAGAGGAAATGAAAAGCTGAGAATTGTGAAGATAGTACTAGTGTAAACTAGCAGAGTCGACATCATTTTCCCGTTGACCTTAACTTGGCTTGATGGTCAATAACTCAAGCGTGATTGGGCTTAATTTTTTAGCATAAGCTCGAATCTATTTAATACCATTCTCAAGCTTGAATGGACTTGACTTGGTCATTATAAGTACACATTAACACAAAATTGTGTTAAGATCAAGTGAAGCTCAAACTGAAGCTCGTACTAGTCTAAAATCTATATCTGTGTTTACTATATTTATGCATTCCTCTTTAGAATCAATATCAAATCTTAAATGTTTAATTAGACTTGGAGTGAAGTATTTTCAAGTTTAAGCTTGCTCCGATCAAAACTCACTGGACTTGAGTTTGAAAGGAGTTGATTCAAGCTTGAGTATAAAGGAAGTTCTATTCAATAGGCGACAAGTAGTTGAACTTAGCTCAAGTGTATCATCCTAAGGGTTTTCATTTTAAAATTTTGAGGTGAAAACCCGATCTAATTTCTAACTCCCTGAGTATTTCTTAAATGGCTCTTTATTTAAACTGGAGTTTGGTCCCTAAAGTAGTTTGAAGAGTGCTCTAAAACTTTGCACTGAATGTTGGATCTTTACTTGGTATAATAGTTGCTGACATAGGTGGAGCCCCATGTAGTTGGATTATTTTGTGTACAGAGCATACTTCTTGAAAGAGTGATCTTCTCTTATCAGTAGAAAATGAGTTGACTGAGTTAAGCAGTCCATTATTACCCCCAATAGAGTCATGATTCCTTGGCATCTCAGTAAGCCTTGGACAAAAACCCAAATATGCGCAATATTGTTCTTGATGATGGTAGCAGTGGTGGGATGTTCTGATCGAACACTCCCAGTACTTTTGTTGTTATTTTGCATGATTGCCTATTACACTCTATCTAGATACATGATGCATAAGCTACGTAAATTTTGACTACTTGATGTTTTTATTAAATATGCATATATTTGGTGAGTATTTGTTGAATTTTAGTTATATAGATTCTGCTATAGTTATTAAGAGCTAGTTCTTTTTTGTTCAAAACAAATTTCACGTGCCATTTGTGTCATATTGGGGCATTGTGGAATTGTGTGACAAACCAAATATATCATTAGTTGTATTTCAGTCCAATGTATTAATGAAAAAGGACTACATAGAGTCTATTTCAGTTGCGAACTGAGAGAATATCTGCTAGTTTGAGCTTGTGTGGTAAAACTATTCTAATTAGTGAAAACTGGAAACACTTCAATTATACTAGATGTAGTAAAGCAATCAAGTCCTCCTGCCTCTCTAGTAGCTTGACTGATTTGCATTGTTGGGTTGGCTTGAAAACTATGATGCGTTTGATCAGTATCCTAGGTGTTTTGTTGAAACACAGGTGGTGGTGGTGATGGTATTGATATTTTTTTATAGACATGTATGTAGTTACTAACAGATGTGTATGCTGATTGGTCTAGAGTCACATTGTCCAAAGAAGTAGTTTGGCATGTGTTTGTCTGTGTCGAGTACTGTATTGTCCAAAGAAGTAGCTTGACATGTATGTCTGAAGTTCTTTGTATGATCACATTGATAGATGGACATGACAACTTTTTTGAAAATAGCTAAATTACCATAAGTTTCTGCATGTTTTTACTAATAAAAGATCCACAAATAATTTTTTTGGAGTCCAAATAAAGCAGTGACATGGTGCCTGGTTTTTGCTTAAGCACAGTGTAGAAGGAAACTGTAGTTTCATTGGAGTGCAAGTAGATTATTTACATGGTTAGACATATCTCACAATATGTCGTGTGTCTGATTCTGTGATTTTTTCCAAATTAGTTGACTAAGGCTGGAAGGTTTTAATTGAGAGATCAGATGGTTTCACCCTACCATTGATGCCTTGTTCTAGCATGTTTGCAAACACAGCATGACCTTAACTTATTGTTTATGTGCTTCCATTTGCTTCTGCAGCCAAAATGCACTTTTGCTTGAGGAGAAGGAGAAGCGGGAGAAGGACATGAGGATCCAAATCATCCTAGATGCTGAGGATTATATACGAGAATTTTATGAGAAAAGAAAGCTGAATGTTGAAAGCAACAAGACCAACAACAGGGAGAGGGAGAAGGTAAGGAACTCAAAAGTGTCCCATCGACTGCCCAATTCACTAAGATTAGTTCTGAACCAGGTGATCATAATGACTTGTACATGTCTTGCAGTTATTCCTAGCTAATCAGGAGAAATTCCATAAAGAGGCTGATAAGCAGTACTGGAAGGCCATAGGAGAGCTGATCCCCCATGAGGTTCCGAATATTGAAAAGAGGCGAGGGAAGAAGGAACAGGAGAAAAAGCCAGGGATCACCGTCGTCCAGGGTCCAAAGCCTGGAAAGCCGACTGAGCTCTCTAGGATGCGTCAAATTCTCATAAAACTGAAGCACAATCCACCGCCTCACATGATCCCACCTCCACCACCTCCCAAGGATGCGAAAGATGGGAAGAATGCGAAAGACGGGAAGGACAAGGAGAAGGAGAAGGAGAAGGATAAAGAGAAGGACGGCGCACCTACTGCTAATGGAGCTCCTGCGGCGGCAGCAGCAGCATCCCCTGTTAAAGATGGTGTTAACGGCTCATCAAGCCTGCCGAAAGAAGCAGCTCCTGCTGAGGAACAACCCGAGCAAGCGAGTGCTTGAGCATGGTTTCACCCTTGCTTCTCTGAAGCAATGAAGTGCGCTACCATCAGTCTCGCTCATCAAGATATCTTTTGGTGAACCTATTTTTGGTCTATTGAATATTTTTTTTCTCTTGAATGTCGTGATTCATTTTTCTCGAGTCTCAGGTTTTCTTACTGTTTGGTTGCTTTCGTTTCACATGTTGCGCGGATGTAGACGTTCAAACTGAAGAAACCACGATATGCAGTTCTGTAACCCAGGGATCGATCGAATTTTACTCCATGTATTGATATATTTGTAGTTTATCCTCCTCGTTGCTTGAGAGTGCCATGCCGAAATATGTTCCACCTTAGTTGGGCGTGCCTTGGATCTTCGATTTCTCTAATCTCATAATAAAATCTTCCTGTATTACATCCGTGTTCTTTCTCCATCTTTGTTTTGGCTTATGTTGCGCTCGAATTGAGTTTGCCGATCTAAGTTCATTTAGAACAAGAAGCTATGGTGGTGAAGCCAATACAGTGTCTAGAACTCTGGGATATTGGTTAGACATGCTGGTAAATCTTCCTATATTTCATCGTGCTCCTTCTCCGTCTTTGTTTCGGCTTATGTTGCGCTCGAATTGAGTTTGCCGATCCTAAGTTCATTTAGAACAAGAAGCTATGGTGGTGAAGCCAATAGGTGACGTGAATTCTCATTCCTCACCTGCCCTATCCTGTATAAAGCTCCAGAAAGCATGAACGATAAACCAATTTCTACACTGGCTTTCTATCTGAATACTGCAAATCATCTAGGAATTCAACTATATCATCTAATGTGATTGAGTATGCCCTGGGAAGCCTGTCAGCACACCCTTAAAATGTCTCGACAAGACCAGAGTGCATTGACTAAACAACCGTGCCAAGGCCGCTTCCGATGCTGTTCATTCACAGGTATCGCCGATGAATTCAGTGAAAACAAGAGAACCCATTTCTGGGAGCATCCAACTGAAGCATAAACATTGTACAACATCTACTACTACCCCCTGGAGACAAAACTGATCTTTCAAAGTCAAATGGGAAGTACTTCCCATGTCCAAAACCTTGTACTTGACATTGCCCAAATACAGATAATATCCTTGCAATAGCCAATGCCATGTATTGGATCAAGAAGAGGGGCAAGACAAAGCATAAACAACAGCAATTAAACAATGCAAAAAAGTAGAAACAAAGATAGACAAGTTGAACTGCTAGAGAAGATAAAACTACAAATAACAGAGCTCAGCCGCAGGATCAGTTTCAATTCTCATTGAAATACATCAAGGAAATCGCAGTAGCCAGTTTGTTCATGGATGAGATCGATCCCAATGAGCACTTACTAAAGACCTAAGAGTAATTCCGCCCGTCCCGGTCATTCTTCTCGGTCTTTCTTCTTGTCTTTCTTCTTCTTTTTCTTCTCCTCTGTTTTTTCCCCATCCTCATCCTTACCATTACTAATAGCATCCTCAGCCTCTTTGTTCTTTTTCTTCTTTTTCTTCTTCTCCGATTTCTCTGAATCTGGAGAAACAGCTTCGGCCTTATCCTTGTGTCCCTTCTTTTCTTTCCGAGCCGTCTCCTCATCCGAAGACACATTGCCATTCTCTTTGTCCTTCTTTTTCTTCTTCTTCTTCTCCTTCTTCTCCACTTCCGGTTCCACCCCATCTTCCTTCACCTTCTTAATCTTCACTTCCTCCACTTCTTCCACCTTTGCCTTTTTAGCAGGCTTACCGTCATCCACCTCCCCATCCTCATCCTTGCTCTTCCTCTTCTTCTCCTTCTTCTCCAAAACAGAACCCTCCCCCATGACAGAAATCTCCTTCTCTGGCTTTGCCGGTTCGTCAGCGGCAGCAGCAAGACCGGCAACCATAGAGTCTCCACCAGGTGGGAGAACCACATTCCTAAGCCACTCTTGAGGGGTCTTCTCATTTGGCTTTCCATGCTTATCCAACTTCCCGTCAGCAATGAGTTTCTTCTTCATAGACGCCCTGGGGCCAAGCCCCCACTTCCTCGGGTAAGTATCCCGATCCATAACCACCCTCTTAATCTTCGCCACCACCCCGTGATCACAGGTCGCCATCACGGCTGTGGTCATTTCAGCAATGCCCAACGCAACTGCCTCACCTTTGGTGGTCATCAGCACGACTTCCTCCCCGACCTCGATATCGTTCTCAAACCTCAGCAACCCGGGAATCATCAGCTTCGCGCCGTAACAGATGGCGTTCACTGCCGAATCCTTCACCACCAGCCTCTTGTAGCTGGTCAGCAGGACCTCGAGCGGCATTATCACCCTCCTCAAATAGCTCTCATCCCTGTAATTATCATACAACCACTGCGCGTCCATCACATCGTGCATCGTCACCATGTTATCCTTCTCCCCGGAAATCCCCGACCGGACCCTCCTCAGCTCCTGCATATGCCCGCCAACGCCCAAGATGAGCCCGAGATGCACGCACAAGGTCCTGACATAAGTACCCGCCTCGCAGGAAATCCAGAACACGACCAAATGCCGGTCGACATCGTACTCCAGCAGCTTGCTCTCGTAGATGGTCCTGATCCTGAGCTGCCGCTTCACGGCGGAGATCAGCGGCGGGCGCTGGAACACGGCGCCGGTGAGGGTCTCGAGGGCGCGGGCCACCTTGGCGACGTCGGGGACCTTGGAGTGGAGGCGGGCGACGCAGACGTACTCCTTGCCGGCGCCCTGCTGGGACTTGACGAGGCGGGTGGCGCGGTCGATGCAGACGATGAGGTTGCCGGTGACCTTGGGGTCGAGGGTGCCGGAGTGGCCCGTCTTCTCGACGCGGAGGATGCGCTTGATCCAGGCGACGACCTCGTGGGAGGAAGGGTTGGCGGGCTTGTCGAGGTTGAGGACGCCGTAGCGGACGTACTCGGCGAGGGGGCGCTTGAGCGGGGAGTATCCGGAGGGGAGCGGCGTGTAGTGGCCCGTCCGGACGTTGAGGCGGTCGTAGTTCTTGAGGAGGATCGGCCACTGGGAGGTGTCGATGGAGGGGGTGAAGGACTGCGGCTTGATCATGTAGTCGTGGTCGCCGGCGGCGGGGGTGGCGGCGGGGTCGGCGGCGTCGGCGTCGTCCTTGGAGCGGTGCTTCTTCTTCTTCTTCTCGGAGCGGGAGATCTCGAGGTCGGACATGGCGGGACGGGGTTTTTCGGGTCGGCGGGCGGGTTCGGGTTAGGGTTTAAGAGGGGGAGTGAGGAAGATGACGGAGGAGGATTGGGAGTGTTGGAAATGGAGGCTTTTATAAAGGGAGGTCTGGTTAGGGTTTTAGGGGGGGGAGGAAGATGATGATGGTGATGAGGAACGACGACGGAGCAGGGAGATATGGTGGAGGTGGGGGAGGGTTTAAGTGCATCAGATGGGCTTTTCTCAAAGCCCAGCCCAGCCCACATCACGATTTGGTATCCCAGAAAAAAAAGAAGAAGAAGGTTTAAGCAAATCACAAGTGAAAAGTTAATAGAAGAGGTGATCATTGAGCGGGTCTGGAGATGGGTTGATAATTGAGGTCCTAACTTTGCATGTTAGCTGCCCTAGTTGGAAATGAGATTTGGATTGGATTGTTCTAGATTAGATGTTTACTAGAAATAATTGTTGGGTGATCTGATTGTGCTTTGAGATTAAATCTTAGATTATTATCTAGATTCATTGTCTCAAAATTTATGTACCATTCCTTAGATTGGGCAAGATTTGGCCTAGCAGGAGCCTTAGGCAGGCTAGTGAGACATTGGGGTTGTGATTGTCCCAATCCACTCATTTGCCTGGTGAGTTGAACAAGCCAAGATAGGTAGCTACGTTGCTCATGGCCAAGTGAGCAAATATGGTAGATGGGTTAATTTTGGCTCTTGAGGACGGAGTATCTATCAATAATAATGTCACAGAGCATGATATATATGCAAGTGTCACGGAGCAATAGTTTCCTAATTGAGGATGAGCCCACATTGCGCTTGATGAGTCTAAATGCTAGATTGGCCTTCCCTCGATAGATTGTTGTTAAGAACAATATGGTGAATTGCATCCTTATAATTAATTATCTCACACCCAATTTTCCTTTGGGATTTAGTCTCTTAGGCGAGACATATAGCTTAGTTCAACATAACAATTGATTGCGATCTATTGTAGCCATCATTAGAATAGTGGTATTAACTCCCCATCAATTTGTGATTGGGAGGCCGTTTTACCTTAAAAAAATTCTCTAAGATAAAAATTATCGCAATCCTTTAATCTCTAGTGTAAACACCTTGATGTCACTCCTGTGAACCCGTTTTGCATCTCTCACATTTCATCTCGATGGCACAAAATCCTATTCTACAGTCCACATTGGTTTGGACAGAATGGACTAACCACTCTTTCTCACTCAATTTTTGTAATGTGCTCATTACGGGTCATTTTGTTGCTTCCTTGCATTCTTCAACCATCGTCACTAGTCTCTTAAGACTCATAGGAATGGTAAAAGTTTGCCCAACATATTGATCAAACCATTCCATTGATTGTTTCTCTCTATCAAAGTTGTTGACAAATATCCAGTCATGTGTGCTTTCTCTTACAAGTGTAACATCCCAAGCCAATTGTTTCCCTTGACAGCAATTTCTTTAACCTATTAGGCTTATTCTGATCTTAGCAAACCAATAGAGGTTTCTTTTCTGGTTGGAAATGTGGCAACGGATCTTTTCTTAGCATTTACCAATACATTTTGGGGATTTTGCTTCAATACTACTTGTCACAAGTTGAAAGTTTTATTGTCAAGGTTAAGCGGACGGTGCTTGATGGATAAAAACATTAGGCAAGCCTTTCCTCAATAGATTGTTTCCAATAACAGTATAGCAGATCGTATCCTCGTAATCAACCATAGAATTCCAATTTAGCCCAGGCATCTAGTTTGCTTTACCATGGCCATCATCTACATATCGACATCAACTTCTGACCAGCGTGCGAGAAGCTAATTTAAAGGTCATTTTAAGATGATAATCATTCCATCCCCTGAATTTTTAATACAAACACTCTTGACACCTCTTTTACGAATCATTTGTTTTGAACTTGATGCCACGAAGTGAAGATGGGAGAAATCGGGCCGCGATACAAGCAATGAACTTGATAAAAAGTGGCTAAAACATGATATTCTTTTCCTTTATGATGATGCCGGAGGATCGAATCTGTCCACATGCCTCCACCAAGTTAAAAAAAACACAAAACAAACATGTCGATCCCACCATGCAAGCTTTATTGTTAACAAAAGCTAATGTTCTCTCTCTCTCCATAAAAATTGCAACTCCTTTCAACTTTCCATTTGGGAAAGTGTTTGGATACTCATTTTGGGTTATGGTTTGTAAAGCACAAGGAAGAAGAACATTTTGAGGGCACAAGTGGAACCCACAAATATCAGTGACAGCATTCTAAGAAATAAAAAAGTCATTAAATTCTCACAATTATATTTCGAAAATATTGAAAGGCAAAACATGTTTTCGTTTCTTTTTTTTGTTTAAGAACATAAATTTTGTTTTTTTGTTTTAGGAACAAAAAAATAGAAATAGAAAAACGCGTTTATTTGTTTTTGTTCAAAATCTGATTTTTGAAAGATGCGTATGATAAACTTAATAGAAATGAAAAAAAAAAAATACGTTTGTAAATTTATATTTTTTTGTTTCTTTGAAAAAATTTTATTTTTCCTTTTTTCATTTCTTTTTTCTTTTTTTTTTTTTTTTTCTTTGGTCGGTCCTTGCCCGGCCATGGCGAGGTCGGCGATCTCGGCTCGGGCGTTGTCCAGATCGGCGAGTTCGAGCCTCGATCCGCGAGGCTAGGCCTCGCTTGGTCTCGCCCGATGCTCGGCCTGACGCTTTGACGAGGTGACCCTCGATTTCGCCGGCCCTCGATGGTCGTCGGAGGCCGGTGGCCGAGGCCGCCGCCAAAGAAAAAAAATTAAAAAGAAAGGAAAAAATAAAAAATAAAATAAAAATATTAAAAAATTAAAAGAAACAAAAAAAAGAAAATAAATTTACCAAACATGTTTCTATTTATTTATTTTTTAATTCGGAACAAATTTAAAAATGCATTTTTGTTCAAAAATTGTCCGAAATAAAAACACTTTTTTTTTTTATTTAATAATTTTTGAAACAAAAAATAAAATTTTTGTTCATGAACAAAAAAAAAAATATTAACAAACAGGGCCTTAGTGAATATTCTCTGAAGGAGTTTCTACATGAATCATTCCCCCTAAAAAAATTGCAGGATCGATACCTCTTTTCAAGTACGGAACTGCACGTTGGGTTGGCTTATGTTTTGTCAAGAGTGTTTTTCAATGAGATGACCGTCATTTTTGTCTCTTTAATGATCGACCGCTAATTCAACATCGATCTTTACTCTTTCTACCTGATTTCAAACCGTTCAAACGAATCAATTAAGGCGTAATTTAACAAATGAATCTTGTTTACGAGTGGAACCAAACATCGATTAAATATACTGAATGATGATTCCTTTAATTTTTTTTAAAGTGCCAACTACACATATCACCTTTCTTGTTAGTGCATTAGAATCTGTAAATTTTCATTAAAAAATAAATTCTTAATAAATTTTTAAATAATTTTCTCCTAAGGCAGAAAAATTTTTTCATGAATTTTCCCTGTATTTTTTTTACAGAAAATGAATTGATAAGAGAAAATATTTTTCATCATTAAAAAAAAGTCTTCTAAAATAGAAAAAAATGTTTTTCGCTTTTAAGTGGAGGAAAATATTTTCCTCTCGCTTTCTCTTATTTGACATCTCTACTAGCCCATTCCTCTTTCTTTTTTTTTTTTTTTATAAATATAATTTTAATTTTTTTTATTTTTATTTTTAGGTTTTTTTTTTTTTTCTTTTTTTTTTTCCTTCTATCTCAAGTGAGCCTTGATGCCTTGTTGGTGGGAACTTGAAAGTTTGTTTGATTGGGAGCATGAAAGTTGATCTTGATTGGCGATCGTGAGCCGTTGATCGAGTGAGCGAGCTTGAGTTCACTTTTGGCTGGTCTCCGACTATTGTCATGGCCACGGTTGACCAAAGAAGAAAGAAAAAAAAAAAAAATGGAAAAAAGTTGAAAGAAAAGTTAAAATTTAGAAAATTGATTTTTTTATGAAATAAAAATCATTTGTTAAAAGGAATATATGAAACAAAATCAAATCAAAATTTTCTTATTGAATAGCTAAGCGGAAAATATTTAGAATTTTATTTAAATTTTAATTGAATATACCGAAAATTTTTATCATTATTTTAAAAAATAATTTTCTGAGAATATTATTTAGAAACGTCATATTTTTTTTTTCGTGAAACGGGCATAGAGCATATATATATATGTGTGTGTGTGTGTGTGTGTGTGTGTGAGCGCGCGCGTGTATTTTCCCCTTTTTAACCTTCTTTCCGGCTATGTTTTCCCTCTGTTTTTCCGCCCACCATCCCCTCTCCAGCCAAACAGGAGCAAACGGATCAAGCTCCGCCGCGCATGGCGGTCGGTTCCGCCGCGAGCGACTGACTAGCTCCCACCACCGCCGCCGCCGCCGTCGTCCCCGGCAGCACCCAATGAGAACCTTAATCTCTCCGAACCGAACCCACCTCCATCATCTCTTAATTCCCCATTTCTCCCCATCGTCGCCTCACCGGAGAACCCGCAAGTTCGTCCAGACCCCTCATCCGAAATGGCTTCGCGGCGCGACCCACGTGGCTCCGCTCCCGGCCAGAGCCTCCGCCGCTTCCGGGTCGGCGGGCTACGGCGGGTGGGAAGACTTCGGGCCCTGGGACGACGCCGCCCGCCCCGGCGAGTCGACCCAGCTGCGGAAGTTCTTGGTCTCTGTGGGACTCGATGACCAGCGGCACGTGTTCGTGTTCGCCCTGGGGCTGGTCTGCGCGCTGGCCATTTCTAGAGTGAGGGTTTCTTCCATAGTCATATTCCCCGCTTGCGTCTCGGTGTTTGTGGTCGGGTTCTCGCTAGGTTTGGTTCGCGGCGGGATTGCCGCGGAGGCGAGTGGGAGTAAGAGGCGGTCGAAAGAGGACGTGGTTAAGGTTTATGGCGAGAAGTGGCGGAAATTGGTGGATTTTTTGGATGGATTAGATGGTAGAGTTAACAATTTGATAAGTGATGTTAAGAATTCTGTGGAGCGTAAGAGAGTTGGGTTGGATGATTTGGAGAGTTATGTTCGAGAACTTGAGACGATCAGTTCATCGGCTTCAAATGTTAGAGATAACATTCGTGGCTCTTTAGCTAATTCTGGGAATGCCAGTGGCTCGTTAATTGAGAATGAGAAGTCGAATAAGAAAAGGAAAGACAATGGGGAATTCGGGATTCCGTTGTTGGAATCCATGGGGGGCCTATTTAGGGGAAGTTTGGGTGGTCCAAAGCCAAACAAAGTTAAGGATAGTGTTAAAGAAGAGAACTTGGGGAGTGTGGTGAAGGATGATGCCATGGAAGGTGCTTCAGAAATGGCATCTGAAGTTAATTCTAGTCGTAGAAATTCGGGTTCATACCAAGATGTGGTAAGTAGGCCAAAATTTTATCAGAGTGGAAGAAGAACAAGACAGTTTATGGAAAATGGAAGTCTGAGTTTGGATGAGGAGGGTGGGAGTACCAGAAATTATGTCAACAACATGAGGAGGTTCAATTACCACACAGACAGGTTTCATTCCTCAAATAGTCAATATGTATACTCTAAAGGAAGACAAAGTCATAAATCTCAATCACAGGAGCCCCGTGATAACCAGCTTGATTTTGTGGATTTTGACATGAAGACAAGACATGTGGAAACTGAGGCTTCCTTTGTGGAAGACCAGTTGCTTCAGAAATCTGAGAGATATTATGCATCTCGCCAAAGCAGTGAAAGGAGGAAGGTGGATACTTACCAATCTCAAGTGAGAAGAGAGAACATGAATTCCCAAGACAATCTCTTTTTTGTTGACCACCAGTCTGAACTCGAGGGAGATGTTAATTCAATGTCCTCTCCAAATATTTTAGATGACATGGAGTTTGATAGGTATCTAACAGAAGCAAATAACCTTCTAAAGCAAGCCAAGGAGTTGGTGGGGGGACGGCATGATGAGGAGCATGCAGAGGCCATCCTTTATGAGTCTGCAGAATTGCTCTCTAGAGCGATCGGCATGAAACCAATGAGCTTGTTGGCCGTGGGTCAGCTGGGTAACACCTATCTACTCCATGGAGAACTCAAATTGAGAATTAGTCGTGATCTGAGAACTTTATTAACAAGCAGTGAGTCATACTTGGAGAGACGAGTTAGAATTGGAGGCAGTAGTGGCCGCCATTCCAGCAAAGATAAAATTGCTTCTGTCCTTGTTCAGGTGTGTGAGGAGTGTGAGGAACTTCTTGTAGAAGCTGGCAGAAAATATAGGCTTGTATTGTCAATTGATGGGGATGATGTTAGAGCCTTATACAATTGGGGTCTTGCTTTATCCTTCCGTGCCCAGTTGATTGCAGACATAGGACCAGTAAGTATTATCTGTGAACATACTCTGTTGTTCTATGACACTATGGTTAGCATCTCATATGCATTTAAGTGCGAAGACTTTTTAACTTCAAATTTTGCCTCTCTGAATTTCAGGAAGCAGCTTTTGATGCAGACAAAGTGTTTATGGCTGCAATTGATAAATTTGATGCAATGATGTCTAAAGGAAACGTATATGCTCCAGATGGTAAATTCCTATCCGTTCTTTGTTTCTGAAAGTGTGGCATCTCACCATTCATGATGATTATAGGGTACGACATCATATTCTTTCCACCCAACCAGATGCTGAGATGGTAAATAGGTGGATAGACATAGATACTTACACTAGTGATATGTTCCTTTAATAGCTCAATGCACTATAAATCGTTGGAATATGTTGAATAATCACCGAAGATGATATTTACATGGAAGGAAGTCTACAGATTGAATCTCTTGAAATTTAATCACCTATGCAAACAGCAAACCTGTTTTCCATTTGAGAAATTATTCTGGGGAGAATCATTTCCAAACTGATTCTCCTGTGGTGCATGTTTGTAGCAGTTTTTCCTTGTAATAATTTTAACTGTTAGAATAACCACACTTTTTTGGTGCGTAATTGTTCTATATCTAAAGGTATATGTATCTATATGATTACAAGGATCAAGATAGTGAATAATGTGCATGAAGGCATTTTATAATAATTTATAATTGACTATGAATTCTCTGATATCTATTGTAAAATCAAAGTGAAAGCATTGAATTATTTATTGTTTGAAATATCTTACATTTTCAAATTCTAGACAGTTTAATTATATGTCAACTATTGTTGCTTAATGTGATTATATTTTACTAAGAAAATAAGTGGTTTAATGGCATATGGGGTCCAAACTGGCCAATGCACAAGTTTCGACATCTTTGTTGTTGTTGTTCAGATGTAAATTTGCCAATTTAGAAATTGTCAAAATTTTTACATGTTATTTTTAGATGTATGTGGGACTATCCTGTCTACCTATAAGGGGAGGGGAAGTAGGAGGAGAGAGATGGAAATAGGTAAAGAATACTATCTAGATGTTTGAGACTTCTTCTATTGTAAAGGATGCTATTGTTTTTAAGGTGAAGTATTGAAAATTGAGAGAGTGGAAAGGAAGAGAAATTTTAACACACAAGTCAAGGAAGATTGCATGATCCACCCTTTGCATTGGCAGGCTTTGATTTTAATCTCATCCATAATGGGCTCAACAAATAATGGTTGAAGTTTAACTGCAGCTCCAATTTTCTTTCAGTTTTTTCTTAATTTGAGTTATGCACCCTTGCTGGGAGAAATTTTTCATAATGCTTTGCAGATTTTGTTTTACATATTTAAGAAGATTTTTAGGGGGGGGGGTGGGTTAATCCCTGGCATAACTCCTATAACTTTCTGGCCTATGACCTGACTGATCTGAGGGTAAATCTATTCTATAGTTTTCTTTTTGTGTGCCTACTGTATGCTTATAGCCTCATATTCATATAAAAAAGGGGCAGCCCAGTGCATGAAGCTCCGGTGATGCGTGGGGTTGGGGAGTGGTCAGACCACTTTGGGTCTAACTATTTGAGTGCCTACCGTGTGCTTATAGCCTCATATTCTTATAAAAAGGGGGCAGCCTGGTGCATGAAGCTCTGGTGATGCATGGGTCTGGGGAATGGGGTTGGACCACTTTGGGTCTAAGGTACACAACTTATCTTGCAATTTTTCCAGGAGACTGTTTCCACAACTTGAACCTTGACCTCCAGGTCACATGGCGACAACTTTATTGTCTTGCCAATGCTCCCCTCAGTCTCATACATATATACAAACTGAAGAGTTAGATATAGAAGTCAGAAGCTAATAATTGCATGTGGCACCAAGAACTTGGAAGCTATTTTGTTACTAGCATCATGCCCATGAGCCATTGAGGGTTTTGCTAAGATGATGCCAGAACAACAATCAAAGCCTTTTTTCTTGGCACTGTGTAGGGATGTTTTAGAATTTTTTGGTGAAACACCATTTGTCACCTCAGTGAAAATGGATGGTTATACAGGACTTCCATTAGGGGTAGTGTACTTGTGTTTGAGGTGGTGCATGATCTACATCTAGAATTGGGAAGTTCAACGCAAAAGCAGGAAAAAAAGCAGAAGAAGTTTTTGCTAAGAATGTGCTGGACTTCTTGGTTAAACTAGAAATTTTTCTTAGCAGGTCTATTTATCTAGCCAATGATAGACAAAGTGACTCCAATGATAAGTAATGTTACTTGATAGATTGCTAATCTGATAGGATTAGGCTGTAAAAGGAATGTACATAGAAAGAAAAGGAATAGGAATCAGGAAAAAAGAAAAAGAAAAGCAAACAAATTTTCTGATTTGTTTCCAGGGAAAGCTTAAAGTTTAACCAGCTCGAGACATGGCACATTGAAGATTCTTCTTTTATCTAGAGCATGAAGATAAAACTAGGTGGATGATTGCAAACTCTTGGCAGTGTTACACACTGTATAAATGCTGATGTCCTATTTGCATTGCAGCTTTGTTCAGATGGGGTGTGGTATTGCAACAAAGATCTCGCTTATGTCTGAGAAGCGGTAGGGAGAAAGTGAAGTTGCTTGAGCAGGCGAAGAGATTATATGAAGATGCACTCGATATGGACTCTGATGATTCTCGTGTAAGAGAGGCCTTATCCTCATGCATGCTTGAGCTGGACTATAAGCAATCGTCATAGCTTTTACAGCAGAAACTCACAGGAAACATCATGTTTTCCCTTCTCCATGCGCTTTGCATTGGGCCTGGAATTTTGTCTCTCCAATTATTATCTGAAAACCATGCTGGGGCACTCTTGCAAGTACTGCATATCTGCGTAAGTAGGTTAATAATGTGCAAATAAGGAGGAGGACAATTGAAGCAAAGCCAAATAATCACAATAAAGTGACATTGTTCTGTTTTATACTCAACGTTATCTGAAGACTATATCAGTTATACAAACCATTTGGCTGACTTTGGATTTCTCTTAGTGTGCTGCAGGAGTCAGTTGAATATTGAAAGTTTCACCTCCATTCTTTCGTGGTTCTTCTGGCTGTACATTATTAGCAAAGGATATTGCCAATGTCTCCTGTTAACCATATTACTTTTGGTTTTGTACAGCTGTCTTCTTGTCAACTGTAGTACCATGATAGACATTAAAAAGGCAAGATATTTTAGTTCCTTTCTTTGTAAATGTGGCTATCGTGCATTACACTACAGAGAAATTCTTATGCACTGAATCACGTCTGCTTCATTTCTGCTGCACTTGAGCCAAAAACAACATGCATATTTCTTTAAGATATCCAGTCTCCATATAGTGGATGAAATCCACTTTCCCGTCAGTTCACAATGACAGATTCTGATGGGAAACTTTTGATGCTGGTAGTGATGGATAGATTTTGTCGAATTGAAAACAGATGGGTAGGAAGTGTGGCAAGAAGACCCTTTGTTGAGTTGTGAGTAATCTTAAAACTGAACTAAAGTACCTCATCGATAGTATAGGATTTTAAGATGTCAAGAAGACGAGAGTTTTTGACATGTACATCTTAGAGAAGCAATGTCAGCAACTCTGAGGACCGGTGTTACAGGAGATTGCAGCTGTGGCAATGGAGATGGAGGGCTAATAGTGCTAGTGGAATTGAAGTCGTGGTGGTGGAATAGTTGGTGGTGGTGGTGGTGGTGGTGGTGGAATAGTTGGTGATGGTTGTGAATCCGTAGGGTGGCGTCTCATGGTGATTGTGAAAAGGTGGAGTTGAGCTGTGCCGGTTGCGGTGGCTGGTTGCGTGGAGATGGTAGTACTTATCTACAGAAATTTTGTTGACACAAGGTTTGGAGCACCATTTGAGGGCTATAGTCCATTCTCAAGGAAGAACTCTCAATTTGAGGAAAGTCTTACCTGCAACTGCGTCAGATTATTGATCTTGGGAAGTGCAGAGCTTCCAAATCATGTAAAACTTGCATATATTTTGATTACTAACAAAATATGAAGCACAAATTTAGGGTCATACTTCCTTTTAAAGGATGAATGTCCGGAGCTCAATTTTGTTGTGTGTAACAACTGATGTAAGTAGGAGCCAAATTCTTTCTTTTTGAGCAAGAAATAAAGTGTATATTAGAGTGAAATCAGCTTCATGAATTTTATCCACAAATAGAGATCTTCGTGTTTCTGAAGGATAATGTAATGAATGGTGGAGGCCCTAGGTGCAGGTTTTAATTAATTTGTAAGATATTACTTTAGTAGCTTCTATTCCCCAAAAAAGTAAGATCCATTTTTCAAGTAGAACATACATTATCAGCTGGGTTGAGGCCCCGGGACTCAAGAAAGAGAGTATCACGAGGATAATCTTTTGGATATTACTTACAACATATCATTTCTATACCCAAATTTGTTACTACTGACCTATCGGAGTCTTTATAATATATAAATACATATATTAATGTGTTTAGTTTTTTCAAAAATATTTATAGTGAGAAAGGTGTTAGGTCTTTGATAAATGATATAACACAATGAGAGAGACATTAACCTATATTTCTATTATTGTTTTTTTGCGTACATATATCGTTTTGGGAGTCGGGTTGAATGATAAGTTAGATGGAAACAATATAATACTCTATTGAGGTGGATAACACCTGTCGACATTTCTCCATCAGCCCTAACCAATATTATTCTCTATTAATTTCTGTGAGACCCACTGAAGATCTCTTTCTTCTCATTCATCCTTCATTTATGTGGATCGAAGAAAACATCTCTGTCCTCGTTTTATATCTAAATTTATCTCAATTTCTCCATGGGGTCTACCCATCATTTTTTTGTGCTGGTCAATTAGATGTCTTCTTAGTAACATACACAAGGCAGTCACATGCTTCTTCCACTGAAATGAAGTCTTTAGGACCTTAGTATTTGACATATGATATATGGAATATCTCTAAAAACTAATTTTTTTTTCTGTAGGTCACCAATATACCAAACTTTTTTTTTTGTCTCACAAACACCCCTAAACTTATTTGGTGACATAAAAGTACTTTACATCATAGTTCCGCTCATAATGATTGTTAAAAATTTGATATGGTAGCATGCATGAACGATGTGATGTTGGATTTTTTTTTTGGATGTGATAGACAAAAATTTAAGGGGAGATTACTAGTTTTGACAATTGGTGAGATGAAAAAAAAGTTTGAGGTATTTAAAATTATCAAAATTTCACTTAAGTTGAGCTTTTAATTGTCTATGTTCAGAGGAACTATAGTTAGCATTAACTCAACAAGTATATGGTCACTTCTTCTTTCTAGCCACTGTTCTGTTTATTTCATAAAAAAAAAATGAGTGATTTATAAAATATCATCCTAAAAATGAATATATGTATTGCTTACAAAAATTAATGAATGAAATTTATTTTTATTATCCATGAATATATTTAAATATAAATAGTTGTTGATAATAAAAAAAAATTTCATTGATTAATTATTTCAAAATTATTTATTTTTTCAAATAATTTATTTTCTGTAAAACGATTATTGAATTTGAAGAGGCCAAATAGCACTTGTATATCTAATGTAAACAGCCACCTAAGTCAACAAATCAACTTTGCCCAGAGAATAATAAAGAGTTGCACTTGCTGAAGTCGCCTCTGGTCATCACGAACCGTGGCATCATGGGAGTTTACTATCTTTTGATGGGTTTAAATTATAATAAACTACTACAATGCCAAACCATGCAATGCACCTGATGCATTGGATGGACACATGAAGAAAGTCCAATCATTTTATTGTTATAGAAATTAAATCATTTGTCTAAAAAATAGCTAATTTATTCAATGTCTTTTCCATTTTTATTTTGATCGAAAAAGTGTACATTAGTCAACACACAAAATCTGTAATATTAATCATTTTTATCTTGATAATGGTGACGTACCCAATTAACTATAAATCTATCAATCCATATATGACATCATATTATCATGGTATCTTTTGATGGCTGCAAGATATTATTTCTCTAAAGTAATATCGGTCAAATGAATATAGTGCACTTATCCTTTCGGACCTTCAATTTGTTTCCTAGTTGAAATAATCCAAGGGAAAATCTTCCATACACAGACGATATACGAACTCATCCGCAAGCAGATCCGCTTAATCAAGAATTTTTAAGTTCTTTTTGTGAGCGACGGTTTCTCTCGTAAATTATTTACAAAATTTGCATAAAAAACTAATTATTATTATTTTTCTGGCTTATAGCAGTAGGTACAATGAATTTCTCTAAACAGAATCTTCCTCCCATATTTAATCTTAATTGGTTTTGGTCTTTGCCTAATCAAGTGACAATTTTTCATTGGACCGTCTTTGAATCTTCTTACTTAGTGGCTGCTCAGTGTCGATTTTTGACCGAGGGAAGTGGCAGACCAGCCTAATCGTGATGTAATTTGGAAGTTTGACTTTGGTGTAGATGTAGAAGGGATATGAATGATTTATTGGATTTCCACCATTGCAGCATTATTGGTTTTCGTAGGAAAACGTTCATTTTGGAAATTGGAAAAAAACGAGGTAAGTAATTCGACAGATATTTCGTTCATAGCAAAACGAATTTAGAAATCGTGGTTGAGTAGGCCTACTTATGGATGAGTTCATATATCATTGGTGTATGGAAGAGTTTCCTATAATTCAAACTGTCAGATTTTATAAGCGGTGACATCTTACAAACGTTTTAGGCTCTTGATCTCTTTCTTTATTTATGTTATTATGTCATTTTATTTCATTATATGATGAGAAGATGATTTTATTATTTATATTTTTCTTTTCATCTCCTTAAGTACCTTTACTAAAGCTCTTTTCTTGAATTTCAAATTAAAAAATGAGGAAAAGCCTGTAAATAAGGAATCCTAAAGACAGAGCATTTGACTAACTTTTCTCTTCCATTAGCTACTTCTCATTTTGCTAATCTAGTGTCACATCACCATGTAAGAAGCTTGTTAGGAACAACTGTGTCCAAAAGAAAACAAGCAAGAGCTTACCAGATATAATTTTTGCCCAGCAATTATGGGTCCGAAAATGGGCCCCACTCAATAATTGGTATACTTTCGTGACTATAACGACTTACACTGATTTCAAGAAAATCAATAAATATTAATAAAAACATATATTAATGCACATGTGAACACAAATTACAGCATAATACAACTTAAAGGCCCAGCATAAATTACTTATTTTTCGAGACTCCACTATAAGTTTTATTCATATATGTTCTGATCAACAACTCATATCAGATCCAGTTGCATTTTATTGAAATTGAGAAAATAGTCCAAATGAATTTGGCTTTCGTTTTTTTTGGTTTCCAAAGTAACTCTCATTAACTAGTGTCATTCGAATGTAAGCCTCTAGGAGTAATTCATCTAATTGGTCAGATCGAAATTAAATTCATTAGAACACAATCACGAGCATGCCCGGTTAATACTGAACACGAAAAAGCCTGTACGAGCACCGTGCTTCTAGTTAAAAACTCAAAACGCATCTACTCCTTCGTATGCCAGTAGAGGCAATGATTAAAAGCCGTTTAATCAGCTTCCGATATCTTTCCTTCAAGAACTCTACCAACAAGAAGTTTGTATACCACGTGATAGCGATTTGGACATTTGTGTGAGCGATACCTATCTAAGTACTGTGCCGACATGTCATGGACCACGAAGGAACACGACACAAATCAAATTCTGCGTGAAACACAAACCTCGCGCACCCTCCAAACGTCGTACTTTGCTGATGCTGACCTCCCGCTACTATAAAGAAAAAAAGAGTTAAATGGTAACGATCATCGAGTTGGTGCGTCAAGGGAAAGCCACACCAAAGATTTAACAAAGAATAAAAATAATGGACACATCAGAGAGATGAGATGGAAAAAAGATGGCAGGTAGATGAAAACAATGGAGGAAAAAGCGTGGATAACAGCGTCACGGGGTTCCTCCTCCTCCCTCTCTCTCTCTCTCTCTCTCTCCAACCTCCAATGTCCTCTCTTCACTTTATTCTATTTGCCATATTTATAGGGATAGCGACACAAACAGTATATAAATTTTAGCTTAATATATAATTTGATTCTAAATTTTTTAATTTATTTAATATAATTCTTAAATTTTAGTTCAACGTGTAATGTGATTTTAAAAATTTTAATTTTAATTTTAATTTGTTCAGTTTAATCTTTCAACTTTTGATACATGTATAATATAGTTCTTGAAATGTATGGAAATGCTCAATGTAAATTCTTTTTAGTCTTGAATTAATGTCTTGAAAATGGGTTATATTGAACATGTTCACATTATTTAAGATTATATTGATTGAGAATTATATTGAACAAATTAAAAATTTAAAGATCATAAATATATTAAGCTAAATTTGAGAGATCATCAGTAAATAGATTAAATTGCATATTAAAACTTTAACAACTGTTTGTGTCATTTTCTCATATATATATATATATATATATATATATTATCTCTGCTTGGGTTTGACATTTCGAGAGTTTCTGATTTCTTTTATCGGTTTCTTTTTTCTCCTTCGGTTCGGTTTGGTAAGGGCAGCAGCGCGCAACACGACGGCAGCAGCAGCTCGTTGCACACGGCTACGTGTCGCTCTCGCTCTGCACTTGGTGCGCACGCTCCCCGGCGCTCACCGGAACCAAATAGAAGCAACACGAAGACCTGACACTTCCATTCAACGGCCGCCATCTTTTCTCTCTCTCTCTCTCTCTCACACGAACCCAGAAGAGTCCACAGGAAGCAAGCAGAGCGCCTTCCCGGGGTTCCAGAAATCACCTGGTTTCTGGCGATGGTCGTTTCAAGATTCCTCATTTATTAAAAGGGTCTTTATTGGTTTTGAATTCCTTGAGAGAGAGAGAGAGAGGGGAGAGAGAGAAGGGCCATTTTTTCTCTGTCTAACCGAGAAAAGTACAGAGAAAGCAGAGCGCGTTCCTGGGGTTCCAGAAATCACCTGGTTTTGGCGATGGTCGTTTCAAGATTCCTCATTTGTTAAAAGGGTGTTTGTTGTTTTGAGAATTACTTGTGTGTGTGTGTGTGTGTGTGAGAGAGAGAGAGAGAGAGAGAGAGAGAGAGAGAGGGTATTTGGAGATGTACACGGGCTCGATGAAGAAGTCGTTCAAGGACTCTCTGAAGGTGCTCGAGGCAGACATTCAGCATGCGAATACCCTGTAAGTTCTTGCTAGCAATTCTCTTGTATTTCTAATGAATTTTGCGAATTTCTGCAGTTTTTAGTGCTCTCTCTCCCTCTCTGTTTTTTTTTTTTTTGGTGTTTGATGGTCAGTGCTGCATTTCTGGGATTACCTCGTCTCTTCAGGAATTAATCTCAGATGGTTGAATTGGCGTCATTGACCTCGAATGTTGACCTCACCTTTTCTGGGTTATTTGTCTCAGCTTCTAATTACTTGTCAATTAGAGCTCGTTCTCGTTCCCTTCTGATTCTTCAGTGTCTTTAGTTCTCTTGTTTAGTTGATTGAACTGTTTTGTTTTGTTTTCTCAGATTGCGTTTGTTTCTTTGAACAACGGTTCTGCCCTCTAAGGTTCCTGCATTTAGTTTATTGTTCATCTGCATAGGAGGATGCCGATGCTCGGTTTATATATCCGATGACATGGCCAAAGACTTTTCTCACCCTTTATGTCTCGCTTTTGCATTATGGTGCTTGATTTGTGCCATTATATGATTTGAGCAGAATGAAGATTTTCCTTTTTGTTTTGAATAGTTTAGAGGGGTTATGAGTTTTACCTACTCTTTTAAATAGTATTGTTCTTGGTAATTTGCATTATGCGGTGTCTGATGGATTAATGCTTGGTTAGTTCCTTGGGCAGCATCTGAAATTCTGGGGGCTTAAGGTTTTTGAAAGTTTTCAATTTCAGATGTCATGTCAATGTTCTCCATTTCTTTAGCTAGACTTGCTGCAATGCAAGGGTAAGGCTGCATTGACAATGGAGGGGGAGCCTTGTTCCACCTCGGTGCCCTTCAAGAACTTGCAAAAGTAGTTTGTGAGTATGTAATGAGTTCTTTTGTACGTTTTGCTTTTTGTTTCTTTCTCAAGTAGGTGAATTGGGAAACAGAAGGCACGATATGTCAATACTTGCACGAGCTTCTTTGTATTCCAGTTTCTTCTGTAGAGTTTTTCACTTGGTGTATGAACTCAAGAAGTTTCCTTGTTTCATAGTGTTAGATCAGTTTTGTATACATTTGGTTGAATGTTTGTATTGCATGTGGTACAGAGCATCTGATTTTCCAAGGGATTATGACGGTGCTTCTCTCCAAATGAGATTGTCGTACAGTCCAGCTGCACATTTCTTTCTTTTTCTAGTGCAGTGGGCAGATTGTCACTTAGCTGGTGCCCTTGGGTTGCTAAGAATTCTGATTTACAAGGTAAAAATGGAAGGGAAAGTTCTCTGTTCTACTGTCATTTAGTTTTATCAAGTCATATTTGTGATAGGTGATAGGGTAATTGCTGAAACCTTTAAGTCCTCTTGTTTTTCTAGGTCTATGTTGATGGCACGACGACCATGTCAACCCATGAAAGAAAAGCTAGCGTCAGAGAGTTCTATGGTAATCAAATTCTGACTGCCTTCATTCAAAGTCAAGTTGGCGATCCATTTAAATTAGTTATTTTTGACAATGCTCTGTTCCTGTTGTTGTCAGCGGTAATATATCCATCATTACTGCAGCTTGAAAGAGGTGTGACCGATACTGAAGATAGAAGGCAGAAGACTACGTGCATGGAGAGGTACAAAAGGAGAGAAGAGGAGGAACATAGGCAGTTTGCAGATATAGAATTTGAAAAGGAAGATGAATGTGGAATATGCATGGAAATGAATAGTAAGATTGTGCTGCCAAACTGCAGCCACGTCATGTGCCTCAAATGTTATCGGGAGTGGTACTCTCTCTCTCTCTCTCTCTCTCTCTCTCTCTCGTGTGTTGATGCACGTGGGCCTGCCTGCATGGGGTCTTGGGAAAGTGTGTCCCTGTTGGTGTATGTATGTGTCGCTTGTGTGTTTGCCAGGGTAAGAAAAACATGTTCAAACCATTATACTTAACTGATCTGATTTATCAGTTTGGTTCTGTTCCAGGAGGCATTTTTGTAAGTCCGGTTTGGTTCTGGACCCCTGCTTGATTCTGATTGGTTTGCAATATTCCCAAACCAAATCGTGCTCAGCATTACGTCTATGTAGAAAATTACTCTTGCATGGTTCATCTGCCTTGCATATACTTGACCGTAGGTAATTGGTTTACCAAAGTTAGAATAACTCAACCCTTTGAGGATTGTGACTGCACATTGTAGAGATATTAGAACCTTCTAGTGAAAGACCAGTTGATTGCTGGTGTACATGGTCGGACTAAATAAACTATAGCTTGTTATAAGCAGTGTTTTTCAGGTACTAAATCACTTCTGCGTCCAGTTGTATAACATGCTATATCTGTCTTGTGTCCTTTTCAGTGCATATGTGCGATCGGAAATTTTAGAAGTTTGATGTATGTCCACTAGGATTTGCAGCTTTGCATGCTAGGAAATGTGGGAAAGCTGGTTGACGAAGTGGACAGGGTGCTTTAGAGAATTGGCAATCTGGCGGCTTTCTTTACTCAGAGAGCAGTTGCTTTTAAAGATCAATAGTTGTATGAAAATGGCAGGCAGTCTTAGAGTGGGGCAATGTCGGTCCTTAGATAGTACTAATCAAGCTTCCCAGAAACTTAGCAGATATTGAGGACTTAGTGGGGGACCCCTTTTAACTATTTCTTGTTTCTCCAACCCAGCTATCGATCCTATGAGGTAAGAATGAGTCAGATTCTTGCATATACCATTAGCAGGGACTTTGGGGAGTTGTTAGTTGTGCGCACCCATGGATACATACCAGCATGGATCAATAAATCATGTGCAAAGGGAGCTGCATCCTATGAGAGTATTGTGAGCATTTCAATGTAGCCCAGTTGATGATCTTTCGTGTTTGAATTTTTGTGTGGGTGGAGGTTGGGACATATAATAAGCTTGGATTTCTGCTTGCTGGAAAAAAAAAGTGGAGAGAACAATGGTTTTGTTGTCTCTTGCACTTTGTGTGAATTTATATTTATCAATTTGTCTTGTGTGGACACTTAATGCCTGGACTTACAGTTGCGAAAGTAAGAATGACAAGACTAATGAGTGACGAGGGATGTGTAGAAATTATGCAAAATTGGATTTGATTTGAGCAAGCTTTTGTCTGAAATGGTTTTTCCTTTTCAATAAATACCAATTCCCAATCACCCTCCATAATCACCTCTATAATGCATTATTCATGAATTTGGTAGTTCACTTTTCATTCTTCCAATTGCATACACATAAATCTTCTTTCAGCAATAAAGTCAGATTTAAGTATTCAAAGATATTGCTGGCAATCTCTGATAGTTGATGGGAGTTCAAATTTGCTAATTCCCTATTGAAGTTGAATAACCTTAATGAAGTCACTAGTTCTTGTTAAAGCATTTTGAAATCTCCTTACAGGTTCTCTCTCTCTGTGTTTTTTTTTTTTTGGGGTCTAAAATCTCCTTACCGGTGTAAGCTACTCTAAAATTAGTTTGTTTTTTTCACCCTCATTGGGTCATGGACGTTTATTTATTATTACAATTGCTACTTGTCATAGAGTTTTTGCATTTGTATTGTAGTTTGGATGGTTAAAATGGAACCTCTGATGAATTATTCGCTATCTGCCGACAATCAACAAGGGGGTTCATATAAGTTGTCATACAGTACTTCTCGGTTCTCTAATCTTGTTTGATTTTTCACTACTGTCCATTGTCTATTTAGGCTATCCAGTTATACGATTCATTTGGCCACGTCATTTAAGAAGGATAGTGTCGCGGTTCTGGTTTTGCTGGGACTATTCATTAACTGCAGGGTTTGTGCGAAAATTCTCTAATGTGGCCTCATTGTGACATTACAGGCGGACGAGATCGCAGTCCTGCCCGTTCTGTCGGAACAACCTCAAGAGAGTAAACTCGGGCGACCTTTGGATATTCATGGACAGCAGGGACATAGTCGACATGTTCACCGTGACCAGGGAGAATCTTCGGAGGCTCTTCTTGTACATAGATAAGTTGCCTATGGTCGTTCCTGATAATCTCTTGGAAACATATGATTCTCACCTAAGGTGATCCAAGACCGTCGGAACCAAAACCCATTTGTCCAAAGCTTGCTCTCCTCCTGCATGTCTCCTTACTTTTTAATCCTTGATAGGAGGGACAATTTGTAGGTTGTTGGTTGGTCCTGCCTATTCATGTCAGAAGAGCCAGCCTCATTTATTGTCGGCTGATGGGTGAAGTTCAGACCAGAGTAGATGGTTCATTAGAGGTTCTACAAATAATCTGCACTTACCGATTCTCACATCTGTATATATAATTTGTAAAGATTCTTAGTGGGTTAAGTTCTCTCTTTTGGCCTTCGAGAGAGAGAGAGAGAGGGAGAGCTTTTTACTAGTTCAGCAATCTTGCTGTTTGGCTAGTTCATAAGTGACATCCATTCATGGACCATGAACATTGGCGCTACGACATGAATGTGGTGATTTCCTTCTGATCAGTTTTACGAAATTGTGATTTCAATTGCTCAGTACATGCATAAAATTTGCAATTCGTTTACATTTTTTGCAATTGGTGCACTTCGATCAAAATCCGGCGAGCTATCGGCATCACGAACATTTGGGCCATTTGGACCTCACGGCATTGCGAATTAAAGTTCTATAATCTAATCAAGACAAGTGAAGTTCCATTGCCAAATATTTAACCAGAACTTCACAGATGCAGGATAGGATATGGTTTGAGGCATTGAAACAATCCTAGATTTTCTGTCTTAATCTGAATCCAACGACACAAGCCATCACTCTTCCCCTGTAAGGACATGAAATACCTTCTACTGCAGTCCGGCTCGCGCGAACTCCGGCCCTCTGGCCCTCGTCCAAACCTTTCTCGGTTCGCTGCTTTAGGGTCATTGTTTGTTGTTTGTCGCCCTCGTCCAAACCTTTCTCGGTTCGCTGCTTTAGGGTCATTGTTTGTTGTTTGTCATGCGCCGCGGCGCGAGTATGCTCGAAAAAAGACTTTAAGATATGTGAGAGAATCACAGCCCGACCGAAACAAAGGCAATACAGCTAATCCGAGGCCATTGAAACAGCTCCAAATGCGATCGATTTTCGCTCCGGCGGAGGCGAAGGGTGTAGGTCTTTACCTCATGAAAAACAGAGCACGAGTTGGTACCTTGAGGAAGAGCAGCTACTGGTTGTGACTGATGATCGGACTGGAGGAATGAGGCGTCAAGGGCGATGACGCTAGGGACTGCAATAGGCGAAGGGAGAGAGAACGAGAATCGAATGCTACCGCGCGAACAGGGTATTTCTTGAATGTTATACTGGGCCTGGGTGGCTAGCGTGTCGTGAAATCATGCTTATTGGGCTCGGTTCGGGCCAAGGAAGTCCAAATGGGCTCCGTCGTAAAAGTCAACCATAGATTTATTGACGAAGGTATGAATTGCGCTATTGACGAAGAATCTGACCCCTGATATTCTCTTTTTATTTATTTATAAAAATGCATGTTCGACTAGCCTGACAATATTCGGTTTATCGACACCCTTGTAATTGGCTTTGGCTTTTCTCTAAAATAACTCTCAACCGTTTCCTTGACTAGGCTGGTCGCAGCACACAACCGAAATTACGCTAGACTTGCAAAATGTTTACAAAGATTGATTTCAGAAATTATAACATTACATATATACATATTTATGTTGCCTTTGCATTGATTGCAAGATGAAATAATAACGTAGAGAGAAAATCCGAAAATGGAGTGAAATTATGCAAAAAAGGAAAAAAGTTTTCTAATGCGTAGGCCAGCATGAATTCAAGACAAATCTCAAACAATAACGACTCATTTTCGGACAAGAATTGACAAGCGAAGTAATCGTTAGATAGAGAAATAGATTACTATAACGTCAATACATATTGACATTTGATATGGATATCAATAATGTCATCGCCCGTTCATGTGAATTGTCAATCATGTTCCCTCCATTTTTTAATGTTTGGAAGGATGCTAATATATGGTATGCCGACTTAGAAAGTTTTATAGTTTACAAAATAAAACCAAAATAAATATTTGATCACAAAAAAATAAAAATGTACTTCTGCAATAAAATTAATTATTTCATGAAAGATTAGTAGATTAGCGGCTTCTGATTTTTTTTTTTTTTTTTGTAACGTAAAATTGAATCTCTAAAATATATGCTTTTTTGTACGAGTTGGTCCTTCCAATAATTTATGGACATGTTGGCATGACTGAATCGTCATAAAATGGGGACATGGCGTCCTATGCGGCATTTTAAAAATTTTAAAAAATTAAAATTGATGAATATTTAAAAAGAAATAATAAAAATTGAAAAAGGAAATTTGAAAAATAAGATTAGGCATGGTTCCCAGTTCGGACATGGGGATGGTGAACCCCGGCTAGGCGTACGGGAGGTGGCGCAACCTCTGACGTCAAAACAACAAAATAAATATTAACAAAAATAGAAAAAAAGGACATTTGAAAAGTTCAGGCCCAAATCCCAAATCCAAATTGGGGTTGGTGAACCTCGGCCAGGCAAACCGGCGGCCACCAGGCCCTGGCGAGGCATAATATTTTATTATTTCGAATTTAATTTATTTATTTTTTTTTTTTCCTCCAGTTGGTTCTATTGTTGGCAATTAACCGGTGGTGAGAATTGATAAGGCTTGACCTCGTCGGCTATTGGCAAGGCTCGGCTTCACCATTGCTAGCGAGGCCAAGTGTCGCCGACCCTTCCCTAGGACGGCTAATTACCGTTAGGGCCTAGCATTGACGTGGAGGAAAGATGAAAAAGAACGGAAAAAGAAAAAGAATAAAAAAATCCAAAAGAATAAAATATTATTAAAAAAAATTTCATGTTATGTTGGTCGGATGGCATTCATGTCGGTGCTAGCCGCCCCAATTTATGAGAATCGGCGGGTACTAGTTCGGTTCCGGTTCCATGGGCGGATCCATCCATCTCGCCCACTTGGATCGGATTGATTAATTTTTAATATTAAAAAAAACTTAAAATTACTAATTAATAAATCCTCGATTACGCCATCGAGACATAACAAGAGCTCTTTCGCTTGTCAAGTCCGGTGAACAATCACTGCAAGAGCTTGTGGAGAAGATCGCAGGCTTATGATATGAAAGGGTTTAGCATAGAGCGCTTGATGGATTGCTTGATGTTCATCAACGGGTGTATGAGGTCGGAGAAGAAGAGGGGCAAACACGCAAAGATACCGCACCATGCAGCGTGTATGATCAGCAAGCAGATGGAGGTCGTGTGGCTGTTTGCCGGCTCAAGGTCTTTATCGGCGTTGCGAGGGGAGAGGGGTTTCCTCTCCCTCTTCGCTGCTATGAAATCCGCGGTTGAAATTAATCGGCCGTGGCTTCGCTTGTGCGGAATTTCTTTCCTTGGTTTGGTTTAGGGTGGCGAAATCGAACGATCTGCCTCAACATCACGCGTCGGCGATGCAGTTGTGTTGATTTGGACGGATTGGTTGATGGGGGAATGAGTCTATTTTTAGGAAAATGCTAGCTTTGAGACCGGTTTCATGGATTCACCCGCGAACTGAACCGGACCAGTGGTCCGGTTCTCAGGTGGATCTATGCAACAAACCGGTGGATCCCGGTTCCAATTTTTTAAAATTGGTCCTTAGCAGCGGTTCTTAGTTCTAGGTTGGGAACCGCCCGCCCGGACCATGCACACTCCTAATCGGCGGTCAGCCCTCTCGGTGGTCTCGCCTCCGCCGCTGACTTTGACTGAAACTCCACAAAGGCAAGCTTCCGAGTTATCTTATCCTACTTATGATGACGCTTTTCTTTATTATGATCGATGTGGACTGTAACATTTGAGCAAGCTGCAATGACTACTATTTCGGTGGTTCTCTGTTGCTATCGACGGTCCAGTTATGGTATTTGCGCACTGAGAGTGATCAGAGATTCAGAGCGCTGCGTTCAATGAACATCCCTTGCGCAACATGCGTTTGATGGGAGTTTCAGGCGTTGTGATATTGACTCTAATCTGACCCAGCCACTCAGAGAATCAACTTCTTGATGCACTTCTCCGAGTGTTCTTCTGAAAGATAACCGCAAAACTGAACCGTTATATAAGATCTTGTTAAGCTTTCTCCGCGGTTGCTTTTATTACTGGATTAGATTGTTGTTCAGGCCATTTAATGATGGGTGGAAGATGTGAATTGTGACTTAATGTACAATATCATCCATGAATTTTTGATTTATCAAATGTGATTCTTGAACTTTAGCTCAATGTAATGAATAGGTTCGTTTCCATTGCAATCCTGATCATGCATCAATACTACGTTATGGAGGTCCAAATTTCACCCTACAAACTGTGAAAGGAACTGGGGACCTGCACCTTTCAATTTAATGATTTTATGTAGAAGAAGTTTCTGGCTCGTGATGATGATATAAAATGAAAACGTATGGGTAACGAGCCTTTTTTAACACCCAACACACTTTTGGAGGGTTAAGGCAAATGATGCTTGAGGATAGAAGCTAGTCAAGTTGTTAGGAAGCTGCTTGATCTCGCTATTAAAGTGGTCAAACTCCACTTGATTCTAAACCCAAATTTAGCTAGGTAGCTTGAATAAATAGCCGAGTTGAGCTTTGATACGAAAATAGTTTACTCGAGCAGGCTGGGTCCTAATAAAGAAATTGAATTTTCATTTATACCTGCTATATTTACACGTTTAATAATTCACATACCATCAATGGCTGCATGATTGCTCAAAAAAAAAATGGCTGCATGAGTTGTTGGGCCATAATATACTTATGTCAAGATCTTTTAAAAAAGAATAAGTATTATGAAAAATCTTAAATTAGTATATTTGTTATAAATTAATATCCCCTTAATTTTTCTTAAATTTACCATTAAATTGCTAAGTTGGATGATACATGATAGTTGGCAGATGTATTGATTTGAGGTTTTACCCTCCATTTGTTACATGTGTACTGATTTGGGTAAATTTGTCATAAGTATAACAATTGGAGTTTTTATAGTATTAACCCTCTCTACAAAGAGAGCTAAGGCTAAACCAAAGGAGAAAAATCTTGATGGCAGAAAAATCCCTTCCAAAGCATTTCATATTCATTGAATTCCACAATGCCTATTTGCTTCGTGCACACAAGTTAAGACCACCTGGTCCTGGACAAAGAGGTACAAATCCGACAGAGGCTAACAAGAAAAGAAAGAAGAACATCGTATCAGAAGCATCATGGAGTTTCATTCGATCACTTGGTGAATTCAATCACTCCCAGTGCAGACACAGCTCGGGCAGCGACCTTAAAGCCTGTGAATCCTGCTTCTCTGCACAGGTACTCGAACTGCTTCTCGGTCCTCTCCTTCCCTCCTGGCATGATCAACATCGCGTTGTCGAGCAGTGACACGTATCGAGACGCCATTGTATCCTCCGGCTCGTCTGGCATTATGAAGTCCATCACGATCACCTTCCCATTCGCCGGCAATGCCTTGTAACAGTTCTTCAGTAATTTTATGCACGACTCGTCGCTCCAGTTTTGGCATGTGCTCTGCCCAATTTGCGGAGTCATATAAAGTTAGGTCATGGCTCGCGTTTGAGTAGTATAATTAATGAGAAGGATTCACGAAGCTTGCCTTAATCATGATCGCGTCGCCCTCCGGGACACTCACGAACATGTCCCCTCCGATGTGCTCCACGCCTGCACGCCATTTTTACTAAAGTAATTGTAGGCCTAATTTGGGGACAATAATGCCTCTAATTTTCGCAAACATGATTTCATGCTAAATAATTGGAACCCAAATAAGCGCAACTAAGCCAGGGAAGCATGTGATAATTAATATACCGGGATAGGAAGGGGCATGTTCGATGACTTGGGCCAAATCGAAGTTGATGCCCTTGATCGAGGGGTACTTTGAGACAATCATGTTAAGTGTTGCGCCTTTTCCGCCGCCGATGTCAACTAGAGTCATGATCCCGTCGAACCCGTGGTAGACCTCGAGGATCTTCCTCGTCTGCATCCTGGAGACGCCGGCCATCGCGTCGTTGAAGTGCTTGTTCAGGGACGAGTCCTCCTTCATGCACTGGAAAATGGTCTTGCCATGGACCTTTTGGAACAAGTTGCCTCCTCCTCCCAAGATTGCTTCCTTGAATTGGAGCCTGTAATTGCAAAAAAGTTAAATAAGGTTTTGTTTGATTCAAATTTCATCGCTCCATCTAATTTCCTCTTGTTGGGTGTTAATGATGGATTTCTGAGATGGGCTTAAGGCCCATCTGCTCAAATTGGGCCCAAAAGGCCCGGCCCACGGGAATAGGGCCCGTGGAGGGGGAAGGTATAAAAAGAAGGAGAGAGAGAGAGAAGACACCTCTTTGGCATAACGTACGTTCCTTTCCCTCTCTTTTTCTCCCAAACGCTCAAGGCGACGCCGTTTCCCTTTTCAAGGCGAATTGACATCATCGGGGCCAGAATTTCTTCCTCTTCTTCAGCGTTGGTGTTTAATCTGTGGCTAACAAGGTACGCTCGAATCCGTGGTGTGCTTTACGATCGGTGATGCGTGTTTTTCCCGGCTTCGTCTCTTCCGCATTGATTTAGGGGTTCGATTCGGTGTCGAATCCGGTTTTCGGGATCGAGTCATTCCCAACATTGGTATCAGAGCCCTAGTTCACGTTTTTTCCCGATCAATTCGATGTTTTTGATTGATTTTTCGCGAAATCACTTCGGCCGTATGGAACCGGGCGAAAATCCCGACACCCGAGCGTTGTTCGGCCATTTTTCTGAGTTTTCGTAAGTCGAAATCAAATTTTGAAGGCACTGGGAGAAAGGCGACGTCGAGACGAGTCCGGCGAGTGGTCGCACGCCGCCGTACGACACCGCACGCGCCCACACGCGCGGCCAGAAGCCGTTGCGCGTGGGCGCGACGCGCTTGGAAGCGCTGGCTTCGCCAGCACGTGCGGCGCACGCGCCGGTCGGCGAACCAGCGCGTGCACGCCGCCGACGGGCGAACCGGCACGTGCCGGTCCGCAGACCGACGCATGCTGGCGTCAAGTGATGACGTCAGCATGACGTCATCCAACGGTCGCTAACCGTTCGGATGACGTCACCGATGACGTCACGTGATGATGTCAGCGTGACGTCATCCAACGGTTGGTAACCGTTCGGATGACGTCGCCGATGACGTCATCACCGACGACGTTTCGCCGGACGGTCACCGGCCGGCGCCCTGACCCGACCGGCGACCCGACCCGACTCGCGGACGAGGCACGCGCCCCGCATGTGCTGGATGACATCTGCGTGACGTCATCCCCCGCACGCGCGAGGCACGTGCGGTCGGTCCGCGCGGACGGTCCGACCGGTCCGACCCGCGCGCCCGTTGACCCGACCCGTGACCGACCGTTGACCGTTGACCGACGACCGTTGACCGTTGACTGGCCGTTGACCGTTGACTTTGACCGTTGACCGTTGACCCGAAAAAAAAAAGAAAAAAAAGAAAAAAAAAGAAAAAAAAGGGATTTGTTTTCTTTTTTAAGTCATGCCTATGTGGGTTATAAGTAATCCATTTTTAATTCTGCATTTGTTGCATGAATTTTGGAAAATTATGTATTTTCTCTTATATTAATTATGGATTATAAGTGATCCATTTTTAATTCTGCATTTGTTGCAGGAACTATGATGCGTTATGCAAGGATACCTGCAATCCCGAGAACGCATGAGGGAAATGCAAGACTTAAGAGGCTGATGAAAGAGTTAGCTGATTATCGGTGGCATGACGGTGATTTAGTGTCACATGTGGTCAGGGTCAATCAGATGATACAGGAAATCATCTGGAATGGTTATCTTATGCCGGATTTTGAGAAGGTGCCGGCTTTGATGAACACTCTTCCACCTGAATGGCAAGCAGTGTTGGATCGGCTATGGGAGGTCAACGTGGTCCCGGGTTATAGGAGGCTGGTGGAAGCTTTTGTGAGAGAGCACTATAGGATTGAGTTGGCCAAAACTTCAACCCTTAGATTAAGCGCCATATGGCACCGAGTGAATGCGCCTTGGAGGCGACATGTAAGCTCTCCAAAAGTTTTTCCATGGTTGGCAAGTGTACCTTCAGTTTTCTCAGATGTTTTGATTGATAGATTAGAAGGGACATTCCCTATTTATTTCTTTGATTGATTATGTAATGATTACTACCTAATTGTGTTAATTGAAAGCATTATTGTTTTTAATTGTATGTCAATTATCTGTTGCTTTCTGTTATTGCTGGTTGCTGTGGGTAATTAGCTGTGGGTAGTAATGGAAGTTTTTGTAACTTCATAGAATTTATTTGCATAAGATAATTATATTAATAATAATTTTGAGTTAGGATTTTTGGAGGATGATTGGAAACATAGTGACCTTTTGATTCTGAAGCCTTACTTGAAATTATTTATTAATATGATGGGTCTATGCAAATAGGGATGCATAAATGATAGGCATTAATTATTCGTGCATGTATGTCTGATGTGTTCAGAACGATGGTTTAGCAACTAAGAATGTAATTGTTGATATGAACGGCAATAATTGTGAAATATTGAATATGAAGATTCAATATGTGCTGGAAAAGCAAGAGGCGCTAGAAGCTCTTGACCACATTATGGAAGATATTAAGGGTGTCGTGCACCACATTAAGCTAGTAGAGGACCGCCTAACGGTATTTGAGCCGAAAATAGACATTTGCTATGTTGGTTCAAGTTCAGAAAGGGCTTTGTGCTCTAAGCGCAAATGTATTGATTCGTTCAATATGTGGGAATGCAAAGGATCAAGTCCTTATTGTAAGAAATCAAGAATTAACCAACAAGAGAGAGGAAAGCGTCCTCAAGTGAAGAAAATGTCAAGAGTGATATGTTACAATTGTGACAAGAGAGGTCACTATGCTCGCGACTGTCGTGAGCCAAAGAAGCTAAACACATCTTGTACATTTGAGAACTTTGCTTATGTGTCAAGTTCTGCATTATAGGCTGAATCCAATCCTTTGTGGAATGTAGATTCAGGAGCGACAGACCATGTAGCAAAGGATAGAGGATCCTTCGTGGAATTCCGACGATACCAATTGGAACTAAGTGGATCTATATTGGAAATAACTCCAGAGCTGAAGTTAAAGGGAATGGCACCTGCCAATAGAACATGCATGGTGGACGCATCTTGATGTTCTATATGCTCTGGAGATTCGTCGAAATTTAGTGTCTGTCTTAGTGTTGGTTAAGCTTGGTTTTAGTGTGAACTTCCATAATAAATGTGTAGATTTGTGTTTAGATACAAACTACTATGGTTGTGGTCACTTTCTAGATGGTTTTATTGTACTAAATGTTGACTGTGATGATGTCAATATGTTATCCCCTTGTTTCACGTCTTCTATCTTATATGATAATGATGTGAATATGATGGCATGCTAGACTTGGTCATATGGGCCAACAACATATGAAAAGACTAGCCAAAAAGGGCTTGTTGGGCAATATTAAAAAAGTTGATTTGTCCATATGTGAGCATTGCCTAGTAGGGAAAATGACAATGAGACCATTTGGAAAAGGTAAAAGAGCTGAATTTCCTCGGCATTTAATCCATTTGGACGTCTCGTGGTTCAATGAATGTGAGAGGAAGGCAAGGGGCTGTTTGTTTCATCACTTTTATAGATAATTCTACTTGATTCGGATATGTCTATTTGATTTCTCATAAATCTGAAGCATAAGTTGTTTTAGAAGGTTTATGAACCTGGTAGAAAATCAATTAGACAGGAAAATAAAGGTATTTAGATCCGATCGAGGTTGAGAATATTTATCGATAAGTTCAGAAAATTATGTGATGAAAAAGGAATAGAAAGATAGTTGTCTATTCTATATACTCCTCAACAAAATGGTGTTGCAGAGAGAAGAAACATAACCTTACTGGAATGGTTAGGTCCATGAAGGCGCATGCTAACTTACCCATCACTTTTTGGAGTGATGTGTTGTTAACTGCTGCCTATATACTTAACCGGGTGCCTTCCAAATCGGTTATTTCAACTTCATATGAGTTATGGACAGTTAGAACACCGGACTTAAGTTTTCTTAAGCCATGGGGTTGTGCTGCCTATATTCATGAGTCCTCTCACGAATTTGGGAAATTGGGTCCCAAAGAAAATAAGAGTATTTTCATGAGGTACTGCGAACACTCAAACATGTATGTGTTCATAGGTGAGTAGGAAAGTGAGAGTATAACTGAATTTGAATCACGGGATGTCACATCCTTAGTGGATGAATTTTCTAAGAGGGGCGAAATAAGGGAAGATAACTCCCTATTTGAAACCTTGGATCAAGATAATGATGTCAGTGGAGTTCGTTCAAGTGGGAGTAATATGAGATGTAATGAATTGAATTCAACTCATTCTCAATTGCAACCACCTGATGTGACGACATCATCATTACCTAATCCAAGTGGGAGCATGATGGGGAATGATGTGTTAAGTGTACAATCTCCCATACGGTGAACAAGTCGCCAAAGTATTCCCCGTCGATGTTTTGACATTGAAAGGGAAACTTTTATGGTTGCTCCACAAGATGAGGATGAGCTAAGAAATATTAATGAGGCTCTGAACTACCCTAATAAGGAAAAATGGATTCATGCAATGAAAGAGGAAATGGAGTCAATGAAATCAAACCAAGTCTGGGAACTGGTTGATCTTCCAAAAGGGACGCAGAGCTATTGGGGACAAGTGGGTTCTCAAAATAAAGCGAAAGGCTGATGGCTCAATAGAAAGGCATAAGGCTCGCCTTGTGGCGAAGGGGTATAATCAACATGAAGAAATTGATTATGAAAATACATTTTCTCCTGTAGTGAGATTTACCTTGATTCGCGTTATTCGGCAATAGTGACTAGTATGGATCTTGAGTTACATCGATGGATGTAAAGACCGCTTTCCTCAATGGAGAATTAGAGGAAGGAACATATATGGAACTACCTGCTGGTTTCATAGTGAAAGGCCAAGAAGAAAATGTATGTTGACTTTGGGGGTCGATATATGGCCTTAAGCAGTCATCGAGACAAAGGTATATACATTTTCATAATGCCATAGTGGCATATGATTTTACAATGATTGGCGAGGATCATTGTGTATATATCAATAGATCCAATGATCAATTTGTGATCATATCATTATATGTTGATGATATACTAATTGCCGGAAGCAATATGGAGTTGGTTAATACTGTCAAGAGATGGTTGTCTTCTAACTTTGAGATAAAGAATATGGGTGAGGCTGCATACATTCTTGGAGTTAAGACTTCAAGAGATCGTTTTGAAGAGATCGTCGTCTCTTTCGCAAGAAACCTATATAAATAAGGTTCTTGAACGATTTAGTATGCAAGACTGTAAACCCATAGACACTCCTATTGCAAAAGGTGAAGGATTGAGCCATAGTCTGTGTCCAAGGACTCCACAAGAGAAGGAACAAATGAAACATGTTCCTTATACTAGTGCTATTAGAAACTTTATGTACGCTATGATGTGTACAAGACCTGACATATGTTTTGCAGTTGGAATGGTGAGTAGTTACCAATCCGATCCAGGTCAAGCACATTGGAAAGCCGTTAAAAGAATATTGAGGTATCTAAAGGGGACTGCTGAATATACGCTGAGTTATTAAGAAAAGGATCTGCAACTCAAAGGCTATTCTGATGCTGATTGGAGAGGAGATTTAAATGAAAGAAAATCTATCTCTGGGTTTGTTTTCTTACCGAATAATAGCACCATATGTTGGAGCAGTAAGAAACAGAAGTGTATAGCCTTGTCCACGATGTAAGTTAAGTTCGTGGCATTATCAGCAGTAGTATAAGAGAGTGTTTGGCTTAAGAGATTTTTTGAATCATTTAGGTGTTATTGGAAGTGCTGCAGATTCATTGTTGGTTAACTGTGATAGCCAAGCAGCAAAAGTGTACACCAAAGATCCAAAATATCATGGCAAGACCGAACATATAGATACCAAGTATAATCTTGTCAAGGATATGGTTGCACGAAAAGATGTGAACTTAGAGTACATACTACGCATGGAATGGTAGCAGATCCTATGACAAAGCCAATATCTAGAGATGTGTTTTGTGGCCATATGAAATATCTAGGATTGCGTAAAGACTGATGTATTGAATAAGTATTTTCCCTAAGTGTTCACAATTTGATGAATTTGTGTTTTCATCATTAATGCCTATGAATCTTTGTTTGATCTTTATGCATCTTAATGCTTAGTGCATTACTTTAAGTTAAGAAGTATGTCGGACAGATATAAGATTAGCCCACTCACACGGGTAATCGCCTCTATTTACTGTGTGATAAATAGAGATGAGACAGTAGTTAAGCTTATTATCTAGGTGATAATCGAGAGCTCAAGCTCAAAATACGCATGTCGCCTTAACTAAGTGTTAAGATGAAGACATAATACTTGTGATGTCCGAAAGTAAAATACCCCACACATTTTACTTTATCTGTCTATGATGCCAGATGTGAGTTCTGATGAATTTTGCGAATGAGTAGATACGTGAACTCAAGTTAGACATTGGGTATGTCTGAACTATCATCTGTACGGTATTGAAGGTATAGACATACGCTCCATGGGAAATGAGTTAATACCGTAATACGTATTTCATACTACGTATGCATGAGACGACCAATAAGAGTGGCAAAAGTTTGATCTCAATTTTTATGTCGTGTGAGACTCTTGAGGAAGAGAGTTCCTCAATTTCTTAGTCCCCTCATGACTCTTACTTAATCTCAAGATTTCTATTTAGTGTTTGCTATCTTAGGATGTTGCCAATGGTCACGTTTGATTCGATCTAATGGGGCATTTCTAGAAAAGCAAGCTGGACTGAAATTGAGAGTTTGAAGGAAAGAGGAAGATCGATTTTGGAGAATCACATTGTAGTTTTGTATTCACCGGTTAACCAATTATGACTGTCTTTGTGATAATCATAATTGTGAATACAATAAATATATCATTGTTTAAAAGAGATCAAGAGAGATATAAATGTGATCGATCGATCTAGGGTACTGTATACTAAATCTACTCGGAGTGTGATGCCCATTATGAGCTGCTATATATTCCTAACAGATGTATGGCAACGAGCTCTCAAAGTATGCTGGTCGCACGGATTATTCACCGGTATGAATGTTGAAGAGAGGAAAAGAGGATTATGTTCGGCCCACCATGTTAAGTGAGAGTCTATGATGGATTTTTCTCTCGATGGGGACCGAGTAGGGCCTGTCCGCCCATGTTGGTTTTGCACCACCATGTGCGAGTGGGAGATGATGGATTTCTGAGATGGGCTTAAGGCCCATCCGCTCAAATTGGGCCCAAAAGGCCGGGCCCACGGGAATAGGGCCCGTGGAGGGGGAAGGTATAAAAAGAAGGAGAGAGAGAGAGAAGACACCTCTTTGGCATAACATACGTTCCTTTCCCTCTCTTTTTCTCCCAAACGCTCAAGGCGACGCCGTTTCCCTTTTCAAGGCGAATTGATATCATCGGGGCCAGAATTTCTTTCTCTTCTTCAGCGTTGGTGTTTAATCTGTGGCTAACAAGGTACGCTCGAATCCGTGGTGTGCTTTACGATCGGTGATGCGTGTTTTTCCCGGGCTTCGTCTTCCGCATTGATTTAGGGGTTCGATTCGGTGTCGAATCCGGTTTTCGGGGATCAGTCATTCCCAACAGTTAAGATGACAGTGTATCTTGAGCCTGTCCCAGGTAATATCTTTCATATCATATATAGGTCATGTATTCACAAATGAAGGAATTTCCGCTCACCAGACGTCAATGGTGGCTCGGTGGAAGGCGAAGAGAGCTTGCGAGCCGACGGAGCTGCCATCCTCATTCCTGACGTAGTACTTCCCGGCCGGCGATATCGCGTACCGCCTCTCCACAGTCCTCCCGCCGTCGAGTGTCTCGGACTTGCACGCAAGGAGCGAGTGGCTCGCGAGGCAACGGAGGACCCGGTCGATGATCTTGGCCGACTCGGGGGTCTGGGTAGGGAGGTGGGCGGCCACCTCGGGGGGCGACATGTAGGCCCCGGGGCTCGCTCGGGCTATGATCCCGAAGAGGTCGAGCTCGACCGCGGCGTGCAGGATCCTTGGGAAGACTTGAGAGCTAGAGTACAGGAGGGCTTTGAGGCATGGGTCTTCTTCTTCTTCTTCTTCATGGCAGGGTTTCACTTGGTTTTGAGCGGAACTCATTTTTCGCTCTCTATGCTTTTGCGTCAGACAAAGTTTGGATGGGTGTTCGGCTGCTTCCTTGAGGATATACAGAAGGCGATGGGCACTTAGGCACTTTTTATAATCAAAGGTGAACATTTAGGTCCCCAAGTGGCCAGAAAAGAAGACTAAACAATGGGTCGGGATAGTCTTGTATGAATTATTGGTAGCCTAGTGTTGGAAAGTGGGGCTGCAAATACATGGGATCCACTGCATTTGTTAAATAAATGACCACGGGAGACATCATAGTTTAGGTTCTTAGGCAAAGTCCTCACGTAATTGTACAAATTATTGATAGCCTATTGCTAGTGCAGGAAAATGGGGTTTGCCCATCCATGGGGTCCATTACATTGGGACCAAATGATTGGGTAAACAAAACCACTTGATACATCATAATTTAGGTGCTTGGGCAAAGTCCGCCGTGGACTGATGGATGACTAGGCAAACGTGGACTGATGGTTGAGGCACGGAGACCTCCCATGTGATGCTCAGCATTACGTCTACGTAGAAAATTACTCTGCCTTGCATATACTTGACCGTAGGTAATTGGTTTACCAAAGGTAGAATAACTCAACCTTTTGAGGATTGTGACTGCACATTGGAGGAAGTACGTACCTGAGTAGAGATATTAGAACCTTCTAGTGAAAGACCAGTTGATTGCTGGTGTACATGGTCGGACTAAATAAACTATAGCTTGTTATAAGCAGTGTTTTTCAGGTACTAAATCACTTCCGCGTCCAGTTGTATACCATGCTAAATCTGTCTTGTGTCCTTTTCAGTGCATATGTGTGATCAGAAATTTTAGAAGTTTGATGTATGTCCACTAGGATTTGCAGCTTTGCATGGTAGGAAATGTGGGAAAGCTGGTTGACGAAGTGGACGGGGTGCTTTAGAGAATTGGCAATCTGGTGACTTTCTTTATTCAGAGAGCAGTTGCTTTTAAAGATCAATAGTTGTTTGAAAGTGGCAGGCAGTCTTAGAGTGGGGCAATGTCGGCCTTCCTTAGATAGTACTAATCAAGCTTCCCAGAAACTTAGTAGATATTGAGGACTTAGTGGGGGACCCCTTTTAACTATTTCTTGTTTCTCCAACCCAGTTACAGATCCTATGAGGTAAGAACAAGTCAGATTCTTGCATATACCATTAGCAGGGACTTTGGGGAGTTTTTAGTTGTGCGCACCCATGGATACATACTAGCATGGATCAATAAATCATGTGCAAAGGGAGCTGCATCCCATGAGAGTATTGTGAGCATTTCAATGTAACCCAGTTGATGATCTTTCCGTGTTCAAATTTTTGTGTGGGTGGAGGTTGGGACATATGATAAGCTTGGATTTCTGCTTGCTGGAAAAAAAAAAAGTGGAGAGAACAATGGTTTTGTTGTCTCTTGCACTTTGTGTGAATTTATATTTATCAATTTGTCTTGTGTGGACACTTAATGCCTGGACTTACAGTTGCGAAATTAAGAATGACGAGACTAATGAGTGACGAGGGATGTGTAGAAATTATGCAAAATTGGATTTGATTTGAGCAAGCTTTTGTCTGAAATGGTTTTTCCTTTTCAATAAATACCAATTCCGCCATCACCCTCCATAACCACCTCTATAAATGCATTATTCATGAATTTGGTAGTTCACTTTTCATTCTTCCAATTGCATAAACATAAATCTTCTTTCAGCAATAAAGTCAGATTTAAGTCTCCAAAGATATTGCTGGCAATCTCGATAGTTGATGGGAGTTCAAATTTGCTAATTCCCTATTGAAGTTGAATAACCTTAATGAAGTCACTAGTTCTTGTTGTTGGAGAAATCTTTCCAGAATATTTTGAAGCTGACAAAACATTTCTATCAGTCTAAGTCTGGATGTTCGGAGACCGACAGTTTAAAGTCTGAAGACTTTGTATTCTCGAGACTCAAGACTCAAGACTCAAGACTCAAGACTCAAGACTCAAGACTTAAGACTCAAGACTCAAGACTTAAGTCTATTCTCACCGACGTCTTTCTAATCCAAAGTGACGAAGGAAATCCAAAGACGAGGTATATGGTTGAGGATTCGATCCTATCCTCTGGAAAAGATTCTTTGGTTGGATAATCATTTCGGATTCTTTAATTCTTATCTAAGATCGATTGAAGATCCGATGGTCGACGAAGTATTCTTGGAATGTTCTATTCTTGGAAACCAAGATCTTGATTGTATGGGCGAACATGATTGATGGGCTATCATCAGATTCCTTAAATAGCTCGGATGATCTTCTTGATTGATTCCGTCCAACGGGTAGATTGGAGGAATTCCTTTGGTAAGTGCCAACGGCTATGATGGCATAAAGGAGTATAAAAATGAAGTCGTTCTAGTTGTTTTAAGTGTGTGATCGATAGAGAAATTCCGAGTCCGAAGAACCTTGATTACTAGTCGATACAATCGAGCGAAATTGTATACACGAGAGAGTTTGTACTTGGCGATACCTTGAGTGAGTGTGGTAGATCATCTACACCGAGAAATCAAGGAAGATCAACACCGTAACATCTCTTTGTTCATAGTGGAATCCAGCCAAATTGGTCGGTGCGAAAGAGTGGACGTAGGCTTGATCAAGCCGAACCACTATAAACCGCGTGTTTAATTCTCTCTTTCCTTCACTTAAGTCTTTCGTTGATTATTACTTAACGCAAACTATCTTTCAACTGTCTAAGTATTGCGCAAGTATACAGAAATTATCAAGAAAAATCTTTGTATACCTATTCACCCCCCTCTAGGTACTCATACTAGCAATATCAATTGGTATCAGAGCCCGTGTTCTTACTTTGTTTGAAGTGTTTTACTTCAGAGTAAAAGATCCATGGCTAGTATGCTAGCACCAGGGCTGATGGAAGGGCAAAGCAATACCAGACCACCCTACTTCGATGGAAAGGATTATAACATCTGGAAGAACAAGATGAAAGCTTTCCTACGATCAAAGGATCCTTTGGAATGGGACGTTGTGGAAAGAGGAATCACTCCTGCTGTTGCATCAATCTCTAAAAGAGGGAAAGACACTATTGAAACCAACGGAATGGCTCAGGAAGAGATAAACAAAAGACAAGCACTCGATGCAAAAGCAATTTACTCTTTATATTGTGCTTTATCTCCAACTGAATATAACAGAATATCTTCTTGTGTTACAGCAAAAGAAGTATGGGATAGATTACACATCACCTATGAAGGGACAGATCGAGTGAAGGAAACCAGAATTAACATTCTCCTCGGTCAATATGAAGCCTTTAAAATGAAACCAGTCGTTTTACAGATATTGTCAATGGTCTTGAGAACCAAGGACAAAAAATTTCTGATCTCATGAACGTGAACAAGCTTCTGCGTGGACTCTCCAAGGATTGGAATCATATAAAGACTTCAATAAGAGAGACGCAAAGAATCATGCCATTATCTCGTAGACGAGCTGATTGGAACTCTTCGGTCTTACGAAGTGGAACGAATTAATGAAGACGAAGATCCAAGAGGTAAGAAATCTATTGCACTAAAATCAAATGATGATTCCGATGATGCAGATTCCGAAGATGATATGGATGATGAGGAGCTCGCCCTCATGATAAGAAGATTCAGAAAACTGAATAGAAAAGGCAGAAGGTTCATCCCAAAGAAACAAAGTTTTCGAGAGACAGCGGACCAAGTCTCGTTGATGATGAGGAACCAAACAAAGATGTAGTTTGCTTCGAATGTAAAAAGAAGGGACACATCGACCCAACCTTGTCCTCTTCGAAAAAGAAAAGAGGAAAAGCCGAGAAGTTTCGAAAGGCTCTCAAAGCCGAAACCGGAGTGATACTGAGAATGTGAAGAGAGTGATAATGAATATGCCAACATATGTTTGATGGCACATTCAGATTCGACTCGGATTGGATCGACTTACAGTGAATTTGAGGTAAGTGATTTTAAAATTCCTGTCAAAGTCTCTAAATATATTGATGAACTGTGTTTCAGTCTTAAGACTTCTCTCAAAAGGATTTCCGAACTTAAAAAGGAAAACACAATTCTAAAACAAAAGGAAGTTATTTTAGAAGAAAGAGTTAAAAGTCTAGACCTAAATGTTTCTGCTCTTAAAGAAAAAGAAGATGATCTTTTGAAAGAAAATGTTTTCTTAAAAACGGACTTATCAAATATTTCAAAGAAGTTTTCGATAGGATCCGAAAAGCTTGAAAAAGTTCTTTCAGTTCAAAGACCTTACTTCAATAAGTCTGGTTTAGGCATGACAGCGGAAACAATTCCCTTGATTGATTTTCCTAAAGTTAAAGAAAGAATTAAGAAAAGACCGTCAAGAGAGGCTTACAAAAACCATTTCAAGAAAGTTTTTGTAAAATCTGTTGGTCGAAATGCTCTAAGGTGTTCAAAGTGTAACAGTAAGGATCACTTTGAAAAAGAATGTCCTATGGTTTGGAAACCTGTTAAGAAAGTATGGCCTAATAATGCTTATCCTACTAACACCAAAGGACCCAAGAAAATTTGGGTACCAAAGAAAGCTTGAGACTCTCTTTTGAATGCAGGTCTCCGTCAAGAGAAAGATAAAATGGTATCTTGACAGCGGATGTTCAAGACACATGACAGGAGACTCAAAGTGCTTCATAAAGCTTGTTCAAGTAAACGGCGGAAATGTTTCATTTGGAGGAAACGGCAAAGGAAGCATCGTGGGATTTGGAACTGTGAAAATTGGAAATCTCACAATAAGCAATGTTTCTCTAGTAGAAGGACTCAACTATAACCTTCTCAAAGCATTAGCCAACGTGTGATACCGGTTTCAAGATCTCCTTTCAAGAAGGAATTTGCTATGGAATTAGTAAAGACTCTCGAGTCTTTCATGGGTCGAAGACATGGAAACATCTACCTCTTAGACATGAAATTGAATAAATCTCAATGTCTAATCTCAATCCAAGATGAAGCAAGCTTATGGCACAGAAAGCTTGGCCATGTCAATATGAAGCAATTAGCCAAAATCTCATCAAAGCAGATTGTTCGAGGTCTACCCAAATTACCATATCAAAAGTCCGATCCATGCACACCCTGTATTCTGGGAAAACAGGTAAGAAATTCATTTAAGCCAATAAATCATGTCTCTACTAATCATGTATTACAGTTACTGCATATGGATCTCTTCGGACCAACAAGAACCTAGAGCATTGGAGGTAAGAAGTATTGTCTAGTAATTGTAGACGATTACTCTCGCTTTACCTGGGTATATTTTCTTGCAAGTAAGTCAGAAACCTTTTCATACTTTGAGAAGTTTGCTAAAAAGGTTCAAAATGAAAAAGGATGTGCTATTTCAAGTATAAGAACAGATCATGGAAGTGAATTTGAAAATCAAGATTTCACAAAATTATGTGATGAATCTGGTTTTAAACATGTATTCTCTTCTCCATACACTCCTCAGCAAAATGGAGTTGTGGAAAGAAAGAATAGATCTCTTCAAGAAATGGCTAGAACATTTTTAATTGAAAGCAAAATTTCTTCACGATTTTTTTGGGCTGAAGTGTTTCAAAGCATGCTATATCATCAATAGAGTCTTCCTAAGACCTATTCTTGAGAAAACCCCTTATGAATTATTCAAAGGTAAGAAGCCTATTGTTTCATACTTTCATGTGTTTGGTTGCAAATGCTTTATTTTGAAAAATGCAAATGATCGAGTTGGTAAGTTTGAAGAAAGATCAGATGAAGGCATCTTCCTTGGATATTCTACATCAAGCAAAGCCTACGAGTCTATAACAAGAAAAGCCGTCGTGGAAGAATCAATGAATGTCAAATTCCAAGACTCGCGCAAGATGAATCCGACCCAGACTCAATATGAAGAGTCTCGAACTCACTCTAGACCTTCCAAAGTCTTCAACTCAAGAAGCAACTCGGACGGAAGTCCAACATCAAGAAGCTCATGAAGATTCAAATAAAGAAAGAGATCATCAACCAAGCAAATCAACCAGTAACTGGAAGCATAAATCCATTCATCCTAAAGATCTCATTATCGGCGAAATTAATGAAGGAATTCGCACCAGATCCAAAAGACGTGAAGAGTCTGGTGCTGTGGCTCTCATTTCTGAAATTGAACCAAAAAGCATAGAAGAAGCTTTATCTGATGAAAGCTGGATCGAAGCTATGCAAGAGGAGCTCGACAAGTTCAACATTAATGATGTCCGGGAATTGACATCTAAACCAAAAGGTAAACTGTTATTGGAGCCAAATGGGTATTCGGGAACAAGATGAATGAAGAAGGAAAAGTCGTACGAAACAAAGCAAGACTCGTGGCCAAAGGATATACGCAAGAAGAAGGAATAGACTATGACGAGACTTACGCACCAGTTGCAAGGTTAAAAGCTATTCGACTATTACTTGCGTTTGCTTGTTACAAAAATTTCAGGTTATTCCAAATGGATGTCAAAAGTGCTTTCCTAAATGGATTTATCCAAGAGGAAGTTTATGTGGAACAACCGCCTGGATTTGAAGACCCAAAGAAGCCAAACTCGGTCTTCGACGAAAAGGCTCGTATGGTCTAAAGCAAGCACCTCGAGCTTGGTACGACAGACTAAGTAAGTTCTTATTACAGAACGGATTTGTTAAAGGTAAAGTAGATACTACTCTATTCATCAAAAAGGAAAACAAAAGCTTTTTACTCGTTCAAATATATGTTGATGATATTATTTTTGGATCCTCTAATGAAAGTCTTTGCAAGAAATTTTCTAAGTCTATGCAGGATGAGTTTGAAATGAGTATTATGGGAGAATTAACATTCTTTCTTGGCCTTCAAATAAAGCAATTGAAGGAAGGAACTTTTATTTTCCAAGAAAAATATGCTAATGATCTTGTCAAAAGATTTGGATTGGAAAATTGCAAGAAGATTGATATACCAATGTCAAGTTCTTTGAAGATAGACAAAGATGAGGAAGGGAAGAAAGTTGATCAAAAGCTATACGGGAGCATCATCGGTTCACTTCTTTATCTTCGCTTCTAGACACGACATTTTGTTGAGTGTTTGTATCTGTGCTAGGTTTCAATCAGATCCTAGAGAATCTCATCTCAGGACTGCAAAACGTATCATTAAATACGTTGCTTCATCTTCAAGCATGGGTCTCTAGTATCCCAAGAAGGGAGACTTTAATCTTCTAGGATACTCGGATGCAGATCCGCCGGTTGCGAGTCGATAGAAAGAGCACTTCGGAACTTGTCAACTACTTGGAAACGGGACGGTGTCTTGGTTTTCAAGGAAGCAAAGCACCGTAGCTCTCTCAACGACGAGCGAGTATGTAGCTCTTGGAAGCTGCTGTTCGCAAATTCTATGGATAAAACAACGGCTACAAGACTTTGGGATTGAAGACTCATGCACGAAATCAAATGTGACAACACCCGCAATCAATCTCACCAAAAATCCAATTCTTCATTCAAGAGCAAAGCATATTGAGATTCGACATCACTTCATTAGAGATCATATTCAAAATGGAGAAATCTCGATTCAATTTGTTGATTCAAAGAGTCAGCGGCGGATATATTCACAAAGCCTTTGGAGAAAAATCAATTCGACTTTATCCGATCAAGACTCAACATTTTGAAGCTTGAAGAAGTTAAAGTCTAGAGACTCACCAACTCTAAGACTCTAATCTCTCAGACTTTAAATCATGAGACTCAAACATTCATGGCTAAAGACTGTAAGTTGCTATTTTATCTCGAAAAGGTACGATCTTTCATTCAGATATAATTTGTGTGAAATTTGAAAACTTGTCTTTTTTAAGGAATTAATTTTTGGCAGTTATTGATTTTGAAAAGAAGTGTTCGTACACTTTCCTTGTACCGATTAAACTTCTCTTTTCAAATCCGAGGTACATATATATATACGCTTTTTCTTCGCCCAATCTTCAAAACCCTAAAAGGCACTCTCCTCCCGATCTTGTTTTTCTACTCCTTGTTCGTTGTCGAGAAAGTGGTCATTTTTCTTGGGAAAAGCAAGTGAAGGAATCTTCCAATAGACAAAGAAAGATGTCGTCTTCGAGGAAATCATCAAGAATCGCAAAGGGGGACCACAAAGAATGGAGAAGGGACCGACTCACTTCGATCTTGCGAGGAAGAAGACTTATCAAGTCAGCGACAAAGTCCGATTCGCTCTCCTCCACGTCATTCAACGTCTCCTGCCCCACAAGGTGCAAGTCAAAATCTGGAATAAGAGATAATCGAGGATGCCGATCCAGTAAGAGTCCAAAAACCCTCCTTTATCTATAAGCTTTATCGTGCGTTGAAAAGCACCGGTACTTCATTAAAATATATAGATGACTTCCTTAAGGACAAAAATTATGGGAATGAGTATCTTTTTCTGCGGAAAATGGAGGAATTGGGAGTTGCTCCTAAAGGAAGGGTAGAGGAGGCACTTGCGAACATTCCAAGTGATCCTCGTGTGCCAGGACAGAATCTGATTGAAGGGAACGATGATGACAAAATGTTCCTTGAATAACCTAGAATGGGTGTGGCAGCAAAGGTGAAAGGAAATCGGATGGATTTGTTTAAATCCAAGGATCGGAAAAAGTGTATTTCGTGTTTTGTTGAAAAGAGGGGTGATAAACCCTAGAAGTGTTGATTTTGACTTCCTGGACACCATCAACATGAATTTAAGAGAAAAGTTGAATTTACTTCAACTTGAGACTTTTTGCTCTGACTCTACGGACGGGTATGCTCAACTGACCGCTTATTTCTATTCAAATCTTAGCTTTTTGGATGCGAATAGAATTTCATTCAGTGTTCGAGACCAAGTCTACGTGGTAGATGTGAATATGTTGGCGGACATAGTTGGAGTTGAACGAGGACGCTATCTCCCAATCAAAGTCTCACCTGCTCGTACTACTCTGGAACTTGTCAAAGATAGGGACGTAGAGAAGAAAATTACCTATTCCGGGATGAATGCCATCAACATTGTGCTTCATAAGATTATGATCAATGTCTCGGATCGAAGTCTACGTCAAAGACTTCGTGTCTCTTTCGAAGCAAAGTTGATGTACGCGATCAACTCGGGACGGAAGTTTTCTCTCCCGCACACTATTCTCTTCCATATGTACAGAGCAATGTCAAAAGACAAAGGACAATTGCCTTATCTCGTCTCGGTGACCAAGATCTTCGACACACTGAACATTGAACCACCACATACATTTTGTGTTCGACCGTGTGATAAGATGGTGGTAGGGTTGAAAATGTTAATGAAGATGCGTCTGCAAGAACTGTCCAAGGCAATGGAGAAATTCGGGGTGAAATCTCCAGTTCAGTCTGCCTCAAAGAGGAAAGGAAAGGAGGCCATTGGTGCCCCATCGAAAAAGAAGAAAAGAACTCTCATCCTGGAGGATGAAGATGAAGATGAAGAGGATGAAGATCCCACTATCCAAGCTCTGACAAGAACCAGACGTTCTGTGTCTCATCCGACAGAACTTCAGCAGAGCAGAGAAGAAGAAAAGCAGAACAGAGAAGAAGAAGAACAGAGAGAGAAGGAGAAAGAAGATGAAGAAGAAGGAGAAGGAGAAAAAGAAAAGTCTCGCGATAAATCGGAGAGAAGGGAAATCAAGAGCATGATCATCACTCTTCCCCTTTCGATGTCCTAGAGACAGGGGGAGTTGGAGAGGAAGAGATGTCTACACCTCATGCTGCTGACAGTGAAGATCTACGACAATCTCCAGAAGATCCAGAAGAAGTTCAGGTCTCTCAATTGCCTGAAGAAGGTCACGATACAAATCTGCAAGACTTACGAAGCGCCATCGTACGCATACACACCATCCGAGAAAGCCAATGCTAGTACACGAGACGGACGATTCGCAGATTTTCGTCGTATCTTGGATATTCTTCGGAAATGCGTGGACAGATATATGCTGGGATCGTGAAATCCAAGCCATGAAGAATGCTTTGGACAAGCATCTTGGTCTCCGGAGGATAAATTCAAAGACCTCGCTCCGCAACTTCAAGCCAATGCTAAGGGAGAAGAGGTAGCTCAAGCGAGGGAAGATCTGAAGAAGCTCGAAGGAGTAGTCCAGTCCATTGGGGATTTCCAGATCGTGCGCATTCCCAAGCAGACATGACTCCTTTCTCACCCTTTTTAATGATGACAAAAAGGGGGAGAACCAATTTGAACCAACAACTCTTTTAAAACTTTTTAGTGGTTATGTTTATTTTTGAGTATGACTTGAGAACTTGAACTTGGGTGTGAATTTGACTGAATTGATGTGGATTCGATGCTTGATTTGGTTGCATTTATTTCAAGTATTGTTATATGGTGTTACTCATGAAAGACTAACCAATTTTCTGTGGATGCGAGTCGGTTGTTTTATTAATCTTTATGAGTTAGCCATATTGCTTGAGAAATGTTTTTGCAGGTCAAAGTTGTTCAAATCTACAAGAAAGTTTTGTCACCATCAAAAAGGGGAGATTGTTGGAGAAATCTTTCCGAATGTTTTGAAGCTGACAAAACGTTTCTATCAGTCTAAGTCTGGATGTTCGGAGACCGACAGTTTAAAGTCTGAAGACTTTGTATTCTCGAGACTCAAGACTCAAGACTCAAGACTCAAGACTCAAGACTCAAGACTTAAGACTCAAGACTCAAGACTTAAGTCTATTCTCACTGACAGTCTTTCTAATCCAGTGACGAAGGAAATCCAAAGACGAGGTATATGGTTGAGGATTCGATCCTATCCTCTGGAAAAGATTCTTTGGTTGGATAATCATTTCGGATTCTTTAATTCTTATCTAAGATCGATTGAAGATCCGATGGTCGACGAAGTATTCTTGGAATGTTCTATTCTTGGAAACCAAGATCCTGATTGTATGGGCGAACAGATTGATGGGCTATCATCGATTCCTTAAATAGCTCGGATGATCTTCTTGATTGATTCCGTCAACGGGTAGATTGGAGGAATTCCTTTGGTAAGTGCCAACGGCTATGATGACATAAAGGAGTATACAAAGGAAGTCGTTCTAGTTGTTTTAAGTGTGTGATCGATAGAGAAATTCAGTCGAAGAACCTTGATTACTAGTCGATACAATCGAGCGAAATTGTATACACAGAGAGAGTTTGTACTTGGCGATACCTTGAGTGAGTGTGGTAGATCATCTACACCGAGAAATCAAGGAAGATCAACACTGTAACATCTCTTTGTTCATAGTGGAATCCAGCCAAATTGGCTGTCAGTGCAGAAGAGTGGACGTAGGCTTGGATCAAGCCGAACCACTATAAACCGCGTGTTTAATTCTCTCTTTCCTTCACTTAAGTCTTTCGTTGATTATTACTTAACGCAAACTATCTTTCAACTGTCTAAGTATTGCGCAAGTATACAGAAATTATCAAGAAAAATCTTTGTATACCTATTCACCCCTCTCTAGGTACTCATACTAGCAATATCACTTGTTAAAGCATTTTGAAATCTCCTTACAGTTTCTCTCTCTCTCTCTGTTTTTTTTTCTTCTTTCTGGTCTAAAATCTCCTTACAGGTCTAAGCTGCTCTAAAATTAGTTTGTTTTTTTCACCCTCGGGTCATGAACGTTTATTAATTATTATAATTGCTACTTGTCATAGAGTTTTTGCATTTGTATTGTAGTTTGGATGGTTAAAATGGAACCTCTGATGAATTATTCGCTATCTGCCAACGATCAACAAGGGGGCTTCATATAAGTTGTCATACAGTACTTCTCGGTTCTCTAATCTTGTTTGATTTTTCACTAAAGTTGATTGTCAAGTTAGGTTATCCAGTTATATGATTCATTTGGCCGTGTCATGTAAGAAAGATCAGGTTCTAGAACAACTTTGATCTTTTACTCTAGTGTCGCTGTTCTGGTTTTGCTGGGACTATTCATTAACTGCAGGGTTTGTGTGAAAATTCTCTAACGTGGCCTCATTGTGACATTACAGGTGGACAAGATCGCAGTCCTGCCCGTTCTGTCGGAACAACCTCAAGAGAGTAAACTCGGGCGACCTTTGGATATTCATGGACAGCAGGGACATAGTCAACATGTTCACCGTGACCAGGGAGAATCTTTGGAGGCTCTTCATGTACATAGATAAGTTGCCTCTGGTCGTTCCTGATAATCTCTTGGAAACATATGATTCTCACCTAAGGTGATCAAAAGACCGTCGGAACCAAAATCCATCTTTCCAAGCTTGCTCTCCTCCTGCATGTCTCCTTACTTTTTAATCCTTTTTATGAGGGACGATTTGTAGGTTGTTGGTTGGTCCTGCCTATTAATGTCAGAAGAGCCAGCCTCATTTATTGTCGGTTGATGGGTGAAGTTCAGACCAGAGTAGGTGGTTCATTAGAAGTTCTACAAATAATTTGCACTTACCGATTCTCACATCTGTATATATAATTTGTAAAGATTCTTAGTGGGTTAAGTTCTCTCTTTGGGTCTGAGAGAGAGAGAGAGAGAGAGAGAGAGAGAGAGAGAGAGAGGGGGAGGGGGGGGGGGGGAGAGCTTTTACTAGTTCAGCAATCTTGCTGTTTGGCTAGTTCATAAGTGACATCCATTCATGGACCATGAACATTTGGTGCTATGACATGAATGTGGTGATTTCCTCCCGATCAGTTTTACGAAATTGTGATTTCAATTGCTCAGTACATGCATAAAATTTGCAATTCGTTTACAATTTTTGCAATTGGTGCACTTCGATTAGAATCCGGCGAGCTATCGGCATCGCGAACATTTGGGCCATTTGGACCTCACTGCATTGAAGGTGGACATTTAGTATATTAGATGATTCAATTAAAGTTCTATAATCTAAGACGATTGAAGTTCCGTTGCTAAATATTTAGCCATAACTTCACAGATGCAGGATAGGATATGGTTCAAGGCATTGAAACAATCCTAGATTTTCTGTCTTAATCTGAATCCAACAACGCAAGCCATCACTCTCCCCCTGTAAATACACGAAATACCTTCTACTGCAGTCCGGCTCGCACGAACTCTGGCCCTCGTCCAAACCTTCCTCGGTTCGCTGCTTTAGGGTCATTGTTTGTTGTTTGTCATGCGTCGCGGCGCGAGTATGCTCAAAAAAAGACTTTAAGATATGTGAGAGGATCACAGCCCGACCGAACCAAAGGCAATACAGCTAATCCGAGGTCATCGAAACAGCTCCGAATGTGATCGATTTTCACTCTGGCGGAGGCAAAGGCTCTCGGTCTTTACCTCATGAAAAACAGAGCACGAGTTGGTACCTTGAGGAAGAGCAGCTCCTGGTCGTGACTGACGATCGGACCGGAGGAATGAGGCCTCAAGGGCGATAATGCTAAGGACTGCAATAGGCGAAGGGAGAGAGAACGACAATCGAATGCTACCACGCGAACAGGGTATTTCTTAAATCTTATACTGGGCCTGGGTGGCTAGCGTGTCGTGAAATCATGCTTATTGGGCTCGGTTTGGGCCAAGAAAGTCCAAATGGGCTCCCTCGTAAAAGTCAACCATAGATTTTGGGAGTTGACTAGCTCCTCGAGCCTTCCTCAGTTGAATTATTCATTATTGGCCCTGGGATCTCTAAACTTTAGTGTCCCTAAATTAGGTGTGCGGAAGAAATGGAATGAAGAAAATGATGAGGATGATGAAACTACGGTGCTTTCTCGGTTTGGTCGAAAATATCAACTTTCAACCTATGGATGAATGGCCTAATGAAATGTATTCTAAGTCCTACCGGAGTGCAATGTTCCTAATTCCTGTGTAGAAAGGGATGCAATGGATGCGATCCCCTTTTTTTTTACCAAGGATTGAATTGCGCTATTGATGATAAAACCGACCCTTGACATGCTTTTATTTTATTTTATTTTACAAAAATGAATGTTTGACTAGTGGACAAAATTCAGTTAACACACTTGTTTTTGGCTTTAGTCTAACTCTCTCGCTGGTCTTGAGTAGAAGAAAGGAAGAAATTGAAATTACGCACGTGGATAAAACATTGTAATTGCGCTTGGCTGGTGGATACTTTAAAGGTTACGGTCTAAGGACAGAGTCACTGGGGATGACTGTTGCTTGACCACAGCCGCCACGGTAATTCAAGTGATTTTCAAATATAGAAACTTTAGCTTAATGTGTAATGTTATCTATGAATTTTTAATTCATTCAATATAGTCCTTTTGCTATCTCTAAAAATATTCAATTCAGTCCCTTTGTTTGATCAAACAAGGGAGAAAGTCACAATAAGTCCTTTGCCATAAGTCCTTTAAATATTATAAACAGTCTAGTCATAAAATTAGTGGCAAATATGATCCCTAAACTTTCAAGTTGTTTAATTTAAGTCCTCAATTTTTTTTATGACAAATCCAAATAATTCATTTGATACTATTCACAAGTTTTTATCTGTATATTGTTGCCTGTATGGAATATCTATAAGTAGACAACTTATAGATATTCAATGAAAACACCTAAACTTAAAATAGCAAGAATACCAACCCGATACGATTTTAAATGACTTTTACTTTTACTATTATATAGATCATGAGATAATATATATTTAATTGGAACCGTTGAAATATTTATAAAAACCACAGGAGAAAAAAAAGGATAGATTTTTTTGGTTGATTTAGGAAATTAATTGGGATGAAAATTTATAAAATTAGGGCAATGGTATCGTTATGAAAACTTGTGAATAATGACAAAGGATTGATTTGCCTTTTTATTGAAAATTGATGGACTAGATTGAATAGATTGAAAGTTTAAGGAGGCTAGATTGCACATTGTGCAATAGTATAGAACTAGATTGCACATTTCATTATGGTTAAGTGACTAGGGACTTTCTCCCTCATTTGATCAAATGAAAGGATTATACGTTGAATAATTATGAATAGTTCAAGGAACACATCAAAAGAGTTAAAAAAAATCCAAAGTTAAAAAATCCAAGGATAATCTTGTATATTAGACTAAAGTTTAGAGATTATTGGTATCATTTTTTGTCTTTAAATAACTTCAGTGTGCATCCGTACACCTGCTTTTCCCAGCGTGAACGAGCACATAACTAGGCCAACCCATAGATGTTCTTGTCCATCGAAATAAATTTGCCCATGCTCCAAGGCAATTGTCAGCTCAACTCAAGAGATTAGAAAAAGGAGCACAAAATTAAACTTGCCTCGTCCACTCTATGTTCACATAAAAAGAAAAAAATCTAGCGTGTAAAATCGACTGTGCATTGTAACACGACTGTTAAGGGCCGGTGATTCATGTTTACGTGTCATGATCGAATTTTGTGTGCACCTCCTCTGCAGTCGTTGTCGAGGCATTAGCGATGAGAACTGCACTTCTCAGTTGTTCAGTTTATTGCAGGCTCTCTCCTAAGCCCGTAGAAGCTATGGGCCGTGATTAGAGATTGCAAGCAAAGACCTAGCCCGGTCCAAGTCGATAGAAGTAGTCCATTGTCCGAGAGGGACAGCCTATCAAAGAGCTATGGTGGAATTGTTCCAAGATATGATGCATAAAAAAATTGAAATTTATGTCGATGACATGATCGTTAAATCGAGACAAGGTGAAGATCACATTGAAGTCTTGAGGAAGTTGTTTGATAGACAAGCCGAGGCTTAACCCCGCCAAATGCATATTTGGGGCAAAGTTTGGGAAGTTTCTCGGATTTATTGTTAATAGTAGGGGTATTGAGATTGATCTCTCAAAAGTGAAAGTCATTTGCGACTTGAGACCTTCTTGTACTGTCAAAGAAGTTCAAAATTTATTGGAAAGACTACATTATGTCATGAGGCTTATCTCCCAGTTATCAGAAATAGTGAAGCTATTCAAAAAAACTCTAAGATCAGTTAATGTTCTACCAAATTTGTGTAGGCGAACAGAGACTTCTTGGTCACTAGTCCTATTTTTTTTTTCCTTTTTTGTTTATCTTTTTCCCCATCGGTTCCTAGGTTCGGCCTCCTCCTCCTTGTCTTCTTCGCCTTCCTGTGTTTTGTATCCCTCACTTCTTGTATTGTCACTCTCTAATGGCTTCTCCGACTGTTGCGGCTTCACTGCTCCTCATTTGGATTGACGTGCTATCTCCTTTGGTGCAGCTTGTAGAATTGACCTCCATTTGCCCGAGAGAATCTTCTCATTTCTCGTTCAACGTGCAATCACAATGCTCTGGCTCGATTTCGCCTCACTAGGTGCATCATTTGCTTGATTGAAGCCTCAAGTCTCTTCTCCAGCAAGGGTTTTCTTGGCCTCGCTGTCAGTCAGCTAAAAAATAAAGAAAGAAAAAAGTATAGAATAAAAAAGAAAAAAATAAAAAAAAAAAAAATCAAAAAAATTTAAAATTTTATTAGAATATTATTAAAAATGTTCACACGGTGCCGACTGTACTACGTAGGACGGCAGACATTCACATTGATGATTTTCAGTCAAAATTGATTGGATGTACTCAATTGGTACAATGTAATTTAGAGCTAAATTTGACAAATTAAAAAAGTTTATGACTGAATTGATAGAAATGTAATAGGTTTATGACTTTTTTGTTACTCTTCCATAGTTTTTAAAAATAAATCCAAATAAAATTCCTTTGCTTATCTTTTCCTTTTTACTTTTATGATTCTCATCAAGACGAATTGCAATTAATGAGCGATTGGAAATTTGATTAAATGAAAGCTTGTGTTCTGTAATGTGACCAGAACAATGGCTCTCTGTCATTTAGTTGTAGTGTAAGATAATTGGATTATTATGAATTGCTCTCTTCCTAGATCCATGTTTAATCAGATACAGACAACATTGCTTTGGTGGGTGAATAAGGTGGTATAGCTTTGGATTCGGCCTTCTAGAATGCGGCAATTTGAAGATTCAATGTGCATAGTAGGTGTTATCTAGTATGCCTCAATATAACCAGTCTCACTTAATCCCAATCATGTAACTTATGTGGATTGGATTTCTCTAGTGAGTGTAGGTGCAAATTCTTGAAGTCAACATCCCAACAGTCAAGCTTTCCCCTCATTTTCCACATTGAGACCACCATTAAAAATTGTGGGACTGGACTGCTTGTGTTTGATCCAACTTGTACAATGAGCTCAACCTAAAAGTAAATATAAGCAAGATAGTTATCTTGCTTGAAGCAGGTTCAACTCAAAAGATCAATCGTATAGAACTTTAACTATGATTTCTATATTGACCAAAAAAAAAAAAAACTATGATTTCTATGTATTATCATAACGAGGTGATTGAGCAAAAAACCAATGGATGGTTAAGAAGACTGGCTATCGAGTCCATATCGTTTACTTGTGATGGTATGGAGGAAAAAGTAGTGCAACTTCTCTAATGCGTGAGTGCTAGAGTCAAGGTCGGGTGGTTGATGTTTGACAGCTACTCACTTCGCCATTGTTTTTGGCATTGTCTGTGATATGAAAAAAAGAAAATAAGGAAAAACAATAATCAATTATGAGACCCACATCTTAATTTTCACAAACAATAATCAATTATGAACAAATATATTAAACTAAAACTTACTAAACTCGAGCAAATTTCTAAAACTCTACAACAATAAAATATTATTAAAGAAACAATTAAAATCATATATATGATTTTGTAGAATAACAAGAAAGGCAGGGTTATATCCACATCAATTTTAGTTAAAGCACATCGTTTCACCAAATCTCTCTCTCTCTCTGAAATTAGCTGTAAAAAATTAGGGAAAAACTCTTTGCATTGGGTTTACATACAATGTATGATAAAATTTATTAAGTTTTATCTTCTCTAGTTGCTATATATTTAGTCTTATATACCCTTACACAAATTTATGAGTAAAATATATAACTGGAGATCTTTTACTTAAAGATAATAGTTGATTACCATTTGCCATCTGTATCCGTAAGTATTTTAAACTAGTATAAGCCTGTGATGAACATCGGTTCTTGACTACTGTCAGTTTACTTAAAACTCTATTTTGGTGTTACAATATTTTAAAATAAATACAAATAAAATTCCCTTGCTTTTTTTTTTTTTTTTTTTTTCTTTTGACTTGTATGATGCTCATTAAGACGAATTGCAATCAATGAGCTATTAGAAATCTGATTCAACAAAAAGCTTGGGTTCTATAATATGAGTAGGAACAGTGGCTCTCCGTTGATTAGTTGTAGCGCAAGATAATTGGATGTTAGGAATTATTCTCTACCTAGATCTATGTTCGGTCAAATATAAGCAATACCGTTGCTTTAGTGTGTGAATAAGGTAGCATAACTTTCGGATTCAACCTTCTAGAATGTGGCAATTTGAAGATATGCATCCACGCTTGATGTGCATAGTAGGTATTATCCCAGTATGCCTCAATATAATCGGTCTCACTCAATCCTAACATGTAACTTGCGTGTATTGAATTTCTCTAGTGGGTGCAATGCAAATTCTTGAATTCAATATTACAACAGTGGAGCTTCCCCCCAATTTTTGACCCCGAGAACACTGTTCAGTGATTGATCCAACTTGTACAACAGGCTCAACCCAAAAGTAAATATAACAAAGATAGTCATCTAGCTTGAAGCGGACTCAACTCAAAAGATCAATCATATAGAACTTTAACTATGATTTCTATATATTATCATAATAGGTGACTGAGCAAAAACTGAGCAAAAACCAATGGATGGTTAGGAACACTGGCTACCAAGTCAGCATCATTTACTTGTGATGATCTAGAGGAAAAAGTAGTGCAACTTCTCCAATGCGTTGAGTGATGGAGCCAAGATCGGGTGACTGATGGTTGATTGCTACTCATTTGCCATTGTTTTGGCTTTGTTTGTGACATGGAAAAAGGAAAACTAGAAAGGCTCTTTAAAATGCTCTCTATCATACTCCACCCCTCCTTATAAATCTCTTTGCAATTTGCATTAGCACTCCCCACATCTCTCATTCCCTCTTATGGTCCCTCCCTTCATATTTATCCACTTCTGCTTGAGCTATGGAGCTTGCGCACTTCAGTTTTGCACGATTACAACCATGTTGTTTTCTTCTTTGTCTTGTGCTTGCATTGTGCCTTGTCCTAGTCTCCTCCACCACAAATGAAACCAACAAACTCGCACTCCTCACATTTAAGGCCGCAATCAAAGACCCTTATTCGTGCTTGACTCATGGAACAACACCATTGGATTTTGCCATTGGTATGGAGTTAGGTGTGGCCTGAGACACCAAAGGGTCACGGTCCTGAATTTGTCCTCACTAGGATTCTCAGGGTCCATCTCTCCTTATATAGGAAATCCAAGCTTCTTGAGTGAGATTTATCTCCAAAATAATAGTCTTGTTGGAGAAATCCCCCCACAAGTTAGGCGATTGCGCCACCTATGTGGGCTGCAGCTACACAACAATTTATTGGCCGGAGAAATTCCTAGAAACGTGTCAAGTTGCTCAAAACTAGTAGTCATTACCATTGACTCCAACATACTAACTGGAGAAATTCCCCAGAACTTGGTTCATTGTCAAAGCTAAAATATTTATCCTTTTATGAAAATGCACTCTCTGGGAATGTGCCTTCCTCCTTTGGAAACCTATCTTCATTGCATGTTCTTCAACTCATGTCAAATAACTTGGGCGGGAGCATTCCCAAAGTTCTAGGCCGCCTGACAAATTTACTAGCTATTACTTTCAGAGATAACAGATTGTTCGGCACAATTTCGTCCTCGTTGCTCAATCTCTCTTCTCTAGTTTGGTTTGACGTGGCAATTAATTGGATGGTGGGAGTCTTCTTGTAGACTTAGACTTGATGCTCCCAAATATTTGAGGTTTTAGCATTGCCGAGAACCAATTTGAGGGACCAATTCCTCCCTCAATGTCCAATTGGACAAATCTAGAGACAATTGAATTCGGTAACAACAAGCTTTCAGGGAAAGTGCCTTCTTTCAGAAATATGCCCAAGCTTTGGCATTTTTCCATCCATGATAACGAGTTGGGAAGTGGACATTCTGAAGACTTGAGCTTCATATGCTCATTGACAAACTCCACTGGATTAAAGTCCTTCGGAATTGGTATGAACAGACTCGGTGGGGCATTACCCAAATGCATAGGTAATTTCTTGAGCACTCTCAAGTCATTCAAAGTAAATGAGAACCTAATGTTTGGTAAGATTCCTCGAGAGATTGGAAATATAGTCAACCTAGTAGTGTTAAGTCTAGCTGATAACAAGTTTTTAGGTGGGATCCCCCCAAATATCAGGAATTTACAAAATCTAGCGAAATTGATCTTAGACAGTAACAACCTAAGAGGGACAATTCCCACTTCTTTAGGAAATCTAACTAAGTTGATCAAATTAAGTCTTCGTCAGAACAACTTTCATGGGCAAATTCCCTCACATCTATCTAAGTGCCAATCTCTCCAGTGGCTTGATCTTTCTAGTAACAATCTCAATGGTACCATACCCCTATAGCTCATAGGTCTCTCATCGATAACAATCTTTCTAGACTTATCTCATAACCGTCTGAGCGGGGTTCTACCCATAGAAGTAGGGAACTTGAGAACTCTGACCGAGTTGGACATCTTTGACAATATGTTGGTAGGTGAAATCCCAAATAGTTTAGGGGATTGCATTGGATTGACATTATTGAGGATGGGGGGAAACTTCTTCAATGGGTCCATTCCTCAATCGATTAGATCGTTAGGAGGCATTGAAGAACTAGATCTTTCACGCAACAATTTGTCGGGTCAGATTCCAGAATTCTTAGTGTTATTTCATTCCTTGGAACTTTTGAATTTGTCTTACGATAGCTTTGAAGGCATACTACCGCGTGAAGGAGTCTTTAAGAATGCTACCATGACTTCTATTATTGGGAACAATGCGCTTTGTGGGGGATTGCCGGCATTTCACCTCCCCGAATGCGTCTCCAAAAGCTCCAAGAGAAGAAAAATCCATATATTATTGTTTTTTTGGCATTCTTGGAATAACTCTTACTCTAGTTTTTTTGTATCTTTATTGGTTAAAGAAGAAAGTAAAAGAACCGATTTCAACTTCCATGGAGGATTCATGGCCATACATATCTTATTGAGCACTCCTAAAAGCAATCGATGGTTTTTCTTCAATGAATTTGATCGGTGTTGGAAGCTTTGGTTCTGTTTACAAGGGGATAATTGAGGAGAATGGTACAACCGTTGCAGTAAAGGTGCTTCATTTAGTGCACCGTGGTGCTCTAAAGAGCTTCATGGCGGAGTGTGAGGCATTAAAGAATATCAAACATCGAAATCTTCTAAAGATATTGACAATTTGCTTGGGTATTGATTATCAGCAAAATGATTTTAAGGCCTTAGTTTATGAGTACATGGAAAAGGGAAGCCTAGAAAGGTGGCTACACCCAAACCCAACAACATCTCACAAGAACGAACCTACCCAAAAATTGAATTTCTTTCATAGGATAAATGTTGCTATTGGTGTTGCTTCTGCACTGGATTATCTTCATCACCAGTGCCACATTCCCATTGTTCATTGTGATCTAAAACCTGGCAATATCCTTTTAGATGCTGACATGGTTGTCGATGTTGGTGACTTTGGATTGGCAAAGTTCCTCCTTGGATCATCCATTGATACCGTAGCTAATCAAATGAGCTTAATGGGCATAAGAGGAACAATTGGTTATGCTCCACCAGGTAATTCTCTCATTCAGACAAAAAAAAAGTTTATTTAGGTAAAAAAAATGTTGATGGTTCACTTTGTGAGTTTGGTAGCTGCATGATAGCTCTTATGCCCATTACATTTTTCTTTAGTGATTCATACTCCAAATTTTGCCCGCACTATGTTCTACATTTGTCACAGAATATGCAATGGGATGTGAAGTTTCAAGAGAAGACGATATCTATAGTTACGGCATTCTCTTATTGGAGATGTTCACAAGGTTAAGTCCCACCGATGACATATTTATAGACAATTTGACTCTTCATAGTTTTGTGGTTGAAGCTTTGCTTGAACGAGTGATGGAAATTATGGATCACATTTTACTTCAAGAAAGAGAGAATCATTTAAGCACCAATAGCCATCGGCATTGGCTCTCCGAAAGTGATGGCATATTTCAAGAGTGCTTGGTTATAGTATATAATATTGGAGTTGCTTGCTCCGATGAAATGCCTGGAAGACGGATGAGCATGAGCAGAGCTGCAAATCAGCTGCAAAAGATTAGAGAGAAACTCTTTGCAAGGGGTTTGCACGGACAAAAATGAACAACAGGTTTATAGCATAAATTTTATTAGAACTTTTCTCTTCTCTCATTGCTATACATTCTGTATTGTTTATGCAAATGCAAACGTATTGGTAAAACACATAACTGAAGATTGTTCTTTGAAGATGATAGTTGTTATCTTCCACCATTCTTATCTGTACATAATTTAAAGTAGCATGAGGCCTGCAATGTCAACGCATATTCTCGAGTACTGTCAGGTTACTATAACTCTGTTTTGGTGCTATAAAATCCAAAATAAAACGCCTTGCTTCTTCTTCTTCTTCTTCTTCTTCTTCTTTATTGTTTCTTGTACAAATTGCAATCGCTTAGCTATTGGATTGATTCAAAGAAAAGCTTGATTTCTGCAGCTTGACAGGGAACTACTTGGACGTCTGGAATTGCTCTCGATTCCTAGAGATATGTTTGCTCTGGTGGATGAATTAGGATGTGCTGCTTTTGGATTCAGCCTCCTAGTATGCGGCAATCCAAGGAAATGTATTGGTGGTCGGTGCGCGTAGCAAGATTGTTGAAGAATGCTTCAGTATTAGTCTCACTCGATTCTAATAAAATAGCTCGTGTGTATTGGGTTTCTTTAGAGGTACAACTCGCAAATGCATATTCTCCAGCACTGCTGTTTCTGAAGTTTATTGCTTACATTATCCTTTTTTAGCATTTCGGGAAAGTTGTTAATCACATGTTTTTGGCAAGCACTAAGCACGTATGGATGTAACTTATCATTGATATATCCAAAGTCCCTTTTGTGATTTTCATTAATGGCATGGATAAGCAACTTTCAAAATTAGAAATTACTGACTACATCAAGAAATTATTGGTCACCATTATGCTCAAACTTCACCTATATATAAAAGTGATGGTTAACATGGTGAAGTTACTAATTTTAATAGGTGGAAAATTACTTTTCATCGTAAAAAGTTACTTATTCCATGGCGAAATTAATAGTCACTGATATATTTTGTCTATGTTTGTAAGCGGTCTGCAAATTTTTTAGTTGTCAGTAGGGGTTGTGACTTCAAAGGTTTGAGGTGTTTGCTTTGTCTTTGTCAAGAAAATGAACTATTCCGATGGTATCAATGTGGTTGTGTAATGTATACAGTTTTCAAAAAGAAGAGGAAAATGCAAATCACCTAATGAAGATGCTATTCACAAAACAAACACCATCTAAATTACTATTAGAATGCAAAATATGTGTCTGTTCAAACTCACTATTTTGACGAGAGTTGCCTAAATTTATTCTTTAAAAAGAAAAAAAAATAGTGCAAGTTACTTCTAAAAATGCGAAAAGGAGCGTTTAATAAAAAATGATGCTGTGAAAAGAGATGCCTGTCCTTCCAAGTATGAAGAACATAGTATTTCAAAAGCACAAGCTATGAGTGTTGGATATTTGCAGTGCCAAAATTTGACACGGAAGGATACTTAAGTATTAAAAATTAGGAAAGTAATACTTAAGTGCCAAAATCAGAGCAAAATACATTAGTTAAGAGTCAACGGCGAGAAAATCCGACCAAATTGTTGACATGGTGATCTTTTGGTGATACAAGTGCAAAACGACGTCGTTTTGCACGCTGATGTGACTAGACAAATGCAAAAATGACATCGTTTTGCTGTTGATGTTGATAAATAATTAATATGAAAATTCATTAAATTAAATTTAAAAATGCATTTGAAAAAAAAAAAAAGGGAAGGAATGAAGGAAGAAGATGAATAGTTGGAGGCGGCATCGCTTAGCCTCCTTGTTGTTGCCGGAAGGGGCGATGGGGGAGAGTCGGCCAAGGTTGCTGGGCCTGGCCAAGGGCCGACGACGATGTGGTGCTACGTTTTCAAAAAATAAAAAACTAAATAGAAAAAAATTGCACTAGTCATTGTCTTCCCCAATACTTTGCAAAGTACCATTCCTTGCATTCATCGTCTTCAATAGCTTGGCCAAACTCCTCCGATGGTGCTTGTTGGCAGTTGCCCGACCATTCACGAGGTTTGAAGATGAAGGATAGACAATCAAGCCAAGCTTTGAGCTTGAGCTTGTTGGAGAAAACTTCCTTGTGTGTTTTGAAGCTGACAAGACGTTTCCATCAGTCTAATCTTAAGACTTGTAGACTCTTTTGTCAAAGTCTGAAGACCGTCAGACCACTAGACTCAAGATTCAAAGTCTACCCTCACTGACAGTTTCTAGACCGTCGAAGAAGACTTATCCGGAATTAAGTATTTTCTTGAGGATTTGATTCTATCGACTAAAGAAGATTTCTCTACTGGATATAGCGTTTTGGAATCTATTATTCGTTTTGAATATAATTCAGAGAATTTGGATCTGTTGATTGGCGAAGCATACTTGGAAGGTTCTACTTATGGAAACCTAGATCCTGATTGTATGGGCGAGCAGGATTGGTGGGCTATCATCATATTCCTTAAGTAACTCGAAATCTCCCTAATTGATTCTGTCCAATGGGTAGATTGGAAGAGCTCCTTTGGAAAGTGTTAACGGGTATGGAGGCATGAAGGAGTATATAAGGAATACATTCAAGTTATTTGAGTGTGTGTGCGATAGAGAAATTCCAAAGTCTGAAGCTCCTTGTTCTTTGTCAATTCAATTGTTGAGCGTGAACTTGTACTTAAAAGAGAGTTTATACTTCTGTGAGTCCTTGAGGAGGTGTAGCAGAGTCTCTACACTGTGGAATCATGGAAGAGTTATACCGTAACAACTCTTTTGATTCTTAGTGAAATCCAGCCGGTGGGCTGTCAGTGCGGGAAAGTGGACGTAGGCTTGGATTAAGCCAAACCACTATAAACCTTGTGTTCTTATTCTCTTCCCTAAGCTCTTTTACTTTGATCGTAACTTTATCTGTTTATTAGAGTCTAATTTCCTTTTCAAAGTCTATTGCTAAACAAAGTTGGTTTAAAAGCAAAATCTTATACTTAATTTTATAAAATTTGCTTTCGCATCTATTCACCCCCCTCTAGGTGCTCATACTAGCTTTCACAATTGGTATCAGAGCCTGTGTACTCATTTAAGTTGAAGTGTTTTTACTTCAGAGTTAACGATTCATGGCTAGTATGTTGGCTCTAGGTCTGGTTGAAGGGTAAAGCAACACCAGACCGCCTTATTTTGATGGAAATGAATACAGCATATGGAAAAACAAGATGAATGCATTCCTAAGATCAAAAGATCCTTTGGAATGGGACGTGGTAGATAAATGAATCATTCCTAAAGCTGCAACAGTCTCAGAAGAGGAAAAGAAGCTATTGAGTCTAGTGAAATGACTCAAGAAGAGATAACTAAGAGACAAGCTCTTGATGCAAAAGAAATTTATTCCTTATATTGTACATTATCTCCTACTGAATATAACAGAATATCTTATTGTGAAATAGTTAAAGAACTCTGGGATAGATTGCACATCACCTATGAAGGAACCGATCGAGTAAAAGAAATCAGAATCAATAATCTGCTCGGTCAATATGAAGTATTCAAAATGAAACCAGGAGAATCTATCACTGACATGTTTAGTCATTTCACAGAAATCGTGAATGGTCTTGAGTATCAAGGTCAACCAATCTCTGGACCCATGAAGGTTAACAAGTTACTGCGTGGACTTTCCAAGGATTGGAATCACATAAAGACCTCAATAAGGGAGACACAAAGAATCATGCCACTCTCTGTTGACGAATTAGTTGGCACACTTCAGTCTTATGAAGTGGAGCAAATCAATGAAGATGAAGATACCAAAAGTAAAAAATTCATTGCATTAAAATCTAATGATGATTATGATGTTACAGATTCTGAAGATAATATGAATGATGAAGAGCTTGCTCTTATGATAAGAAAGTTCAGAAAACTGAACAAAAGGGGAAGAAGATTCAATTGGAAGAAACAAAGCTCTCAAAAGGTTCAAAATAAATCAGCAGAGGGTGATGAATCTAATAAAGATGTGATTTGTTTTGAATGCAAGAAAAAATGGACACATCAAACCTAACTGTCCCTTGTTGAAGAAGAAGAAAGGAAAGACTGAGAAATATAGAAATGCTCTCAAAGTAAAAACTTGGAGTGATACCGAGTGTGAAGAGAGTGATGATGATTATGCTAATATCTGTCTAATGGCACAATCCGAATCAGATTCAAACTCTGAGACAACCTCAGACTCAGACTCAGATAGTGAAATCGATGTAAGTAATTTTAAAATTCCTACTAAAGTCTCTAAATATATTGATGAATTGTGTCTCAGTCTCAAAACCTTTCTCAAGAGGATTTTCGAACTAAAAAGAGAAAATTCTGCCTTGAAGCAACGGAGATTGTTTGAAAAGAAAAGGTCGAAAATTTAGATAAAAGTGTTATTACTTTGAAAGAAGGTGCAGACAATCTTTCAAAAGAAAATGCATTTTTGAAAAATGATATCTTAAGTATTTCCAAAAGGTTTTCTATAGGATATAAGAAATTAGAAAAGATTCTTTCAGCGCAAAGACCTTACTTCAACAAATTAAGTTTAGGAATGACTGCTGAAACCATTCCTCTAATTGATTTTCCTAAGGTAAAGGAAATAATTAAACAAAGACCTACAAAATATTCTTACAAAAATCATTTCAAAAAAGTTATTGTAAAAACCCGTAGGCCGTAGTGCTCTTAAATGTTCTAAGTGCAATAGCTCAGAATATTTTGAGAAAGAATATCTTATGATTTGGAAACATGTTAAGAAGGTTTAGGCAAAGACTGTATATCACACTAACTCCATTGGACCCAAAAAAATATGGGTACCAAAGAAAACTTGAGTTTCTTTTTTAAATGCAGGTCACTATCAAGAAAAAATGTTAAATGATACTTGAATAATGGATGTTCAAGACATATGATAGGAGACTCAAATTGTTTCATAAAGCTTGTGCAAGTTAATGGTGGAAAAATCTCTTTTGGAGGAAATAGCAAAGGTAGAATTGTAGGATACAGAACCGTAAAGATTGGAAGTCTTACAATCAGTAACGTTTCCTTAGTGGAAGGACTTGTTGAGTATTAGCCAATTGTGTGACATAGGTTACAAGATCAACTTTTAAGAAGGAATATGTTCAAGAACCAATAAAGATTCCTTTCAGACATTCACGGGGCGAAGATATGGGAATATCTATCTCTTGGATATCAAACAAAAAAAATCTCAATGTCTAATCTCAATTCAAGAGGAAGCTAATCTCTGGCATAGAAAACTTGGGCACATCAACATGAAGCAAATAGCCAAGATCTTTGCAAAGAAGCTTGTTCGTGGACTACCTACACTGACATACCAAAAGTCTGATCTATGCACACTATTCGAGTTGGGAAAACAGGTAAGAAATTAATTCAAACTAATAAATCAAGTTTCCACTAATCGTGTACTGTAACTCTTGCATATGGATTTCTTTGGACCAACCAGAACTCAGAGCATTTGAGGTAAGATATATTGCCTAGTAATTGTGGATGATTATTCATGATTCACTTGGGTATATTTCCTGGCAAGTAAGTCTTAAACATTTTCTTTATTTATAAATTTTGCTAAGAAAGTCCAAAATGAGAAAAGGTCTATTATTTCAAGTATACGGACAGACCATGTATGTGAATTTGAAAATTAAGACTTTACTAAATTCTGTGATGAATCTGGTTTTTAGCATATATTCTTCTCACCATATACTCCAGAATAAAATGGAGTTGTGGAAAGGAAGAATATATCGTTGTAAGAAATGGCTAGAACTCTTTGATTGAGAGTAACATTTCTTCTCGTTTTTGGGCTGAAGCAGTTTCTACAGCGTGCTATATTATTAATAGAGTTTTCTTAAGGCCTATTTTGGAGAAAACTCCTTATGAGTTGTTTAAAGGAAAGAAGCTAATTGTTTCCTATTTTCATGTGTTTGGATGCAAATGTTTTATATTGAAAAATGCAAACAATTGAATTGGTAAGTTTGAAGAATAATCATACGAAGGTATCTTCCTTGGATATTCAACCACTAGCAAAGCTTACAGAGTATACAACAAAAAGACTCAATCTGTGGAGGAATCGATGAATGTCAAATTTCAAGACTTTATGCAAAATCAATCGATTCAAACTCAACCTAAAGAATCTGAACCTACTCCAGACTTTACAAAATCTAAATCTCAAGAAGCAGCTCATACTTCAGAAGACCAGCAACGAATAATCATTGAAGAATCAAATGAAGAGAAAGATCAATAGTCTGACAAGCCAATCAGCAACTGGAAGCACAAGTCTAGTCATCCCAAATAACTCATTATTGGTGATATTGATTAAGGGATTCGTACAAGATCCAAAAAGCGTGAAGAGTTTAGTGCTGTGGCTCTTATTTCTGAAATAGAACCAAAGAGTATAGAAGAAACTTTAACTGATGAAAGCTGGATTGAAGCTATGCAAAAAGAACTTAGGTAATTCAGTATCAATGATGTCTGGGAATTGATTCCTAAACCGAAAGGTAAATCTATCATTGGAGCTAAATGGGTTTTTAGGAACAAGATGAACAAGAAAGGAAAAGTCATAAGGAACAAAGCAAGACTCGTGGCCAAAAGATATACGTAAGAAGAAGGGATAGACTATGATGAAACTTATGCACCAGTAGCAATGTTAGAAGCAATTAGCTTATTATTTGCTTTTACTTGTTATAAGAATTTCAGGTTATTCCAAATGGATGTCAAAAACGCTTTCCTAAATGGATTTATCCAAGAGGAAGTCCATGTGGAACAATCTCCCAGTTTTGAAACCCAAGGAAACTAGACTCTGTGTTTAGACTAAAAAAGGCGCTATATGGTTTAAAGCAAGTATCTCGAGCTTGGTACGATAGGTTAAGTAAGTTTTCAATTCAAAATGGCTTTATTAAAGGTAAAGTAGATACTACCATGTTTATCGAAAGAGAAAGCAAAAACTTCTTGCTTGTTCAAATTTATGTTGATGATATTATTTTTGGATCTCCTAATGAAAATCTATGCAAGAAATTCTCTAAGTCTATGCAGGATGAATTTGAAATGAGCATAATGGTGAACTAACCTTCTTTCTTGGGCTTCAAGTGAAACAACTAAAGGAATGAACTTTTATTCACCAAGAAAAATATGCTAAAGAACTTGTCAAAAAGTTTGGACTGGAGAATTGCAAAAAGACTGATATACTAATGTCAAGTTCCTAGAAGATGGACAAAAATGGAGGAGGAAAGAAAGTAGACCAGAAGCTATATATGAGTATCATTGGTTCACTTCTTTATCTTACCGCTTCTAGACTTGACATTCTATTTAGTGTTTGTATTTGTGCCAGATTTCAATCAAACCCTAAAGAATCTCATTTGAATGCTACTAAATAAATCATCAAATACGTTGCTTCAACTTCTAATTTAGGTCTCTGGTATCCTAAAGAAAGAGACTTTACTTTCCTTGGATATTCAGACGTAGACCTAGCAGGATGCAGAGTTAATAGAAAGAGCATTTCAGGCACCCATCAATTGCTTGGTAACATGATTGTATCTTGGTTTTCGAGGAAACAAAGTATCGTAGCTCTTTCTACGATAGAAGTAGAGTATGTGGCTCTTGGAAGTTGTTGTTCACAAATTTTGTGGATAAAGCAACAACGAAGAGACTTTGGAATTGAAGATTCGTGCAATGAGATCAAATGTGGCAACACCAGTGCAATCAATCTCACCAAGAATCCAATTCTTCATTCAAGAGCAAAGCATATAGAGATTTGACATCATTTCATTAGAGATCATGTGCAAAATGGAGAAGTCTCGATTCGATTTATTGACTCAAAGAATCAACTGGCGGACATTTTTACAAAGCCTTTGGAGAAAAGTCAATTCGAGTTTATTCGTTCCGGACTCAACATCTTAAAGTTTGAAGAAGTTCAGACTTAGGGCTAGAAAGTCTAAAGATACTCGTACTCAGAAGATCAAGAATATTGACTGTAAGTTATTTCTGTTTTAGAAATTCATCTCTTGGATGAAATCTCGAAAAGGTACGATCATCTATCAATATGTAATTGATTGATATTATATTCCCCAGTTTTCGTGCTTATTGCAATCATTCATTTTCGAAAAAGAAGTTATCTTTTGAAATTACAGTTATCTATTTTTTCAAAAAGGCAGTTATTTTTTAAAAGGCATTTTTATTTTTTCCTTTTGCATCGTTCCGTATGCCTCGTTTCGACTGCTTTATATATTGTCGGTTTATCTCCGTTTTACTCACAAAACCCTAAAAAAGCACAGATCTTCAACTTCTCTTTTCATCTCTTGTTTAATTCTCGAAAAGTTTTCACCTTTTTTGCGAAACAAGCTTGGAATCTTTCAAAAACTGTGAAGAATGTCGTTTCAAAGGAAGTCTTTAAGGATCGCGAACAGGGGACCGCAACACATGTGTGAGGATCCTACGCATTTTGATCTCACCGAGGAAGAAGAATCTCCAAGACAGTAGCAGAGCCCAGTTAATTCTCAACAGCCTCCATCTCCTTCATCTAGACCTCAGGATATTGATCATCAAGCAAAGGAAGAAATCATAGAAGATGCATAACCTATAATAACTCAAAAGCCCGTTTTCATTTTTAAGCTTTACTCTGCCTTGAAAAAGGGTGGTACTTCCTTGAACTATATTGATGAATTCTTGAAAGAGAAAGGGTATCAAAATGAAACCCACTTTTTATGCACAATGGAATGATTGGGAATTGCTCCTGCGGGGTCACCAGAAGAAGCATTTGCAAATATCCCAAGCGATCCACGTGTTGGAGAGCTGAGTCAACCTGATGGGAATGATGATGATAAGATGTACACTCATTTTAAGCCTAGAATGGGTGTTGCGGCGAATATTTGAAGCAAAAGGACAGATTTGTTTCTCTCAGAGGAACACAAGTGACTTTACTCTAAGTTGCTAAAGCGTGGGGTGATCAACCCTAGAAATGTGGATTTTGATTTTCTTGATTCTCTGAATGTGAAGCTGTGAGAAAAATTCAATCTTCTTCAACTAGAATGGTTTTGTTCTGAGATGACAGAGGCTCATGTTGAACTCACTGCATATTTCTATTCTAATCTAAGTTTCTTTGATGTGAATAGATTTTCATTCAGTGTTTGAGATCAAGACTATGTAGTTGACATGGACACATTGGCTAATGTGATTGGAGTAGAAAGAGGGAAATTCCAATCAATTAGTGTGTCTATTGGATGTGCGACGGTAGAGCTTGTTCGGGATGGAATGGTAGAAGGATGAATTTCATATTTGAGGATGAATGCCTCAAATATTTTGCTTCACAAGATAGTGATCAATTGCCTCAGACCCAAATCGACTTCGAAAACTGACGTTTCAAACTTGGAGGTAAAGCTGATGTATGCCGTTAACGCTAGCAAAAAGTTTTCTCTTCCACACACTATCATGTTTTATATGTACAGAGCGATGATGAAAGATAATGGCCAACTTCCTTACTTAGCACTTGTCACTAAGTTATTCAGACATTTAAATATTCAGCCTCCTAGGATTCTAATGTGTTCGAACCTGCGATCAAATGGTGGTGGGATTGAAAATGGTTTCTAAAATGCGTTTGAAGGAACTTAACTAGGCTTTGGGGCGATTCAAGGAGAAAACTCCTATCAAGACTCACCCAATCTTTTCGGCTGCAAAATGAAAAGGGAAGGAGCCCATGGTTGCTCCATCCAGGAAAAGAAGAGCACTCATCTTGGAGGATGAAGGGGATGAGGATGATATCACAATTTCCGCTATTGCACTGAAAAACTTACATCATTCTGTTTCAGAAACAGAGGAGAGATAGGATCAAGATAGAGAAGAGTTCGAACAAAGGAGTGGAGAGAGAGAGAATCAATGGAAAAAGAAGCAGAGAAAGGAAGGATTGCGAAAGAAGAAGAAGAAGACAGAGGTGAACAAGAGGAAACAGAGCATGAAGAGCACTTCTCACTGCCTGAAGGCAATGAAATAGGGGGAGTTGCTGAGAAAAGAGGTATATCTTCAATTGCTGTTATTAGTGAAGGTGTTAGCCGTTTACCTGTAGATCTAGAAGATATCTATGCATCTCAATTTCCAGAGGAATGTCATGAGGTTTCATCGCCAAATCTGAGTGATCATGCTGACTTGCCATCATCTACCAATACACCTACTGATCGTGCAGAAGCTAGCACTCAAACTAATAATTCACCAGACTTTCGAAGACTGCTTGATATTCTTATGGAGATGCGAGGATAGATTTATGCCCTGGGATGCGAAGTTCAGAACTTGCAAAATGCAGGTCAAGCCTCTTCAGTTTCCTTACATGATCAAATCCATGCCCTTGCTCTTCAAGTTCAAGCAAACGCCAAGGGTGAAGATGTCGCTCATTTGAAGGAGGATTTGAAAAAGCTGGAAGGGATTGTCCAATCAATGGGAGATTTCCAGCTTGTTTGCGTTCCAAAGCAATCCTAATTCCATTTTCTTTTCGTCTCTACCTTTTTAATGCTGACAAAAACGGGGAGAGATGTTGCAGTTTTGAGATTTAACTCTTGACTTTTTTGACTGACTTTACTTTTGTTTGGTTGTTTGGTTGTGACTGGATTTGGATTTGGATTTGGATTGTTTGATCATTTGCTGCAGTATCTTAAGCACTGTTGGTACTTCATGGCAGAGATAGTTGTTTATTTACAGGACTAACTTTTTCTCCTGTGGATGCAGATTTAAAGCTATCTTTACTAAGCCAATTATCTTTTGTGAGATATCCATGTTTACTTGAGTATTGCTTTGCAGGTTAAAAATATCCAAATCTACAGGAAATGTTTGTCACCATAAAAAATGGGGAGATTGTTGGAGAAAACTTCCTTGTGTGTTTTAAAGCTAAAAAAACGTTTCCATCAGTCTAGTCTGAAGACTTACAGACTCTTTTGTCAAAGTCTGAAAACCGCTGGACCACTAGACTCAATATTTAAAGTCTATTGTTTGAAAAAAATAACTTTCTTATTATAGATTTAGATATCTTATCCACCTTTATCTCACTTCCTCTATGGAATAATTTTATCCGGTTTATATTTTCCTTATATCTGACTTTATTCTATCTAAAGTAGGCACAAAATGCAGGAAAATATAAAATTTGTCATATTTTGAATTTTATTTCAACTGCCAAACGTAGTCTTAAAGTGTCATGTTCGATTTATATTAGCTTTTGACAATTATTTTGAATGAAACCGTGACGGAAAATAATGTGTCTCAATGAGAATAATATATGATTTTTGACATCATAAAAAAAAATATGGTAAATGTGCAATAATTTTAAAATGTTTTATGTTTTTCCCTTTCCGTTTTTATCTTAACAGAAAAAAACCAGTTCGAATAAAAAAAAAACCTTTTATTGTAGCTGAATCGCACAAAAAAATAGTTCCGGGTTTTCATCCGATCTTATTAATGTCGAAAAGCATATATACGTTAAAACAAGCACAGCTCCTAGACCGGCCGTCGACGTCGAGCTTACTCCTCTCCGCCGCGCACCGCCGCCGCAACCGAACGCGCCTGGCGGCGGTCAGTCCCCTCAGCGGTCTCTCCTCCACCGCCAGCTTTGACGAGAACTCCACGAAGGCAAGCTCCCGAGCTATGCTACTTTTGTCCAGGCTTTCTTATCAAGATGCGATGTTCTTTTCGCAACTGCAGGATTTGAGCAAAGCTCAAATGATCCACTATTTTGGTGGTTCCGTGTCGCTAGCGACGGTGCAGCTATAGTGTTCAGCGCACTGATGGCGACGGAGTTTATTGCATTCGACAAGCATCCCTTGCACGCCATGTGTTCGATGGAAGGTCCAGGACGAATGGCATTGTGATATGCAATGTAATCCGACCCGACTTACCCAGAGAATCAACTTCTCGATTCATTTCTTCGAGTGTTCTTGCAAGAAATGAGTGCAAAAGCGAACTGCGATAAAAATTTCTTGTTGAGCTTTCGCTGCATTTGCTTTTATTGCGAGATTAGATTGTTTTTCCGGCTGTTTAATGATGAGTGGAAGACGGGTGTGTATCTTGGGAGTTGTGATTGCACCCTCTTCTTGCTTTTCCCTTTTAAGAGATCGGTTAGGCTGAAATATGTTGTTTTTTTTTTAACTCTTGTCTGCATGATTTTTCTTCTTTCATTGACTGTAAAATCTTGGTAAGTTATATGTGGGAGAAATAAAATTCTTTGTTTGATGCAGATTTACTGTGTTCCTGGTGACCGGCACAGTTATTAGATGATTGTTACCTGGCTCATTCATTCTGCTGAAAGCCCGATGTGGATCATCTCTTTGTGAGTGAAGGCCAGCGCATTTTTTCAATTTCTCCTGAGCTGCGATCAGGCTAAAAAGTTTGCTGCAATGGCCAGTAGAATCAAATGGTCTAATAAATTTACGACGTCCCAAGTAGAGCAGCTTATTAGGGCTGAAAGGGATGTACAGAGGGCAATGCTGATCTTTGATTCGGCAACAGCAGAGTATAGTAATGGTTTTCGTCATGATGAGAAAACTTTAGTCTTATCATATCGAAATTGGTCTCTGCAAATTAGTTCTGGACAGCAGAAGAGCTTCTTCAAAGAATGAAAGAAGAGCAATGTAATCTTACAGAAGACATAATTCTCTCCATCTGTAGAGGCTATGGGCGGGTTCACAGGCCGCTGGATTTATTGAGGGTATTCTAGAGGATGAAGCGCTTCCAATGCAAACCTTCACCCAAATCATACGTCTCTATTTTGGATATACTTGATGAGGAAAACCAATTAAAACTAGCTCTTAGATTTTATAAACACACGAGGGCGATTGGTGTATCACCTACGGTTGCTTCCCTCAATGTTTTGATCAAAGCTTTGTGCATGTACTGTTTAAGAGTTGTTTTGCAGGTCAAAAGTTCTTAAATTTGCAGGAAAGTTTTGACACTATCAAAAAGTGAGAAATTGTTGGAGAAAACTCCTTTAATGTTTTGAAGTTGACAAAACTTATCCAAAGTTTATTATGAAGAATTTCAAACTTTAGTGTCAAAGTCTGAAGATCGCCAGACTTTAGGTTCAAAGTCTGCCCACACTGACAAATTCCAGATTGAATGCTTTTGAAGAATCAAGACTTTCCCAGACGCAAGATTATCTTTATTTTTTCAAGGGTTCGGTTCGCATGGCTTAAGGATGGCTTTCTGGTTGGATATAGCACCTACATGATTGACTATCTTTATTGGAATCAATTTCGATATTCAAATATTTTGGAAGGCAAGTAAACTCAGAAAGTATTTACTTATGGAAACCAAGATCCTGATTGTATGGACGAACATGATTGACGGGCTTTCATTTCAATTATCAAACGACTCGAGATCTTCTTAATTGATTATGTCCAATGGGTTAATTGGAAGAATTCCTTTAGAAAGTGTCAACGGTCGAGAAGGCATGAAGGGGTATTTAAGGAGGACTCTTCGGTTGTTCAAGATAGTGCGTGAAAGAGAAATTTCAAAGTTTGAAGTTTTTCATTTCCTTGTTACTTCAAATACTGAGCTCAAAGTTGTATACAAAAGAGAGAAACTCATAGTGAGACTTCGTGAGAAAACAGTAGAGTTTCTTCACTGTGAAGTCAAGATCACAAGGTTGTAAATTCTCTTTTAATTCTTAGTGAAATCCAGCCAGTAGGCTATCAACGTGGAGAGTAGACGTAGGCTTGATCTAAGCCGAACAACTATAATTTTTGTATTCTTATTCTCTTCCCTGAATTCTTTTAATTTATTTGTAGTTTCGTTTAACTGCTATAGTCTAAAATTGTTTAAAGTTTGTTGTTCTTCAAACTTTGTTTTAGAAGCAAAACATTTCTACTATTTCTTGCGAAAAATTGTCTTCATACCTATTCTCCCCACTCTAGGTGTTCATATTAGCCCTTACAGTTACTTGGCTTCACAGGTGGCTCAATGCTCTCCAAGAATCTGCTCTTAAACTCACACAAGAAGAAGCAAAGTCGCCGGAGCTGCTAGGCTTCGCTTCTGCTCGAGCCACGAGAGAAAAGAGAAAAAAGAGAGAGAGAGAGAGAGAGAGAGAGAGAGAGAGAGAGAGAGAGTTTTCGGTTTTGTTTTTTGGAGATAGAGAGAGAATGACGTGAACTTTGAGGGAGTTTGGCTTAAGTGTGTGCAAATTTTGTTTTCAATCCCAAGGAGAAGTAATCATTAGCAAGCTTAATCATTATGTTTCCTCTGCAGCTTTGGGTTAGGGGGAAAAAACCGAAGGGAAGGAAGGGTGTCATGGCTTCCATGCACGCCTCATTCTTCACAGTCGATTCCTGGTGTTTGAAAACAATTTACTCCTAATCTATGTTGTTAGTTGGTCTATAGTTTCTAATGTTTCTTACTCAGTTTCGTTCCGAATCCACAAAATTTCGATTCCCTCGTAACTATACGAATCTATGAGTTCGTAAGAATGGAAATGACGTGTTAACATCTCGGTACTAATCTACGAACAAGAATTTATCACAAGAAATTACTAAGGTTAGTGGTCGACAATAGCATTACAATCGCTTATAAGTCTTAATAAATTTTCTAATCAAATTCGTCAGAACAGTAATCTATAAATTTAATCGAAAATTAAAGCGGTTGGGCCAAATTACCCATCTATAGCCCACTGGGCTCATCCTACGACAATTCACGGCCCATTAGACTTAATTTACCATTCTAATGAACCTGACTCTTGGCTCGCTCCAAGCCAAGCCCAAGTCTATATCCTATCCTTTGGCTGATCGAGCCCATCTCGATAACTCATGTGGCCCGCTAACTACTTAAGCCCATACTTTCCTCACGGTCCATCAGACTTGTCTTCTGGCATGCTTTAAAATAATCCAAGCCCTTAACAATCCGATTACACTTATAGGGTCGGTAAAATTCGGGATGTCATACATGTAGTCAGACGATTTGATCATTTTCCTTTTTTTATCCAGAGGCAACTTGACAGCTGAAATCAAGTACCTCGTTTTCGTACAATAAATTGAATTTAACGGCCACCGAGGGAACACCAGTTGGATAAGACAGGAAAAAGAAAAGTCAATTACACGTGAAACTTGACCATTAAATTACTTAGCACAAAATCAAGGAAGAAAATAAAAATATCTTTCAAGTAAAAGAAATGATAACATTAGGATAATCCTATCACCACTTGAACTTGCTTTCTTTCTAACCTTGGCCAATTTGTCATTGCATCCACTCATGTTCGCTAGGTATCATCGATGCTACTTTGTCATATTGTTGAGAAGATTTGCCTACGCCTATCGAAGATCGGTTTTGGAACAAAATTTTGAGCATCGAGCTTGTTAAATCGTATGAAAAAAATCATATTATTACCAACAACACCAAAAAAAAAGAAGAAAGAAAAAAAAGAAGAGAGGATTATATACTAGAAAACTAAATATAAAGGGGCTAATTGCAAATACCAAAAGTGAAAAATACGCAATTCCTTTCTTCTTCTTTTTTCCCCATTTCTTTGATCTTTTGGACTCCTTCATAACATTTATAGAATGACAAACATTCTCAATAAGTCATTTCTAGAACAAGGCCTGGTCCATCCTGACATAATTGAGTATGCTTGAAGTCGTTGGTGTGGCTATCACTAATGTAAGATTCAAGATCATTAACTCTCCACTTTTGACATTTTTCTTGAATTAAAATTTACGATTAGATAGAATATTAATTAATTTAAGAAGTATGCTTGAAGTTGTTGTTGTTGTTGTTGCTGCTGCTGTTTGTGGCTTTTCATTCAAACATTGAATTGGACGGCTCTCAATTGGTCAAGTGATCTCCTAATATTGATTCCACTAGTAAGTAATTATCGCATTATTTTTAATTGAGATGAGTTGGAGGTTGAATTTTATGTTGAATTATGATCTCTGATCTTGTTGTTGTTGTTGTTGTTGTTGTTGCTGCTGCTGTTTGTGGCTTTTCATTCAAACATTGAATTGGACGGCTCTCAATTGGTCAAGTGATCTCCTAATATTGATTCCACTAGTAAGTAATTATCGCATTATTTTTAATTGAGATGAGTTGGAGGTTGAATTTTATGTTGAATTATGATCTCTGATCTTGGTAAGGTCAATAACCCAATGTTGATTTATTTTAGACACGAGGAGTGAAGATGACCCATTCTTCACTCTTGCCAGAGGATCAGCTAGAGAATCAGCCCATCATTTCAGTCTTGGTTGCCCATTTGGTCTAGTTGACCCGAGACTGTTTCAATTCCGGTCGGCCCAAGATTTTGCTCGAGTAGTTGCCCAACATTGCTCATCCTTTTGAATTTGTTCTTGAACGTTGTTAATTCAAAATAAGTTATAAGAATTAGGAAAGGCTCATAAAGAATGGAATGATAGGATGTCTAAATAAAATTTTTATGTTGCTTCAGTTCTTATTAATCATTTTCTATCAGTGGTGTTGCTCCCACAAAATAAGGTTCGAAAAGAGTCGATGTTTATTAAGTACATTCCCTTTTATGAGGTTACACTCAGAAAAGAGCCACTAGTGTGGGTAGTTCTTTCCTATTCTTTGTGAAGTATAAATTAGTTCGTGCATGTACTTGTGTTAGAGAGAGAGAGGGAGGGAAAGAGGAGGGGGAGGAGAGAAGATGGTGATGCCATGATTTTGGAATTTGATCATTGGGGGTAAATATATGTGAGATGAACACGTGTTACAATTCAAAAAACCAGATATTCAAAAAAGACATAAGACATCACTAGTATGTATAATCTCAAATCCTTAATGATTGTAAGCAATAGTTTAGTAACGGGCATTTGACATCTCCAATTCTCTCGTGATGTGATTATGTTGCTTTTGCAGAGAATATAATAATCCTCTGTTCTTGCCAGTTCTTGCTTTTAGAAAGTGATTGGCAATATCATTTCTACTTTATTGATTTTGCATTTAAAAGTGGACGACTTGGGACTGCCAAGACTAAAACGAAGGGCGACTGATGGGAGGGAAAGTATAAGGAGAATGAACTTCAGTGAAAGCCAATGAAGAATACAAAGGCAATACTATTAGGAACTTGACATACCAAAATTTTGAGAGATGTTGACACCTAAATTTTTTGACTATTTTATTTCCTTGTTCCGTCATATAAAAAAAAAACTACATTAAGCTTTTCATAGTATTTACATTTAGGTAACAATAATATTAAAATTTATCTTTTAAAAAAATTGTTCTAAAAAAAAAGAGGATAAGAAAATAATCTATAAAATAAAAAAATTTGGTTGTGGAGGGAGATTTTGAAAGATTTTGGATTTTGTGATAATGGAGCCTTTTTTCTTGTTGAGCGTATCTCCTCATTTCAAAAGATGATTGTAGCGGCTGTGTGAATTATCTTAGAAAATCCTCACAAAAGATTTTAGATTTTAGAGCCATTTTCTTGTTGAGCGCATCCCCTCTTTTCGAAAGATGATCTTGGGCGGTTGAGTGAATATATGCAAATCTTCACTTGAAAAACAAACTTGATTTTCTTTCCTCTATAAAAAGAGAGTGCAAGGCTTCGTTCACGGAGAGGGGGATTACCAATTTTCAAAGAACACAATTGTAGTGCGAGAGGGGCTGAGAGAAGGCGACCCAAGATGAGCGAACAGTTGGAAGCGGCGATGGGCTGAAAGAAAAAATTTGCAAGGAGCCGAGGAGTTTTTTTTAGCCAGAGAAAATTCGCAAGAGGCTGGGGGGAAGAAATTTGCAAAAGGTTCGTGTGTTTTCATGGGGGAGAAATTTAAAAAGTGCTGGTGATGTTTTGTTGGAGCTTTGTGGAGAGAGAAAGGAATTCTTAAAAATCCTCGTGAGTGACACAAAGAAAAGAAAGTGAGAATTGGTCTTCGTGAGAGGAAGAGGCTGACGCAGCCATAGAGAGAGATCGTGAGTCCTTTTTTCCTCGAAGTCGCGTTGTGAGAAAAAACCGACATCCTTGACGACGGTCCAACCCAGTCTCGGTGATTCCTTCGACGCGTCCAAACTGGATCTCAATCTTGTTTCCAAGGGAGTCTAGGTGTTCTCGGTTCACGATGTAGCTCGCGGCGATTTGCTGCAGGCCTCCCGGTGAGCCAACCACGGACATTTGCCTCACCAGACGATCTTGTCATTAGCCCCGGTGTTCCTATTCTGCCACGATCTTCGACGATCATTATAGCATCACTGACCATCGGTGATCAACACCTTGCCGATATCATTTAGCCATAGCTCACTTCCGATGAAGCCCTGCCACCGTCCCCTTGAGAAAGCCGTACTCTAGACTAGGTAATCTCTTTAGACTAAATTCAATTCAAATATTTGGATTATTAACTTGTGATTTTGACTTGATTTGTTTTGTCATATTTGATCGTTATCCAATTAAGAAATTTGTCATATTAAGTCATAATAATAAAAAATATTGAGCCACGAGACGTCGGGTTAGATTTTTAATTATTTCGACTTTTCATGACAAATTTACGGATTGCGAAGTTGATTCGCATTAAGATAATATGTCATTGATTCGTACTGGTAGATTATCAATAGGACATATATTTCAGTGTGTCATCGTCACATGCACATCACATATCATGCATCATATGTCATATCTAGAATTTAGGTCCATATACATTTCATGTTTAAAGCAACGCACCTTGATTTCTAAGATTCATACATATCATGATAGTTTTCCTTTAATAAAACAAAAAACAAAAAAACAAAAAAAATGTTATTTATGTCACATAGATTTCATAATATGCACACCATATGTTGCGCTTTAGTTAGTGAGTAGTACGTTTTAGATTTATTGTCTTAGTATTCCCATCATGTAGTTTGTTTCTTTTTTTTTTTAATAAAAAAATGCCAAAAGATTAGCGTTGTATCATTATATTGCTTTCTTTTGATCAAAATTATTAAGTCATTTAAAAAAAAACACACAAAGGTCATTTGCTTGGTTAGTCAATAGGGTTAATTCATAATTAATCCCATTTCATGTCATTGTTATTTAGTGTAGGATGCATATATATAAAGAATATAATTTATCAGGGTTGCATTAGTTTTTAAAAAAATCATGAAAAGAACATGCATATAGAATTACCACGTCATCCATCCCGTATCATATAACACATGCATATCTAGGATTATGTAATTTAGACTGCACACATATGGTGATGGTTCAAGTTATGTCATATGAATTGCATTTCATATGTCATTAAAGTAAAACTCATGCATATTAAATTTAAATTAAGATTGCATATAATTAATATTTTTTTTAAAAAGAATTATGTGTCATGTCATTTAGAAATCATGTTTAGGGCATGCATTTTTAGAGAGTAGACCTTAATAAAGTTGTAGTTTATAATTTCTTGCAATCCATCATTTCGGTTTATTGAATGTTATTTTATTGATTGTGCATCCGCATGACCACCCTTTGCATGTTAGTAGCTTAGGTTAAAATTAATCAAGGCTACTTCAAAAATATATTTGAAGTTAGAATGAAAAGGTACCGAAAGGGCATTAGATTAATCTAGCGTAACCATGTTCCCGGACCTATTGAATCTCTAGTTCACAAAAGTAAAGTATTCTCTCATACTTAACTCAGGTTTTATTCAACCCTAATTGGTTAGTGGCGGCTCCAAATTGTGTATAATTGCATGTTTAAATGGATTAATTTCTTAGTATCGAGTTGCGATTGGTAGGGCTTGGGAGGGTCCATGCCAAGTTTTCGGACTTAGCAATTCATTAGCTTTCTTTGAGTAACTCACCTATCGGGAAGGTCGCGACAAGAGGGAATTATCAAAATGCCACTTGGCATTTCACTTGCCCGATGAAATGGGACTTGACTTTTTAAAAGGAGAAATAGAAAAGAAATAATACATATATATAACTAGGATTAGTATCACAAAATCTCTTCAATTGGTAACACTCGAACATATTTACTTCAAAAAAAAAAAAAAATCAGACTCATAAAAACCCCTTAAGTGGCATTGGTATTTCAATTTTACCCTTCGTTTCAATCCCATCCAATTTAGCCATTAAAAATTTGATTGCTCAGCCATCCTGATTAAGCTATTTTGGACCTTCAATGGCTCTTAAGCCAAGGATTCGATGTTTGATAACACAATTTCAAAGATTTTCATCCAAAGTTTTCCTTTGAAAACACTCAAAATTCAAGGTAAGCCTCCGCGTATGGGCTTTAATGGGCTTTAACATTTTTGAAATGCAAGTTTTGAGGTTTAATAAGGTTTTTTTTCTTCCAATCTTACCATCACTAATATATTTGCAATCATATTTTACCCCTTAACCTTGGATAGGAGAGAGAAATATGTGGTTAATCATGGCCAGGAAGCTTTGAAGAGGGACCGAGGGACGATAGTGCAGCTTTGCGAGGGTTGAAAGACATTGGCAAAGCTTTGGTGAGGGTCACACAATGTTGAGGAGCTTTGTGAGGGTCGCTTCATGCCGAGTTTAGCCCGCTAAGGGTCAAGCATCGCATTGCCTAGTTGTGACATCTTGAATTTTCAATTCTGTTTTCCATTGAATAAATCAAGCCTTTCATCGACATGCTTATAGTGCTATTCTCAGAGTTGATCACTCATGGGATAACTAGACTATCTGGGGAAGTTATTAAGGGATTTTAATGTAGTAGACTTGGGAATTCAATTAGGAATCGACTACTTGACCGTGCTCATCTGTAGAAATCATTACAGCATAGTTAAAAGTAGATTAGAGATCAGAGATAGGTCGGTTCGACAGAGATGTATGGCTAAACGTGAATGATTCCATCAAATTACAAAATTATCGTCGACCGGTATAGACTAATTTTTCTGTCATTTTAGTACCCTGTGTCCATATTCGAAACCTCGAGATTTTCACGACCTCCAAAAGTCACCAATGTGTCGAAGAAGTTCATTATGGCTCCAAGAAAATCGACCACGGGTTATTTGCACTAAAATTTTTTGAAAGCTACCCGGTAGCCTAGGTCACGCTAAAACCGAAATTAACCGCAAATTTGAATTTGATTTCAAAAATTGAAAGTTTTGTCATGTCATGAAATCATTTTAGGAACGTCGACTCAATTTTCGAAGATTTTTCTACCAATTGATATTTTGGCGGAAAAAGTCGAGATATGGCTATTTTCGACTGGAAAATTCAGTCGGCCATTTTTTATCGCGAAATTGGAATGCAAGTAGGTTCTAATGGCAAGGAAAAATACCAATTTGATTGAGGACTCCACAGTTGAATTTTAAGAGGCCGATTTGAGTTGATTCAGAAGAGAAATTAAGTCCAAATTTGGGGAAATGCCTTCAATTTGGTAGCTCCCCCTTGGACACCATTTTTGGACCATCTCCAAAGCTTCTAGAGGAAGATTGAGGCTAGAAAATTTGCTGAGGAAGCCAGCTGCCTTGGTGGGATCAAGCCAAGGAGACAAAGGGATAGGAAGGAAACATGAGGGGCCCTCCAAGCCTTGTTGGTCTTCCCCCCTCTCTCTTCTCCTTTCTACCCATCGACCCCCCCACTATAGCCCTTGAAGTTCCAAAAAGCCTAGAAAAAAACTGAACCAACAACCCTCCCTAAGCCGGGACCACCGCACGCCACCACTCGTCGTCGCTCACCCGTCGCGCACCAAGCTAGCCACATGACCGTCCCGTGCATCCCTGGCTGTCATTCTGCCTTGGTTGTGGCCTCGAGGAGTCCTCTGAGCTGTTCGCACCTCCCCCACCATCACCGGAGCTGCTTGGTCGCTTGCCTGCCACTGTGAAGCCCCGCCCGGACCACTGTAGCCTTCGCTTGCCCGTTTCCAGCTCAAATGGCCACCGGTTTCACCTTTCTCGGCCTTAACCAGAATCGAAGCCGCTAGGTTTTCCAGCCACTATTTGGCCCATTTTGGCGCCCTTTCGAACCTCGAAAGGCGTGCTCGCTTTGGAGTTTCTCAACACCCTCCGTGTGCCGATTGTTGTGGTGAGATCAAATCGCAAATCAAGTAAATTTAAATCACTAATCTCTGCTTAGTAAGTTAATAACGCTTAAGGGTTGATTAATTTAAGTTAACTAGGGATTAGGTGGTTAGTTAGAGCGGATTAGCAATTTTTTTTTTTTGAGCAAAGAACATATTAGCAATTTAGTTGATAGATATTGCATGTTAGCAAGTAGATAAGTTGTAGTATTTAATTAACGAGTCTCAGAATTTTTACGGGCCTATTTCGGTATTTAATAAGGCTTTTTTGGCCTAAGTGTGTTTTTTTGGGTATTTATTTATTAATTATTTTTTAATTAATTATTTATTTTCTGGAAATTAGAATAGGATAGTTGGTGATCGGAATTTTATGATGATTGATGGTGTAATTGGATATTTAATTGACTATTATTTTGTGCAAATTGAGTGTGATTTGTAAATTTGGGATTTTATCCCAAAATTTAATAAATTAATATTAATTGGAAAATTACGGGTGTCGGTTTACGGTAAAAAAATATTTTTATTGACTATATAAATTGTGGGAGTTTTAAAAGGGAAAATATTATATTTTGGGTAAGGCCGACCGTATACTCACATACGACTATTTTTATTGGGTATGATAAAAATGATAAAATTCTTAGTTGGTGAGAACAATATACTATATTAGCTTGAGGGCTCGATATATCAGCTTAGAGTGAGCAATATGATACATTAGCTTAGAGTGAGCAATATACCTTAAGTATCGCACAGCTTTGGTGAGCAATTAAGTATTGCACAGCTTCGGTGAGCAATTAAGCGTGAATAGTATACCAATGAGCATTAGTGTGAGCTATATTAATTATCAGCTTAGTGCGAGCTATATTAATTATCAGCTTAGTGCGAGCTATATTAATTATCGGCTTTTAGCGAGCACTTTCTATCTATCTTCAACTTAGGATGAGCAGTTCTAGATGTAATTGGACTTGATAAATAGTGTTGATTGAAGTGACCAAGAGTTAGTCTTGATGACATGGAATCGACTAAGTCGATTGATCGATGATTGGATCTGATTGAATGAATTGACTTGTTAACGTGGTTCGATGAATTTATCAATCGTACTGAGTTGTAGGAAGGAAAGGAGACCAATGTAAGTCCTTTTACTTGTGCTTGTGCTTAGGCAACCTTAGGGTGTATTTTCTTCCCAGTTGAGTCTTAGGGGGTGAACTCGCTGAGACATCGTCTCACCCCATTGTTGGATAACATTTTAGGTCCATAGATGGCAACTCCTCCCGAGCATTTTGGTCAGCCAAAGAAGGTGACAGAGCAGAAGTGCTTCATCCCACTTCATGGAGACCCAAGGGGATGGGTATACGAGTTTGTGAAATCCATAGTCTTAGTCGATGCGGGTCTACCCAAAAAGGTGCCCCAGCAATACAGATCATGGTATTGCCAGGAGCGAAATGGCCAGAGAAAAGAGCCCATACCAGAGTCCGAGGTTCCTTTTTATATCCTGAAGGTTGCTTTTGGGAAAGGCACAGCAGATCCTTTGGGAGGTTTAGTGGTGGACATAGACCCGGACGTGTCAGAACTAGAGTACCTGGTGTATTTTGATGAAGGCTCCAATAGGGATGAGGATGAGGATGAATATGAGGCTGAGGACCTGTAGTTTTACAAAACCCACCCTGTTTTGTAGATGTTATAAATAAATCGGCTAGCATTATATATTATGACTTGGTTTGTGAAATGTATATATATTTGTGTTGTTAGTTTGAAAAATTATGACCCTACTTTTCTATCACATTTTATTGTTGTCTAGAGATTAATTATTTGCTTCTACATGCGCATTAAAATGATGGGTCGGTGATGTGTCATGGGACGTCGCTATTTAATCGACCATAGAGGGATGGGCACGCCCTCGGAGGATCAGGGCGTGACATCCTCATTTAAGTGGTATCAAAGCCTGGTTAGTGATTGGAGTGATAAGGTGCAATGGTTTACTGGATAGTTAGTAGGATTGACCTTTATTTCATGCTCATGCATGTCTATGATAGCTAATTAGGAGAAAATTATTTATTTGCGAGGATCACCTAACTTCTAATTCTATGGGGAATTAGAGGGCAGGTTTCTTTAAAGACCCAGCAAGATGAGCGATTAGGAGCAAATGACTCTTAGGAAGTGTAACGTTAGTCCTATTACTCAAGGTAGGACGTCAACGAGGGTCAATACCTGAGGAGGCCGTGGTAAGGCGCCAACTCAAGCTAGCGCTAGTGGAGTAGCACCACTTCTTGTTGATACTTGGGTAGTAGCCCCTGAGGACCTAAGATTTGTTGGAATCATGCAAGCTCTCGAGATGCTAGGGAACATAATGGATTAGCAAGCTCAGAGTCAAGCCGCCAGTGCCGCCGCTACCATAGCTGCCACTATTGCCGCCGTAGATGCGGCTGCTGCTACTGCCGCACCTGCCGAGGTTCCACTAGGGAATGTGGTCGTTGAGAGACCAATACATAAAGTGGTGGAACAATTGCTGAGATTGAACCCACCAAAGTTTTCTGGGGTAGGAGACCCCAAAGCTGTAACCTTATGGATCCAAGGCTTGGGGAAAGCCTTCGCACTGCTAATGTGCACAAAGACGGAGAAGGTAGTCCTGGCAATCTACCAATTTCAGGGCAACACTAACACTTGGTGGAAAGCCACCAGAGGAATGATATTCCCTAAAGGCGTAGCCTCAGAGTGGAATGCCTTTACCGAGGTCTTCAACATTAAATATTTTTCCTAGACTGCTAGAGAACTGAAGATGGCAAAATTTCAGCGCCCTCGCCAAGGCTCAATGACGGTAGATTAGTATGAGGTGAAGTTCACTGAACTATCACAGTACGCTCTTGAATTGGTCGAGAATCTAGCAAATCAAGTTAGGAGATTCAGAGATGGACTCAAGCCAGAATTGATGAGTCCATTGATATTACTCAACCTGAGGAATTATAATGACCTATATGAGTGGGTCCAAATGATCGAGAGAGATCAGAATGAAAGAGCCACCGCATCTGGATCACGGTTTGGATCAAATCTAGATGGGAAGAAACCTATGACCAAAGGAAGATTCCAAGTCCTGCCCAATAGGAAGGGTGGAGTTAGCAAGGCAGGGTTGAGCCAGAATAGTCTGTGTCGCTTTTGTGCAAGGCGACATGGTTTAGCCCCGTGCCCCCAAAGGATGGGAGCTTGTTTCGAATCTAGCCAATAGGGTCACATAGTTATAGATTGTCCTAGAAGGCTAAGGGGACAACCGTAGTTACCGCCGCCGCCACCGATAGGTCGAATCCGAGGGTATGCGCTGCAGAATGCACTGCAAGGTGGACATAATAGACCCTCAGCTCAAGGAACAATTTATACCATCACTAGAGGTCAGGCAGAGGATGCACCTGATGTGATTACATGTACGGTTTCGCTGAACAACCATACTACTTATGCTTTATTCGACCTTGGAGCAACTCATTCTTTCATTGCTACTCAATATGTTAAGCTAATAGGGTTAAGTCTTGAATTGTTGGAGTTAGTGGTTAGCATTTCTACACCGTTAAAGGATAAGGTGTTGTCTGCACTGGGTTGTTCCGGTTGCAAGTTTTTGATTGGTGAGCGAGAGGGGAGGATAGACTTGTTAGTTGTAGCCATGTATGACTTTGATTTAATAATTGGCATGGACTGGCTCATCAAGCAATAGGCTAAGATGGACTGTTATCGTAAAACGATTTAGTTTGACTCGTTAGAGGGTGAGAGTTTTGAGTTTGTTGGAAGTCAAGGAGGACCCTTGATTTCCTTGATCTCGTCGCTTGAGGCAACCCGTTTGTTAATCGGGGGTTAACAAGGTTACCTAGCGACTGTCGTATATACGAAGATATCTCGGTGGTGCAAGGGTTTCTAGGCATATTCCGGAAGGAATTACTAGGTTTGCCGCCAAAGAGAGAAATCGAGTTTGTGATTAAGTTAGCACCCAGGATAGAGCCAATCTCTAAGGATCCTTACAAGATGACGTTATTAGAGTTGAAAGAACTGAAGGTGTAGATGCAGGAATTAGGGATTCATGCGTCCTAGTACATCACGTTGGGGAGCGCCGATTCTTTTTATAAAGAAGAAGAATGGTTCATTGCATTTGTTCATTGACTATCACTAACTCAATCAGGTGACGATCAAGAATAAGTATCCACTCCTGAGGATCGACGACTTGTTTGATTAGTTACAAGGAGCATCGATATTTTCAAAAATAGACTTGAGGATAGGATATCATCAGCTTAGGATTTGAAAGGAAGACATTTCAAAATCAGCATTTCATACTCGATACGGTCATTATGAGTTTATTGTAATGCCGTTTAGGTTGACAAATGCTCCAGCTACTTTTATGGATTCGATGAACCGAGTGTTCAAGGAATATCTGGATCTATTCGTGATCATGTTCATCGATGATATTCTAGTGTATTCAAGGAATGCTGAAGAGCATGAGAGTCATTTAAGAGTAGTGTTGCAGACTTTGAGGATTCATTAGTTGAATGCCAAGTTCGACAAATGCGAGTTTTGGTTGACTTGTGTTGCTTTCTTAGGTCATGTGATTTCAAGCTAAGGAACCTTCGTGGACCCATCTAAGATTGAAGCAGTGATTAACTGGCCAAGACCGACTATAGTGACAGAGATCGGAAGTTTTCTGGGTTTGGCAGGTTACTACAAAAGGTTCCTAAAAGAAGAAAAGTTTGTGTGGATAGACAAATGCGAGTGTAGTTTCCAAGAGCTTAAGTAGAAGCTGACTACCGCACTTGTACTGACCATTCCATCTGGTCCTAAAAGATTCAAGATCTATAGTGATGTGTCGTTTAGAGGACTGGGTTGCATGTTGATGCAACATGGAAAAGTGGTTGCATACGCCTCTCTTCAGTTGAGACCGCATGAACAGAATTACCCGATGCATGACTTGCAACACGCAGCAATCATTTTTGCTCTAAAGATTTGGAGACGTTATTTGTGCAGAGAAAGATTCCAGATCTTCACTGACCACCAAAGTCTCAAGTATCTATTCTCTCATAAGGAGTTGAATATGAGATAGTGCCGCTAGAAGGAACTTCTGAAGGACTATGATTGTGATATTCTATAACACCTAGGAAAAGCGAATAGGGTCGTCGACGCTTTGAGTTGCAAGTCTTCAGTCGCACATATGCTGGTTAAGGAGTGGAATCTAATCGAGAGAGCTCGAGATTCGGTTTTCAAATTTAAGGCAGGCCACATTTCGAATCTTATGGTTACCCTCATAATTGAGCCAGATGTGTAGATCATGATCATGGCACTTTAGCCAACAGACCTAGATGTTCAGAAAATTTTGCAAAAGGACACTAACAAGAGAAAAGCTAACTTTTAGATTTCTGAGGATGGAACACTGAGGTTCCGAGGACAATTGTGTGTACCTAACAATGCAAAGCTTAGGGAGGAGATCTTATCAAAAGCTCATCGTAGCAGTTACAGCATTCATCCTGGCAGTACTAAGATGTATTAGAATCTGCATTAACACTACTGGTGGTTCTATACGAAGGCGAACATTGCCAAGCATGTCGCCAAGTGTTTGACGTGTTAGCAAGTGAAAGTGTAGCATTGTAAACCGAGAGGACTTCTACAACCTCTCGAGATCCCAAAGTGGAAATGGGAGCATATCACGATGGATTTTGTGACAAGCTTATCAAGGAGTTAAAGAGGAAATGATTCCATTTGGGTAGTGGTCGACAGATTGACAAAGTCGGCTCACTACCTTGCCGTGCTAAAGGATCTTGATTTGGATAGGCACGCAGAATTGTATGTGCATCAGATAGTTCGACTGCATGAAGTGCCAGTTACGATAACCTCAGACCAAGACCCGAGGTTCGCCACTGCTTTTTGGAAAAGCTTGTAGTGTGCTTTGGGTACGAAGCTACAGTACAGTACGGCATATCATCCTCAAATGGATGATCAGTCTGAGAGGACGATTCAAGCCCTCGAAGACATGCTACGAGCTTGCGTATTGGACTTCAAGAGAAGCTGGGAGGAGCAACTTCATCTAGTTGAGTTTGCCTACAACAACAACTATTAGTAGAGCATTTAGATGGCACCTTTCGAAGCGTTGTATGGCAGAGTGTGCAGAACGCTAGTGTGTTGGGATGAAGTTGGGAAAATGAAGATCATAGGTCAAGAGTTGGTTCAGTAGTCAGTGGATGCAGTTATAGTCATCAGGGACAGACTAAAGACCGCTCAAAGCTGATTGAAGAGCTACGCCGATGAGCGCCAGAGACCATTAGAATTCCAAGTTGGTGATCACATTTTTCTAAAAGTGTCACTAATGAGGGGTACTTCGCATTTCGGCAAGAAAGGAAAATTGAGTCCGAGAAATAAAAATGGAGTCCGATGTACATAGGTCCATTTGAGATTCTAGAGAGAATCGGGATTCTAGTATATCGTCTTGTATTACTGCCGAGACTAGCTCAAGTGCATGATGTCTTTCACGTGTCGATGTTGAGGAAGTATGAGCCTGACCCGACCCACGTGCTTAATTTTGAGGAATTGGACGTGGACGACAGAGTGTCGTACGTTGAAAGCCCGGTTCAGATTATGGATCGAAAAGAGCAAGTTCTGCATACAAAGACCATCCCGTTGGTTAAAATGGTTTGACAACACCACGGCACCGAAGGAGCAACCCAGGAGAGTGAAGAGTCGATGAGACAGTTGTACCCCCACCTTTTTGCTTAAAGATTGTAATGGTTTAAATTTCGATGACGAAATTTTTATAAGAGGGGAAGAGTTGTGACAGCCTGAATTTTCAATTCTATCTTCAATTGAATAAATCGGGCTATTCATTGACGTGCCTATAGTGCTATTCTCAGAGCTAATCGCTCTTAAGATAATTAGACTATATAGGGAAGTCATTAAGAAATTTTAACGCATTAGAGTTGAGAATTCGACCAGGAATCGACTACTCGACTGTGCTCATTTGCAGAGATCATTACGGCATAGTAAAGATCGATTAGAAATCAAAGATAGATCGGTTCGACTAAGATGTGTGGTTAAATGTGGGTGATTCTACCAAATTGAAAAATTCTCGTCAACTGGCACTAGATTGATTTTTCTGTCGTTTTGGTACCTTGTGTTCGTATTTGAAATCTCGAGATTTTTACAACAACCGAGAGTCACCAATATGTTGAAGAGGTTCATTGTGGCTCGAAGAAAATCGACTACGGGTCATTTGCACTAAAAATTTCTGAAAGCTACTTAGTAGACTAAGTCACGCTAAAATCACACCCGATTAAAATTAACCGCGAATTCGAATCCTATTTCAGAAATTGAAAATTCTGTCATGTCACAAATTATTTTAGGAACATCGACTTAGTCTTCAAAGATTTTTCTACTAACTGAGATTTTAGCGGAAAAAGTCAAGATAGGGCCGTTTTCGTACAGAAAATTCAGAGAATCATTTTTTATTGCGAAATTGTGATGCAAGTAGGTTCTATTGGCGAGGAAATATACCAATTTGACCATTGATTCAATAATGGAATTTATGGGAGCCGATTTGAGTTGATTCAAAGAGAAATTGAGTCCAATTTGGGGAAAATACCTTCAAAATTCGTAGCCCCCCATGGACACAATTTTTGGACCCTCTCAATGGCTTCCTATGGAAGCTTTGGTTGCTAAAAATTGTTGTGAAAGCCAGCCTTGCATGGTGGGACCAAGTCAAGGGGACTAAGGGATAGAAAAGAGGCAAAGAGGGACCCTCCACCAGCCGAAGCTATCCCCCTCCCTCTCTCCTTGCTGTCGTCGACCCCTCCCCCTCCATTGCAGCCTTTGAAGCTTCCAGCAAGCCTAGAAAAAGACCGAACCAGCAAGCTAACAGCCCACCAGAACCATTGCACGCCATCGCTCGTCATCGCTCGTCATCGCTCGCCCATCATGCACCAAGCTAGCCACACAACCGTCCCGTGTGTCCCTGGCCGTTGTTCCTTCTTGATCGTGGCCCCGGGGAGTCCTCTGAGCCGTTCGCATCTCCCCCGCCGTTGCTGGAGCTTCTTGGTTGCCCGCTTGCTGCCGTGAAGCCTTGTTAGGACCGCTGCAAGCTTCGCTTGCCCGTTTCTAGCTCAATTGGCCACCGGTTTCACCTTTCTCGACCTTGACCAGAATCGAAGCGCCTGATTTTTCTAGCCATTGTTTAGCCCGTTTTAGAGCCCTTCCGAACCTGAAAAGGTGTGCCCGCTTTGGAATTTCTCAACACCCTCCGTATCCTCGTCGTTGTGGTGCGATCGGATCGCAAATCAAGTGAGTTTAACTCACTAATCCCTGCTTAGCAAGTTAATGACACTTAAGGGTTGATTAGTTTACGTTAATTAGGGATTATGTGGTTAGTTAGAATGGATTAGCAATTTAGTTGATCGATATTGCATGTTAGGTGGTTAGAATAGTGCAATTAGCAAGTAGATAAGCTGTAGTATTTAATTAACGAGTCTCGGAAAAATTCTGAGCCTGTTTCGGTATTTAATTAGGCTTTTTTGACCTAGGTTGTATTTTTGTGTATTTATTAATTAATTTCCATAATTAATTAATTATTTATTTTCCGAAAATTAGATCGGGATAGTCGATGACCAAAATTTTATGCTGATTATAGTGGTATGATATGTTTATTTAATTGATTGTTATTTTGTGCAAAGTGGGTGTTGTTTGTAATTTTGGGATTTTATCCCAAAATTTATAATTTCAATACTTAATTAGAAAATTACTGGGTGTCGGTTTATAGTGCAAAAAAAAATGTTTTTATCGACTATATAAATTGTGGGAGTTTTAAAAGCAAAGATATTATATTTTTGGTTGAGGCCGACCGTGTACCCACACATGATTATTTTTATGAGGATGATAAAAGTGGTACACTGACTGCTTGACTAGAATAGTATATTGTATCGGCCTACAAGCTTAGTACATGAACTTAGAGTGAGCAGTATACTTGAAGTATCTCATAGTTTCGGTGAACAATTAAATATCGCACAATTTCACTGAGCAATTAAGTACTGCACAGCTTCGGTGAGCAATTAAGTACCGCATAGCTTCGGTGAGCATTAGCCGTATCTTGTATCTACCTGCGGGCTTGATACATCAGCTTAGAATGCACAGTATACGTCATTATCAGCTTTTGGCGAGCATATTCTATCTATCTTCAGTTTAGGGTGAGTAGTCTTGGATGTAATTGGTCTCGATAGATAGTGTTGATTGAAGTGACCAAGAGTTGGTCTTGATGATATGGAATCAACTGAGTCAATTGATTGATGATTCGATCTAATTGAATGAATTGACTTGTTAATGTGGTTCGATGAATTTATGAATAGTACTGAGTTGCAGGAAGGAAAGGAGACCAAGGTAAGTCGTGTGACTTGTGTTTGTGCTTAGGCAACCTCAGGGCATATTTTCTTCCTAGTCGGGTCTTAAGGGGGTGAACTCGTTGAGACATCATCTCACCTCGTTGTGGGATCACATTTAAGGTCCATAGATGGTAGCTCCTCTTGAGCATTTTGGTTAGCCAAAGAAGGTGACAGAGCAGAAATGTTTCATCCCGCTTCATGGAGACCCAAGGGGATGGGTGTATGAGTTAGTGAAATCCACTGTCTGGGTCAATGCAGATCTACCCAAAAAGGTGCCCCATCAATACAGATCATGATATCGCCAGGAGCGGAATGGACAGAGAGAGGGGCCATATCGGAGTCCAAGGTTCCCTTGTACGTACTGGAGGTTTCTTTTGGGAAAGGCACGGCCAACTCACCAGGTGAATGGCCCTGTTAGATCCAAGGACCGAAGTACTCGGTTGAGTCCGGGGTTCATTTTTTATGTCCTAAAGTGTTGATTTTTAGTTTGAAAATTTGTGGCCATATTTTTTTATCACATCTTGTTGTTGTCTAGGGATTAATTATTCACTTCCGCATATGTATTAAAATGAATGGGTCGATGATACGTCTTGGGACGTCGCTATTTAATCAACCAACAAGGGATGGGCATGCGCTTGAAAGATTGGGGCATGACACTAGTAGTGTGGCCCTGGCATTCTTCCACTTGGGGTTGTGTGTCATTGTGTCACTTAGTTCACTTGACCTCAGTGTCACGTCGCCGGGTTTGCTCGACTTTAGAGGCACGTTGCCTAGGGTTGCACAATGTGGGCGCCAATCCAACTGTTGTGTCACCCCCCGCTTGTGCTTTCATATACAATTGCAGGTTACTTTCTTCTCTCTTTTTTTTCCCTCTATACTAAAAACTGTTCTGTAATAAATATTTTACAAGGCGTTTGTCAAACATTATTCTCTTTTCATGAAAATCTTTTAAGTCAACACCCTTTGCTTCTACGCAAAGTCTTAGAAGCTAGACCTCTCCCTTGGTATCTATCCAACGCAATCTGCCTAGGAACGACAAAGGAATCAACTAATCTTTCCAGTGTAGACCTTTCAATTTTTGAGACGATTAGATCAACACTTTCATCAAGAAGCAAAGTTTTACTATCTTAGAATTGTAGAGTATGAAGTATCGGCATCACTGATTGGATTAAGAGAAGTGACGAGAGTTCTACGTGATATATTTCACTGAACTTGGAAGACCATGGCCATTCAACAAGCATCCACTAAATTTTGGATTGGTGCACTTCGCTTCGCAGATCATAGAGAACGAGGGGAATAAAAATTCCTCAACCACGTCAGTAGCATTATGCGAAATCTGATTGGAGGAGCAGACATTTGCAAATTTCTAGTAGAGACAAGACAAAACGGGGAAAAGCAAGAGGCATGATTTTGAATTGACATTGAAGGAGCATACATTTACAAATTTCTAGTAGAGACGAGAAAAAAAAACAAGCAAAAGCAAGAGGCATTGGAATCAAGATGACCCAGTCCGCATCCCCAAGAATCGCTGTCTCAAGAAGTGGCGCTAGTGGAACCCGTACTCTCGTCATCGCTAAAGACCATCTCATCCTCTATGTTAAGTGCCGCCGGACTATCTTATTCCTCGATTTCTTCTAGAAAGTTTCCTTCGAGCATCCTTTCTTGAAACCTCAATTGGTTTCCATCGGCTGATGATGTTGGGAAACAGACCCTCTTGAAACCTCAATTGGTTTCCATCGGCTGATGGTGTTGGGAAACAGACCCGCAGATCATCCTCCTGTTGCTCGCATATTAGATGGAATCCACGCTCCTTTATCCTTGCCATTGCTGTGCTGAAACAAACTGGGGTTTCCATCGGCTGATGGTGTTGGGAAACAGACCCGCAGATCATCCTCCTGTTGCTCGCATATTAGACGGAATCCACGCTCCTTTATCCTTGCCGTTGCTGTGCTGAAACAAACTTGGACATGGCACCAATTGTTTTGCAGACGCTTCTCTTCTCCTCTTTTTCGGTTGCTTGGGATATATACAAGACTTACAAGATCGGAATCCGATGGACAAGCATATACCATCATACTGCAATTTTTTCTGCCATTAACAGATATGCTGATGGCATATCGATTTCCGAGCAGGCTTTCTTTATGCTGCTCAAGAATAACACACAGTGCTAGTCCTAAGAACTTGTCACATAAGTCTGGGGGAACCATGAAAGATATGGAGTCCTCTTTACAGGGGAGAATCCATTCAGGCATCTCTCTTCCATCTGCAAGAATCTCAACTACCTGTCATATAGATAGTACACATATCAAACATTCCAAATATGAGAGAGAGAGAGAGAGAGAGAGAGAGAGAGAGAGAGAGAGTCTGACCTCGGACTTATCAGCCACACTGACCCCTTTGCTTTGCTTGCAGCCATAAACAACCAAGCCTTTCCAATAATCATACTTGTTGCAGCATGCCAGCGGATGAGTTAAATTGTTATTTGAAAGATTTAGGTTTGTCAATTTAGGACAACTAGAAAGGAAGTCTGTCTCTGATAAATTGCAGCCACGAAGGTCTAGGCGTCTTAGACTTGGGAATCCCAAATCACCATCAGGATCAGTTGAATCCTCCAAGTTCTTTGGAAACATAACAAAATTCGAGCACTCATGAAGTTCTAGAAGCTCGAGTTTTCTCAAGTTATAAATGCTTGATGGAAACTTTGTGAGGTTTTTGCAATAGGATAACTTTATGCTCTTCACAGAGACAAGATTTTCAATTGATGTTGGGAGTTCTTCAAAAGCCATCCCTGAAAGACGAAGATATTGTAGATGTTCCATCTTTCCCAGAAAATCAGGGCATTTCTCAATTTCATGGCAATTACAGAGATCAAGGTTTTGAAGAGACTTTGTCTTGAGTGTGTTTGGAAAGATCCTAAGATTGGAGCAACTTGATATCCTCAAAAGTTTTAACTTGTCAAGATTTCCGACAGATTGGTGAACCTCCACCAAGCTATTGCATCTTAAAATATACAAGCTCTCCAGATTTGGAGCTGAAAATTGAGGAACACTAGCCAGGGATTTGCAATCGAAGAGCTCGATGGACTTCAAATGTTTAAAATTCTGCAAAAACATGCTAGTACAGTCATTAAGCTCTACATATTTTCATAGCTTTGAAAGGGGAAAGCTGATCATCACAAGGCTTACCTGACAGTTGCCTCCTAATTGTTTGATATGACTGCTCCGGAAATAGAGTCTCCTGAGTTTCTTTGGACCAGGGCCAAACTCTAGATGCAGGGCATCGGGCCATTCAAGCCATCTTAGCGCGTTAGGGAGGTATATAGGACCTTGTGAAGAGTTATGCACTTCGTGCAAGATGAGCATTCTCAACCTTTTCATGTTTGCAAAAGCACTGGGACTAATGGTTATCTCTACTGGTTTGCACAAGTTTAATACTATGGCCTCTACTGCATCCATGCCCTATCCATAACAGAGCAAATTCAGTCATCAGACAAAATTTCTTGTTGAGATTTACATATTATTATCCGAATCAAAGTAATGTAAAAAACTGAGACGTAGCAAAATGGACATGAACAACTTTTACCTTATCTTCGTAGAGAACATTCTCAACATCTTCAAGAAGCCATAATCTGCTACGTTTCCAAGGATCATTAGGAAATTCCTTATTAACAATATCCTTACCCATCAACTGAATCAAATCATGCATTTGCAGGATTCCATTCTCATTTTTTATCAAGGACCTCTCAATGAGAATATCAATTCCTATGGTTGTGAAGGAATTAGAGTCTTTAAGAACTTTCTTGATGTAGTTTTCTCTCCCTCCCTTAAAGAAACAAGCAATATCAAGGAAAATCTCCCTCTCATTCTCGTCCAATCCATCGAAGCTTATCTTGAGAACTCGATTGATTTTTGATTCAGGAATTTTAGAGAGTTTATGCAACGTACTTTCCCAAACAGGTTCCTTTCTTCCACGTAGGAATGAGCCCAACACTTCCAGGGCTAATGGAAGGCCGCCGGCATAATGCAGTGCTCCATCAATGAGATTACTTCTTATTTCTACTTTATTGCTGTTTGTAAAGGCATGCTGACCAAAAAGGTATAGTGCTTCATCGTCTTCCAAAGTTTTAACTTCATACACATAATTTTTGTCATGAGAAGTTAATAAATGTCTATCTCTTGATGTAACAATGATTCTACTCCCTTTGCCAAACCAATCGCCTTTTCCAGCTAAGGCATTCAGTTGATCCATATCATCAACATCATCGAGAACTAGGAGAACCTTCATGCAACATAGTCTTTTCCGTATCAAACTAATTCCTCCGTGGACACTGTAGACTGTTAATTCTTTATGAGGTAAGATCTCAGATAGAAGTTGTCTTTGCAAATCAACATGACCACCGCTTTGGTTTGATTTTTCTCTAACTTGTGCCAAAAAACTACAACCTTGAAATTGCCACCCAATAGCATTATATAGGGCCTTAGCAATTGTGGTCTTCCCTACGCCGCCAGGTCCCCATAGACCTATCATCAAAACATCACTACCAGCTGACTCTGACAAACTTATCAGTTTTTGAGCTCGGGATTCTATACCGACTGGATACTTGGCGACAGATAAGGAGCTTGGTCTGAGACGAATTGATAATTCCTTGACGATGAATTGTGTGAGCTCCGCTTCATCTCTTTCATCTCTGATGAGCACTCAAAAGAAATAGGAACATGTTTTACCATTTCAAGCCATGGCAGGAATTCAACGTCTAACGTCACAAGGAAAATTTCATAAGGAGGTTAACAAATAATAAGATGAAAAGAAATAACACATACCTACGCCAACATCTGCGGAAGGAAAATTACAAAGAATCTGCGCCTGAAGACACTAATTACTCGGGTCCTAGGAAGCACACTACTTATCTAAGACAAAAATTTCTGCTAGCTTCAAATTTAAATCTTTCGACTTTTGTGTCTACTGCGAATTCAAAGAACTTGATGCATCGTTTCGGCAATTCAAAGCTATACGTATGATTTGATATCTAACAAATAATCACGAGCTAACAATCGCAAAGCACTGCATCACATTTGTGTGTACCTGTCATTGAAGTCCCACCCAGACAAGCTACCAGCATCAAGGAGAGCCTTCTTCCATCTCTTCACTTTCTCCGAATCCTCACCGAACTTGGACTCATGCTTAGCCATAGCTCTCCCATAAGTCTCTCTCCCTCCTCTTACTTCTCTTGGTTCCACTTTGTAAAACAATGGGAACACAATCAGGCCCATTCGCTCCCTGCACTCCATGATTTTCACAGCCTCTTCCAAACACCACGGCGAGGAGGCATAGTCCTCAGAGAAAACAATGATCGCAATGCGCGATTCCTCGATCGCCTTCATGAGCGTCGTCGATATTTCCTCTCCTTTCCTAAGCTCCTCGCTATCCACAAAAGTGTATATTCCTTTACCGTCCAGAGCCGCATAGAGATGACTGAGGAAGCCTTGGCGAACATCTGTCCCTCTGAAACTGAGGAACACATGGTAATTCCTTTTCGTATTCGAAGAAGCAGTCATTAGAAGGGCTGATGGTACATGTGCTTCCCTAGAATGCGAAGCATCGGAACAGAGAGTCTTGCTACGAAAATCAAGAGCTGAAGGCTGAAGCAGAATCGGCTTTGCTCTCGGAGAGGCTGGGCGGCCTCTGACCGGGGGTTGCCCTTCCCCGATCGGCAGCGAAGTCGACGATCTCTTCCCTTTGCTCTGGCTCTCGCTCTTTCTCGCTCCAAAGAAACAAGCGCTCTCAGCCTGTCCCATTCTCAGGAAAATATTGGACCGGACTCAGGGTAATTTGGCTCGTGAAGACGTTTTCAGCTTTCGATTTCAGATAAATATGCAGCTTATGCGCGGCGGTGAGGGTGTGGAGGGAGAGATCGACGTGATCGACCAACGAATCTGGAACGACGAAGAATCGGCCTAGGACTCAAAAGACAAAAGCGGCCACTAGAGTTTATAACTCTGGCTGTGAGGTCTCGGGTCCGGCCCACGCGCTAACCTGTTCGGCTGTGTCTCTTAGTCCACGCGCAAGGACGCGCAATCCACCTTTGAGGTGCCAAAGTCTAAGCGCTAGCGTCCTAGGCTTAGTCCTCGAGATAGAAAGATTATCACATTGAGACGAGCCGATGCAATGTCAAGCTCGCCTCACATGTTTGATCGCTCGAAACTTCACCCGAGCTTTAGCTTAATCAAGAATTGAATTTCTTGCTTGAACTCAACTGAAAAAGAAAATTGAAGTATTCAAAAGTTATGCCTGGATTCAATTTAAATGGATTGGGCCTGAAATTTCATATAAATAATTTACAAAAAGAAAAACTCAATTAGACTTGTAAAATCATTGAGCGGAGTACTAACAAATTGAAGTTCCATATCATGTGACACATTCATGTTTAAGTTTCACCTAATCTCGATCTTGGTATATTGTATATATTATTTTTGTGAAACAATGAACTCTCCCCCATGCCTAGCGAGAGGCATCCATAATCTTGTTAGCCCTGTGAAGAAAATAAAATTAAAATTAAAATTAAAATTAAAAAATTGTCTACATTAGTATTGACATTTGAGTTTTACTTGACACCTAAAAAATTCTTCTAGTCTCAAACTTTTGAAAGGAAATTAACATATAGGCCATTGAAATGGCTTTTTAAAGTAAACAACCAAGTATCGAAAGCATCCGAGAAAAAGTATCGGAGACGAAAAAACTCGATACAAGTCAGGCAAAATATAAACATGACCTCGTTATTAACTCTCGAGACATGAATCCCCATAAGCTAAACACGATGTTAAGTCGGGCAAAGAATATATAATGTCTTCTTATTTAACCTTGGGACATGAACCTCCATAAGCTTGAGGCTAGATGCTAATTCTAAAACTAATTCTATTTATTTTATGATGGTGAAGCTAATTTAAGCTACTCTAACCAATTATTTAGGATGTAGTTCTAAGTATAATCAGGCTTTTATTAACTAGAACCTAAACTAACTTACTTCTTGAAACCTGAGTTTATTAATTCAAGCTAGCCGGTTAAAACTAAGCTAGGCTAATCTAATTAGGTGTCTTCGGACCACTGTAGACCGCCACCCTTGGGTCCTCCTCGGCTGCTGGGTCGTCGCGAACCAGGCTGTAGCTTTCATCATTGTATCACTTTGCTCGTGGAGTATGGCTCACGCAATGGAGCGAAGACCAAAGATAATTCCCCCACCACCGCGTACTATCACAGTCAGGTCAATAAAGTAGAGATTCTTGCCCGATCCCCATTCATTTGTCGAGCTTCTTTTTTACTTTCGTCTTCTTTTTGCGTAAATCGCGGAAAGCAGCAATTAGAGCCATTATTAAAAAATGATCGTCTACATTCTCACGGAACCAAAGTTTCTTTTCTCCCAGGTTCCTTTTGGGACTTTCCTCGTTCCCTCCCTACCGAATGAATATCCTAGTATGAAAGTTCTGGGAAATTTCTTGGCAATATCATTTCCACTTCCTTGAATTTTGCGTTTTGGATAGAGGACGACTTGGGGCCGGTGAGACTTAAACCAAGGGTTGCTAAGGGATGGAAAGTGAGAAAAAGAACGAACTTTAGCGCAAGCCAATGAAGAATGTAAACACAATCCTAGTATGAACGTGACTTTACCAATATTCTTTGAGTAAATCACTTGGCATTTTCACTTGCCAAATGAAAAGGATTTTGACTCTTCCAAAGGAGGAGAAGAAAAGAAAGAATATATCTATATCATCGGGATTAATATAACAAAAAATAGCAAATTGCTTGAACATATTTACCTAAATGATGTTTCATTCCACTATTGTCTCAAATTTACTATCTGTCATAATTCCGTCCAATTTTGCCATTAAAATTTTGCTAACGAGACTAATGATATTTGCGATACATGATGGCCATATCGCCATTTTTTCATTGGAGACCCATGTAAAATTGGAGAGAGTTGAATCTACCCAACTTATCTCTACTATTGTTAAGTCAAAATTGCATATTGCAATAATTTTTTTTTTTGGTCCAAACATATCGCAATTTAGAATTCCGTACAAATGAGATTGGTAGACCTATAAAAACTTGCTAGGCTCTTAGTCTATAGAAAATCTTGCCCTGTGGGGATTACGCACAAATTGCCTAATACTCTCCTTCCACGTAGGAAAATAATTATTTCATATGATTGAAGTGTCCTGCTAATCTCCAACAAAGCCAATCCCAATCCCTATGATGAGCCCAGCAAGGGAAAAATTGACATAAAGTCTGAGAAAAGCATATTACCAAAAATGTGAAGAGAATGACTCACATGTCTCTCTCCACAACCCTAAATTGCGTGTGCTTGCACTGTATCAATCAGATAAGAACAACATGTTAGTACTATTGACGATAGGGAAATTATCTTGAAAAGACAATCACAATAAGATAAAGACTTATCTTTTTCATTACTTTTATCAAAAACTTAACTTTCAGGTGGTCGGTATCAACAACGCATTGGATTCGAATGAGACATGGTATGAGATAAACTGTTCACATATGACATTGTTTATATTTGATGATATGAAGAATCAATTGTTGCGTGTCTCGTTCTTACATATATCCATTCAGATTAGCTAACTAATTCAAATTAGATCACAAGAGTAAGGAAAGGCTGATAAAATGGGATGATTCAATGTCTAAATAGAATCGATATATCGCTTAAGGGATTATTAATTTTTATTTCTATGTTTGTTGAAGTGAAGATAGGTGCGAGCAAGGAATTTGCACGTTGTCCAGGAGACAAGGAACATGTGGTCAGGTGCTCGGGGTAAAGAGGTTGGAAGCCAGTGGCCAATTGATTTTGTGAGATTGGCCGGCCCGCCGTACAATGATAATGTGCCCACTACAGAAAATGGGTACTCCCAGTTCATGATATCGACTTGTCATGCGATGCATTGGTATCAACTGATGACTGCACTTATAATTCCATGATTCATAAATGAAGTCCAATTCTATTGACACATAAATTTTTGCTCAAAAATTTCTCATGGATTTCCATAAAAATTAAGAATTAGAATAGTAGAATTTGACTCGTAATCAAAATAGGAATATCACATGATGTCACATTCGCATTCTTTAATTTCAATTTTTAATCGTAGAATTTATCTCATGAAATAGTATATCTGAGTCGAATATTGACTTTTGTGAACTAGCCTGTCACGCAACTCGATAAAAAGGAAAAGGGGAGCAACGCTCTAACAAGCATGGCCATTAAGGCACAACCTACGCTTAAAAGCAAATAAAAAAAAAAAGAAATTTCTAAATAAGGGTTTAAAGTGTCATTATTTTTTCAAATAAGAGTTCGGAGTGGATTTTGTGTCCATGATTATTTCAAATAAAGGCCTAAATAGCCATTGTCATTTTAAATAAGGGACTAACCTCATCGCTTGTCAGCTAGCTAAATATTTTGACCGATCAAGGATGTTTTCTTCTAATAACAATTTTAATTTTGAATTATTTTATATTCTTTTCTTTTCTTTCCTTTCCTTTTTTCATTTTTTCTTTTCGGGCTAAGGGCCAATGGCTGTCGGCAAGGACTCTAGAAGAAGAAGAAGAAGAAGAAGAAAGAAAGAAACAAAGGAAACAATTAAAAAAAAAAAGATAAATGACTAAATGCCCTTGACTAGCCGAAAAGTCCGGCCCTTATTTGAAATAGATATAGTCCCTTTAGGCGTTTATTTGAAATAAGATCTACTTTGAACCATTATTTGAAAAAAAAAAATGATGACACTTTAAGCCATTATTTGAAATAAGATTTACTTTAGACCCTTATTTTAAAAAATGAAAGTATCTTGAGCCCTTATTTGGGATTTTCCCAAAAAATGGGCCAAAGCCTTAAAAAGCACAAAGAGAATGTTGACACCTAAAATTTTGATTAGGTTATTAATTAGGCCTTAATTTCTTTTATTTTTCCTTTTTTTAGATAATAAATAATAAATAACAAAAACAACAAAAAAATAATAAAAACAAAAGAAAACAAAAATTGGCGGCTAGGCCCGGCCCCTCATTTTTCTCTCCCTTTCGCGGGCCCAAGCCCACCCTCCTTCTCCTCTAGCCCGGCCCCCTCTTTCTTCTTCTTCTTCCTTCTTTCCTCTTCTTCCCCTCCGCCTCTGCAACTCACGCGCGCGAAGGACCTACGGCCGAGGAGTGTAGGCCGACGTCGGCCGGAAGAGACAGATCTCAAGCGCCATCATGAGCTTCCTTCAATGCCGAGCACGCCTTGTTGAAGGAGCTCGGATGGGACGCCGTTTCGGCCGGTGGAGGCCGTTCGGTGTGCGAAGACCGGCGGTCGAAGCTCCATCGACCGGCCGCCCCCTCGGCTATAAATAGGCTTCTCCCGACGATGACAAGGGACGGCGAACTTTGAGATCTTCCCCTTGAGAGACTTCAAGGGGGAAATCGAAGAGCAAGCAAAGAGGGCGGAGGATCGGGTAGCAAGCTAAACGACCTCCCACCGAGAGACATCGGGGGAGGCTGGCGGCAAGTGAACCCAGATCCGCGAGCAGGTGAGCCTGAGGGGGAGAGATCCGTGGTGAGAGGTTAGATTTGAGTGTGAGAGGGTTGAACGAGAGAAGCTGAAGGAGAGAGGGTCGGATTCGAGGAGAAAGCAGGTACCGTCGACGCTGCCCGACGCCGTCCCTGCGCCAAGCCGAGCGCTCCTGACCACCCCGACGTCGTTGCTCCGATCGATTTGCCCAAAGTTGCACCAGATCTGAGAGCTGAGGGGCCGTCGTCTCTGCCCTGTTGTCCTAACCACCACCGTTTGCCACCACGTCCCGCCGTTGCTACAGCCAGGTAAACGCCGACGCATCTCCACCCGTCACCACTACCGAACCACCGCACCGCGTCCTGTCGAGTAGTCGGCCGTTGCTGTCTTCCTAGTCGCTGCCGCGTCGCAGTTCCGTCGCCCATCATCGCCGCCGCCGTCATCGTCTGTCCGGTGACGTTTCCGTCTCCATAGGCGCCGCGAGTAGAGAGAGGTGGGAGAGAGAGGTCGCGCCGCGAGCCGGGTTGGCGAAACCTGCTAATCGGGTAGGGTTTGGTCGGGTTGGGTCATCGGGCTGGGCGTCTGGGTCTCTGCGAGTCGGTTGGGCCAGTTGCGTGTGGGCTGATCTCCCGTGGGCCTGAGGATGGGTGTCCCTTATTTGTGGGCCGCGATTAAAAGAAAAATGGAGAAAAAAACCTGAGTCGGGCCCGTCTGTTTCTCGGGCGGACGAAGCGGGTCGGACCCAACCCGAGGATCCGACCCGGTTCGTTTTATATTATAATATAAAATAATATTTAAAAAAAATAAAAATTTATTTTATTTTCCAGAAAATAAAAAAAAATCAAAATATCTCATATTTTCCAAAAAAAGGCAAAAAATTCAGAAAAAGCCAAAAAAGACTCATATTTTCCAAAAAATAGCTTTTTGTGTCAAAAAAAAAGAGAAAAAGACAAAAAAAAATGTTTTTCCTCCACAAATGCATGGAAAATCCCTCAAACATCCAAAAAGCCTTAGGGTTTAAATAAGATTAGGTACCGAAAGGGCATTAGTGATTAACTAGTGTAATCAAGTCCCCGATCCTAATTTCTCTGGTTGCGCATGAGTAAGTATTTCTCTCGATACCTCACTTGGGTTTCTAATCAACCCACCCCAAATCGATTAGTGGCGACTCCATTTTAAAAATTGATTTGCAGGTTATAAACTCAGACTATTAAAGTCATGAATTGGTGGACTTGGGAGAGTTCGGGCATAACTAATTTCAGCCGAGCCATTAGCCTCCTTAGGCTCTCGTACCCGATCGCGGGTGCCGAAAAAAAAGAGGTCGCGACAGCTTGGCGACTCCGCTGGGGACTTTGAGGACTTAGGCCATTTTATCTTTGTTCAAATGCTTTGCTAACTTGGATTTTTTTCTTTTGTGCAAGGTAATAACTTAAAGTTTTATTCTGTGAAAATAAAATGTTTTGTGATTATAAACTGCTGTGCATAACCTTAAATGTTTTAGCACTACACATGGCACACACAACCCGGCCGTCGGACCTAGGCCACCATAGGATTTCTAGGATGGTGTTAAGAAAGATACGACATCGAACGCGAGACTGCGGTGTAGAGGTTGCCTTTCTTTTCCCCGAATTTCTTAGCCAAGGTTAGGAGGGTATGCTGCTAACGCGAGACTGCGATGGGCGAATATCCTTTTTAATCTCAACAAACCTTCTCAGTTAGAAATCAAGCCGCACATATCATGCGCATGTCTATGTGATTGTCATCAATTTTCTCGCGTGATGTAAGTTTTTTTCGTGTACTTTGCAATTTACTTACCTTCCTGTATATATTGAGTGGTCCATGATTAGTCTAGGATTTAATACTACGGTCATTTAAATTTGAAAGTAATTGTCATAAAGTTAAAAAAAAAAACTTTTGCAAAAGAAATTACTTTCAGTTGATGTTTTTATTCTCAAGCATGTTACAAAGTTCTTTTTCGCAGGAATTTTCATTTGCTTCAAAAGGGATAGAAGTCTTTTTCAAAATTTGTTGCAATTCATGCTTTCTTCGCCTTTCAAATTAAATATCTTTTTAGCCCATGCTAGCATGTCACATGCCCTTTTTCAATCCATGCTTAGGAAATCGTCTACCTTTTCACGAATAAACGAAATGAGTAGGATTAGGTCGTCATCATGGACTGACTCTCTATCTACACCTTGTATTCACACACGCTTGCTTATTCATGACCAGGTAATCACGGAGCGTCAACGTTCGCTGATCCAGACTCGCTCAAAAGCAAGAGCAAGAATGGCCGAAGAAAATGTATTGAGCCGTATTGCGGTCATGGAAAGTGAAATGAAGCAAGTCTTCAATGTGCTTCAACAACTTTCAAAACAGATAGACTCCATCCAGGGCAAACTCACTCCCACCCCAGCCTCAATCGAGGTATTGTTGCCACAATCATCTACTAGGGGCGATCAAGGTGGAGATACCGATGATAACATGCCCGAATTGGAGGATGATCCGCACCCAACCATGATTGAGAAAGCTAGGCCAGACAGTCTGTCTAAAACTGAGCATGACAAATGCCTCGAAAAGCTTGAGGAGAAGCTGAAACAACTGCAAGGCCTCCAAGATCCTACTTTGACGGACCTCTCCATTTATTCCAATGTCAAAACGCCGGAAAAATTCAAAATGCTTGAGTTTGAGAAGTACGATGGCACGACTTGCCCTAGGGCTCATTTGCAAATGTACTTGGTTCGAATGACCCAATATGTTAATAATGCACCATTAATGATCCAGTTGTTCCAATCAAGTCTAATAGGCCCTGCCCTGAGGTGGTACATTACAAAGAGCATGAATCTCCTCGAAACATGGAGCGAAGTGAGTGAGGCATTCCTCAAGCAGTATAAGTTCATAATGGACATTACCCCTTCTTGTGAGGATCTTGAGCGTATCGAAAAGAAAAAGCACGAATCGTTCAAAGAATATACTATCCGATGGAGGAATCTGGCTGCCCAAATCAATCCTGAACCAACTGATTTCAAGCTGAGAAAGATGTTTATCAAAACCCTCCCTTACGAGTACCGCAATCGAATGGTAACCACGATCGCTAAATCATTTAATCAACTCATTCCAGTAGGGGAGCAAATCGAGATAGGGTTGAGGGATGGTTGGTTCACTGAACCTGCATCCACGGGCAAGTTCAGCATGAAGAAAGATAAAGAACCCCTGGTAGATGTCAATGCAACCTACAATCATTCTCCAACAATTCAGACAAGTGCAAGGCAGCAACATACCACCAACCGTCAGCCATCTCAGCGTTACAACAACAAGAGACAATTTACTCCTCTTCTTGGATCTTCATCACAGGTACTGGCAGTCCTCCGGAAAAAGAACCTCCTTTCGATTGAGCCAAAACGACCCAACGCTGAAAGTTTTTCCAACTATGATCCGTAAAAAATATGTGACTATCATATGGAAGAAATGGGGCATTCGACTGATGAGTGCTTCGCCCTCAAGAGTCAAATCCAGAACCTATTAGACATTAAAGCTTTCTCATTCCAAGACAATCCGCTCCCTGATCACATCGACAAAGTAAATGCGGTATTCAGTTCTGAAGATAGTCAGAGCAGAAATGTCAAAGCACATACCGCTGACATCTATCAAGGGCTGGTAGAGGCCGGGTATTATTCAAGCAATGAAGTGCCACTCTTAGCAACAGAGAAAGAAGAGCCAGATGACACGACCACCATGTTTGAAGACCTTTTCATGGACACATCAACGAAGGACTGTAAGGGGAAATGGGTGCAGGCCCGCTCAAGTAGAACCCTTTTTAATTTCCTTTCATATTCTCCTACGTGGGAACTTGTACATATTTCTTAAGTCTGGCTTGTTTTTATTTTCAACATCAGTTCCGCTTGAGGAACTAACTTTTGAAAACACTTTTCCAAAATGTAAATCCACCTATTAAATAAAGTTGAAAATATTTTGAGAGCATGAGGCGGTATCCCAAACCAGCCCGGTGATGCTATCCAACCATGAAAAGAAAATATCATCCAAGGAGAATACTGAGGGCGGGCTTCCTCATGCTTTCTTCCCTCCAAAGATATATACTTTTGAAAAAGAAAATTTCATTACCAAAAGCTTTTGAACAAGACGATAAATTTAATCATATTTGTCTTTCTGACTCACCCACTTTGTGTCTCAGAATATCATCACCATCCCCATTGACTTAGTGTGACAGGGGGCATTTGAAGCTGACACATCATGTGAACTCACCGAATTCAAAGACACTCTTCTAAGAAGACAGTGGAGCAAATAAAAAATCATCCCACTTCAAAGAAGGTAAGTTTTATTCTCTGAATATAATTGTGAAAATGGTGTCCTCTCTCTTCTGTTTACAGGAAACGAAAGATAGGACGTAATAGGTACAGGCATATGGTTGAAATCAAGCCGTCCCCAGGAGCTCTGTGCACTCCATCTTGCTCCTGCCCAACTCATTCTCAAGCCGGAGCAGCATCTTCTTCCCTCAACGTGCCCGAGCAACCAAATGCTACGGTTTCATTAACAGGACTTCCAGCTTCGACAAGCCCAGAAGCACAAGGAAGGGATCTTTTCTCTTTCTTTGAATTGGCTACTGTCAACGGGGAAGAAATCCAGACAGTTGAAGCGATCTCTAGCCCCCTATTCCAAATGAGGACCTAGAAACTTGACTTCTTGTTCCAGATGCATGCTCTCGCAAGAAGTAATTGCCATAAGAGAATTAAAGATTTTGATTGTCCATCTCAGATTCCATAGAAGCTTGAAGTACATGACTTTGCTCAATGCTACTAATGGTCATATGGTCAAAGACGGAATTCCACAGAAGGAAGGCGTTGCAAATCATCAATCATGTACACAGGACCACAAATGAAGAAGGCCAATCAAAAGAGACATTGAATGTGTCCAAGACAAAAGGCCGTCATTGACATGCAAATATCCCTAGGAGTCAGCAAATACAAACTTTGGAGAAGAGTAATTTGGTATCGTTTCCAATACTCCCAGTGTCTGAACTCACTTTTGACATATTTTCTCCTATTGACAGGAAGCATAGGATTCAAGAAACAAGCTTAATGGTTAATTTGGGCAAATCAAATGATCCATATTGATTTACCTAACTTGGTATGAAAGGAAGTGTCGTCCAGAAGCTGGTTCGGTTAAATAAAAAAAGAAGCGCCCTACAGACACCATCGGCGCCTCTAGCCGAGTGGTATCCGGGAAGAAGCAAAAAGGTCTGAAGTCGGGGGTTCGAATCCCCGACACGACAGTTAGCCGCTTGGTAAAAAATAATAAAAAAAATTTTGCTTCTCTTGCACTTGCAAATTACGAGAGAACATGTGATCTAACAAAGCAAAAGACATAGGACTTCGTGTCCCACTTGCACTTCAGGTCCATCCAATCTAGTGAAGGGTAATGTTGTATCGCTTCCAAGTTATTCAACTCTTGAAAGAGTTTCTAACTAACATGATCCCTTTTTATCTATTGCAGGATCACTTGACCATAAAAAATGCAGATAACAAATCAAAGAAAGACATGTCAAACTCGATAAGCTCTCCTAAAGCGAAATGGTGTCTAGAGTAATCACCAAAGCAAATGACAGAAAATCTTCATACCTCAACTCATATTTTGATTTTGGCCAGACTAATTGATCTACTTGTACATCTTCTCTTCTGCAGAGGCAAAAACAGAGATGCCCGATCAGATTCCCAATCATTGGCTGATCATTCATGTGTCATATCCCTAATCAATAGGGACAACCAGCGACACCCATTTGCGAATAACCCTTTTGATGTTCAAAATCTAACATATTTGGAAACACCATTATGTTAGCCCCTAAAGTTGTCAATAGGGTCTTTTTTGAGTCAAAACCATTCATTTGTTTTGAGAGTACAAACTCCATCACATTTAAAATGCTGCATGCCTTTTCCAAATGGATTTTGCATGATGATTTTGTCTGTCTAAATCACTAATTTCATTGAGAATTATTAGAATAGACAGCTAATTGAAGAATACAAGATTGATTGAGCATGCTGGATGAGGCACGTCAGAATGACGAAAGGCAAGCCATATCCTACACACAATCCCCCCATCTATACACTTGTGAGATGAGTGCAGAAGATTCCATGACTGTAGGGTAAAGAGTTCTCTCGCAAATGGTACGATAACCAAAACAGTGAGAGGCATTTCATTGCTCACCCCTTTGAGCTTCCTTACACTGGTGAAGTTTCTCCCATACCCCTATTAAGAACCACCCCACACTAGGGCAGATCGGAGGCGAAGCAACATCACAAAGTGAGAAGAGAGATAGAAATTTTCTTGCTCGCACTTGCATCAATCTTTGGGTGTCCTTATTGCATATGAACACTCATGTTAATTTAAGTGCCCTAGAATGACGAAGAGCAATTCTTTCTCTATGCACTTGTATTCATTGTACAACTCAATTGAGTCTGTAATTTCACCCTCACATGGAGGCAAAATAGAAGTTACTGCCGTTTGAGCAGCATAATCAAAAGCGTCGGCAAAAGATGAAGACTCAATAGTCTAACAAAGGCGTTTGCTTGAACTTGTCAAGATCAGCTCTCAAGCAACAAGAATGAAAAAACATGGGCATAAAAAAGCAGTGTACTTGGTAAAAGCAAGGTTAATGCCCATAAATGAAGAACTGGAATAAAAATAGGGGCATGAAAAAGCAGTGTGTCTGGTAAAAGCAAGGCCAATGTCCCCCAGTCAAAAATACAGCCAAGAAAATGTTGTTGTTGTGGTCCATAGAACCTCCATTTGACAGTGAGAAGAAAGATTGGTGACAAATGCCAAGGCAATCACCAGCTCTCACCTTTTTACACATGAATCAAACCTACATTGCATCCCATTGTAAAAGTCTCTTCAGACTAGGGGCACTTCAATTAACGTAGGATTTCATATGTGCATAAGCATCGCTCGAAGAAGTACGAGCAAGATTACTTTATCTCTTTTCACAGGGTTCTTGACTTGTAAACCCGGAGATGATCATGCAACATTTCGTCCATCAACTTCGACCTCGACGGTCCCATTTGATGAGCCGTTGACCAAGTCTTCATCACAATTTCAACAAAGACCTCTCACATTGGTAAATTCGTACTATTTGCGAGAATACTCGGACCCTTGCTGACATTATGACAGTGAGATAGTGTGGTCCTTATAAATCCTGCATTAATGGTCAGGATAGCCTTTTCCATGAGAATGAGCGAAAAATCCTTTCAGACTGAAAGTGCCTCACTCGGCATGCTCAAGACATCTATATTCCAAATAAAGGTTGTCTTTCAAAATTTTCCCTAGTGGAACTCAGATGATGCAAAACTAACAAAATTATCATGCATGAATCACATTTAAATTCATGAATTTACAGCATATACAATCATGTGTGCATATTGTGCAAATAGCAGACATACTCTCAGAGATTAGAGATATTGCCAAGTAAGCATATCTCTATCCCTATTTGTCTTAAAGTACCTACCACTGTCTAGGTACTCTCTTCTTGACACTCGACTTATTCGAGTTGTCCCTTGAGTTTGTATGCTTGTGACTGTCCAAGTATCCTCTTGTCTTCGAGTACCGGCCTTTGTTCGGATACCCCCTTTTCATGACAGTCAACCTGCTCGAGTTGTCCCCAAATAATATTAGCAGCTGTTCAAGCATTCCACTGCGTTGTGCACCTGCGGTTACCCAGGTATGCTCTCTTATCATTATGATACTTGGACCTGCCTGAGTGGTCCCAGATCATATTATTAAATACTTGTGTTCATCCAAGTATTCCAGTACTTTGTACACCTGTGGCTACCCAAGTGTTCTAGCCCTTTTGAGTGCCTGTGGCCATCCAAGTAAGCCTTGTGCTATATTCAAGTTTATGTTGCCAGGAGGTGGGAGACCTTCATGAATATTCGGGGCACGTCCTCGATATTCCCCATACCAGGAGGTGAGAGACCTTCATGAATATCCAAGGTACGTCATCGATATTCTCAATTACCAGGAGGTGAGAGACCTTCACGGATATCTCGGGTACGCCCTCGATATTCCCAATTACCAGGAGGTGGGAGACCTTCATGAATATTCGGGGCACATCCTCAATATTCCCCATACCAGGAGGTGAGAGACCTTCATGAATATCCAAGGTACGTCCTTGATATTCTCAATTACCAGAAGGTGAGAGACCTTCACGGATATCTCGGGTACGCCCTCGATATTCCCAATTACCAGGAGGTGGGAGACCTTCATGAATATTCGGGGCACGTCCTCGATATTCCCCATACCAGGAGGTGAGAGACCTTCATGAATATCCAAGGTACGTCCTCGATATTCTCAATTACCAGGAGGTGAGAGACCTTCACGGATATCTCGGGTACGCCCTCGATATTCCCAATTACCAGGAGGTGGGAGACCTTCATGAATATCTCAGGTACGTCCTCAATATTCCCTTTTACTAGGAGGTGAGAGACCTTCACGAATATGCAAGGTACGTCCTCGACATTCCCATTACCAGAAGATGGAAGACTTTCACGAATATCCAAGGTACGTCCTCGATATTCTCATTACTAGAAGGTGGGAGACCTTCACGAATATCTCAGGTACGCCCTCGATATTTCCCAAATTGTCAAGAGGTGAGACACCTTCGCAAATATCCAAAGTATGTCCTCAATATTTCCAATTATCAAGTACCCCTTCGATACTTGTGATCATCTAGGTATCCCCCAAGAGTTTGTACCTGTGATCGTCTAGGTACCCCTTTGATACTTGTGATCATCCAAGTATCCCCAAGAGTTTGTACCTGTGATCGTCCAGCTACCCCTTCAATACTTGTGATCATCCAGGTATCTCTAAAGAGTTTGTACTTGTGATCGTCCAGGTACCTCTTCGATACTTGTGATCATCCAGGTATCTCCAAAGAGTTTGTACCTGTGATGGTCCAGGTACCCCTTCGATACTTGTGATCATCCAAGTATCCCCAAAGAGTTTGTACCTGTGATCGTCCAGGTACCCTTTCGATACTTGTAATCATCCAAGTATCCCCAAAGAGTTTGTACTTGTGATCGTCTAGGTACCGCTTCGATACTTGTGATCATCCAAGTATCTCCAAAGAGTTTGTACCTGTGATCGTCCAGGTACCCCTTCGATGCTTGTGATCATCTAGGTATCCTCCAAGAGTTTGTACTTGTGTTCATCCAAGTACTATCTCCCAACAAGCAGATGCCCTGAGAAAGGTCGACGCATCTCCCGTCAAGACGACCGAAGAAAGGTTCGGGTCCTAGACAAAACCAACTTATTGCTCTAATAGGCGACCGAAGAAAGGTTCGGGTCTTGGAAAAGCAATTCCCCGTCAAGGCGACCGAAGAAAGGTTCGGGTCCTAGACAAACTAACTTATTACTCTAATAGGCGACCGAAGAAAGGTTCAGGTCATGGAAAAGCAATTCCCTGTCAAGGCGACCGAAGAAAGGTTTGGGTCCTAGACAAACCAACTTATTGCTCCAACAGGCGACCGAAGAAAAGTTCGGGTCCTGGAAAAGCAATTCCCCGTCAAGGTGACCGAAGAAAGGTTCGGGTCCTAGAAAAACCAACTTATTGCTCTAACAAGCGACCGAAGAAAGGTTCGGGTCCTGGAAAAGCAATTCCTCGTCAAGGCGACCGAAGAAAGGTTCGGGTCCTAGACAAACCACTTATTGCTCCAACAGGCAACCGAAGAATGGTTCGGGTCCTGGAGAAGCAATCTCCTCATGCAACAGGTAAGATGATGCCTTGATATTTGCCAAAACTCGGGGTTTGCACCCTATCTCACTCACTCCCGGTAAGTAACTACATGTATCTTCTTATCTGTCTTAGTATGTGTAATATTATATTGCTCATTTTCTGCTTAGGACAATAGGTCCCAAATAAAATCTGCTACATATGTATAGAAAAAATTTAGGTATCGGGTTTGTCTTTGAATGCAACCTCGCAAACTCACCTTCAAAGAGGGGCATTTGTTGACACCTAAAATTTTGATTAGGTTATTAATTAGGCCTTAATTTCTTTTATTTTTCCTTTTTTTAGATAATAAATAATAAATAACAAAAACAACAAAAAAATCAATAAAAACAAAAGAAAAACAAAAATTGGCAGCCAGGCCCAGCCCCCTCAATTTTCTCTCCCTTTCGCGGGCCCAAGCCCACCCTCCTTCTCCTCCAGCCCGGCCCCCTCTTTCTTCTTCTTCTTCTTCTTCCTTCTTCCCTCTTCTTCCCCTCCGCCTCTGCAACTCACGCGCGCGAAAGACCTACGGCCGAGGAGTATAGGCCGACGTCGGCCGGAAGAGACAGATCTCAAGCGCCATCATGAGCTTCCTTCAATGCCGAGCACGCCTTGTTGGAGGAGCTCGAATGGGACGTCGTTTTGGCTGGTGGAGGCCGTTCGGCGTGCGAAGACCGGCGGTCAAAGCTCCATCGACCGGCCGCCCCCTCGGCTATAAATAGGCTTCTCCCGACGATGACAAGGGACGGCGAACTTCGAGATCTTCCCCTTGAGAGACTTCAAGGGGGAAATCGAAGAGCAAGCAAAGAGGGCGGAGGATCGGGTCGTAAGCTAAACGACCTCCCACCGAGAGATATCGGGGGAGGCCGGCAGCAAGCGAACCCAGATCCGCGAGCAGGTGAGCCTGAGGGGGAGACATCCGTGGTGAGAGGTTAGATCTGAGTGTGAGAGGGCTGAATGAGAGAAGCTGAAGGAGAGAGGGTCGGATTTGAGGAGAAAGCAGGTACCGTCGACGTTGCCCGACGCCGTCCCTGCGCCAAGCCGAGCGCTCCCGACCACCCCGACGTCGTTGCTGCGATCGATTCGCCCAAAGTCGCACCAGATCTGAGAGCTGAGGGGCCGTCGTCTTTGCCCTGTTGTCCCGACCACCACCGTTTGCCACCACGTCCCGCCGTTGCTACAGCCAGGTAAACGTCGACGCATCTCCACCCGTCACCACTACCGAACCGCCGCACCGCGTCCTGTCGAGTAGTCAGCCGTTGCTGTCTTCCTAGTCGCCGCCGCGTCGCAGTTCCGTCGCCCGTCATCGCCGCCGCCGTCGCCATCTGTCCGGTGACATTTCCGTCTCCATAGGCGCCGCGAGTAGAGAGAGGTGGGAGAGAGAGGTGTCGCCGCGAGCCGGGTCGGTGAAACCTGCTAATCGGGTAGGGTTTGGTCGGGTTGGGTCATCGGGCTGGACGTCTGGGTCTCTACGAGTTGGTTGGGTCAGTTGTGTGTGGGCTGATCTCCCGTGGGCCTGAGGATGGGTGTCCCTTATTTATGGGCCGCGATTAAAAGAAAAATGGAGAAAAAAACCTGAGTCGGGCCCGTCTGTTTCTCGGGCGGACGAAGCGGGTCGCACCCAACCCGGGGATCCGACCCGGTTCGTTTTATATTATAATATAAAATAATATTTAAAAAAATAAAAAAGAAATTTATTTTCTAGAAAATAAAAAAATCAAAATATCTCATATTTTCCAAAAAAAGGCAAAAAAGTCAGAAAAAGCCAAAAAAGACTCATATTTTCCAAAAAAATAGCTTTTTATGTCAAAAAAAAAGAGAAAAAGACTAAAAAATTTTTTTACTCCACAAATGCATGGAAAATCCCTTAAACATCCAAAAAGCCTTAGGGTTTGAATAAGATTAGGTAGCGAAAGGGCATTAGTGATTAACTAGTGTAATCAAGTCCCCGATCCTAATTTCTCTGGTTGCGCAGGAGTAAGTATTTCTCTCGATATCTCACTTGGGTTTCTAATCAACCCACCCCAAATCGATTAGTGGCGACTCCATTTTAAAAATTGATTTGCAGGTTAAAAACTCAGACTATTAAAGTCGTGAATTGGTGGACTTGGGAGAGTCTGGGCATAACTAATTTCAGCCGAGCCATTAGCCTCCTTAGGCGCTCGTACCCGATTGCGGGCGCCGAAAAAAAAGAGGTCGCGGCAGAGAATAAAAGGGAAGAGTTAATAAATCACAAAAAATCCTAAATCAATATACTTGGACAAATTTACCTCAAATTTATTTATGTTTGACAAATAAAAGATAAAACCTCAAATTAGTACATTCATCAACTATTATGTGATTTGACGATAAAATCTAATGGAAATTAAGGATAAATTTGTCATAAGTGTATCAATTTGGAACAGGAATCAAGGAAATGTTAGATGATGTTTAAGGGCCTTTTGATTCTTCACTGGAGAGTACAAGACAAAAGGAGGAAAAAAAAAAGGCATGGGGATTTGGATGTAGGAACAAAAATAATATAGGAACAATAATGTGCATCATAACTATTTTAATTCTTTATTTTCTACTTTTTATTTTCGAAAATAAGTTTGGAATAAAAATTCATTTATAATATAATTTCAATTTTCTATTTTTAAAACAAATTTTTGATCAAGAAATAAAAAGTAAAAATTTTCTATTTTTCTATTTCTGAAACAAAACAAAAAAGAAAAAGAAATTCTTCTATCACTCACCCTCGGTTCTAGTCGGCCACCCACTCCTTACCACCTACTATCCATTGCTAGTCGCCACTAGCCCACCAACTACTTGAGAGGGAGAAATTTTATGTTGTTATCAAACATATATGTTTACTCAAAAACTCATCCGGAGAATAAAAATAATATATATATGTTTCGTCCAAAAATTGATTTATGAAACAAAATGTTGACACCTAAATTTTTCCATTTTTCATTTAGGATTTAATTGTCTACAGATTATGAATTAGCCACTAAAAAGAAAAAAAAAACAAACAAACAAAGCAAACAAAAAAGAAAAAAAAACATGGAAGGGGTTGAGCCCGTTTTCCCTCTTGGCCCGGCCCACGTTAGCCTCTGTCCTCCTCCAGCTTGTTTCGCACGCGAAACCTGCAAAAAGAAGGCAGCAACAGCACAGCAACAGAGGAAAAGTCAAGAGGAGCCTGGAGGAAGAGGCAACAGGAAAAAAAAGACAGACAGAGAAAAACCTAAGAGAGAGAGGGAGAGGAACTGAGGAACAAAAAAAAAGGCAGAAAAAGAAAGAGGGAAAATCGGAAGGAAGGGTGGCGGCGGCATGGCCGCGGCCGCCGTTGCCGTTCGACCGACCTCCCCTCTATCCGAGTGCCGCCCGTCGACCTCGCGACGCCTCGGCCCAACATTCGCCGTTTTGTTGCGTCTCCACAAGCAACCGCGCGCCTCCGTCGGACACCGCTGCTCCAAGCCCCATCACCGGTGTCACTTCCTCGAGTCGTGCCTCCATCGGCAACACGGTCGCCGCGCGCTTCCCCGGAACCCAAATCTGAAGAAACGGAAGGAGAGGGAGAAGAAAAGAGCCTCCTCCTGCCGCCCTTTGGCCGCCCCTGCTCGCCCAATATCGCCGCCACCAACAACGCCTCCTCCAAGCCGTGGAGCTGCTGATCGCCTCCTCAGCCGAGTCAACGCCCTTGTTGCCGTGCCCGAGCCACCGGTCACCGCTCCCAGTCCCCTCACCGGGGCAGTGACTAGCAGCAGCTTAAAGCCGAGATGCCGCTACAGCACTTGCAGCCGCAACGACCACCACGAAAGCAATCGGAGCCCTCCTCTGCCGAACACCGCCGCTCCAAGCCCGCCTTTCGCTGCGCCGGTAGCTGCCCCTTTCGTGCCTTGTTGCAGCCCTTGCGACGCCGTCTGAGCCGCTCCTCTGCTCAAAGCCGCGACGCTGTTGCTACCCTCTGCCGTTGACGCCGCTTCTTCAACCCCGTCGCGGCACCAGCACCGCGCCGTTGTTGCCCGTGCCGCCACTGCCTGCTGTGCTGCCGCCGTCGCCGCCACCGGTGCCCGGTGTTAGTGCCGCCAAGAACCCTAAAGAGGAGGTACAAACCGGGTCAAAGAAATGGGTAGGGTTTTAGGTGAATCGGGCCGGGTTTGGGCTGTTTTCGCTTGTGGGCTTTTGGGCTTGGGCTAGTTTAGTATAGGCTTGTGGGCCTGTTTTCTTTTAAAAAGGGAGGAGGGGCACCTCTTGGGTTGGGCCCGCGATTTGGGCCCACCTGCTCCTAATCGGATCGGACCCGATCCGCGCCGAACGGACCGAACCCGGGTCGGGTTGGACCGGACCGGTCCAGCCCAGTCAAAAAAAAATTATTTTAATATTTTTTTAAAACATTTTCGAAAATAAAAAAAAATGTTAAAAAAAGTTATTTTTTTTAAAAAGAAAAATTAAAAAAATCGGAAATTCTTTAAAAAAATCGAAAATTTAATTTTTTTTTGAGAAAATTCAAAAAAATTAAATTAATGATTAAAAAAATTAAAAAATTAAAAATTTCGAAAATCCAAAAATGATGGGGTTTGATAGGATTTGCTAGGTATTACCATTTTAGCGTAATTAGACCTTTATGTGCTCGTATATTAATTATGTTGCATGTTTAATTTGCATATCTAATTATGTTTGATGGCATGTGTTTAATTTTATGATAATTAAGATCTTGGTAGTTATGGTTATTATTTTAATGATTGCACACCCGTATGATCACCTCACATGTTAGTGGATAGGTATAAAATCAATTCAGATTGCATGATAAAAATCATTACTTTTAAAAAGAACAAGATTAGGTACCGAAATGGCACTAATTGATTAATTAGTGTAATCAAGTCCCCGATCCTAGAATTTCTGGTTGCGTAGGAAGTGAGGCACACTCCCATGCCTCACTTGGTTTCTAGCCGACCCCAATAGGCTAGTGGCGACTCCCTTTGTGCAAAATTCCTAAAACATATCCCAATGTCACGCGGGGTATGGGCTTGGGAGAGCTCGCGCCTAATCATAGGCCTTAGGCCCGTCCTTTGGGCAATACCCCTAAACCTATTCCCTCCCCCAGAGGGTAGGTCGCGACACAAAATAATTATCATTTGCACCCGAAAAAATTCAGGAGCTTCCTTTAGAGTCTCCCCCCCCCCAAAAACCCGATCTTAGGAGCTTCCTTGATCTCATTTCTCTATTTCTTAGTTAAAACTCTAATGATTGCTTGTGTTGAGGTGTATTGCGTGGTCCGGTTTGCGCAACATCGTTCCTAATATGGAATTATCTACATTAATAGAGATTGACGACTGCATTTATATTTCTATAATTCATAACTTGAGTCGAAGGCTTAGGTCTCGAGTCTAATGGTGGAGTCTCGGTCCCGCTCATGTGATAACTTGTTTGGGCGGTGTCTCTAGTCCATGTCTTTGAGATCCGCAATCAACCTTTCAGTCCTAGGTCCAAAGCACTCGGGATAGAAGCGTAATCGAATTAAGACCAGCTAATACAATGTCAAGCTTGACTCACATTCTTGATGCTCAAAACTTCAATCTAGCTGAGCTTGATCATGTATTGAAATTTCTTGTTCAAACTCAACTCGAGAAGAAAATTGACATATTCAAGTTTCGCTTGAATTCAACTTGATTATGTTAAAATACAAAAAAAAATTTCTTGAGTCTTCTTCAATTGAAGAGAAAAACAGGATTTTAAGGTCGGGCCCTTGGTCTTTTACTAGGCATCTTCTTGTTCTTAAGCCATGGGAGCCAAGTACTCCTCCGCGCTGTGTTAAATCTGATTCCTATGCATTTTGGATGCAAATTCATGGATTGCCTGTTGAGGGAGAACAGAAGAAGCCATCCGGAAAATTGTTGAGTTAGTGGGAAGTGTAAATGTGGTTAAAATTGAAACTAGAGGCTTTGCGTCCATCGTAATAGGAACAAGGGTTACTTTGAAGCTGTCCACTCCTTTACTATTTGGGATGATTTCAACATTTCAAGGAAATGAATATTGGCTGGATTTAGATATGAACGACTTCCCCATTTCTGCTGCTCGTGCAATAGGATTGGCCATAATGCAAAAAACTGCAAGTTAGTACCCTATGATGAGGATATTTTCTCCAGTAATGATAATATACTATGGCTCTTGGCTAAAGGCTGAAACAAATGCCAATAGCCCTTTTTGGGAGTCCTTTTATGGAGATATTACTGAGGAGGAGCTGGATGAGATCATGCCTGAAACTACTTTAAAATTCTGGACAAATAGCTCTAATTGTGAAGGAGCCAAATAGCTCCCACTTTCAGTAAGCCCCCCACAGGATGAAAGAGGTAAGAGAAAACTCATTGAAGTAGACATGTCATCTATTGAGGCAGAACCAAGAACAGAAGACTTTCCTTCCCATGCAATGGCTCTTAATCTGCCTGTAGAGCTCCCTTCATCACAGTTTGTGGAGGAAAAGCTACAAAGGAAGCAAAGAAAAGCATCCTCAACAACACAAAATAAAGGCAGTAGATATTTTCCATATGATCAGAGAATCAAACCATTGCAAATATTGGATGAGAGGCTACTTATGGATACTTCGATTCAGGAGGCATTGAATTCTAAAATATGGGTTTTGGTGGCTACTCCTAATAAACCACCGAGATATATATGAAGAGATATGTGAAACGTCTTTGCTAGAACTATATTAGGGGTTGGGCACACTTTTGACAGTCCAGACAATGAGAGCTACTTTGGTTCCACAAAGGCCCAACTTGGTGTTTTTAATGGAGACTAAGGGGCTGCATGGTAATGTTTATGTTCCGGGAAACGGTTTTTGAACAAAAGAACGTGTTTGGTAACGTTTGTTCGGGAATAAAAAATGAATAGAAACACATTTGGTAAATTTTTTTTGTTTCTTTTAATTTTTTAATATTTTTATTTTATTTTCCATTTTTTCCTTTCTTTTTAATTTTTTCTTCTTTCGGCCGGTTGCCGGCCTCCGGCGACCGGCCGACGGGGCCGACAGCCTCGCCGTGGTTGGGCGTGGCTCGGCCTTGTCGGATCTGGGCGAGCTCGAGCTCGCCCAGCCATGGCGAGGCTCGGCCTTACCACCCTGCCGTCGGAGTCGAGCACCTGCGCCCCGAAGCCCACAACTCGACGCCATCCCGATCTCACCACGCCATTCGCGACGCCGTCCGCTATTCTTTGCCCGCGTCGCCTCGTGTCGATCCCGAAGCGTTTAGTGCCGCGCCGCTATCGCACTGTCCTCCGAAGCCCCTCGCCGGAACCCTAGCCGAAGATCTCCCCTCCAGCGAGGCCGAGCCTCGCCTTGGTTGGGCGAGCTCGGCCTCGCCGGGGGCCGGCGACGCTCCGGCGAGGTCGCCGACCCTCGACGGCCGGTCGCCGGCCATGGCCGAGGCCGGCGACCAGCCAAAGAAAAAAGAAGAAAAAAAGAAGAAGAAAAGAAGAAGAAAAGAGAAGAGAGAGAAGAAGAGAAACGTTTCTTTTTGGCTTTGAAGAAGTGTTTCTTTTCTCCAGAAGCAACTTTTTTGTGTTTCTTTTTTTTGCTCCAATTTTGTTCCGGGAACAAAAAAACAAAAAAAGAATATAAACACAACCAAACGCGTTTCTGTTCCTTTTTTGTTCCTGGGAACAAAAAAAGTACAAAAGTGTTCAGAAACATTTTTTTGGAACGTTTCCATGCGGGGCCTAAGAATCATAAGGAAGCAGTTCAAGCACTATTTTGTGGTTAATCCAACAGGAATTGCAGGGGAGGTTTGACTCTTTTTTGGAATGAAGGAACGAATATAAGGGTAGATTCAGCTAAAGATGAGTTCTTTAACGTTATTTATGAAGATCCTGAGAGAGAGGAAAAACGAGCAGATTGACTTTTATCCATGCACCAATTTCTTTTCAAGCACAGTTGGTTTTATGGGAGAAAATTGAGAGATTAAACTTGGAGGAACAATTACCTTAGGTATGTTTAGGTGATTTTAATGAGATTTTGTATCATTGGGAGAAGGTGCGTAAAAGAGTGGTGGAAAATTACAGGTTAAGTGCTTTCAGAGACTTTTTAAATGCTTGGCATTTGATGGACATGGAGAGTAACGGATGTGTTTTCACTTGGTCAAATAATTGTGAAGGAGAGGAATATGTTGAAGAGAGGTTGGACTGGGTAACTTGTAATATCGAATGGAGACTTTTGTACCCAGAAGCAGAAGCATGTGCATTACCGGCCATTGGTGTTGATCATTGCCCTCTTTTATTGTCTTTTTCAGTTGAACCGGTTAAGAGAGTCAAGTCATTTAAATTTGAAGCATTTTGGCCTAAAAATGAAGAGTGTGGAAGGATAGTAAAGCAGGTATGGAATTCTCCAAATTTAGTCGATCTGAGCTTGGCTAGTTGTTAGGGAAATTCCTTATGATATTTTGAAGATGACAAAATAAATCAAAGGCTACTAACATATTTGATGGTTAAGTAATAGACTATGCAGATGATAGAACATGTAAAGGATATTATCAAAGTCTATACTTTGAAGAACCAGAAGACTGAATGTAACATATGTCCAAAGTATAGTTTGAAGACTGCCAGACTTTAGTGTCAAAGTCTGTTCTATATCAGAAGTCTGCAAACTCTGACAAATTCTAGACTGAACATGAATGGAGAACCAGAAGACAGACTCTATACTGAAGCTGAACCAAAAGACGGACTCTATACTGAAGTTGAACTTATTCAGATGGTGTTCATACCTTAAAGCTAAATCTGTTCAAAAGCAGAATATGTTCAGTCCCAGATTGTAAAGTCTATTGCACCCAGACTCAGATTGTAAAGTCTATTACACTCAGACTTTACATCCAGATTCGACAGAACGTAATACGAGCCTAATCATACAACGACTAGTGATCTATTTTGGATTCCACATCAAGATTGATTTTGATTGATTCAATCTAATTGATTGACGATTGGATATTGAAGACAAGAACTTTCTATACGAAGAAGCTCTACTTATGGAAACTAAGATTCTGTTTGTATGGGCGATCGGAATCAATTTGAGATTCTACCTTTGTCACTCAACGGCTACCAAATCTTCTAGATACAGAGCTGTCCAATGGGTAGATTGGAAGACAATCCTCAAGATACTGTCCCACGGTTAGTTTGGAAGTGGAGGAGTATTTAAGGAGATGAAGGACCGATGAACAAGTAAGAGACGGAGTGTAGAATTTATAATTCCAAAGTCTGAGCGATCTTTATTCATACACTTGTCTTTGGAGAGCTTAAACGTTTGTGATCGTGAGAGAAATACCAAAAGAGTGACTTAGTGAGATAGTGTGATCTACTACTAAGTGTTTGCACTCAAAGTTGTAATCTCTTGTTGATTGAATAGTGGAATCCAGCCAAGAAGGCTGTTAGCGTGGGAGAGTGGACGTAGACTTGGATTAAGCCGAACTACTATAAACATTGTGTTCTTATTCTCTTCCCTAACTCCTTTGTTTTGTTTGAAGTTTATTTTATTCCGCATATATTTGCCAAAATTTATTTTAAACACCTATTCACCCCCCCTCTAGGTGTTCTTACTAGCCCTATCACTAGTAAGCTGAAAGCCTTATCGAAGGAGCTCGATAAGTGGAGTAAAAAGGCATTCACAAATAATTTAAAGAAAATTACTGAATTAAAAGGGGAACTCCAGCATTTAGCTAATGCACAAAATCTGAAATTTGCAACAAACAGGGTGAAACAATTAACCGAACAAATCGAGTTGTGTTAGAGACAAGGAGATGTATTGGGGATTGTGTTCTAGAATTAATTGGTTGAAATGGGGGGATAAAAATACTAAGTATTTTCATGCTATGACAATACAAAGGAGGAAGAGGAATAGAATTTCAGGGTTGAGAAAGTCAATTGGACTTGGAAGCCTAGAGAACTAAAGAAGATGATGACAGAATTCTTTAAGGAGTTATACAGCATCGTGGGCACTCAAAATTTCAATCAAGTTATACAAAAATGCCCTATCCTTGTTACAGAAGAAATGAATCAGAAGCTAGATGCTGAAGTAACAATGAAGGAGGTACAAAAGGCTGTGTTTGAGATGGAAGCCTTAAAAGCACTAGGTCCGGATGATCTCAATGGTCAATTTTATCAAATTTTTTGGGAGGATATTCAGATGGGAGTGATTCAGACAGTGCAGAACTTCTTCGAGACTGGGTATCTTGACCCAAAAATTAACAAAACTCATATTATATTGATCCCAAAGTGCCCAACCCTAAGAGTCTAGATCAATTTAGGCATATCAGTTTGAGCAATTTTGTGTACAAGATCTTCTCAAAGGTCTTGGCAAATAGGTTAAAACCATGGCTTCCTGAGATTATAACTGGTAAGCAAAGCGCCGGAGGCAAATACAAGATAATATTGTTATAGTGTAGGAGGTCCTTCACCAACTAAAAATTCACAATTGAAAGAAGAAATTTCAACTTGTGCTGAAATTGGATATGATGAAAGCACATGATGGAGTACAATGGGTTTTTTTTTTTTTAGGCATGTACGCTGAAAATGGGGTTCAGTTAGATGTGGGTAGAGCCGTTAAACGGGTGGGTCGGGTCGGGTTTGGGTCGGGTTATTAATGGTCCGACCCAAATTGACCCATTAACCCATTTATGACCCATTTATGTTTAATGTAAATTTTTCGACCCAAACCCGACCCGACCCATACCCAACCCATACCCGACCCGACCCAACTCATATTAATAAAATACTTTCATATTTAACAAATTTAGAAAAACTTATTCCTATGTTTTTTTTTAAAGATTATATTATTAAAATACTTCCAAGCTTTTATATATATTATTATTTTTAAATTGTATTGCTAAAATAGTTTTATACAATATAAATTTAATGGACAATTTTTATAAATTTTAAAAAAATTATTTAAAAAAATCGAAATTTAATTATTTTTAAAATATAATTTTCTTTTTCTTTTTCTCTTTTTTCTTCTCCTTCTCCTTCTTCTTTGGCCTGCCACCGGCCACGATGTCGGTCGGCGGACGGCCCTGAGTGAGCCTCGAGCTCACCAACGCCAGTGAGGCCTCCGCCTCGCCAGATCCGGCGAGCTCGAGGCTCACCGGTGTCGGGCAAGCTCGAGCTCGCCCCTCGCCCGACACCAGCGAGCTCGAGGCTCGCCAGATCGGCGAGGCTCGAGCCTCTCCCGACGTCGGCGGGCTCAAGTCTCGCCAAATTGGCGAGGCTCGAGCCTCGCCGGGCGTCAACGAGGCCTCCACCTCGCCTGATCCGGTGAGCTCGAGCTCGCCCGACGCCAACGAGCTCGAGGCTCGCCTGGCCGGTTGCCAGTTGTCGCCGTGCCGGCGACCGGAAGGAGGAAGGAGAAAAAAAAAAAGAAAGAAAGAAAAAAAAAAGGAGAAAGATAAAAAAAAGGAAGAAAAAGAAAAGAGAAAATAAAAATAAAAAAAATTATAATTTCGATTTTTATAAAGTTAAAGAGAGAATGGAGGGATTATAATGTTTTTGTTAAAGATGAGTTTTCAACCCAACCCATTTAAAACCCACTTAAGACCCACTTATCTTGAACCTTTAATTGTGAAACCCATTTAACTATCTTTTATTATAAACAAGTGACCCATTTTAACACCTCTAGATGTGGGTTAATAGGGTGATGAATTGTATAAAAAATGTCCCGTTTAGTGTTAAATTCAATAAGGAGCCTATACCCTTCTTCCAACCCCCAAGAGGGCTTCGACAAAGTGATCCTCTATCCCCGTATCTTTTAATCATTATGGTAAATTCATTGCTGTATTTAATTAAATTAGCAGTGCAAGAAGACACTATCAATGGCATAAAATTAAAATAGACATTATCCAATTCTCTCACACTTGTTATTTGCGGATGATTCTATTTTCTTCCTAGATGGGGAAAGGTAAGAGAGTGTTAGAATTTAGCTTTAATTCTAAATCAATTTGGCTATGCTTCATGGCAAGCTATTAATTTGAACAAGTCAGGCATTTCATTCAGCAAAGACTGTCCGTAGGATTTGAGAAGAAATATGGCATATGAAGGGAAAAGTACCAAAAAAGTCATAAACTTTTTGCATTTGTGCTAATTTAGTCATAAACTTTTTTTTGGTGCCAATTAAGTTCTAGACATTTTTACGTTGTGCCAATCCAGTTCTTTCCAGCCAATTTTAGCTGGATTTTGTTGATTGGACGTCGACCAGCTGTTGTTGCTTGATCAACGTTAACGTGGACAACTTTTAATAATATTTTAATATTTTTGAATTTTTTTTTTCTTTTTTTCTTCTTCTCTTCTTCCTCTAGCTGGTTGCCTTACCTCGGCGACTGGCCAAAGGTGATGGCCGACGAGGTCGAGGTCGACCTCACTGGCTACCTCGCCAGTGGCCGCGAGGGCGGCCTTGCGCTAGGCGGCGAGGGCGAGCCCTGCTAGCTTGGCGCGAGGTCAGCTTGGCTCGAGGCCGCCTCCTTGCGCCGAGCTGGCGAGGCTCTCCCTCGCTGGCCATGGGCAAGGCTCGACCCTCGCTAGATCCGGCGAGGGCGAGCCTAGCCACCCAAGCCTCGAGGGCGGCCTCGGCCTGCGGCCGTCACCTCTAGCCAGTCGCTGAGGTCCGGCGACTGGCTGGAGGAAGAAGATGAGAAGAAAAAAAGAAAAAAAATTCAAAAAAATTAAAATATTACTAAAAGTTGTTAATGTCAATGCTGATCAGGCCACGTCAGCCGACCAATGTCCAATCAGCAAATTTCGGCCAAAATTGGCCAAAAAGGACTGAATTGGCACAATATAAAAATGTTTAGAACTGAATTGGTACAACATAAAAAGGTTTATGACAGATTGGCACAACATAAAAATGTTTTGGACTAAATTGGTACAAATACAAAAGATTTAGGACTTTTTTAGCACTTTTCCCAATGTATGAGCGAGAGTCCGGAAATTGAAAAGACGGGAAGTACTTGGGAATTCCATTTGATTGGGGATCTTTCAAAAATCAAATGTTTGCATGGATATTAGCTAGAGTTAATATGAAATTAGAGGGGTGAAAGGAAAGCTTGATCTAAAAAATGTGCAAAGAAATTCTACTCAAAACAGTGGTTCAAGCATTGCTGCAATATGCCATGTTTATTTTTAAAATTCCAGTTTCCCTTTGCAAATCCATTCAAAGGTGAATAGCTTCTTTTTGGCCAAAAAACAATGACTCTAAAACAGGGCTACATTGGAGAAGATGCGAATTGTTAAAACAGAGGAAAGATTCAAGAGGGATGGAATTCAAAGACTTAATTTCTTTTAACAAGACGATGCTTGGGAGACAAGCCTGGAGGCTTTCTCATAATACAACTTCTTTGTGGTGTCAGATTTTAAAAGGGATCTCCCACGGCTCATTTTGGAATGCTAGAAAATGTTCCCGACCCTCTTGGGGTTGGCAAAGTACGTTAGTGGGCAGAGAAGCTATTTCACCTTTAGTGATGTGGTCAGTAGGAAACGGAGATGATATTAATATAAGAGAAGACATATGGCTCAAGAGAGGCATCATTGGTGGACTTGCGAACTATGGTGAACCTACTCGAGTTGCTGAACTAATTCTTAAGAGGAGGATAAATGGAATGAGCAAATGCTACCTATAATGTTCGATGAGCAGATCATGGACGAAATACTAATGATTCATCTGAAAACTCAAGATGCTCGAGATAGGTTAGTGTGGATAGGGACTGAATCAAGTCATTTCACCATTAAGGGTGCTTACATATAGATTGAAAAACGGTTTTGCCGAACATGGGAGAGCAAACATCAACATCATATCCACCGCTCCATCAGTTATAATATAATTTGGCATATGAAACACCCTCCAAAAAAAAAAAAATTAGAATCTTTATCTGGAGTCTATGTCAGAATGTTATCCCTACCAAGGTCAACTTATGCAGAGGAAACATACTACCTGAAGCCTCATGTCCCATTTGCAGCTCAGAACCTGAGACGAGAGCACTTGTTCTTGTTGTGCCCTTGGACTTCGCTGATCTGGGCGAATCCTGCATTGCAAATTGTGATTTCACGAGTTGGGCTGTCAAGAATCGAAGAACGGTTGCTGGAAATCAAGGAAAAATCAGTAGATCTACCTTCTTTCGAGGTTGTTGCAAGTGTCTTGTGGTTTATTTGGAGGGCGACAAACGACTACATCTTTCGAAAGAGACGCCCAAAACCAGAAATTCTAGCTGAGGAGGCACGCAACATGTTCCGTAACTGGTGCAAGTGGAATAAAGAACAAGAAACAACGTCAGAAGAAGAAGACCCACATCTACGCTGGTGCAAGTGTAATTTTAAAGATCAAGAAATAATGTCAGAAGAAGAAGACCCACCTCTGCGTTGGAGAGCTCCAAAGGAAAGAACTTTAAAGGCCAATTTTGACGGGTCTTATGTAGATGGATCGAACACGGGAGTAGTTGTCTGTGTTGTTTGAGATGCGTCCAGAAATTTGGTGGACGGAATGGCAAGATCGTTACCAGCGTTGTCTGCGATTCAAGTCGAAACCCTGGGTCCGCTCACAGCTCTCTCTGGCTCTCTCCTCGAAGCAAAGAAGGAAGAAACGATATCTGATTGCAAGTCTTTAGCTATGTTTGGTCGTCCGAATTTCTAATCGAAATAGGACTGGATAGGATAGGATATGAAATCCTGAAATTTTTTTATATTATGTCTATTATTTGGTGAATCGCAATATTAAAGTCAGATATATTCACATCATATCATGTATATTTTTTTTGATATAAACGGCATATCATTATAAATGAACCTAAATGTTCATAAACGGAGATGGTGAAAATCTCTCATAATATTATTCCTTAATTTATTTTTATTTTCTTTTTCCTCTTTTTTATATTATTTTCTTTATTATTTCTTTTTTTCCCCTTTCATCATTATTTAATAAAATTTTATCAAATAGTAAATTGTACTAACATACCTAAAATATAAAAATACCTCAAATATATTGTAAATATAAATGTTTAATTTATAGATTGAATGTTTATTATAAGATAGAATTAAAGTTAAATATATAAATTAAAATAAGATTTATTAAAAATAATTTTTTATTTTTATTTAAAATTTCTTAAATTAGAATTAAAATATTATTTATGTTGAAATATAATTTCGATTTTGTTAATTTAATAAGTTTTTTATTTGAGAAAAATAATTTTCCTATTATGGACATTAGAAATCCTATCCACTTTTATCCCACATTCTCCATGGAATAATTTTATCATATCTATATTCTCCTTATATCCGATTTTATCTTTTTTTGAGCAAGCACCAAACGTAAGATATGATAAATCATATCATATTCCAAATTTTATCCCTACTGCCAAACGCAGCCTTAGTTCACATGGTTAATGGCTTAAATCAATGTAAGAAGGAAACACATGCTCTTACTACATAAGCTCGTGAGATTATGGGCCACTTCAAGCATACCTACTTAGCCCATTGTCCAAGAGAGTCCAGTAGAATAGCGAACTAGATCTATAAGGCTTAACGGCTAAAAACTCTGCCTTCTAATTATATAATTCATCCCCCTCAATCCCTTCAAGATCTGCTTTGTTTTGATGCCCGATTGTGAGCTTTGGTGTTTGAAGTACTTTGATATTTAATATAGTTTTGTTTGACCAAAAAAAAAAAAAAGAAGTGGCAAAAAAAATGGAGATTGTCATATAATTTAAGAACCAATTTTTTTTTTTTTTGGATAGGTTTTGTAGTGGGCCTAGGAATGGGGAGACACAATGGGGCCCAGTCAAAGAGACAAGTCGATGGGTGGGAAATGAAAGTACATGATGAGACGGGCAGAGCATGATCGATGGTGGTATTTAGGGGTGTCAAAAAGGCCCGACCCGACCCGACCCGACCTGACCCGAACACGACCCAAACACGAAACACGTAAACAAGCAAAACAATTGTGTTTCGGGTTGGGTCAGGGTTCGAACATTGTTCGACTCGAAACAAGTTTTCTAAAGTCCAAACACGCCAAAACCCAAAAACACAAACGCTTTAGCCCCAAAAACACGAACAGTCGAGTCGAACACAACTCAAGCACTGAAGGCTGAAGCACATACCTCGTCGGCTCCGCCTTCTTCTCCGACCAGTGCGCCTTCTCGTGGAGTTCGCTGCCGCCCTCCGATTGACGCGCCTCCGCCTCGCCATCGCCGTCGCCACCCCTCGCCTCCGCCTTGCCGACGCCGAAACCCTTGCCGCCGCATGTGGCCGACCATCGTCGACAGCTTGGGAATTGGGTTCGCTCGGCTATCATGGCGCTCGTTTCTCGCCTCATTTCCAAGTCCCGGCAGGTGAGGAGCCCCCCCTCCAAATCCATGCGCCTTCCCCCCTCTCTCCGCTCGTCAAATGCCGTCCCGAATTTTTGCTCGATGGCGCTCAACATTGACCATGGAGATCAGCAATTTTGCGTTTCGCAAAGTCGCTGCTTTCCGCTCGGGCGATTGTTGATGATTGTCTGTTGCTCTTCGTTGTGGGGCGATTTGATTCGGCGATTGTGTTTCTGTGCGCTTGAATTTTTAGATTCTTGTATTAAGGAAATTGCTTGTCTGATGCATTTAGTTGTCTATGAAATTCTTTGGGTTCAGGTTAAAAGTTAAGCTGAAGCAGCTAGCTGAGCGAGTGAGCAGTATGTGCTTTCTAAACAACATCATGAACAGGAGGTAAAGTTCTTTAAAATTGATTGATGGGTCTTTCTTGTTCGAGCAAAACTGTTAAAATGAATGGTTGGTTGGAGCGTGAATGGGCGGTAGAAGAGGAAGAAGGCTGTAGGCAATGTCTTTCACCTTTTATCAAGCTTCAGTGTTTCAATATCTCATATTAGCCTCGATTCTGGGCCCGGAACAGTTTTGCTCTTAGAAACTATTTTTGTACTTCTGAAAAACGGCTAGCTGGAATACTTACAGATGGAAGTTTCTGGAGAATTATGGCATTTGTGGTTCGTGATAATTGCATTTGAGATTCTCAATTATGGATTGACAAATTCTGGAGGATAGAGTAACGTATATTTGTTTTCCTGTGGATCTTTTGGTCTCTTCATATGTGTGGTGTTAGAAAGTTTGCTCTCCACTTCAGAGCGAGGAATACGAAGATTAATTTATGGCAATCAAAATCGATGTTCGCTGCTTGTTTTGTAGTGTTAAAAACAGAGGTCATTTGTGAGGGCGCAAAGTTTTGCGGTGGTGAATGTGATGAAATGCAAAATGAAGAGTTCCGATTGCCCATATCGTCTAGTTGAATATAGATCGATCCATGTCTGAGATAGAGAGAACACATGATTTTAATAAATGACAAAAAGTTCACACATACAAATGAGGCAGACAAGGATAGTAAAGGTTTGAATAATAGTATGTTAAGTAATAGTAACCAAGTTAGGTGACTCTTCAGATTCGAAATGCTCTACATCCAACTAATTCTGCAGGTAGAAGCATAGTTTATGTCCTAACATTTTGTTCTGCTCTATAATGTATGAAAGTGACAGGAAAAATGTAGCACACCGCTAATACTCTGATCTGAAGAGTAAGGGGGGGGGGGGACCCCTTTACAATGCAGCAAGAAAATTCTTGAAAAATTTCATATAGAAAACAGTAACATCTCCGGCCCTTCAAAAGCCTTTGAGCAGTAGAAAGCACATGCTAATAATGGGATACTGCCTCAATGTCTTAAAGTCACCGCAGAGAATTATTGGGATGAGCATGAATGATAAGACAAGGCTGGTGGGTATGAGCTAATCTATGATTGTTCACATCGACGTCATGCAGATATAGTTTCAATTACCTTAACATTGACTTTCCTTTGCTGAAATGCCATCTCAGACATGCGATCGTAAACAACAGGATTCTGTTCTATGCCCTCCACATTCCAACACCAACCTTCCACAATCAACAAGCAAATAGCAGTAATTATATTGGATTAGCCTCCGCTTTGCCCCTCTATGAACTATTCAGTACATCAATTGTTCATCTTTGGCAATAGCTATAGTGGATCCCCTTGCAGTATAGTTGAACCTCTTCAGACATTTCTTATGAGAGACTAATGTCCCACTTGTTTGTCGTACTTGTTCTGATTTGGGTTTCTGCATACACTAAAGATGATTGTACGAAAGAGTATGATTTTGCCTTTAGCTTCTCATATCACCATCTCTTTTTCTTTTTCCTTTTTCTGCAGGGAAGTCTCGAGGACATCAAGTCAAACCTTGTGAGGTCAGTCAAATGGTAAAATGCAGGGACAACCAAATAGAGAGAACATCAAAAGCCCCCACTCTCCACACACATGAGTAGGCCAGTGCCTATACCCTTGTTCAGCAGGGAAAAAGTAAGGTGAAACCAACACTTCGGAGATATTCAACAGCAGTGCTGGTGATTTTTCTCTCAGCCCTTAAATATCATCTTCTAGGATTGCTAGATGTCTTCATCAGGGGATTCTAATGTCACAAATAGAAGGAGGAGATCTACAATGTGGGAGCATTTTAAAGAGATTCCTAATCAAGAAAAAGCTGAGTGTTTATATTGTGGCGCCCTTATTGGTTGTGCTAGTGGTCAAGGGACTAGCTCAATGCATCATCATCTAGCTAGATGTAAGGAATATCCATATGCAGATGCTGGAAAAAGGCAAAGAAGTGCCTCGAGTCAAGTTGTTGGGGGCAGTAGTTCATCAGGTCCTTGGAAATTTGATCAGGATGCTAGCAGAAAAGAACTAGCGTTCATGTTTATTCTTAGTGAATTGCCTTTTAAGTTGGTAGAGCATGAGGGATTTCATCGATTTGTGAATAGAATTCAGCCAAAATTCTTAATCCCGTCATGCAATACATTGAGGCATGATTGTTATGACTTATACATGGAGGAAAGAAGCAAATTGAAGAAATATTTCTCCGAAACATCTCCTAGAGTATGTTTAACAATTGACACATGGACATCTTTGTTAAAACTTAAGTTACATGTGTTTGATTGCTCATTTTGTTGATGCTGATTGGAAATTGCAGAAGAAGATATTAAATTTTTGTCAGATTTCAGGTCATTCTGCTGAGATAATAGGAAAAGCAATTGAGAAATGTTTGACTGATTGGGGGATCCACAATGTTTTTTCCATCACTGTAGATAATGCTAGCTCGAATGACCTAGGAGTTCAATACCTGAAAAAGATACTTAACTCTTGGAACTCTCTGTTGTTAAGAGGTGAGTTACTCCATATGAGGTGTTATGCCCATATATTGAGTTTGATTGTTAGAGATGGGTTAAAAGATATAAACGATTCAATTGCTAGAATACGTTCAGCCGTACGTTACGTGAGATCTTCCCCTAGCAGACTAAGAAAGTTCAAGGCTTGTGTTGAGTTAGAGAATATTGAGTCAAAGAGCCTTGTATGTTTGGATGTGGAAACTCGTTGGAACTTAACATATTTGATGTTGCAATCAGCCTTAAAGTTTGAAAGAGCTTTTAGCAATATCGAATTTCGGGATAGCAAATATGCTCAAGAGCTTTCCAAGGGGAAAGGGTTGCCCACTAGTGAAGATTGGAATTATGCACGTCGCTTTCTTCCATTTTTGAAGTTGTTTTTTGATACAACTATAAAAGTTTCAGGTTTTTCTTATGTCACTAGTAATAATATATGATGATTGAGAGCTATTGTGGAAATGAAGACCAAAGCTTGTAAAAAATGGCTCAAAAAATGAAAATGAAATTCTATAAGTATTTTGGCAACATGAACAACATAAATGTCACTTTATTAATTGCTTGCATACTTAACCCACGACATATGTGGGACTATGTGAAGTGAATGATTAGTCATGTTTATGAAAGCGAGGGGAGGCATAAATTTTACAAGAGAAAGTGATGACATCTTTGACATTATTGTTTGAACAATATCGCACGGGTGCATGCCCTCAAAGCAACTTGAGGCTAAAGAGCACAAGGATGGTAAGCATGTCAAGATCCCCAGTAGTTGGTGCTGATATTATGACTGAAATGTATTTTAGTCAAACTGGACAACAATATTTGGATGAAAAATCATAATTGGATAAGTACTTGGAGGAGGCATGTGAACGTTATAACTCTGAATTTGATATATTAAGTTGGTGGAAAGGAAATTCATCGAGATATCCTATACTTTCTACTGTTGCTCGAGATATTTTGGCTGTGCCCATCTCGACTGTAGCATCGGAGGCGGCATTTAGCACGGGAGGTCGTGTGCTCGATGTGTTTCGTAGTTCCTTGACCCCAATCATGGCGGAAGCTCTTATATGTGCTCAAGATTGGTTACGCTCCGCGCCACTTTTACGTTCAATTGAGGAGGACTTAGAAGATCTTGAAATCTTTGAGTCGTGATTGTAGAATATTTATACATTTCCAAATACGACCACGGAGTCAAGCTCGATGTTGTCTTCTCTCGATGATTGACGTATTAGAGGTTAGTATTTTATAATATGCAACTTGTGTAAGTCTTACTTCTTTTTTTGCGCTCCTAACAATCCTGCCCTTCCTAAATTTATTATTGGAAGCTTTGGACAGAAAAGGTTATCTTTTCACTTGAAGATCCCATGTGGCCAAGAACGAGTCTTTGGTCTTTAGGGTGGATTTGGCCACTGCAATGAGGTTCAAGATCATGGTTTGGAAGACCAAGAGGTATAAGGTAATAGTGGTGGGTGCTAATGTGACTCTCAATGATCAGGCTGCTAAGAACACCGGCAAGAAGAACAAGGATGTCAAATTAAAGTCTGGGGTGGGTAAGAATTTAGGGGGTTGTTGCTTTTGGCAGGTGGGGACTTCTGTTGTTGCTTTAGCTTTGATTTTGCTTGTTGTTGCTTTAGCTTTGATTTTGCTTGACTAAGGGCTGAGTTGGACTCTCCCTTGTGTGAGGAAGGCTGAGAATGAGATTAATTTTCTGGTATTCCTAGATAGTGGGCAGTGTTGGTTAGTGTTTGCATTAGAAATGAGTGCTGATTAGCATTTGGTTCTTATGATATGTAGTCCTTATCCTTCATTACAATGCAGATTGATCTAGGTATGACCAGAGTGAGACCTGTAAATCATCCATTTAGATTGCATTTTACATTGCTTCGATTGTGTTCCTGCAATTTTAGGATATATAGTGTCTTCTTCCGATTATGCTTAGAACTTGCTATTGGGGCAGGTTTACCATTCAAGTTTTTTGGATGAAGAAGAGATTACTAGGGCATGTGGGTGTCCATTATTTGACATTCTACATCAATGTGGCACTAAATTATGCTTGTGCTCATTTGTAGAAGATACATTCATTTGCGGCCCGATGCCCGTTCGACTCTCACCCGAAAAAAAAAAAAAAGACCCGGAAACCCGACCCGACCCGAATTTCCTATGCGAGTTTAACGTGTTTCGGGTCGGGTCGGGTCGGGTCACAGTATGTGACCTGTATGTTTCGGGTCGGGTCGGGTAACATCAAGACCCGACCCGACCCAACCCGTTTACACCCCTAGTGGTATTTGTTGCGGGAGGGGCCGACTTAGGAGGTCCAAATACTAGGCCGACGAGGTGGGCACTCACAAAATTACACTGTTGCCCTTACTGAGCCAAGATAATCGAATGCCTTTGGGAGAGCATTTACAAGCGGTTTTGGACCTTTAATCTTTAAGCCAAAGTTTTGGTGTTTGGTGACACAGTTTCAAATTTTTGTAAAGTTTTGCTTTAAAAATGGTCAAGGCTCAAGACAAACTCCAGCTTTGGGCTCTAGTATTTTCGAAACGCAAGTTCAAAAGTTTAGGCTGCGCATAACAACACTTCTGGTCCGGGGAAGATTTTTTTTTTTTTTTCAGAAATAGCTCTTTTCTATTTCTGTTCTGGGGAACAATTTCTAAGTAAAAGAACCCATTTGGTAACTACACAAAATTTCTACTCTTGGAATAGAAAAAGAACAGAAATGTGTTTAGTAACGCAACAATTTCTTTTTTGTATTTATTCATTTTTTATTCTTGCTCATGGATCGCCACCGCTGCCGGCCACTTGTTGCCGCCGTTGCACAATTGCCGGCCGCTGACCATCACTGCCGACAACCGCCGCACGCCCATTGGCCGCCCCCCCTTGCGGCCGCCCGACCGCCTCCGGTGGTTGATGGGTGTGTGATGGCGGTCGACAGTGACGGTCAGTGGCCGATGGTCGTGCAATGACGCAGCGGGAGGCGGCGGCGGCAGGTAACCGGTGACCGACGACCGGCAATAGGCAACCAGCGACGACAGGGGCAGTGGCCGACGGTGGGCAGTGGCGCCAAGCTATTGACGGTGGCCGCAACAAGAAAAAGAAATAAAAGAAAAATAAAAAAAGAAAATTAACTTATTTTTTGAAATTGTTCCCAGGAACAAGAAGCAACTTTTTTTTGCTTCTCGTTTTTGCTCCAAATCTATTCCCGGGTTAACTTTCTATTATTGGAAATAGAAAAACAACTTGGCGTTACCAATCGGGTTTCTGTTCTTTTTTTTGTTCCGGGGAACAAAGGAACAGAAACCACGAGAAACAGAAATGTTCTTATGCGCTACCTTAATATAGTCTTGTTCCTCCAATCTTGATATCACTCATATAGTAGTATTCCTATTTCTCCCCCTCCCAATCTTGGATAGAGGTCAGGGTCGATTGTGGTTGGGAAGCTTTGTGGAGGAGGCTAAGGGATGCTGGCACAACTCCACCAAGGGTCAGCAGACATCGGCAAACTTTGCCAAGGGTTGCTCCACACCAAATCTAACTCGTCGAGGGTCACTCGATGCTAGATGTAGCTTAGAGAGAGTCGGGCGTCAAGTTGCCTACTCATGCGGATTCTGCATTGCGCCGCCTAGAATCGTGCGGCACCGGCACATTACGTGGGCTCGTGCAACCTTGGCAGCATGACTTAGGGTCACAAGACGTCGGTACCAGTGCTACTATTGAGCCCCAAGCCGGGGCTTTTATCTGCAATCGCAAGTTTCTCCATTCTCCTCTTGGCAATTTTTTTCTCTTATTTTATGACATACTTTGCAATAAGTATTTTACAAGTCGTTTACTAAGGTGCTATTCGCTTGTCATAAATATTCTTCGAGTCAATGTCCTTTGCCTAAATGCAAAGTCTAAAGCTAAAGCTCACCCTTTGTACCTATCCAATGAAATCTGCTGAATAACAACAGAGGAATCAACTAATTTTCCCTGTATAGACCTTTTGATCTTTGAGATAATTCAAACAACACTATCCTAAAGGTATAAGATTATGCTAGATTGAGCACACCTTACTATCTCAGAATTTTTAAGCACGAAGTAGTGGCATCATTAATTGGACTAAAAAAGGTGACAGAGGCTGATGTGATAAATTACACGGAGCAACTTGGAAGACCATGGCCATTCAACGCGTATCCTCATAATTTGTGGGTTAGTGGACTCTGCATCACAAATCATAAAGAAACAGAGGCAAAAAGAAAAAAAAAAAATTGTTCCTCGATCATGTCAGTAGCATGATGCAAAACCTCTGTTTTATAATGATTTTGAATTCCAATTGAAGGAGCAGACACTTACAAATATCTAGTAGAGACCCAAAAAAGGAGAGCAAAAGTCATTGCGACCCCCCAGTATCGCCATAGTTTTAGACGATCTTATCTGCTTCGCTAAAAGTGACAAGCTCTCCCCATCTCTTTCAAACGGACTAGTACATTGAAAATTGTCTTTCGAGTATCTTTCCCTAGAAAATTCCAATTTGTTTCTATCAGTTGATGGTGCTGGGAACACCACCCTCAGATCATCCTCCTTTTGCTCGCATATTAGACGGAATCCATGCTTCTTTATGCTTCCTTTCTCTACTCTGAGGCAAACTTGGAAATGGCTCCTATCCTTTGGCAGTCCATCCTTAAAACTCTTTAACCAACAACTAAGCCACACATGGTCAGATTCGATCGCTTGTCACCCATTGGCCATTAACAAGTATTGTGAATTTACATGAATAATGGACCACTTTTCCTTCCTCCAGGCTAAGAACAACACAGAATGCTAGTCCTTTGAGCTTGTCATACAAGTCCGACAGAACCATGAAAGATATGGAATCCTCTTCATAGGAGAGAATCCATTTAGGCATCTCTCTTCCAATTACGACAATGTTGACTTTATCTTTCATCTTTGACAGTTTTTATCACATGGATAGGCGCATGTCAAGCATTTGATATATATATATATATATATATATAGAGAGAGAGAGAGAGAGAGAGAGAGAGAGAGAGAGAGAGAGAGAGAGAGAGAGAGACCTCACATGGATAGGCGCATGTCAAGCATTTGATTATATATATATATATATATATAGAGAGAGAGAGAGAGAGAGAGAGAGAGAGAGAGAGAGACCTCGAGTAATGACATATACAACATGAAGTCAAGTCAACCCAAAGAATGCGGCAGGAGAGACCCCTTTGTATCTGGGAGTTTTTGCAGAGATTTGCAATAACCTGCTGATAGATTATCAATATTTGGTGGAAGCTGAGGAATCTCTTGTAGTAGCTCACATCCCCTAACACTCAATGCATGCAAACGATAGTACTTGTTGATGCGTGTTGGCAAATGAGCAAACTTGTTATATTGAAGGTCTAGACACTCCAATGCGGGAAAACTGGAAAAACTCTCGAGGAACTCTACTTCTGATAGATTGCACCCCTCGAGTTTTAGATGGTCTAGTTTTAGGAATCCCAAACGGCCATTAGGATAAGTTGAATCCTCCACGTTTTTTGGAAACGTTATTAAATTCGAGCAGCCACGAAGATAGAAAGACTCAAGATTCTTCAACTTATAAATGTGCGACAGAAGCCTCATGAGGTTTTTGCAAAATGATAAATTTATCAGCTTCACAGAAACAAGATTTTCAATTGATGTAAGGAGTTCTTTAATAGCCGTCCTATATAGAGGAAGTACTTCCAAATGTTCCATCTTTCCGTCTATATCTGGGAATTTGTCAAGTTTAGAGCAACCCTAGAGCTCAAGGGTTCGAAGAGATTTAGTCTTCAGCGTGTTAGGAAAATTTCTAAGATTAGAGCGCCCTCCTAGCGACAAAACTTCCAGCTTGACAAGATCTCCAGCGGATGGGTGAACCTCCACCAAGCTCTCACACCCCTTAAGAATCAATTTCTCCATATTTGGAGCCAATGACATGTCGTGAATACTAACCGAGGACTTGCATTCACTGAAATTGATGGACTTCAGCTCTCTAAATTTTTGCAAAAACATACGAGTGCAATCATTCAGCTCTGCAAATGTTTTTTATAACTATAAAAATGAAAAGCTAATCATCACAAGGGCTTACTTGAGAGTTGCCCCCTAATTGTCTAATGTGACTTTTTGGGACATCGAGTCTCACGAGTTTCTTTGGACCGGAGCCAAATTCTAGATTCGGGGCATTGGGCCATTCAAGCCATCTTAACTCATTAGGGAGACATACTTGAGCTTGTGAAGAGATATGTCCTCCAAGCAAAATGAGTATTCTCAACTTTTTCATATTTGTGAAAGCGTCAGGACTGATGATTATCGCTTCTGGTAGGGGTTGGTCCAATACTACAGCCTTTACTGCATCCATTCCCTATCCATAACAGAGCAAATTAAGTTGTTAGACAAAATTTTCAGTTAAGATTTACATTATACTATCCAAATTAGAGTAATGTAAACTGAAATGTAGCAAAACTGACAAACAAATTTTACCGTATTATAACAAAAAATGTCCTCAACATCTTCCAAAAGCCATAATATGATGTGTTTCCCAGGATCATCACGACATGCTTCATTAACAATATCCCGACCCATTGACTAAATCAAATCATGCATTTGCAAGGTCTCATACTGGTTTTTTTTTTATCAAGGACGGAAGGCCATTAGCATAATGCAGTGCTTTATCTATGAGTTCCTTTCTAATTTCAACACTCTCGCTATTTGCGAGAGCATGCTGGCTCAAAAGGTCTTGGGCTTTATCATATTCTAATTTTCGCACTTCATACACGCAAATTCTCCAATCGTAAGTTAACAAATGTTTATTTTGACAATGATTCTACTTCCGTTACCAAACCAATCGCCTTTTCCAACTAAGGCATTCAGTTGATCCATATGATCCACATCATCGAGAACTAGGAGAACCTTTTTGCAATGTAGTCTTTCCTGTATCAAACTAATTCCTCTGTCAACATCGTAGAACGTTTATTCTCTATGAGGTAAGATCTTGGATAAAAGTTGTTTTTGCAAAGCAACGCGACCATTGCTTTGGTTCGATTTTTCTCTAACTTGCGCCAAAAAACTAGAACCCTGAAATTGGGTCTGAATAGCATTATATAGGGGCTTAGCAATCGTGGTCTTTCCTATGCCGCCAGGTCCCCATAGACCTATCATCAAAACATCACTACCAGCTGACTCTGACAAACTTATCAGTTTTTGAACTCGGGATTCTATATCAACTGGATATTTAGCGACATATAAGTATCTTGGTCTGAGACGAATTGATAATTCCTTGACGATGGATTGTATGAGCTCCGCTTCATCTCTTTCATCTCTGATGAGCACTCAAAAGAAATAGAAACATATTTTACCATTTCAAGCCACAAGGAAAATTTCATAAGGAGATTAACGAATAATAAGATGAAAAGAAATAACACATACCTGTGACAACATCTGCGGAAGGAAAATTATAAAGAATCTGCGCCTGAAGACTCTAATTACTTGGGTCCTAGGAACCACACTACTTTATCTACGATAAAAATTTCTGCTAGCTTGAAATTTTGGTTTTTCGACTTTTATGTCTACTGCGAATTCAAAGAAGTTGATGCATCATTTCGGCAGTTCGAAGCTATACATACGATTTGATATCTAACAAACAATCACAAGCTAACAATTGCAAAGCACTGCATCGCATTTGTGCGTACCTGTCATTGAAGTCCCACCTAGACAAGTTACTAGCATCAAGGAGAGCCCTCTTCTATCTCTTCACTTTCTCTGAATCCTTCGCGAACTTGGACTCATAGTTATCTATAACTGTCTTATAACTCTCTCTCCCCTCCCTCACTTCTCTCGGTTCCACTTTGTAAAACACTGGGAACACCATCAGGTCGTTTTGCTCCTTGCAAGAGCTCTTCCAAACGCCACGGCGAGGAGGTGTAGTTCTCAGAGAAGACAATGATCGCGATGTGTGATTCCTGGATCGCTCTCATGAGTGCTGGCGATATTTGCTCTCCTTTCCTGAGCTCCTCGCAATCCACAAAAGTGTGTATTCCTCTCTGGTCCAGAGTGGCGTAGAGATGACTAAGGAAGCCGTGGTGGACATCTGTCCCTCTGAAACTGAGGAACACATGGTAATATCTTCTGATATTCGAAGAAGCGGCCATTAGAATAGCTGATGGTCTATGTGCTTCCCTAGAATGCCAAGCTTCGGAACAGAGAGAGAGAGAGTCTTGCTAAGAAAATCAAGGGCTTAAAGTTGAAGCAGAGTGGGCTTTGCTCTTGGAGATGCTCGGCGGCCTCTGACCCGGGGTTCGTTATAGATAAAGCCAAATATTTGTTTTTAGGGGCTTTTTTGTCTTTTCTATTAGATTTCCTTTTAGGTTAAAAGTGGTACCTATATATTAGCGATGGCAAAAACCCTAGCCGTCAAGACGCTGAAAAAGGAAATAGAGAAGCAAGTAAAAGAGAGAAGAAAAAAGTGAGTTTTTTCTTGATAAAGGTTCTCAATCTCTTTGTGCCCTGATCTTGAGAGAAGATCATCGTTGTATTCCAAATTTTTCTGAAGTTTAGTGGATTCGCAGAGTGCCTCTGCGCGGAGACGTAGCCCAGGTTTGGGTGAACTTTGATAACAAATTTTCTGGCTTGTTAATCTGATTTTGCTCTTTTATTACTATATTATGTCTGGTGAATTGTTTGCGAGCATTATTTTTCTGGAATCGACGTGAGATTTCGTAACAACTGGTATCAGAGCCTGAGTTGGCTAATCGAGAACATCGAGGGTTTTCGGTGACGTTTGATTGAAAGTAAACAGGATGGCAGAAGATAAAATCAGAATCGATAAGTTCAATGGAGAGGATTTCGAATGGTGGAAACTACAAATAGAGGATTATCTTTATCAGAAAGATCTCTATGCACCACTTGAGGGTTGGAAACCCGAGATGGCGAAAGTGGATCCAACAGCAGAAGCTGGATGGAAAATTCTTGATCGAAAGGCATTAGGTGCGATTCGTCTAGGGTTGACGAAAAAGACAGGGTATCACATCGCGAAAGCAAAAACTGCAAAAGAAGCCATGGATATTCTAACGAATGTTTTTGAGAAGCCATTCACATCAAATCAGGTATTTTTGCTGAAGAAACTGGTTAATATGAAGTTATCTGATAGAGGTCACGGGTCAATTGGAATCCGCAGGCATAAATTTATATATGAAGCTTCAAGCTTTATTATTTTTATGTTCTCTTCCGAAAGCTACAATACCGCGGTGCGGGAATTTTGAGCACCATGAAGGATGATTTAACTCTTGATGATGCTGTGAGTAGTATCATGGATGAAGAGATGCGAAGGAAAGTCTCAGGTGGAGATAATTTTTCTGCATCTATATCTTCAACGGCACTTGCAGTGGAGAACCGTGGAAGAAGTAAAAGTAGAGGAAATTTCAGCGGTCGTGGCAGATCACAATCAAGGGTAAGAGACAGGTTGCAAAAGATGAGTGTTGGTTTTGTCACAAAACCGGACACCGGAGGTTTTAGTGTGAATCCTACAAAAAGAAGCAGCAAGATAAGAATCAAGGTGCTAATGTAGTCAGCGATAAATCTTTGCTAGATAACTTGTGTTTGTCCGCAGGGTTTGACTTGACAACAGATAAATGGTTTATTGATTCTGGCGCTTCTTTTCATTGCACCTTGCAAAGAGACATATTTGATGATTATGCCAGTGGAGATTTTGGACAAGTAGTTGAGGAAACGGCCACATGTGTCCAATTGTTGGGAAAGGAACCGTGGATTTTGTGAACATCTCGGGTGGAGGACCTCTAGTTTTGCGTGAAACTAGGCATATTCCGGAATTAAAGAAAAATCTGATTTCAACCAGTAAACTTGACCAAGAAGGTTTGGTAATAACCTTTGGCCGCGGAGAGTGGAAGATAACCTCAGGGGTAAGAGTAGTAGCAAAGGGAAAGCGTACAGGTACACTTTATCTTCTCCAAGGAGACAATATCAGTGATATGGTTGCAACTACAATGGCTACAGGTAATTTATCTACTCTTTGGCATTATCGTTTGGGACATCTTGGTGAAAAAGTTGTAAAGCAGTTACACTCGGGGAAATTACTTCCGGGTATACAAAAAGTTGAGTTAGATTTTTGTGAGAGTTGCATTTATGGAAAACAGAAGGCTGTTAGTTTTCAATTGAATGGGCGACAAAATAAAGACCAGAAGCTAGAGTTGGTTCATACTGATGTATGGGGACCTGTTCAGGAACTCTCTTATGGTGGTAAGAGATATTTTGTCACATTCATTGATGATGCAACAAGAAAGACTTGGGTCTATGCTCTTAAAGAAAAATCAGAAGTATTCGGGATATTCAGAATATGGAAGACCATGGTAGAAAAAGAAACAGGTTATTAGATTAAAGCTTTGAAATCTGATAATGGTGGTGAATACACAAGTAAAGAATTTGCAAATTATCTGAGTCGAGATGGCATACATAGGTTAAAGACTGTTCCTAAAACTCCTCAAGAGAACGGTGTAGCTGAAAGGATGAATAGGACTATTCTAGAACGTGCGAGATGCATGAGACTACACGCGGGTCTCCCGCTACACTTATGGGCTGCCACAGTTGATATAGCTATTTATCTTATTAACAGAAGTCCATCTAGTGCGTTGGATGGAGAAATACCACAAGAGCGGTGGTCAGGTAAGAAGATTAATTATTCACATCTAAAGGTGTTTGGTTGTATTGCATATGCTTTGATTGACATGGAGGATAGGAAAAAGCTTGATGCTAAGTCCCAGAAGTGCGTCTTTATCGGATACGGTGGCGACGAGTATGGCTATAGACTTTGGAATTATGAGAATAACAAAGTCATCCGCAGTCGCAATGTGGTATTCCATGAAGAAAAGATGTACAAGAATCGTCAGACAGAGACAGAGCATGAGAAGGTAGTACAACCAGAGTATGTTGAATTAGACATAATGCCCGTGAAGATGTTTCCAGTAGATCAAAGTTCACGTGAAAGAGAGGTTCAAGATGAGCCTATTATCAGTGAAGAGGTAGTTCAAGAAGAATGCAGTGATTTGGAGCAAACGAATGACCCTGAAGTACCTGTCTTGAGAAGGTCTACACGTGTGAGAAAGCCAAAGGTAATTTTTGATCCATTAGCTAATACTGTTCTGAGCCATGTCTTATATATAGATTCGGGGGAACCGGAGACTTACGATGAGGCAAAGGCAGACACGTCTCACTTGCAGTGGGAGTGTGCTATGAAAGACGAGATGAGCTCATTGCTTCAGAACAAAACTTGGGAGTTGACCAAGTTGCCCACATGTAAAAAGGCTTTATTAAACAAATGGGTGTACAGGGTTAAGAATGAAGCAGATGGTAGTACTAGATACAAGGCGAGACTTGTAGTCAAGGGCTTTTCTCAAAAAGAATGGATCGACTACTCCGAGATATTTTCACTTGTAGTGAAAATGACATCAATTAGAGTTTTGCTAAGTATAGTTGTAGTGGAGGATCTTCATCTCGAGCAGTTAGACGTAAAAACAACGCTTTTACATGGTGACTTAGATGAAGAATTATACATGGCATAACATAAGGGTTTTGAAGTCAAAGGTAAGGAGCACATGGTATGTCGCTTGAAGAAAAGCTTGTATGGCTTGAAACAAGCTCCGCGACAATGGTACTTAAAATTTGATGGTTTCATGCAAGAAAAAGGATTTGCACACTGTGAGTTTGATCCTTTGTGTTTATTTTTGCAAATATGATGATGGCGACATTGTGTATCTATCTTTATATGTGGATGACATGCTGGTGGCTAGTTCCAATATGAAGAGAATCGTAGAAGTGAAAAAGATGTTATTATCACAGTTTGCTATGAAAGACTTGGGAGAGGCCAAGAATATTTTAGGCATGAAAATTATCAGGGACAGGAAAAATAAGAAATTATGGTTGTCGCAGGAAGACTATGTGAACTAGGGGTGAGCGGTTCCTGGTTCCGGTTCGGTTCCGTCTGGAACCTGGAACCTACCCTCGGGTACAGGTTCCTCAATTTTTGGAACCTGGAACCTACCCGTCAGAATCGGGAACACGGAACCTACCTGTCATCACAGGTTCCGGATCGGTTCCAGGTTCCAACAGGTTCTTTTTTTCTTTTATTCTTTTTTTGTTTCATTTTCGTAATGGGGGCGAATATTCGGAAGCCGAACATTGGCCCTTCATTTTCAGTTCCTGCCAATACACAGCAATGTGTATATTTTACATCCAAATAGACAACTAAATTCAAAATTTTCAGTTCCAGTTCGTCTCCGAGCGGCGTCTTGCCCCTGTTTGATGGCTTCAAGCTCGCGTCGTTGAGCCCGACCCACTTCGTCCAAGTCTTCCACTATGCCTTACGATCCGTGAGGCACTTCGGGAAAGCCATGGCTCACGAGATGGAGGCGGCGAACTGGAACCTCGACGAGGCCATCCGACTCATCGAGTCGTGAAGCCTGGCCACCGGCACTTTGCCATTGAATCGTTCGTGGCCAGATCGATCTTCGAGGGCTTCAACTTCCCCAACTTCACGCTCGCGAATGAGTCGTCATCTATCGAGGAGCGCACTCCCCAAGGCTTCTTCGACTAGTTCAAGAAGCTCAAGTCCGTCAGCCCCCGAGCTTCATCGCGTGGAACCTGGGCTCGCCGTTGGCCAGGTTCGCCAAGGTGCACTCGAAGCATAAGATTCTCACGCTACATTCAGGAGGCCTTGTAAAAGAAACAGCGTGCCAATCAACTATTCAACCCAATGGAACCAGTAAACCCCAATAGAATCGAGTAACAATGCATCTTTCTGCAATCTTCATTTTTCCAAATTTTGAAATGAAGGTTGAGCAACTGTCAGTGTTGCTCATAGCAATCTATCACTTGAGCAAAAATGCAAAGGAAAACCTACCGTCTTGTCGAGCTCGAGAACTCGTAGAGCTTGCCCCTCGGGAAGACGATGATGAGTGCAACCTCGGCGTCGCAGAGGACGGAGAGCTCGAAGGCCTTCTTCAGCAGCGCAGGAACTCGTGTTGTTCTCTATCCTCTACATCTGCGTCTTCCCCCTCACCATTTCCCCCCTCCCTCTCTCTGTCTCGCTCTCTCAAGCCACAAAAAACAAGAAAGAGATCGGAAGAAGAAGAAGAAGAAGAAGAGCGGGAACTGATCGACGGCGACGAGCGCTCGATCGAAGCTCCAAATCGGAGTGGCCGTGGAACGGAGGGCGTCGCGCGGATCAGGTCCCGGAAAGCAGGAGATCGGAGACAGCGCCGGGAGGAGGCGCTCGTTGAGAAAGAAACGGAGGATTCTAGAGAGAGAGAGAGCAATCCAAGAAACCCTAGGCGATTCGGAACCGGAACCGGAAAGAGAAGAGAGGGAGAAAGAAGAAAAGAAAAAAGTTGGGGGGCAAGAAGTGACGTGACGAGGGAAAAGGGGAGAAAAGAAAGAGAGAGAAAAAGAAAAGGGGAAGGGGGGAAGTATCCGCAAATGGGGGGGAAATCATGTGGGTGGGAGGAGGGGGAAGAAGCTAGGTTTTTTTTTTTTTTTTTTTTGAATTATGACCGGTTCCGGTTCCAATTCCCATAAGAACCGGAACCGGAACCGGAACTCCGGTTCCTAGAAAAAGGAACCGGGAACCGGAACCGGTCCCCTTGAACCGGAACCGAACCGGACCCTCCTCCGGTTCGGTTCCGGTTCCCGGGTAACCCGGGAACCGCGCTCTCCCCTAATGTGAACAAGGTGTTAAAGAGATTTAACATGGACAAGGCAAAACCGGTTGCAACTCCTCTAGCGAATCACTTTAAACTTTCCAAGGATATGTGTCCAAGCACTCAGGCTTTGAAAGATGAGATGGCGGTAGTTCCATATGCATTAGTAGTGGGGAGTTTGATGTATGCCATGGTGAGCACGAGACCAGACATTGCACAAGCAGTAGGAGTTGTGAGTCGATATATGCAGAACACAGGTAGAGAGCATTGGAATGTAGTTAAATGGATATTGAGATATCTAGCAGGTACTTCCAATTACTCACTTTGTTATGGTGGTACATCTCTAGAGTTGCAGGGTTATATAGATGCAGATCATTCGGGTGATCGAGATAGTGGTAAGAGTACCACTAGATATGTCTTTACAGTTGTAGGTACAGCAGTGAGTTGGGTATCTCAACTACAAAAGGTAGTGGCTTTATCGACGACAGAGGCATAATATGTAGCGATTATAGAAGCCTCCAAGGAAATCATGTGGTTACAAGATTATATGGAGGAGTTACATCGAAAACAGCCAGTCAGTACACTGTGGAGTGATAGTCAAAGTGCAGTGCACTTAGCAAATAATGCAGCTTATCACTCAAGAACTAGACATATCAAGAAGCATTATCACTTTATCAGGTCAGCATTGAAAGATAATGAATTAAAGCTACAAAAGATTGATGGCTCGAAGAATCCAGCTGACATGATGACCAAGGTAGTAGACAGAGAGAAGCATATGTTACGTGCTACTACCATTGGTATTACTCCATGTTGATTGATGAGGAGTAACGCAGAGGCACAAGTTTTTCAACTACTATTTTTGAAGAAGATGGATGCAAAGTTGCTTGGTGCTTGGATATATTTGTCTTCAAGTGGGAGATTGTTATAGATAAAGCCAAATATTTGTTTTTAGGGGCTTTTTTGTCTTTTCTATTAGATTTCCTTTTAGGTTAAAAGTGGTACCTATATATTAGCGATGGCAAAAACCCTAGTCGTCAAGACGCTGAAAAAGGAAATAGAGAAGCAAGTAAAAGAGAGAAGAAAAAAGTGAGTTTTTTCTTGATGAGGGTTCTCAATCTCTTTGTGCCCTGATCTTGAGAGAAAATCGTCGTTGTATTCCAACTTTTTCTGAAGTTTAGTGGATTCACAGAGTACCTCTGCGCGGAGACGTAGCCCAGGTTTGGGTGAACTTCGATAACAAATTTTCTGGCGTGTTCATCTGATTCTGCTCTTTTATTACTATATTTTGTCTGGTGAATTGTTTGCGAGCGTTATTTTTCTGGAATCGATGTGAGATTTCGTAACAGGGTTGCCCTTCCCCAATCGGCAGTGAAGTCGACGATCTCTTCCCTATGCCCTGGCTCTAGCTCTTGCTCGCTTCTCGCTTCAAAGAAACAAGCGCTCTTAGGGCCATTTGGTTGGTGAAAAAGTTTTCAAATTTCGATTTCAGATAAATATGCTGCTTGACGAGGAAGGAACGTGCGGCGGCGAGGGTGTAGAGGGCGAGATCGACGTCGGGATCACTGGAAAACCATAGGAGTGCAAAAATAAACGAAGCTGACCCGTAACGACGATACATCGCCCGGCCCTGACGGTGTCGAGGGCGAGAAGATAGAGAGATCTAGGATTGTAGCTGCCAGGCGGTTCTGAGTTGACTATCGTCTTGAAGGAGTATGAAGGAGGAGGAAGAAGAAAGTGGGAAGAGAGAGACAGCCAGGGAAGCAGAAAGAAGAACTCGGAGCTGGACCAATGAAGAATCAGCCAAGGACTTAGACAGAGACTGCCGCTAGGGTTTGTAAATCTGGCCACGAGGTCTCGGGTGCGGCCCACACGATCACCCGTGCGGATGGTGTCTTAGTCCTCGCGCAAGGATGCACAATCCACTTTTGAGGTATCAAGTCTAAGCGCTAGCGACCTTAGTCTAGTCCTGCGATAGAGACAAAAAATATTCAGCGGTTTGTAAGCATCACGTTAACATCTCATGTGACGTGAATTAAATCTTGACGTATGGATATTGACATTGAAATAAAATAAAAATTAATCATTTTCTCTTTTACTCCTCCTTCTTCAACCTATGTCCTGCCTGGGCTTGGCTTCTCCACTGCCCAAGCCATCATCGCCACCTTCCTTGAGCCACCACCTCATTGCGCCCTCCATGCCCACCATGGTCCTTGACAAAGTTATTGAGCTTGTCACCAGCAGCTATAGACAAACCAAGACTCGAGCTCAAAGTTGTTGAGTAGCATATCGGATCTGGTTGTTGAGCGATGATCGATTGTCACATCCCGGCTGACCTCCCCATCCACTCAAGATAGAAGGATGATCACATTGAGATGAGCTGATGCAATGTCAAACTCGACTCACATGTTTGATTGCTTGAAACTTCACTCGAGCTTAGCTTGATCAAGTATTGAATTTCTTGCTTAAACTCAACTGAAGAAAATCGAAGTATTCAAAAGCTGCACCTGGATTCAATTTTATTATGTTGAAATATAAATAGACTGGGCTTAGAATTTCATATAAATAATTTATAAAAAGAAAAACTTAATTAGACTTATAAGACTATCGAATTGAGTATTGGTCAATTAAAGTTCGATATCGTATGGCACATTCATGTTTAAGTTTGACCTAATCTCAATTTTGGTATATAGTAAATATTATTTTTGTGAAACAATGAACCCTTACTCACGCTTGGCAAGGAGTTCATTGGCCATTGCCTCTACCAAGGGCCGATAGTCCTGTTGGCCATGTGAAGACATTATTAAAATTAAAATTAAAAAATTGTCCATGTCAATATTGACACCTAAGTTTTAGTTGACAAATCAAGCATAGACTCTTCTAAAATATTTTGAAATGGATTTTAAAAAATTAAAAGAAAGGGAAAATGATAAACAACGCTCCAATGTGGTCCTGATTGGAAGGGCCTGGTCCAGTTTTCAAGACCAAAAGAAGTGGATGTTTGAATTCAAGCACTATGATTTCAACTAGTGCCAAATAAAGAATCCAAAAGCGAAAGACCATGAAGCCCAAAGAGCATCTAGAGCCCTACGATTTTCCTCTCCCACACCCCCCCTCCTCTCTTCCCCTTCCCCTTTCCCTTTTAGAGGATATTAACAAGACGTGCGCTCGTTGAGGGAAAGTACTTGTATCCACAGTAGTAATTTCCATGAAGCAAAATATCGATAGAGTTTGTTGATATGATATGTAAACTAAAAGATCATAAGTTACGAATGCATATAACTTGCATCCATGCACCAAATGTATTTCATTATAGACAAATGTTATGAAAGGAGCTGGAAGGTATTAAACATCCGAACCGTCTACCATGGATGTGTGCAGGGGATTTAATGAAATACTTTATCCTTGGAAGAAGGTGGGGAGGAGAATGGCTAAAAATTATTGGCTAGTAGCATTTAGAAACTTCCTAAACAATTGTGACATTATAGAAGTGGAAATCAAGGGATGTGCTTTCCCTTGGGATAATAATAAAGAAGGGGAGGAATTTGTCAAAAAGAAACTAGATAGAGTCTTATGCATGATTGAATGGATGGTGCTTTTCCAGACACGGAAGTCTTTGCTTTATTTAGTTGGTCAAACCATAGTCCTATCTTGCTAAGATTATTCCCACAACCAATGAAAAAAACACAAGAATTCAGATTTGAAACATAGTGCTTAGAGGACGAGTATGGAAATATTGTCGATGGGGTTTGGTTAGCTCCCAAGCGAGAAGGAGCCGATTTAATAACTAAATTGTGAAAAGCGACCTAAACCCTTGCATCTTGGAGTAGGAAAAAATTCTCGAAGCACTCATAGGAGAATTGAGACGCTAAAGCAGAATATCAAAATATAACAAATGGCCCAAATATTTCCCAAAGTAAAGAAAAGATATCGAAATTGAGAAATAGGAAATTGGCTCACTGTGGAAAAGCAAAGAAATTTTTTTGGGGCATGCATTCCAGAATTAACCGGTTGAAATGGGGGATAAAAACTTCAAAATTTTTCATGCGACAACTACTCAAAGGAGGTAGGAAAACGAAATCTCTATGCTGCTAATACTGATGGGGAGTGGACGCGTGAACCTAGTGCTCTAAAGCAAATGATGGTGGAATACTTTAAGAGTTTATATATGTCATCGAGACAAAGAAATTTCCAACCAGTTATTGAACATATTCCAACTTTAGTGTTGGAAGATATGGATTGAAAGTTGATAACTGAGGTCACCATACTAGAAATTTCAGAAATCGTACGCCAATAGGAGCTCTCAAAGCACCCGGTCCCGATGGTTTAAGTGGACATTTTTTCAAACTCCACTGGAGGACATTCAACATGATGTTTTTCAAGAAGTTACTTCCTTCTAGAACACTGGATGCTTAAATGCTAAAGCACATAAAACCTAAATTATACTTATTCCCAAAATACCCTACCTAGAAAAGCTGAAATAGTTTCGTTCAATTAGCTTGTGTAATTTTGTTTATAAAATTATATCCAAAGTTATGACTATTGCGGCCTAAATTTCGAGTGGACCACCTAAAGTTTAGACTAATGGACTGCTAAGCCTAAACTTAGCTCGGGCTCTTATAAGCCCATATCAATTCGCGACCTAAGTTTAATTTTTTTAACATGCAATTGAATTTTGTCTAGGAGTCGCCACTAATCGATTTACGGTAGATCAATTAGACACCTAAGTAAAATAATGAGAGAATTATTTTACTCATACAAACCAGAGACTATGGGTACGAGAACTTGGTTACACTAGATTTCTCTAATGTCCTTTAAGTACCATTCTTTTTATTTTTCAAAAATGTTTTTGCAGGCAGCTAAGATTTGTTTTAACCTAAGTTACTATCATGCAAATATAATGACCGCACGAGTGTTCCTTCACCATTAAACATCCAAATAAATAAATAAATTGCATCACACAAAGCAAGCAATCACTTTTTTAGAGTTTTTCTTGAAATTAGAATTTTTAAATTAACATGCATCTTAACTATATGACCTAACTTTACTAATAAACAAATTCTAATTAAATGATCCTATTATGTAAACTAGTTAACATGCACCTAGTATTTTTGTATTTTTTTTATTGAAATTCGGAATTAATAAAAACCCTAATTAAACTATCTAAAAAATAATAATTTTCTAATTTATTTTAGGGATTAATTTGACTTAAACCCTATCCTACCTTAGAAAACTATTTTTTAGAAAAATGAGATAATTAAGACATGCAAACATTATCTAAAACCCTATTTATATAAAAAATAAAAAGGTCATTTAGGTCCAACCCTAACCTCTTTAAAAAAAAATATCTAAAAATGTAATCCTAAAAATTTTGATTTTTTGATTTTTGATTTTTTAGTGTTTTTCCAAAATAAGTAATTATCAAATAAACCTTACATCTACACAATCAAGACATTCAACAAATAAAGAATTAAAATAATCGAAAAAATAACCTGTTGTCTCACAGGTTAAATTAAAGATTACTCTAACCCTAAACATCACGACATATAAAAATGGTTCAAAATAATTAAAAATCTGATCCGAAGTCTTATGGACCAAATTAATAATTATAATGATTTAACAATTAAAATATCATTAAAATGCCCAAAAATTAATGTAATTAAAAAATGATCCGACGTCTTACGTATCAAATTAGTAACTACAATAATTTTAGACAAAACCCCTACAGTTAATGTCAGAATATGCATAAAATGAAAATCACATCCATGTACAATAATATTGAAACTTGAAAAAATAAAAATAAATTAAATTAAAAAAATACAAATAACAAAAGCCACCTAAAGGGGGACTTGGAAAGAGGGAGCAACGGCGCCGATCAGTGAGAGGCGGAGCACGGCGGAGGACAGGCGAGGGCGCGGCACGGGAAGCGTAGCTACGTCGGCGAGGGTAGGAGCGCGGTCGTCGGGGCGCCTGGCGTTCGGTGCTGCTGGTGCAGAGCAACGAGGCAGCAGCGGAGTCACGGACAGAGGCGCTGTGATCGGTGGGCGGGTTGTTGCGAGTGCTCGAACAAAGGGCAGCAACTGATGCAGAGGTGCAGTGGCGGAGCGACGAGGAGGCGAACGGCAACGCAGGCGTCGGGTCGTCGTGGCTGTAGCAAGGACTACGAACGGCAGTGCTGGTGCGGTGATTGGCGCGGGGGGACGATAGGCAAACCAAAGCGGGCTGCAGGCGAAGCAGGGCGCGGCGGTGGTCGGCGGCTTTGCAGCTTCTGGGCAGACGAGGCGGAGGCTGGCGCGGTGATGCGACGCGGTGGCGGAGACGGTGGCTGCGGCAGCGTCACGGCTTTTGGGCAGCAACAACGACGCGAGATCGCGGGCGACGGAGCGACGGCTTGGGCAACAGGGGGGATGCGGCAGATTGGGCACTGGATCGCCGGAAGGAGGACGGTGGCTCGCGGAGATGCAGTAGGGACTCGGCGAGGGGGCTCGCGGACTGCCGCAGGTCGCGGCAGCGGCGTCGCTGGGTCGCAGGTAGAGCAGCAGTGGCCGGCAGAGGGAGACGCCGGCGTCTGGAGGTGTGGCGGCGTCGAGGAGGGGCTGCACGAGGAAGACGAACAATGGCCCTCTTTTGAATTTTTTTTTTTTTCACTCACCCGTCGCACGTCCCTCACGTCTCCCTCACTGTAGCGGCTGACTTTTCCTTTTTCTTTTGCAGCCTGTCAGAAGAGAAAAGAAAGATCACTTTCTTTTCGGCTGAAGATCAACGGAGGGAGCTTGTCTCATTTTTTTTTTTTGTTCTGAATTTTCGAATTTCACTCCCCCCTTGGCACGAAAATTGTGGCTCCTTTTATAGTGATTTCCAAATAGCCGTTTTTTATAGCAACTTTCAAGTTTCGATCTTCTATCGCATTAAATCAAGGTTGCAAATGGAAACGTGATTTCGAATCATCTTTCGATCTTACTCCGATTTCTTCAATTTTGTAAAAATTCTTGCCATTTATTCACTTAATTTTTAAATTTTTTTTGCATTTATCAAAATCTGAATATTTATCATAATTTCAAATTTTCATGTAAATCAATCAAATCAATTTCCCGTTTTTTCATTTTTTTTCCTTTTGTTTATTTTATTTGTTTTGATGCATTTTTTTAGGGGTTAAAACTAACCTCTTTTTTATGCAAAAAATCTATGACTGGGTCGCCAAAATTTAAGTATTAACAATGATCAATAGATTAAAATGTTTTTGCCAATAGCTGTCAAATTCAAGACAATATACTCATTGTTTAGGAGATGTTGCTCTCTAAGAGTGCATGCAAGCAATAAGAAGTTGCCAGCTATGTTGAAACTTGATAAGCAATAGGCGAATGATAGAATAGATGAGGCCATTTAGAAGCACTTCGAGGGAACTATTTGAGGAACTAATAGATGAGACCTTATAGAAGCACTTCGAGAGAACTATTTGACGGACTATGGAAATTATTGTTATTCCTTTAAATTCTCAATTAACAGAAGATAGATTAGTCTAGACAAACAATAAATATGGGACATGCTCTATTAAGAGTGGGACGACAGAGTATTTACTATGACCGTCAAATAGCTTGATTCTTAGAGGATTACATACTAAAAAGTAAAGATATTGCAAATATAAAAAATGAAAATATACGCAATTCCTTTTTCGTTAGTCTTTTTCCCTCGCTTCTTCAAATTTTTTGACCCCTTGATGATATTTATGGAATGATAAATATTGTCAAGAAGTCATTGTCTAGAAAAATGCCTTGGTCCAAACTTGACGTGACTGAGTATACTTTGGTAGCGCATGCAAACGTTTACATTTCTCATGGTTTCTGTTCTTTCGTTCCCCGGAACAAAAAAAGAACAAAAACCTGTTTGCTAACGCCACATTGTTTTTTTGTTCACGGAATAAAAACTTAGCCCGGGAATGGTTTGGGAACGAAACAAGAAGCAAAAAAAAGTTGCTTCTTGTTCCCGGGAACAATTTGTAGAAATGAACTGAATTTTTTTTTTTATTTTCTTTTATTTCCTTTTATTGCCGCAACCACCGTCAGCCGCCCGGAGCCACCGCCCACCGCCGGTCGCCGCCGGTCGCCGCCGCCGGTGGTCGCCGCCCAGCCGTCCCGCCGTCGTCTCCTGCCACCGTCGCGGCCGTCGGCTGCCGCCGCTCGCCGTCGTCTCCGGCCGCCCTCGGCCGCCGGTCGCCGCCGGCCAGCCCACTAGCCGTCGTCTTCTCCGGCGCCTCCGGCCGGTCGGGCCCCACCTCGCCCGCCGCCGTCGCCACGACCACCGGTGAGTCGCCCGCCGCCCGCTGACCCCGCCGGTCGCTGGCCGCCGCCGCCGTCGTTCGGCCGGCCGCCGGTCGCCGGTCGCCGCCAACTGTAGCCCGCCGGCCCGCCCCAGACGACCCGCCTGGCCGCGACCATCACCGCCGGTCGCGGCCCAGCCCGCTGGGGCCGACGCCCGCACGGCCGGCCGCCCGACCATCACCGCCGGGCGCTGGGCCGAAAGCCATCGGCCGCCGGGCGGCGCCGGCGGTGATGGTCGGGCGGTCGTGCGGGGGCGGCGGGCGGCGATGCTGCGGCGACCGGCGGCCGGAGGCGGCGGCAATCCGTCGGCAAGATTAAAAAATGAATAAATACAAAAAAAGAAATTGTTGCGTTTGCAAACGCATTTCTATTCTTTTTCTATTCCAAGAGTAGAAATTTTGTGTCGTTATCAAATAGGTTCTTTTACTCGAAATTGTTAGGAGCAAGAAATAGAAAAGAACCATTTCTTAAAAAAAACTCTTCCGGAGCAGAAGCGTTTGCATGCGCAGCCTTTAAGTCATCAACGTGGTTGTCACGGGCATAAGATTTGAAATCAAGATTACTCTACTTTTGACATTTTTCTTCCATCAAATGAGAAGGAGATAGAGATTAATTAATTGATGGGATTTTTTTGGCCAAGTTATTTCCTAGCAATCAATTTCAGATAGGTTTTCCAGCCGTGACTGGGTGTCATTCTCTTCATATGGTTCCTAAAATGAAGTTCATTATTGCTTGGAAACTGTCATGGAAAAAGAAATTATCTGATTTTTCTTTCTTTTCCGTCTGCCGTTATTCATCCAAAATCTGAACTTGATGGCTGTCGTTTTGCCGAGTGATCTCCTAACATGGGTTCCACTTGAAAGTAACCACCGCATTTTAATTTAAGAGCGAACTAATATTCTAGAGCGAAAATAAAATCCCTTAGACTTTAAAAAAAAAAAAAAATTGAAGAATTTTTTTTTTTACAATTAACATAAAAAAATTTGTTTAAAAGTGTAGAAGTGCCCTAAAGATACTAGTTAAGACTACTAATATGAACGAACGCTTTGTCAAAGCATTTTCATGATTGGGATGCATTAAAATTTACTTCGGGTTTAGCTGACACCAAATTCTGCATTCGAGAATTTACCAAATACTCAAATAGAGCTGATTTTAGCTTTTTTGAAAGTAAAATCATGTGAATTAACCGCACTGATCAACTACAATAGCACATGATTAAGTTCTTTGGCCAGTTTAGAACTTAGAAAAACTAAATAATAATAATAATCATCATCATGATCATGATCATACTGAGAACAATTTTTTTTTTTTTTTTTTTTTTTTTTTTAAGTAGGAAAGAAAATTTTCATGAAATGTAAAGCGAATCCAAACCATATTTTCATTCATGCTCCAATTAAGCTAGCAAGAGAAACGGCCCATCGTTTCAGTCTTAAGAGGCCCATTTTGACCCGAGCTTGTTTCAAATAGGGTTGGCCCAGGATTTTTCTCGTGAATTTGCCCAACATTGCTTCGCGCTTTGTTGGTTTTCATGTGGCAATTTTGTACAGTCATCCTTTTGGATTTTGTTCTCAAACGTTGTTAACTCAAAATAAATCACAATAAGGAAGGCTGGTAAAACGGAATGATCCGATATATAAATAGAAATCGATACATTGCTTTGGGTTTTATTAATCATTTTCTATCAATGGTGTTGCTCTTTCTCTCATTGCATAAGATATGAATTAAAAAATATATTTTTGAATGAAAAAATAGTATATACTTGTCGTGACCTAACTCATTGTTAGGTTTAGGGATATTGTCAACTTAAGGCTAATGACCATTCCTTGACTCGAGCTCTCCCAAATTCATACCTTACGCGATATTAAATGTTGAAAATTTCAATCAAATTAGCTTATGCAAATTTAGAAAAAAAGAAGAAGAAAGAAAGTCACCAGTAGCTTTTTTGGAGGGCAATTAGAAATCAATAAGATATAGGAAACTATCTTATTATTTATACATCAAAGATCATAGACTCAGGGATTTAATTACGTTAGTCTTAAGACTAATGCCCTTTTAGTACCTAACTTGATTATGTTAACTAATGCCATAGCAACCTATCGAAAAAATATAAATTTTGTCCTAACCATTCTAAAACAAAAGAAATAACATCCAATATATTAAAAAGTACAGCCGAGTATAATAAAAAGAAAACATACAAGCTCCTAATATTGTTCTCTAAAAAAAAAAAAATCCAAACCACTAAAGAACCCTATTGTAAAACTCTAAAGACTTGTCCAAAAATGGGTTTCAATTTCTAAGGGCTTCTAATTTTTTTTTTATACTTTTTTTTATAATTTTCTGAAATTTTTAATGATTTTTGAATTTTTTATTTTTCTGGATTTTCTATTTTTTAATATTTTCTGAATTTTCTAAATTTTTATGAATTTTCTCATTTTTAAAATTTTAAATGTTTTTATCGATTTTTTATTTTTATTTTATTGATTTTTTGATTTTTAAAATATTTGATGATTATCTAAAAATTCTGATTTTTTAAATTGATTCTCGAATGTTCTAAAGTTTTATTATTTCCTAAGTTTTTTTTTATCATTTTCTGAATTTTTATAAAAATTTTAATGACTTTTTGATTTTTTATTAATATATTCAGGGAATGGGTTCGGACTTTTACCCGATCTGACCCATTGACCCGACCCTTATACCTGGATCCGACTTGCATCGGATTAAAATTCCTCCAGACATCCTTACCCAAACGCCATTTCAACCTGCAACCTCACCTTTCGCGCCATTTTTTCTTTTTAACGAAACAAATACCATCGTTGACGAGTTTATCACCAGAACTTAGATTACCGCCCATCTATCTCCAACCGCTGATCATTTATTCCGACCGACGTTGACCACCTCTGGCCACCCGTTCCGTTATCCGAAACTTAACAAAAACCATCCTACCTAATCCACACTTTTCACCGCATTATCCCAACAAATTAACAAGCAAAAATACATTAGAATGAAGTGAGATGGGCTAACCAGTATGTCCTTGAAACGCTGACTTCGCTGGTGCGGGATTACGGAAAGCTTTCCGGCCTTGGAGATACGCATGTACGTTGGACTCAAGCAAAGATTTTTCATCAAATAGCATAGAAACACTGAGAAAATGCTAGTATTAGATATGATTCAACAGAAAACACAGCAAGTACGAATCGATCTTGAATTTAGACGGGACTTGACATTCGGCCTCTTTTAGGCATTTTATCAAACATGCAATACGCAGATCTTTCAGTGGTTTTCTGTTTTAATTTTAACGAGATCCTCAGCTTCACACGTTACGAACAGACTTAAAACACCATTGTTAGCAACAAAGAAACTTCGTTTTATCAAGATCTCTTCAAGAAAATCGATCGAACCGAGCATGTCTTCCTCGGCCAAAACAGAGACAAAGTAGAGCGTTTGGACCGAGATTGTACCTGGTTTGTTTGGCGAATCGAGGTCTCGAGTGACGACGATGAAGGGCTTCAGGCTAGAGCTTTTCCTCCTCTCGCGGAAGAAATCTCAGTATTCGTCTGACCTTCGACACCGACTATGTGAAGAACAACTCACGGATTGACCGTTGACCGGAGCTCTGAAAACCGACGGGGAACTCCGGCGATGTGGTTTTCTGCTACTCCGAAACAAGATGCACTCTCCCTTTCTCTCCCATTCGAGCTAGCTCCCTGCTCATCTATATCGTCAAGCACGCACTCTCCATGTCGTCGAGCGTCCTCCTCCCCTCTCTCTCGCCGAGAAGGAATCTTTTATGTTATTTTCCCTCTCTCGCTGTTCTCTCACGGACCAACTCACGGACGCCTCTTTTGCTCGGGCACCGCACGCGTCTTCTTCGCTCACAGACGTGAGCATGCAAAAGAGAAGGAGCCGGGGATATGGGCTGGGCCTTTTTGTTTTAAGTTCAGATGGGCTATTGAGGACAACAAAAGGAACAAAAGAAATGGGCTCAAAGGGAAGTAAAAGATGGGTTGAGGGGATTAGATTTTGGGCTGAGCGCAAGAGCTCTTCCGGCCCACAACCTGCTGCAAATAAATGGACACTTGAATAGTCGAACAAAATTTGGGTGTTAACAATACTCTTTATATGGGATGACACACAAAAGAGGGTAGCTAGAGTTGGTAGTTCTTTCCCGTCCTTTGTGGAGTATAAATTTGTTTTGCACATGAAAGAGAGAGAGAGAGGTGGATAAAAGGAGGAAGAGAGAAACGGTGACGCCATGACTAGTAAATTATACAAGAGATGAATACATGTTACAATCCAAGAAATTAGATATTGAAAAAAGACATCACAAGTGCATATGATCTTGAACCCTTGATGATTGTAAGTGATAGTTTAGTAATGTGATTAGGTCACTTGTGTGGAGACTATAATAATCTTTTATTTACCTTTGGATGTCGGATTCAGAAATCAACAATGTCATTTCTACATCATTGAATTTTAATGTAAGCTGATGAAGAATATAAAGACAATTTTAGTATATTCAATTTCACCTTCCGTTTCAATTCATCTAATTAGCCATTAAAAAATTTGAGTGTAAGTGTCTGAATTAACCTGTTTTGGGCCTCCAAATGCCCTTGATTCAAAGTTTTGACATTTGGTAACCAAATTTCGAAGATTTGTCGAACGAAATTTTGTTTTGAGAATACTCAAAGCTCAAGATAAGTCCCAACTTTTGTTGAGGATTGCTCGATGCTAGCTCTGGCTCGTCAATAGTTGCACGATGCTGGGAAGCTTGGTCAAGGTTGCACAATGCCAATTGTAGCTCACTGAGGGTCAAGTGTTGCATTGCCTAGCAGGTGGCCTCGACGTTGCACCACTTGAGGTCGCACGACTCGGACGTTGCGTTGTGTGGGTTTGCTCTACCTCGATGGCACATCGCTTGGGGTTGTGCAATGTCAGCATCAGTCCCACCGTTGTGCCGCTCGCCTGTGCTTTCATATGTGTCGACATAGTCCTTTGTTCTCCTTTTTTTTTTTCTTATTTTAAAATTGCTTTACAATAAATATTTTAAAAGGTGTTTACCAAACGCTTGTTGCTTAATGCCAGTGTCCTTGACTTAAATGCAAAGTCTTAAAGATAATGCTTTCCCTTTGTACCTATCAATGCAATCTACCCAGTTACAACGGAGGAATCAACTGATCTGCCTTTGTACATATCAATGTCAGTGTCCATGACTTAAATGCAAAGTTTTAAAGGTAAAGCTCTCCATTTGTACCTCTTGATCCGTGAGACAATTTAATCAACGCTTTCCCAAAGATATACATTATATTAGATTGAGCAGAAACTTACCATCTCAATATTAGAGTATGTAGTGCTGGCATCATTAATTGAATTAATAGAGGTGACGGAGGTCCATATGATAAATTACACAGAGCAACTTGGAAGACCAATGGCCATTCAACAAGCGTCCAATTAATTTTGAATTTATGCACTCAGCATCACAAATCATAGAAAAAGAGCGGAAAATAAAGAAGTTCTCCAACCACTTAGTAGCATGAGGAGAAACCTCTATTTCATAGTGATTTTAAATTCTGATTGAAAGAGCAGACATTTTCAAATTTCTAGTAGAGATGAAAAAGGGGAAAAGCAAGAGACATTGGAATCAAAATCACCTGGAATCACTTCCTCAACTAGTCAAGACCAATTCGACAGGCATGTTTTGCAAGCCATACTCTCGCCAGGTAAAGTTCATTTCATCTTCTTTGTTAAGTTTTGTTCCACTGGACTATCTTTTCCTCGGTGTCTATTGAAATTTTTTTTCCTTTGAGTCTCTTTCCTTGAAACTCCCTTTTTTTTTGTCTATCGGCTGATGGTGTTAGAGTACAGACCCTCAGATCATCCTCCTCTTTCTTGCATATTAGACAAAATTCACGCTTTTTTATGGTTACTTTCGTTGCTTTGAAGCAAACTTGGCAATGGCACCAATCCTTTCGCAAAAGTGTTCATGGTTCACATGGTCTAACGAGTGGTAAATATTCAAGCCTCACATGATCGGATCCCAATGAATAAAATAGTTTCAAGTTCTAAGTCAAACTTCAGCCATTAATAAATATTTTGACCTCACATGAAGCATCGACCACTTCTTCTTCCAAGCCAAGAATGGCACAGAGTGCTAGTCTCAAGGACTCGTCATACAAGTCCTACGGAATTATGAAAGATGTTGAACCCCTTTATCGTGGAAAATCCACTTTGGCATCTCTCTTTTAGGATTATGTCGAATTTGCTTGTCTTTGGTAGTCTTTGTTATACAAATAATACACATATTAAAAGTTCAAATTGAGAGAGAGAGAGAGAGAGAGAGAGAGAGAGAGAGAGAGAGAGAGAGAGAGTGACACTCGAATGACACATCTGTTATATTGACCTCACATGAAGACAATATTGGGATTTGTTCCGACAAACAAAAATATGTACATAGGTAAATTTGAATCAAAACGATTCATAGTGGAAATAAAAATGTCTATACACGTATTTCCAAAGCATTGTTCGTCCATTTTAATAAAAGTACATAGAAGTGATAAAGGGGTTAATCACATTACCCTTGTATCATGTTCCAAAAATTTGGTTATGACGTTCTTTAGATTTTGACAATGAATGTCTAATGTCCTCACAGCATTGGTTCTGACATTTTTAAGATTATAACAATAAACGTTTGATCTTTAAGCAACACCAGCTCTAACATCGGTGGAATTTTGATCATGAATGTCTAATATCTTATGGTAATACTGGTTCTTATGTTCTTTAATTTCTGACTATGAATGTCTGATCTCCTCGTAATGTGGGGCCTGATGTTCTTTAGGTCCTTATGCACAAATATCGAGCCTTTAGTTCAGATACACCACCAATCTTACGTTGGATAGTAGACACCATTATAATCGTGCTAGCAATTGCTCTCGTATGTAAATGACTTGGTTGATCACTATTAACACTCTTAATTGTCGATTGTCGACCATTTTGTGATTAGCTCTCTCAATTGCCTTTTATAATTAGTCCCAGATCACATTTAGATCGGCTTATTAACACTAAAATTATTTCAGAGAATTAATTCGGCCATAACGTATTAGGAATCTAAGTTTTGAGATAACTTGAGACACTAATTTGGGCATTAATTCTATAACCGTTATAGAATATTATTTTAGGTATTAATTTGTAACCGTTACAAGATTTTATTTTGGGCATGAACTTTATAATAGTCACAAATATTTAATTTGATCATTAAATCTGAAGCCGTTTTAAATTATTAATTGGTCATTTGAATTTGAAATCGTTTCAAATCGTTAAACTGCTCATTCATTTTGAAATCATTTCAGATCATTAATGTGATCATTAAATCTACCGTTTGAAATATTTAATTTAGCCATTAAGTCTGAAGTCATTTCAGAAATTGTGTGTCAATTATATAAGGCCTTCACAATCATTGTCTTCCCTATGCCTCCGGTCCCCATAGACCTAGCATCAAAACATTATCACTGGACTACTCTTTTTGTGACAACCATATCAGTTTTTAACTTGGGAATCTATTCCAACCAAATACTTAGCGACATCTAAGGGTCTTCGGCTGAGATGAATTGATAATTCCTTGACAATGCATTACATGAGCTCCACTTGATCTCTGATAAGCACTCAAAAAGAAATAGAAACATTCAACGCCATGGCTGGAATTCTACCTCTAACGTCATAAGGAAAATTGCATAAGAAGATTAGCAAATAATAAGATGAAAAGAAATAAAACATACTTGTGCCAACATCTATGGAAGGAAAATTACAAAGAATCTATGCATAAAGACAATAATGACTTGGTTGCTACGAACCACAAAAGAGGTGATTGGTTCCTGATCCAATCCTACCTAAGAACTGGAAACCGGACCAATCGGCTCATCCCCAGGCCAACCAATGGAACTCGTGAAAGATTACAGTGATGCATTAATTTCCCCTCTTTTAAAATCAAGCATTTACTCTTTATCGACAAAAAGATCGAAATGCTTCAAAAATTGCGTGAGCATCTCACATTTAACAAATCCTACACTTAACCTTAGCCAAAAGGCCGAGAAAGGCATGCTTTAGCAGGCGTACAATTTGGCTTTTATTCACAACCCCTTTGATGGTCTTTGCATGCTCGTTCGATGTGGCATTCTCGGCATTTGCATAGAAGGCTGGACACAACAACAGAGACAAGCCAAGTGTCCTACGTTGAAGGTAATCACATGGAAGGCTAGACACTGTAAGAGAGACAAGTTAGGTATTTCGAGAGTCCCACGTCGAACGGGCACGCAGAGACCACAAGAGGGGTTGTGAATAAAAGCTAAACTATGCACCTACCTAATTTTGTCTAAATATTAGCATCTCAACAACATTGAGAAAATCCCTAATAATTAAGTGTTCAAATTACCTCTTTAATAATTTCAAAGAAATAAAATTAAAATTTTAAAAAATAATCAGTTCGGTTCAAGCGGCTCCTAATGTGATTGGTTCATTTTGCTCACTCCTAAACTGCAGTACTTATCTAAGACAAAAATTTCTCATTATCTATAATGCAAGAATCGAATTCGAAGAATATGCTAGCTTAAAATTTTAGTTATTTGACTTTTGTGTTTACTGCAAATTTTCAAAGAAGTTGATGCATCATTTCAGCAATTTGAAGATATGCATACAGTTTGACATCTAACAAAAATCACGAATTAACAATCGCAAAGCATTGTGTCACATTTGTGCCTACCTATCATTTAAGGGCCACCTAGACAAGTTACCAGCATCAAAGAGGGCCTTCTTTAATCTCTTTACTTCCTCCAAATCCTTCCCAAACTTGGACTCATATTGTCATGGTCCGTGAATCCTCTCGTACTCATGACCCTAGTGAGTGGTGCTTGGGGTTATCAGGTAAAGAGTGTAGAGGCAGGGGGGAAGAACGCAACTGGTCCGTGGGAGTGGCGTCAGGACGGTTGGTGCTAGGAGTTCTATGATAGAAAGATTATATCACTTAGGAGCTCTAAAGGTGGGGTAGGCCTCCCGTGCACAAACTGGTCGGGAGCTGATGTCATTCTCCTGATGAGGCCATGGCAGGCCGAAACCAGTTGTTGAGCTAAAGAGATATACTGTCTCACTTGATAAACTAAATGCTCGAGCGATGCTAGGCGTGGTACGATCTCGCACGAATAAGGATTCACCGTATTGTTTGTGGAACAGCTACAGAAAAGAGGATAGCTTGGCAAATTCCACTCACTAGGTGCCACACGAGTCATTCCGAGGCCAAGGAAACTCTTGGCCTGTGACAAGTGGTATCAAATCAAAGGAGGGATCCATTTCCAGAGATTGAGGTACGCCAACTGTTCAAGAGATTGCCGAGCCGAGATACTACTATGGATGGAGATGCCGTGCAAGTCAAGGAGACCCGCGGCCGAACAAAGAGAAGAGAAGCCTCGATGGATGCTGTAGCTGCAATTGATGAGAAGCTCGCAAAAGTCCGGAGTGCCATGTTGAGTTCATGGAAGGCCTCGACGACGTGAGAGACCGCATCATGGAGGTTGAGGGCTCGCTTCTTGAAGACTTCACGACCAGCCTTAACCAAGCTACAGTGCCGTTGCATGACAAGGATGAAGCCCTTGAAGAATCGATCACTGTCTTGAAGGGGTGCGTCCAAGTGATCGAGGAAGAAAGCCCTTGTAGGGATGAGATCGAAGTGATGAAGGCGAAGATCCAAGAGCTCAAAACCAAGCTCACCCTATGCAAGCTGAGCATCACTAATGGGTCAATGCCTTCTCAAGCGGTGCCCAAAATTGGGGTGTCAAAGCCTAAAGAGTTCAAAGGCAACCGATCCACCCAAGAGGTGGACAAGTTCGCGTGGAGCATAGAGCAATACTTTGGCGCCTTTAACATCCGAGACGAGTCGATCAAGGTACGAACCGCTTCGATGTTCCTTTCCGATATCGCAATGCTTTGGTGGCGCAATAGATGCGACAAGACGAAGCGTGGCACTGAGCCCGTGGACACATGGGATGACTTCGTGAGGGAGTTCCGAGACTATTTCTTCCCTAAGTTTGCTCAACAAGAGGCCCGTAGCATGCTCCATCGCCTCGAACAAAGAGGTACAATCCGAGAGTATGTGAGAGAGTTCACGAAGCTCAAACTCCAAATCCGTAACTTAGGAGAGGAGGAAGCTCTTGGAGCATTCATGGATGGATTGAAGCCGTGGGCACAACTTGAGCTGAAGCGACTGGACGTGAGCAGTCTTGTGAGAGCGCTAAGTGTGGCCGAGTCTCTCGTCGACCTCACAAAAGCCGAACCAAAGAATTGAGCAAGAGACTGAAGGTCGGATTGATCCACCGAGGATGAAGGAAGAAGCACTCCCCGAGGCACGCATGATCAAAGCGGCCGAGTCAAAACATGGGGAGAAGGAACTTCCAAGCCATCCTTCCAAAGGGATCGACCTCAAACGGACTACACGACGAGTAAGTTTGATCAACCCCCGCCTTCTCCTTGCTTCATTTGCAAAGGTCCGCATTGGACCCAAAAGTGCTCGAAGAAGGGTAGGATCACTGCCCTCTTGGCCATCGAAGAGGTGGAGGAGGAGCCCAAAGAAGAAAGGCAGCAAATCCAACTTGGAGGTGTGAAGATGATCAACTCTATCCAAGCTTGATCGCCGTCCAAAGAGAAAGAAGCTGCGTTGAACTCGGACATGTTCTTCATGGAAGTCAACGTGTGCGGCCGAACGTTATATGCCTTGGTTGACACGGGAACGTCGAACATGTTCATGTTGACTGAAGTGGCAAAGGCCTTGAGACTTCGTGTGGAACAAACCGGGAATTCCTTCAAGTCCATCAACTCGGATGGCCTTCATGGCGTACGATCGACTCTCGACATGGACGTCCAAATCGGCGAATGGAAGGCCAAGCTGTCATTCGAGGTAGTTCATCTCGATGATTATGATCTCATTCTTGGTATGCAATTCTTCCATAGTGTGAGATCCATGATCGACATGAGGACCAAGTGCATCGTGATCCTTGACCCAAAGTGCTCGACGACGATCCCATGATAAAAGGGGTGATCGAAACAAAGACCATTGCGATGATCCGGCATCTCGATAAGTGCTTAAAGGCCGAGAAGCGCATGCACAAGTCGCCAAAGGAAGAGTTAGATCCTACTCCAACACATGCCATGTGCTTCCAAGTGCTCTTCCTCGAGGTTGAGTACTTGCCGCGTGCCATGCTTGAGCCAAAGTTGGAGCTAAAGAATGAAGGGCGTGGTCCATCATTCATGAGCATCCGAGCCAAACAAAATCAAAGGAGGAAAGCCCGTGCTTATGCCAGGAAGGCTGCTCGTCAAGCTGTGAGTAACGAGGATGTCGCTCGATTGAGTTGGGGAGAATTTCACGGCCAAGAGGTTCCGGTACCTAAAGGGCTATGCCGTGATGCGGAAGACCTCCCGTGATCACTTAGATTCTCGACAAGTCTTCTCTCGGGACTTTCCAAGGACGGATGATACGGTAATTGAGCCGTATTCTAGAAGTCTCCTCTCATTAAGTCGATAGTTGATAGCTCTCATTTATGTTGGTAGTTGGTAGTTTTCATTAGTGTCGGTAGATATGGCAGTGCGATCTCGTCCACTGGATAAATTCTAGATCAACGGATGTAATCAGAGGGCCTTAAGTATAAGAAAGGGGTGCCCTCCCCCTCATTCGGATCATCTAATTATTTCAGCAATACAAAGTTCCTTTCTTTCTAGAGCCTTTCTCTCTATAAACTTTCTTTCTCTACGATTCGGGTTGTGCGAGCGAGTGTGCAATTGATTGAGCAAGGCTTGGTTTAGGCACTTCGACGATCCAAATCGACCCAAAAGTGCCCAAGTCGCTGTGCGGTCACGATCCCAATCGATCTCCCGTGACAAGTGGTATCAGAGCAGGAATCCCTCCAGTAAGCGGGTGAGTCAGAGAATCGAACTTCTCGCTCTAGTGCGGGCCAAATTGATAAGTACTAGTGGTACCGGTCCTAGTGAGCGGAAAGTGAATGGCCAGGGCAAAAGATGCTCAAACGAAGTTGGGCTCTCTGCTCCTAGGATGGCTGGGTGCTAGGACGAGTTGGTTCCTCGCCGAGCTGATAGGGAGTTGGAGAAGAACTGAATCCTCGCTGAATAGGGATAACGTTCCCGGATCGATCGGTGAATTCAAAGAAGAGGTCTACTGCCACGTTTTCAATAAGGGAAGAACCTTAATCTGGTTTGCTGGGGTCAAAGAAGCTGTTTAAGCAAAGATGGTGCTGCTAAAAGATGCGGTTGGTGAAAAATGCCACACTTGCCAAAAGCGTAGGTGACCGAGAAGCCGAGCAGTTGAGATCAAAAGAGGCTACCAATTGAGCAAAACCTGTTTTGTTGGGTGAGCGTGACCATCCGATGTGAAATCCCAAAAGTGGCACATCAATGGTTAAGGGACGCAAGAAAGCGACAGAATAGATTGCAACGAGGGAATTATGAAATGGAGTGGGGGAGAATGTCACAGTTCGTGAATCCTCCCGTATTCGTGACCCTTGTGAGTGGTACTTGGGGTTATCGGGTGAAGAGTGTAGAGGCAGAAGGGACGAACACAATTGATCAATGGGAGTAGCGTCAGGACGATTGGTTCTAGGAGTTCTAGGATAGAAAGATTATATCACTTAGGAGCTCTGAAGGAGGGGTAGGCTTCTTGTGCACAAATTGGTCGGGAGCTGATGCTGCTCTCCTGATGAGTCCATGGTAGGCTGAGACCAGTTGTTGAGCCTAAAGAGATCTGCTGTTTCACTTGATGGACTGGATGCCCGAGTGACGCTGGGTGTGGTACAATATCGCACGAAGAAGCATTTACCGTATTGTTCGTGGAACAGCTACAGAAAAGAGGTTGGCTTGGCGAATTTCACTCGCCAGGTGCCGCACGGGTCGTTCCAAGGCCAAGGAAACTCTCGGCCTGTGACAAATACTCAGCCATAACTCTCCCATAACTCTCTCTCCCACCTCTCAATTACCTTGGTTCCACTTTGTAAAACACTGGGAACACAATCAAGCCATTTCACTCCTTGCACTCCATGATTTTCACTACCTCTTCCAAACACCACAACAAAGAAGCATAGTCCTTAGAGAAAATGATGATCGCGACGCACGATTCCTCAATCACCCTTATTATGCTCTCCTCTCCTAAGCTCCTCATGATTCATATAAGTGTGTATTTCTTTCCAGTCCAAAACCGCATAGAGATGACTAACAAAGTTCTTGTGGATCTCTTTACCTCTGAAACTTAGGAACACATGGTAATACCTCTTCTGATTCGAAGAAGGAACAATTGAAAGAGCTGATGAATGATGTGCCTCAAGAATGTTTACTACTTGATGGGGGTTTGAGCTCTAGCTCTCTTCTATCTAACTTTGTTCGTGGACCAAGACTTGCGCAATGGAACGAGTGACCAAAGAAAGTTCGACGTAGGGGAGCCCCACACGCACTCTGCCAATCAGGTATACATTTATTTCCCGGAAACCCATTGCAGCGATTGGGTGCCCACTCTATTGAGTTGGGGTCTCTACCATGACGGTATTAAATTTCTTGCTTGAACCAACTCGAAAAGAAAATCTAGATATTCAAGCTTGGCTTGACTCAACTTGACTATATTAAATATTAATAACCTCGAGCTCGAAAATTCATATACAATGGAAACTTGAGGATTTTTGTTTCTATTTCTTTAAGTATTGAATAATATACAAAAAGTAACTTAAACTCGATTAGGCTTGTGAGGCTATCGAGTTGAGTATTGGCAAGTTCAAGCTTGATATTACTTAGAAGATCCATATTTTAAGTTTTTTTTTTTTTTCTATCAAATGTTTTAAGCTTCACCTAAACTCCAATTTTGATTTTATAGTTGATATCTTTTGTTAATTGGAAAGCTCCTCTTTTTTTTTTTTCTTTTTTAAATTGGCGCAGTAAATTGAGAAATTTATTGTTTTTCCGTAGAAAGTATGAATGTCACATTTTCTTTCTCCTTCAACGACAGACTTGTAAGTTAGGAGTACTTTATCATACTTTGGATTTATTCTATATAACATTACGATGTTTCATCATAATTAAGTTTGAAAACGTCATATTACGTCATAAAATTGGTCTACATATTAATCGTTGTATCGTAAAATAGTAGTTAGAGAACTAGTGAGACGGTGCATTGAAGGCATCCGCGAAAGTTAATTTTTTCTGCTCCTCAGGTTGGGTATGCAGATGTTGATCTTAACCCATTTGTTCACGCGAGCTGGTCGCTTGCCATTTCAAGCAATTTCTTGGGCTGACATGCCCCTCCTTTATTTCTTTTATCTGCTTTAGTAGAATACATACTCAATACTCATCTCGATTTAATTATTTCAAACACTCATCCTGATCTAATTATTTCGAACGATATAAACGATCATTTTTAAGAAAATAGCTTCCAAATTGTTCATTTTCCACGAAACAAATGAAACATCAGATTTTAGACCTAGAAAAGCTTAATCAACATTTTCTTTTTTTGTTTTCTTTTTCATCTCAGCTTTGTAATATGGTTAAAATTACATTTTTCACATGTAATGATAAACCACTCTTGTTTCGTAAAGTGTAAATCAATGGCTAATCACTAAAAAAATTAAGACGCGCATTACTAAATTTCACATTTTATTTTTAGCAGTTGGCATTATGTAATCATGCACTCGTAGAAGGAATAACTAAATTATGATCTTTTTTTTGGCTGGCCACCATTCATGGGAGATAATATGATCCGCTTGTAAATAAGCAATGTAAATTATTTTAATACTTCATTGAAGAATAATTGTCCAAAAAATACTAAATCTATTGTATGGCGGTCATTTTAGGAAAAGTGTCAAAAAAGTCATAAACCTATTGTACTGTTGCTAATTTAGTCTTAAACTTTTTGATCTAATGCCAATTTAGTATTTCAAGCTAATTTTAGCTGGATATTGCTAAAGGACTTATATAGCACGTCGGCATTGACATGGACAACTTTTAATAATATTTTTATTTTTATTTTTTTCAATTTTTAAATTTTTTTCTTATTTTTTTCCTTTTTTATTTCCTTCTTCTTCCTTTTGCTGGTGACTAGCCACCAACCATGGCTAGCCTTGCTTGGGTGAGGCTCACTGTCATTCGCCATAGGCAAAGGAGAGCCCTAGCGAGGGCTCCCTCATTAGATTTGGCTTAGGCAAGGCCGACCCTCACCAAGCTTTGCTTGGACAAGACCAAGCCCCGACAAGGGCTCTCTTGCCAAATTTGGCAAGGTTGACCCTTGCCCAAGCTAGGGTGGCCTCATTGGGCATTGCCTAAGTGAAGGCGATGCCCATAAAGGGTCGACCTCACTACATCTGGCCTAGATGAGGCTAAACCTTGATGGGCCTCACTTAGGCAAGGGCGAGCCTCGCTGGGGCTTGACCTCACTTGTGGTAGGTGATGACGAGCCTCACCCATGTGAGGCCCACTCAGCTATGCCATGTAAGCTAGTTAGTATCCACTTGGCAATATCTCATCAAAATTAGTCGGAATGACTAAATTAGCACTAGGTCAAAATGTTAGAACTAAATTGACACAAATAAAAGATTTATGATTAAATTGGTGCAATATAAAATATAATTAGGACTTTTCTAACACTTTTAACTAGTCAATTTAGTTCCTAACTTTTCAATTTAGTCAATTTAGCCCTAAATCTTTTGACAATTTTTCAATGTATTTATTTCAACTAATTTTCCCACGTATGATTTAGCAAAGGCCGAGATGCGAAGCAATCGCCTCCCTCAATGAAAGGAATCACAGTGAGCTCAGAAGGATTGCAGTAGTGGCGGGAAAAGTACCAAAATAGTTCTAAATCTATTGCATTGGTACCAATTTAGTCATAAACTTTTTAATTGGACCAATTCAGTCCTAAACCTTTTAATATTGGTACCGATTCAGTCCATCCAATCAATTTTGGCCGGCCGATGCTGACATGGACATCGGCCGGTGGCTGGACGATGACGTGGCAATTTTTTTTTAATGATTTTTTAGAATTTTTTATTAATTTTTTTCTTTTTCCTTTTATTTTCCACCTTCTTCCTGGCGGTGGCTGGCAAGCCTTTGGTGAGGCTCGCTGGCCACTGGGTGAGGGCCGCGAAGCCCTCGTCTGCCGCCGGCAAGGGTCGCAGCCCTTGCCTGCCGCCGGCAAGGGTCGCAGCCCTCGCCTGGCCTCTCCCAGGGCTGCCGGCGAGGCGGCTTCCCCCGGATCTGAGCGAGGCCAACCATGCCCGCGGTCGGCGAGGCCATGGCGGCCATCACCAGGGCAAAGGCGAGGGCTACGAAGCCCTTGCTAGCCGTCGGCAAGGGTCGCGACCCTCACTCGGCGTAGCCCAGGGTCGCGGGTGAGGCAGCTTAGCCTAGATCTAAGCGAGGCCAGCCTCGCCCTGGCCTTGCTGCTGAGTCCTCGGCACCTCCTTCACTATCAATCCCAGAGCTTCTCGACCTCATCATCACCTCCTTCACCTCCACGAAATCCCAATTCGAGGCCTTGGTCCCCCACCTCATGCGCCTCATGCTATCGCTCCTCCACTCAATCTTCGCCTCCGAAACCCTAGCCTGCCGCCCCAACAACCGAGGGCTTCACGGCCATCGCCTCCACCTTGGCGATGGCCGCCATGGCCTTGCCAGTCACGGGCGAGGCTGGCCTTGCCCAGATTTGGGCGAAGCTGCCTCATTGATGGCCTTGGGAGAGGCTAGGCAAGGGTCGCGAACCTCACCAGCAACAGGTGAGGGCTTCGCGGCCCTCGCCTAGTGGCTGGCGAGCCTCACCAGAGGCTTGCCGGCTATCGTGAGGAAGAAAGCAGAAAAGAAAAGGAAAAAGAAAAGAAAAAGAAAAAAATTAATAAAAATTAATAAAAATTTTGAAAAAATAATAAAAAAATCATAAAAATTGCTATGTCGGCAAGCGAAAGCCAAAATTGGTCGAGATGGACTGAATTGGTACCAATATTAAAAGATTTAGGACTAAATTGGTCTAATAAAAAAGTTTAGGACTGAATTGGTATCGATACAATAGGTTTAGGGCTTTTTTGGTACTTTTCCCCAATAGTGGCCGATGGCCATAAAATGGGACAACAAACCGCGATAGAATACTTACCGTGCCAAAAACAACATGCAATTTTAACGACATCGACCAGAATACGATGAGGAAGCCCTGAATGACGGCGACAGATGCGCGACCACGGCAACGAAAGGTGAGGCTACGTTGATGTGGCTCTGGCACGATGAAGTGTGTGCTGGCCGAAGTTCAACAGGACTTGGACTGCCGTGAGAACGCCAAATAATCTTGCCAAGAATCAGATATTTTGCCGAAATTCTTTGCCTTGGACTCTTTACTTTCCTCACTCAGACACCATGTGTAGATTGAAGTGTGTGCTGGCCGAAGTTCAACAGGACTTGGATTAAATTTGGCTTAGTCTTGAAAATTCAAATAAGATTAGGGCCTCCCCCTATCCTAAATTAAAGTCCATTAAGTTGACAGGCCAATTCGAATGCCATCCACGACTGGGCCAATTCAAATGAAACTTATTCAATGTGGATATACTTTATAATGTCTAAATGCCTAAATGCAATGCAATATCGATATTTATAAAGGGATTGGGGTTCTACCTTTTTTTTTTTTAATTTTCTAATGTGATGAACGATAAGTTTACAAGTTAAAATTTAGGCATCAACACACTTGAGCAGAGCTTGATCAAGTATTAAATTTGTTGCTCATACTCAACTTGATAAGAATTGAGATTTTAAAAAATCTCACTTGAATGCAACTTGATTATGTTGAAAGATAAATGAATTGGAGCTCAAAATTTCATATGAAATGGAATCATAAGTATTTTTGTGTCTCTCTAGAATAATTAAATAATCTATAGAAATTAACTTAAACTCAATTAGAATAGTAAGACTATTAAGCCAAGTACTGGCAAGTTCACGCTCAATATAATATGGCACATTCATATTTAAGTTTCACTTAAACTTGATTTTGGTTCATATAATTGACCTGTGTTGTAAATTGAAAGATTTTCTTTTTTCCAATTGGCATGGTACATTGAAAACTTATTGTCTTTCAACGTATTCTTCTCATTCGATGAAAAACTTGTAATTTAAAGTCACTTATAGGTTACTTCAAGTCTACCATATAATATTACAACATATCATTGTAATTAAAGTAAAATATTGTTATAATACATCAATAAAATTGGTTTATGTTATTACGAGTTATGGTGACATGAAATAGGGGTAAGTATGGTCCGGGTTGGGCGGTCCATCCTTTAACCTTAAGACCAACCTGCACAATACTGGTTCTCATTTTTTGGGACCGAGAACCGACTCTATTGAGTTTGGGATCGAGGACCGGACCAACCTAGTGGGTTCGATTCGGTTCCATGATCAATTCGGGACTAACCGATAATTTTTTATTTTATTTTTTGTATTCCTTAAAAAAAACAATTGAGGACCGGATTGACCCAATGGGTTCAGTCCGGTCCTAGGGTTAATCCAGGACCAACCAATAATTTTTTATTTCATTTTTTTGTACTCTTTGAAAGGGAAACTGAGGACCGGACCAATCTAATGGGTTTGATGACGAGCGAAATCAGCTAAGATAGGCAAGCGATAAGGGTCGAGTGGGGTGAGCGTCGAACAGAGTGAGTATCAAGTGTCAAGTGGGGAGCAAGAAGCCAAGCGAGCATCGAGCAGCAAGTGGCACGAGTGCCCCAAAGTGAGCTAGGCGAGTGTCGAGTGGTGAGCGTAGAAGTTGTTTCTTTTGATTTTGATAAATTGAAGACTAAGAGGACAAATAAGACAAAAGAGAACGAGTACTAGAGGAAAATGCCGTAAGGAGCTGTTTATACCTTTTTGGACGTCGTGAGGATTACTCACAAAAACATTTTCTTCTTTTGTAAATTATGACTATTGATACCATGAAAGACATTAAAAATCTAAGTTATTAAAGAATAATGTAAAATTAGTTGAACTCCTTACTAAAGAGTTGTTTAATGTTATTGATACCGTTTATAAGGTTTTCTCTATATAAAAAATATAAAAAATATACTATATATAATATATATAATCAGGGTTGGTTCAAGTTAGACCGACCTTGAACTCTCAGGATCGAGAACCAACATGTACAGTATTGGTCTAGGAATTCTAGGACCAAGGACCGATCCAGTCTCTCTAGGAATCGGACTAGGACCAACATGGTTGGTTTGATCCAGAGTTGGTTTAGGTACAGCTTAGACATTTCCGTACGTTCGCGAGGTTGGACAATTCTTTTGTATTTGCGCTGCAGCTTTTGCTTGCCGGTGTTCTCTTTTGACCCATTTGTTCACACCCCACTACTGTTTTTCGTACACATCTAGTTAGTCCACTTGATGATTAATGAGATATTGTTTTACCCTTTTTTAGGTTAAAGAATTTTCCCTTAAACCAACAAATTGATAAGTTCCAATTGAAATCGGCAAACTTATGGAGTAATTTTTATAATAATTAAAATTAGGTATATACGAAAAAAAAAAAAATGTAACAACGGATGCGAACCTTCACTTGACTAAAACCTTATGAATGCATGCAATTGTCTTAATCACATGCAATAAGACTTCATCAACGGGCCGATCATCAGCGTGACCCCTGAGAATTATTGGCGAGGATGCAACTAAATATAGTATTTGTCTTACGAATCAATCTCTCACCTTCTCAATCAACTCCTTGAAGATTAAAAATTAAATTTTATTTAATTTTTATTACGCGCAATTCCATCACGGGTCGGTCGTACTTCTCCCTCCAAGAGTAGACGACGAAGAGGACCCACGACAGGGCCAGCAAGAAGTCCCCCACCGTCTGTCGGAGGCAGTCCCCGGCCAGGTCCTGCGGGGTGGACCCGAGGAGGCGCTTGGCGGCGCTGGTGCTGTGGCCGAGGGAGTAGATGGCCTGGGCATAGAACATCATGAAGGAGCTGCAGAAGAGCGCGATCAGGGAGTGGAGCACGCAGATCACCGTGAACGCCAACGACGCGGGGCGGAGGGGCACTTGGGAGTGGCCGGGCCGTGGCCTTGGTGGGTTTGGGAGGGGGTGATGTAGGCGTGGTGCATTGCTGTGGGTGATGATGATGATGATGATGGCGGCATTAGTCGACAAAAGTAGCTCCCTTTGCGCTGTTGATAATTTTTTTCTATTGGAGCTTTGAGACTTAAGAGAGGGGAAGATAGCGATAATGTTGGGGGGACTCGCGGGGTTATTAATAGTGCTTTTGATAATATTGAAAAGATTTTGCTAACTTCAAAGCGAATTGTCCCTTTTTTAATTTTTGGGAGTCCTTATGGAGATATTACTGAGGAGGAGCTGGGCGAGATCGTGCCTGAAACTACAATTAATTCTGGACAATTAGCTTTAATTGTGAAGGAGCCGAATAGCTCCCATCTTCAGCAAGGCCCCCCACAGCATGAAAGAGGTAAGAGAAAAATCATCGAAGTAGACATGTCATCTATTGAGGCAGAACCGATAACAGAAGACTTTCCTTCCCATACAATGGCTCTTAATCTGCCTGTAGAGCTGCCTTCATCACAGTTTGTGGAGGAAAAGCTACAAAGGAAGCAAAGAAAAGCGGCCTCAACAACACAAAATAAAGGTAGTAGATATTGTCCATATGATCAGAGAATCAAACCATTGCAAATATTGGATGAGAGGCTACTTATAGATACTTTGATTTAGGAGGCGTCGAATTCTAGAATATGAGTTTTGGTGGCTACCCCTAATAAGCCACCGAGAGATATATGAAGAGACATATGAAACTTATTTGCTGGAACTATCAGGGGTTGGGCACATTTTTGACAGTCCAAGCATTGAGAGTCATTTTGGCTCAACAAAGGCCAAACTTGTTGTTTTTGTTGGAGAAATCTTCTTGAAGTGTTTTGAAGCTGACAAAACGTTTCCATCAGTCTAGTCTGAAGGTTTGCAGACTCTGCTATTTAAAGTCTGAAGACCTCCGGACAGCTAGACTCAAGACTCAAAGTCTATCCTCATTGACAGTCTCTAATCCGTTGAAGAAAGGTTATCCGTAACCTGGATGTTTCGTTAAGGGCTTGACCTTATCAACTGGAGAAGATCTCGTGATGGAAAAGACACAACAGAATTCTTTGATTGATCGAGATTGACTCGAAGATTAAGGAATCGATGATTGCCTAAATATTCTTGGAAGGTTCTACTTATGGAAACCAAGATCCTGATTGTATGGGCGAACATGATTGATGGGCTATCGACACGTTCCTTTAATAGCCCGAATGATCTTCCTCATTGATTCCGTCCAACGGGTAGATTGGAGGAATTCCTTTGGTAAGTGCCAACGGATATGATGGCATAAATGAGTATATAAGGAAGACGTTCTAAGTTGTTGAGGTGTGCGCAATAGAAGAATTTCAAAGTCTGAAGCTCCTTGTTGTTTAGACAATTCCTTTGAGCGAATACTTGTATATAAAAGAGAGTCTATATTTGTGAGAAACCTTGAGGAAGTGTGATAGAACATCTACACTTTGTGGAATCAAGGAAAAGCAAGTTTGTAACTTCTCTTTTGTTCATAGTGAAATCCAGCCGGTGGGCTGTCAGTGCGGAAGAGCGGACGTAGGCTTGGATTAAGCCGAACCACTATAAACCCTGTGTTCAATCTTCTCTCCCTTACTCTCTTTGCTTTGATTGTATTTTATTTTGTCAATCAATAGTGAACTACCTTTCTATCGTTTGCTAAGAATTGCTTCCGTATTTCGATAAATTGATTGTGCACCTATTCACCCCCTCTAGGTGCTTATACTAGCTATCTCAATTGGTATCAGAGCTCGTGTACTCACTTTGTTTGAAGTGTTTTACTTCAGAGTAAAAGATCCATGGCTAGTATGTTGGCTCCAAGGCTGGTAGAAGGGCAAAGCAACACAAGACCGCCTTATTTTGATGGAAATGACTACAACATATGGAAGAACAAGATGAAGGCATTCTTAAGATCAAAGGATCCTCTGGAATGGGACGTTGTAGAAAAATGAATCATTCCTAAAGCTGCATCTGTCTCAGAAAGAGGAAAGGACACTGTTGAGTCCAGCGAAATGAGTCAGGAAGAGATAATCAAGAGACAAACTCTTGATGCAAAAGCAATTTATTCTTTATATTGTGCTTTATCACCTATTGAATATAACAGAATATCTTCTTGTGATACAGCCAAAGAAGTCTGGGATAGATTACACATTACTTATGAAAGAACCGATCGAGTGAAAGAGACTAGAATCAACATTCTTCTCGGTCAATACGAAGCCTTCAGAATGAAACTAGGAGAATCTATAACTGACATGTTTAGTCGTTTTACTGAAATCGTGAATGGTCTTGAAAATCAAGGTCAACCAATTTCTGATCCCATGAAAGTGAACAAGTTACTGCGTGGACTCTCCAAGGATTGGAATCATATAAAGACCTCAATCCGAGAGACCCAAAGAATCATGCCACTGTCTGTCGATGAGTTGGTTGTGACTCTTCAGTCTTATGAAGTGGAACGAATCAATGAAGACGAAGATCCTAAAGGTAAGAAATCTATTGCATTAAAATCTAATGATGACTCTGATGTAACAGATTCTGAAGACAACATGGATGATGAAGAACTTGCTCTCATGATAAGAAGATTCAGAAAGCTGAATAGAATAGGAAGAATATTCAATTCAAGGAAACAAAGTTTTCAAAAGCAATGAGACCAAGTCTCGCTGAAGATGATGAATCAAACAAAGATGTAGTACATTTTGAATGCAAGAAAAAGGGACACATCGATCCAACTGTCCTCTTCGAGGAAGAAGAAAGGAAAACTGAAAGGTATCGAAAAGCTCTCAAAGCTAAAACCTAGAGTGATACGGAGTGTGAAGATAATGATGATGATTATGCCAATATATGTCTAATGGCACAATCGGACTCGAATCAAACTCCGAGATCGATTCGCATTCAAAAAGTGAATTCGAGGTAAGTAATTTCAAAATCCCTATTAAAGTTTCAAAATACATTGATGAATTATGTTTTAGTCTTAAGACTTCTCTTAAAAGAATTTCCGAACTCAAAAAAGAAAATTCTGCTTTAAAACAACAAGAGAATGCGGAAGAAAAAGTGAATTGCTTAGACCGAATGTTTCCTCTCTCGAGAGAAAGTAAAGATAATCTTTTAAAAGAAAATGCATTTTTGAAAAATGATATTTCAAATATTTCCAAAAGATTTTCTCTAGGATCTGAAAAACTAGAGAAAATACTTTCTGTTCAAAGACCTTATTTCAATAAATCTGGTTTGGGAATGAGCTATTCTGAAACTATTCCTTTAATTGATTTTCCTTAAGTAAAAGAAAGAATTAAGCAAAGACCCACAAGAAATGCTTACAAAAATCATTTTGAAAGAAACTTTGTAAAACCAGTAGGTCGCAATGCTCTTAGATGTTCAAAATGCAATAGTGCAGATCATTTTGAGAAAGAATGTCCTATGGTTTGGAGACCTGTCAATAAAGTTTGGGCAAAAACCGTATATCAGACTAACTCAAAAGGACCCAAGAAAATATGGGTACCAAAGAAAGCTTGAGTTTCTTTTTAAATGTAGGTCACTATCAAGAAAAAGGTGAAATGGTATCTGGATAGTGGATGCTTTAGACACATGACAAGAAACTCAAATTGCTTCATAAAGATTGTTCAAGTGAATGATGGAAAAGTATCATTTGGAGGAAACAACAAATGAAAAATAGTGGGATTTGGAACTATAAAGATTGGGAACCTCACAATAAGCAATGTTTCTTTAGTTGAAGGGCTCAATTACAATCCGCTCGCATCGTCGTCAACTATGTGATGCCGGTTTTAAAATCAACTTTCAAGAGGGTATTTGTTCAGGAACCAGTAAAGACTCTACTCAGTCATTCATGGGTCGAAGACATGGAAATATCTACCTCTTGGACGTGAAACCAGATGAATCATAATGTCTAATCTCAATCCAAGATGAAACAAACTTATGGCACAAAAAGCTTGGGCATGTCAACATGAAGCAGATAACCAAGATCTCAGCAAAGAAACTTGTTTGTGGTCTACCCAATTTATCATACCAAAAGTCTGATCTATGTACACTATGTATATTGGGAAAACAGGTAAGAAATTCCTTTAAGCCAATAAATCAAGTTTCTACTAACCGTGTACTGCAGCTCTTGTATATGGATCTCTTCGGACCAACAAGAACGCAGAGCATTGGAGGTAAGAAATATTGCCGAGCAACTGTGGATGACTACTCACGATTTACTTGGGTATATTTCTTGGCAAGTAAGTCTGAAACTTTCTCTTACTTTGAAAAATTTGCTAAGAAGGTTCAAAATGAAAAAGGGGTATGTTATTTCAAGCATAAAAACAGACCATGGGGGTGAATTTGAAAATCAAGATTTTGCCAAATTTTGTGAAGAATCTGGTTTTCAGCATTTGTTCTCTTTTCCATATACTCCAGAGCAAAACGGAGTTGTGAAAAGGAAAAATAGATCTCTTCAAGAAATGGCTAGAACTCTCTTAATTGAAAGTAATATTTCTTTACGGTTTTGGGTTGAAGCAGTTTCAACATCATGTTATATTATCAATAGAATCTTTCTAAGACCTATTCTAGAAAAAACCCCCTATGAACTATTTAAAGAAAAGAAGCCTATTGTTTCATATTTTCATGTATTTGGATGCAAATGTTTCATACTGAAAAATGCAAATGATCGAGTTGGTAAGTTTGAAGAAAAGTCAGATGAAGGCATCTTCCTTGGATATTCAACCACAAGCAAGGCATACAGAGTCTACAATAAGAAGACTCAAACAGTGGAAGAATCAATGAATGTCAAATTCCAAGATTCTACACAAAATGAATCCATTCAGACTCATCTCGAAGAGACTGAACCTGCTCCAGACTCTACAAAGTCTAAATCTCAAGAAGCAGCTCAGACTTTGAAGGACCAGCAACAAGTGATTGTTGAAGATTCTAGTGAAGGAAGTGATCATCAATCTGATAAATTAACCAGCAACTGGAAACATAAGTCCAGTCATCCCAAAGATCTTATTATTGGCGACATCAATGAAGGAATCCGCACAAGATCCAAAATGCGAGAAGAGTCTAGTGCTGTGGCTCTTATTTTTGAAATAGAACCCAGGAGTATAGAAGAAGCTTTATCCGATGAGAGCCGGATTGAAGCTATGCAAAAATAACTTAGACAATTCAGAGTTAATGATGTCTAGGAGCTGACTCCTAAACCAAAAGGTAAATCAGTTGTTGGAGCTAAATGGGTTTTCAGGAACAAGATGGATGAGAAAGGAAAAGTCATAAGAAACAAGGCTAGACTCGTGGCCAAGGGATACATACAAGAAGAAGGGATCGACTATGACGAGACTTATGCACCGGTAGCAAGGTTAGAATCAATTCGTTTATTATTTGCATTTGCTTGTCATAAAAATTTCAGGTTATTTCAAATGGACGTCAAAAGTGCTTTCCTAAACGGTTTCATCCGTGAGGAAGTCTATGTGGAATAACCACCGGGGTTTGAAGACTCAAAGAAACCAAACTCAGTATTTAGACTCAAAAAAGCCTTGTATGGCTTAAAGCAAGCACCTCGAGCTTGGTACGACAGATTAAGTAAGTTTTTAATTCGAAATGGATCTGTTAAAGGTAAAGTAGACACTACTCTTTTTATTAAAAGAGAAAGCAAAATTTTTCTACTTGTTCAAATATATGTCGATGATATCATTTTTGGATTCTCTAATAAAAGTCTGTGCAATAAATTCTCTAAGACTATGCAGGATGAATTTGAAATGAGCATGATGGGTGAGTTAACCTTCTTTCTTGGACTTCAAATAAAACAATTGGAGGAAAGAACTTTCATTCATCAAGAAAAGTATGCAAATGATCTTGTTAAAAAGTTTGGACTGGACAATTGCAAAAAGACTGACATACCAATGTCAAGTTCCTTGAAAATAGACAAAGATGAAGAAGGAAAGAAAGTCGATCAAAAGCTGTACAGAGTATCATTGGATCACTTTTTTACCTTCTTCGCTTCTAGACTCGACATTGTTTAGTGTTTGCATTTGTGCCGATTTCAATCGAGACCCAAAAGAATCTCATTTGAATGCTGCGAAGCGTATTATTAAATATGTTTCATCAACTTCAAGCTTTGGTCTCTGGTATCCAAAAAGGGGAGACTTTACTCTTCTTGGATATTCAGACGCAGACCTTGCTGGATGCAAAGTTGATAGAAAGAGCACCTCGGATACTTGTCAACTACTTGGAAGCAGGACAGTGTCTTGATTTTCCAGAAAGCAAAGTACAATAGCTCTCTCTACAGCAGAAGTAGAGTATATAGCTCTCGGAAGTTGTTGTTCGCAAATTCTGTGAATGAAACAGCAGCTAAGAGACTTTGAAATTGAAGACTCATGCACGGAGATTAATTGCGACAACACCAGCTCTATCAACCTCACCAAAAATCCAATTCTCCACTCAAGAGCAAAGCATATAGAGATTCGACATCACTTTATTAGAGACCATGTTCAAAATGGAGATGTTTCAATCCAATATGTTGATTCAAAGAACCAATTGGCGGATATATTCACAAAGCCTTTGGAGAAAAATCAATTTGAAACCATCCGTTCCAGACTCAACATTTTAAAGTATGAGGAGATCAAAATCTAAAGACTTTCAGACTCAGACATACAAGACTTTAACTGTAAGTTAGTCTTGGCACGACTATCAGATTGTAAGTCTTTTTCTCTCTCTCTCTCTCTCTCTCTCTCTCTTGAATCTTATCTTGAAGAGGTACGATTGTCAGACTGTGTTTAAATTGTTGCTATATGTAATCGACTTATTTATTGCATCGTTTCATTTTCAAAAAGGAAGTTATTTTTTGAAATGACTATTTTCGCGGAAAAAGACAGTTATTTTGAAAAGGCATTTCTTTATTTCCTTTGTGACGGTTCGCTTAACTATCTTTTTAAACCGATCGTGCACTGTCGATTCCTCTTCACTTTACTCTCAGAAACCCTAGAAAGCATCGATCCTCCATTCCCGTTTTCTTCCCTTGTTTAATCTTCAAAAAGTTGTCATCTTTCTTGGAAAAGTCAAGCAAGGAATCTTCCAAAAAAAATTGAGAAAGATATCATCTTCAAGAAAGTCTTCGAGAATCGCAAGCAGGGGACCACGCCGAATGAGTGAGGGGCCTACGCACTTCGATCTCACCGAAGACGAAGTGTCTCCAGAACAGCAACCGAGTCCACAACATTCTCAGTAGTGTCATTCTCCTCCATCTAGTCCTCAAGGCGTTGATCATCAACAAGAGGAACAAATCATTGAGGATGCAGATCCAGTAAGAGTTCAAAAGCCCACTCATATTTATAAGCTGTATCGTGCCTTAAAAGCAACTCGTACTCCCTTGAAATATGTCGATGATTTTCTTAAAGACAAAGGATATAGGAACGAATATATCTTTCTGCGAAGAATGGAAAGTTTAGGAATTGCTCGTAAAGGGTTGGCTGAGGAAACTTTTGCGAATATTCCGAGTGATTCTCGTGATTAGGGACCGAATCCTGTAGATGGGAATGATGATGACAAATTGTACAGTCAATTTCAACCGAGAATGGGTATTGCGGTTGAAAGTCGAGAAAAAAGGGGAGATTTGTTCAGATCGAAGGAACAAAAGGATTTGTACTCGAAATTGCTGAAGCGTGGGGTAATAAACCCTAGAAGTGTGGATTTTGACTTCCTGGATGCTGTGAACATGAACTTGAGGGAGAAGTTCAGTTATCTTCAACTTGAAAGGTTCTGCTCCGACACTACAGAGGCGTATGCTGAACTAACTGCATATTTCTATTCAAATCTTAGCTTTTTGGATGCGAATAGATTTTCTTTCAGTGTTAAAGATCAAGACTATGTTATGGATATGGATATGCTAGCAGATGTGTTAGGAGTTGAAAGAGGAAAATATCAACCGATCAAAGTTTTCATTGCTCGGGCCACACTGGAACTGGTGAAGGATAGGAGAACAGAGGAGATCACCTACTTGAGGATGAGTGCATTTAACATCTTGCTTCACAAGATTGTGATCAATTGCCTCCGACCGAAATCAACCTCCAAGACTGATGTTTCAAGCTCATAGGCAAAGCTGATGTATGCCATCCTCATTGGGAAAATGTTTTCTCTCCCTCACACTATCATGTTTCACATGTATAGAGCGATAATGAAGGACAGAGGTCAACTTCCTTACCTAAGCCTTGTGAAGAAGTTATTCAGACATCTGAATATTCAGCCTCCGTAAATCTTTTGTGTTCGATCGTGCGATCATATAGTGGTAGGACTGAAGATGGTGACCAAAATGCGTCTGAAGGAACTGAACAAGGAGTTGGAGAAATTCAAGGAGAAGACTCCAGTCAAAGCTCATCAAATCTTTTCTTCAAAACGGAAAGGAAAGGAGCCCTTGGTTGCTTCAAAACCAAAAAGGAGAGCTCTTATTGTGGCAGATGAAGGAGATGATGACCTTACCATTTCGGCCATAGCTTTGAAGAAGCTAAGTTGCACTGTTCCAGAGTCAATGGAACATCGTGAGAAAGAAGGAAAGGAAAGAGAAGGCCAAGAGGAAAGAGAAGGTCGAGAAGAAGAAGAGAAGGAAGAAGAAAGAGCAGTTGGTGAAAAAAAAACAGAGGAGGAAAGAACTGAGAAAGAAAGACAAGAATAAGGAGAACCTGAGGAACACTCCTCTCCACCTGTAGGCATGGTAACAGGGGGAGATCAAGAGAAAGGAGGGAAGTCCTCATATCCTGATGCGAGTGAATGAGTTAGTCGATCACTTGCAGACCCAGAGGATGTTTATGCCTCTCAATTTCCAGAAGAAGGTCATGAAGTTTCATCACCAAACCTGAGAGATTATTCTGATATGTCATCATCTGCAGAACGTGCTGAAGCTAGTATACAAAACCGACAACCCAGCCGATTTTCGCAGAATCATAGATATTCTAATGGAAATGCGAGGTCAAATTTATGCCTTGGGATGTGAGGTTCAAAACTTGCAAACTGCGGGTTAAGTTTCCTCATGTTCATTGAATGATCAAATCCAAGCCCTCTCTGTTCAGATTCAGGCCAATGTCAAGGGTGAGGAGATTGCACAATTGAAGGAAGACTTGAAAAGGCTGGAAGGCATCGTTCAGTCTATGGGAGACTTCCAGCTTATCCGCGTTCCCAAGCAATCTTGACTTCACTTTCATCTCAACCTTTTTAAATGCTGACAAAAAGGGGGAGAGATGCAAGATTTGAACAACTAGATTTTTAGTCGTGTGGACTATTTGTTGGATTGTTTTGATGTTTGAACTCTGTTTGTTTGATTTTGTTTTTGTGTCTGGATAAGAACTGAACTAGACTTGGACTTGACTACTTTTATTAACTATCATTGGTATCTTATGGATGTCTTTATCACTTATTAGACTAACCTATTTCCTGTGGTTGCAGATTTTTATGTTATTCATTTAGTCATTTATCTCTATAAGATATGCATATGTGTTTGAGAAATGTTTTGCAGGTCAAGTTGTCCAAATCTGCAGGAAAGTTTTGTCACCATCAAAAAGGGGGAGATTGTTGGAGAAATCTTCTTGAAGTGTTTTGAAGCCGACAAAACGTTTCCATCGATCTAGTACGAAGGTTTGCGAGACTCGCTATTTAAAGTACGAAGACCTCCGGACAGCCGGACTCAAGACTCAAAGTCTATCCTCATTAAGTCTCTAATCCGTTGAAGAAAGGTTATCCATAATTTGGATGTTTCGTTAAGGGCTTGACCTTATCAATCGGAGAAGATCTTGTGGCTGGAAAAGACACAACGGAATTCTTTGATTGATCGAGATTGACTCGAAGATTAAGGAATCGATGATTGCTTAAATATTCTTGGAAGGTTCTACTTATGGAAACCGAGATCTTGATTGTATAGGCGAACATGATTGATGGGCTATCGACACGTTCCTTTAATAGCCCGAATGATCTTCCTAATTGATTCTGTCCAACGGGTAGATTTGAGGAATTCCTTTGGTAAGTGCCAACGGGTATGATGGCATAAAGGAGTATATAAGGAAGACGTTCTAAGTTGTTGAGGTGTGCGCGATAGAAGAATTTCAAAGTCTGAAGCTCCTTGTTGTTTAGACAATTCATTTGAGCGAATACTTGTATACAAAAGAGAGTCTATATTTGTGATAAACCTTGAGGAAGTGTGATAGAACATCTACACTGTGGAATCAAGGAAAAGCAGTGCTGTAACTTCTCTTTTGTTCATAGTGAAATCCAGCCGGTGGGCTGTCAGTGCGGAAGAGTGGACGTAGGCTTGGATTAAGCCGAACCACTATAAATCCTGTGTTTAATCTTCTCTCCCTTACTCTCTTTGCTTTGATCGTATTTCATTTTGTCAATCAATAGTGAACTACCTTTCTATCGTTTGCCAAGAATTGCTTCTGTATTTCGATAAATTGATTGTGCACCTATTCACCCCCCTTAGGTGCTTATACTAGCTATCTCAGTTTTTAATGGAGACTAAGAATCATAAGGAAGCAGTCCGAAGCACTATTTTGCGGTTAATCCAATAGGAATTGCAGGGGGTTTGACTCTTTTTTGAAACGAATGAACGAATTTTAGGGTAGATTCAGCTAAAAATGAGTTCGTTGATGTTATTTATGAAGATCCTGAGAGAGGAAAAAAGAGCAGATTGACTTTTATCCATGCACCAGTTTCTCTTCAAGCACAGTTGGTTTTATGAGAAAAAATTGAGAGCTTAAATTTGCAGGAACAATTACCTTGGGTATGTTTAGGTGATTTTAATGAAATTTTGCATCATTAGGAGAAGGTGCGTAAAAGAATGGTGGAAAATTACAGTTAAAGTGCTTTCAGAGCCTTTTTCAATGCTTGTCTTTTGATGGACATGTTACTCTAATGGACATGGAGAGTAACATATGTGTTTTCACTTGGTCAAATAATTGTGAAGGAGAGGAATATGTTGAAGAGAGGTTGGACCGGGTAACTTGTAATATCGAATGGAGATGTTTGTACCCAGAAGTAGAAGTATGTGCATTACCAGCCATTGGTTTTGATCATTGCCCTCTTTTATTGTCTTTTTCAGTTGAACCGGTTAAGAGAGTCAAGTCATTAAAATTTGAAGCATTTTGGCCTGAAAATGAAGAGTGTGGAAGAATAGTAAAGCAGGTAAGGAATTCTCCAAATTTTGTTGATTTGAGCTTGACTAGTAAGCTGAAAGCCTTATCAAAGGAGCTCGATAAGTGGAGTAAAAAGGCATTCCCAAATAATTTAAAGAAAAATACTGAATTAAAAGGGGAACTTCAGCATTTAGCTAATGCACAAAATCTGAATTTTGCAAGAAACAGGGTGAAACAATTAACAGAACATTGTTTCATATTGAGTGTATGTTTGGTGCCATTCTCTTGTAATTATTGGTTCAAAGCTTAATACAATTACCCTTCACGAAAAAAAAAAAAAAACAATTAACAGAACAAATCAAATTGTGTTGGGGATGAGGAGATGTATTGAGGATTGCATTCTAGAATTAATTGGTTGAAATTGGGGGTAAAAATACTAAGTATTTTCATGCTATGACAACACAAAGGAGGAAGGGGAATATAATTTCAGCGTCGAGAAAGTTAGTTGGACTCGGAAGCCTAGAGAACTAAAGAAGATGATGACAGAATTCTTTAAGGAGTTATACAGCACCATGGGCACTCGAAATTTCCATCCAGTTATACAAAAATGCCATGTCCTTGTTACAGAAGAAATGAATCAGAAGCTAGATACTGAAATACCAATGAAGGAGGCACAAAAGGCTGTGTTTGAGTTGGGAGCCTTAAAAGCACTAGGTCCGGATGATCTCAATGGTCAATTTTATCAAATTTGTTGGAGGATATTCAGATGGGAGGGATTCAAACGATGCGGAACTTCTTTGAGACTAGGTATCTTGACCCAGAAATTAACAAAACTCATATTATATTGATCCCAAAAGTGCCCAACCCTAAGAGTTTGGATCAATTTAGACATATTAGTTTGAGCAATTTTGTGTACAAGATCTTTTCGAAGGTCTTGGCAAATAGGTTAAAACCGTAGCATCCTTAGATTATAATTGGTGAGCATTGCACTTAAGGCAAATACAGGCTAATATAGGTCCTTCACCAACTAAGAATATGCGATCAAAAGAAGAAATTTCAAGCTGTGCTGAAATTGGATATGATGAAAGCACATGATGGAGTACAACGGGATTTTTTGGAGGCGTGTACACTGAAAATGGGGTTAAGTTAGATGTGGGTTAATAGGGTGATAACTTGTATCAAAACTGTCCCATTTAGTGTTAAATTCAATAAGGAGCCTATACCCTTCTTCCAACCCCCAAGAGGGTTTTGACAAAGTGATCATATCTCCCCGTATCTTTTTATCATTATGGTAAATTCATTACTGTATTTAATTAAATCAACAGTGGAAGAAGGCACTATCAATGGCATAAAATTAAAATAGACATTATCCAATTCTCTCACACTTGTTATTTGGGGATGATTCCATTTTCTTCCTAGATGGAAAGGTAAGAGTGTCAAAATTTAGCTTTAGTTCTAAATCAATACTGCTATGCTTCAGGGCAAGCTATTAATTTGAACAAGTTAGGCATTCCATTCTACAAAGACTGTCCACAGGATTTGAGAAGAAATATGGCATATGAACTGAGAGTCCTTGAAATTGAAAGGACTGGGAAGTACTTGGGAATTCCATTTGATTGGTATCTTCTAAAATAGCAAATGTTTGCGTGGATATTAGTCAGAGTTAATATGAAATTAGAGGGGTGGAAGGAAAGCTTGATCTCAAAAGTGGGCAAAGAAATTCTACTCAAAACAGTGGTTCAAGCATTGCCGCAATATGTCATGTTTATTTTTAAAATTCTAGTTTCCCTTTGCAAATCCATTCAAAGGTGAATAGCTTCTTTTTAGTTGAAAAACAATGACTCTAAAACAAGGCTACATTGGAGAAGATGGGAATTGTTAAAACAGAGGAAAGATTCAGGAGGGATGGGATTCAAAGACTTAATTTCTTTTAACAGGGCAATGCTAGGAAGACAAGCCTGGTGGCTTTCTCATAATACAACTTCTTTATGGTGTCAGATTTTAAAATGGATCTACTTCCCCCACGGCTCATTTTGGAATGCTGGAAAATGTTCCCGACCCTCTTAAGGTTGGCAAAGTATGTTGATGGGCAGAGAAGCTATTTCACTTTCAGTGATGTGGTAAGTAGGAAACAAAGATGATATTAGTATAAGATAAGACATATGGCTCAAGAGAGGCATCATTGGTGGACTTGTGAACTATGGTGAACCTACTCGAGTTGCTGAACTAATTCTTAAGGAGGAGGATAAATGGAATGAACAAATGCTACCTATAATGTTCGATGAGCATATCATTGACGAAATACTAACGATTCATCTGAAAACTCAGGATGCTCGGGATAGGTTAGTGTGGACAGGGACTGAATCAGGTCATTTCACCATTAAGAGTGCTTACATATAGATTGAAAAACAGTTTTGCCAAACATGGGAGAGCAAACATCAACATCATATCCACCGCTCCATCAGTTATGGAACATAATTTGGCACATGAAACACCCCCCCCCCCAAAAAAAAAAAAAAAAAGAATCTTTATCTGGAGTCTATATCAGAATGCTATCCCTACCAAGGTCAACTTATGCAGAAGAAACATACCACCTGAAGCCTCATGTCCCATTTGCAGCTTAGAACCTGAGACGAGAGCACTTGTTCTTGTTGTGCCCTTGGACTTCGCTGATCTGAGCGAATCCTGCATTGCAAATTATGATTTCACGAGTTGGGCTGTCAAGAATCGAAGAACGGTTGCTGGAAGTCAAGGAAAAATCAGTAGATCTACCGTCTTTCGAGGTTGTTGCAAGTGTCTTGTGGTTTATTTGGAGGGCGACAAACGACTACATCTTTCGAAAGAGACGCCCAAAACCAGAAATTCTGGTTGAGGAGGCATGCAACATGTTCCGTAACTGGTGCAAGTGGAATTATAAAGAACAAGAAACAACGTCAGAAGAAGAAGACCCACATCTACGCTGGTGCAAGTGCAATTATAAAGATCAAGAAATAATGTCAGAAGAAGAAGACCCACCTCTGCGTTGGAGAGCTCCAAAAGAAAGAACTTTAAAGGCCAATTTTGACGGGTCTTATGTAGATGGATCGAACACGGGAGTAGTTGCCTGTGTTGTTCGAGATGCGTCCGGAAATTTGGTGGACGGAATGGCAAGATCGTTTCCAGCGTTGTCTGCGATTCAAGTTGAAACCCTAGGTCTGCTCACAGCTCTCTCTCTCTCTCTCCTCGAAGCAAAGAAGGAAGAAACCATATCCGACTGCAAGTCTTTAGTTCACATGGTTAATGGCTCAAATCAATGTAAGCGGGAAACACGTGCTCTTATTACAGAAGCTCGTGAGATTATGGGCCAATTCAAGCATACCTACTTAGCCCATTGTCCAAGAGAGTCCAATAGAATAGTGAACTAGATCTATAAGGCTTATCGACTAAAAACTCTACCTTCTAATTAGATAATTCATCCCCTTCAAGATCTGCTTTGTTTTGATGCCCGATTGTGAGCTTTGGTGTTCGAAGTACTTTGATATTTAATAAAGTTTTGTTTGACAAAAAAAAAAGAAGTGGCAAAAAAAAAAAATGGAGATTGTCATATGATTTAAGAGAACTTTTTTTTGGAGAGGTTTTGTAGTGGGGCCCAGGAATGGGGAGACGCAATGGGGCCCAGTCAGAGAGACAGGTCGATGGGTAGGAAATGAAAGTACATGATGAGACGGGCAGAGCATGATCGACAATGGTATTTGTTGGGGGAGGGGCCGACTTAGGAGGTCCAAATACTAGGCCGACGGGGTGGGCACTCACAAAATTACACTTTTGCCCTTATTTAGGCAAGATGATCAAATGCCTTTAGGAGAGCATTTACAAGCGGTTTTGGAACTTTAAAGGTCTCTAAGCCAAAATTTTAGCGTTTGGTAACACAGTTTCGATTTTTTTTTGGTGTAAAGTTTTACTTTGAAAATGGTAACTCCAGCTTTGGGCTCTGGTATTTTCAAAATGCAAGTTCAGAAGTTTAATATAATCTTATTTTTCCAATCTTGATATTATTGATATGGAAGTATCCCTATTTTACTCTCCCCCCTCCCAATCTTGCATAGAGGTTGTGGTTGATCGTGATTGGGAAGCATTGCGGAGGAGGTTGAGGGATGCCCGCACAATTCCACCAATGGTCGGCGGACATCGGCAAACTTTGCCAAGGGTTGGCGACACTAAATCTAACTCGCCAAGGGTCACTCAATGCGAGATGTAGCTTAGAGAGTCGGGCATCGAGTTGGCTAGTCATGCGGATTCTACATTGCACTGCCTAGAATCGTGCGACACTGGCGCATTAAGTGGGCTCACGTGGCCTTGGCAGCACGTCACTTAGGGTCACAAGACGTCGGCACCGGTGCTATTGTTATGTCCCATGCTTGGGCTTTCGTTTGCAATCGCTTGCAATCGCAATGGATGGATTTTGCAAGAGTGGGTGTTCTCAAGCAATGGAGCTTTTGGACATGATGGTTAGGTAACGGCTTAGGCCCAACATGACAACTTACAGCACTTTAATCCATGGGCTCTGTAAAGAAGGGAAGGTTTATGAAGCTTTGGAGACTCTTGACAGGATGAAGCTTCAGGGTTTGAAGCCAGATGCGGGACTATATGGCAAGATCATTGCTGGCTTTTGCGACAAGTGCAAATTTCAGGAGGCTGCCAACTCCCTTGATGAGATGATACTAGAAGGAATCAGTCCCAATCGTTTAACTTGGTCTATTAATGTCAGAATCCACAATGTGGTTGTTCAAGGCCTTGCTGGTCATGGCGAAATAAATCGTGCTTATCAGCTTTACCTAAGCATGTGGGCCAAAGGAATTTCTGTTAATGCTTCGACTTTCAGTACTCTTGTTCGATATTTCTTTAGGAAAGGAGATATAGATAAAGCTGCTCGAGTATTTGAGGATATGGTGCGTGATGGATGTGCTCTGGACAAGGAAACATGGAAGGCAGTTGTAGAAGGATTTGTGCATTGGGAGAAAGGGAAAGAAGCTGCTAACTTATGCGGGAATTGATTAGAGAACAATGAAAGAAGCAGACAAGGCTATAAGAATATTATCATAGGTAGGAGTTAATGCCGCTTGTTACTCTTTCTACCAACACCATAGATGCTCATTATTTTCTTTTTGATACAGATATCCTGATTTCATGATGCTTATTTTATATGCTTGACAACCGTTCCACTTTATTTTCATGTATTTCAGAAAATAAGCATCTGGTTCATAAGAAGTTGGCCGTACCTTCTTTTAATAAAAAGTTGTCCGATCCATCTTTGTCTTTTGTGGGGGCGCGGCGCTTCATTATGAATAAGTACTTTTGGTATCTTATTCCTTCAGAATAATTCTCCCATTGATTAAAGAGATCGCATGATATCTTCAAGAGACTTCTTGGTTGGGAAAAGTGCCAAAAAAGTCCTAAACCTTTTGTCATTGTGCCAATTTAGTCCTAAACCTTTTTTTGGTGCCGATTCAGTCCTAAACCATTTTAAGTTGTGCCAATTCAGTCCCTTCCGGCCAATTTGGCCGGATTTTGCTAATTGGATGCCGGCCGATCGACGTGGACAACTTTTACTAATATTTTAATATTTTTGAATTTTTGAATTTTTTTTTTATTTTTTTATTCTGCTCTTCTTCCTCCAGCCGGTTGCCGGACCTCGACAACTGGCCAGAGGCGACAACCGGCGAGGTCGAGGTCGACCTTGCCGGCCACCTCACCAATGGCCGCGGGGGCGACCTTGCGCGAGGCGGCGAGGCTCACCCTCGCTGGATCTGGCGAGGGTCAAGCCTCGCCCATGGCCGGTGAGGCTTGACCTCGCCGGAGCCTCGCCCGCCCCGCGTGAGGCCGCCCTCGAGGCCTGGGTGGCGAGGCTCGCCCTCGTCGGATCTGGCGAGGGTCGAGCCTTGCCCATGGCTGGTGAGGGCGAGCCCTGCCAGCTTGCCGGATCTGGCGAGTGAGGGGGTTCGAGCAGGGGGAGAGAGTCGGAGGGGGTAGACCGCCGACCACCGCACCTGAGCCGTAGCCGTCGGCCTACGGCCGCACCTGGTTTCAAGCGCCGAAGCTCCGGTAGGCCTCGGTCCTTTTTTGTGCCTTGCGGTGGTCGGACCAGGCCAGAGCTCGCGGTCTTCAAGGATTCAGTTCGAGATCTGAGGGCATTCGATCTGGGCGGGACTTGAGAGAGAGAGAGAGAGAGAGAGAGAGAGAGAGTCCTCTCTCGGCCAAGCCGAGGAAACCCTGGCCATGTGAGACCACCACCACAATGCTGCTGCCCGATGCCGTCCACCACTGCTCGCCAACCCGCCGCCATATCCGCGAGCTGGCGCGGCTCGCCCTCGCCGCCCAGGCCTCGAGGGCGGCCTTGCACGGGGCGGGCGAGGCTCACCCTCGCCGGATCTGGCGAGGTCGAGCCTCGCCGGCCCGCCCCGCGTGAGGCCGCCCCCGCGGCCACTAGCGAGGTGGCCGGCGAGGTTGACCTCGACCTCGCCGGCCGTCGCCTCTGGCTGGTCGCCGAGGTCCGGCAACCGGCTGGAGGAAGAAGAGCAAAATAAAAAAATAAAAAATAAAAAAATAAAAATAAACAAAAATATTAAAATATTAGTAAAAGTTGTTTAGGACTGAATCGGCACCAAAAAAAGGTTTAGGACTAAATCGGCACAATGACAAAAGGTTTAGGACTTTTTTGGCACTTTTCCCCTTCTTGGTCAGTAGGCACACTTTAACAAAATGGGCTTCGGTAAATAGACGAAGTTTAAAACCTCACGAAGAAAGATGGATGAATCCGGGTATGCGTTGATTATTATGACCTGAACAAAACAAGTTCGAAGGATGATTTTCCTTTACGACACATCGACGTCCTCATTGATAGTGTGATAGTATTTGAATTATTCTCTTTTAATGATGGATTCTCTAGTTATAACAAAATCCGAACCAAGGAAGAAGACAAGATTAAGATATCTTTCATCGACCCATGGGGACCTTTTGTTATAAAGTCATGCCCTTTGGCCCAAAAAATATAGGGGCAACTTATCAAAGAGTTATGGTGGCATTGTTCCAAGATATGATGCATAAAGAAATTGAAATTTATGTCAATGACATGATCATTAAATTGAGACAAGGTAAAGATTAAGTTGAAGTCTTGAGGAAGTTGTTTGATAGACTTAGAAAGTTCAAGCCGAGGCTTAACCCCGCCAAATGCATATTTGGGCAAAGTTTGGGAAGTTTCTTGGATTTGCCGTTAGTAGTAGGTGCATTGAGATTGATCCCTCAAGGTGAAAGTCATTTGCGACTTGAAACCTCCTTGTACCGTCAAAGAAGTTTGAAATTTATTGGGAAGACTGAATTACGTAACGAGGTTTGTCTCCCAGTTTTCCAAAATAGTGAAGCCATTAAAAAAAACTCAAGATCAATTGATGTTCTGAAACCAAATTTGTGTAGGCGGACAGAGACTTCTTGGTCACTATTCCTATATATATATATATATATATATTTTTTTTTTAATCTTTTTCCCCGTCGGTTCCTAAGTTCGGCCTCCTCCTCCTCCTCCTCTTCGCCTTCCTGTGTTTTGTGTCCCTCACTTGTTGTATTGTCACCCTCTAATGGCTTCTCCGACTGTCGTGGCTTCGCTCCTCCTCACCTAGATCGACGCGCTATCTCCTTTGGTGCAGCTCGAAGAATCGACCTCCATTTGCCCGAGAGAATCTTCTCCTTTCAGCCTGCAATCACAATGCTCTAGCTCAATTTCGCCTCACCAAGTGCGTCATTTGCTTGATTGAAGCCTCAAGTCTCTTCTCCAGCAAGGGTTTCCTTGCCCTCTTTGTCAGTCAGCTCAAAAGAAAACAAAAAAGTAAAGAATAAAAAATAAAGAAAAAAAGAAAAAAAATTCAAAAAAATTCAAAAAAATTAATTTTTTATTAGAATATTATTAAAAATGTTCACTCGGTGCCGACTGTGATACGTAGGACGGCCACATTCACGTCGATGATTTCAAGCCAAAATTGATTGGATGTACTCAATTGGTACTATGTAAAAAGGTTTAGGACTAAATTTGACAAATTAAATATGTTTATAACTAAATTGATATCAATGCAATAAGTTTATAACTTTTTTTTTGTTACTTTTCCATAGTATTTAAAAATAAATCCAAATAAAATTCCCTTGCTTCTTTTTTTCTTTTTACTTTTTTGATGCTCATCAAGATATATTACAATTAATGAGCGATTGGAAATTTGATTAAATGAAAGCTTCTGTTCTGTAATGTGACCAGAACATGGCTCTCCATCATTTAGTTGTAGTGTAAGATAATTGGATTATTACGAATTGCTCTCTTCCTAGATCCATGTTTAATCAGATATAGGCAACACCGTTGCTTTGGTGGGTGAATAAGGTGGTTTAGCTTTGGATTTGGCCTTCTAGAATGCGGCAATTTGAAGATATGCATCCATGTTCAATGTGCATAGTAGGTGTTATCTAGTATGCCTCAATAAAACCAGTCTCACTTAGTCCCAATCATGTAACTTATTTGTATTGGATTTCTCTAGTGAGTGCAGGTGCAAATTCTCGAAGTCGACATCCCTATAGTCAAGCTTCCCCCTAATTTTCCACATTGAGAACACCATTAAAAATTGTGGGACTAGACTGTTGTGATTGATCCAACTTGTACAATGATTTCAACCTAAAAGAGCAAGATAGTTATCCTGCTTACAGCAAGTTCAACTCAAAAGATCAATCGTTATAGTATGTATTATCATAATGGGTGACTGAGCAAAAAACCAATGGATGGTTAAGAAGACTGGCTATCGAGTCAATATCGTTTACTTGTGATGGTATGGAGGAAAAAGTAGTGCAACTTCTCCAATGCGTTGAGTGCTAGAGCCAAAGTCGGGTGATTGATGGTTCACAGCTACTCACTTCGCCATTGTTTTTGGCATTGTCTGCAATATGAAAAAAGAAAAAAAAGGAAAAACAAGAAAGGCCCTTCAAAATTCTAGTACTTATTTAAATTATAAGACCCACATCTTAATTTTCACAAACAATAATCAATTATCAACAAATATATTAAACTAAAACTTACTAAACTTGAGCAAATTTCTAAAACTCCACAACAATAAAATATTATTAAAGAAACAATTAAAACCATATATTTGATTTTATAAAATAACAACAAAGGTGGGGTTATATCCAAATCAATTTTAGTAAAAGCACATCTTTCCACCAAATTTCTCTCTCTCTCTCTCTCTCTCTCTCTCTTTCTAAAATCAGCTGTAAAAAATTACGGAAAAACTCTTTGCATTGGGTTTACATTCATTGTATGATAAATTTATTAAGTTTTATCTTCTGTAGTTGCTATATATTTAGTCTTATTTACCCAAACGCAAATTTACGGGTAAAATTTATAACTATAGATCTTTTACTTAAAGATAATAGTTTATTACTATTTGCCATCTGTATCCGTAAGTATTTTAAACTAGTATAAGCCTATGATGAACATCGGTTCTTGACTATTGTCAGTTTACTTAAAACTCTATTTTGGTGTTACAATATTTTGAAATAAATCCAAATAAAATTCCCTTGCTTCTTTTTTTTTTTTTTTCTTTTGACTTGTATGATGCTTACTAAGACAAATTGCAATCAATGAGCTATTAGAAATCTGATTCAACAAAAGCTTGGGTTCTATAATGTGAGTAGGAACAATGGCTCTCCGTTGCTTAGTTGTAGCGCAAGATAATTGGATGTCAAGAATTACTCTCTACCTAGATCCATGTTTGGTCATATATAAGCAATACCGTTGCTTTGGTGTGTGAATAAGGTAGCATAACTTTCGGATTCAACCTTCTAGAATGCGGCAATTTGAAGATATGCATCCACACTCAATGTGCATAGTAGGTATTATCCCAGTATGCCTCAATATAATAGGTCTCACTCAATCCTAACATGTAACTTACGTGTATTGAATTTCTCTAGCGGGTACAATGCAAATTCTTTAAGTCAATATTACAGCAGTGGAGCTCCCCCCCAATTTTCCACCCCAAGAACACTGTTAAGTGATTGATCCAACTTGTACAACATGCTCAACCCAAAAGTAAATATAACAATAATAGTCATCTAGCTTGAAGTGGACTCAACTCAAAAGATCAACTGTATATAATTTTCACTATGATTCCTATGTATTATCATAACGGGTGATTGAGCAAAAACCAATGGATGGTTAGGAACACTGGCTACCGAGTCAACATCATTTACTTGTGATGATCTAGAGGAAAAAGTGGTGCAACTTCTCCAATGTGTTGAGTGCTGGAGCCAAGGTCGGGTGGTTGATGGTTGACTGCTATTCATTTGCCGTTGTTTTGGCTTTGTCTATGACATGGAAAAAGGAAAACTAGAAAGGCTCTTCAAAATGCTCTCCATCCGACTCCACTCCTCCTTATAAATCTCTTCACAATTTGCATTAGCACTCCCCACATCTCTCATTTCCTCTTATGGTCCCTCCCCTCATATCTACCCACTTTTGCTTGAGCTATGGAGCTTGCGCACTTCAGTTTTGTAAAATTACAACCATGTTGTTTCCTTCTTTGTCTTGTGCTTGCATTGTGCCTTGTCCTAGTCTCCTCCACCACAAATGAAACCGACAAACTCGCACTCCTAGCATTTAAGGCCGCAATCAAAGACTCTTATTTGGTGCTTGACTCGTGGAACGACACCATTGGATCTTGCCATTGGTATGGAGTAAGGTGTGGCCTGAGACACCAAAGGGTCATGATCCTACATTTGTCCTCACTAGGATTCTCAGGGTCCATCTCTCCTTATATAGGAAATCTAAGCTTCTTGAGTAGGATTTATCTCCAAAATAATAGTCTTGTTGGAGAAATCCCCCCGCAAGTTAGGCGGTTACGCCGCCTACGCGTGCTGCGACTAGACTTCAATTTATTGGCTGGAGAAATTCCTAGAAACATGTCAGGTTGCTCAAAATTAGTAGTTGTTAGCCTTGACCGCAACCAACTAACCGGAGAAATTCCCCCAGAACATGGTTCATTGTCAAAGCTAGAGTATTTATCCTTTTATAGAAATGCATTCTCTGGGAACGTACCTTCCTCTTTCGGAAACCTATCTTCACTGCATATTCTTCAACTCTCGTTAAATAACTTGGGCGGGAGCATTCCCAAAGTTCTAGGCCGCCTGACAAATTTACAAGGTATTACTTTCTTAGGGAATATATTGTCTGGCACAATTCTGTCCTCATTGCTCAATCTCTCTTCTTTAGTTGCATTTGACGTGTCATTTAACCGGATGCTAGGGAGTCTTCCTATAGACTTAGGCTTGACTCTCCCAAATATTCGAATTTTTGACATTGACGAGAACCAATTCGAGGGATCAATTCCTCCCTCAATGTCCAGTTGGACAAATCTAGAGTTACTTGAACTCAAAGACAACAAGCTTTCAGGGAAAGTGCCTTCTTTCAGAAATATGCCCAAGCTTTCGCAATTTACCATCTCTGATAACGAGCTGGGAAGTGGAAATTCTGAAGACTTGAGCTTTGTATGCTCATTGACAAACTGCACAGCATTAAAGCACTTCATAATTCGTTCGAACAGACTCGGTGGGGCATTACCCAAATGCATAGGTAATTTCTCGAGCACTCTCAAGTCATTCATAGTAGACATGAACCTAATGTTTGGTAAGATTCCTTGAGAGCTTGGAAATCTAGTCAACCTAGAAGTGTTAGGTTTATCTATTAACAAGTTTTCAGGCAGGATCCCCCCAAATATTGGGAATTTACAAAATCTAGCGAAATTGTTCTTAGGCGGAAACAACCTAAGAGGGATAATCCCCACTTCTTTAGGAAATCTAACTAAGTTGATCGGACTAAGTCTTGGTCAGAACAACTTTCATGGGAAATTTCCCTCACATCTATCGAAGTGCCAATCTCTCCAGTGGCTTGATCTTTCTAATAACAATCTCAGCGGTTCCATACCCCCACAGCTCATAGGTCTCTCATCAATAACAATCTTTTTGGACTTGTCTCGTAATCGTCTGAGCGGGGTTCTACCCATAGAAGTAGGGAACTTGAGAACTCTGACTGAGTTGGAAATCTTTGACAATATGTTGGTAGGTGAAATCCCAAATAGTTTAGGGGATTGCATTGGATTGACATTTCTGAGGATGGGGGGAAACTTCTTTAACGGGTCCATTCCTCAATCGATCAGATCATTAGGAGGCATTGAAGAACTAGATCTTTCATACAATAATTTGTCGGGTCAGATTCCAGAATTCTTAGTGTTATTTCATTCCTTGAAACTTTTGAATTTGTCTTACAATAGCTTTGAAGGCATGCTACCGCATGAAGGAGTCTTTAAGAATGCTACCATGACTTCTATTATTGGGAACGATGCCATTTGTGGGGGATTGCCAGCATTTCACCTCCCCGAATGCGTCTCCAAAAGCTCCAAGAGAAGAAAAATCCATATATTGGTATTGTCGGCTTGTATTATTTTCGGCATTCTTGGAATAACTCTTACTCTAGTTTTTTTGTATCTTTGTTGGTTAAAGAAGAAAGTAAAAGAATCGATTTCAACTTCCATGGAGGATTCATGGCCATACATATCTTATCGAGCACTCCTAAAAGCAACCGATGGTTTTTCTTCAATGAATTTGATTGGTGTTGGAAGCTTTGATTCTGTTTACAAGGGGATAATTGAGGAGAACGGTATGACCGTTGCAGTGAAGGTGCTTCATTTAGGGCATCGTGGTGCTCTAAGGTGGCTACACCCAAACCCAACACCATCTCACAGGAATGAACCTACCCAAACATTGAATTTCTTTCATAGGATAAATGTTGCTATTGGTGTTGCTTCTGCACTGGATTATCTTCATCACCAGTGCCACATCCCCATTGTTCATTGTGATCTAAAGCCTGGCAATATCCTTTTAGATGTTGACATGGTTGCCCATGTTGGTGACTTTGGATTGGCAAAGTTCCTCCTTGGATCATCCATTGATACCGTAGCTAATCAAATGAGCTCAATGGGCATAAGAGGAACAATTGGTTATGCTCCACCAGGTAATTCTCTCATTCAGACAAAAAAAGTTTACATAGCTAAAAAAAATGTTGATGGATCACTTTGTGAGTTTGGTAGTTGCATGATACCTCTTATGCCCATTACATTCTGCTTTAGTGATCCGACTCCAAATTTCACCCACACTATGATCTACATTTGTCACAGAATATGCAATGGGATGTGAGGTTTCAAGAGAAGGCGATACCTATAGTTACGGCGTTCTCTTATTGGAGATGTTCACAGGGTTGAGTCCCACCGATGACATATTTAGAGACAATTTGACTCTTCATAGTTTTGTGGCTGAAGCTTTGCCTGAACAAGGGATGGAAATTACTGATCACATTCTACTTCAAGAAAGAGAGAATCATTTAAGCACCAATAGCCATCGGCATTGGCTCTCCGAAAGCGATGGCATATTTCAAGAGTGCTTGGTTACAGTATATAATATTGGAGTCGCTTGCTCCGACGAAATGCCTGGAAAACGGATGAGCATAAGCGAAGCTGCAAATCAGCTGCAAAAGACTAGAGAGAAACTCTTCGCAAGGGGTTTACACGGACAAAAATGAACAACAGGTTTATAGCATAAATTTTATTAGAAATTTTCTCCTCTCATTGCTATACATTCTGTATTGTTTATGCAAATGCAAACGTACCGGTAAAACACATAACTAAAGATCATTGTTTGAAGTTGATAGTTGTCATCTTCCACCATTCGTATCTGTACATAATTTAAAGTGGCATGAGGTCTGCGATGTGTACGCACATTCTTAAGTACTGTCAGGTTACTTCTTCTTCTTCTTCTTCTTCTTCTTCTTATTGTTTCTTGTACGAATTTCAATCGCTTAGCTATTGGATTGATTCAAAGAAAAGCTTGGTTTCTGCAGCTTGACAGGGAAGTACTTGGACGTCTGGAATTACTCTCGGTTCCTAGAGATATGTTTGCCCTGGTGGATGAATTAGGATGTGCTGCTTTCAGATTCAACCTCTTAGTATGCGGCAATCCAAGGAAATGTATCGGTGGTTGGTGCACGTAGCAAGATTGTTGAAGAATGCTTCGGTATCAGTCTCACTCGATTTCAATAAAATAGCTCGTGTGTATTGGGTTTCTTTAGAGGTACAACTTGCAAAAGCATATTCTCCAGCACTGCTAGATTTGAAGTTTATTGCTTAAATTATCCTTTTTTAGCATTTCGGGAAAGTTGTTAATCACATGTTTTGGCAAGTACTAAGCACGTATGGATGTAACTTATCATTGATATATCCAAAGTCCCATTTGTGATTTTCATTAATCGCATGGATAAGTAACTTTCAAAATTAGAAATTAGTGACTACATCAAGAAATTATTGGTCGCCATTATGCTCAAACTTCACCTATATATAAAAAGTGATAATTAACATGGTGAAGTTACTAATTTTAATAGGTGGAAAATTACTTTTCATCGTAAAAAGTTACTGATTCCATGGCGAAATTAATAGTCACTGATATATATTGTCTATGTCTGTAAGCGGTCTGCAAATTTTTTAGTTGTCAGTAGGTATTGTGACTTCAAAGGTTTAAGGTGTTTGCTTCGTCTTTATCAAGAAAATGAACTATTCCGATGGTATCAATGTGGTTGTGCAATGTATACAGTTTTCAAAAAGAAGAGGAAAATGCAAATCACCTAATGAAGATGCTATTCACAAAACAAACACCATCTAAATTACTATTAGAATGCAAAATATGTGTCCGTTCAAACTCACTATTTTGACGAGAGTTGCCTACATTTATTCTTCAAAAAGAAAAAAAAAAATAGTGCAAGTTATTTCTAAAAATGTGAAAAAGGAGCGTTTAATAAAAAATGCTGTTGTGAAAAGAGATGTCTATCCTTCCAAGTATGAAGAACATAGTGTTTCAAAAGCACAAGCTATGAGTGCCGGATATTTACAGTGCCAAAACTTGACACGGATGGATATTTAAGTATTAAAAATTAGGAAAGTGACAATTAAGTGTCAAAATCGAAGCAAAATGGATTAGTTAAGTGTCGACAGCAGGAAAATCTGATCACATTGCTAACATGGCGATTCTCCGATGATACAAGTGTAAAACGACGTCGTTTTGCATGCTGATGTGACTAGATAAGTGCAAAAACGACGTTGTTTCACTGTTAATGTGGATAAATAATTAATATGAAAATTTATTAAATTAAATTTAAAAGGAATTTGAAAAAAAAAGAAAAAAGAAGGAAGGAAGGAAGGAAGAAGATGAACAGTTGGTGGGGGAAGAGTTGGCCAGGGTTGCCAGGCCTGGCCAAGGGCTGGCGACAATGTGGTGCCACATTTTTAAAAAATTAAAAACTAAAAAGAAAAAAATTGCACTAGTCATCGTCATCCCCAATACTTTGCAAAGTACCATTCCCCGCGTTTACCGTCTTCAGTCGCTTGGCCAAACTCCTCCGATGGTGCTCGATGGCGGTTGCCCGACCACGAGGTTTGAAGATGAAGGACAGACAATCAAGCCAAGCTTTGAGCTTGAGCGGCCGTGGCGGCTGTGAGCTTCAAAGCTCAACCTTCAAGCTGCTTTGAAACTTGGCCTTGGCTGCCTGCGAATACTCGCGAGCTTCAAAGGTCGAGGTCATACCTCAAGCCAAGATTTGAGCTAGAGCAGTCATGGCAGTCGTGAGCTTCGAAGCTTGGCCATGGCGGCTTGGGACCACCCGCAAATTCGAAGCGTGGCCATGGCAACTGGCAACTACCTGCAAACTTTGAAGGACTGAAGTCCCGTCGATGAGGAGCTCTTTCAAAGCTGTCAGGTGACCCACTTCTACTGGCAACCTGCTGAGCTCTATGTAGAACTTCAAATTCAGGGAGACCAAGCACTCCAAATCGCTGATGGAATGATCTATCTTGACCAATTGAGAACATCGCTCCAAAATCAATATGGCCAGATTTTTGCAGCCAGAGAACTTAGGAGTGACTAATAAGTCAGCACAACCTGTAAGGTCTAGAACTCTCAAGTTCTTCATCTGCAAAATAGGAGAAATATTTGCATGAGCTCACTTAATGAATAGTTACATTAGACCAAGCGATTTCACCATAGCAATAGATTGTGCACTACCTCTATCTGATCCCAGCCTTCCCAGTCTTTCGTGACTTTGCTCCATGACAAGTCGAGAATGGTTAAGTTTCCCAAGTGAAAATTAGTTACTTGCAGATGTTGAGGGCACCCTCGCCAACGGAGCCACCTTAAATTTAGAAAAACTTTAGCGAAATCTCCAGCAATGTCTGCATGATCCAATTGAAGAAACCGTAGGTTTGCCATGCTCTCAAAATCTTCTGGAGTAAGTTTGTCCGAAGTATGGCACTGAAAGTTAAGGCAGAGTGCCTCAACCTTTTCTGTTCCCTGTATGGACAAGAAAAACAAATAGAAGTAGTGAGGATGGTGTCTCTTCTCTACACGTAACCTGTTAGGAAACAGTCTTAGAAAAAATGACTAACAACGTAAATTTCACAGATGGTCATATGTCAAATAGTAGCTGGCGCTGGCGAAATAGTTCTCCATTGGCAGTGAATATAAGTATTTCTTACGATTCACAATATATTTAAAAGAAATCGCCTCAACATGCCATGCATCCATATCTGATTGATTAAGAAGAAGAAAATCGCCTCAACATGCTATGCATCCATATCTGATTCTGCTTATTATCTACTGTTTGATATCCTTCCTTTAAAATTCTTCGAAAATCCCACTGCCTGAATGGTGACCATTGCCGCCCTAGTAAGTTATTCTATTCCTCCTGCGTTTTACCATTGAAGACTGCAGCCATAACTTCAATAAACAATAGGCGTCCTGCCATTACAATAAGAGCATTTTCCGAAAGATTGAAGTTGCTACGTAATGACGAAGTCATCATAGATGCATACTGCCTACAGAGTTGAAAAGCCTTATCCTTATTCGAACGACTAAAATGATATGTCTGGATCTGAGGAGATTCTTCCAGGACGACACTGTTTCTGGTGGTTACAAGGATCCTACTTCCAGAAGCAAAGCAATCAAAGCAATCTCCGATGAGTTTCTGGACATGAAACGCATTTTCCACGTTATCAAGGATAATCAAAACTCTCATGTTGCAAAATAAGTCCCTGATAAACTCAATTCCCCTGTTGACAAAAGCAACATCCTCAAGTTCCCGTTTTAGAACATCGGAAATCAATCCAGCTAAGGTTGCACAATCTAGGCTAGATTTGGCCCTTGCTGGGGTCGGGCGACGCCCAACATGGAGAGCAATAGCTTGGCAGCTCTCGTTGCCGTCAACTCCAGCTGCATTCCACATCTTCTCTCTCTCTCAGGTTGTTTTTTATTTATTCAACACCTGAAAATCACATGTAAGCACAAATTGAAAGAATTACTAAAAAAATTATAAACCTATTGCAATTGTATAAATTCTTTTTTTGTCGATTAATTGTGCTAATTCAGTCTTAAATTTATTGCATTTGTGTCAATTTAGTCTATTTGACTAATTTTGGGTGGTTGACACTGATGTGGACACCATCCTACCAACGCTAATGTTGAAAATTTTCAATAATATTTCAGTTCTTCGAATTTAACTTTATTTTTCTTTTCTTTTTTTCCTCCTTCCTCTAGTCAGTTGCCGTCGGCCACTGGCCAATGGTGAGGACCGGTAAGGCTTGACCTCGCCAGCTACTAGTGAGGCTTGGCTTCACCATTGCTGGGCGAGGCCGAGCATCGTTGACGACTAGCTAGAGGAAAGAGGAAAAAAAGAAAAAAGAAATAAAAAGTCTGAAAAAATAAAATATTATTGAAAATTTTTCTTGTTAGCAATGGTTGGACAACGTCCATGTCGGTGCCAGCAACCCAGAATTGGCCATATGGATTGAATTGGCAAAAATAAATGCTTTAAGATTGAATTGGTATAATTGCAATATGTTTGTGATTTTTTTTTTTTTGGTAATTTTCCCAAAATAAATTTATTCAGTTAGTATTGACAAGGTCACTCGGAAGCCTATCAACGTTGGCATTTCTAATTTTATTTTAATGGAAGAACTAATTCGAATAAAAAGCATATGCTTTGAATACTCAATCGCACAAAATGATAATTCAAGGACCTCGTCGTATACTTTGAAAGGTTTAGGGATTCACCGTCTTTATCCCCGTCTTATTATTACCGAAAAACATGCAGAAATTTAGAACGAGTACAACTCCTACTCCCCCCTTCCACGTTGAGCTTTGCTCCTCTCTGTCACCTCCGCCGCAACCGAACGCCCCGTTGGTGGTCATTCCTCTCGGTGGTCTCACCTCCGCCGCCGACTTTGATGGAAACTCCACGAAGGCAAGCTTCTGAATTATCCTACTTATGATGAGGCTTTTCTTTATTATGATCGGTGCTTTTTCCAACTGCAACATTTGAGCAAGCTGCAATGACTACTATTTCGGTGGTTCTCTGTTGCTATAGACGGTCCAGTTATGGTATTTGCGCACTGAGAGTGATCGGAGTGCTGCGTTCAACGAACATCCCTTGCACGCCATGCGTTTGATGGGAGTTTCAGCACAAATGGCGTTGTGATATTGACTCTAATCTGACCCAGCCACTCAGAGAATCAACTTCTTGATGCACTTCTCCGTGTGTTCTTATGACAGATAACCGCAAAACTGAACCGTTATATAAAATCTCATCAAGCTTTCTCTGCGGTTGCTTTTATAAGTGGATCAGATTGTTGTTCAGGCCGTTTAATGATGGGTGGAAGATGTGAATTGTGACTCAACGTGCAATATCGTCCATAAAATTTTAATTTGTCCAATATAGTCCCCGAACTTTAGCTTAATGTGATGAATAGGTTGATTTCCATTACAATCGTGATCATGCATCAACACTATGATATGGAGGTCCAAATTTCTTGCTGAAAACTGTGAAAGGAACTGGGGACCTGCACCTTCCAATTTAATGATTTTATGTAGAAGAAGTTTCTAGCTTGTGACGATGATATAAAATAAAAACGTATGTGTATCGAGCCTTTTTTAACGCCAAACACACTTTTGGTGGGTTAAGGCAAATGATGCTTGAGGATAGAAGCGAGTCAAGTTGCTAGGAAGCTGCTTGATCTCACTGGTAAATTGGTCAAACTCCACTTGATTCTAAAGCCAAATTTAACTAGGTAGCTGGACTAAATAGCCGAGTTGAGCTTCGATACGAAAATAGTTTACTTGACCAGGCTGGGGTCCTAATAAAGAAATCGAATTTTCATTTTACCTGCTATATTTACACGTCTAATAATTCACATGCCATCAGTGGCTGCATGATTTGTGGGGCCATAATATACCTATGTTGAGATCTTTTCAGTTCAATTCACAATCAACTTATTGCTTATTTAAAAAAAAAAGAATTAGTATCATGAAAAATTCTAAACTAGTACACTTGTTATGAATTTATATCTCCTTAATTTTTCTTAAATTTTATTATCAAATTGCTAAGTTGGATAATATATGGCAGTTAACGGGTGTATCGGTTTGAGGTATTACCCTCCGTTAAGGTCAAATGAAGAAATTCCCATTTAATCCAGAAGATAGAAAAGCAAATTGGAGTATCACTCCAGGATGATGATGTTGAATTACTCTTCTCCAAATTTTTCATTAAGTATACTAGTTGAAGTTTTTTGTGGTCAAAAAATTAGTTCGGGGCAAGTTCATTATAAGTGTATCGGTTTAGAGTTTTTCATTGTATTAACCTTATTTATAAAGAGACCTAAGGCTAAACCAAAAGAGAAAAATCTTGATGGCAGAAAAATCCTTGCCAAGGCATTTCATATTCATTGAATTCCACAATGCCTATTTGCTTCGTGCACACAAGGTCACCTGGTCCTGGACAAAGAGGTACAATCCGACAGAGACTAGGAAGAAAAGAAAGAGGAACATCATACCGGAGGCATCATGACGTTTCATTCAATCACTTGGTGAACACAATCACCCCCAACGCAGACACAGCTCGGGCAGCGACCTTAAAGCCTGTGAATCCTGCTTTTCTGCATAGGTACTCGAACTGCTTCTCGGTCCTCTCCTTCCCTCCCGGCTGGATCAACATGGCGTTGTCGAGCAGTGACACGTATCGAGACGCCATTGTGTCCTCCGGCTCGTCTGGCATTATGAAGTCCACACCTTCCCGTTCGCCGGCAACGCCTTGTAACAGTTCTTCAGTAACTTTATGCACGACTCGTCGCTCCAATTGTGGCACGTGCCCTGCCCGATTTGCGAAGTCATATAAAGTTAGGTCATGGCTCGCGTTTGAGTAGTATAATTAATGAGAAGGATTCACGAAGCTTGCCTTAATCATGATCGCATCGCCCTCCGGGACACTCACGAACATTTCCCCTCCGATGTGCTCCACGCCTACGCGCCATTTTACTAATGTAATTGTAGGCCTAATTTGGGAACAATAATGCCTCTAATTTTTGGCAAACATGATTTTGTGCTAAATAATTGGAACCTAAATAAGCACAACTAAGCCGGGGAAGCATGTGATAATTAATATACCGGGATAGGAAGGGGCATGTTCGATGACTTGGGCCAAATCGAAGTTGATGCCCTTGATCAAGGGGTACTTTGAGACAATCATGCTAAGTGTTGCGCCTTTTCCGCCGCCGACGTCAACTATAGTCATGATCCCGTCGAACCCGTGGTAGACCTCCAGGATCTTCCTCGTCTGCATCTTGGAGACGCCGGCCATCGCGTCGTTGAAGTGCTTGTTTAGGGACGAGTCCTCCTTCATGCACTAGAAAATGGTCTTGCCATGGACCTTTTGGAACAAGTTGCCTCCTCCTCCCAAAATTGCTTCCTTGAATTGGAGCCTGTAATTGCAAGAAAGGTAAATAAGGTTTTGTTTGATTCAAATTTCATCGCTACAGGTTTGGAACATAATTCCGTTTGGTAACGCAATTTGATTTTTCTATTTTTGGAACAGATTTCTATTCCAAAAATAGATTTGAAGAAGAAATCAGAAGTTAAAATTTTTAACTTCTCAATTTTTATTTCAAAAATTGAGAAATCAATTTCTGACCAGAAATCAATTTCTGTTCCAGAATTTTTGTCATGTGTACCCTAAGATGATGGTGTATCTTGAGCCTCTAGATAATATCTTTCATATCATATATAGGTCATGTATTCATTGACGAAGGATTTTCCACTCACCAGATGTCAATGGTAGCTTGGTGGAAGGCGAATAGAGAGAGCGAGCCGACGGAGCTGCCATCCTCATCCCTGACGTAGTACTTCCCGGCCGGCGATATCGCGTACCGCCTCTCCACAGTCCTCCCGCCATCAAGTGTCTCGGACTTGCACGCAAGGAGCGAGTGGCTCGCGAGGCAACGGAGGACCCGGTCGATGATCTCGGCCGACTCGGGGTTCTGGGCAGGGAGGTGGGCGGCCACCTCGGGGGGCGACATGTAGGCCCTGGGGCCCGCTAGGGCTATGATCCCGAAGAGGTCGAGCTCGACTGCGGCGTGCAGGATCCTTGGGAAGACTTGAGAGCTAGAGTACAGGAGGGCTTTGAGGCATGGGTCTTCTTCTTCTTCTTCATGGCAGGGTTTCACTTGGCTTTGAGCGGAACTCATTTTTGGCTCTCTATGCTTTTGCGTCAGACAAAGTTTGGATGGGTGCTCGGTTGCTTTCTTGGGGATTTACATAAGGCGATGGGCACTTAGGCACTTTTTATAATCAAAGGTGAACATTTAGGTCCCCAAGTGGCCAAAAAAGAAGACTAAACAATGCGTCGGGATTGTCTGGTACGACCTATTGATAGCCTGCTTTAGGTTAATGGGTTTACATTTACATGGGAGCCACTGCATCTGCTAAACAAATGACCACGGGGGGACATGATAACTTAAATTATTGGGCACAGTCCTCACGTAATTGTATAAAGTATTGATAGTCTAGTGTTAGTGCAAGAAAATGGGATTTGCCCATAAATGGGGTCCATTACATTTGGTAAACAAAACCACGTGATACATCATAATTTAGGTGCTTAGAGTGTCAAACGTGGATTGGTGGATGCCAAGGCAAAGATGGATGAGGTGCGTATACCTCCTAACTTTGATATTATTTTTTTAGGGCTAATACCGACTCTTTTAAAAGTTTAGGCTGATGAACGAATGCTGTACTTATTATTTAGATATTCTAAATGTAGAATATCAAAGTGAGGTAGATCATTGTGCATATATCATCTTGTTAAATTTTATGATTATGTGACGTGTGAGATACTCTTAAAAAGCACATTAAAATTCCAGGAGTATTTTTGAAGGAATTGACATGCTAGAGGGTTAAAATTCATCCTTAAAATACTTTATTTTTCACTAAGGTTAATATAATGAAAAGCTTGAAATTGGTAAATGGGCGATTTTACCCTGAACTAAATTTCTAAACACCAAAATTACTAAATTGGTATACTTGTGATAAATTTATCCTTTTTTATTTTTCATTAAAATTTATTGTTAAATTGTTGTTGGATGACACTTGGTAGTTAAGTAGTGTATTGATTTGAGATTTTATATTCCATTTGACACAAGTATACTATATAATTTAACAGAAATAAATGTATTACTTTAAGATTTTTGATGTTTAAAAAATTACTTTGAGTTAAAATTATCTTACGTATTGAAATAAATTTGTCACATGTGTACTGGTTTGAGTTTTTTCATAGTATTAATCATTTTCATTAACTCTCACAACTTGTCACTTTAATAATTTGGTTGGCAACATGGGCTAGTGTCAGTCTCCTCTTTGTTTATCATCGTCAATTTCTGGACATTCATATCAGTCGGACAAATATATCTTTAAAATAAGAGAAAATATCACAAAATATTTTACATTTATATTTATTGTGACACAATAACCCTTCCTTACCGTTCCATCTAAAATCACCTTTAAAAAGTTAATATGAATCAAACGTGACACTTTTAGGGGCAAGTGGCTTTGATGTGGCGCCACATTTTCCAAAAGTTAATAGCTGTAAAGAAAAAAAATTGCACCAGTCGTCGTCTTCTCCGATACTTTTGCAAAGTACTATTCACCGCGTTCATCGTCTTCAATCTCTTGGCCAAACTCCTCTGATGGTGCTCGTTGGTGGTTGCCCGACCATTCACGAGGTTTGAAGATGAAGGACAGACAATCAAGCCAAGCTTTGAGCTTGAGCGGCCATGGCTGCAGGGAGCCTCAAAGCTCGACCTTCAAGCTGCTTCGAAACTTGACCTTGGCTGCCTGTGAATACTCGCGAGCTTCAAAAGTCGAGGTCATACCTCAAGCTAAGATTTTCGCTAGAGAGGTCATGGTAGTCGTGAGCTCCGAAGCTTGGCCATGGCGGCTTGGGACCACCCGTGAATTCAAAGCTTGGCCATGGCAACTGGCCGCTACCTGCTAGCTTTGTAGGACAAATTAGACCCTTAAGCCAATCTTCTAGCTCGAGCGGTCATGGTGATTGTGAGTTTTAAAGGTCGAGGTCAGACAAGCCAAGCTTCGAGCTAGAGAGGCCATGGTAGCCGCTCAAGCTCGACATTCTTGAAGCTTTGCACTGTTTTTCCTTTGGAGGAAGATGATAGGTGGTGCATTTTTTTTTTCTTTTTCTAACCTGGCGCTCACTTATGGCCTCATCGGACTCTCTTGTCCCTAAAGCTACTTTTAGCCATTTGAATTTCTAGTTAGGATAGAATTTAGTTATATCATATTTACTGTTTCGTGATTGCAATAATAAAATCGAATATATTCATATGAATAAAAAATTTTACAAACAGAAATAGTAAAAATCTTTTACAACACTCTTACCTACTTTATTTTAATTTTATTTTCTCTTATTTTTTGATTAATTCCTTTTTTGATTACTTTCTTCTCCTTCCATCATTCTCTAATAAAAGTTTATTAAACAGTAAACTATGCTAATATACCTAAAATACTAAAACACCTCAAATATATAATAAATATAACTATATTTAAATTAATATATTGAATTTATATTATAAAATAGAATTAAATTCAAATACATAAATAAAAATAAGATTAAATTAAAATAACTAAATTGTTATTTTTTGTTATTTTCAATTTATTATATTAGAATTTAAATATCAATTATATTGAAATGCGATTTGTTATTTGAAAAAAAAAAAAACTTTCCTATTATAGGTTTAGCTATCATATCCACTTTTATGCCATTTTCCCTATGAGATAATTTTATTTGGTTTATATTCTCTTATATTTGACTTTGACACCAAACGCAGAATAGAATATCTATCTTGTATTTTATCCCGATCGCCAAGCGTAACTTAAAAGTGTCGCATTGGATTTATGTTAGCTATTTTGAATGAAACTATAATAGAGAATAAATGTGTCTCAATGAGAATAATTTATGATTTTTGGTATCATAAAAAAAACTTACGGTAAATGTGCAATAATTAAAATTTTTGATGTTTTTTGCCCTTTCCATTTTTATCTTAACAGAAAAAAACCAGTTCGAATAATAAAAAAAAGTATCTGGCAAAATAGTTCTTTTCCTTTGGCGGCGAACATAAGAAAAAGTATCTCTTATGCTTCGCAATTTGAAAAGGGAAAAACACACTAAACTTTCACCTTTTTCCGCTTTATCGTATCGAGAGATATTTCTTGATTAAATAATCTACTCTCTCCCCACGAATGATTTCTCTGCCAAGTCGCCTCAACATGCTATGCATCCATATCTGTTTGTTTTCTCCTGTTGAAAGAAGATATGCCTTGAAGATATAGAATCGGACTGAATATTGTGATTGATTTGGATTGTAATTAATTTAGGACTAGAAATATTTGTTCTCTTAGGAATATTTTCTTTACTTTTTTATTCAATCCAATTGTATGATATATACATCTCTGTAACACTATTCAATTCAAGGAAGAAAGATACAATTCCTACACTTCCATTTGAGTTTCTTACATGGTATCAGAGCTAAAGAATGACGCACATTCACCACTAAAAAATTCTTTTCCATTATCAGTACGAATCCGACGAATTGATTTGCCAAACTGAGTTTTGGATAAAGAGATCAAGATTCTAAGATGAGATAGAACTTGATTTTTTGATTGAAGGAGAAAAACCCAGGTGGCACGTGAGAAATCGTCCACAATTGTGAGAAAGAACCGTGAACCGTCATGATTTACGGTATGATATGGTCCCCATATATCAGCATGAATTAAAGAAAAAATGATGTCAACACGGGTGTTGCTATTTGGAAAAGGAGAACGTGTTTGTTTCGCTAGAGGACAAATAGGGCATTGAGGACAAGGAAAAAATGCAGTGTGACCCAATCTTTTATGATGAAGGAAATTTTTATTGCTGTCAACATTACATATGGATTTATTAAAGCAACAGAAGAGGAATTAAAGTTGGTTGGAAGATCAGTCCAAAAGTATAATCCTTGATAGATTCTACCCAAGCCCATCAGATTGCCAGTCGAAAGGGCCTGAAATAGACATTTCTCAGAGTCAAACAAGGCATGATAGGAGTTGTCTTGACAGGCTTGTGAAATGGATATGAGATTAAATTGAAAACTAGGGACATAAAGGACATTTTTAAGGGTAATTTGTGGGCAAAGATTTACAGTTCCGGTCATATCAACTTTTATGGTATTTCCATTCGGGAGTTGTACTGATATAGGAAAAGATAATTTCTCAACAGTGGAAAAATTGTTTTGATTGCAGACAATATGATCACTAGCTCCAGTATCAATAATCCATGCATCCATTGCAATTGAGTTCATCAGACAATAAGAAATACCTGTGAAACTCCCTGCTTTGTCAGAAGCGTCTAATTTCTTTAAAGCTTCCATCAGCTCCTGATATTCTCCATGGGAAATTGATTTGTCTGCTGATTTTCCCAACACCTGTGAAACAGTTGAAAATTTTCCTTTCTCCTTTTCCCCGGGTTTGCCATGGAGCTTCCAGCAATTTTCAATTGTGTGATGTGGGCGTTTGCAGTAATCACAGTACAACTTCCCCTTGCCCTTTTGATAATTTTTTCCGAATGAATTGGGCCTATTCACGGCATGGGCCGTCGTTGCTCCATACGGCCCATCGGAGATTCCCACGAAATTTCCTCGCGGCCCATCGGAATAAAGGGAATTTCCTTGCGGCCCATCGAAATAAAAAGAATTTCGCCCACGTGAGCCGTCTGGCCCGTATGTACTTGGGCCACGGTAGCCATTGGATTCTATCCTCATTCTGCCTCTAGAACCGTTCGATTCACCGCCTCCAAGGAATATTTGTGGACCGTCGGATCGATCAAATAAATCCTGGCCGCCCGTCCCTAAATGACATCCCCTAGGGTTTTCTTCGTGAAACCCTAGAGCGGTTTCGTGCGCCTCTCTTCCTCCCGTGGCTCTCTGCAGCGGGCGAGAAAATTTCTTCGCCGCCAGAGCCATGCTATCGCCGTTCTTCCCGTGATCGGCTGCTCTCTGTTGGCTTTCCTCTTGAACAGCAAGTTGGTAGATGCGGCCGAGGGTTGGCATCGGCTCCATGGTCAAAATCTGTGACCTAAACGAGAGGTAAGCTTTGTTCAAGATGAGTAGAAAGTGTATCGCTTTCTCTCTATCCCGCATCCTTTTGTATTGTTGTAGGATGGGTTCTGGCCAGTCGAGCTTCTCCTTGGCTGCTTCCAACTCGTTCCACAGACCTGAAATTTTATTAAAAATCGCAGCAACAGACATATTTCCTTGTTTTAAATCAGAGATCTGTTGCGTCAAAGAGAAAATTTTAACTTGATCTAATTTTCCAAACATCTCTTTGATATTTTCCCAAATCTGCTTTGAGTCCTCCGTCGGGGGAAGAGCGGCCGCGATCTCGGGAGTGATGCAGTTTCCGACCCATGTTCGGACTAACTGATTGCATTTCTTCCAGAGCCGTGCCATTCGCTCGTCGGATGGGATCAAAAACCGTTCCGTCGATAAACCCCTCTTTATCTTTCGTTACCGGCACGCCGGAACTCGCGTGACCAATTTGAGTAGTTGTCTGATCCAGTTAACTGTTGAGCAATGAGTTTTAGTTCTGGTCCGTCGGCATTGGTTGTGAAAAGAGGGTCCCCGGGTTCTGACCGACCGCTGGCAGCGAAGATCTGATATGGAGGGAACCCTGGCGGTGGGTTTGGGTAGGGATTTGCCGCAAAACCTGATCCGCCAGTTCCGGTTGCAGCATCCGCATTGGAAAAAAACGGACCCGGGTGGGGATTCGTTCCCACACCCGGTTCGATCGACCCACCCGTCTGCTAAGGATTGGTGGTTGTGCCTGCCCTGTCTCTGGTTGGTAGGCCTCCATCAATTCGCATTCCATCTCGATAACCCGGCGATGATGTATTTGGACTAGTTCCATAGTACCAAGGATACGGTACCCATGGGTAAGGTGGCCCTAAATAGGGATGCCCCATATTAAACTGAGCCAGAGCAGTCCCCCAATGCGCATGCTGAAGATGAATTTGTGGTGGCTGAATTTGCTCCTGAGATACTGTGATTATTGCCGAGAGTTCGACAATCTGAGGAGGTGGTGGCAGTGTCGTCTCTTCTGCGGATCCTGAGGTAAGTGCTTGTGGATTTGTCATGATGACAATTTTCTAAAAATCTGCAATAATTCTGTCTTGCAGGTTAATCTGAAGTTGGATGAAGATGGAGGACAACAAGCTGATCTGTTCTGCGAGAGTTGCAGCAACAGAGAGAAAAGAGTGTCAGATACTGTTTTGTTCTGTGAGAGTTGCAGTAAAAACAGAGAAGACTAATCTGTTCTGCGAAGTGTTGCAGTAACAGAGGTGCGAAAGCTATGTCAAGAATTTGCTGTCACGGTTCGTTCCTTCTTATCTGTTGCTGCTCTTCGCAACTGGTCACTACATCAGATGGACATCCACAATGCCTTTCTTCATGGCGAATTGGAAGAAGAGATCTATATGGATCTTCCCCAAGGATTACGGAGACAGGGGGAGTCTAGGGTATGTCGTTTCCGTAAATCTCTTTATGGTTTAAAACAGGCCTCTCGGCAGTGGTATGCCAAGTTTACTAATGCACTAATGAGCGCCGGATACAAGCAGTCCAAGCATGATTATGCTCTTTTCACTTGGACAAAAGGTACGTTGTCTGTCTACTTAATGATTTATGTTGACGACATACTTATTATGGGAAATGATGATTCCACTGTGAGGAAGCTTAAGGAATATCTTCATTCCTCCTTTCACATCAAAGATTTGGGGCCACCTAAATACTTTCTTGGAATAGAGATAGCTCGTTCTGATCAGGGGATTTCTCTCAGCCAAAGGAAATTTGTGATGGAAATTGTGTCAGAATCGGGATTATCAGGATGCAAACCATCAATCATTCCCATTGAACAGAATACAAAGTTGACCAGTGTTGATTATGACGCTGGAATGTCTTCTTCTGATGATCTATTACTGAAGGATCCGACAAGCTATCAGAGACTTGTTGGAAAGCTTATCTATCTTACCATGACTAGGCCAGATATCTGCTATGCCGTACAGACTCTTAGTCAGTTCATGCATAGTCCAAAGCAATCTCACATGAATGCGGCCTTGAAGGTGGTAAAATATCTGAAGAAATGTCCAGGGCTAGGGATACTTCTTTCTCAAAAGTGCAATATGGAGACGATGGCCTTTTGTGATTCGAATTATGCTACATGTCCTATGAGTAGAAGATCCATTACTGGTTTCTGTATTAAGCTTGGGGAGTCATTGCTTTCATGGAAGATGAAGAAGCAATCCACGGTATCTTTATCATCAGCAGAAGCTGAATATCGATCCATGGCGAAAACCGTTTGTGAGGTGGTATGGTTACGAGGTTTACTTCAGGATCTTGGGATACAAGTTAGAGGTCCGACATTACTCTTTTGTGACAATGATTCAGCAATCAAACTTGCAGCAAATCCCATATTACATGAGAGGACGAAGCATATAGAAGTTGATTGTCATTTTACACGAGAGAAGATCAAAGAAGGCATCATCAAAACAAGAGGGATTAGAACCACGGAGCAACCCGCGGATATTTTTACTAAACCTCTTTGCCAAAGACAACATACATATCTTCTAAACAAGCTTGGAGTCTTGGATATATACAAGCCACCAGCTTGAGGGGGAGTGTTGAAAGAAGATATGCCTTGAAGATATGGAATCGGACTGAATATTGTGATTGATTTGGATTGTAATTATTTTAGGACTAGAAATATTTGTTCTCTTAGGAATATTTTCTTTACTTTTTTATTCAATCCAATTGTATGATATATACATCTCTGTAACACTATTCAATTCAAGGAAGAAAGATACAATTCCTACACTTCCATTTGAGTTTCTTACATCTCCGATTTTGGCTATGAGAAGCAATTCGACTATCTATGCCAGTGGTAAAGCAGGGGATATCCAGAAATATCTGTCTCTGAATATCCCACTGCTGGAATGACTGCTGCAGTAATTCATTCCATTCCTCCTGCGTTTTACCATTGAAGACTGCAGCCATAACTTCAATAAACAACGGGAGCCCTGCCATAGCATTACGAGCATGGTTCAAAAGCCAGAAGTTGCTACATGAGGGAGAAATCGGTATACATGCACGCTGCCTGAAGAGTCGAAGAGTCCGATCATTATCCAACCGACTAACATTACAAGTCCAGATCTGAGGAGATTCTCCCAGGACAACACTGTTTCTGATGGTTACAAGGATCCTACTTCCAGATGAAAAGCAATCAAAGCAATCTCCAATGAGTTTCTCGACATGAAACGCATTTTCCACATCATCAAGGATAATCAAAACTCTCATGTCGCAAACACGTGAGGGTGATCGGTGTATCACCTTCTGTTGCTTCCCTCAATGTTTTGATCAAAGCTTTTTGCAAGAACAGTGGAACGATGGATTCTTCCCTTCAGATATTTTATGAGATGCCAAATCGTGGATATGTCCCAAATTCATATACATATGGTACTTTGATAAATGGATTGTGTAAATGGGGGAAAATTGGTGATGGCAGGAAACTGTTTGAAGAGATGGAGACAAAAGGTTGTTCACCTAGTGTAATCACCTACACTTCCACAATTCACGGTCTCTGTCAATCTGAGAATTTAGATGAAGCTTTTGGATTGTTTGAACAGATGGTGGGCAAAGGCATTGAGCCTAATGTTTTTACTTTCAGTACATTAATGGATGGATTTTGCAAGAGTGGTTGTTCTTCTCAAGCAATGGAGCTTTTTGGACATGATGGTTAGGAAATGGCTGAGGCCCAACATGATAACTTACAGCACTTCAATCCATGGGCTTTGTAAAGAAGGGAAAGCTTATGAAGCTTTGGAGACGCTTGACAGGATGAAGCTTCAGGCCTTGAAGCCAGATGCAGGACTTTATGGCAAGATCATTGCCAGCTTTTGCGACAAGTGCAGATTTCAGGAGGGTGCCGACTCCCTTGATGAGATGATATTAGAAGGAATCTGTCCCAATAGTTTAACTTGGTCTATTCATGTCAAAATCCCCAATGCGGTCGTTCAAGGCCTTGCTAGTCATGGCGAAATAAATCGTGCTTATCAGCTTTACCTAAGCACGCAGGCCAGAGGAATTTCTGTTGATGCTTTGTCTTTCAGTACTCTTGTTCGATATATCTTTAGGAAAGGAGATATAGATAAAGCTGCTCGAGTATTTGAGGATATGGTGCGTGATGGATGTGCTCTAGACAAGGAAACATGGAAGGCCGTTGTAGAAGGATTTGTGCATTGGGAGAAAGGGAAAGAAGCTGCTAACTTATGCGGGAATTGATTAGAGAACAATGAAAGAAGCAGACAAGTGACACAGCCGATGGACGAAGCATGTCCAAGACTGTCTGTGATTCGGCCATGTCATGCACAAGGGCTTGCTTGCGGACAGCCCTGATCGATCCATGAACAATCCGTGAACCGTGGTTGATTCGTCCATGCGCGATACGGGGGATGATCTGTGCACGATCAGTGACCGACTCCTGATCAATGCTTAGCCAACCCATGCACAACCTGGAGTTGTTCACCTACTGTGTCAGTCGCCCATGCTCGCCTATGTTGACCCTGATCTTGCTTCTAACATGCGCCTATGGTTGTTTTCCAATGCCTGCAGCCATTGGGTGGCCTGATATGTAGACTTGATAGGATTTAAATTCCACCATTGGATTGGACGGACGATCAATGGCTGGCATAAGACCCGAACTTGTATAAATATGGGTCCTCCCCCTTATTTGAGCTCAACTCGTTCATAGTGAAAATACTTGCACCTTTGTGCGGCCGACTCTTGTGTTGTACGTGTGCGTGAAAATGCTGACTTGGGATCACAAATCCTAAGGCTGCATGGTGTTTGATCGATCGAAATCGACCGACCTGTGACACAAGGCTATAAGAATATTATCATAGGTAGGAGTTGATGTTATTGTTTTTACCAACACCATAGATGCTCATTATTTTCTTTTTGATACAAATATCCTGATTTCATGATGCTTATTTTATATGCTTGACAACAGTTCCACTTTATTTTCATGTATTTCAGAAAATAAGCTTCTGGTTCATAAGAAGTTGGCCGTACCTTCTTTTAATAGAAAGTTGTCCGATCTATCTTTGTCTTTAGTGGGGGCGTGGAGCTTCATTATGAATTAGTAATTTTGGTGTTTTATTCCTTCAGAATAACTCTCCCATTGATTAAAGAAATTGCATGATATCTTCAAGAGACTTCTTGGTCACTAGGCACACTTTAACAAAATGGGTTTTGGGTAAATAGACGAAGTTTAAAACCTCACGAAGAAAGATGAACCCGGATATGTGTTGATTATCATGACCTGAACAAAGCAAGTTTGAAGGATGATTTTCCTTTGCCACACATTGATGTCCTCATTGATAGTGTGAGATGATTTGAATTATTCTCTTTTATTGATGGATTCTCTAGTTATCACCAAATCCGAACAAAGGAAGAAGATAAGATTAAGATATCTTTCATTGACCCATGGGGACCTTTTGTTATAAAGTCATGCCCTTTGACCCGAAAAATATAGGGGTAACTTATCAAAGAGCTATGGTGGCATTGTTCCAAGATATGGTACATACAGAAATTGAAATTTATGTCGATGACATGATCATTAAATCGAGACAAGGTAAAGATCACGTTGAAGTCTTGAGAAAGTTGTTTGATAGACTTAGAAAGTTTAAGCCGAGGCTTAACCCTGCCAAATGCATATTTGGGGCAAAGTCTGGGAAGTTTCTCGGATTTGTCGTTAGTAGTAGGGGTATTGAGATTGATCCCTCAAAGGTAAAAGTCATCTGCGACTTGAAGCCTCCTTGTACTGTCAAAGAAGTTCAAAATTTATTGGGAAGACTGCATTATGTAGAGGTTTATCTCCATGTTATCAGAAATAGCGAAGCCATTCAAAAAAACTCAAAGATCAATTAATGTTTTGAAACCAAATTTGTGTAGGCGGACAGAGACTTCTTGGTCACTATTCCTATTTTTTTTTTTTTTTTTTTTATCTTTTTCCCCGGCGGTTCTTGGGTTTGGCCTCCTCCTCCTCCTCCTCTTCTTCGCCTTCCTGTGTTTTGTATTCCTCGCTTGTTGTATTGTCACTCTCTAATGGCTTCTCTGACTGTCACGGCTTTGCTCCTCCTCGTTTGGATTGATGCGCTATCTCCTTTGGTGCAGCTCGCAGAGTCGACCTCCATTTGCCCAAGAGAATCCTCACCTTTCTTGTTCAACCTGCAATCACAATGCTCTAGCTCAATTCGCCTCACCAAGTGCGTCATTTGCTTGATTGAAGCCTCAAGTCTCTTCTCCAACAAGGGTTTCCTTGCCCTCACTGTCAGTCAGCTCAAAAAAGAAAAAAAAAAAAAAAGAAGAAGAAAAAAACGTGTCACGTAGGACAGCCGACATTCACATTAATGATTTCTAGCCAAAATTGGTTAGATGTACTCAATTGGTACAGTGTAAAAAATTTCATGACTAAATTTGACCAATTAATAAAGTTTATAACTAAATTGATATCAACGCAATAGGTTTATGACTTTTTTTTTTATGACTTTTTCATAGTATTTTAAAATAAATCCAAATAAAATTCCCTTTGCTTCTTTTTTTCTTTTTACTTTTATGATGCCCATCAAGAAGAATTGCAATGAATGAGCGATTGGAAATCTGATTCAATGAAAGCTTGTGTTCTGTAATGCGACAAGAACAATGGCTGTCGTTTAGTTGTAGAGTAAGATAATTGGATTATTATGAATTGCTCTCTTCCTAGATCCATGTTTAATCTAATCAAGCAACACCATTGCTTTGGTGGGTGAATAAGGTAGTATAGCTTTGGATTCGGCCTACTAGAATGCGGCAATTTGAAGATATGCATCCACATTCAATGTGCATATTAGGTATTATCTAGTATGCCTCAATATAACCGGTTTCACTTAATCCCAATCATGTAACTTATGTGTATTGGATTTTTCTAGTGAGTGCAGGTGCAAATTCTTGAGGTCGACATCCCAATAGTCAAGCTTCCCCCTAATTTTCCAATTGAGAGCACTATTAAAAGTTGTGGGATTGGACTGCCATGATTGATCCAACTTGTACAATGAGCTCAACCTAAAAGTAAATATAAGCAAGATAGTTATCTTGCTTGAAGCGGGTTCAACTCAAAAGATCAACCGTACAGAATTTTAACTATGATTTCTATGTATTATCATAACAGGTGACTGAGCAAAAACCAATGGATGGTTAAGAAGACTTGCTATCAAGTCAATATCTCTTACTTGTGATGGTATGAAGGAAAAAGTAGTGCAACTTCTCCAATGCGTTGAGTGCTGGAGCCAAGGTCGGGTGGTTGATGGTTGACAGCTACTCACTTTACCATTGTTTTTGGCATTGTCCGCGGTATGAAAAAAAAAAAAAAAAAAAAAAGGAAAAACAAGAAAGGCCCTTCAAAATTCTAGTACCCACATCTTAATTTTCACAAACAAGAATCAAATATCAACAAATATATTAAACTAAAACTTACTAAAATTGAGCAAATTTCCAAAACTCTACAACAATGAAATATTATCAAAGAAACAATTAAAATCATATATCTTTTATTTTATATAATAACAAAAAGGGCAGGGTTATATCCACATCAATTTTAGTTAAAGCATATCTTTTCACCAAATCTCTCTCTCTCTCTCTCTCTCTCTCTCTCTCTCTCTCTCTCTCTCTCTCTCTCTCTCTCTCTCTCTCTCTCTCTCTCTCTCTCTCTCTCTCTCTCTGTACAAATCATTTGTAAAAAAATTAGGGAAAAACTCTTTGCATTGGGTTTACATACATTGTATGATAAAATTTATTAAGTCTTATCTTCTCTAGTTGCTATATATTTAGTCTTATTTACCCAAACGCAAATTTATGGGCAAAATATATAACTAGAGATCTTTTACTTAAGGGTTAATACCTTGAAAACTCAAAACTGTTAAACCGTGATAAATTTACCTTAAACTATTTTTTTGACCATGAAAAATCCTAAATTGGTACACCTGCGACAAATTTACCCCGACGACTATAAAAAACCATAAACTGGTACATTTATGACAAACTTACCCAAAACTAATTTATTCGATAGCAAAAAACTTCAAATTGTTAAATTTGTGACAAATATACCCTCCACTAAATTATATTAATACTACAAAAAAATCAAAAAATTGTGAACTCGTGACAAATAGAGCGTAACATCCCAAATTGATATATTAGTTAACTGTCATATGTCATTTAATTTAATAATTTGATAGTAAAATTTAACGAAAATTAACATATGGTAAATTTGTCACAAATGTACCAGTTTGGGGTAAATTTATTAAAGGTACACCAGTTTGAGATTTTTGGTGGTCAAAAAAATAGTTTGGGGTAAATTTGTCACAAGTGTATCAATTTGGGGTTTTTTAGGGTATTAACCCTTTACTTAAAGATAATAGTTGATTATCATTTGCCATCCCTATCTATAAGTATTTTAAACTAGTATATGCCCGTGATGAACATCGGTTCTTGACTACCGTCGGTTTACTTAAAACTCTATTTTGGTGTTACAATATTTTAAAATAAATCCAAATAAAATTCCCTTGCTTTTTTTTTCTTTTGACTTGTATGATGCTCATTAAGACGAATTGCAATCAATGAGCTAGTAAAAATCTGATTCAACGAAAGCTTGGGTTTTGTAATGTGAGTAGGAGCAGTGGCTCTTTGTTGCTTAGTTGTAGTGCAAGATAATTGGATGTTAGGAATTACTCTGTACCTAGATCCATGTTTGGTCAGATATGAGCAATACCGTTGCTTTGGTGTGTGAATAAGGTAGCATAACTTTCAGATTCAACCTTCTAGAATGCAGCAATTTGAAGATATGCATCCATGCTCGATGTGCATAGTAGGTATTATCCCAGTATGCCTCAATATAATCGGTCTCACTCAATCCCAACATATAACTTGTGTGTATTGAATTTCTCTAGCAGGTGCAAGTGCAAATTCTTGAAGTCAATATTACAATAGTGGAGCTTACCCCCAGTTTTCCACCCCGAGAACACTGTTTAGTGATTGATCCAACTTGTAAAGCGGGCTCAACCCAAAAGTAAATATAACCAAGATAGTCATCAAGTTTAAAAACTCATGAAGAAAGATGGATGAATCCAGATATTCGTTGATTACCACGACTTGAACAAAGCAAGTTATGAGGATGATTTTCCTTTGCCACACATTGACGTCCTCATTGATAGTATGATAGGATTTGAATTATTCTTTTTTATGGATGGATTCTCTAGTTATAACCAAATCCGAATGAAAGAAGAAGACAAGATTAAGATATCTTTCATCGACCCGTGGGGACCTTTTGTTATAAAGTTATGCCATTTGGCTTGAAAAATATAGGGGCAACTTATCAAAGAGTTATGGTGGCATTGTTCCAAGATATGATGCATAAAGAAATTGAAGTTTATGTCGATGACATGATCTTTTAAATTGAGACAAGTCTTGAGAAAGTTGTTTGATAGACTCAGAAAGTTCAAGCCGAGGCTTAATCCCACCAAATGCATATTTGGGGCGAAGTCTGAGAAGTTTCTTAGATTTGTTGTTAGTAGTAAGTGCATTGAGATTAATCCCTCAAAGGTGAAAGTCATTTGTGACTTCAAACCTCCTTGTACTGTCAAAGAAGTTCAAAATTTATTGGGAAGACTGCATTATGCAATGAGGTTTATCTCCTAGTTATCAGAAATAGCGAAGCCATTCAAAAAAACTCTAAGATCAATTAATGTTCTGAAACCAAATTTGTGTAGGCGAACAGAGACTTCTTGGTCACTATTCCTTTTTTCTTTTCTTTTTTGTTTATCTTTTTCCCCGTCGGTTCCTAGGTTCGGCCTCCTCCTCCTTCTCCTCCTCCTCCTCCTATTCGCCTTCCTGTGTTTTGTATCCCTCACTTGTTGTATTGTCACCCTCTAATGGCTTCTCCGACTGTCGCGACTTCGCTCCTCCTCGTTTGGATCGACGCGCTATCTCCTTTGGTGCAGCTTGCAGAATCGACCTCCATTTGCCCGAGAGAATCTTCTCCTTTCTTGTTCAGCCTGCAATCACTATGCTCTAGCTCAATTTTGCCTCACTAGGTGCGTCATTTGCTTGATTGAAGCCTCAAGTCTCTTCTTTAGCAAGGGTTTCCTTGCCCTCGCCATCGCCGCTCAAAAAGAAAGAAAAAAACCAAAAAAATAAAAAGATTCAAAAAAATTTAAAATTTAATTAGGATATTATTAAAAATGTTGACATGGTGCCAACTACACTACATAGGACGGCCGACATTCACGTCGATGATTTCTAGCCAAAATTGATTGGATGTACTCAATTTAGGACTAAATTTGACCAATCAAAAAAGTTTATGATTGAATTGATATAAATGCAATAGGTTTATGACTTTTTTGTTACTTTTCCATAGTATTTTAAAATAAATGTAAATGAAATTCCCTTGCTTATTTTTTCCTTTTTACTTCTATGATGCTCATCAAGACGAATTGCAATTAATGAGCGATTGGAAATTTGATTAAATGAAAGCTTGCATTCTATAACGAGACCAAAATAGTGGCTGTCCGTTATTTAGTTGTAGTGTAAGATAATTGGATTATTACAAATTGCTCTCTTCCTAGATCCATGTTTAATTAGATACAGGCAACACCGTTGCTTTGGCGGGTGAATAATGTGGTATAGCTTTGGATTTGGCCTTCTAGAATGCGGCAATTTGAAGATATGCATCCATGTTCAATGTGCACTATAGGTGTTATCTAGTATGCCTCAATATAACTAGTCTCACTTAATCCCAATCATGTAACTTATGTGTATTGGATTTCTTTGGTGAGTGCAGGTGCAAATTCTTGAAGTCGACATCCCAATAGTCAAGCTTCCCCCTAATTTTCCACATTGAGAACACCATTAAAAATTGTAGGATTGGACTGATGTGATTGATCCAACTTGTACAATGAGTTCAACCTAAAGTAAATATAAGCAAGATAGTTATCCTGCTTGAAGCAGGTTCAACTCAAAAGATCAATCGTATAGAACTTTAACTATGATTTATATGTATTATCATAACATGTGACTAAGCAAAAAACCAATGGATGGTTAAGAAGACCGGCTATCGAGTCAATATCGTTTCGGTGATGGTATGGAGGAAAAAAGTAGTGCAACTTGTCCAATGCGTTGAGTGCTAGAGCCAAGGTCGGGTGGTTGATAGTTGATAGCTACTCACTTCGCCATTGTTTTTAGCATTGTTTGCGATATGAAAAAGAAAAAAAAATGGAAAAACAAGAAAGGCCCTTCAAAATTCTAGTACTTATTTAAATTATAAGACCCACATCTTAATTTTCACAAACAATAATCAATTATCAACAAATATATTAAACTAAAACTTACTAAACTTGAGCAAATTTCTAAAACTCTACAACAATAAAATATTATTAAAGAAACAATTAAAACCATATATTTGATTTTATAAAATAACAACAAAGGTGGGGTTATATCCAAATCAATTTTAGTAAAAGCACATCTTTCCACCAAATTTCTCTCTCTCTCTCTCTCTCTCTCTCTCTCTCTCTCTCTCTCTCTCTCTCTCTCTCTCTCTCTCTCTCTAAAATCAGCTGTAAAAAATTATGGAAAAACTCTTTGCATTGGGTTTACATACATTGTATGATAAAATTTATTAAGTTTTATCTTCTCTAGTTGCTATATATTTAGTCTTATTTACCCAAATGCAAATTTACGAGTAAAATATATAATTGGAGATCTTTTGCTTGAAGATAATAGTTGATTACCATTTGCCATCCGTATTTGTAAGTATTTTAAACTAGTATAAGCTTGTGATGAACATCAGTTCTTGTCTATTGTCAGTTTACTTAAAACTCTATTTTGGTGTTACAATATTTTATAATAAATCCAAATAAAATTCCCTTGCTTTTTTTTTTTTTTTTTTTTTGCTTTTGACTTGTATGATGCTCATTAAGAGGAATTGCAATCAATGAGCTATTAGAAATCCGATTCAACAAAAGCTTCGGTTCTATAATGTGAGTAGGAATAGTGGCTCTCCATTGCTTAGTTGTAGCACAAGATAATTGATGTCAAGAATTACTCTCTACCTAGATCCATGTTCGGTCATACATATATAAGCAATACCATTGCTTTGGTGTGTGAATAAGGTAGCATAACTTTCAGAGTCAACCTTCTAGAATGCGGCAATTTGAAGATATGCATCCACGCTCGATGTGCATAGTAGGTATTATCCCAGTATGCCTCAATATAATCGATCTCACTCAATCCTAACATGTAACTTCCATGTATTGAATTTCTCTAGCGGGTGCAATGCAAATTCTTGTAGTCAATATTACAACAGTGGAGCTTCCCCCCAATTTTCAACCCCGAGAACACCGTTCAGTGATTGATCCAACTTGTACAACAGGCTCAACCTAAAAGTAAATATAACAAAGATAGTCACCTAGCTAGAAGTGGACTCAACTCAAAAGATCAATTGTATATAATTTTCACTATGATTTCTATGTATTATCATAATGGGTGACTGAGCAAAAACCAATGGATGGTTAGGAACACTGGCTACCAAGTCAACATCATTTACTTGTGATGATCTAGAGGAAAAAGTAGTGCAACTTCTCCAATGTGTTGAGTGCTGGAGCCAAGGTCGGGTGGTTGATAGTTGACTGCTACTCATTTGCCGTTGTTTTGGCTTTGTCTGTGACATGGAAAAAGGAAAAATAGAAAGGCTCTTCAAAATGCTCTCCATCAGACTCCACCCCTCCTTATAAATCTCTTCGCAATTTGCATCAGCACTCCCCACATCTCTCATTTCCTCTTACGGTCTTTCCCTTCGTATCTACCCACTTCTCGCTCAAGCTATGGAGCTTGCGCACTTTAGTTTTGCACAATTACAATCATGCCGTTTCCTTCTTTGTCTTGTGCTTGCATTGTGCCTTGTCCTAGTCTCTTCCACCACAAATGAAACTGACAAACTCGCACTCCTCGCATTTAAGGCCGCAATCAAAGACCCTTATTTGGTGCTTGACTCGTGGAACGACACCATTGGATTTTGCCATTGGTATGGAGTTAGGTGTGGCCTGAGACACCAAAGGGTCACGGTCCTGAATTTGTCCTCACTAGGATTCTCAGGGTCCATCTCTCCTTATATAGGAAATCTAAGCTTCTTGAGTGAGATTAATCTCCAAAATAATAGTCTTGTTGGAGAAATCCCCCCGCAAGTCGGGCGGTTGCGCCGCCTATGTTGGCTGCAGCTAGACGACAATTCACTGGCCGGAGAAATTCCCAGAAACGTGTCAAGTTGCTCAAAATTAGTAGCCACTAGTATTGACTCCAACCAACTAACCGGAGAAATTCCCTCAGAACTCGGTTCATTGTCAAAGCTAGAGTATTTATCCTTTTATAAAAATGCACTCTCTGGGAATGTGCCTTCCTCCTTCGGAAACCTATCTTCACTGCAAGTTCTTCAACTCAGGTCAAATAACTTGGGCGGGAGCATTCCCATAGTTCTAGGCTGCCTGACAAATTTACAATTTTTTTATTCGCAGAAAACAGATTGTCTGGCACAATTCCGTCCTCGTTGCTCAATCTATCTTCTCTAGTTTGGTTTGACGTGGCATTTAACCAGATGTTGGGGAGTCTTCCTATAGACTTAGGCTTGACGCTCCCAAATATTCGAGCTTTTAGCATTGCCAACAACCAATTTGAGGGACCAATTCCTCCTTTAGTGTCCAATTGGACAAATCTAAAGTTAATTGAATTCGGAAGCAACAAGCTTTCAGGGAAAGTGCCTTCTTTTAGAAATATGCCCAAGCTTTGGGTTTTTTCCATCTATGATAACGAGTTGGGAAGTGGAAATTCTAAAGACTTGAGCTTTTTATGCTCATTTACAAACTGCACAGAATTAAAGTACTTCCAAATTGATCGGAACAGACTCGGTGGGGCATTACCCAAATGCATAGGTAATTTCTCGAGCGCTCTCAAGTCATTCAAAGTTACCGAGAACCTAATGTTTGGTAAGATTCCTCAAGAAATTGGAAATCTAGTCAACCTAGAAGTGTTAGTTCTGGCTGTTAACAAGTTTTCAGGCGGGATCCCCCCAAATATTGGGAATTTACAAAATCTAGTGAAATTGTACTTAGGCAGTAACAACCTAAGAGGGACAATCCCCACTTCTTTAGGAAATCTAACTAAGTTGATCAAACTAAGTCTTGGTCAGAACAATTTTCATGGGCAAATTCCCTCACATCTATCGAAGTGCCAATCTCTCCAGGGACTTGATCTTTCTAGTAACAATCTTAGTGGTTCCATACCCCCACAGCTCATAGGTCTCTCATTGATAACAATCTTTCTGAGCTTGTCTCGTAACCGTCTGAGTGGGGTTCTACCCATAGAAGTAGGGAACTTGAGGACTCTGACTGAGTTGGAAATCTTTGACAATATGTTGGTTGGTGAAATCCCAAATAGTTTAGGGGATTGCACTGGATTGACATTTTTGAGGATGGGGGGAAACTTCTTTAACGGGTCCATTCCTCAATCGATCAGATCCTTAGGAGGCATTGAAGAACTAGATCTTTCACGCAACAATTTGTCGGGTCAGATTCCAGAATTCTTAGTGTTATTTCATTCCTTGAAACTTTTGAATTTGTCTTACAATAGCTTTGAAGGCATGCTACCGCGTGAAGGAGTCTTTAAGAATGCTACCATGACTTCTATTATTGGGAATGATGCGCTTTGTGGGGGATTGCCGGCATTTCACCTTCCCAAATGCATCTCCAAAAGCTCCAAGAGAAGAAAAATCCATATATTGGTATCGTCGGCTTGTATTATTTTTGGCATTCTTGGAATAACTCTTACTCTAGTTTTTGTGCATCTTTGTTGGTTAAAGAAGAAAGTAAAAGAATCAATTTCAACTTCCATGGAGGATTCATGGCCATACATATCTTATCGCACACTCCTAAAAGCAACCGATGGTTTTTCTTCAATGAATTTGATTGGTGTTGGAAGCTTTGGTTCTGTTTACAAGGGGATAATTGAGGAGAATGGTACAACCGTTGCAGTGAAGGTGCTTCATTTAGTGCATCGTGGTGCTCTAAAGAGCTTCACGGCGGAGTGCGAGGCATTAAAGAATATCAGACATCGAAATCTTCTAAAGATATTGACAATTTGCTCGGGTATTGATTATCAGCAAAATGATTTTAAGGCCTTAGTTTATGAGTACATGGAAAAGGGAAGCCTAGAAAGGTGGCTACACCCAAACCCAACACCATCTCACAGGAACGAACCTGCCTAGAAATTGAATTTCTCTCATAGGATAAATGTTGCTATTGGTGTTGCTTCTGCACTGGATTATCTTCATCACCAGTGCCACATCCCCAATGTTCATTGTGATCTAAAGCCTGGCAATATCCTTTTAGATGCTGACATTAGGGGTGTCAAGAACCGAACCGAAAACCGAACCGAACCGAAAACCGAACCGAACCAAACCGAAAAAATCGGTTTTTTCGGTTCGGTTCCCGTTAAAAACCGAAATATCTTTTATCGGTTCGGTTTTTATCGGTTAACCGAACCGAACCGAACCATGAACCGATAAAATCTCTTTTATCGGTTCGGTTTATTCTCTCCCGTCCCGTTGGTCCCGACTCTAGGTTTTACTCTGTCTCGACTCTGGCCCTCTCCTCTCGTCTCGTGTCTCCTCTTGGTCGGCTTGGAGGTGCAACGGCGACGGCGGCAAGGACGACGACTGCAACGGTGACGGCGGTAGGGACAGCGATAGCCATATAAAAGCCCCTCACCACCTCCCTGTCCAAGTCGTCCACCTCCAATTCCTACTCCAGTCGCCGCCGCTTCCTCGCCCTCTTCCTCTCCTTCTCTCTCTCGAGCCATCGAAGGTACCTCCTCTCTTTTGAGTTCACCTCTTCTCATCCATCGCTTCCTGCGATCGTGGGTCGTCGTCCTCGAGGTTCCGGTTTTTGCTCTCGCATCTCTAGCTCGATGTGCCCGGCTTTGACTTCGAAAGATGCGATTTTTTTTTTTTTTTGTGCGGATTGACGTCCTTGTGGTTTGCGAATGGTGTCGGATATCCGGTCGGTGGTGTTGGTGTCTCTGATCTTGTAGTTGAAGGGACAAAATTACACTGGGTCGGATCTTATTTTCGTAGGGAAGCATGGCGTTGGCTGGAATTGAGCTTGTTGATGGACTAAAGGGTCCTTTCTTTTTCACGCTTTGAAGGAGATTAGATGGTCGGAGAGGAAAGATGTGAAGTGTCTGCCCGTTTGTCTCCGAAGTTGGGAGGAAGCGATTTGTGGGCTCGGGGGAATTATTTAGTTGTTTTGTCGTAGCATCAGTTTGCTTCCTCTTTTTTGCCCAAATGGAAGGAAGTATTTCTCATAGATCAGTTCTGTTCACTTTAATCCGAGTCTTTCGAAGGTAAGCCGTCCCGCAAAAAAAAAAAAAAAAAAAAAAAAAAAACCGAAAACCGAAAACCGAAACCCAAAATTTAAAAACCGAAAAACCGAACCGAATCGAACCGAACTGTTCGGTTCGGTTCGGATTCGGGTTCGGGACTTATTCGGTTCGGTTCGGAAATTTTCTCTAACGGTTCGGTTCAGTTCGATTTTTCAAAAAAACCGAACCGAACCGAACCGTTTACACCCCTAGCTGACATGGTCACCCATGTTGGTGACTTTGGATTGGCTAAGTTCCTCCTTGGATCATCCATTGATAATGTAGCTAATCAAATGAGCTCAATGGGCATAAGAGGAACAATTGGTTATGTTCCACCAGGTAATTCTCTCATTCAGACAAAAAAAGTTTAATTAAAGTAAAAAAAAAATGTTGATGGGTCACTTTGTGAGTTTGGTAGCTGCATGATACCTCTTATGCCTATTACATTCTGCTTTAGTGATTCGTACTTCAAATTTCACCCCCGTACTTCAAATTTCACCCGCGTACTACGATCTACATTTGTCACAGAATATGCAATGGGATGTGAGGTTTCAAGAGAAGGTGATATCTATAGTTATGGCATTCTCTTATTGGAGATGTTCACAGGGTTGAGTCCCACCGATGACATATTTAGAGACAATTTGACTCTTCATAGTTTTGTGGCTGAAGCTTTACCTGAACGAGTGATGGAAATTACGGATCGCATTCTACTTCAAGAAAGAGAAAATCATTTAAGCACCAGTAGCCATCGGCATTGGCTCTCCGAAAGCGATGGCATTTTTCAAGAGTGCTTGGTTATAGTATATAATAGTGGAGTCACTTGCTCCGATGAAATGCCTGGAAGACGGATGAGCATGAGCGGAGCTGCAAATCAGCTGCAAAAGATTAGAGAGAAACTCTTCGCAAGGTGCCTGCACGGACAAAAATGAACAACAGGTTTATAACATAAATTTTATTAGAACTTTTCTCTTCTCTCATTGCTATACATTCTGTATTGTTTAGGCAAATGCAAACGTACTGGTAAAACACATAACTGAAGATCGTTCTTTGAAGATGATAGTTGTTATTTTCCACCATTCTTATCTGTACATTATTTAAAGTAGCATGAGGCCTGCAATGTGAACGCACATTCTCGAGTACTGTCAGGTTACTAGAACTCTGTTTTGGTGCTATGAAATCCAAAATAAAACGCCTTGCTTCTTCTTCTTCTTCTTCTTCTTTATTGTTTCTTGTACGAATTTCAATCGCTTAGCTATTGGATTGATTCAAAGAAAAGCTTGGTTTCTGCAGCTTGAGAGGGAAGTACTTGGACGTCTGGAATTGCTCTTGGTTCCCAGAGATATGTTTGCTCTGATGGATGAATTAGGATGTGCTGCTTTCGGATTCAGCATCCTAGTATGCGGCAATCCAAGGAAATGTATCGGTGGTCGGTGCGTGTAGCAAGATTGTTGAAGAATGCTTCAGTATCAGTCTCACTCGATTCCAATAAAATAGCTTGTATGTATTGGGTTTTTTTAGAGGCACAACTTGCAAATGCATATTCTTCAGCACTGCTATTCCTGAAGTTTATTGCTTAAATTATCCTTTTTTAGCATTTCGGGGAAGTTGTTAATCACTTGTTTTTGGCAAGCACTAAGCACGTATGGATGTAACTTATCATTGATATATCCAACGTCCCTTTTGTGATTTTCATTAATCGCATGGATAAGAAACTTTCAAAATTAGAAATTACTGACTACATCAGGAAATTATTGGTCGCCATTATGCTCAAACTTCACCTATATATAAAAAGTGATGATTAACATGGTGAAGTTACTAATTTTAATAGGTGGAAAATTACTTTTCATCGTAAAAAGTTACTGATTCCATGGCGAAAGTAATAGTCACTGATATATATTGTCTATGTCTGTAAGCGGTTTGCAAATTTTTTAGTTTTCAGTAGGTATTGTGACTTCAAAGGTTTGAGGTGTTTAGACCTGAGCAGGTCTCTAAAAGGCTCCAGCCATCAGGCAGGCTGCCAACCTCCGAGATGGTAACCCCAAAAGGGGAACGAAACCTAAGGAGGAAGGAAGTGAGCCCTGACGGGAGAAAGAAAACTCCCTTACAAAAAACTCTCTGCAGGAAAAGTCCTGCCTACAGAGTAGACTAAACGTCACAGGCTGGACCTGAGTAGGTCCTTAAACTGCTCCCTCCTGAATTGGATATCCCGGGAGGACTCCCCTCACAAGCCATTTAAAGCAAGTGAGAGGGAGTAGTATGGGATAACATCCCCATTGGGTTTCCCGGCCAACGCCCGAAAGGGTTAAGGGACCCACCTATGACCCCCGTGAAGCCCTTCTCCTAGCATACTAGGCTGGGTTCAGGGAAATGATTAGGCCTGGGCAGTTTTGCAAATTTTTTAGTTTTCAGTAGGTATTGTGACTTCAAAGGTTTGAGGTGTTTGCTTCGTCTTTATCAAGAAAATGAACTTTTCCGATGGTATCAATGTGGTTGTGCAATGTATACAGTTTTCAAAAAGAAGAGGAAAATGCAAATCACCTAATGAAGATGCTATTCCCAGAACAAACACCATCTTAATTACTAGTAGAATGCAAATATGTGTCCGTTCAAAGAGTTGCCTACATTTATTCTTCAAAAAGAAAAAGAAAAAAAAATAGTGCAAGTTACTTCTAAAAATGCGAAAAGGAGCGTTTAATAAAAAATGCTGTTGTGAAAAGAGATGGCTGTTCTTCCAAATATGAAGAACATAGTATTTCAAAAGCACAAGCTATGAGTGCCGGATATTTGTAGTGCCAAAAATTGATACGGACAGATACTTAAGCATTAAAAATTAGGAAAGTGATACTTAAGTGTCAAAATCATAGTAAAATGGATTAGTTAAGTGTTAATGGCGAGAAAATCCGGCCAAATTGCTGACGTGTCGATTCTCCGGTGATACAAGTGCAAAACAACGTTGTTTTGTATGCTGATGTGACTAGACAAATGTAAAAATGATGTCATTTTATTGTTGATGTCGATAAATAATTAATATGAAAATTAATTAAATTAAATTTAAAACTAATTTGAAAAAAAGAAAAGGAAGGAAGGGAGGAAAGAATGAAGAAGATGAATAGTTAGAGGTGACATCGCTGCAGCCTCCTTGTTGACGCCAGGAAGGGCCGGCGACAGTGGGGGAAGTGTCGGCCAGGGCTGCCGGGCTTGGCCAAGGGCCAATGACGACGTGGTGCTACATTTTCAAAAATTAAAAAAACTAAAAAGAAAAAAAAAATTGCACTATAGTCTTCCCCAATACTTTGCAAAGTACCATTCCCCGCGTTCGTCGTCTTCAATCGCTTGGCCAAACTCCTCCGATGGTGCTCGTTGGCGGTTGCCCGACCATTCACGAGGTTTGAAGATGGAGGACAGACTATGAAGCCAAGCTTTGAGCTTGAGCAGCCATGGCGGCTGTGAGCTTCAAAGCTCGACCTTCAAGCTGCTTCAAAACTTGGCCTTGGCTGCCTGCGAATACTCGCGAGCTTCGAAGGTCGTCATACCTCAAGCCAAGATTTGAGCTAGAGTAGTCATGGCAGTCGTGAGCTTTGAAGCTTGGCCATGGCGGCTGGGGACCACCCGCGGATTCGAAGCTTGGCCATGGCAACTGGCGACTACCCGCAAGCTTTGAAGGACTAAATTAGACCCTTAAGTAAGCCAATCTTCTAGCTAGAGCGGTCATGGCGGTTGTGAGTTTCGATGGTTAAGGTCAGACAAGCCAAGCTTCGAGCTGGAGAGGCCATGGCAGCCGCTCAAGCTTGACATTCTTGAAACTTCGTACTGCTCTTCCTCAAGAGGAAGACCATGGGCGGTGCAATTTTTCTTTTCCTTTGTTTAGATCTTTTTTCTTTTTCTAATGTGGCGCTCACGTATGGCCGCATTGGACCCACTTGTCCCTAAAGTTACATTTGATTGTTCAAATTTTAGTCGGGACAGAACTGAAAATAATATAATTTAATTATATTTTATCTATTATTTAGTCATTACACAAATAAAATCGGATACATTTACATCATATCATATACATTATTAGTAGTATAAATAAACAAAAAAATTTATAAATAAAAATAGTAAAAATCTTTAACAACAGCCTACTTTATTTTTATTTTATTTTATATTCCCCTTCTTTTTAAATTATTTTTTTATAATTTGTTTCCTTCTCCTTCCATCATTCTCCAATAAAAGTTTATTAAACAATAAACTGTAATATATCTAAAATATTAAGACAACTAAAATATGAAATAAATATGAGTATATATTTAAATTTATATGTTGAATTTATAATATAAAATAGAATTAAATTCAAATATGTAAATAAAATTAAGATTATATTAAAATAACTAAATTTTTATTTTTTTTATTTTGAATTTATTATATTAGAATTCAAATATTAATTATATTAAAATAAAATTTTAATTTTCTTAATTTAAGAAGTTTATTGTTTAAAAAAAATAACTTTCTTATTATAAATTTAGATATCTTATCCACTTTTATTTCACTTCTCTATAGGATAATTTTATATGGTTTATATTTCCCTTATATCTAACTTTATTCTATATTAAGTAGGTACAATTGCAAGAAAAGATAAAATTTATCCTATTCTAAATTTTATTTCAACCGCCAAACGTAGCCTTTTAAACCTGTCGTGTTCGATTTACATTAGCTTTTTGAACGGAAAATAAATTTGTCTCAATGAGAATAATATATGATTTTTGACATCATAAAAAAATTATGGTAAATGTGCAATAATTTAAAATTTTTTATTTTTTTCCCTTTCCGTTATTATCTTAACAGAAAAAACCAGTTCGAATATATAAAATAAAAAAAATAAAAAAAAAAAAACCCTCTTATTTTAGCTGAACCGCACCAAAAAAAAAAAAAAAAGTTCCGGGTTTTCATCCTATCTTATTAATGTCGAAAATCATATATATGTTAAAACAAGCACAGTACCTAGTCCGGCCGTCGACGTCGAGCTTGCTCCTCTCCGCCGCGCACCGCCGCCGCAACCGAACGCGCCCGTCGACGGTCAGCCCCCTCAGCGGTCTCACCTCCACCACCAACTTCGACGAGAACCTCCACGAAGGCAAGCTTCCGGGTTATGCTACTTTTGTCCAGGCTTTCTTATCAAGATGCGATGTTCTTTTCGCAACTGCAGGATTTGAGCAAAGCTCAAATGACCCACTATTTTGTTGGTTCCGTGTCGCTAGCGACGGTGCGGCTATGGTGTTTAGCGCACTGATGGCGACGGAGTTCATCGCGTTCGACGAGCATCCCTTGCACACCATGTGTTTGATGGAAGTTCCAGGACGAACGGCATTGTGATATCCAATGTAATCCGACCCGACTTACCCAGAGAATCAACTTCTCGATGCATTTCTTCGAGTGTTCTTGCAAGAAATGAGTGCAAAAGCGAACAGCAATAAAAATTTCTTGTCGAGCTTTCGCTGCATTTGCTTTTATTGCTAGATTAGATTGTTTTTCGGGCTGTTTAATGATGAGTGGAAGATGCGTGTGTATCTTGGGAGTTGTGATTGCACCCTCTTCTTGATTTCCCCTTTTAAGAGATCGATTAGGCTGAAATATGTTTTTTTTTTGTTCCTCTTGTCTGCGTGATTTTTCTTCTTTCATTGATTGTGAAATCTTGGTAAGTTATATGTGCGAGAAATAAATTTTTTGTTTGATGCGGATTTACTGTGTTCATGGTGACCGGCACAGTTATTAGATGATTGTTACTTGGCTCATTCATTCTGCTGAAAGCCCAATGTGGATCATCTCTTTGTGAGTGGAGGTCAGCGCATTTTTTCAAATCAAATTTAGTTTTATCAAGTCATATTTGTGATAGGTGATAGGGTAATTGCTGAAACCTGGAAGTCCTCTTGTTCTCTAGGTCTATGTTGATGGCACGACGACCATGTCAACCCATGAAAGAAAAGCTAGCATCAGAGAGTTCTATGGTAATCAAATCCTGACTGCCTTCATTCAAAGTCAAGTTGGCGATCCATTTAAATTAGTTATTTTTGACAATGCTCTGTTCCTGTTGTTGTCAGCGGTAATATATCCATCATTACTGCAGCTTGAAAGAGGTGTGACCGATACTGAAGATAGAAGGCAGAAGACTACGTGCATGGAGAGGTACAAAAGGAGAGAAGAGGAGGAACATAGGCAGTTTGCAGATATAGAATTTGAAAAGGAAGATGAATGTGGAATATGCATGGAAATGAATAGTAAAATTGTGCTGCCAAACTGCAGCCACGTCATGTGCCTCAAATGTTATCGGGAGTGGTACTCTCTCTCTCTCTCTCTTGCGTGTTAATGCACGTGGGCCTGCCTGCATGGGATCTTGGGAAAGTGTGTCCCTGTTGGTGTATGTATGTGCCACTTGTGTGTTTGCCAGGGTAAGAAAAACATGTTCAAACCATTATACTTAACTGATCTGATTTATCAGTTTGGTTCTGTTCCAGGAGGCATTTTTGTAAGTCCAGTTCGGTTCTGGACCCCTGCTTGATTCTGATTGGTTTGAAATTTTCCCAAACCAAATCATGCTCAGCATTACGTCTATGTAGGAAATTACTCTTGCATGGTTCATCTGCCTTGCATATACTTGACCGTAGGTAATTGGTTTACCAAAGGTAGAATAACTCAACCCTTTGAGGATTGTGACTGCACATTGGAGGAAGTACGTACCTGAGTAGAGATATTAGAACCTTCTAGTGAAAGACCAGTTGATTGCTGGTGTACATGGTTGGACTTAATAAACTATAGCTTGTTATAAGCAGTGTTTTTCAGGTACTAAATCACTTCCGTGTCCAGTTGTATACCATGCTATATCTGTCTTGTGTCCTTTTCAGTGCATATGTGTGATCAGAAATTTTAGAAGTTTGATGTATGTCCACTAGGATTTGCAGCTTTGCATGGTAGGAAATGTGGGAAAGCTGGTTGACGAAGTGGATGGGGTGCTTTAGAGAATTGGCAATCTGATGACTTTCTTTATTCAGAGAGCAGTTGCTTTTAAAGATCAATAGTTGTTTGAAAGTGGCAGGCAGTCTTAGAGTGGGGCAATGTTGGCCTTCCTTAGATAGTACTAATCAAGCTTCCCAGAAACTTAGCAGATATTGAGGACTTAGTGGGGGACCCAATTTAACTATTTCTTGTTTCTCCAACCCAGTTACAGATCCTATGAGGTAAGAACAAGTCAGATTCTTGCATATACCATTAGCAGGGACTTTGGGGAGTTTTTAGTTGTGCGCACCCATGGATACATACTAGCATGGATCAATAACTCATGTGCAAAGGGAGCTGCATCCCATGAGAGTATTGTGAGCATTTCAATGTAACCCAGTTGATGATCTTTCGTGTTCGAATTTTTGTGTGGGTGGAGGTTGGGACATATGATAAGCTTGGATTTCTGCTTGCTGGAAAAAAAAGTGGAGAGAATAATGGTTTTGTTCTCTCTTGCACTTTGTGTGAATTTATATTTATCAATTTGTCTTGTGTGGACACTTAATGCCTGGACTTACAGTTGCGAAATTAAGAATGACGAGACTAATGAGTGATGAGGGATGTGTAGAAGTTATGCAAAATTGGATTTGATTTGAGCAAGCTTTTGTCTGAAATGGTTTTTCCTTTTCAGTAAATACCAATTCCGCCATCACCCTCCATAACCACCTCTATAAATGCATTATTCATGAATTTGGTAGTTCACTTTTCATTCTTCCAATTGCATACACATAAATCTTCTTTCAGCAATAAAGTCAGATTTAAGTCTTCAAAGATATTGCTGGCAATCTCTGATAGTTGATGGGAGTTCAAATTTGCTAATTCCCTATTGAAGTTGAATAACCTTAATGAAGTCACTAGCTCTTGTTAAAGCATTTTTGAAATCTCCTTACAGGTTCTCTCTCTGTTTTTTTTTTTTTTTTTTTTGGTCTAAAATCTCCTTACAGGTGTAAGCTACTCTAAATTAGTTTGTTTTTTTCACCCTCACTGGGTCATGGACGTTTATTAATTATTATAATTGCTACTTGTCATAGAGTTTTTGCATTTGTATTGTAGTTTGGATGGTTAAAATGGAACCTCTGATGAATTATTCGCTATCTGCCAACAATCAACTAGGGGGGTTCATATAAGTTGTCATACAGTACTTCTCGGTTCTCTAATCTTGTTTGATTTTTCACTACAGTCCATTGTCAAGTTAGGTTATCCAGTTATATGATTCATTTGGCTGCGTCATGTAAGAAAGATCAGATGCTAGAACAACTTTGATCTTTTACTCTAGTGTTGCCGTTCTGGTTTTGCTGGGACTATTCCTTAACTGCAGGGTTTGTGTGAAAATTCTCTAACGTGGCCTCATTGTGACATTACAGGCGGACAAGATCACAGTCCTGCCCGTTCTGTCGGAACAACCTCAAGAGAGTAAACTTGGGTGACCTTTGGATATTCATGGACAGCAGGGACATAGTCGACATGTTCACCGTGACCAGGGAGAATCTTCAGAGGCTCTTCATGTACATAGATAAGTTGCCTCTGGCCGTTCCTGATAATCTCTTCAAAACTTATGATTCTCACCTAAGGTGATTGAAGACCGTCGGAACCAAAACCCATTTGTCCACGCTTGCTCTCCTTCTGGATGTCTCCTTACTTTTTAATCCTGATGTGAGGGACAATTTGTAGGTTGTTGGTTGGTCCTGCCTATTCATGTCAGAAGAGCCAGCCTGATTTATTGTCGGCTGATGGGTGAAGTTCAGACCAGAGTAGGTGGTTCATTAGAAGTTCTACAAATAATCTGCACTTACCGATTCTCACATCTGTATATATAATTTGTAAAGATTCTTAGTGGGTTAAGTTCTCTCTTTTGGTCTGAGAGAGAGAGAGAGAGAGAGGGAGAGAGCTTTTACTAGTTCAGCAATCTTGCTGTTTGGCTAGATCATAAGCGACATCCATTCATGGACCATGAACATTTGGCGCTACGACATGAATGTGGTGATTTTCTCCCGATCAGTTTTTACGAAACTGTGATTATAATTGCTCTGTACATGCATAAAATTTGCAATTCGTTTACGATTTTTGCAATTGGTGCACTTAGATCAGAATCCGGCGAGCTTTCAGCATCTCGAACATTTGGGCCATTTGGACCTCACTTAATTGAAGGTTGACATTTAGTATATTAGAAGATTCAAATTAAAGTTCTATAATCTAAGACGATTGAATATTTAGCTATAACTTCACAGATGCAGGATAGGATATGGTTCAAGGCATTGAAACAATCCTAGATTTTGTCTTAATCTGAATCCAACGATACAAGCCGTCACTCTCCCCCTGTAAGTACATGAAATACCTTCTACTGCAGTCTGGCTCGCGCGAACTCTGGCCCTAGTCCAAACCTCCTTGGTTCGATGCTTTAGGGTCATTGTTTGTTGTTTGTCGTGCGTCGCAGCACGAGTATGCTCGAAGAAAGACTTTAAGAGATGTGAGAGAATCACAGCCTGACCGAAACAAAGGCAATACAGTTGATCTGAGGTCATCGAAACAGCTCTGAAGGCGATCGAATCTCACTCCGGCGGAGGCGAAGGGTCTAGGTCTTTACCTCATGAGAAACAGAACACGAGTTGGTGCCTTGAAGAAGAGCAGCTGCTGGTTGTGACTAACGATCGGACTGGAGGAATGAGGCCTCAAGGGCAATAATGCTAACTGGGAGTTTTTACTTTAAAGTCAATATTGGGAAGGTTGAAAGTCTAATACTAATAAGGACTAGGTTTTGGCTTTCAACATTTGATCAAATGTTGAAACTCATTTTTTTTCCAAAACTACCTTGACCAATTTTCAAAATTCCAATTTCGTCATTCATCAGTTTTTTTTTTTTAATTAAAAAAGGACCAAACCCTTGGCTAGACCAGCAAAGCCCATTGTAAAAGTTTTTTTTTTTTTTTTTTGCCAAACACACGTTTAACTCAAAGTCCATTTCTAAAGAAATTTTAACCAAACATAATTTACATGTTTAACTCAAAGTCCATTTCTAAAGAAATTTTAACCAAACATAATTTACATTTTGCCAAATAGCTTTGACTTTCAGCACATGCATTACACTTAAAGCCCATTTACAAAGCTAAACCAAACGGCAATAGGCGAAGGGAGAGAGAACGAGAATCGAATGCTAGCACGCTAACAGGGTATTTCTTGAATCTTGTAATCGGCCTGGGTGGCTAGCAGGTCGTGGAATCATGCTTATTGGGCCCGGTTTGGGCAAGGAAAGTCCAAATGGGCTCCGTCGTAAAAGTCAACCATAGATTTTGGGAGTTGACTAGCTCCTTGAGCCTTCCTCAGTTGAATTATTCATTATTGGCCCAAACTTTAGTGTCCCTAAATTAGGTGTGCGGAAGCAATGGAATGAAGAGAATGATGCAGGGTGATGAATTGACGGTGTTTTTGGTCAAAGGTAAATTTTCTCAGTTTTGTCGAAAATATAAACTTTCAACCTATGGATGAATGGCCTAATGAAATGTATTCCAAGCCCTAGTGGAATGCAATGTTCCTAATCCCTATGTGTAGAAAGGGTGCAATGAATGCGAGGTTGAACTCCCTATTTTTTTTTTTAACCAAGATTGAATTGCGCTATTGACGAAGAATTTGATCCTTGATATTCTTTATTTATTTATTTATTTATAAAAATGCATGTTCGACTAGCCCGACAATATTCGGTTTATTGACACCCTTGTATTTGGCTTTGTCTTTTCTTTAAAACAACTCTCAACCGTTTCCTTAACTAGGCCGGTCGCAACGCACAACCAAAATTACACTAGACTTGCAAAATGCTTACAAAGACTGATAAGGGGATCCAAAATACCCTGTTTTTCTCAAATAAGAGTATGGAGTGGACTTTAATTCAAATAAGGACCTAAAGTATCATCATTTTCTCAAAAAAAAGGTTTGAAGTGGATATTATTTCAAATGAGGATTTGAAGTGGTTTTGTTTGTTTTAAATAAGGGCCTGAAGTGGTTATGTCCATTTCAAATAAGGATTTGACTTTCCAGTGGTCAAGAATATTTTCGTTATTTGTTTTTTTCCCCTTTTTTTCTTCCTTTTTTTTTTCTCCGGTTCTTCTTCTTCCTCTTTGCTGATAGCCGACTGACCACAAACGATGCCCACAGAGGGCTAGGCGAGGCTACCCTTGCCCAAGGGCCATCCGTGAGGTCAGCTCACGTTGGCCCCAACTAAGGCTGACCTTTGCTAGATCTGGCAAAGGTCAGCGAGGGCTTGGCAAGGGTCGATTGCAGGCTAGGCCAGCCTCTCTAGATCTGGCGAGGGTCAGCCTCGCTTGGGCGGTGAGGGCCGACCTTACAAATAACCACCCTTGTTGGCGAGGGTGACCTTCACCCAGCCCTTTGTGGGCATCGTAGGTGGCCAACGGGCCACTGGCGAAGAGGAAGAAAACAAGGAAAAAAAAGAAAGAAAAAAAGGAAGAAAAAAGGGAAAAACACTAAGGGTGTGTTTGGTAACGTTTACGTTAAAAATTCTAGGGAACAAAAATAGAAAAAATTATTTCTATTCCGAGGAACAATTTTTGAATAGAAAAACGCGTTGGGTAACTACACAAAATTTCTGTTCCTAGAATAGAAAAAGAATAGAAAGACGTACGGTAAACTTGTATAATTTTTTTGTTTCTTTTAATTTTTTAGTATTTTAATTTTATTTTATTTTTAATTTTTCTTCCTTTTGGCGGTCAGTCGGCGGCCTTGACCATGGCCAGCAATTGGCCGATGAGGGCCGGCGACCTTGCCTTGGCTGGGCGAGCTCGAGCTCCCCTAGATTCGGCGAGGCTGAGCTCACCTAGCCATCGGCGAGGCTTGATCTCGCCCCAGCCAAGGTGAGGCCGAGCCTCGCTAGGGGCCGGCGATGCTTCGACGAGGTCAACGGCTCTCGACGGTTGGTTCTTTGGCGTTGCGGCCCTCGATGGCCGGTCGCCCATGGCCGAGGCCGGCGTTCGCCAAAGAAAAAAAAGAAGAAGAAAAGAAGAAAAAAAAAAAAAAAAAAAGGAAAAAATAAGTGAGATAAAAATTGTTTCTCGGAAGTGTTTCTTAGAATAAGAAATAAGTTTTTCTTATTTCTTGTTTCCGTTTCAAATTTGTTCCTGGAATAGAAATAAGTCCAAGGAACAAAAACATAAACAAACGCGTTTGTTTTTTTTGTTCTCCGGAACAAAAAAAAAAACAGAAATTGTGTTCATGACCGAAAGAAAGAACACAAACAAACAACCCCTAAATGACTAAAATACCCTTGACTGGTCAAAAAATTTAGCCAGCCAACGACTGATGAGATTGGGTTCTTATTTGAAACAATCAAAGCCACTTTAGACCATTATTTGAAACAACCAATATCACTTCATGTCCTTATTTGAAATAAAATTCACTTCAGGCCCTTATTTGAGAAAATAATGGCACTTCAAGTCCTTTTTTGAAACTTTGTCAGGAAAATTTCAATTAAGGGCCCGAAGTGGAACTGTTTTCTCAAAAAAGGGCATAAAGTGGACATTGTATCAAATAAAGGCCCAAAGTGACTGATTAAGTCTCGAATAAGGGTTTCAACTTGAAAGCAAGTCAAATCTCATTTGCAGGTAGGGGTATTTTCGTCGAAAGACTTCTTTTTTCTTTCCTTTTTGTTTTTCTTTTCTTTCTTTTTTCATCTTGCTCACCTCCTTCTTGACAAATGCATCATACTCCTCACGCACAAGCTTGCACAGGTGCAAAACAATTTGAACAATTTAGAAAAAGGAGAAAACGAAAAGATATTCGAGAAGTTATGCAATTTTGCAAAACTGCAAATTGCATACTTCAGTTCTGCAGCCTCCCCATAAGCAAACTTCAAAGCGCATGCTCTACATTATGCAATTTTGCATCCTCACCCAAGAACTCATCGATTTTGGCATAAGCCGGTTTTTAAGTTATTCGCCACCACTCACCTTCTCCGATGATGATAATGAACTTGAGAATCAAGAAATATCCATTGGTGAGTTTTGTTTCTATTCAATTTGCTTGTAAAAAATTATTATGGCAATTAAAGTAACAGTTTCATGCTCTCCTCGCCAATGAAATTGCCTATGCCACGATAACTTTCACTCGTAGCTTATTGGGAATGTTTTATTGGATCCGGGTTGGATTATTCATAACATTCATAGACGCAGATTGCATTGAGGTGGAATATGTGGCTTCTTGAGAGGGTCCAATTGTGTCGTGCATGCTAGTTATTTTCAAAGGCTGCTGAATCATTCTGACCCATGATTGAAGATACTCACATTTGGTGGCGATTCGAATTAGACACCACTTAATCTAAAAAACGAATGACTCTGGTCTACACATGTTCAAACAAATTTGCCTCTCTAACTCCGAAATATTATCTACACAAATTTGAGAGAGAATAACAAGATGAAAAAAGTGCAAAATCGCTTAGAAATTCCCAAAACCATGTATTTCATTGAACAAATCTATGCACATGAGTATCATAGAGGATCCTCAAAAACCTCTAATAAATTTGGCTTAGGCACTTCAATCTGGCTTCTCCTCGCTAAGATCAATCATAGCCTGCATGAGCACTGATTTGAATTCAAGCATCAATGACAACGAGGGCAGCAAGCTAATGGCTTACACCTCATCATGCTTTGTGCTTGACCACGGCCACAAGATGTGGGGATTGAATCAAGCTGAGTGTCATATCTTGGTCCACTTGTGCTCAATCTAGGGCTTGGATTGACCTTCATCTTTCAACAAAGGTATTGGAATTGCTGTTGAGGGCAATGACGAATGAGGTTGAGGGTGCTGATAGCTAATTCGGCAAGGAAGATAAAGATGGACTTTGGAGAACGCGATCTAAAGAGTGAAAAATGCGAAGGCATGATGATGATGAATAAAAGAAAGAGAAGGAGAAAATAAATTAAAAAAATAAGGATAAAAAGTATTTAGACAAAAATACCCCTAGATGCAAATAAGATTTGGTTGGCTTTTAAGTTGAGGCCCTTATTTGAAACTAAGTTGGTCACTTTAGGTTCTTGTGTTAAGACAATGTTCATTTTGGGTCATTTTTGAAAAAACGATTCCACTTTAGATTCTTAATTGAAATTTTCCCTTATTATAATGTCAATATATGTTGATATGAATATCCAATAATATCATCACTCGTTCATGTGAATTGTCGATCATGTTCCCTCCATTTTTTAATGTTTGGAAGGATGCTAATATATGGTATGCCGACTTGGAAAGTTTTATAGTTTACAAAATAAAACCAAAATATATATTTGGTAAAAAAAAGAAATGTACTTCTGCGATCAAAATTAATTATTTTATTAGGGATTAGCCTATTAGCGGTTTCTGATTTTTTTTTTTTTATATGTAAAATTGAATCTCTAAACTATGTGCTTTTTTATATGAGTTGGTCCTTCCTTCCAATAATTTATGGACATGTTGGCAAGACTGAATCGTCATAAAATGGGGACGTGACGTCCTATGCGGCATTTTAAAAATAAAAATAATTAAAAATTGATGAATACTGAAAAAATAAAAAATAAAAATTGAAAAAGGAAATTTTTGAAATAAGATCAGGCATGACTCTCAATTTTGACATGGGCATGGCGAACCCCGCCCAGGCGTGTGGGAGGTGGCGCAGCCTCTGACGTCGAAACAACAAAAAAAATATTAACAAAAATATAAAAAAGGACATTTGAAAAGTTCAGGCCGAATCTCAAATCCAAATTGGGCTTGGATGGTTGATGAACCTTGGCCAGGCGTAACCGGTGGCCACAAGGCCCCGGCGAGGTGATGCTGGAGAGTTTTTTTGGTTAGAATAGAAGGCAATGTTAGAGGTTGTCCACCTTGACGATTGACGATTGGGTCGGGCGGCCCTGTGTCCCGCAGCTAAGGTTCCACAATCAAGGCTAGATTTAGCCTTCGGTGGGGTAGAGTGACACCGAAGATGGAGAGCAGTAGCTCAGCTCTCGTTGCCATCACCTCCAGCCTATGTAGCACGACACGTGACATGACACGACACGTGACATGACACGACACGCCGACACGTCATTTCTAAAAAAGTAGAGAATTTCGACATGTTCCAATACGTTATATATTAAATAAATAATTTTATATATAAATACATAAATAACTAAATAATAATAATAAAAAGAGCCTGTAATTAATCTATACTAAAAACATTAATCATACATTTGTTAATATCATTCATTGTTTTAATTTGACAAATTCAACTACATTTCATTGTGATAATTCATAAAACTTAGAAGAAAAAATAAGTAATCCAGGTTCCGCTATTAAATTTAAAATTTAACAATAAGAAAAAAAACAAAAGACAAGTTCACCTGATCACCTGATCCCCAAAGAGAAAAACCACATTATACTCCCCTCGTATACCATTTCCCTACCTCCCAAGAAAGCAAAGAACATAACAAACAGAGACAAAAGAACATAGGAAAGACAGGAACTAAAACTAGGCCTTGATTTGAAGATCAGCTAAACAAGATGACCATTAGCATCCTTCTTGCTCCAGAACCCAAAAGGCCTAAAACAAAAAAGTCTCTCCGAGGACTGAGCTCAGAGAGACAGAGAGAGCAGCATCCTTAGCATTCATCTTGCTCTTCAAACCCTGAGCAGATAGACACTAAGCTTGAGAGCTCCATTGCAATCTGGATTCATCATGTAGAAGGCCTCGCAATCTCTTGACCCCACGATCCTCTCTAACTTGGCCCTCATGTACATCATCTCACCCTCATCATCATCCATCAATTAAACGACCCAAATCCCCCTTTCCCCGAACTAACTCTAGGGTTTGCAAAAAAATCCCAAATCGCATTATAAGAAAATCCAAGACGCTGAATCGAAAAAGAAAACGGAATAACACAACTTGCTAACCTGAGATGAACAAAAAGATGAAATCGTGAGATGAAGAGAAGCAATGCAGCAACGCTTGTGAGAGGCAGAGGCGCTAGTCGCTTAGTCGGGGCGACGGGCCCAATGCTTGCAAGAGATGAAGGTGGGGTCGGAGGCGGCTGTGGCGACAGGTGGGGCTGAGGCACCGGGGGCTACAGTGACTAGTGGGGTGGGCCGTGCAGCTGGTGAAGCAACACCGGCAAGAGACTCAAGGCGAAAGAAGAGAACGAGAGGTGCCTCAGATAGGTGCCTACGACTAAGAAGAGTTCGGAAGTATTAGAAATTTGTTTTAGCTTTTATTATTATTATTATTATTTTTCATATATTTATATTTAGAACTCAGAAGTATTGGAAATTTGTAAAAATAATCTTGTGTGTGTCGGAGTCACGTGTTAGCATTTCCGACACGCGTTGATCGGTGTCGGAGCATGTCGGACACATGTCGGATTGTCGGACATAACACGAAGGGTTCCGGAGAGTGTCGGTGCTTCTTAGCCTCCAGTTGCATTCCACATCTTCTCTCTCTCTCTCTCTCTTAGATTGTTTTTTATTCAATCAACACCTGAAAATCACATGTAAGTACAAATTGAAAGAGTTACTAAAAAAATTATATACATATTGCAATTGTGTTAATTCTTTTTTTTTGTTGATTAATTGTATCAATTCAGTCTTAATCTTTTTGCATTTGTGTCAATTTAGTTTATCCAACTAATTTTAGGTGGCCAATACTAATGTGGACACCGTCGTGCCAATGCTAATGTTGATAATTTTTCAATAATATTTTAGTTCTTCGAATTTAAATTTATTTTTCTTTTCTTTTTTTCCTCCTTCCTCTAGCCGGTTGTCGCTGGCAAGCGGCCAATGGTGAGGACCAGTAAGGCTCAACCTTGCCAGCTATTGGCGAGGCTTGGCTTCACCATTGCTAGGTGAGGCTGAGCATTGTTGACGACTAGTTGGAGGAAAGAGGAAAAAAAAAAGAAAAAGAAAAATTAAATAAAAAATCAAAAAAAAAATAAAATATTATTAAAAATTGTTCATATTAATGATGGTCGGACAACGTTCATGTCAGCAACCCAAAATTGGCCATATGGACTAAATTGGTAAAAATAAAGGCTTAAAGACTGAATTGGTATAATTGCAATATGTTTGTGATTTTTTTTTATAATTTTCCCAAAACAAATTTATTTAGTGAGTATTGACGTGGTCACTCGGAAGCCTATCAACGTCGGCATTTCTAATTTTATTTTAATGGAAGAACTAATTCGAATAAAAAGCATATGCTTTAAATACCCAATCGTACAAAATGATAATTCAAGGACCTCATCGTATACTTTGAAAGGTTTATGGATTCACCGCCTTTATCCCCGTCTTATTATTACCGAAAAACATGCAGAAATTTAGAACGAGTACAACTCCTACTCCCGCCTTCGACGTTGAGCTTTGCTCCTCTCTGTCACCTCCGCCGCAACCGAACGCCCCGTCGGTGGTCGGTGGTCTCACATCCACCGCCGACTTTGACGGAAACTCCACGAAGGCAAGCTTCCGAGTTATCCTACTTATGATGAGGCTTTTCTTTATTATGATCGATGTTCGTTTTCCAACTGTAACATTTGAGCAAGCTGCAATGACTACTATTTCGGTGGTTCTCTGTTGCTATCGACGGTCCAGTTATGGTATTTGGCGCACTGAGAGTGATCAGAGCGCTGCGTTCAACGAACATCCCTTGCACACCATGCGTTTGTGATATTGACTGGAGTCTGATCCAACCGCTCAGAGAATCAACTTCTTGACGCACTTCTCCGAGTGTTCTTATGAAAGGTAACTGCGAAACTGAACCGTCGTATAAAATCTTGTTAAGCTTTTGGTGCGGATGCTTTTATTACTGGATTAGATTGCTGTTCAGGCCATTTGATGATGGGTGGAAGATGTGAAGTTGTGACTCAATGTGCAATATCGTCCATGAATTTTTAATTTGTCTAATGTGGTTCTGGACTTTAGCTTAATGTGATGAATAGGTTTATTTCCATTGCAATCGCGATCATGCATATGGAGGTCTAAATTTCACGCCGAAAACTGTGAAAGGAACTGGGGCCTGCACCTTCCAATTTAATGATTTTATGTAGAAGAAGTTTCTGGCTCTGTGATGATGATATACAATAAAAAAAGTATGCATCGAGTCTTTTTTTAACACCCAACACACTTTTGGAGGGTTAAGGCAAATGATGCTTGAGGATGGAAGTGAGTCAAGTTGCTAGGAAGCTGCTTGATCTCACTGGTAAATTGGTCAAACTCCACTTGATTCTAAAGCCAAATTTAACTAGGTAGCTCGACTAAATAGCTGAGTTGAGCTTTGATATGAAAATTGTTTACTCGAGCAGGCTGCGGTCCTAATAAAGAAATCGAATTTTCATTTGTACCTGCTATATTTACACGTCTAATAATTCACATGCCATCAATGGCTGCATGAGTTGTTGGGCCATAATATACTTATTTAAGATCTTTTGTGTTCAATTCACAAACACCGTTTCAATTCATCTTATTACTTATTTAAAAAAATGATTAATATTACGAAAAAATCCCAAACTATTATATTTGTGATAATTTACATCCCCTTAGTTTTCATTAAGTTTATCATTAAATTGTTGAGTTGGATGACATGTGGCAATTGATGGGTATATTGATTCGAGGTTTTACTCTTCGTTTGTTATATGTATATCGTTTTGGGTTAATTTTTCATAAGTATATCGGTTAGAGTTTTTGGTGATTAAAAAATTAATTTGGGATAAATTTGTTACAAGTGTATTGATTTAGAGTTTTTAATAGTATTAACCCTATCTATAAAGAGAGCTAAGGCTAAACCAAAAGAGAAAAATCTTGATGGCAGAAAAATCCCTTCCAAAGCATTTCATATTCATTAAATTCCACAATGCCTATTTGCTTCGTGCACACAAGGTAAGATCACCTGGTCCTGGACAAAGAGGTACAAATCCGACAGAGGTACAAATCCGACAGAGACTAACAAGAAAAGAAAGTAGAACATCGTATCAGAAGCATCATGGAGTTTCATTCGATGACTTGGTGAATTCAATCACTCCCAGTGCAGACACAGCTCGGGCAGCGACCTTAAAGCCTGTGAATCCTGCTTCTCTGCACAGGTACTCGAACTGCTTCTCGGTCCTCTCCTTCCCTCCTGGCTGGATCAACATGGCATTGTCGAGCAGTGACACGTATCGAGACGCCATTGTATCCTCCGGCTCGTCTGGCATTATGAAGTCCATCACGATCACCTTCCCGTTCGCCGGCAACGCCTTGTAACAGTTCTTCAGTAACTTTATGCACGACTCGTCGCTCCAATTGTGGCACGTGCCCTGCCCAATTTGCGGAGTCATTAGGACATGGCTCGCGTTCGAGTAGTATAATTAATGAGAAGGATTCATGAAGCTTGCCTTAATCATGATCGCGTCGCCCTCCGGGACACTCACGAACATGTCCCCTCCGATGTGCTCCACGCCTGCGCGCCATTTTTACTAATGTAATTGTAGGCCTAATTTGGGAACAATAATGCCTCTAATTTTTGGCAAACATGATTTTGTGCTAAATAATTGGAACCTAAATAAGCGCAACTAAGCCAGGAAAGCATGTGATAATTAATGTACCGGGATAGGAAGGGGCATGTTCGATGACTTGGGCCAAATCAAAGTTGATGCCCTTGATCGAGGGGTACTTTGAGACAATCATGTTAAGTGTTGCACCTTTTCCGCCGCCGACATCAACTAGAGTCATGATCCCGTCAAACCCGTGGTAGACCTCGAGGATCTTCCTCGTCTGCGTCGTGGAGAGGCCGGCCATCGCGTCGTTGAAGTGCTTGTTCAGGGACGAGTCCTCCTTCATGCACTGGAAAATGGTCTTGCCATGGACCTTTTGGAACAAGTTGCCTCCTCCTCCCAAAATTGCTTCCTTGAATTGGAGCCTGTAATTGCAAAAAAGGTAAATAAGGTTTTGTTTGATTCAAATTTCATCGCTCGATCTAATTTCCTCTTGTTGGGTGTTAAGATGACAGCGTATCTTGAGCCTGTCCCAGGTAATATCTTTCATATCATATATAGGTCATGTATTTACAGACGAAGGAATTTCCACTCACCAGACGTCTATGGTAGCTTGGTGGAAGGCGAAGAGAGAGAGCGAGCCGACGGAGCTGCCATCCTCATCCCTGACGTAGTACTTCCCGGCCGGTGATATCGTGTATTGCCTCTCCACAGTCCTCCCGCCGTTGAGTGTCTCGGACTTGCACGCAAGGAGCGAGTGGCTCGCGAGGCAACGGAGGACCCGGTCGATGATCTCGGCCGAGTCGGAGGTCTGGGCAGGGAGGTGGGCGGCCACCTCGGGGGGCGACATGTAGGCCTCGGGGCCTGCTCGGGCTATGATCCCGAAGAGGTCGAGCTCGACCGCGGCGTGCAGGATCCTTGGGAAGACTTGAGAGCTAGAGTACAGGAGGGCTTTGAGGCATGGGTCTTCTTCTTCTTCTTCTTCATGGCAGGGTTTCACTTGGTCTTGAGTGGAACTCATTTTTGGCTCTCTATGCTTTTGCGTCAGACAAAGTTTGGATGGGTGCTCGGTTGCTTCCGTGAGGATATACATAAGGCGATGGGCACTTAGGCACTTTTTATAATCAAAGGTGAACATTTAGGTCCCCAAGTGGCCTAAAAAGAAGACTAAACAAACAATGTGTCGGGATAGTCTTTTATGAATTATTGATAGCCTAGTGTAGGAAAGTGGGGCTGCAAATACATGGGATCCACTGCATTTGTTAAACAAATGACTAGGGGTGATTAGGTGGTAGGGTTTAGACCTGGACCTTGTACCCAATCCCGTTATAAACGATTCCTCTTTTTTGGACCATGTACCCGATCCTATTTGTATTGGACCCTGTACCCGACCCACCATATTTTTCCGGTCCGATTCCAAGGTCAATCTTGTTTCCATTGGAACCTATTTTACAAACTCCCGATATCCTATATGATTTCAAATTTTGTATTAATATGCGAGAAAATAACGTAATCCTCATAATTTGTATTGAAACATTAAACACTTGTAATAACTAGATACATGAACTTTTTGACTAAACGAAAAATTAAGGATCCACATGGCTAATTATAATAAATAAAATTACAAGGCAAATAATTAACAACAAACATGGGTTTAATATTTGTCTTATTCCCATAACTACTACATAAAGATTCCTCCTACAAAAGAGAAATTAGGTAAGCCAATCCATATGGTACACAAATATTTAACGGTGACGAACACCATCCGTTCGTCAGATAGTGCGAGAGGGAGTCGATGAGGGAGGGAAGCAAGTGAGGAAGAGGAACGATGAAAGAGAGTGTGGAAAAACACCGTGTGATTGGCGAGAGTAAAAACAAAAATAAGAGGAAAAAAATAGGGTTTTGGACCTATTCTTACAAAACCGGTTCCAAAATCAGTCGGGGAACCGGTTCTTGGGTGAGTAATCAATCGGACCCGGTACGCGGACCGGTTTAAACCGGTTTTGAATTTTATGAATCGGTTTTCGGACCGGTTTCAAAGGGACCTAGTCCCGACCCTGTTTTTCGGGTGGGCCGGTTCGGTTCTCGGGTATACCTGGTCTGATTGCACACCCCTACAAATGACCACGGGAGACATCATAGTTTAGGTTCTTAGGCAAAGTCCTCATGTAATTGTACAAATTATTGATAGCCTATTGCTAGTGAGCGGAGGTGGTACTTTTTATTAAGATATTCTAATAGTAGTGAGGGAGATTGTCGCGACCTACCTTCGGGGAGAGGGAACAGGTTTAGGGGTATTATCTAAAGGACGGACCTAAGGCCCATGATTAGGCGCAGGCTCTCCCAAGCCCATACCTCACGTGACGTTGGGATATTCTTAAAAATTTTGCACAAAAGGAGTCGCCACTAGCCTATTGGGGTCGGTTAGAAACCAAGTGAGGCATGGGAGCGTGCTTCATTTCCTACACAACTAGAGAATCTAGGATCGGAGACTTGATTACACTAATTAACCAATTAATACCATTTCGATACTTAATCTTGTTTATTTTAAACGAAATGATTTTCATCATGCAATTTAGATCGATTTCATACCTATCCACTAACATAGAGGGTGAGCATGCAGGTGCGCAATCAATAAAGTAATAATTATGCTTACCAAGATCTTGTTTGCCCTAAAATTAAACATGTACAAATTAAACACAAAACATGCAAATTAAACATGCGATAAAAACAACATACAAGAAAAATAAAGGCTTAATTACACTAAAGCAGCAATATATAACAATTCCTAACCAAACTCCATTGTTTTTAGATTTTCGAAATTTTTAATTTAATTTAATTTTTATTTAATTTTTTAAAATTTTTAATTTAATTTAATTTATTTTAAAGTCGAATTTTTTAATGCTTTCTGAGTTTTTTTTTTTAATTTCGGAAAATATTTTTGAATTATTTTTATTATTTTTCGATTTTTTGATTTTTTAAATAATTTTTTTGATTTTTTTTTAAAATTATCTTATCACTGCTCTGTCGTTTCCTTGCTGCACTTCCCCCTTTTTCAGCGACTCCTATCCCCGAAGCTACTTTTGTCTTTTGTCTTTTTCTTTTCACTACCTTTTTTATTTCTTCTTTTTTTTTATTTTATTTTTTTGTCTTTTTCCCTATTTCGGCTATTCTACTGCATCTTCTCCTTCCTAAAGCTAACGCCAATTCTGCAACTTCCTCGCCGAAGCTCCTTCCCACCGAATCTCATCCGCACGCTAACGACACGGCCTTGAACAATCGGTGACCCTTCCGTCGCCCATCCACCGGTAGTCGCTATCCCACGGAAAGATGAACAGGCGCAAAAGAACAACAAGAAGACAAGGAATGGAACACGGACACTAATGAACAGCCGAACTCCCTAAATATTAAGGAACTACGTCAACATCAAGAAATGTTCAGATTCAGCCATAACAACAACAAAACCTAAACGAAATCATGCTCAATGATCCATAAAGGATTCCTTTTACGCAAGACAGGAGCATACTCATTCCAAATGATCCGAAATTCATGACCTAATCCACGTTAACTTAGTTCAAGCGTTTTATCAAACACGTGGTAAGCACTGACTCAGGATGAGGTTATTAACTCCTTTTGGACCCGCTCGAGTCTAGACCCAGAGAAATCATCAAGAAACATGCAAAATCGACCACATCAACTTACTTAAACTCAGCGTACATATGGGCTAACAAAAGGAACAAGACTTGGCTTCCGGTTAGACCAAAACAAGGTGGAGCAGCAAGGGTTCATGCGGACAAGCATCTCATCACGGAGTTCCCTACCCAACTCGAAGACGGCAGGAAGCGGGCCAACTCGCGACAAATCGAGGTATAGCTCGCTGCTTTGGTATCTAGCTCGTCCTACAACATCTCAAGTCGATGAAAATTTGTCGAACAGATCCACAGTGCGCTTTCACGGAAACAAACAAAACCTCGGGCTCATTTTCAGAACGACACTAACGCTGAGGCATTATATATGTGATGAGCACAGGCTAAAGAGAGGTCGTAAGCCCATCCTAGACTCTAGCTCGCGTCTAGATGCAAAAGAGGACCCAGCGACGCTCAAACTCGACAAAAGGAACGGCTCATTCAAACAGAGCATGCTCGTAGACTAAGAAAAACGAGACCCATTTATCGTTTCAGTTCCATTTTAAATAAAAACAAGCAATGGAGTTCCCAGAGAGAAGTGCTTGACCGCGGACGTCCCTACCCGGCTCGAGGGTGGCGAACGGTGGGCGAGATCGATAGATCGGACAATGTCCGGTTGCCTCGCACACCCCCGAGCCGGAATCCTTGGAAAATTGACACAAGTCGAACCAAAAACCAGGAAACTCACCGCAAAAACTCGAATTCAAGGAAGAGGAAGCCGCGGCTTGGTGGTTCCGGCTAGAGGCGCAAGCTCGCGTCGGGGGTGGCTGAGCGATGTTCGGCTGAGGTGGGTTCCGGGCCTCCTTCTTCTTGGTCACTCTCCGTTTCTACCCCTCTCCTTCCTTCAAGCTCTCTCGCCAAGGCCGTCTCAAATCTCTCTCGGCCAATTTCCTGTCTTTTTTCGTTCTCTCCTTTTCTCTCTTGCTTTGTGCTGGTGTTTTCTGTCTTGCTCCCCTGTTTTTCTCTGTTTTTTTTTTTTTTTACCGAGCTCTTCAAGATCAACGGTCGGTGTGTCTGGTTCTTGCCTCGCCAGCCTGTCGACCGGCCTGCTCCCCGATCCGCGGATCACGCCGGACCTAGATGTTCTTGCTCTCGCTGTGCTGTTGCAACTTCTGCTACTCTGTTTTTTTCTGTTCTTGCAGGTCTTTTTCAGCTAAGACCAGCAGGAGCGGGGAAGAAAGCTGGGCACGAGCCGAGCCGAGGAGAAAGAAGAGGAAGATGGGCCACGCGTGGGCCACGCGAGGGAGAAAAGAAGATGGGCCGCACAAGGGCCTGCGCGTGGGGGGAAAAAGAAAGAGATAATGGCCTCTCTCGTTTTCGTTTTTTTTTTTTTAATTTTTTTTGTATTTTTTTTTTTTTTGTTGTTTTTTTTAGTGGCTAATTCTTAATCTTGTACACGATTAAGTCTTAAATAAAATTGCAAAATTTAGGTGTCAACAGAGATCATTGTGCATATATCGTCTTGTTAAACTTTATAATTATGTGACGTGAGACATTCTTAAAAAAGCATACCAAAATCCATGGAGCATTTTTGAAGGAATTGATAAGCTAGAGGGTTAAAATTCATCCCTAAAGTACCTTATTTTTCATTAAGGTTAATATTATGAAAAACTTCAAACTTGGAAATGGGCGATTTTACCATAAATTAAATTTTTGAACACCAAAAGTATCAAATTGATACATTTGTGATAAATTTATCATTTTTGAGTTTCCATCAAATTTTACCATTAAATTGTATGGATGACACTTGGTAGTTGAGGGGTGTACTTGTTTGGGGTTTTACCTGGTAGTTGAGGGGTGTATTTGTTTGGGGTTTTACCTTCTAGTTATCATAGATATACTAGTTTGTGATTTTTCATAATATCAATATAATTTAATGGCAATAAATGGAGAATAAATTTGTTATAAATGCATTACTTTAGGGCTTTTGGTGTTCATAAAATTAGTTTGTGTTAAAATTATTTTAGATGTACAAATTTGGAGTTTTTGATGATAAAAAAATAAGTTTAAGGTAAACTTATCACAAATGTATCAATTTGTGATTTTTTTTATTTTTTTTTGTAATATTGACCATTTTCATTAACTCTTACAAATTGTTACTTTCATGATTTAGTCAGCAATATGGGCTAGTGTCAGTCTCCTCCCCCTTTATCATTGTCAACTTCCCGAGATCCACATTAACCGGACAAAGATATCTTTTAACCAAGAGAAAATATCACAAAAAATTTCAAATTATATCAATTGTGACACAATTACCTTTCCTTACAATTCCATCTAAAAACACCTTTAAAAGGTTAATGTAGATCTAACATGACACTTTTAGAGACAAGTGACTTTGATGTGGCACCACATTTTCAAAAAATTAAAAATCAAAAAGAAAAAAATTGCACTAGTCATAGTCTTCTCCAATACTTTCCAAAGTACTATTCACCGCGTTCATCGTCTTCAATCGCTTGGCCAAACTCCTCCGATGGTGCTCGTTGGCGGTTGCCCGACCATTCACGAGGTTTGAAGATGGAGGACAGACAATCAAGCCAAGCTTTGAGCTTGAGCGGCCATTGCGGCGGCTGTGAGCTTCAAAGCTCGACCTTCAAGCTGCTTCGAAACCTGGCCTTGGCTGCTTGCGAATTCTCGCGACCTTCAAAGGTCGAGGTCATACCTCAAGCCAAGATTTGAGCTAGAATGGTCATGGCAGTCGTGAGCTTCGAAGCTTGGCCATGGCGGATTGGGACCACCCACGAATTCGAAGCTTGGCCATGGCAACTTGTGACTACCTGCAAGCTTTGAAGGACTAAATTAGACCCTTAAGTAAGCCAATCTTCTAGCTAGAGCGGTCATGGCGGTTGTGAGTTTCGAAGGTCAAGGTCAGACAAGCCAAGCTTCGAGCTGGAGAGGCCATGGCAGCCGCTCAAGCTTGACATTCTTGAAACTTCGTACTGCTCTTCCTCGAGAGGAAGAGGATGGGCGTTGCAATTTTTTTTTTCTTTTTTCGGATAATTTTTCCTTTTCTGATGTGGCGCTCAGGTATGGCCTCATTGGACCCACTTGTTCCTAATGTAATATTTGGTCGTTCGAATTTTTAATTAGGATATAAATGGAAATGATATAATTTAATTATATTTTATTTATTATTTAGTGATTACAGTAATAAAGTTGGAAATATTTACATTACATAAAATACATTATTATTAGTATAAATAAACAAAAAAACCCCAAACCGGTATACCTTTTTTTATAAATAGACAAAAAGTTTTCGTTAAATTTTATTATTAAATTATTCTTTCATGACACCCTTATACTAATTTAAGATTTTACGCTCCATTTGTCACGTTTACAATTTTGTGATTTTTTGTGGTATTAATCCAATTTAGCATAAGGTATATTTATACTTTATTTTTATTTTAGTTTTTAAATTTATTTTCTCTAAATCGGGGTAAATTTTTTATTTATTTCTTTTCCTTCCACCATTATCCAATAAAAGTTTTTATTTATTAAACAATACACTTGTCTATTTTAAAATATCTAAAGTTTATTACTGTATTAAAATATCTAAAATATTAAAAAATAATATGAAATAAATATGAGTATATATTTGAATTTATATGTTGAATTTATATTATAAAATATAATTGAATTCAAATATATAAATAAAAAATAAGATTAAATTAAAATAACTAAGTTGTTATTTTTTATTATTTTGAATTTATTATATTACAATTCAAATATTAATTATATTAAAATAAAATTTTAATTTTCTTGATTTAAGAAGTTTATTGTTTGAAAAAAATAAATTTCTTATTAGAGATTTAGATATGTTATCCATCTTTATCTCACTTTTTTTATGGGATAATTTTATCCGATTTATATTTTTCTTATATCGACATTTTTATTTTATCTTAAGTAAGACAAAATGTAAAAAATGATAAAATTTATCATATTCTGAATTGAATACAAAACTTAGCCTAAAAGTATCGTGTTGGATTTATGTAAGCTTTTTGATAGTTATTTTGAATGAAACCGTAATGGAAAATAAATGTGTCTCAATGAGAATAATATATGATTTTTGACATCATAAAAAATTTATGGTAAATTTGCAATAATTTAAAATTTTTGATTTTTTTCCCTTTCCGTAAAAACCAGTTCGAATAATAATAATAAAAAAACCTTTTATTTTAGCTGAATCGCACAAAAAGAAGTTCTGGGTTTCCATCCTATCTTTTTTTTTTTTTTTTTTTTTGGTCGGTCCATCCTATCTTATTAATGTCGAAAAGCATATATACGTTAAAACAAGCACAGCACCTAGTCCAGCCGTCGACGTCGAGCTTGCTCCTCTCCGCCGCGCACCGCTGCCGCAACCGAACGCCCCCGTCGGTGGTCAGCCCTCTCAGCGGTCTCTCCTCCACCGCCAACTTCGACAAGAACCTCCACGAAGGCAAGCTTCCGGGTTATGCTACTTCTGTCCAGGCTTTCTTATCAAGATGCGATGTTCTTTTCGCAACTGCAGGATTTGAGCAAAGCTCAAATGACGCCCTATTTTGGTTGTCCTGTGTTGCTAGTGACGGTTCAGCTATGATGTTTAGCGCACCGATGGCGACGGAGTTCATCGCGTTCGACGAGCATCCCTTGCACGCCATGTGTTTGATGGAAGTTCCAGTACGAATGGCATTGTGATATCCAATGTAATCCGACCGTACTTACCCAGAGACTCAACTTCTCGATGCATTTCTTCGAGTGTTCTTGCAAGAAATGAGTGCAAAAGCTAACCGCGATAAAAATTTCTTGTCGAGCTTTTGCTGGATTTGCTTTTATTGCTAGATTAGATTGTTCTTCGGGCTGTTTAATGATGAGTGGAAGGTGCGCGTGTATCTTGGGAGTTGTGATTGCACCCTCTTCTTGATTTTCCCTTTTAAGAGATTGATTAGGCTGAAATATGTTTTTTTTCCTCTTGTCTGCATGATTTTTCTTCTTTCATTGATTGTAAAATCTTGGTAAGTTATATGTGGGAGAAATAAAATTCTTTGTTTGATGCAGATTTGCTGCATTCGTGGTGATTGGCACAGTTATTAGATGATTGCTATCTGGCTCATTCTGCTGAAAGCCCAATGTGGATCATCTCTTTGTGAGTGGTGGTCAGCACATTTTTTATTTCGCCTGAGCTGCGATTAGACTAAGAAGTTTGCTGCAATGGCCAGTAGAATCAAATGGTCTAATAAAATTACGACGTCCCAAGTAGAGCAGCTTATTAGGGCTGAAAGGGACGTACAGAGGGCAATGCTGATCTTTGATTCGGCAACAGCAGAGTATAGTAATGGTTTTCGTCATGATGAGAAAACCTTTAGTCTTATCATATCAAAATTGGTCTCTGCAAATCAATTCTGGACAGCGGAAGAGCTTCTTCAGAGAATGAAAGAAGAGCAATGTAATTTTACAGAAGACATATTTCTCTCCATCTGCAGAGGCTACGGGCGGGTTCACAGGCCGCTGGATTCATTGAGGGTATTCCAGAGGATGAAGCGCTTCCAATGCAAAACTTCACCCAAATCATACGTCACTATTTTGGATATACTTGTTGAGGAAAACCAATTGAAACTAGCTCTTAGATTTTATAAACACATGAGGGTGATTGGTGTATCACCTACGGTTGCATCCCTCAATGTTTTGATCAAAGCTTTGTGCAAGAATAGTGGAACGATGGATTCTGCCCTTCAGATATTTTATGAGATGCCAAATCGTGGATTTATTCCAGATTCATATACATATGGTACTTTGATAAATGGATTGTGTAAATGGGGGAGAATTGGTGATGCCAGGAAATTGTTCGAAGAGATGGAGACAAAAGGTTGTTCACCTAGTGTAATCACCTACACTTCAATGATTCACGGTCTCTGTCAATCTGAGAATTTAAATGAAGCTTTTGGATTGTTTGAACAGATGATGGGCAAAGGTATTGAGCCTAATGTGTTTACTTTCAGTTCATTAATGGATGGATTTTGCAAGAGTGGGTGTTCTTCTCAAGCAATGGAGTTTTTGGACATGATGGTTAGGAAACGGCTGAGGCCCAATATGATAACTTACAGCACTTTAATCCATGGGCTCTGTAAAGAAGGGAAAGTTTATGAAGCTTTGGAGACTCTTGACAGGATGAAGCTTCAGGGTTTGAAACCAGATGCGGGACTATATGGCAAGATCATTGCTGGCTTTTGCGACAAGTGCAAATTTCAGGAGGCTGCCAACTCCCTTGATGAGATGATACTAGAAGGAATCTCTCCCAATCGTTTGACTTGGTCTATTCATGTCAGAATCCACAATGCAGTTGTTCAAGGCCTTGCTGGTCATGGTGAAATAAATCGTGCTTATCAGCTTTACCTAAGCATGCGGGCCAGGGGAATTTCTATTGATGCTTCAACTTTCAGTACTCTTGTTCGATATTTCTTTAGGAAAGGAGATATAGATAAAGCTGCTCAAGTGTTTGAGGAAATGATGGGTGATGGATGTGCTCTGGATGAGGAAACATGGAAGGCAGTTGTAGAAGGATTTGTGCATTGGGAGAAAGGGAAAGAGGCTGCTGACTTATTGCCTGAATTGATTAGAGAACAATGAAAGAAGCAGACAAGACTATAAGGATATGATCAGGTCAGAGTTAATGCTGCTTGTTACTGTTTCTACCAACACCGTAGATGCTCATTATTTTCTATTCGATACAAATGTCATGATTTCATGATGGTCATGGACTTCTAGTATATCCTTCACCCCAGTATGCTTATTTTATATGCTTGACAACAGTTCCACTTTTTTTTTCATACATTTCAGAAAATAAGCTTCTGGTTCATAAGAAGTTGGCCGTACCTTACTTTAATAGAAAGTTTTCTGATCTATCTTTGTCTTTAGTGGGTGCGTGGAGCTTCATTATGAATAAGGACTTTTGGTATCTTGTTCCTTCAGAATTTTTGGTAATTTAACTCTCCCATTGATTAAAGAGATTGCATGACATCTTCAAGAGACTTCTTGGTCACTAGGCACGCTTTAACAAAATGGGCATGATTAAATAGATGAGAGCTCTCTATCACCTTTATGATTGCTCATAAAAAGATTCTGTGCCTGTATAATGTAGATTCTGAGGCTATTTCTTGTTTTACCAGGATCCTGTAGCATCCTGGTAGCATCATCTCTGAGCAAATTGGAGAAACAGAAAGATTGCAAATATGAGAAATATAGCTGTTTGGAGCTAATAAACAAGCACTATGGTCTTTGAAACTCTGACTTCTGTGAGTCAAAATAATTATGACCCACTTCCATTGATGCGGAGTATGTCTCCCTTGGCGCATTGTATACTAAAGGACACTATTTTTGTTTGAAACACGGTGATGGTTGAGGTGTCTAACCTAGCTGGAGTTATTGGCTGCACATCTGGACGCTGTTCAAATAGCTTATTGGGATTGCTGGTAGGTTCTTATTTGAATTGTGAATCTGTTTGAAAGGGAATCATTGAGAAGAATGGAGGGAAGCTGGCCAATTGGATGAGGTTTTTGTCCGAAAGGGTTAGAATAATTATTATTATTGAGAGCTTTTGGTCGAGACTAACCTACTAACTTTTTGTCACTTCTTTCAGTTCCTATGTTGCAAACATATTAAAGAATTTGCAAAGAGATTTCCGTCGTCAGGAGACCTGATGATGATACGTCCAGATTTCATCTAATCCACTGGACTTCAATTTGTTCTTCTATTCAGATGGGGACTGGCTACCAGAAGAAAATGGTTTGTTCTTCAAGCTCTTTTAGGCAAATAGATATGGAGGTTTTTTGAAAGAAAAGGAGAGATCATGGAGAAGAGTTTCATTGTTAAATATGCCATTTGATAAGTGATCAGCGTCATAAGGTGTTGCTGTTCACATCACCTTCAATATGGGGGATGGAAGAAAAGAGAAGTCCTAGTATGATTGATGAGGTACCGACCAGTTTTTTAATACCTATCATGCTTGATATTGCTGTTAATGAAGACGAGTCTGTAGCTGGCCTATTTCGTGGCTTGTTCAGACAAATTCAGAATTGGAAATACATTTCGAGGAGTTGGTACGTATGAGTTGAAGTTTGGGTATGACGCAGTTGCAGATGATGGTGTTGTTTTGTGATAGTCAAGCAGCGATACGTGTTGCTTTGAATCCTGTTTTTTATGAGAGGACAAAGCATATAGAGGTTGACAATCATTTTTTTTGGAAAAATGCTATTGTCTCGGGAAATCAAGACTGCGTTTTTAGAACTAATGATCGGTAGCTGATGTATTCATTGAAGCTCTATGTAGTCCCTGAGTCAAATATGTGTGTGTGTATTTGCCATACATGATATTTATGCCCCAACTTGAGAGGGAGTCTTGAGAATGAGAGATAGAATCGCAATAAATAAGTGAGTTGATTGTGTAATATTTATTAGGGTTACTATTACTAAAAACTCTAAATTGGCATATTTATAATAAACTTACCTAAAACTAATTCTTTTACTGCAAAAAAATCCTAGACTTGTATACCTTATTTACTTTCCATTCATTTTCGTTAAATTTTACTGTCAAATTGTTGAGTTGGACGACATATGATAGTTGATAGGTGGTGGCTTGGGATTTTACCCTTTACTTGTCTTAAGTGTATTGATTTGTGATTTTTTGTGGTATTAATCCTATTTAATGGAAATTAACGGAGAGTAAATTTGACATAAATATACCAATTTGAGGTTTTTGTGATAAAAAAAATTAATTTGGGATAAATTTATCGCAAGTGTACAAATTTGGGGTTTTTTCGTGATATTAACCCCATTTATTAATTGTGCATCTCTTAGTTTCTGTAATACTTGAATATGGTATAATACATACGCATAAAGTTCTTGGTGATATTCATATTCAAATTTGGAATGAAAACATGAAGTAAATGGAAAGGTCATCATTCCTCCATGGTCTTTGGAGCCCAGTCTTCATCACATTGTCATAGCTTTCCTAGCTATGGCAGATGCGATGACTTAAGTTCATCCTCTACATACAAAACCGTTATGCTAGAGGGAAGTCTGGGCAACTCTTTGATCATGTTGCAGTGAAGTAAATCGAGGATTTGAAGTTTGGAAAGTTGGTGGATCTCTGTCGGTATGCTCGAAATTCTTGAATGTCGCAGCCTCAAGATTCTCAGATTATGCAGTTTCGTGATGTTGTTAGGAATGGCCCCCTTGATACTTCGACACCAGGAGGCGTGTATCTCTTTGAGGCTGGTCAGCTCTCCAATATCAGGAGGGAACTCAGTAAAGAAACAAGAATCCATTCTCAGCACCTTCAAATTCTGCAGATTTTTTATCGAATCTGGAAACTTGGACAACCTTGTCCCCGACATGTCTAACTCGACTAATGATCTTCCTATGTTGCCAATGGAGCTTGGAAGTTTTCTTAGTCGACGGCAATCCCTTAATGACAAGTGTTTAAGATGGACTAGTTCTCCAATGGAATCAGGAAGTGCTGCAATCCTGGAGCCATCCAGGGAAAGAAATATGATATTTGTCATGTGACATATTGTTCTGGGTAGTTGACTCAATGAGAAGCAGTTTGAAGCAGTCAGAGTTTCCAGCTGCTTTAAATGACCAATGGAGATGGGAATTTCTTGTATTGAAGTCCCGTCGATGAGGAGCTCTTTCAAAGCTGTTAGGTGACCCACTTCTACCGGCAACCTGCTGAGCTCTATGCAGAAATTCAAATTCAGGGAGACCAAGCACTTCAAATCGCTGATGGAATGATCTATCTTGACCAATTGAGAACATCGCTCCAAAATCAATATGGCCAGATTTTTGCAGCCAGAGAACTTAGGAGTGACTAATAAGTCAGCACAACCTGTAAGATCCAGAACTCTCAATTTCTTCATCTGCAAAATAGGAGAAATATTTGCATGAGCTCACTTAATGAATAGTTACATTAGACCAAGCGATTTCACCATAGCAATAAATTGTGCACTACCTCTATCTGATCCCAGCCTTCCCAGTCTTTCGTGACTTTGCTCCATGACAAGTCGAGAATGGTTAAGTTTCCCAAGTGAAAATTAGTTACTTGCAGATGTTGAGGGCACCCTCGCCAACGGAGCCACCTTAAATTTAGAAAAACTTTAGCGAAATCTCCAGCAATGTCTGCATGATCCAATTGAAGAAACCGTAGGTTTGCCATGCTCTCAAAATTTTCTGGAGTAAGTTTGTCCGAAGTATGGCACTGAAAGTTAAGGCAGAGTGCCTCAACCTTTTCTGTTCCCTGTATGGACAAGAAAAACAAATAGAAGTAGTGAGGATGGTGTCTCTTCTCTACACGTAACCTGTTAGGAAAGAGTCTTAGAAAAAATTACTAACAACGTAAATTTCACAGATGGTCATATGTTAATAGGATCTGGCGAAATAGTTCTCCATTGGCAGTGAACATAAGTATTTCTTACGATTCACAATATATTTAAAAAAAAAAGAAGAAGTACACCAACACCAAACTTTCACCTTTTTCCGCTTTATCGTATCGAGAGCTATTTCATGATTAAATAATCTACTTCGCCTTCCTGGATCAGTAAGACTCTCCCAACAAACGATTTCTCTGCCCAATCGCCTCAACATGCTATGCATCCATATTTGATTGTTTTCTCCAATTTTGGCCAGGGGTCTCACAATTTCACTAGAAGGCAGAAAAGAGGTGTCGTCCCACAGGTACCAAGCAATTCGGCTATCTATGCCAGTAGCGAAGCAGGCGATATCCAGAAATATCTGTTTCTGCTTATTATCTACTGTTTGATATCCTTCCTTTAAAATTCTTTGAAAATCCCACTGCCTGAATGGTGACCATTGCCGCCCTAGTAGGTTATTCCAATCCTCCTGCGTTTTACCATTGAAGACTGCAGCCATAACTTCAATAAACAATAGGCGTCCTGCCATTACAATAAGAGCATTTTCCGAAAGATTGAAGTTGCTACGTAATGACGAAGTCATCATAGATGCATACTGCCTACAGAGTTGAAAAGCCTTATCCTTATTCAAACGACTAACATGAAATGTCCGGATCTGAGGAGATTCTTCCAGGACGACACTGTTTCTGGTGGTTACAAGGATCCTACTTCCAGAAGCAAAGCAATCAAAGCAATCTCCGATGAGTTTCTGGACATGAAATGCATTTTCCACGTTATCAAGGATAATCAAAACTCTCATGTTGCAAAATAAGTCCCTGATAAACTCAATTCCCCTGTTGACAAAAGCAACATCCTCAAGTTCCCGTTTTAGAACATCGGAAATCAATTTAGTTTGCAAAAGCTGAAGACCTCCTACTACTTGAGTCGCTTCTTTAATATCAGCAAGGAAGCTACACCCATCAAAATCACAAGAGATTTGGTTGTATATGAGTTTTGCGAGAGCCGTCTTGCCAGTCCCACCTTCTCCATGGATGACAACAACGATCCACTCATCCTTGTCATTAATATTCATCAAGCTCATGATCTGGTTTACTTGATCATCAGTTCCGCCGCCTTGTCCAATACTGGCAACTTGTCTGTCGTCTTCCGTTTTAGCCACCTACAAGAAACATGGCGATTGGTTATTGACAAGGCTGTGAGATGCGAATAAATACCTATGTCTGTTGAACTTTTCTAACGTTGTTGTGTTTGTATAAATTGTCTACTATACGTAGTCACTGATTTTCCTGATCTACCAGTGATCAACATTATTGCTACATTGTTTCAAAGGAAATCCAAGTTTCAGTAGAGTGATCTTTTACCTTTCAAATATGTTTTGTCAAACAAGCTTTTTTCTTGTCAAACAATTAACCCGCTTTGAAATTTCTAATCTCTACACTTACAAGCGGATTCTTTTAGATATGTGTATGAAGGCGTACATGAAAACTTCAGAACATATTAATAGAGAAGATGACCAAATTGAAATATGATTGATTCCAGGAGTTGATTCAAAGAAGAAAATATGGGGCGGCAAATGTTTTTTTTTGTTTTTGTTTTTTTTTGGTCGGTGGGCGGCAAATGTTCAATCATCGAAATATTGTTGGTTCCCACTTTTATATGCACGTACTGCTATAGGGTGTTTTCCGCAACCGACGCCAATGGTCTAAAGATAGCAAATTGAAATATCCAATGGCGAGTAAGGAAGCGACTGGACCTCTCAATTCCGGCTATAATTATGTATTAGAAAATAGCGGCGGGTCCCGCAAACACTATTAACTATTAATCTACAATGAAAGGGCAAAATAATTAACATGAGAAAAAGATATATATGCATGCATTTTGATTTGTTATCTTAATATGTATCCTTCAAACTTAGAAGCTTGTATGTATTTAAACAAGAATTAATACCACGGAAAACTTTAAACTGATATATTTTTGACAAATTTATCATAAATTAATTTTTATACTATCAAAGACCCTAAATTGGTACACCTGTAATAAATTTATCATCCATTAGTTTCTCTTAAATTTTATTGTCAAATTGCTGAGTCAAATAATATGTGGCAATTGACAGGTGTACTAGTTTGGGGTTTTACCTTAGATTTTCATAGTATTAATTTAATTTAACGAAAACTAACGGAGAGCAAATTTGTTATAAATGTACTTGTTTGAGATTTTTGATGATAAAAAAAATTAATTTGAGTAAACTTCTCACGGGTGTGCCTGTTTAATTTTTTTTTTGTGATAAAACAATTAGTATAATTCTGATGAACCTATTAGATGAAGTGTCAATATAGGTGGTTAAGGAGAAGGATGCTACAACATTGTGAGCTAAACTATAGGCACTTTATGTAATGAAGAGTTTGAACAATCACTTACATGTTGAAGAGGATGTTTTAGTTTAGATATACAAAAGGTAGGTCAATTAGGTCCTACTTAGACGAGCTTAATAAACTCATGATGGATTTAAAAAGACGTTGGTAATATTCTAGATGATAAAGAGTAGGGCATGATTTTGTCAGTGTTTTAACCAAAGTCATGAGAGCACTTTACTGATTTACTACTACAAAGGTGCACTAAGATACCTCGGAAGCGGTAAAGTCCGCTTTGTCCTTTAAGGACTAATAGAAAAAATTGCAAGATAATGGTTAGGCGCATGAGGTAATGCATGGACTAGTGATTTGAGGTGGAGAATAACATCAGGGGTCCAATAGCAACAGAGGTAAAAGCTGGTGGAAATCACGCCATAAAAAGTTCAAGGGACGTGTGAAGTGCTTTTAGTGTTATGAGGAGGCCCACAATAGGAGAGATTGTCCGATGCTGAGAAACTGAGGCGATAGGCAAAATGCCACAAGCAGTGTGGTGAACCTTCACCAAGGAGAGCACTAGTGATGCAGAGGCTATTTTGTGTGTGACTACTGATTCGTCAAGAGATGAATGGGTGCTAGATTTGGGGTGTTTTTATCATATGACGGATTGGTTTACTACTTACTAGATTGTAGATGGTGGTAGAGTTTTGATGGGGAATAACGCAGCTTGCAAGGATGTGTGAATAAGAACAATTTGGATTTGGATGCATGATGGGGTGATGCGCAGGGTATGAGTACATGTTGAAGGTGGAATATTGAAAATCTCTCAAGGTGCTATGACAATGATGAAAGGAAATAAAGTGAATATTCTTTATCAGCTACTGGGAAAGACCGTGACAGTACTCTCTACAATTTCATTAGGTGAATAAGACTCTAAATTGACTAAGTTACGGCATATGAGGTTGGGTCACATGAGTGAGGCAAGTATGACGATGTTGAGTGATGGAATGTTGGACTTGTGTGAACACTGCATTTTTAGAAAGTAGTGTCAGATTAAGTTTATTATAGCTTTCCATTCGATTAAGCAAGTAGTTGAGTATATTCATTCAAATGTCTAGGGCTTGTCTCTAGTTCCTTTGAAAGAAGGTGCTCAGTATATGTTAACATTTATCAAAAACTATTCAAGAAAGATACAGGCATACTTTATGGGTTCAAGAAATTTAAGGTATTGATTGAGAAGTAGTCAGATAAACAAATCAAATGCCATGAAAACCGAAAACAACATGGACCCTTGTAGCAAATATTTTATCGAGTTCTATAAGAGAGAAGAGATTGTGAGACACTACATAATACCCAAGACACCATAGAAAAATGGTGTTGTAGAACGAAATAGCATAACTTTACTTGATCAAGCTTGGTGCATGCTTCAAATGTAGGACTAGATAAGGAATTTTGGGCTGAAGTAGTGAACATGGCATGTTACAATGTTAATGGATCTCCATTATCTACTATAGAGTGGAAGACCTTTGAGAAAGTATGGTTCAGGAGATTACAAGTATTCGAATGTCCTGCGTATACTCATATAAGTGATGGTAAGCTTGAGCCGAGCACGGAGAAGTGCATATTTTTAGGTTATGCCCATGGGGTGAAAGGCTATTAGTTGTGGTGCTTTAATCAAAGATCACCCGGTTTTCTAATTAGCAAAGGTGTGATCTTTGATGATACAATGATTGTCTGATAGAGGAGTCTTGAGACATTACTAGCAGAGCAAATAGATCGTGGTGTCAGTAGTGAGGTGGAGTTTCAAGTTAAGACTTCGGAGACCTTGAAGGTAACACAGGTTGAGACTATAAATGAGGCCATGGTTCCTGAAGTTGGTGATACTAAATAACCAACACAGGTGTAGCACATTATAGCCATGAGCAGACAGAGAAGGCAAATTAAATCATTGGTATGTTATGGTTATACTGATTTTGCTTATACATTGACTATAGGTGATAAGTTGGAGACAAGCGAGCATTTGTCTTACTCTGAGATGGTGGCTAGTAATGAGCCATGGTAGAGGCTAGTAGCTATAGAAGAGATGGAATCACACCATTGAAATCAGAAATGGGGATTGGTTAAAGTACCCAAGAGTCATAAGATTGTTGGAAACAAATGGGCCTCCAAATGGAAAGAGGGCATTCCTAGTGTTGAGGCAACTAGATATACAGTAAGACTTGTTGCGAAGGGGTATGCATAGCGGGAAGGCATTGACTATACGAGGTGTTCTCTTTTGTGGTAAAACATACTTCTATTTATGTATTACTTGCCTTAGTTGCTACACAAAATCCCGAGCTAGAGCAGCTTGATGTGAAAGTGGCATTTCTTCACGGTGAGTTGGAAGATTGGATTTAGATGAGGTAGCCTAAGGGATTTGCTATTTCGAGTAAGGAAGATCATGTTTGTTTGTTAAAGAAATCTTTGATAGGCTGAAATAGTCTCCTAGTGGTGTAAGCCTTTTTGATGCTTTCATGACTAGTCAAGACTATTTGAAAATTTAAATGAAAAGCCATGTTTACTTTAGGAGATCGGAGGATGGGCATTTGATTTATCTATTATTATATGTTGATGACATGTTGATAGCAACTCAAAATATCTCTGATATTGATGTCTTAAGGAAGTAGTTGAATGCTAAGTTTGAGATTAAAAATTTAGGTATTGCAAATATGATATTGGGTATGGAGGTTTTGTGTGAGAGGGTTGTAGGAGTTTTACGTTCATCTCAAAAGAAATATTTTACAAAGGTTATCACACGTTTTAGTATGCAATTAGTGAAATTCGTGACTATACCTTTAGCGAAACATTTTATCTGGGAGGACTTAGCTTCAAAAGACATCGTGTGAGGTGAAGGAAGCTGTAGCAGTTATCAAGTTGGTCAGAAGGCTTCTCCCAAGTGATGTGGGATTCCCTTCCACAGGGGCTTAACATACACTTAGATCTACCTTAACCTAGCTTTAATGCCAATTTGGGAGGACTCAGCCTCAAAAGACATCTTGTGAGGTGAAGGGAGTCGCAATGGTTATCAAGTAGGTCAGAGGGCTTCTCCCAAGTGATGTGGGACTCCCTTCCACAGGGGCTTAAAAGGTAGACTAAGGAGGAGGAGGAGTATATGCCTTGTGTTCTCTATTCTAGTGCAATTGGTAGTATTATATACTCTACGGTATGCTCATGCTTGATATTTCACAAGCTGTGGATGTACTTAACTATCACATAAAGCATCCTGGTAAAACTCACCAGAAAACTATGAAGTAGATTATCCGATTTTTAAAGAGGACGACATACGTGAGTATAATGTACTAAAGGGACAATAATGGCAGTGAGGTCATAGGTATATGGATTCGGATCACACTAGTGACTTGGATGAGTGCAGATCTTTAGTAGGGTATGTGTTTACGTTAGCTAGGGGTGTAGTGAGTTGGAAGGTGTCTTTATAGGACCACATTTTGTCTTTGGGTGAGGTAGCGTATATGGCATTTGGTCCTTATAGCAAAGGAGGTGATATGGCTACAAGGTTTGTTTACGAACTTTGGGTTGGAACATAAAAGAGTTGATATACTTGTGATAACAATGTGCGATATATTAGGCATATAATATGGTTCATCATAAGTGAATGCAGTCTATGGACATTAAGTGCCATTTCATCCAAGATGTCTTGGCAAAAGGTAAGGTTGTTGTGAAGAAAACTGCTACAATTGAGAACCCAATAACAAAGCTCAAGCTTTGTTTGAACTCAACTGACATTTATAATGAGTGAGTGCTCGTTGGACATGGGAAAGCAACATGATGATAAGTACTATGATTTGGCTATAAATGTTGAGCTAAGGTAGAGAATTTTTAAATTGTGTAATGAGTTTAAATCGTGTACGAAACCAATTCATTGGAGCAATTTGATTTGTTCTAAAAATGGCGGGAGGCACTTTCTTTGGATATGTATAAAACAAAGAAGAAAGCCACTACAGGACAAAGGTAATGGGCACGCATATTCTATGCTATATATTGGCTCGTGTGGTGGGTCCAGGTCAAAAAGAAGTAAAGTTGATGACCCTTATAAAAGAGAAAGAATTCGTTCGTGGTTTCCAAGGAAACACAATCGCGGCAGAAGTGAATAGGAAAAGAGAAGGGAAGAAGGACCCGCACTGCGAGCTCTTGACATAGCCGTACAAGGACGAATGCGAAAGAAAAAGCGTACATTGTATTGGATAGCCGCGCCGATCTGTGCTTTAGCTTTACATCCAAATAAGTTATTTATCTTAAACACTTTTTTTAGTCAGAGAAAAAATTCAATATAGAATAAAATTGATCATATTCTATATTTGGCGCTTGCTCAAGAGATAATAAAGTCGAATATAAGTAAGACATTAGCCTGATAAAATTACTCCACGAAAGATGTTGGATAAAAGTAGATATGATTACTAAATATCTATGATAGGAAAATTATTTTTATTAAACAACAAACTTCTTAAATTAACAAATTTAAAATTATATTTCAATATAAATAGTATTTGAATTTTAATATAAGAAATTTAAAATAAAAAATAACAATTTATTTTATTTTAATTTAATCTTATCTTTATTTATGTATTGGAATTTAAAACTATCTTAAAATATAAATTCAATATATAAATATAAATATATATTTATACTTATTACATATTTTAGGTGTTTTAGTATTTTAGATATATTAGTACAATTTACTATTTAATAGATCTACCCAAATAGATGCTCATCATAAGCTTTTTTTTTTACTCCTCTTCCTATTGATCAGAAGCATCCAGCAGCGCCACGACAAAAGAGTTAAGGTACTATGAAAAGCTGCTCTTGGGGAATGCAATTAGAGAATAATGGAAGGGGAAGAAGAAACAAAAAAGAAATTGGTTAAAAAGAGAGGAAAATAAAATAAAAAGGATAAAAATAAAGTAGATAAGAGTATTGTGAGAAATTTTTACCATCTCTATTTGTAAAAATTTTTGTTCATTATATTGATATGTTGGTTATATATTATACATGACATGATATGAATATATTCGACTTTATTACTATAATTACCAAATAATAGATATGATATAACAAAATCCCTATTTTATTATATCCAATTCTATCCTAATTAGAAATCTAAATGACCAAACGTAATATTTGAGTTTGAGTTTAATTTAGATATGAAAAATACTTGAATGTGTGAGTAATTGTAACTTTGATTTTTCGATTATAATGGATTATTTACTGCCGGCTTTTTAGGGATTGATATTCAGACCAAACAACATAAATTTATGTATCCTTTAATGTTTCTTGTTCATTTCTCCAGTGATTTTCATATTGACTTAAATTGCAAGATCCTAATTAGCATTTTTGCATCAACATTACAACAGGTTTTTGTTTTGCTGATTATCTTCTTTAATGTGGTTTAGTCTAAATCCTCTCTTGCGCCTGTAAGGACCGGCTTACAAGTGATGATGTATTGAATCATAGGGAAAAACAGTTTGTCTATCAAAAATTTGGTTTTACATATAATATCTCCTAATGTACTCACATGTTTTGAAAATATATGAAAGTGCAAGACAAAAATAGAGATGAAAAAAAAAGACAAATTTTTATTTGACAAATGACAAAAATGCATTAAAGCGATTACAATGCTTAGATAGTTTAGATAAAATGAAATAGAAAATGGACCAGACTAAAAAAGAAGCTAGAGATAGAAAGAGATAGAAAGAGAACCAAAAAGGAAAGCCTCAAATGGAAATACATGATAGAAAATAAAATAATTAGTTCACGGATTTGTCCTCGATAGAATTGATAATATAATCAATTGAGGACATTATCTCCAGTCACCAACATTGGAAAAAAAAAAGTAAGGAATGTGATCACTAGGGTTGTGCAGCCAGTGTGATTTTACCTAGGATTTCCATTGAACAGATCATGGAATTAAATTTGGTTTCTGGTTCCAAAAATTTGAAATCAATAATGTGGGTAGATTCTAGGTTTTAGGTATTGAATCCACCCATCCTGGAATTGGCGTTAGACTTATTTCATGAAGTTGGAAGAAAATGATTTTTCTTAAATGAACTTGACTTCCCTATTGCTTTATATTTATGCTTGTTTTGTATCAATTTATTATTTTGAGCCATTTTGTTGTTCATACTATTTTGTTGTAACTATTATTTGTCTCAATTTTTGAAAAAATAGAGAAAAAATCGATTTCCACTAGATCCTAGAACTAAACCAGGAACACAAGCCAGGTTCAATGGCAAATATGGTAGGTTCTAAGTTTCAAAAATTGAAAATCAATTTTAGAGTAGGTTTCAAGTTTGAGATGATAACTTTTTGCTTTTTTATGATGTTAATTCCTTAGATTTCACTTCACAATGTTAAATGTCTGAAAGATGCTTGGTCTTCGATAGATGGCAATTGGCAAATGAAAGCCAGGAGTCTGTGGCAAGATCACTTCAATCATCTTGCACTTGTGGGTCAAAGAATATATTCTAAGATTTCAAAAGACATACCATACAATTATTAACACACTAGCAATATTTACATGCATGTGATATTTATTATGCTTTTCATTATTAAACTTTAAATGAAGATTAAATGGACATTGTGCTGACACTTTAAATTTGAATGTAAATTCTCATGTACTTAATAAAGGCCTAATTATAGCAATCAGCAAAGCATAATTTGTGGCAAGTAGGTTGCTTACATGTGTTCTAGTTAATTCTCTCTCTTCAAATGTACATGGCCCACTTTCCTAATAACGTGCAAACTCTCTCTCTCTCTCTCTCTCTCTCTCTCTCTCTCTCTCTCTCTCTCTCTCTCTCTCTCTCTCCTGCCTATGTTTTACCAAATGAATCTCTATTAGTCTACATATTTAAGCCAAAACCACTATCTGTCCCACTTTTACTTTTTAAAACTATTTGGATAAAAAAATTTAAGCTACCAACTACTTCATCATCATCAATTAACCATCCAATTCACACATATTTAATAGCTATCTATTACATATCCACTCAATTAAACAATCATTCAATTTCTTAAAAATTCGTGTCTTTTCCCCTCAAAGCCAACCAGCGACCATACACGTGTGGCATGCGCCTCGACATTATTTATCCTGATCATGATTTTCCTGGCCCCATATGGAGATGGAATGTTTATAAAGGAAGATTGATCAAGATATATCTTTAAAATTTGAGTTTTACAGAATCTTTCATACTTGTTAGACATGTTGATTTCCTTGTCCTAGTTTGGAAGTTATTAGATTAACCGCAACTAATCTTCAAGTCTTTGGATCACATTTGAATATTTTTGTCACGAGATCCATATATTATGCTTATAGAAAAAGACACAGGATAACATTCTAAGCATCAATATCTCAAGGTGTTAGTAATCTACTCTCTCTCTCTGTCTCTGTCTCTCTCTGTCTCTCTCTCTCTCTCTCTCTCTCTCTATATATATATATATATATAAATGAGCAGTTTCCCAAGCACATCAATGAACAAGCAAAGAGACAGGCAACATATTTCCCTCCAATCATTATTGTTACCTAACATTAATCGGTTTAATTGCAATATATTTAGAAGTACTTTTTTTGGGCGCAAATGGTCCAAAATTTTGCATATATAACTATTCTGCACGACTAATCAAATTGCAGTATGATTTTTCCTTTTAGTTTCATCAAATATTGCTTTGTTAGAAAAAGTAATTAGTCCAAAAGTGTATTTCACTGCATTGAAAATTTTCTCTTATTTTACTTTTCTATAGTTGATTGCAGTACAATTAACATGTGTCGTCTATGCTCATTATTGTTACCTAACTTTAATTGATTTAATTGCAATATATTTAGAAGTACTTTTTTTTTTTGGCGCAAATGGTTCAAAATTTTGCATATATAACTCCCAGATCTGTCCAAGAAAGCTGTTACCTTCTAGATCCATCCCTGAATTAAGCTTATCTTGTGATTATGAAAAGATATATAAGAAGGAAAGTCACCTTCTCCGTTCTGTCAGATGTGGACGTGTTTGAACCAGTCGTGATCTGTCCAAGAGTCTCATCTCTGTAGTCTTTATAAAACATGCCCCACCAAGGAGTTTCGCCTAGCTGCGGGCAACGTTCAATTACGATTTGACATTCATCTGGTATCATTGTGTCCGATGGATTTGTCCAATAATCCAAGGAATGACAACGTTCGATTTTACGTTCCATCAACTTTTGCAATCTTGACAGATCATTTAACCTTCTAATTGACGGACAGAGCTCGACCTTCAGGTTCTCTAATGTTTCCAATGCCCCAAGACCACAAATCTCTCTCAACATCGGGCAGTCACGTAGTTCCAATTCTTTTAGATTCTTCAGGCCTGACGTGGAGAATATAATTCTTTCAAGGACAGGACATTGGTGGACAGTTAGATGTCTCAACTTCTCTAGTCCGCCGAGATGGATCTCCTTGTCCCGAGAGCGACAGAGCTTCAAACTCACTAGATTTCTCAGGTTGGATAAATCTGGGAAAGATGTTATTGAGCTGAGATTTCCCTGCATTGCTGGTTTAGGTGTTTGCATGAGAAATTCTGGGTGTTGGAGGCCAGACATGGAAAGTTTCTTTAGACAAGAAAGGGAACCCAATGAAGTTGGTGACACGATAATGTTTGGAAAGCACAACTCCAAATTTACCAACTTGGATAAATTCCCAATGCACTCTATGTTATAGGTTTCAATTAGGCTCGACGAAGACATTGATAGATAATCATGGTTATCCGATAAGAGAAGATCAACTAGATTAGTCAGGTTTGAGAGATCTGGAATAGACTGTAAGGACAGAGAGCTAACAAATAGATGAGTCAAACTTGGTGGAAGTGACGGCAACACTTGCAGCTTATCACAATTCTTGAGGATCAGTTTTTCTAGGAGAGGGAGCGCAACAATTGTTTCTGGCACTCGACGAATGTCAGTCTCTGATAGATCTAGGATTCTCAAACAGGCCAACTTTCCAATTTCGCTTGAAACTTCGCCCACCATCCAATAACATCTTGCGCGTATCACTTCAAGCTTCTTTGCCAACCCAATGGATGAAGGTACCTCTTTGATGCGCGTGAACGAGAGATCCAATTCAATCAGAGACTCTAGATTTCCGATCCAATGGGTAGGTTCCCTTATCTCTGTGCATCCTGCAAGAGATAAAGACTCGAGATTCACAAGATATCCAACAGAATAAGGTAATCCTTCGATTGATGTGTACGATAAATCCAATTCAATCAATGATTTGAGCTCTCCAATCGAGTTTGGGAGTTTCAGTAAGTTTGAGCAGTGACTCAAAGACAAGTGCCTTAGCTTCACCAGCAGGCCAACTTCGCGAGGGAGATCTGTTAGTCGGTGGCAACCCTCAATACTCAAGAAATTCAGTTGTTGTAGTTTCCCAATGGAGCGATCAATTTGAATCAGTTCTCGACATTCTTTAATTATCAATCTTTCCAGAGTAAAGCACCCGGACAAGTCGATTTTTCCTATGTTTAGACATATCAGCTGTAGAACTTTCAAATTGTGAAGCTTCTGTGAAAAAATTAAAGCATTACACAGTGTTGTTTGACAATGTAGCTGCCAAAAAAATGCATGACAACATACATACCTTAATTTGGCTCCACCCTGCCCAATCATTGGCGTTGTTAAATTTAGAGAGTTGGAGGACAGCCAAGTTTTGTGGGAATAGATTAGTTGCGAGTAAATCTGGAGGACAATAGCACCAAGAAAACCATCTCAACTTTGAAAAGAGATTAGTAAAGTCTCCAATAAAGTTCCACCCATCTAAGTCAAGGAATCTTATATTTGGCAGCCTTGTGAAATCTTCATCAGTAAATATGACTAGAGTAGGATCTCCAGTTAAACTGAGTGCTTCGATATTTCCTTTATTCTGTCAAATACACACAATTAGAAAGAGCTTTCAATTTCCCTTATAAACATGGTAGAAATTGCATCTTAAATAGTTGATTTTATGCAAAGAGAGACTGAATTTTTGCTCTTATTGTAATACCTCTCTTGTTTTCACAATGTCCACAGCTTCCTCAGAAATCCACAATCTGCTGCACTTTCCTGGATCCAGGTTTTCCTCATGGACAATATGGCGCCCTAGGTCTTTTAGCATGTCTTGCATCCATACCCCACCGTTCTCTCTTATATGTATCAATGATAGAGAACTAAGGACTTCAATTTCTATTTGTGGAAAAAGTTGCAATCTTCCCACATGTAAGATGCATTAATCTCCTCCTCATGAAAGGAAAGACATGCAATATCAAGAAAAATCTGCTTTTGCTTGAAATTTAAGGCGTCAAAGCTGATTTTCAACATCCAGTAAACATCTTTATTATCAATGCTCCTTAACTTTTCTAGTGTATCTTTCCATATAGGTTCATGCTTTCCATGAAGAAATGAACCTATGACCTTAATGATCAAAGGAAGTCCTCCAATGGTGGAAACAATATCCTTTGAAAGTCTATCATAATAATTGTCTCTAGGAGATTCTTCTTTGAATGCATGATTTATAAAAAGCTGAAGTGCTTGATTAGAATTTATTTCTCTCAATTCATAAAGTATGGTTTTCTCTCCACTCTCTAGGATACTTTTGTTTCTTGTTGTAATTACGACTCTACTTCCTGTACCTAACCAATTGATCTTGCCAACTAGTTTCTCAAACTGTTCCCTATGGTCCACGTCATCTAGAACAATTAGAACTTTTTTACCATGCAGTTTTGTCCTAATGACCATCATTCCGTCATCAATGTCATTGATGTCATTGATGTCATTGATGTCATCTGTAGGCCTTCCATCATCAATGTCATCAATATCAATCATAGACTTAGTTTCATCGAGGATGTCGAATAGCAGCTTCTTTTGCAGAAATACTAGGCCATGGCGGCGGGATGATCCACGGACATCTTGCAGGAAGCAATACCAATCAAAGTTAGAAATGAGCTGGTCGAAGAGAGCCTTGGCAAGGGTTGTCTTTCCAATAGCAGCTGGGCCATGAATTCCAAGACACCGTGCACAACCAAAGTCATAGTCCAACGAGTCCATTACGGCTTCCACTTGATCATCTATCCCGACTAAATGGTCAGTTGCACAATGATCTTTTGCCTTCATCTCGATTGTGATGTCTTCGGCGTCCAATACAGTAAGTTCACGTCGCTATGATGGGCAATGATCTTCCAGCTAGGTTGAGGAGAACATTAAAAGTAGTAGGGGATGCAGAAATAAAAGACGGACGAGTTGTGCCAGTTGCCACACTGAGTAATCCCATCAACTATAATTGCTCTCTGTAACGTATGCCTGGACGTCCGATATAAATTCCTAAGTTCCTCGGCATTTTGCAAAGTATATGTAATAGCGGGGAAAGTAAAAGCATGTCCACTAATAGATCCAACTTAGACAGACGGAAAAGAACAGGTACAATGACGGACCGAGGGGATCATTCCTTGCCTGATGCTATTTTTATCGTATTTTATGGAATTTTACATAAGATTTTTATATCATGCTAATTTTGTTTGTTCGCCTATAGTGAAAATGTTTTTTAATAAAAATCATTTTCAATTTCATTTGTTTGCTGATATGCCGAAAAAAAATATAAAACTCTATCTTAGTGAAAAGCTATTATGGCAAGAGGCAAGAGACTTTGTTATGCTTAGGAAAATCATTACCTCCGTGCAGAACTTGGAATTCATTTTCCTAATTTAAAGTGTGTTTTCTTTGACCATAATTATGTTGATTAATTATTCTCAACAAATCATGCGAAAGTCCGGAAAAACTAATTTCGCAAAAAGCTCTTTTAATAAAAGGAACACACCCTATGTATTGCAAGATTTTCTTACCGGTATTGACAAGGTCTATTTTAAAGTTCCAACAAAAAAAGACCTTCTTTGCTCTTTCTAAAGTTTAGCCACTGAAGACCAGCCGTCACCTTCCACCAAACTGACGACGGTGGAGCTCCGGCAGCCATCATTGGTTCCCCTCAGACAACGGAAACGGCGGTGGCCACAACAAGGCAATAGGGTATGTGAATTCTTTGTGGGTAAGTTGTGACACTCATCCTAATCTGAGCGACTTGTGACCACAACACAGCTCAAATATTACAAGGAATTAGAGGGGGTCGCGCGAAACTAACCTTGCCCTGCCGAGACGAAGCCACTGCCGAATCCTGGAGCACAACTGCGTTTGAGCTTCAGTTCTCCGATGATACGGCAAGCGTGGAGTCATTACCATTTGTTGACCAAACGAGACACCTAACGGTCTGACGGCAGATGGAAAAGTGTCAGGTGAAAGGCACATCATTCAAATGCATTCGGACCGGCGGATATTAGCACAGGAAAAAAGTGATAATTTTCAGGGAAAATTTCTAATAAAGATGATGAAATTAAGTTAATTTTTCAAATAATGACTTTAAATAATCAGTTCATTCTCATATAAAAGGCTGAACTTGCCAGCCAACCGACTGCTGGAAAATTCACTTGCTTGCCCACTAGTGAACATTTAGTCAGCCGGCAAGTTTATGCCCATATTTGAGACTAATTTGACCACTTCAAATTATTATTTGAAATAAGTATACTCTTGATCTTTTTTAAAGAAAATTACCCCACTTTATACTCTTATTTAGAATTTTTTTTTCTAATTTTTACATTTCAATCAACACACCTTGTCTCTGTGAATTCGGGAGCATATGGTACCCTCTAATGTCGTGTTAATCGAGGTGATTAAAAGGAAAAAGAAATTCAAATAGGTGGAAACCAAAATGGAGGAATTGTGTTATTGTGTTCTTAGATGCTAGCGAGAGAAATGAATGGAAAGCGCATTAGGATTTTTTTTTTTTTTTGGGGACGTAACATGAGGACTTGAATATCCTTTTATGTATTCATGTATAGAAATAAATGAAGATATGAGTGGGAATATATAATAAATAAAAAATATAAAAATATATTGTTTATTTATTTACTAACAACACAAATCCCTGCAATTTCTTTAGTATTTCAATGAATACGAAGGAATTTATAAATTAATATAACATAAATTATGTTAACCACTTGCAATCCCTCATAATCCATTCCTTTATTCTCTAACCATCCCAAAAAAAAAAAAAAAAAAAAAAAGATCACTTTTAAAAAATATTCTCTCCTCCTACCGATCTATTCAACCAAATGACGTGCATCAAATCCTAAATGATAAAAAAAAAAAAAAAAAAAAGTGCAGTTAAGTTATAAATGTTAATCCTCCCATATTTTTTTTAGCATGCAGTGCACATGATTTTTAAGTTGTAAAAGTGTATTTTAATTTCATTTTTTGATGTATAGATCTCTTCATATTTACTTTAATTATATAAAAAAAATGAAGAAATGGAGAAAAAAATTAATAAAATATTAATATCGTTATAAATAAATATAAAATATTAGTAAAACAAAAAAGTTGCTAAGTTTAATGTATATATTAATAAAGCTAATAAGATATTTTAAGGAAGAGAAACATAATTAAGTCAAATGGAAAAACGGCCTCAATAACAAAATGGTCAAATTATAAAAAGTGAACACTCATTATGTACTTTTAGTGATTTTTTTTTGACAAATGAATGATTAATCAAAAAGAATGACTAATCAATAAAAAGTATCCGATTTCATTAAAATTATCACCTTGGATTTCATTAATCATATTCTCTCTATCTATTTTTTTTTTTTTTTTTGTAACTTCTAATAATTTATTAATCAATCATTTTTTTACATTAATCAACCTGTAAATATACACCGTAAGTAAACAATTTCTTTCATTTTCCTTTTGTTATTGACGTATTTTCCCTATTTATTTAATTTGTATGTTTTATATTTTAAAAAAAAAAGTTGGCTGTTTTGTTATCCGGCAAGGATCACTAAACCTTGTTGGCCGCTCCCACATGCCATTCTCTCTCTTTGATATCATTTTTTCTTTAATTTCTTTTTGGCTTTATTGTTTTACTTTTGGGAGAAAGTCACAAAAAATCCTAAATTTTATTATAACACATTTATCTCAACTTCTTTTTATGAGATTAAAAACGCTAAACTTGTACACATATGACACATTAACCAAAAACTTTATTCCGTGACATCAAAATCTTTAATTTATATTTGTTTGACACGTTTATCCCAAACTTTTTGTTTGTGACACCAATAATTCTAAAAAAAATTCTATGACACTAAATTTGTGGGATAAATGTCTCACATAAATAAAATTTTGGAGATTTTGGTGTTGCAAAAAAAAAATTTAGGGTAAATGCATTGCATGAGTATAAACCTAAGGTTTTTTGTGTCATAAAAAGAAGTTTGTGATGAATGTGTTAAAGTTGATATATAGTTCGAGATTTTTAGTGACCTTTAACTCTTTACTTTTTAAAGAGAAATTAGCTATTTTGTTTTCCAGAGGATCACCAACCCTTGTTAGCCGCTGCTTAGGAAGCACCGACACTCTCCGGAAGCTTTCGTGTTGTGTTCGACACTTTGACACATGTCCGACACAATCCGACACATTTCAACACGCGGTCAACAAGTGTCGGAAAATCCGACACGTGATCAACTCTTCCCGACACGCTCCAACATGTGAGTCCGAAATTCCAACATGCGACTTCGACACACATGGGGTCAATTTTAAAAATTTTCATTACTTAAGGGGTCAAAATATAAATATATAAAAAAATAATGAAAATAACAAAATAAAGGGGAAAGAAGAAAATGTTCACTCTCAAGCTTCTCACTTATAAGTTTTGACCTTCTCGTGAGTGACAATGGGATGCCCCTCTTCTCGTTGGTGTCGCTCCGCTGCCCTCACAGAGTTAAAGTTGTGATTTTTTGTTTTGTTTTTTTTTACTTCTTTCCACCTCTCGCAGGGGTGTCGCTTGCAAGTTATCTTTTTTTGGTCACATTTTCCATGGTGAATTTAGTTATTTCCTTTTCTTTTGGTTGTACTTTGAGAGTTCTTGTCTTGGATTTTCATTTTTCTCGAACCTTGTTTTGCAGAGGAGCTCAAGCCAATCTATATTATGAACTCTGAACTCGATCTAGGACTATAAGAAATCTCATTAATTTCCGACAAATGTAAGAAAATAGGACATGTTCCTTCAAATTTACTCTTTTGTGTTTGCAATTTTTGAATTTCTCATTTAATCTCTATCAAATTAAAATAATAAATGATATTAACAAATGTTGGATTAATATTTTTATTATAAATTAATTCTATGTTCTTTATATTTATTATATTATTTATATTATTTATTCATATATATAAATATATATTTAATATATAACATGTCGGAACGTGTTGAAATTCTCTATTTTTTGAGAAATAATGTGTCGACGTGTCGTGTCACGTCGTGTCGCGTTTCTATGTTGGTTTACGTAGGCCGTTGCCATCTACCATTCTCTGTGACCTGTCATTCTCTCTCTTGGTTTCTTTTTTCTTTTTCCAATTTCTTTCGGGCCTCATTGTTTTATTATTTTAAAAAAGATTGGCTTTGTTTTCATAAGGATCACTAACCCTCGTTAGCCTTTGCGATATGCCATTCTCTCTATTTGATTTCCTTTTGTTTTCTGATTTTTGTGGCCACTCATCGTCTTATCTTTAAAAAAATATATAGGAAAATTCAAAATAACAATCTAAAGTGTTCTCATTTTTTCAAATAAAAGCCTAAAATGAATGATGTGTCAAATAATGGCCTAAAGTGATCATGACTATTTCAAATAAAGACTTAATCTTATCGATCACCAATTAGCTAAATATTTTGGCCGATTAATGATATTTTCGTAAAAGATAATTTTAATTTTAAACTATTCTTTTCTTCTTCTTTTTTTCCTTTTTTTTCCCCAATGAGCATCGGTGAGGGCCTAGTTACCCTCATTGGTGGCTAACGAGAGTTGACCTCACCTAGGGAGAGGGTGGCCATTGAGGGCAACTCTCGCCAAGTCCTCTTGGGAAGAAAGAAAAAAAAGAAAAAAGAAAGAATTTTTTTTTTAAAAAGGTAAAGGATGAAAATGCCCTTGATTAACTGGAAAGTCAAACCCTTCTTTGAAATCGATATAGAGACTTGATGCATTTATTTAACACAAGATCCACTTCATGTTTTTATTTGAAAAAATGATGGCACTTTAGGCCATTCTTTGAATGAAGATCAATTTCACATTTTTATTTGAGAAAATAATGACATTTCAAGTTTTTATTTGGAATTTTCCTAAAAAATATTGGCTGTATTGTTTTCCCAGCAAACCCTACCAACCCTTCCCAGCTGCTGCCACCTATCATTTGCTCTCTTTGATTTCTTTTAACTTTTAAGGCTTTTCATGCTTTTTCGTTTTTAAAGATATTAACTGTTTGTTTTACTTCTTGGACTTTTTTATTTATTTATTTTTCTGTTTAAGAAAATGTTATTATTGGTTCTCCACCTCAGCGCGGCAAGATTAGGTCGATTTTTTTATGTGTAACATCAATAAATTTGGTTGACATGTCGGATGGACTTAACCCAAAACATTTAGGATAGTTCTATTTTTGAGGCGTCACATGATTAAAAGCTCCTAAAAAGTTTTCTTCCAATGTGGGAGTCAACGTTATGTGTGGATCCGGTCGAAAGTGGTCCTGAATCTCGGAGTTCGACCTACCCCGCGGTTTTTCACTCCTCCCAATAATGTGAAAGGTCGTCCCACCCACCTACGAGTAGCAGTGGAAGAAGATCGCAGAGGAAGAAAGAAGATGGAATCGAGGAACAGGATGCTTTGGTCGCTTCAGAATACAGCTTGGGAATATGATGACTCTCGGCAAGGTCGTGATGCTGCTTCTCTGAAGAGGCGGAGGACTACTACGGTTAGATTCGTCGACTTTGCGTCTTGATTCTGTACTGGCCCTTGCGTTTCTTTCTTTCTTCCTTATAATTATTTTTGCCAAAAAATTTGCATTATCAATGGTTACAGCATATCAGTGTTAGATTAGATTAGCAAGAAGCATATGCGGGGTATGGATATATTTGGATTTCCAATTTCCAATGTTGCTTTTCTAACTACAATGTAATAAACTCAATTTATGCTGGATGTGATGAACTCAATTTACTCACTTGACAGGAATCACCCAATTCGTCCTGTTCACCAAGCTCTGACTTGGCTGGAAACAATTATGATGTGTTCTTGAGTTTTAGAGGGCCGGATACTCGTAAGAGTTTTACAGATTTCCTCTACAAAAGCTTGACAGATGCTGGGATACGTGTATTTCGAGACGATGATGAGCTGCCTGTCGGAGAAGGGATCAAGCCCGCGCTGATTGAAGCGATTAAACAGTCGAAGGTTTTGATTCCCATCATCTCCAGGGATTATGCTTCCAGCAGAAGCTGCCTCAGGGAGTTGGTCCAAATATTAGAGTGCAAGCAGACGATGAGTCGAGAAACCATTCCCATTTTCTATGAGATTGAGGTCTCAGATTTAAAAGACCAGATGAATTCTTTTGAGAAGAGCTTTTTCGAACACCAGAGGAACGGGGTTGATTGTGAGACCATTCAGAAGTGGAAGGTGGCTCTCGAAGAGATTGGAAGGTTAAAGGGATTTGTAACGGCGAAAATACATAACGGGTAATCCAATATGCTTTAAAATCCATTTACAAAATTGATGTACTGTGATCATAAACCAATCATGCTATCTTTGACATTATTCTTCCTTTTCAAGTTTAATTGTTTCGCAACTCCACTTAACCTTTTGGCTTTTAGACCAAGTTAGACCATTCAAATGCAGGATCTTTGGAATTGCATTGTAATGCCTCCTTTGTTCTTGCCTCATGGTGCATTACTCCTGGTTCAACTCTGCACATTCTGCTTTTATCGGCTGTATGACTATTGTTCTGATTCAGTTTTTCGTCATGTCTCCATCTGTAGGCATCATTCCAAGCTCATAGACGAACTCATCCCAATTGTTCAGCAAAAGCTGAAGAGGGGTCGGCTACTCGTGACAAAAAATTTAGTTGGAGTCGACCATCATGTGCAGGAGATTATGAGAAAGCTCGGTGTTGTGCATCGCAATGGACAAGTAATTGAAATATGCGGCAGCGATGTACGAGTCCTTGGAATATACGGTATTGGGGGTGTTGGCAAGACTACTCTTGCAAAAGTTGTTTACAATCAACTCTATGATCGTTTTCAAGGTTACAGTTATCTCAGGGAAATTCGAGAATTACATCAACATGACAGGATCTTGTCCTTACAAAATCAATTAATCTCAGACCTTCGAAAAAGAAGTGTTTCGTTCAGATGTTCTGATGATGCTATGGCAGTTCTTGCTGAAGGATTTCGCAATAAGCAGGTCCTCATTCTCCTTGATGACGTGGAAGATGTTGACCAACTTGATGTGGTTGTTGGAGAGCTTAGTTGGTTTGGTCCAGGAAGCAGGATTATTGTGACTTCTAGAAAGAGCGACATCCTTTTGAAGTACAAAGAGGCTGAAACCTATGAGATCGAACCAATGGAAGAAGATAAAGCTCTTCATTTGTTTTCTAAGCGGGCTTTTGGAACAGGTTCTCCTAGCAAGGGCTTTGAAAGCCTTTCCAAGGACATCGTATTGGCTAGCGGGCGACTTCCTTTAGCACTTGAGGTGACAGGTTCACATTTATTTGGAAAGTCGAAGGGTACGTGGAAAGATACGTTGGAGAAGTTGAAAGACACTCCTCATGAGAAAGTCGAAAATGTGTTGAAAATAAGTTACCTTGCTTTAGATACATATGCAAAGCAAATATTTCTGGATATAGCATGTTTTCTGATTGGAAAGGATGAGAGAATTGCCTTTTACATGTGGGAAGACTGTAAACTTTATCCTTCTAGTGGTATTGAAGTTCTCCTCATAATGTCTTTGGTGAAAATTGGAGAGAACAACGAGCTATTGATGCATGATCTACTGAGAACTCTGGGCAGAAAAATTGTTTTAAATGAAGATCCTATCCCTCGTAATCGAAGTAGGTTGTGGGTGCACGATGATGCCCTATCCACTCTACGGAAGAAAGAGGTAAACCTGAAAGCCATAACTACATTCTTTTCTACCCGCAGTTAAATTTCTTTGTAATTTACCCGAATTTTCAATATGTAGAAGAAGCTAAAAAACACTGGCAGTTCTATAGCAAAGTTCAATTCCTATCCATTTACCTTTATGTTCAAATTGGTAGGGTACTCCAAATGTTCAAGCGCTAGGTCTCACCTTTGACAAAGGATCTGATGACTGTTTCACATCTGCGGAATTTGGCGCTCTATTGAACTTAAGATTCCTTAACTTGGATCGAGCTACTATGAGAGGAAATTTTACTAGTCTTCTTTTAGAACTAAGGTGGCTTCATTGGCGAGGGTGCCATAAAAGCTCTGAGCCTCTTGTTTTGAACCTAGAGAACTTGGTCATTCTTGATCTATCCTGGAGTGCTGTGGCAGATGACTGGGAAGGTTGGGCACAAATAATGGAGGTATATGACAAGTTTTTTTTTTTTTTTAAATTTTTTTTTTTTTTTACTTTTTGTGAACACTAGCTAATTGATATAGAACTGTTTCTATCTCTTTGTAATACAGAAGGCAAACAAATTGAAAGTTTTGGAGCTGGCTGGTTGCGGCCAGTTATGTAAAACACCATGCTTCCCACCTGGTAGCAAATTGGAAAGACTGATTCTTGAACGATGTTCTCATTTGTCGTTTATAGACAAGTCCATTGGTAATTTGAAATATTTGAAGTCTTTGAACATCAGGTCCACTCCAATTGCCCTGTTGCCAGAAGAGATGGGTTCCTTGGATAATTTGGAAGAGCTCTTGATTGATGAAACTTCCATATGTCACCTTCGTTTCTTAAGAGGTTCTATGCAGCAACTTAAAACTCTTAGTGCTTCCGGATGCAAAAATTTGGCTGAAATATCCGAGTCTATTCGTTGTTTAAAGTCCCTGTCACATCTTGCATTGGATAGAGCTATTATCACAGGACTCCCAAATTCTGTTCAGTTGTTAGAGTCACTTGTAGAGCTGTCTTTAAGAGACTGTCAGCGGATAACTGCACTTCCAGACTCCATTGGGATGCTTAGGTCACTACGGAAAATGGATCTGTCAAACACCAGAATTCAGATATTGCCAGAATCAATAAAAAATTTGGATAGATTGGAGGTGCTAAGGATGAAGAATACTCACATAAGAAAATTTCCGAAGGATATTACAAATCTAGAGAAGTTGGAAGTCATAACATTTTCTGGCTGCCCTTTGAATGGGAAAATTCCTTGTGATATTTCGGGGTTATCATCTTTGAGAATCTTGAAGTTATCATTTACCCTGACTTTTAGCTTACCTGAGAGCCTTTGTCAGCTTTCTCGTCTCGAGACCCTCCACTTGCTCCATTGTGACGAACTTCAGACTATACCAAAATTACCATCTAGTTTAGTGGGTTTGCGCTGGGGAACCAAAAACATGAGGATAGTTCAAGGTCTTTCATATCTGAGAGATTTGAAAGTTTTGGAATTAGTCAATGATCCTGATGAGGAGGAGATATCTTCTTCTGAGCTGTTCCAAACTGAAAGCATTGCCTGGATATCAAGTTTGTCCAACTTAGAAACCCTAAGGCTGTGCCTTCCAAATGTTGCTAGCCTACCAGAAGATTTTAATTCTCTTACTCAACTTAGAAAACTTGATTTGTCCTGCACAAATCTGCTAGACCTCCCACAACTTCCTTCAAGCTTGTCAAAACTGCTTATCAAGAATTGCCAGATCCAGGGGATGGATTTCTCTAATCTGGAAACTCTGTCTGAGTTGGAGCTCTGTGATTGCAATGCACGGGAAATTCTTGGTCTTGGGAATCTAAGGCTCCTGCAAGTGTTGAAGATATCTCGCTGTGACATTAAGAACCTTGATGGTCTTGAACAAGCATCACAATTGAGAAGGTTTTCTATGTCTGAATGCTATTCTCTTAACAGATTGCCGGACCTATCAAAGTGCACAAGCTTGGAAATTAAGGAGATAGACTTTTGCAACATTCAGGATCAGCCCTGTGAGAGGCACTGTAAAAATTGCTGCTTGAGGCACTGTGATTGTCCCTACCGATATCAATGTGGTGGTCAATGCATGTAGCGATCTCAACTGCAAGCTGCGAGGATACTCTCTATTTCCAATTGAGAGAGGGTGGAGTTTATTTCTTTCTTCTGGGTGAGTAACGCACTTTTTCTCTTTATCTACAGTTGGGAGACTTGTTATACTCCACAGAGTCTCCCCAAGGTGAATATTTCCATTTCTTTTCTTCTTCTTTTTCCTGTTTTCTTACTGCAACATTTCTCTTTCTCATGGTCATACTTTGCTTAATCTGTGCTTCTTCTGGGTAGTGAATTCAAGAAATAATCGTCAGATGGGCTGTGAATATGTGGTTGGTATTGAAGTATCTGGCTTTATGCACTATATGATTCCTCATTGACCTATAAACCATCAGCATGAACCAACTCTAGCAGTTCTTTTTCTGTTGAGAGCAAAAAGTATTTGCAAAAGAATAGAGATCTACCAGTTGATGAATTCACCAGCAAGAATTGGTAAACTTTCGAGCCATAGGAGTTTAGATGCTGGTAATTCTATTTGTTCGTGGCTCCAAACGTTCTTGCAGAACCTGATGCTCCAAATTTCAGAGGTGTTACAGAAGTGTCATGCCCGATGGGACATGGAGTAATTTTGAGAACATCAATTGCCTGAAGTGAACTTTTCTTATTTCATGCAAACTATGCCTGTGTTCTAACAAAGTTTGAAAATCATAGTTTATCTTGAGATGTAAATATTGAATCAATCATGTGAGTGGGTAAGCATATTTAAATTGTCTAAGTTTGTTGTTTTGATGTTTCATTGAAAGTACTGGGTTTTGAAAACTGGTCATTAATGAGGATTCATTTTAGAAATAAAAATTTTCCATAATATAATCAGACACATCCACTGAGTCAAATATGAAACTGTAAGAGGAAAAATAAAAAGCCAATTAATAACTGAAAGACGGTTTACTTTGTAATTAACACAACATATTGTAATGTTAAGTAGAAATTTGGAAACTTCCCTGTTTGTATATTTTTATACACACTCCTCATTGCATGATATAGTATCCTGCTTGCATGAAGATTTCCATGAAACTAAAAGCAAAAGCATGCATGTGATACGTAAATACATTTTTCATATGCCAACATGCTTCCTGTGCCAAATCAATTGCCCATGATTGAATGAGCCTTTACATGCTATTTGGGTCATATCCATCATTCGGTCCTTTGACCGATGGTAATTCAATCAAGGAGACTGTTACTTCAACATATTTAGAGGTGTCCGTTTGCCGAAACATTAGATAGGTGGTAGCTCATGTTCCTAATAAATAATGAATTCAATAATTCAGAATCAATATCTCTTCAGATCACTTCAGGATTGGATTAAGAAGAGAGTTCTGCTTTGTAATTCTTCAGGACAATGTGTGAGTTGAAGATCAAGGGCGCTGGTGAGAACATAAGCTGAGATGACATATCTCATAAATCAGTGATACACGGCAATGCTTTATGTGGATGCTACGGGTAGAGAGAAACGTAAGGGCCTTTGACAGAACAAAAGTGCCCTTTTGTCAAACCTTGAAAAGCAAGCACACTGCATTATGCAGCCTCAATTGTGATTTCTGCCAGTGTCATTCCGAATTCTGTTAGATTTTCTTCTTCTCGATGCTTTGTGACAAGGTCTTTTTTGTCGATGGTAGAAGGGCCTGTCATTCTGTTCATCTAGGACTCGTGTGAAGTGTATATTTCTTTTTCTCCATGTTATATAATACTGCTGTACATTATCTTCTATATTTCTTGTCCCGGCCCTCTTTGTTAGTCTGTTGTCATTCGTCACACTTCTGTCTCATGCTGCAAAGCGGAGATCATCAATTACGATTTTGGAAGGTTTATCTGCGATTGTAGAAAGCATGATGAATAACTGGTTGTAGGGATATATTTGAGTTGAATGTTTCAAGCAGTTTGTTATTGAGCTCATATTGATTTGGCAGATTTCAAATATTCCGTTTGCCAAAAATGGAACGCTGCTCTGTTGATAATAAAATTGTAACGTTAGTGGTAGATTTGAAATATCGAAGGTAAGTAAAAAATGATCTGTAAATTGTTAGTTGGCTCAACCATTTGCAAATTACTAATGAATAACAATTTTAACATCCACAAATCCAGTTCCAGATTACTATTATTTGTCAGTCTGATCAGTTTGTAACTTTGGTAATAAATTTGAAATATTGATGGTAAGTTACCTTCGACAAACCTAATAGCTTATACTTTTAGATTTTATAAGTAGGCATGTAACTATTTGTTATTTACCAATGAAATAGAATTTTATCATTCACAAGCCCAACAGTAAATTATCGGCTTCTGCTATGATTTAGATTTGAGTAGTGAATGGAGAACATAGTTGGTAAGTTATGAGAGCATTGACGGTGGTAAATCGCTAATGCTTTTGGTAAGTTCATGAATATATTTGATCAATAGGTAGCAAGTTGCGAAATTGTACCATCGTCATGTAGAATTTACAAATAATGTTATAAATATACTATGGAACAGAATGATGTCGAAGGACTTTCTCAAGAACATTGATAAAATTTGAGTGCATCACATGTCATGATATAATCTGGCAATCTTGGGAGTTGAATCGACTCTGAGTTGTTTGATTAAAGTTCATGCATGTTCCTTCTACTTTTGTGATTTGCTTTAATTAATCATGGAGGTTGATCTTGTTAAATGAGCATCTTTCTCATCTTCAGGAGACTGAAGATTTTCCTTCAATTTAGTTAAATATTTTGGGGCTGTCAAATTGAATTATCTTCACTTACAACATAGAAGGAAGTCGTGGATGAAAAAAGTTATCGAAGATAATTTGTCTTGATACATGATTTAGCTCGGAATGTAACTTATTTTTACTACTAAATTCAGATTAAATCTCGATAACATTACTATTTTTCAAAAGGTTCTTAGGGTCCCCAAGTACTTGTTAAGTATATTTTATTTAGATAATTAAGTTTTCAAAGTACTGATTGTGCATAATAAAAAAATAATGCATTGAAAATGATAAAGTTTCTTTAATTAATTACTTAAGGAAAATTATTCAAAAAATTCTAAACATATTTTATGGTGGTCAATTCAATCTTAATATTTTGGCCAATTTAATCTTAAATCTTTTGACGATCTATTAATTTGGTCCCTCCGACCAATTTTAGCAGGAAATCAATGACAAAGATGCTAGCCGTCCTATATAATACGATTGGCATTAATGTGAACAATTTTCCATAATTTTTTTTTTAAAATTCAATCTTCTCTCTTTTTTTCCCACCATTCTTCTTCCAAGCCAGCAACCCTCGCCTCACCAGCTCTATGCATGGTGAGGATCCCAACGGCCTTCACCTTGCCAGATCTATGCTAGGCGAGGTCTATTTTGATCTTTGTTAGCTTGCCACAAACTTGGTGAGGGCTGCAACAACCCTCGCCTCACCGACCATTGTCGAGGCCTCGTCAGCCCATCACGAAAGAAGAAAGGTAAAATTAAAAAAAAAAAAAATAGAAAGAAAAAAACTATAGATTATATAAAAATTCATAATATCAGAAAATTACAAAATTTATTTAGCACCGATCATGCCACGTAGGTTTGGCTAGTGTTCATGTCATTGAGTTCTGACCTCTCAAAGGATAGGATTAAATTGGTCATTGTATAATAAGTTTAAGACCTTTAGAACTATTATTCCAATTACTTAACAAATGCCTATTAGCCTTATCTTTTTTTCTAATGGTGTTGAGCAATGTCCGCGACCAATAATGATTAGGGAGGACAAGACAGTTATTTTGGATTACCAAGGATGCCGAAACTTGGGTCAAGCGTGAAAACAAAGGTATTTTAACTAAAATTTTACTGACTTAAGCAATTGCTAAAAACATCGACAACGTCCCTCGGCAACTCTCTTGAAACGAGAACAGTGTCCAAAACCAACTTACATATTTAAGTGATTTTTTTTTCTTGATATTTACAACTATTTATTGGTTCATTATCAAGGCTAATGAAAAAAAAATTAACGAAAAATACCAAAAGCATGTCTCACTTTTCAGTTTTCACCCAATTATCCCTTACATTTCTCTACTTATGGAATACAAACCCAAATTTTACTCTTGAATACGATTTTGTGCACTCACATCAATTATCTTTGTATTCTTATTCATGAAAATATCTTCTTTTTTCTTTTTAAAATTTACCCTTTGCTAATCATAAATTTTCTCATACCATTCAAAATGTTCAAAATCAATTAAAAACTGAATCACAAAAACTCAAAGCAATTTGCTAAAATGAGTTTGCGGAGAGGGTCAATTTGTCCTGTTAAATATGAAGGTATGCTTAGACGTCTGTAAATAGTAATTGTGAAAATAAAGGCGTATGAATGGTCATTGATCCAAAGTGAAGTATGTTTTGCATTTTTTTTAAAAACATTGAAAATCATAAAGTAATGCCTGTGACTAGAAATTTTGAGAAACTCCTTGTGACATCCAGATTTTCGGGTTCTAATTTCGACTGGATAAATAAGGCCATTTTCGTTCAATTGAAGCCAGGGATTGTGAAATTGAGATGCAAGTGGGCTATATTGGTAAGGAAAAATACCAATTTGATCGATGAAATATTGAATAAAATTATAGGGGTCAAATTGATTTTGATTCAAGTGGGATTAAGGTCCAATTGGGAAGAAAAATTAACAAAATTCGTATGCCACACATACCCCTATATTTTGGCCTACCTAAATGCTTCTAGAAGGGGCAAATTTGTCTTTGAATTGTGAGTGGAGGGCAGCTCATAGTGGCCCACGTGCGGATGACATAAGAGAGAGAGAGTGAGAGAGGAAAAAAAGGGAAACCGGTTCCCCCTTCTCTTCCTCGTCGCTGCCTCTCTCCCCTGCATCTTCATCTTCATTTGCACGACACCATGGAAGCTGGAGACCAGCGAACCAGCAGGCCGGAGTAGCGGTTCCTCTCGGCGTCGTCGCGCACCCGCAAGCACCGGAGCTGCTCGCGCACCTGAGCCCGCCGCCGTGCTGCTGTCCGCGCATCTCCGCCCCCTCTCCTCTCTCTGGTTCGAACAGAAACAAAAGCAGAACAGCAGCGCCAAGAGAAGAAAACCGGAGCTGCCGTCGCTACTCGCCCCGCCCGCGTACTCCGCCGCTCGCCGGTTGCCTTCGCGCGCCTTGGTCGCTCTCTCGCCCAGCTCGCTGTTCCAGAGCTGCTGTCCAGCTCCTGCCGCCTCTGTCCAGCCCCTGTTTTGCCTCTGCTCGGTCCCGTTCAGCCACCTACGGCCGCCGCCCGACCTCCTCCGGCCACCGCGAAGCCCCGCCTAGGGTCGGTTCAGCCCCTCCGTCCATCTAGGTCTGCTGTTGCTTCAATCCGAGCTTGGATCTGCCCCAAATCAGCAGCAAACAGAGAAGACAGAAAATGGGTATCGCAGTGACGTTTGGCCCGTTTTGGCCGCCTTCCCGAGCCCGGATGCTCGGCCCGCTTTGAGGAAAGTCGATCCTCGCGTCGAGCCCGTCGTTTTGAGTGAGTTTTACTCACTAACGCCTTCTTAGTGCGCTAATTATACTTAAAGGTTGATTAGTGTTAATTAAGTGTAATTAAGTTGTTAGATTAGAATTGATTAGTGATTATTAGTTAATTGCTTTGTATGTTAGTGATGTAATTAGTGTAATTAGATAGAGAATTGCATGTAGTATTTATTGAATGCTTCTTGGGATTTTTCCCGTCCCTTATCGGGTGTTAATTAGGCTTTTCGGGCCTAAGTGGAATTTTTGGTATTTAATTATTAATTTTGGGAATTTAATTAAATAATTATTTATTTTCCGAAAATTCGACTGAGATGGCCTGGAACCGGAAAATTATGCTGATGACCGTGGTGAAGTCCGTTTATTTAATCGGGCTTTATTTTGAGCTAAATTGAATTTTTAATGTTAATTGTTTAATTTTCGAAATTAATTATTTAATTATTTATTTTTCGGAAATTAAGGTTGAGATGGTTAGTGACCGGAATATTATGCTGATGATCGTGGTGCAGCCTGTTTATTTAATCGGGCTTTATTTTGTGCTAAATTGAATTTTTAATATTTATTAATTAATTATTTTTCGGAAATTAAGATTGAGATGGCCGACGACCGAAATCTCGTGCTGATCGTCGTGCGCGCAGTTCGTTTATTTAATTGAGCTCTACGTTGCATGGAATTAAATAAATTGTGATGTTTTAGGGATTTACCCTAATTTGATTTGGAATTTATTGAGATTAAATGATTGATTGGTAGATGGCCGATCGTTAGAATTTCGCTGATCCTTGATCGCAGTAGTGCGGTCGGTTTGTGTTAATTGTATGTTTAAATTGAGAAATTGAGTGATTGATGATTATGGTTAATAATTCCAAAAGTGTGGAATTGTGTGAAATTGATGAAGTTGTGGTATTTAACTTGAAAATACCCGATGTTGGGCTTTTAGCACCGTAATTGGTTTGTATGACCAGTTTGAATCGATTGGATTGATTGATTGATTGATTGAATTGAGATATGAGTTGGTTTATTATTGAATGATAAGCTTTGGCGAGCATTGGTTTATATATATATATGTATCAGCTTGGGCGAGCAATTATGATATACATATATATATGGCAGCTTCTGGTGAGCTATAGTATACTATATTGAATATTGCGGCAGCTTCTGGTGAGCTAAGATCGTTTTATCAGCTTGTGCGAGCACGATCTATATATATATATCAGCTTGTGAGAGCAATGATCGTTTATCGCCTTGTGAGAGCAACGATCCATATATCGCCTTGTGCGAGCTATCATCTATGTATATATCAGCATGCGAGCTACCATCTATATCAGCTTGTGAGAGCATTGCATCCAATTCAGCTTGTGCGAGCCATAATTGTATTGATGGATGAATAGATGGTATGGTTTAATAGATGATATGAATTGATAGATGTGTGGATCGTATGATATCAATTGATTGACTGAATGGAAATGACCGTGAGTGGTCTTGTTGGCATATAATCGACTAAGTCGATTAGATCGATGCTTCGACCTATAATATGATTGCTTGGGTGCCTATATGATCTGTGCTAATATGCAGGTGGAATATGAGGCCAAGGTAAGTTCTCTGACTCATGTTGTGCATAGGCAGCCCTAAGGTGTATTAGTTTACTAATCGGGTCTTAGGGGTAGAACTTGCTGAGACGTTGTCTCAGTGGTTATTGAATAACCATTTCAGGACCTGGATGAGGAGCCTAAGGAGCATGAATCTGATGAGGAGATCCCTATTGAGGAACCCGAAGAGGAGTACGTGGAGGAGGACCCCGAGGATAACCCCGAGTACGACCCGGATGAGGACTGAGATCCCATCCTGTCTTGTCAGACCTTGTTTGCATGTAAAAAGTTATAGTTGTGAATTTTCAGTATGAAAAATGTATGGCCTGCTTTTCTATCCCATTGCTTTATTGTCTGGGGAATTATAACTGCTTCCGCATGTGCAAATATAAATGAAAGGGTCGGCGATATATAGTCCTGGGATATCGCATTTTTAAAATCGATCAAAAGTAAGGGATGTGTGCGTACCTGAGGATCGGGGCGTGACACTCCTAGGGGACCTAAATCAAATTTATGCCACGGTAAGAGTGTGTTTGATAATATTTTTATTCCTGAAAATAATTTTTGTTTAATTTTTTTTTTTGTTATACCTATATTCCGTATAGTATAACACGTTTAGTATAACCCTAAAATTTCTATTATCAGAATAGAAAAACATTTGCTAACCCTCAAATTTCTCATATTTTTCCTTTTTTTTATTTTTCCTTTTTTTTTGCTCTAACCAATCATTGAGCCTCAATGATGGCTAGCGATCAGCCAAAGACAAGAGCCGCGAAACCTCACCCAACCACGATGAGGTCCCTTACAATGGTTGGGCGATGTCCAGCCTCGCCTCTCCACCTTGCCTAGCCATAGCGAGGCTCAACCTTGCCTAGCTATCAGGAGATCAGCTTCACCTAGCGTCGATATCTAAATTTTGGTAATTTGTTTAATCGTTCATAAATTACTAATTTTTAGATCCTAGCGAATATAATTTTCATTTAATTGCATCACATGTAGAAATTCGAAAAATTTGCATTGCCAGTATTAGTTATTACAGATTTTTGAAAAAAGTTATTATTATAATTTTTTAAAAAATTTCGATGCCCGGCCGGCCCCTTCTTCTTTTCGTCTATTCTTTCCCCAAGCGTGGCCCATCTCTTATTTCCCTTCTCTCGGCCCAACCCACCTCTTCTTCTCTTCTTTTCCCCTCCGCTTGGCTTTGGACGCTGGCTTCCCGACAAAGGAGGAGGGGGCGAAGGACGGCGTACGACGAGGATGAGCAGCAAAGGGAATATCGCGGTACGATCGGCCTGGGCAGGCTGGCGGCACAGTTGGCGTCGGAACTTAAAAGGGAGATAGTAACGTTGGCTGGGGGGTTCTTTCGGCTGAAAACCAAAGGGGAGAGAGAGAGACCGAGAGAGCTTGACACCGAGAGGGAGAGGTCCCAGCGACTGAGTGAGAGCGGGAGAGCTTCAGCTGACGCCTCGGCTGCTCATGAGCTCCGGCGGCGACTCCTTCCGTTCGACATCCTCAGGCCGAACCGGTAAGCCGCCCTTCCTCTTCCCCTGTTTTGGGCACGACGCCTGGAGTTCGCACACGACTGTCTCCCGCGGACTTCGGCCCCCGTCCATTCCTCCTTTTTTGTTCTTGCGTGTTTCATTGTCTGTTTGGTGAGAGCCTTGGCTAGGTTTCGGATCCTAGTTGAGCCGGAAACCTCATGATTCGTGAGCACCCCTCACCCATTCGACGAAATGTTTAAGTGAGATATAGTTTCCGTCCTCTCGTTTTTTGCCGAAATCGAGTCGTCCGTGCGCGTCGTGTTCTATTGGGATGTTCTAGTGGTGTTGGGCGACCTTGGGGGTCGGCCACGTAGTCGTTCGCCACGTTCCCATCGTTGCCATAGTTTGTTTGTGTTAGAAGTTGAAGCAAGGGACGAAGCAAGTTTCGGAAGAGGAAGAGAAAGAAGACAAAGGAACAAATTTGAGGAGAATTTCTTTTCTGTGTATTTTCAGTATATCGACAATGTACATCAATGAGTAATTATAATACAAGGTGTGTACTAAAGAAGGCAATGTAATATCATACATATCAATCTAAATCAATCTAGCTTTTGGATTGATTCTATAAAATCAAGATCAGATCAATTAGTATCCGAAGATCTTCTGCATATCTTCCAACACTCCCCCTCAAGTTGGTGGCTTGTAAATATCTAAGACACCTAGCTTGCTTAATAGATATGCATGCTTTCTCTGACATAACGCTTTGGTAAACACATCCGCAGGCTGTTCAGTAGTTCCAATCCCTCTTGTCTCAATTGTTCCTTCTTGAATCTTCTCCTGAGTGAAATGACAATCCACTTCTATGTGCTTAGTTCTCTCGTGCATTACAGGATTCGTTGCAAGCTTGAGGGCCGATTTGTTGTCACAGTATAACCTTGTCGGACCTTTCAATCGTACTCCAAGGTCACTGAGCAATCCTCGTATCCACACAACTTCACATGTGGTTTTTGCCATGGCCCGATACTCTGCCTCAGCTGATGATAGAGAAATTGTTGCTTGCTTCTTGGTTTTCCATGAGAGGAGGGAATCTCCAAGCTTAATACAGAAGCCAGTTATGGATCTTCGACTCATAGGGCATGTCGTATAGTCCGCATCGCAATATGCTGTCATTTCCATGTTGCATTTTCTGGATAAAAGTATTCCGAGTCCTGGACATCTCTTCAAATACTTGACCACCTTCAGAGCGGCATTCATGTGAGATTCTTTCGGTTTGTGCATGAATTGACTCAGATTCTGCACCGCATATGATATATCAGGCCTGGTCATAATCAGGTATATAAGTTTTCCAACGAGCTTTTGGTAACTCGTTGGATCCTGTAGTATAGGATCATCTTGAAATGTTCCCCTAGCATGATCTGCTGTAGTTAGCCTGACGTTCTGTTCAATTGGAATGACAGCTGGCCTGCATCCTGATAATCCGGCCTCTGATATAATCTCCAATACAAACTTCCTCTGACTGAGAGAAATCCCTTGGTAAGATCGCGCGATCTCAATCCCAAGAAAATATTTTGGTGCTCCCAGATCCTTTATATGAAAAGCGGTATGCAAGTATTTTTTAAGACTCTCTACTGCAGCTTCATCATTTCCCATTATAAGAATGTCATCTACATAAATCATCAAGTAGATAGATGACGTACCTTTGGTCCATGTAAACAAGGCATAATCATACTTTGATTGTTTGAAGTTGGCATTGGTGAGAGCATTGGCAAATTTAGCATACCATTGTTTGGAAGCCTGTTTCAGCCCATAGAGGGATTTATGGAGACGACATACTTTATCCTCCCCCTGTCTCCGTAAGCCCTGAGGAATGTCCATGTAAATTTCTTCATCCAGATCACCATGAAGAAAAGCGTTGCTGATGTCCATTTGGTGTAACGACCAATCATGGATTGCTGCAACGGATAAGAATGATCGAACAGTGACATCCTTGGCGACTGGAGAAAAAGCTTCGTTATAGTCGAAACCTTTGCGTTGTGTATATCCTTTCGCCACCAATTGAGCTTTGTATCGTTCAATGGATCCATCAGCTCTATATTTTATTTTGTAGACCCACTTGCATCCTATGGACTTCCTATCCCGAGGAAGATTAACTATCTCCCATGTTTGATTATCAGCCAACGCCTGTAATTCTACTGCCATCGCCTTTTGCCACTGTGGGTCTTTGAATGCCTCATCATAACTAGATGGTTCTTTTCCATCGGATATACAACTAATGCAACATTTATGTTCCGACGAAAGTTTTTCAAAGGAAACATAAGAAGATGTCGGATAGTTAATACCTGATCCATTAAGTGAGGCACAGACATAATCTTTAGTCCATGTCGGTGGTCTTGTGGCTCTCTTCGAACGTCGTGGATGGTCCGTTGGTGGTGGAGGAGGAGATATTTCTGCAGCATTGTTTTCTGCATGATTAGCAGAATCATTCTCAATGTTGGATGAAGCAGTGGGTATGCTGACCATTGTCTCTGTCTGTGGTGACTAATCAAATGATGGTGGGACGAATTGCCCTGGTGATGCAGCGAGAAAATATTCAGGAGATAAAGTATCTTCAATTGGAAATTGATGTGAGCTATTTGGGATATTCAAATCCCCTGTAATCTCCTGGAATGGAAAAACAGTCTCGTGAAATATGACATCCCTGCTCACGAAAAATTCTCTTGTCGATGTATCCAAAATGTAATACCCCTTCTGTAGGGTAGGATAACCCATAAAAATGCCTTTCCTTGCTTGAGGACCCATTTTATCTCGAGGACCCACAGTTGTAGCATAACATAAACAACCGAAGACTCGTAGATGATCTACTGCTGGTTTTTTTCCATAAAGTAACTCAAAGGGTGACTTACCAGCTAAGATCCAAGTAGGCATACGGTTGATGAGGTATGCTGCAGTAAGGACACAATCTCCCCAATATGTTGCTAGTATGGATCCTTGGAACTTTAAAGCACGTGTGACTTCCAGCAAGTGACGATGCTTACGTTCCACTACTTCCATTTTGTTGTGGAGTATAAACACAAGAGCTTTCATGTAGAATGCCATGAACCTGGAAGAGTGATCTGCACTAATGATTAAGAAACTCCTTTCCATTGTCAGTCCTTATTCGCTGGATTGACTTCCCAAACTGATTTTTAGTCAGTATAATGAATGTCTTCAATTGAGATGGAACTTGTGCTTTCGACTGCATCAAGAATACCCATGTGGCTCAAGAGTGATCATCAACAATAGTGAGAAAATATCGTGAATCGTCACGATGTGTTGTGTGATATGGCCCCCAAACATCCACATGAATTAAGGAAAGGATATTATTGGAATGTTTTGTATTGGAAGGGAAAGATACACGAGATTGTTTTGCTAGAGGGCAAACATGACAGTTAGGGTATGGAAAGAAGGTACCATGTCCCATTCGTGAATGCAAAAGAAAATCTTTATCATTGGCAATGACGTTACACAATGACATTTTATTGAAAGGAATTGAACCATGATGACTTGAAGAGCTGGTCCAAAAATATAGACCTTCAGAAATATTACCCAAGCCCATCAATTTCCCAGTCGAAGGGTGACTTACCAGCTAAGATCCGAGTAGGCATACGGTTGATGAGGTATGCTGCAGTAATGACACAATCTCCCCAATATGTTGCTGGTATGGATCCTTGGAACTTTAAAGCACGTGTGACTTACAGCAAGTGACGATGCTTACGTTCCACTACTCCATTTTGTTGTGGAGTATAAATACAAGAGCTTTCATGTAGAATGCCGTGAACCTGGAAGAGTGATCTGCACTCATGATTAAGAAACTCCTTTCCATTGTCAGTCATTATTCGCTGGATTGACTTCCCAAACTGATTTTTAGTCAGTATAATGAATGTCTTCAATTGAGATGGAACCTGTGCTTTCGACTGCATCAAGAATACCCATGTGGCTCAAGAGTGATCATCAACAATAGTGAGAAAATATCGTGAATCGTCACGACGTGTTGTGTGATATGGCCCCCAAACATCCACATGAATTAAGGAAATGATATTATTGGAACGTTTTGTATTGGAAGGGAAAGATACACGAGATTGTTTTGCTAGAGGGCAAACATGACAGTTAGGGTATGGAAAGAAGGTACTATGTCCCATTCGTGAATGCAAAAGAAAATCTTTATCATTGGCAATGATGTTACACAATGACATTTTATTGAAAGGAATTGAACCATGATGACTTGAAGAGCTGGTCTAGAAATATAGACCTTCAGAAATATTACCCAAGCCCATCAATTTCCCAGTTGAAAGGGCCTGAAAAAGACATGTGTCAGCATCAAAGAGTACTTGACAAGAGTTTTCTTTGCAGACTTTGCACACAAAAATGAGGTTGAACCGGAATTGTGGGACATAAAGGACATTTTGCAGGATAATTTGGGGGCTTAATTGAATAGTCCCTGTTACTGTGACATGAGTAATATTTCCATTTGGAAGTTCTACAAAAATAGGTTCCTCCAATTCCCTATTCCTTTTTGAAAAAAAGCTCACCTCACAAATAATATGATCACTTGCTCCTGAGTCAATTATCCATGCCCTTTTTGAAATTGAGTTTATCAGGCAGTGAGATATACCTGAGAAGCTTCCCCCTGTTTTTCCAATGTCTGCTTTCTGCAATGCCTGCATCAATTGCTGATATTGCCCATGGGTAATGGGCCGATCACTACTTATCCCAGTAGGTCCGGTTACTTGGTAAGTTGCAGAGTATTCTCTCCTTTTTCCTTTTTCTCCTGGCTTTCCATGTAATTTCCAACAATTATCTATAGTATGATGCGAACGTTTACAGTGCTCACAGTACAATTTACCTCTCCCTTTTGAATTTTGGCTGAAATTTCATATGGAAAAAATTTGACCATCGGATCCCTTGATTCCCGAATTATTGCCACCGTCCGATCCAGCGAACAGATCAGTTCTTTGCGGACCGTCAGATCTTCGGGAAAAATCGGAGCCGTCAAATCTCCTCGAGAGTCTGTGCCATCGGATCTCTTGATTAAATCCTAGCCGTAGCTTCCATCCCTTTTAAAGCTTCGTTCAGCCACTTCGAACCCTAGCCCTTCGCGATTCTCCCGAGCTAGGGTTTTCGCCCCCAATTCTCTCCCGCAGCGTTCTCCGCGGAGGGCGAGGGCTACGGCGTCGCCTCCTCGTGTCTGCTCCAGAGCCGTGAGTCGCTGGCTCTCCTCTTGGACAGCCAGCTGGAAAATCCGGCCGAGGGGTGGCATGGGGTCCATCGCCAGAATCTGCGATCTAAAGGTTAAGTAAGATTCATTCAAAATCAAGAGAAATCGAGTGGATTTCTCCCTCTCCTTCATCGATCTATACTGCCGAAGTGTCTCTAGGGGTCCCTCGAGCTTTTCTTCTGCGGCCTCGAGCTCGTTCCAGAGCGATGAGAGTTTGTTATACACCGCTGTTATTGACATGTTTCCTTGTTTGAGATCCGTGAGTTCCTGCGTGAGACATAAAATTTTTGCTCGATCTAACTTTCCGTACATTTCTTTGATGTTGTCCCACATGTTTTTTGAATCTTCGGTCGGTGGGAGGCCTACTGCGACATCTGGGGAGACATAGTTGCCGATCCAGGTGCGGATCAGGCGATTGCACTTTCTCCAGTGCCTTGCCAGCCTCTCGTCCGACGGGATCGGCACGGTTCCATCGAGGAAACCGTCCTTATCCTTTGTCGCAAGAGCCCTTCGGAAGTCTTGTGACCACTTGCTGTAATTTTCTGGCCTGGTCAGTTGTAGATTGATGAGTCGCACCTCTGGACCGTCGGCGGTAGACACATGCAAGGGGTCCCCTGGTTCCGGTCGGCCGGTGATAGCCGCAATCGGATACGGAAAGAAATTGGGTGGAAAATTTGGGTTCGGGTAGGGATTCGTCCGTGTACCCAACCCATCGAATCCAGATCCAAGCCCCGCATTGAAGAGACCCGGATGAAGGTTTGTTCCTGATCTCGCTTCTCGGTTCTGTCTCGGTGGCTGAGTTTGCCCCGCTTGCGGTTGGTAGACCTCCATCGAGCTGAACACTGCTCTGGTAATTCATTACCCCCGGCAATGATGGATTTGGGCCTTGCCTAACGTACCATGGATAAGGTACCCATTGGTAAGGTTGGCCCGGAATGGGCTGCCCCATATGCGCTTGAGCCGGGAACATTTGCCATTGTTGCTGTGTCGTGGTGTTTGCAGGTACCACTTCAGTGTTGTGGCCTTGTGTCTCCACCGTCGGTGTGACATTACCTGTGAAAGGAATTCCAGTGCTGACAGGAGGTAGGTTTTCTGGATTCATGGTGAGTAAATCCTCTCCGCTTCTTCTCCCTTCTTACAATAATTGATTCTCTCGTAACAAGACGTAAATCTGTCTTGCAGATTCAAATGAAAGCAATCTGGTGCGGAAGTTGGAGCTTAGAGCCGTAGCTTTGATACCATGTCAGAAGTTGAAGCAAGGGACGAAGCAAGTTTCGGAAGAGGAAGAGAAAGATGACAAAGGAACAAATTTGGGGAGAATTTCTTTTCTGTGTATTTTCTGTATATCGACAATGTTCATCAATGAGTAATTATAATACAAGGTGTGTACTAAAGAAGGCAATGTAATATCATACATATCAATCTAAATCAATCTAGCTTTTGGATTGATTCTATAAAATCAAGATCAGATCAATTAGTATCCGAAGATCTTCTGCATATCTTCCAACAGTTTGGTGTCTGGCCATGGTGTGGCTCTCAGCTGGCGATGGGGAGGTCGGCCAACGAGCGGCGTTTGGAGTGGAGGACGCCGGTTGGTTCCTCGGCAGTGTGAGTGCCGGCGATAACATATTCGAGAGATGGGGACGCTGCGGATGGTGGAGTCCTCAGGAGAAGACCTACGTAGCGGAAGGCGTGGAGAAGGAGGGGAGAAAAAAGGAAATAATGAATAAGAAAAAAAGGGAAAGCGAAAATATATATATATACACACATACATACATACACACATACATACATACATATATATATATATATATATATATATATATATATATTATATATTATATATATAAGGAAAAAAAGGGAAGAAGAAGAAGGAGAAGAAGAAGATTGGGCTACGGGCTCTAGTTTTGGGCCGGTCGATGGAAATAAGAAACGTGGGCTATCAGGGACTGAGCTGGGCCGAGAGTCATATAATGGAAGTGGGCTGGAGGCCAAGCGGGCCTTTCTCTTTCTAATTTTTTTATGGGCCATTTGGGGTTAATTAAGAATGGGCCTTAGGGTCCGAGTCGGTTTAGTCGGGCCGAGTCTCTTGACCCAGTCCGAATCTTTTTTTAAATATAATAATAAAATTAAAAATATATAAAAAAAAGGTCATAAAAATTATTAATTAATTAAAAATATTAAAATTTTTGAAAATTCTTAATAATTTACAAAATATAGAAAAATTAAAAAAAATAAAAATTCATAAAAAATATTTAGAAAACTCAGAAAATGCATTGATAAATTTAGAAAAAAAAAAGTTTAAATTGTGAAAAATTTGGAAAAATCAAAAGATTTTAAAGAAATTGGTAAAATGCTTAAAATTCCAAGAAAGTACTCGAAAAGCTTAAAAATAGTTTTGGGGTAATCTTCTCTTAAAAAGTGGGAGCCTTTTGAATTAAAATTGTGCTAAAAAAATTGAACAAGCCTTTAAGGCTCTACCATAAGATTTCAATTGTCTTTAAAGACGAATATCCTTAATCACGCACTTTCCTTATGTTGATTATGGTTTCCCTTTGGCTTAGTTAGCAATGGCATGTTTCTTTATTGGTAATGTTAGATTCTTGCTCTCCCAATGCAATTTATTTAATGTTACCTTGGTTGTTGACTATTATTCTAATGATTGTGTATGTTATCTCACATGCTAGTAGATAGGCCTAAAATCAAACCAAACTTCTTAACAAAAATCTTTTTGAAATGAACAAAATTAAGTACCAAAATTGCACAAATTGCTTACTTAGTGTGATCAAGTTTATGACCAAAGATCTATGTCTAATATTAACAACTCTCTTTTCACTCATTAAACCACTCAATTTGAATTCATCCTCCCCATTCTAGCTAGGTTTCCATGATGTTGAAAATTGTTTTTGAAGATCTAATATCTTTTGAATATTAGGACAGATCACCCCAATGTACTTAGCCATCCCATCTCTTTGCTTATGAATTCTTTTCATGAGTTGTACTCTTATGGCTTCAAGCATTGTGATGATAGATCCATAGCATCAATGAGCTTTTGTTGAAACTTTCACACTAGTTGTTCAAGGAAATGTCACATTTTGAGCTTAAACTAAAGTAGGATTTGCTCCATCGCACGGGAGGCCTTTAGGACAACCATTCATAAGCTTTTTCATTTTCAGCTCTTCCATCGCCAAGTTAAAATCACATACCTTAGTCCCCATGGCATCTGTTGACACCTAAATTTTGGCAATCTAGTAATTTATTTATTGCATTAAAAATAATCAATTGCATAACATATAATTTTAGGTGCATTTATTTTTAATTTGCATTTGCATTGGACTGGTGACAGATGGGTTCAAATTGGTGGTTTTAAGCTTTAAATTGATAGGTTGGATTAAGCCCACAAATGGAGCAAATTGACCCAAGAAATTATCTCGTGAAAAATAGAGATTTGAAATTTTCTGGGATATGATGGGGATTTTTCTATATCTTCGGATAAGGCAACTGTGACAAAAATATTGTGAGCTCATCTTTGCAGGATTTGAAATTTGAGAAAAAATCCTCTTACAATCTTGCATCGTATCAAAAACAAATATTACGTTTGGAAAAGAAATCTTCATGGATATTGATTTGAAAAATTAAAACCCTAATCATTGGCCTATAAATAGGTTGCTACTAGGGGTGATCGATTTTTAGAGTGGGTAGGGTCTAGACTTAGACCCTATACCCAACCTTGTTATAATCAATTCTCTTTTTTTGGACCATATACCCGACCTTGTTTGCATTGGACCCTATTCCTGACCCACATTATTTTTCCGGTTTGAGAATAGGGTTAAACCTGTTTTATATTGGAACTTATTTTGCATAAAAATTGATGTACAACACTCATATGTAAGATAAAGTGTTGGTGGTGATGATGATGATAAGAACCAAAGGTCACTATATAAGCATTCTCAAGGAAAATAGAAGAGAGTTCATCTTTCAACATGAAAATTTTTTGGGCATGTAGAGGACAACTCTAGACCAATATTACAAATCCAAGAGCAAATTGGCACTTTAAAAACATCAAGTCTGATCAGGCCTTAAACATGTAACAGTTAAAACGTCGTTTATTTCTTATTGAACAAAACAGCCCTGCATCAGATAACTGTTGTAGAATTACAAATTAAAAATAACAGCACCCTGTCCATTACATGGCAAACAACGGAGACCAATGCATCACTTCTTCCAGGATGAAAGTTTCTTGTTATATGTAATACCTTGAACTATACATTCATTTCCATGAAAGAGAGGTGAACTATCATTTCTAGCTTGCAAATATTGACAGTGTGTAGAAGTCAAACACGAAGATGACCGTTGTAGTACTAGGTGCATACCTCATAAATGAAAGCAGCAACCCAACGCAAGTACTGAGGAGCCATGCAATAAAACCATACTGGGGAAAAACCAATGTCCATGAGAAAAAAACCAGCAAGTATTGTAAAGTATTGAAGAGATACATGCAGAAAATTCATAGACCAACAACCGACATTAACATAAAAATAGCGCAAAACACTGTATGCTAGTCAACGGAATCAATCTCCAGTTCAGCACTCAATAACGAGCTAAAGTACATGGATACAGAAAATTCTAGAGACAATATGCAGCAGATAAAAAGCACTATAGCAATAATCAAGTTCAAGAAAAACCCATCTAGCATCACAGGATAGAAAGAAACTCAATATAACTAGTCACCTCTGTTCTTACTATTTTTTTTCCCTTTCCTTTGCTGAGCTCTGGACAACTGGCTCACCCCCAATGTCTCGATGGCGGTTCCTTCTTAGAATTCCAAGGAAAACCCAGAACTCAATATCTAAACTTGGGTCAAGTTCAAGAAAAACCCAGAACTCAAAATCCAAACCTAGTTCGAGTTCAAGAAACACCCAGAAGTTCAGAACCCAAAAGAGAGGAAGGTAACCAACAATTTTTAAAAACTCTAGGGTATCATAGGACACGACGAGCGAGCCATGATCGAGGGGCTAGTCAACATGGGGCGGCTGGGATGCAGCTCACCAACCTAGGAGCCGAAACGTACACTACCGAATTCGACCCACCATTTCAACGCAAGCACTTTCAGCTCATAGAGAGAGAGAGAACCTCGGAGTGAGCAATGGTGAAGAGCGCCTGGGCAGTGTTCCTGTACGTCGGGAGGCATACGACTCTACCGTCGTTCGCTGTGTGAGCACACGAACGAATCCGTATCAGCCCAAAGCAAACTCTAAAAACTCAACACAAACCGGAAGCACCCGAGAGAGAGACCTTGGAATTGGGTGCGGACGACGTTGAGGGGGTGCGCCTCGGCGACGGTGGCGAGTTGGCTTACAAACTGGTTCTCAAACCCAAACCGGTCCAGTCGATCCGGTTCTTAGGTGGGTAATCTCTCGAAACCGGTTCACGAACCAATTCAAACCGATTCTGGAATTTGAGAACCGGTTTCAATCGGAACCGATTCCCAATCCTGTTTTCCGGGTGGGCCGGTCCGGGAACTGGGTTTACCCGATCCGGGTTGCACACCCCTAGTTACTACACTATAGAAGAGGAGGGGGCCACACAATAGAAATACACGGCCACATTGAGGGGCTTTTTTTTCTCGGTTTTCTAGTTAAAAAAAAAAAAATCGAAGACAAAAGAGAAAATTTTTGTCTTCGTTTTCTGGGTTTTCGGGGGCTTCTCTTCGTTCTAGGGAAAAACAACATAAGAAAAGTTAAAAGGAAAAGAGAAAGGGAGAGGAGACGTGACAAAAAGGGGGAGGACAGAGAAAAAGCACAACAGGGACAGAGGGAGGAGACGTTCGGCCAGTAGACGTGCGCAGGAAAAAATGAAAAGAAAAGTAGAAGCAGCCGTTCGTCTTCTTCGGAGAACTCCTTCGCCGGCGTCCCTTGCTACCCAATCCTCTCGCTGGCGCTCCAGCAGCCAGGCCTCCGCTGCGCCGACCGCCGCGCGGCACCACCGCTCACCCCCGCCGGCCACTGCAGCCCTTCCCCGACGCCTTCGCCTGCTCGCCCGACGCTGCTCCGGCTCTGTTCGCTGCTGCAGTCTCCTTCGCGCCGAGCTCGCGCCGTCCACTGCACCAGCACCGTCGCTCCTGTTCCGCCCGCGACCTGCAGCCCAGCGCCCGACGTCTCCACCTGCTGCTGCTGCCTCGCCGACGCCTGCTGCAGCCGCGCCGGTCTCGCTCGCCGACGCTTGCTGCAACCGAGCCGAAGCCCACCGCGCCTGCACCAGCCACCGCTCCTGACGCCTTCGGCCGCTCGTCCCCCGCGAAGCTACCGTTCCCTCGTCGGTCGCTGCTGCTGACCCGCGACACCCCTGCTCGACTCCAGACGCCGTTCCTGCCGCGACTCGCCTCTGCCAGCCCAGCCACCATCGCTCCGCCCGCGATCTGCCTGACGCCACAGCGGTTCGGCTCTGTCGCCGTCGCCCCTGTCGCAGCGCCACTGCGCCGCCCTCACCTGCTGCCGACAGCCCCGCTCGCCGGCTCCTTGTCCTCACCGCGCGACGACCCCGACGCCGCTGCTGGTCCTGCTGCCGCCCCTCGCCAGAGTTCCGAACGCCGGCAGCTCCTCCTCCCACGGCTGTCAATCACTGTTTGAGCCACGGAGCCTCGCTTTGCCAAGCGGAACGACGAGATCCACCCACTGTCAAGCCGAGGGGTCGGTTTCTCTGTTTTGCATCAGAAATTCCTCGGGCCCACTGTGACTCACCGAGGCTCCCACTGTCGCTGCCTTGCCTCAATATCATGAGCCGAGCACTGCCCTCGCCGTAAATCCCTTATCCGTGACCGAGTTGCTATCCCATGGCGTCCCCGTTGTCTTGAGCCGTGAAGTCCGACGTAGCCGTGTTTCCCCGTGGAGCCCTAACGTAAAAGCCTCCTATGGGGTGCTAAGCCCGTCACGCCGAGGATTCACAAGCCGCCGTTCCTTAATCCGGATTTGGAGAAAATTCAAATTAGGTAGTTTATTTTTTTAATTTTATTTTTTTCTTTGTTTGAAATATTTCTTGATGTAAGATTGAAATCCCGACATGAAGTAGGCTTTTAAATTAGGAATTAACAGTTTAATTTTCGCGCCCGAAACCCGACTTAATCGCGCGGAAAATCGCAAATCGATCTCATGATCGAGATTCGATTTGCGGTTTATTTAAAATTAACCAATTCGGGATATGATTCGTCAATTTGTGGATATCAATCTTATCTTGCCTGGTTTGCTATCGTGTCGTTTGATCGATTTTGTTTTCGTAAAAGAAAATCCAAATTTTTTTGAATTAAATTAGGTTTATTGTTTTAGGGTTATTTTGCATGGGGAATTTATTTATTTCAAATCTTTGAAAAAGAAAAATCCAAAAAAAAAAAAGCATTCATTTAGGATGATTATTTTTTTTTTGCATGTTTAATTATTTGTCAATTTTAATTTTGAATTTCATATAAAAGAAAAAAAAAAAAATTAGAATTGAGGCATTCTTTACACGTAATTGCATGTTAGGATAAGATTGCATGTTTAATTTTTTAATTAATAATAGGTTTAGATAATTTCTCCTAGATTGGTTGCATTTTAGGATTACTAGGTTAAGATAACATTCTAGTTTAAATTAGGATTTGGCTTAACCTAATTCCTAATGCAAATTGGATGATATCTTAACTGCATTGATAATTTTTGCTTTTTTCTAATTTCGAATTTCATGGAAAATACCAAAAAAATTGTCTTAAAATAAATCAATTTCATTCTTTAGGATAATTTTGCATGCTTATTTATGTCATATAATTTAGGTCATATTGGCATGCCATATCATTTCATATTAGATTAGTAGCATGCATTGCATAAAGCATGATTCTCATTAAATAAGTGAAAACAAATAAAAAAAAGAAATTGCGTGTTAATTAGAAATAATATCTAGGATTTGTTGATATAAATTCTGATATAATATTGCGATGCTTTCGTTGCTATGAGGTAAGTCTTGTAATTTATTCATGGCTTTATTTGGATATTAAATTAGTGGTTTGCGCACCCGCATTATCGCCTCACATATTAGGGAAGTGAATTAAAATTAATTCAAGCCGCTTGCAAAACATTTTTTCGAAATAAAAGAGAAAAGTACCAAAAGGGTGTTAGAGAAATCTAATGTAATTAAGTCTCTAAACTCACAATCTCTAGTTCGTAGAAGTAAAGTAAATCCCCCGTTACTTTACTTGGGTTCCTAATTGACCCATCGAAAATAAATTAGTGACGACTCCTGATTGAAAAATCATTTGCATATTAAGAACTTGAACCTAAGTCACAAATTGGTATAGACTTGGGAGAGCCCGAGCTTAGTTTAGGCTTAGTAATCCATTAGCCAAACTCTATGTGGTGCACTCGAAATTTTGGCTGCGACAACATCCTTCTAAATGAGCGTTTTAAGTTCTACCCCTCTATGATGTAGTTTGAAGTTTTTGTAAAGATGCCTTAAGCAAAATATATGTTATATTTCACGCATTAGATTTGCTAGTACTTGGACCAATCTTTTATGTTTATTGCACAAGAAAGTTCAGTACTTTGAATTTTCAGGATCAGTAATCCCCAAGTCTTCTACAATCAAACTAATAAACCAATGCCATGTCTTGCATGTTTCTTGCTCAACAATTACACATGGATCTTGGGTAGGCGTCAAGAATTGCTTGACAATAGCTCCTAAGCATCCAAAATTGCTCCTTCTCATTCCTAGTGATTATACTCATTGCCGTTGCCCTAGCTCTATAAACCATTGTCCTCAACAAATTTAAAACATTCTTAGACTCCATTTCTTTTTTTCCATTGAAGCACCTAAACATGTAGGATTGTTTCTCAACCTCTAACCATTTAGTGCTTATTTGAGGAACACGTAGAGCTCTATTACATGTATGTATGGGGTTAAAGGTTTTAACTGGTAAAGTATGCTCCTTTTGCACTTTGGAAGCATATATAAGCCAATCACAACCATCAAAACACACTGCCCTCAATTTATTAGGTATATTCTTAACAAACCTCACATTTCTCCCATATTTTATGGCATGGTTCCTAACGGCCTTTCTGAACTCCTCAACATTACTAAAGTACATTCTCAACTTGAAGATAGGATTTTCTATATCAATCTCAGCATTAAACTCGGGATGTGTATACTCATTTTCACCATTCATATTCAAAAAATCTACATTATCAACTAGCACATATACGTACATGTCTCCAACCTCCATGTGCCCCTCCATTGAACCATCACTGTTAGCACAACTTACATTTCTTATGTATAACTCATCAAGATCAACAAAAGCAAATCATCTTCTCTAGCAATGCCATCACATCCACCATCATACATTGACTAGTTTAGTTCTTCACATTCCTCAACTGGTGCAAAATGAAGCAAAAATAAAGTCAATATATCCATGCAAAACTTACACCGGGAAAAAACAAAACAAAAGTAGTAAAGAATTGCAATAAAATTGTACCATGCTTTGATTAATGAAAGAAAACTAGGCACACTAGTGACTATATACCACACTTATTATTGGATACCGTTTGTCAAAATATTGTGCATTATGGAGTTAAAATGTTTTCGATGTTGCCATAACTTTCTCCCTAGGCAAGCCAACCATGGTGCCTCGAGAACCAAACTTGGAGAATATATACCATAAGGAAAAGAAAATTGGTCCCATTCAAAGCATTTCTTAGATTCATATTTTATCGGCTTGAAACTTATGGAAACGACTACTAAGTTTGGTCAACTCAACTTTTGTCTGGATTCTGTCTTGTTCAACAAACAAGGTTGAAACACAATCCTATCAAGAAGACCTAGTTGTAAATTTACTAAAAAATTGTGGAATGATTACTAGTAGGATCGACGATGTATCTTGACACAAATATTAAAATAGTCTTCAGATTAGTAACTTGGGAAGAAGAACTTCTAACAAGTAATCTAACAAATTGCCACTTTAGAACTTACGTCCATTATAGTGCACAAAACTGTAGGAAACAAGATGCCTATAGTTCCTAATAACTAGTCCGCACAAAAATTATTGGAAACAAGATGCCCCCATATTTTGACTCTAAACTCATGCGCACATGGACTCAAATTGATTTTGTCTCATTGTGCTTCCACCAATTTCCTCCTCTAAATACTTTCCATCAGAGAACCCATATCAGAGTAATTACATTTTTTTTATAAATGTTTATCTACTTTCCTTGTAAGAATCTATGTGGGCATTTAAATTCCATGACATGCCAGGAGCTCCAACCATCAACAACAAAATATAAACAAGAAAAAAAAAAAAAGAGCATTAAAAAATTGCAAAACAGGGACTATCATCACAACACGCAGGACCCCAATGGTAGCAATATCTAATTAAAAATCCATAGTGGACATAACTCTGATGCATTTTTTGGGACAAAAGAGACATTAACTAAAAAATCCGACAAAACAAGCAAAAAGAACAATATAAAACAAAAAATTCATCCTACCATCACCGTCCCGCTGTCATCTGTGTGATATTCCACCACATGCTTGCGCCTTGTTGACATGTTGCTTTGATAAGTTTTTTTTTTTTTGGTCTGAATGTTGCTTCGACAAGTTACAACCACTTTGAACGAACGAATAATCGATTGCACCAATTTGAATGAAACTAACCTTGGTTAAATGGGAGTGTGGATCAAAGTGTCTGGTGAACCTAGGAAAAGATAATGAAGAGTCGAGGCCCTCGTGTTACACACGAATGTCTGAGTAACAAAAAGGTGGCTTTGCTTGAGATTTGTCTTCTTCATTGGAAAAAAAATGAAGACCAAAAACAAAAGAAGAAGATGTGAAGAAACAAAGGTAGGGGTTTCTTGTTGTGTTTCAATCCGTGCTCTGTTAACAGAAAATTTGGGTGCTCCAAGCGAGGGAGGATAAACAACGGAGAAGATGAAGAGCAAAAGAAGAAAAATGTGAGAACATGAAGAGTTTTTTTAGGTCAAAAGAATGTGAAGAGTCTGGGTGTTTTGTTTTTAGGGTTTGTCAAATTCTATCTATATTTTTTTTTGACAAAATTGTCCATATTCCAGTCACCAAAAATGTCACACACTAGTTGGCTGGTGAACATTTTAGCCGGCCAGCGAGTTCAAGTATTCATTTGAGACTTGTTAGCAATTTTGGGTCCTTATTTGAGACAATAACCATTCCGGATCCTTATTTGAGAAAATAAACTCACTTTGGATCCTTATTTGAGATTTTCCCTAAGAAATATTTTGAATAGTATCGAAGGATTTATTTGACTTTGTTATGGAAAGTTGAGGGAATAAATTTAACAAATAAAATGTTTAAGAGCTAAATTGAATAGTTAGAATTAGTTTCAAAACCATATTGAATAAATTATAAGTCTGAGGATGATATAGCATATTAGACCGCAGTTTAGGAATTACTAGTATTCCCTTTTAAAAGAGGACTCTCTAGGATATGATAATTAGAGCTATATACACGTCTTATTTCCATTACAAGATGATGAGGTATAGCAATACCAGTCGTCAGATACTATCACAATAGTCTATACGCCGATTGCTGACTTGGGTACCGTCCAAGTTGGCAGAACCCTAAGCTTATGAGTTATCTGTGAGATGGGTCCAAAGTGATGATGTATTAGGAATTTTTGCCTCGGTCATTAAGGAAATATATAGACAGGCATGTACACATGACACATATCCACACATATCCACACATATAAAGTTCACAAAACGACTTTGCAAACTTCATATGAACACTTCTTCTTGGTGATGTCCATATTCAAATTTGGAATGACGACATGGAAGTAAATGGAAAGGCCATAATTCTCCAGGGTCCCTAGAGCCTAGTTTCCATGACAGTGGGATAGCTTTCCTAGCTATGGCAAATGCGACGACTTCACTTCAGTTCATCATCTACACACAAAACCATTATGCTAGAGGGAAGCCTTGGCAACTTTTTGATCATGTCGCAGTGGAGTAAATCAAGTGTTCGAAGATTGGAAAGTTGGTGGATCTCTGCCGGTAAGCTGGAAATAGTAGAATGTCGTAGCCTCAAGATTCTCAGATTATGCAGTTTCCCAATCTCGCTTGGAATACCCTCCTCGATACTCCGACACCAGGAGGCGTGTATTTCTTCGAGGCTGGCAAGCTCTCCAATAACAGGAGGGAACTCTCTAAAGAAACAAGAATCCATCCTCAGCACCTTCAAATTTTGTAGATTTAATATCGAATCTGGAAACTTAGAAACGCCAGTCCCTGACATGTCTAACTCAACTAATGATCTCCCTATGTTGCCAATTGAGTTTGGAAGCTTCCTTATTCGACGGCAATCCCTTAATGACAAGTGTTTAAGTGTGACCAGTTCTCCAATGGAGTCAGGAAGTGCTGCAATTCTAGTGCCATCCAGGGAAAGAAATGAGATATTCGTCAAGTGACATATCGTTCTTGGTAGATGACTCAATGAGAAGCAGTTGGAGGTAGTCACAGTTTCAAGCTGCTTTAGATGACCGATGGAGATGGGAATTTCTTGTATCGAAGTCCCATCCACGAAAAGCTCTTTTAGAGCTGACAGGTGACCCACTTGTACCGGCAACATACTGAGCTCTGTGCAGAACTTCAAATTCAAGGAAACCAAGCACCTCAAATCGTCAATCGAATTATCTATCTTGACCAATTGTGAACATCGCTCCAGAATCAATATGGCCAGATTTTTGCAGCCAGAGAACTTAGGAGTGACTAATAAGTCAGCACAACCTGTAAGATCTAGAACTCTTAAGTTCTTCATCTGCAAAATAGGAAATTTATTTGCATGATTTCACTTCACAAATAGTTATATTAGATCGGGCGATTTCAGTGTAGCAATGAATTGTGAACTACCTCTATTTGATCCCAGCCTTCCCAGTCTTTCGTAACTTTGCTCCATGACAGATCGAGAATGGTTAAGTTTCCCAGGCGAAAATTAGTCACTTGGAGATGTCGAGGGCACCCTCGCCAACGGAGCCACCTTAGATTTGGAAGAAGGTTAGCAAAATCTCCGGTAATGTCTGCATGATCCAATTGAAGAAACCGTATGTTTGGCATGCTCTCAAAATCTTCTGGTGTAAGTTTGACTGAAGTATGCCACTGAAAGTTAAGGCTGAGTGCCTCAACCTTTTCTGTTCCCTGTGATGGACCAGAAAGACGAATAGAAGCAGTGAGGATGGTTTCTCTTCTCGACATGTTACCCAGTCAGGAAAATGACAACAACGTCAATTGCACACATGGTCGGATCTTAATAGGATCAGGCGAAATAGCTCTTGCCTTTGGCGGTGAATATAACAAAAGTAATTTTTATGCTTCACTACGGGAAAAAAGAAAAGAAAGAATTCGAAATGTTACCTTTTTCCGCTTTATCGTATGGAGACCTATTTCATGATTAAATAATCTACTCCGCTTTCCTGGATTTGTAAGACTCTCCCCCCGAACGATTTCTCTGCCAAGTCGCCTTAACGTGCTATGCATCCATATCTGGTTGTTCTCTCCAATTTTGGCTAGAGGAGTCAAAATTTCACTGGGAGGCAGCAAAGAGAAGTCATGCCATAAGTACAAAGCAATTCTGCTATCTATTCCAGTGGAAAAGCAGGCGATATCCAGAAATATCTGTTTCTGCTCATAATTTAATCCTCGCTCCAAAATACTCTGAAAATCCCTCCACTGGAATGTTGGGCGCTGTAGCAAATTTTGGCATTCCTCCAGCGTTATATAATTGCAGACCGCATACATAACATCCATAAACAATGGGAGTCTTGCCTTAGCAAAAGGAATTGTCAAAAGCTCGTAGATCCAAAATAAGAAAGAAGGTAGTGGTTTAGATGAATGCTGCCTAAAGAGTTGACGAGCCTGATCTTTATCTAACTGACTAACATGATAAGTCCGGATCTGAGGAGAGTCTTCCAGGACAACACTGTTTCTGGTGGTAACAAGGATCCTACTTCCTGAAGTAAAGCAATCAAAGCAATCTCCGATGAGCTTCTGGACATGAAATGCATTTTCCACATCGTCGAGTATAATCAAGACTCTCATGTTGCAAAACAAGTCCTTGAAAAACTTGATTCCCCTGTTGACAAAGGCAACGTCCTCAAGTTCCCGTTTTAGAATATCCGAAATCAATTTAATTTGCAAAAGCTGAAGCCCGCCTGATACTCGAATCGTTTCTTTAAAATCTGCGAGGAAGCTACATCCATCAAAATCACGGGAGACTCGATTGTAAATGAGTTTTGCAAGAGTCGTCTTGCCAATCCCATCTTCTCCTTGGATCACGACAACGATCTGCTTGTCCTTGTCATCAATATTCATCAGGCTTATGATGTGGTTTACTTGATCTTCAGTTCCACCATATTTTTCGATACTGGCAACTGGTCTTTTCTCTTCCACTCTAGCCACCTACAAGAAACGTGATGACCGCTCACTCATAAGCTGTAAGATGATCTTTTCTAACGTTGTCGTTTCTGCATAAATTGTCTACTACACGAAGTCACTGGTCATCCTGATCTACCAGTGATCAACATTATGGCCACAATACTTTAAAGAAAATCCAAGTTTCGGGAGTGATGATCTTTTACCTTTCAAAATATGTTTTGTCAAACAATTAATCAGCTTTGACATATATGTGTCTATGAACGACGTTGTACATTGAAACCTCTGAACAGATTAATAGAGAACATGACCCAATTGAATATGATATGGGGCGTCAAATGTTTAATATCGAAATGTTATTGGTTCCCACTTTTATCACGCATGTTCTGCTAAAAGTGTTTATTGCAACCCACGCCAATCTTCTCAAGATTGCAAATTGACGTTTCCACATGGCGAGCAAATAGTCTCTCCGACTCGTCTTTAATTATATGCTAGAAAATACCGTGCTACGCGCAAACACCATTAACGGTTAATCTACATTTGAAGGTTAAAAATATTAACATAAAAAGGTACACACACACACACACATATATATATACACACACTTCTTAATAAGTATCCTTCAAACTTAAAAGCTTGTATGTATTTCAGCAGAGATGTGGTCTAGAAGTAGATTGAAGATTTCGCATTTTGTCACATCACTTTAAAATTATTTATTATCATTTCATGTATATCTGAATCAATATTGTCGAGACTTTTTTCCCAAATCACATTAAAAAAAATATCACGAACATGGAATTTCAAATAGGATGCAAGTTAAAACTTGAGTGATTGATCAAAACATGTGGTTTTTTTTATAGTCGATAGATCTTTCAACTTTTCTTGGAAATTATGTCAATTTCCTCAAAATTCAAACTACGGAAGCCCTATATGACTTCTTTTTATTTGTTACCCTTCTTGAAATGCATAAAATGAACCTTCGTAGTGCAAACCTAGGTCTTACTTTATGGTTGTAAATGTAAATTGTGTTGCTCATTGTTGGTCTGTCTTCTAATAGCTTAACCTTTTTTCTTAGTTTTCTAATAGATTAATCTTTTAAAGAAAAATGATTTATCTAACATAACATTAGAGCACAGGTCAATGGTTTAAATCCTAGCGCTTGCTCTCAATTTTTTAATACTTATTACTTGTGCTATTCTGTTTGTTTTCCTATTTCACTAGTTATCTTCTTAATGTGGTTCCCTCCCCAGCCTATCTTGTGCACGCAAGGACTGGCTAACAAGCGATGGGAAGTGTTAAATCATATGCTATAAACACATTGTTGGCACATTCTTATTAGCTTAATCTTTTTAGAAAAAAAATGGTTTGTCAGACAAAATTAAGTTTTACATATAATATCTGCTACAACATCTGAAAACACACATTAATAGTATAAACTAAAGCAAAAATAAGAAAGAAGCAAAGAAAGAATAAAATAAGATACAGTGTCACGTGGTACCACTTCACATGTTTCGAAAATAAAAAAGTGCCAAATAAACTCAGAGATGGAAAAAAAGAAAGGAAAATATAATTTTTCATTTGACACTGGACACAAATTCATTAAAGCGATAACACTGCTTAAATTAGTTTAGATAAGATGAACAAAATATTTTACCTAATTTTTACAAAAAAACAAAGAACCAAAAGAGAAAGCCTCAAATTCAAAACGGAAAAAGAAATAGCAAAATATGTTTTAAGTTGAAAGACATGAGAGAGTAATTAAAAAATTATGGGTAAAAGGTCATAGAAAACCCTAGATTTTGTTAACTGTGACATATTTATCTAATTTTTTTTTCTAGTGACAACAAAAACTCCAAACTTGCACCTGACCCCAAACTTTTTTACGTGACACCAAAAATCCCAAACTTATAATTGTGTGATATATTTATTTCAAATTTTTTTCTATTTTATCAAAATTTTGAAATAAGTGTGTCATATGGATACAAATTTCAGATTTTTGGTGTCACAAATAAATTGAGGCAAATAGTCACAAAAGTACAAGTTTTGAGTTTTTGGTGTTACAAAAAAGTTAAAGGTAACCATCGCCCGCGATGGCCGCGATGGTTAGAGCTTTCTCCCCCCACCGAGGAGGGAGAGATTCGAAACCCGCATCCCCATTGCGCGACTCACCTGCGGCTAGGTCTGTGGTGGCGGCCTAGTTCACCCCGGGTTTACCCCCCCGGCTGCCAACTATACGGAGGTTCCGGATCATCAAAAAAGAAGAAGTTAAAGGTACTTTACTAAAAAAAAACAAAAAGAAGAAGTTAAAGGTAAATGTATCACAATATGCATAATTTTAGGTTTTTGGTGACTTTCACCATAAAATTATTAATTTAGGCATTTGTCCCTTGATAGAATATTTGTAAAATAACTAATTGAGGACATCTCAAGAGGAAAAGGGATTGTGATTACTTAAGAGTAGGAGGCCCTCTTTATTGATAGAACAGTATAGATATGTGTACTCAATTTAAGTAAATGATTATATGAAGAATACTTTTCCCTCCAGTATTGCATTGGGTTATTCATAGATTTTTATAAATAATTTTGATATCATTCCTTTCAGATTTATTAGTCTTTTAAGTAATTTAAATTTTATATTTTATAATAAAATTTGGTGAAGCCATTTTATTGTAAGTTTAACTACTTTAAAACTCAAAATATTTTAAAAAGTCCTATTTAATTGATATTCTACTTGGAATTTGAGATAGAGATAAAATTCTTAATTATTATTTTTATATGTATATGTGCATAATAAATTCCATTTCATTTTTCCTCATTATTATTTTGTTGGTCTTTTTTTCCCCTTATGGGTTAATTGTAGATTTAGTCCATCAAAATCCAACATACTTTTAATTTTGCTCAATCAAGTCCTTTTAATTTCTAGTTTTGTGCGATTTAATCCTTTAAATTTTATTTTGTACAATCAAATTCTCTAACTTTCTCAATTTGTACAGTCAAATCCTTCGGCCAATCACTCTAATTAGATTGTCCAATCAATTGCTGATGCAGCACTGCTTATTTAACAGAAAATGACCCCACATGGGCAAACAATAAACCGGAAAAAAAAAGTAAAAAAGAAATCTTAATTTGACAGTATTAGTCATAATGGGTAAACGAAGCACTTGATTGCACAAACCAATAATTTTAGAGAATTTGGTTCCACGGAGCAAAACTTAGACCAAATAGCACAAATTCAGAGAGAAGACTTGATTGCTCAGAATATTAGTTAGGGGACCAAATTGCGCTTAAACTAAAACTTACAGGACTAACTATGTACCTAATTGTTTTTTTTTTTAAAATTTCATTAGCCAAACCTTACACTCACACCCCAACTAAGATGCCAAGTGGCAAAAATGACTCAAGAATTAAATATTCACCTTACCTTACTGTATACTTAGAGATAAAGATTGATATTGGGGTTGCAACATATTTTGGAAATAACTTTTTTTGCGCAAATGGTTCAAAATTTTGCATATATGATATTCTAATAGAAAATCAAATTACAGCATGATTTTTCCTTTTAGTTTCATCAATATTGTTTTGTTATACAGATTACTCGGTCCAAAAAGGTATCTCAGTGCATTCAAGTGTTTTTTTCTTTTTTTTTTTTAATTTCACCTTTTAGTAATTAATTGCACTATAATTGACATGTGGCGTCAATTTTCTTAAGGTTTTTGGCCTCCCTAAACTAAACTCCTACTTGTCCAAAAAAAAACACTAAACTCCTACCGTCTAGATCCGTCCCCGATATTAAGCTTGTCTTATGATTATGAAAAGAAGAAGAAAGAAACGCACCTTGCCCATACTATCGGATGTGTGCGTATCTGAATTAGACTTGATCAGTCCAAGAATCGTATCTCTATAATCCTTGTAGAACATGCCACCCCCAGGAGTATCACCTAGTTTCGGACAATTTTGAATTATGACGTGGCATTCATCCGGTATCATTGTGTCCGATGAATTCGTCCAAGATTCCAAGGGGCGGGACGGAAGCTCGTCAGGGCCCCTGGACGGCCCCTGCATCCTTTGCAAATAAAGCCTGTACTCTTGCAAGTGACTGGCGACGTTCTCGAGGCTCAATCCATCCACATTCATCAGCTGCAGTATCGTCTTCGGCACCGCGTTATTAATCCCTAGTTGGTTGACCGCTCCCACGAACTGCTGGTGCAATTCAACCGACCAGACCACCCTTGGCTTCTTCGACGATTTCACCGGCCGATCCTCCACCAAATTGTCAGTTGTCAAAGTCCACTTCGAATCGTCTGTAGCCTCCGCGAACCGCTTGTGCAATTGAGGCGTCTGGAACGAAGGTCGCTTCTTCAACGTCTCCACCGAATTGCCCGTCCTCAGAGTCAACTCCACCCCCTCAAGCGGCTTGAGCAATTGAGGCGTCCGGAACAAAGGTCGCTTCTTCAAAGGCTCCACCGAATTGCCCGTCCTCAGAGTCGACTCCGAATTGCCCGTCCCCAGAGTCAACTCCACATCCACAAACGGCTTGTGCGATTGACGCGCCCGGAAAAAAAGTGCCTTCTTCAAATCCTCCGCCAACGAATCCCCCTCCGAATTGTCAGTTGTCAGAGTCCACTCCGAATCGTCTGTAGCCTCCGCGAACCGCTTGTGGAATTGAGGCGTCGGGAGCAAAGGTCGCTTCTTCAACTTCTCCGCCGATGGATCCTCCACCGAATTGTCTGTTGTCAGAGTCGGCTCCGAATTGTCCGTCCTCATAGTTGACTCCGCCTCCACGAACCGCTCATGCAATTGAGGCGTCGGGAGCAAAGGTCGCTTCTTCGACTTCTCCGCCGATGGATCCTCCACCGAATTGTCTGTTGTCAGAGTCGGCTCCGAATTGTCCGTCCTCATAGTTGACTCCGCCTCCACGAACCGCTTATGCAATTGAGGCGTCGGGAGCAAAGGTCGCTTCTTCAACTTCTCCGCCGATGGATCCTCCACCGAATTGTCTGTTGTCAGAGTCGACTTCGAATTGTCCGTCGTCATAGTTGATTCCGACTCCACGAACCGCTTGGGCAATTGAGGCGTCCGGAACAAAAGTCGCTTCTTCAACAACTCAACCCAATCGTCTGTCGTCAGAATCGACTCCGAATTGTCCGTTGTCAGAGTTGACTCCGCTCCCATGAACCGCTTAGGCAATTGAGGTGTCCGAAACAAAGCTGGCTTCTTCATCTCCTCCGCAGACGGATCCTTCACCGAGGGATCCTTCACCGAATTGTCTGTCGTTAGAGTCGACTCCGAATTGCCCGTCCTCAGAGTCAACTCCACCTCCACAAACGGCTTGTGCAATTGAGGCGTCCGGAACAAAGGTGACTTCTTCAACGCCTCCACCGACGGATCCTCCACCGAATTGTCCGTCGTCTTCGCCTCCACGAACTGCTTGTGCAATTGAGGCGTCTGGAACAAAGGTGGGTTCTTCGACGCCTCCGCCAACGGATCCTCCAACGAATTGTCCGTCGTCAGAGTTGACTCCGAATTGCCCGTCCTCAGAGTCAACTCCACATCCTCAAACGGCTTGTGCGATTGAGGCGTCCGGATCAAAAGTGGCTTCTTCAACGCCTCTGCCGATGGATCCTCCGCCAGTGGATCATCCACCGAATTGTCCATCATCAGAGTCGACTCCGCCTCCCCAGCATAGTCAATCTTCTTCATCTTCCACGAATGGGAGCCATCCGACTCCGTTTTCATGGGCATCATCTGGTCACGATTCTCCATCAACTTTTGCAATCTTGGCGGATCACTTAAGCTACTAATTGACGGACGGAACTGGTTCTCCAATGTTACCAATGCCAATGCCCGAAGACCAGAAATGTCACTCAACATTGGGCAGTCACATATTTCCATTTGTTTAAGATTCTGCAAGCCTGGTCGGAAGAGCGTTATTCTTTCAAGGGCTGGACAGTTACGGATGGTTGAATGTCTCAACTGCTCTAGCCCTCCGAGTTCGATGTCCTTTTCCGGAGAGCGACAGAGCTTCAAAATAACTAGATTTCTCAAGTTGGATAAACCTGGGAAAGTTGTTACTGAGCTGAGATCTCCCAGCATCGCTGATTTAGGGGGCTCCATGTAAATTTTTTGGTGTAGGTGGCCAGACATTTTAAGTTTCCTGAGATGAGAAAGGGAACCTAATGCAGTTAGTGACATAGTAATGTTCTGAAGGCACAATTCCAAATTTCTCAATTTGGATAACTTCCCAATCCACTCTAAGTTATATATTACGGTTGAGCTCCATGAAGGCGGTGATAGATATTCCTTGCCATTTGATAAGAGAAGATTAACTAGATTGGTCAAGTTCGAGAGATCTGAAATAGACTGCAAGGACCAAGAACTAACAAGTAGACAAGTCAAACTTGTGGGAAGTGAAGGCAACACTTGCAGCTCATCACAATTCTCAAGGATCAGTTCTTCTAGTTGAGGGAGTGCGGCAATTGTTTCTGGCACTCGACGGATGCGAGTGTATGATAGATCAAGGATTCTCAGAAAGGACAATTTCCCAATTTCACTTGAAACTTCGCCCACCATAGTGGAACATCCTCTAGCACGTATCACTTCGAGCTTCATTGAAAAGCCAATGGCTGAAGGAAACTCTGCTAGCCGGCAATGTTCCATCTTTATGACAGTCAAAGTCTTTATACTTCCAATAGAATGAGGCAACACATTGATGCACGTGGACGACAGATCCAATTCAGTTAGAGACTTTAGGTTTCCAGTTGAATCCGGAAGTTCCCAAATCTTTTTGCATCCTGCAAGAGATAAAGACTTGAGATTCGCCAGATATCCAATAGAACGAGGCAATCCTTCAATTGGTGTGAAGGATAGATCCAACTTGATCAATGAGTTTAGGTTTCCGATTGAGCCTGGGAGTCCCCATAACTCTGAGCAGTTACTCAAAGATAAGTGTTTTAATTTCACTAGCAGGCCAATTTCACCAGACAAATATTTTAGTCGATGGCAACCCTCAATATTCAAGTAAGCCAACTGTTTTAGATCCCCAATGGAGCGATTGATGTCAACCAATTGTTGACATTCTTTAATGATCAATCTTTCCAGAGCAAAACACCCAGACAAGTCAATCTTGATCGTGTTTAGACGTGTCAGCTGTAGAACTTTCAAATTGTGTAGCATCTGTGACAAGAATAAAGCATTACACATTGTCGTTAGACAATACAGCTCTAAGAAAAGTGTATGATGGCATACATACCTTAATTTGGCTCCAACCCTCCCAATCATTGGCGTCATTAAATTCAGAGAGTTGGAGGACTACTAAGTTTTGTGAGAACAGATTAGTTGCCACTAAATCTGGAGGACAATGGCACCAGGAAAACCATCTTAACTTCGATAAGAGATTGGTAAAGTTCCCGATAAAGCTGCCCCCATCTAATTCTAGGAATCTTAGATTTGACAGCCTTGAGAAATCTTCATCAGTTAAGATGAGTAGAGTAGGATCTCCAGCTAGATTGAGTGCTTCGATATCTCCTTTGTTCTACAAAATACACATACAATTAGAAGGAGCTTTCAATTTCTCTTCTTCACAGAGGTAGAAACTTCATGTCAAATCCCTGACGCTACGCAAAGAAAGAATTTGTGCCTTGACGCATTACCTCTTTTGTTTTTACCATGTCCACAGCTTCCTCAGAAATCCACAGTCTGCTACGCTTTCCTAAATCCAGGTTTTCGTCATAGACAATTTGGCGTCCTAGGTCTTTCAGCAAGTTATGCATCCATAACCCACCGTTCTCTCTGATCTTTATCAATGAAAGGGAACTGAGGACTTCAATATCTATTTGTGGGCAAAAGTCATGATCTTTCCACATGTAAGAAGTATTAATCTCCTCCTCATGGAAAGAAAAACAAGCAATATCAAGAAAAATTTGTTTTTGATTGAAATTTAAGGTGTCATAGCTAAGTTTCAACTTTTGGTGGACCTCTTCATAAGCAGTGCTCCTTAACTTTTCTAGTGTATCTTTCCATATAGTTTTGTGCTTCCCATGAACAAATGAGCCTATGACCTCAACAACCAAAGGAAGTCCTCCACAAGTAGAAACAATATCCCTTGAAAGCTTGTCATAATAATCGTCTCTAGGAGATTCTCTTTTGAATGCATGATTCATATAAAGCTGAAGTGCTTGATCAACATTCATTTCTTTCAGTTCATAAGGTATGATTTTCTCCATGTACTCTAGGATGCTTTTGGTTTTAGTCGTAATTACAACTCTACTTCCTGTATCAAACCAAGTGATCTTGCCAATTAGTTTCTCAAGCTGATCCCTATGGTCCACATCATCTAAAACAATTAGAACCTTCTTATCATGGACTTTTTCCCCAATAACCTTCATTCCATCGTCAACGTCATTGATGTCTACCATAAGCTTAGTCTCACCGAGGATGTTGGATAGCACTTTCTTTTGTAGATATACTAGGCCATCGCGGCGTGATGATGCACTAACATCTCGTAGGAAGCAATAACGATCAAAGTTACTAATGAGCTTGTCGTAGAGAGTCTTGGCAAGGGTTGTCTTTCCAATACCACTTGGGCCATGAATTCCAAGACAATGTGCACAACCAAAGTCATAGTCCAACAAGTCCATTATGGCTTCCACATGATCATCTATCCCAACTAAATGCTCACCTGCAAAATCATCTTTTGCCTTCATCTTGATTGTGATATCTTCGGTGTCCGCCACAGTAAGTTCGCGTTACTATGATGGGCAATGATCTACCAGCAAGAGTCAAGGAAAACACTATAAATAGAGGGGCCGTAAAAATAGAAAACTGAGTGACGAGTTTTGTCAATCGCCACACTGAGTAATCCCAGGAACTATAACCACTGGGGGCTACCCTTCCAACTTGGAAGGGGGAAGTGGGGGGTTTGAATCCCCACTTTCTCAGGGGGAGTTAGGATAGAGACGATTTAGTTTTAGGATTGGGTTTCGACTCCCACACCCTGCAAGGAGGTAGGGCAAAAGTCTGAGAATGAGTACTAGAGTAAGAATAGAGTAGGATTGACAAAAAAAAAAAAAAAATCTCATGAACTATAATTGCTATCTATAACGTATGCCTCGATGTTTAATTTAAATCTCTTTTTCCCCAGCGTTTTGCCAAAAACTATTTAATTTAGGAGAAGGTCAAGGGATATCCACCGACAGATCCAACTCAGGAGGGAAAGGAACATGTACGATGACGGACCGAGGGTGTCGCTCCATGCTTGATGCTATTTCTATCACGTTTTGTGGAATTGTACATAAAATTCTTGTATCATGCTCCTTTGTTTGTTTTGCCTATAACTTCATCATAAAGAAAACGCTTTATGTGAAAAATAATTTTTAGAAAAAAATAATTAGTTCTAATTTATTTGGTGATATGCTGAAAAGAACATAAAACACTATCTTGCTAAAGAAAAGCACTTGTGGTAAAGAGACTTGTTATGCTTAGGATTACCTCTATTCATAAATTGAGACAACAGAACACATAAAGTGCCAAAACTTGACATGAATGGATATTTAAGTGCCAAAAGTTATGAAAGTGATACTTAAGTATTAAAATCATAATAAAATGGATCGGTTAAATGTCAATAGTGAGAAAATCCGGCAAAAATGCTAACGTGGTAATTTTCTGGTGAGGCAAATGCAAAACAATGTTGTTTTGCACACGACATGATTAGACAAATGTAAAAATAACATCGTTTTAATTTTATATTGACAAAAAATATTTAATTCTAATTTATATATTTTTTAAAATGAATATTTAATTATTTTTATTTTTAAGAAATCGACTTTTATTATTATTTTTTTCTTTTTATTTTTCCTTCCTCCTTCTTTCTCCTCCATCCTCCACCGTCGCGTGGCTCAACAATGGCCGACTATCCAGCAACTGACCAAGACGCGGATCACTAGATCTGATGAGCTCGAGCTTCGCTGAGGCTGGCCAGCTCAAGGCTCAATCTCGGTGGAACTTAAGGTTGCTGAATTTGGCAAGCCTAAGCTTCGCTGAGGCCAACAAGCTTGCAACTCAACAGATCCGATGAGCTTGAGCCTCACCCTTGCCAGATCTGGCCTTGGGCAAGGCTCAAGCTCGTCGGCCTTTGGCCTTGCTAGAGATCAACGAGTGTTAGGATGAGCTAGGCGAGGCCTGAGGTCAATGGTCGGTTGTGGCGAGCCTCGAGCTTCCCCGAGCTCCATTGAGATGACAAGTGAGCTCGAGCTCCGCCAAGGTTGGTGGCGAGCCTCGAGCTCGCTCAAGCTCTATCGAGATGACAAGCAAGCCTTGAGCTCGCCAGATCCAAGTGAGCCCAAGCTCCATCGTACTAGGCGAGTTCGAGCCTCACCCTCGCTTGATCTGGCCTTGAGTGATGTAGAGCCGTTTGCTAGCCTATGGTTGATCGCCAACGGCCATCGTGACTGGCGATTGGCAAAGGCCAAGGAAGAAGGAAAAGGGAAAGAAAGAAAAGGAAAAAAAAATTTAAAACTTGATTTAAAAAAAAATGAAAATATAAAAATAAAATGAAAATCCATTTAATGAAAGAAGGTGATGTGAAAGAAATTATGAAAAAGTGAAAAACATTTTCCTTACTTTTGAAAGTATTTTTTTCCATAGCGGAAAATATTTTCCTAAACTAACTCATTTTTTGTGAAGTGGATATCGAAAAATTCGGAAAACATATTGTCGAAAGTTACTTTTTGTGAGACAAATGGAGTATCGCAAAATGTTCTTTTAGCTCATGACATATAGTAACCGTCATCGTCTAGCTCAAAGTTCCCACAAGAAAAGGCCTTTCTTGCTCGCCTTTCTTGCTCTCTCTTAGGTTTAGCCACCGAGACCGACTGCCACTTCCACCTAACCGACGATGGCCAAGCTCCGGCGGCCATCATCGGCTCCTCAGACAACAGAAAGGGTGGTGGCCACGGCGAGGCAAAAGGGAATGAGAATTCTTTGTGGGTGAGTCGCAACACTCCACCCAAATCTGAGCGACTATTGACCCCAACGAAGCTCAAATATTGCAAGGAAACAGAGTGGTCGGGCGAAACTTACCTTGCGCTGCCGAGACGAAACCAGCGCCAAATCTCGGAGGCGAACCGCTTGTCCTTGTTTGAGCTTCAGTTCTCCGCTGATACAGCATGCATGGAGCGACTGCTTCGGGTCATCCGAGGCCTCATCCACAATTATTGACCAAAAGAGGCAATCTTGGACATTGACATGGCCACTTGTGGTGGAGAGATGAGATCCCATAATATCTGGATATGAGAATGGAATTATTGGGTGAACGTGGCACGTGTATTGAAATGCATTTCAACGGGTGGATTCTAGCACACGTGTCTCACTTGGTCATGCGGATGAAAGAAATGGTAATTCTCACGTTTCAACGGATAAGTTCCACTTCAACCCCCTTGACTCCACAAATTCGAGTCAACATATTTTGGGTCCGTTTGTTTCGTGAAAAATGAGCTATTTCCAAAAAATATTTTTCCAGAAGTTATTTTCCAAGAAAATGACAATATTTTTTGGTGTTTGGCTAAAACCTGAAAATATTTTGAAAAATATTTTTCAGTGTTCAGTAAGGAAAATATTTTCTAAAACTCCACCACTTAAGATGCATCACTTACCAACCTATAAATCCATCCAATATGAACTTGCCTTTAAATTCAAGCAAACTTACTTCATATTTTTGTTCATTCATTGTCGCCAAATGCTCATCTACTCTAAAAAATATTTGTATGAATTTTAAAAATAAGCAAATGAGAAAAGAAGCAAAGCATGTACAACCCTCATGAGAATCTTCCAGTTGAGTGGCTTGTTCTCCCCCTATGTCTTTTGTGTTCTAACAAACAAAATAAAGAAGAAGTAAAGCATGTAGAGCTCTTTACTTGAGCAATGTTCAACCGCAAGATAGAATAAATAAAGAAAATGATAAGTAAGAGTGTAGAGCATGAGCTTGAGATCGATGAGCTCGAGGTTCGCGCTAGCAGCAACGGCCGATGACTAGCTAAGAAAAGAAAGATGCAAAACAAATAAAGAAAAAGAAAAAAAAAAGAAAAGAAAAGAAAAGAAAAATAATTAAAAATAATTCAAATTAAAAAGAAAAAGAAAATTAAAAAATAATCCAAACAAAAAAAGAAAAGAAGAAAAAGAAAGGGGAGAAGAAAGTGAGAATTTGTAGAGGTGTGAGATAAAAGAGATCAAGTAAGGAAAATGTTTTTCTTTTCAAAAGTGGAAAACGTTTTCCCTTAATTTAGAAGACTTTTTTTTTCCTTTCATGGAAAACATTTTCCCTAAGAAATTCATTTTCCGTGAAACGAACGCCAAAAAATCCGGAAAACGGTTTACAAAATATTATTTTTCGAGAAAGGAGCGGAGCCTTTGTGGTGCTTCACTGGTTCCGATAAATGCATAGCAGATGAAGAAGATGGAATCGAGGGACAGGAGGCTTTGGTCACTTCAGAATACAGCTTGGGAATGTGATGACTCTCGGCACGGTCGTGATGCTGCTTCTCTAAAGAGGTGGAGGACTACCACGGTTAGATTCTTTGACTTTGCGTCTTGATTCTGTACTGGTCCTTGCGTTTCTTTCTTTCCTATAATTCTTTTTGCCAAGAAATTTGCATTATCAATGATTACAGCATATCAGTGTTAGATTAGATTAGCAAGAAGCATATGCAGGATACGGAATACGGATATATTTGGATTTCCAATTTCCAATATTTCTTTTCTGACTACAATGTGATAAACTCAATTTATGCTGGATGTGATGAACTCCATTTACTCACTTGACAGGAATCGCCCGTTTCGTCCTATTCACTAAGCTCTGACGTGGCTAGAAACAATTATGATGTGTTCTTGAGTTTTAGAGGGCTGGATTCTTGTAAGAGTTTTACAGATCTCCTCTACAAAAGCTTGACAAATGCTGGTATACACGTATTTCGAGACGATGATGAGCTGCCTGTGTGACATCCAGATTTTCGGGTTTTAATTTGACTGGATAAATAGGATCCTGTCTCATCGTTCATCAATTTATTGACGGGTCCGAAATTTAAATAATGAAATTATTGGAGGAAAAATTGAAGACCAAAAGAAAATAGAAAGGAAAAGGAAAAGAGAAAAGGAAAATGTACATAAAAGCATTATGTATTTTATTTTTCCTTTTTTTCTCTCTCCCTTTTCTCTCTTTCTCTCTCTCTCTTCTCTCTTCTCTCCCCTCCCCCTCGTGCGAATCCCTTCCCCACCGATTGCCCTCTACCGTTTCTCATTTTGCTTCCCCTTTTACTTTTTATTTTGACTTTTCAAACTTCCTTCTCTCTTATCTTCTCTCTCTCTGTCTACTCCCCCACTCCCCCACGTGACCGAAAGCCCCCCTTCCCCTCGTTTCTTGCCCGTGAAAACCAGAAACGAGGAAGAAGAAGCTGCACGGTTGCAGCTCGTCGGAGCCGTCGCTGCCCGCACCGCCGCTCGTCTCGCCGCCGCACCGCCGCCCGCGCCGCGCCCGCGCGCTCGCCGCCGTCCAGCCACTCGTCCGTGCGCGCCCAAGCCGCGCGATCCAGCCACGACCCAGCTCGGTTCCGCCCCGACCAGCCCCCGTCCGGCCACCTCCGGCCACCGCCCAACTCCGCCCGACCTCCCCGACGTTCCCCTCGCCCTCCGCCGGCCTTGCTCCGCCATCTTAGCCACCGGAGCAGCCTCGTTTGGCCATGAACAGCAGCTGGAAAAATGGGTTTCCAGCACTGTTCAAGGCCGTTTTGGGCCGTTTCCGGACCCCGAACCCAAGCCGTGCTTTGGGAAGAATCGTTCCTCGCGTCGCCGCCGTCGGATTGATCCGATTTGCGCGCGATTTGGTGAGTAATCTTACTAATCTTGGATTAGTTGACTAATTATGCTTTAAGGTTGGTTTAGTTTTAATTAATTATGTTTAGGTTGTTAGATTAGAATTAATTAGCAATTATTAGTCAATTGTGATGCAATTTAGATAAATTGATTGTGCAATTAACAAGTAGACTCGGTCTACTATTTATTGGGAGTGTCTCGGGAATTTTCGGATCCCTAATTGAGCTTCAATTTGATGATTCGGGCCTAAGTGAGATTTTTGGCATTTAAATATTAATTTTCGGAATTAAATTAAATAATTATTTATTTTCCGAAAATTCAAGGGAGATGGTCTGGAACCGGAATATTATGCTGATGATTGTGGCGAAGTCCGTTTATTTGATCGGACTTTATTTTAAGCTAAATTGAATTTTTAATATTAATCAATTTTCGAAATTAATTAAATAATTATTTAATTCCTGAAAATTCAACTGGGATGGCCCGTGACCGGAAAATTATGCTGATGACCGTGGTGAAGTCCGTTTATTTAATTGGACCTTATTTTGAGGTAAACGGAATTTTTAATATTTAATAATTAATTTTCGAAATTTATTAATTAATTATTTATTTTTCGGAAATTAAGATTTCGATGGCCGACGACCGAAATCTCGTGCTGATCGTCGTGGCGCAGTTCGTTTATTTATTTGAGCTCCACGTTGTATGGAATTGAATAAATTGTGATATTTTAGGGATTTACCCTAAATTGATTTGGAATTGATTGAGATTGAATGATTGATTGGTAAATTGCCGAGTATGTTTGTTTAGCATTTATAATGCTTTGATTGAGTTGTATAGTGGATGGAGTTATGAGAGAATTGGAAATACTCCGGAATTGAACCAATCGACACAAGTGTATGGACCTACGTGGTTCGGTGATTGGGACATCATTTGGCGAAAAAACGCGCCTTAAAGAACGCACGTATCGGTCTAGTACATACATTATTGTGGACCTACGTGGTTCGGTGATTGGGATATCGGTAAAACGGCGCCTTAAAGAACGCACGTATCGGTCTAGTACTCATATTGTTATAGGCATGTATGGTTCGGTGATCAATGACATCACTGGCGAAAACGACGCCTTAAAGAACGCATACACTTGTCTATTAATTACATTGTTATAGGCATGTGTGGTTCGGTGATTTGGGATATCACTGGCGAAAACGGCGTCTTAAAGAACGCACACAATTGTCTATTGAGTACATGGTTATAGGCATGTATGGTTCGGTGATCAAGGACATCACTGGCGAAAACGGCGCCTTAAAGAACGCATACACTTGTCTATTAATTACATTGTTATAGGCATGTGTGGTTCGGTGATTTGGGATATGGTAAAACAGCGCCTTAAAGAACGCACACAATTGTCTATTGAGTACATGGTTATAGGCATGCGTGGTTCGGTGACTAAGGATGGCACTGGCGAAAACGGCGCCTTAAAGAACGCACGCAATTGTCTATTGAACAGATCATTGTAGGCATGTGTGGTTCGGTGATTTGGGATATCACTGGCGAAAACGGCGCCTTAAAGAACGCACGCAATTGTCTATTGGATAAGTCACCTTGGTGAACTTGACGCCCGAGAGCATTGACCTAGAATGGTCTGTCTAACATGTAATCGACTAGGTCGATTGATCATTGTTTTGATCTGATGTTGTGAATTGGTTGACTGAATGGGAATAACCGTGAGTGGTCTTGTTGGCTTGTAATCGACTAAGTCGATTTGATCAATGCTTCGATCGGTGATATGATTGCTTGAGTGCCTATTGTGAATTGTACTGACTTGCAGGTGGGATCTGATGCTAAGGTACGTCTTCTGCCCTATGCGTGTATAGGCAGCCTATAGTATAATAGTTTACTAATTGGGCTTAGTGGGGTAGAACTCGCTGAGACGTAGTCTCATCCCAGTTTGGGGAAAAACATTTCAGGACCCCGTTGAGGAGCTGAGGAGGAATCTGAGAAGGAGAACTCGGAGGTGAAACTTAAAGAGAATGATTTTTGGAAGAAGAAGATAATCCTAAAGAGAATGATTTTTGGAAGAAGAAGATAATCCTGAGAGAGGCCTTGAGTATGGCCCAGATGGACTGAGAGTTTATCTTCTTTTGAGATCTCTTTTTTGATATGAATAGTTATGAAGTGGTTTGTGTTTTGTATAAAAGTTTGGTTATAAATTTCAATATGAAAAATATGGCCCTACTTTTCTATCCTATTGTTTTATTGTCTGAGGATTTTAACTGCTTCCGCATGTGCTTAAAAATAAAAGGGTCGGCGATACATTGTCCTGGGATATCGCATTATAAAATCGACTAAGTGAGACGGATGTGTGCGTGCCTGAGGATCGGGGTGTGACAGCCTGTCGGAGAAGGGATCAAGCCCACGCTGATTGAAGCGATTAAACAGTCGAAGGTTTTGATTCCCATCATCTCCAGGGATTATGCTTCCAGCAGAAGCTGCCTCATGGAGTTGGTCCAAATATTAGAGTGCAAGCAGATGATGAGTCGAGAAACCATCCCCATTTTCTATGAGATTGAGGTCTCAGATTTAAAAGACCAGAGGAATTCTTCTGAGAAGAGCTTTTTTGAACACCAGAGGAACGGGGTTGATTGTGAGACCATCCAGAAGTGGAAGGTGGCTCTCGAAGAGATTGGAAGGTTAAAGGGATTTGTAACAGCGAAAATACATAACGGGTAATCCAATATGCTTTAAAATCCATTTACAAAATTGATGTACTGTGATCATAAACCAATCATGCTATCTTTGACATTATTCTTCCTTTTCAAGTTTAATTGTTTCGCAACTCCACTTAACCGTATGGCTTTTAGACCAAGTTAGACCATTCAAATGCAGGATCTTTGGAATTGCATTGTAATGCCTCCTTTGTTCTTGCCTCATGGTGCATTACTCCTGGTTCAACTTTGTACATTCTGCTTTTATCGGCTGTATGACTATTGTTCTGATTCAGTTTTTCATCATGTCTCCATCTGTAGGCATCATTCCAAGCTCATAGACGAACTCATCCCAATTGTTCAGCAAAAGCTGAAGAAGGGTCGACTACTTGTGACAAAAAATTTAGTTGGAGTCGACCATCATGTGCAGGAGATTATGAGAAAGCTCGACGCAATGGACAAGTAATTGAAATATGCGGCAGCGATGTACGAGTCCTTGGAATATACGGTATTGGGGGTGTTGGCAAGACTACTCTTGCAAAAGTTGTTTACAATCAACTCTATGATCGTTTTCAAGGTCACAGTTATCTTAGGGAAATTTGAGAATTACATCAACATGACGGGATCTTGTCCTTGCAAAATCAATTAATCTCAGACCTTTGAAAAAGAAGTGTTTCATTCAGATGTTCTGATGATGCTATGCCAGTTCTTGCTGAAGGATTTCGCAATAAGCAGGTCCTCATTCTCCTTGATGACGTGGAAGATGTTGACCAACTTGATGTGGTTGTTGGAGAGCTTAGTTGGTTTGGTCCAGGAAGCAGGATTATTGTGACTTCTAGAAAGAGCAACATCCTTTTGAAGTACATAGAGGCTGAAACGTATGAGATCGAACCAATGGAAGAAGATAAAGCTCTTCAATTGTTTTCTAAGCGGGCTTTTGGAACAGGTTCTCCTAGCAAGGGCTTTGAAAGCCTTTCCAAGGACATCGTATTGGCTAGCGGGCGACTTCCTTTAGCACTTGAGGTGACAGGTTCACGTTTATTTGGAAAGTCGAAGGGTACGTGGAAAGATACGTTGGAGAAGTTGAAAGACACTCCTCATGAGAAAGTCGAACATGTGTTGAAAATAAGTTACCTTGCTTTAGATATATATGCAAAGCAAATATTTCTGGATGTAGCATGTTTTCTGATTGGAAAGGATGAGAGAATTGCCTTTTACATGTGAGAAGACTGTAAACTTTATCCTTCTAGTGGTATTGAAGTTCTCCTCATAATGTCTTTGGTGAAAATTGGAGAGAACAACGAGCTATTGATGCATGATCTACTGAGAACTCTGGGCAGAAAAATTGTTTTAAATGAAGATCCTATCCCTCGTAATCGAAGTAGGTTGTGGGTGCACGATGATGCCCTATCCACTCTACGGAAGAAAGAGGTAAACCTGAAAGCCACAACTACATTCTTTTCTACCCGCAGTTAAATTTCTTTGTAATTTACCAGATTTTTCAATGTAGAAGAAGCTAAAAAACGCTGGCAGTTCTATAGCAAAGTTCAATTCCTATTCATTTACCATTATGTTCAAATTGCTAGGGTACTCCAAATGTTCAAGCGCTAGGTCTCACCTTTGACAAAGGATCTGATGACTGTTTCACATCTGCGGAATTTGGCGCTCTATTGAACTTAAGATTCCTTAACTTGGATCGAGCTAATATGAGAGGAAATTTTACTAGTCTTCTTTTAGAACTAAGGTGGCTTCATTGGCGAGGGTGCCATAAAAGCTCTGAGCCTCTTGTTTTGAACCTAGAGAACTTGGTCATTCTCGATCTATCCTGGAGTGCTGTGGCAGATGACTGGGAAGGTTGGGCACAAATAATGGAGGTATAAGACTAGTTTTTTTTTTTTTTTTAACTTTTTTTTACTTTTTGTGAACACTAGCTAATTGATATTGAACTGTTTCTATCTCTTTGTAATACAGAAGGCAAACAAATTGAAAGTTTTGGAGCTAACTGGTTGCGGCCAGTTATGTAAAACACCATGCTTCCCACCTGGTAGCAAATTGGAAAGACTGATTCTTGAACGATGTTCTCATTTGTCGTTTATAGACAAGTCCATTGGTAATTTGAAATATTTGAAGTCTTTGAACATCAAGTCCACTCCAATTGCCCTGTTGCCAGAAGAGATGGGTTCCTTGGATAATTTGGAAGAGCTCTTGATTGATGAAACTTCCATATGTCACCTTCGTTTCTTAAGAGGTTCTATGCAGCAACTTAAAACTCTTAGTGCTTCCGGATGCAAAAATTTGGCTGAAATATCCGAGTCTATTCGTTGTTTAAAGTCCCTGTCACATCTTGCATTGGATAGAGCTATTATCACAGGACTCCCAAATTCTGTTCAGTTGTTAGAGTCACTTGTAGAGCTGTCTTTAAGAGACTGTCAGCGGATAACTGCACTTCCAGACTCCATTGGGATGCTTAGGTCACTACGGAAAATGGATCTGTCAAACACCAGAATTCAGATATTGCCAGAATCAATAAAAAATTTGGATAGATTGGAGGTGCTAAGGATGAAGAATACTCACATAAGAAAATTTCCGAAGGATATTACAAATCTAGAGAAGTTGGAAGTCATAACATTTTCTGGCTGCCCTTTGAATGGGAAAATTCCTTGTGATATTTCGGGGTTATCATCTTTGAGAATCTTGAAGTTATCATTTACCCTGACTTTTAGCTTACCCGAGAGCCTTTGTCAGCTTTCTCGTCTCGAGACCCTCCACTTGCTCCATTGTGACGAACTTCAGACTATACCAAAATTACCATCTAGTTTAGTGGGTTTGCGCTGGGGAACCAAAAACATGAGGATAGTTCAAGGTCTTTCATATCTGAGAGATTTGAAAGTTTTGGAATTAGTCAATGATCCTGATGAGGAGGAGATATCTTCTTCTGAGCTGTTCCAAACTGAAAGCATTGCCTGGATATCAAGTTTGTCCAACTTAGAAACCCTAAGGCTGTGCCTTCCAAATGTTGCTAGCCTACCAGAAGATTTTAATTCTCTTACTCAACTTAGAAAACTTGATTTGTCCTGCACAAATCTCCTAGACCTCCCACAACTTCCTTCAAGCTTGTCAAAACTGATTATCAAGAATTGCCAGATCCAGGGGATGGATTTCTCTAATCTGGAAACTCTGTCTGAGTTGGAGCTCTGTGATTGCAATGCACGGGAAATTCTTGGTCTTGGGAATCTAAGGCTCCTGCAAGTGTTGACGATATCTCGCTGCGACATTAAGAACCTTGATGGTCTTGAATAAGCATCACAATTGAGAAGGTTTTCTATGTCTGAATGCTATTCTCTTAACAGATTGCCTGACCTATCAAAGTGCACAAGCTTGGAAATTAAGGAGATAGACTTTTGCAACATTCAGGATCAGCCCTGTGAGAGGCACTGTAAAAATTGCTGCTCGAGGCACTGTGATTGTCCCTACCGATATCAATGTGGTGGTCAATGCATGTAGTGATCTCAACTGCAAGCTGCGAGGATACTCTCTATTTCCAATTGAGAGAGGGTGGAGTTTATTTCTTTCTTCTGGGTGAGTAACGCACTTGTTCTCTTTATCTACAGTTGGGAGACTTGTTATACTCCACAGTCTCCCCAAGGTGAATATTTCCATTTCTTTTCTTCTTCTTTTTCCTGTTTTCTTACTGCAACATTTCTCTTTCCCATGGTCATACTTTGCTTAATCTGTGCTTCTTCTGGGTAGTGAATTCAAGAAATAATCGTCAGATGGGCTGTGAATATGTGGTTGGTATTGAAGTATCTGGCTTTATGCACTATATGATTCCTCATTGACCTATAAACCATCAGCATGAACCAACTCTAGCAGTTCTTTTTCTGTTGAGAGCAAAAAGTATTTGCAAAAGAATAGAGATCTACCAGTTGATGAATTCACCAGCAAGAATTGGTAAACTTTCGAGCCATAGGAGTTTAGATGCTGGTAATTCTATTTGTTCGTGGCTCCAAACGTTCTTGCAGAACCTGATGCTCCAAATTTCAGAGGTGTTACAGAAGTGTCGTGCCCGATGGGACATGGAGTAATTTTGAGAACATCAATTGCCTGAAGTGAACTTTTCTTATTTCATGCAAACTATGCCTGTGTTCTAACAAAGTTTGAAAATCATAGTTTATCTTGAGATGTAAATATTGAATCAATCGTGTGAGTGGGTAAGCATATTTAAACTGTCTAAGTTTGTTGCTTTGATGTTTCATTGAAAGTACTGGGTTTTGAAAACTGGTCATTAATGAGGATTCATTTTAGAAATAAAAATTTTCCATAATATAATCAGACATATCCACTGAGTCAAATATGAAACTGTAAGAGGAAAAATAAAAAGCCAATTAATAACTGAAAGACGGTTTACTTTGTAACTAACACAACATAATGTACTGTTAAGTAGAAATTTGGAAACTTCCCTGTTTGTATATTTTTATACACACTCCTCATTGCATGATATAGTATCCTGCTTGCATGAAGATTTCCATGAAACTAAAAGCGAAAGCATGCATGTGTAAATACATTTTTCATATGCCAACATGCTTCTTGTGCCAAATCAATTGCCCATGATTGAATGAGCCTTTACATGCTATTTGGGTTATATCCATCATTCTGTCCTTTGACTGATGGTAATTCAATCAAGGAGACTGTTACTTCAACATATTTAGAGGTGTCCGTTTGCCGAAACATTAGATAGGTGGTAGCTTATGTTCCTAATAAATAACGAATTCAATAATTCAGGATCAATATCTCTTCAGATCACTTCAGGATTGGATTGGGAAGAGAGTTCTGCTTTGTAATTCTTCAGGACAATGTGTGAGTTGAAGATCAAGGGCGCTGGTGAGGACATAAGCTGAGATGATATTTCTCATAAATCAGTGATACACGGCAATGCTTTATGTGGATGCTACGGGTAGAGAGAAACGTAAGGGCCTTTGACAGAACAAAAGTGCCCTTTTGTCAAACCTTGAAAAGCAAGCACACTGCATTATGCAGCCTCAATTGTGATTTCTGCGAGTGTCATTCCAAATTCTGTCAGATTTTCTTCTTCTCGATGCTTTGTGACAAGGTCTTTTTTGTCGATGGTAGAAGGGCCTGTCATTCTGTTCATCTAGGACTCGTGTGAAGTGTAGATTTCTTTTTCTCCATGTTATATAATACTGCTGTACATTATCTTCTATATTTCTTGTCCCGGCCCTCTTTGTTAGTCTGTTGTTTTTCGTCACTCTTCTGTCTCATGCTGCAAAGTGGAGATCATCAATTACGATTTTGGAAGGTTTATCTGCGATTGTTGAAAGCATGATGAATAACTGGTTGTAGGGATATATTTGAGTTGGATGTTTCAAGCAGTTTGTTATTGAGCTCATATTGATTTGGCAGATTTCAAATATTCCCGTTTGCCAAAAATGGAATGCTGCTCTGTTGATAATAAAATTGTAACGTTACTGGTATATTTGAAATATCGAAGGTAAGTAAAAAATGATCTGTAAATTGTTAGTCTGCTCAACCATTTGCAAATTACTGATGAAATAACAATTTTAACATCCACAAATCCAATTCTAGATTACTATTATTTGCTAGTCTGATCAATATGTAACTTTGGTAATAAATTTGAAATATTGATGGAAGTTACCATCGACAAACCTAATAGTATATACTTTTAGATTTTATAAGTAGGCATGTAACTATTTGTTATTTACCAATGAGATAAGAATTTTATCATTCACAAGCCCAACGGTAAATTATGGGCTTCTGCTATGATTTAGAGTTGAGTAGTGAATGGATAACATAGTTGGTAAGTTATGAGAGCATTGACGGTGGTAAATCGCTAATGCTTTTGGTGAGTTCATGAATATATTTGATCAATAGGTAGCAGGTTGCAAAATTGTACCATCGTCACGTAGAATTCACAAATAATGTTATAAATATACTATGTAACAGAATGATGTTGAAGGACTTTCTCAAGAACATTGATAAAATTTGAGTGCATCACATGTCATTATAAAATCTGGCAATCTTGGGAGTTGAATTGACTCTGAGTTGTTTGATTAAAGTTCATGCATGTTCCTTCTACTTTTGTGATTTACTTTAATTAATCATGGAGGTCGGTCTTGTTGAATGAGCATCTTTCTCATCTTCAGGAGACTGAAGACTTTCCTTCAATTTAGTTATATATTATGTGGCTGTCAAATTGAATTATTTTCACTTACAACATAGAAGGAAGCCGTGGATGAAAAAAGTTATCGAAGATAATTTGTCTTGATCCATGATTTAGCTCGGAATGTAACTTATTTTTACTACTAAATTCAGATTAAATCTCAATAACATTACTATTTTTCAAAAGGTTCTTAGGGTCCCCAAGTACTTGTTAAGTATATTTTATTTAGATAATTAAATTTTCAAAGTACTGATTATGCATAATAAAAAATAATGCATTGAAAATTATAAAATTTCTTTAATTAATTACTTAAGGAAAATTATTCAAAAATCCTAAACATATTATATGGTGGTCAATTCAATCTTAATATTTTGGTCAATTTAGTCTTAAATCTTTTGACAATCTATTAATTTGGTCTCTCTGCCCAATTTTAGCAGGAAATCAATGACAAAGATGCTAGCATTCCTATGTAATACAATTGTCATTAATGTGAATAATTTTCCATAATTTCTTTTAAAAAATTCAATTTTTCTCTCTTTTTTTCCCACTATTCTTCTTCCAAGCTAGCAACCCTCGCCTCACCAGATCTATGCATGGTGAGGACCCCAACGGCCTTCACCTCACTAGATCTATGCTAGGTGAGGTCTATCATGATCTTTGTTGGCTCACACAAACTTGGTGAGGGCTGCAACAACCCTCGCCTCATTGACCATTGTCGAGGCCTTATTAGCCCATCAGGAAAGAAGAATGGTAAAATTAAAAAAAAAAAAGAGAGAGAAATTAAAAAAAAAAAAAACTATAGATTATATAAAAATTCATAATATCAAAAAATTACGAAATCACTGGTCATGCCACGTAGGTTTGGCTAGTGTTCATGTCATTGAGTTCTAACCTCTCAAAGGATAGGATTAAATTGGTCATTGTATAATAAGTTTAAGACCTTTAGAACTATTATTCCAATTACTTAAGAAATGCCTATTAGCCCTATCTTTTTTTTTTTTCTTTTTCTAATGGTGTTGAGCAATGTCCGCGACCAATAATGATTAGGCAGTACGAGACAGTAATTTTGGATTACCAAGGATGCCGAAACTTGGGTCGACCGTGAAGACAAAGGTATTTTAACTAAAATTTGACTGACTTAAGCAATTGCTAAAAACATCGACAATTGATGGCAGGAGAGCAATGGCCCCGGCATCTCTCTTGAAACGAGAACAATGTCCACAACCAACTTACATGCTTATTTATTTATTTTTTTGATATTTACAACTATTTATTGGTTCATTATCAAGGCGGGTGAAAACAATTAAGGAAAATTCCAAAAGCATGTCTCACTTTTCAGTTTTCATCCAATTATCCCTTACATTTCTCTACTTATGGAATACAAACCCAAATTTTACTTTTGAATACAATTTTGTACACTCACATCAATTATCTTTGTATTCTTATTCACAAATATATCTTCTTCTTCTTCTTTTCTTTTTAAAATTTCCCCTTTACTGAATCATAAATTTTCTCATACCATTCAAAATGTTCAAAATCAATTAAAAACCAAATCACAAAAACTCAAAGCAATTAGCTAAAATGAGTTTGCGGAGAGGGTCAATTTGTCCTTTTAAATATGAAGGTATGCGTAGACGTATGTAAATAGTAATTGTGAAAATAAAGGCGTATGAATGGTCATTGATCCAAAGTGAAGTATGTTTTGTATATTTTTTTAAAACATTGAAAATCATAAAGTAATGTCTATGACTAGAAATTTTGAGAAACTCCTAGGGGACCTAAATCAAATTTATGCCACAATAAGAGTGTGTTTGGTAATATTTTTGTTCCAGAAAATAATTTTTGTTTAGAAAAATTTTATTATACCTATATTCCTATATGAGTTTTTGAATATAACGCATTTAGTATAACCCTAAAATTTCTATTATCAGAATAGAAAAGGAATAGAAAAACATTTGGTATAACCCTCAAATTTTTTTTTTTGTGACGTGAATTTTTTTTTTTTTTAGTTTTTAATAATTTTCTCATATTTTTCATTTTTTTTAATTTTTTTTTTCTGATCTAGCCAATCACCGAGCCTTGACGATGGCCAGCGATAAGCCAAAGAAGAGGGCTACAAAACCTCACCAAGCCACGACAAGGTCCCTTGCAATGGTTGAGCGATGTCCAGCCTTGGCCCTCCACCTTGCCTAGCCACAGTGAGGCCTAACCTTACTTAGCCATCAGGAGGTCAGCTTCGCCTAACATTGATGCTTAAATTTTGGTGATTTGCTTAAGCGTTCATTAATTACATAAAAAAGATCCTAGCATTTATAATTTTCATTTAATTGCATCACATGTAGAAATTCAAAACATTTGCATTGCAAGTATTAATTATTACAGAATTTTACAAAAAGTTATTATTATAATTTTTTTTAAAAATTTCGATGCCCGCACAGCCCCTTCTTCTTTTTCGTCTATTCTTTCCCTAGCGTGGCCCATCTCTTCTTTTCCTTCTCCTGGCCCAACCCACTTCTTCTTCTCTTCTTTTCCCCTCCGCTTGGCTTTGGATGCTGGCTTTGGACATTGTCTTCCTGACAAAGGAGGAGGGGCGAAGGATGGTGGGCCCATTTGATTCGGCTTTAGGAAACGCCATCGAAAAATACAAATACTTTTGAGGTAAAGGGATTTTCGGAAATGTTACATTGTTTGATAAATTATAGCATTAAAAGGTAATTTAGCATAAACATCATTTGGTAAAATTCACATTTGTAATTGGCTTTTACTTTTCTTTTTTTTTTAGTCTAAAAATCAAATCCGACCGGCCAACCAATTGCCGGACGGCCAAATCTGGTTGTTGGACCACCAGATTTGGCGGCTTGAGGTCACGGAGGCCAAATCTGGCGGCCTTAGTGTTGCGGGTTGCACCACCCCAAGCGGTAGTCACCGGGGACACGCGACCCCAAGCGGTGGTGGCGACTGCCGGAGAAGAGGTGAGAAAGATAGACAAATGGGGAAGATGAATAGTAACAACTATGAACGGGGAAGATGAACAGTGACAACTTGCATTTCCAAAATGCTCAATGCTCAAAGCACCTCAGGACCTGCATTGGGCTTTCAACATTAAGAATGCTGACAATTGCTGAATGAGTTTTCAAAAATGTCTCCCAAAAGCCAAATATTTTTCCTAAGAGGCCCAAAACCCCTTAGGAAAGCCGAACCAAACGAGGTTGGTGTATGACAAGGATGAGCAGCAAATGGAATGTCGTACGATCGGTTTGGGCAGGCTGGCGGCACAGTTGGCTTCGGAACTTAAAAGGGAGAGAGGAACGTTTGCTGGGGGTTCTTTCGGCTGAAAACCAAAGCGGAGAGATAGACCGAGAGAGCTTGACACCGAGAGGGAGAGGTCCCAGTGACTGAGCGAGAGCAGGAGAGCTTCAGCCGACGCCTCGGCTGCGTACGACCTCCGCCGGCGACTCCTTCCGTTGGACATCCTCAGGCCGAGCCGGTAAACCGCCCTTCTTCTTCCCCTGTTTTGGGCACGACGCCTAAAGCTCGCGGACGACCAGCTCGCGCGGACTTCGGCCCCCGTCCATTCCTCCTTTTGTTGTTACATGTTTCGTTGGAGAGTCTTGGTTAGTGTTCGGATCCTAGTTGAACCGGAAATTTTCATGATTCGAGAGCGCCCCTCAACCGTTCGACGAAATGCTTAAGTGAGATATAGTTTTTGTCCTCCTGTTTTTGGCCAAAATCGAGTGGTTCGCGCGCGTCGTGTTCTACTGGAATGTTGTAGTGGTGTTGGGCGACCTTGGGCGTGGGCCATGTAGTCGTTAGCCACGTTTCCATCGTTGCCGTAGTTTGTTTGGTGTTTGGCCGTGGTGTGGCTCTCGGCTGGCGGCGGGGAGGTCAGCCAACGAGTGGCGTTTGGAGTGGACGACGCCGTTTGGTTGCTTGATGGTGTGAGTGCCGCGACAACATATTCGAGAAATGGGGACGGTTCGGATGGTGTCGGTTCGGGGAGGAGGGCTTCAGGAGAAGAAACGGAAGCAAGGAAAAAGGGAAAGTGAAAAATGACCAAAGAAGCAGAAGATTGGGCGGGAAACGTGGGCTGTCAGGGACCCGGCTGGGCCGAGAGTCCTATAATGGAAGTGGGCTGGAGGTCAAGGGGCCTTTCTCTTTCTAATTTTTTTCATGGGCCATTTGGGGGTTAATTCAGAGTAGGCCTTAACGCGACCCGGTTTTTAATCCAACCCGGGTAAATTTAGTCGGGCTGGGTCTCTCGACCCGGTCCGGATTTCTTTCTTTTTTAAATATAATAATAAAATTAAAAAAATATGAAAAAAGGTCATGAAAAATTATTAATTAATTAAAAATATAAAGATATATACAAAATTCTGAAAATTCTTAATAATTAAGCAATATAGAAAAAATTTAAAAAAATTGAAAATTCAGAAATTCATAAAAAATTTAGAAAATACATTGATAAATTTTTTAAAAAATGTTAAAATTATGGAAAATTTGGAAAAATCAAAATATTTTTAGAAAATTGGTAAAATCCTTGAAATTCCAAGAAAGTCAAAAAAATTTCTAACAAAATAGAATTACTCAAAATGCTTTAAATCTTCTCTTAAAAAGTGGGAGCCTTTTGATTTGAAATTGTGCTAAAAAAATTGAACAAGCCTTTAAGGCTCTACCATAAGGTTTCAAATGTTCTTAAACATGAATATCCTTAATCACACACTTTCCTTATTGTCGTGACCTCGATTTCGGGTGCCCCACCTAGGATTATGCTAATGGAATCCTAAGTCTAGACTTAGCTCGATCCTCCCTAACCCATACTAATTCGCGACTTAGATTTCTGTTTTTTAACATGCAAATGAATGTTATCTAGGAGTCGCTACTAATCAGTTTATGGTAGGTTGATTAGATACCTAAGTAACATAATATGAGAATTATTTTACTCCTACGAACCAAAGACTTTGGGTACGGGGACTTGGTTACACTATATTTCTCTAATACCCTTTCGGTACCCTTTCGGTACCCTTTTTTTTTTTTTTCAAAATGTTTTTTTGCAGGTAGCTTAGATTTATTTTGACCTAAATTACTATTATGTAATAGGGTGATCACACGGTGCTCAATCATCATTAAACACTCAATGAATCAAACAAATTGCATTAAAAGAAATATACACACAAAGCAAGCAATTTTTTTTGGGTTTTCTTTTATCTCGAAATTAAAACGTGCACTTTAACTACATGACCTAATTTTACTAACAAGCTACTTCTAATTAAGTGAACCTAACATGCAAACTAATTGACATGCACCTAATATTTTTATATTTTTTTATTAAGATTCATAATTAAAAATAATAATTAAACTATCTAAATAGGAATAATTTTCTAATATGTTTTAAGGGTTAATTTGACTTAAACGCTATTCTATCTTAGAAAAGTATTTTTTTTAAGAAAAATGAAATTATCTAAATGTGCAAAGATTATCTAAGCCTTTATCTGATTTTTTTTTTTTAAAATCCAATCCTAATCTATTTAAAAAATTATCTAAAAGCGCAATCCTAAAAATGCAATCCTAATTTACTAAACCAACACATTCCGATGTAAGATTTGATTTTTTTTTTTAGTGTTTTTCAAGACAAGCAATTATCAGATAAATAATATATCTAAACTAATCAAAATATTCATCAAATAAGGATTAAAATAATCAAAAAATAATCCGTTACCTCACGGGCTAAATTAATGATTATTTTAACCCTAAATAACACAACATATAACAAAATTCAAAATAATTAAAAATTTGATCCGAAATCTTACAGATCAAATTAATAATTATAATGATTTAATAAGTTAAAATACTATCAAAATGCCCAAAAATTAATATAATTAAAAAATGATCCGACATCTTATGGATCAAATTAATAATTACAGTAATTTTGAGCAAAATCCTAGAGATAATGCTGAGAATATACCTAAAATGAAAATCACCTACCAATGTTCCAATTTGTACAATAATAATGAAACTTAAAAAAAAAAAATAAAAAAAACTACATTGACTTTTTTTTTCTCTTTTTTTTTTTTTTTTAGGATCATCGCGCTAGCGATTGGTGATTTGGCCGGGATCAGGTTGTGGCTGCTGGGACAGGTGGTGGCTGGCGTGGGAGCTTCAATGAAAGCTGGCGGGTGGCGATGGTGAGGCTGGTGGCTACAGAGGAGTGATGGCGGCGCGGTTGTGGAGTTGCAGACAGGAGCGGTGCTCGATCGTGATGTCGGAGGTCAACTGAGGCACGGCGGAGGCTGAACGTCGGGGGGTCTGGTGTTCGGTGCTACAAGTTGGTGGGCGAAGGAGTACTCGAGCGAATGGGCTACTGGTGTTGGACGCAAATTGCGCAACTCCATAACTAAAACAAGAACATGCATACCTAAGTAGAAAAATTAAAGCACCTATTTTGGGATCCATTGTTCTTGAAGCGGAAGCAGAAATACAATATTCTATGCGCAAGACTTTTTCTTCTATTGCGCACTATATCACTGGCTTAATAAGACGGCCCTCCTCATGTTTAACATTAGGTAAACACTCATTAGGTGAGGATATGTGTGAGAATTAAGGTTGGAAGAGAGACTTGAACACTATTTATAGAGTTTCTAACCAGACTCCCTCATTATAGGTCAGGCTCAGCTCGGCCCACACTAGCCAGCCTCATATTAGACTAATTAAGAAACTTTCTATCTCACCTTAAACCAACCTTGTTTTACGGTAATTGTAAAAATAGTAAATTACAATATCAATTAATGTAATCCACATTAGGAAAACTCTTACATTCTCTCATTTGGACTATATTAATTAAAATCGTACTGTATGTGCACACAATGGTCCAGAGATAATTTTTAATAGTCAATCCTATCTCATAAAATCTCAAACACTGAATCAAGGCGGTAACTGCATATATACACATAGAGCCTTCCATGATCACGAGTGCTGTCAACTTTATTGATATAGATTCAATATAGTAGTGTGGCAAATAGATAACATCTCTCATAGAGAGATCTCATTTGTTAGTCACAATTCTCTTACCTTATGTGACACAAAAAAACTTGTGTCACTAGATAATGTCTTTATGGTTCTAATGAACCAACATATGTCTTGTCCTTACGGTTAACTTTTTTTTTTTTTTAATGTATAACAAGGCATATGCACAAGGCTAATAATCAGATGCCCCTAGCCTTCACTTAAACCTTGAGATTTTATCAATATGTATTCAACATAATAATATACATATTCAAAAATATTTTATTGAATGCAAAAGTTGATACATATCAAATTGTTACTAAATGTAATGAATACAAATATGCACTTTATCAGAATAAAGCCAAAATAGCTCCCACTAAACAACAATATCCCAAGATATTCCTAGGCCCATGCTAATGACATGTCAATCAAATACACACGAGCGTAATGCTTTAGTTAGTGGATTTACAACTATATCATCTGTGGAAATATGTTATATTATAACGTCACATTTTTGTACCCTTTTTTTTATGGTAAAAAATTTTGACCGCCATATATTTAGACCCCTTGAGACATTTGTTATTACATAATATTACAAATTTGTTGTCTAAATACAACCGTATGTGTCTATTCATAAAGTTAAAAACAATCAACTCCTTTATGAGGTTCCGGAGCCTAATTGCCTAAGTAACAACCTAAACAAATATTACAAAACTTTGCTTACATAGTAGAAGATGACATAAAACTTTATTTACTGTACTCCTGCTAACATAAATATGTATTATGTTATTGATCACATATCATCTTAATAGTCAGCAAAGTTTACATCTAAATATCCCACTAGTTGCAAGAATTGAACATGCTATATAATCTCTTGTCATTTTTAAGTATCTTAAAACTTTTTTGGCAGCAATCCAGTGATCGCATCCTGGATTTGACTAATATTTGCCTAGAAGTTCCGTCGCAAAGATGATATTTATTCTAGTGTAAATTCAAGTATACATTATATATTTAAGTGCACTAACACAAGGTGTATCATTTAACTAGATTTTCTCAATATCTAAATAAAGACAATGTAATTGATTAAGTTCATCACCCTTAATAACAGGAACAATTCCCGGCTTACAATGATGTATATTGAATATTTCTAAAATACAATTAGCAAATGTCATCTGAGATAGATCTAATAAAATCTAATATTTATATGCCGAGAACAATTCTTACGGACCTCAGTAAAAAAGACAAAAGATGCTTCAAGGTCACTACTTGTAAACAAAATATCATGTACATAGTGTATGAGAAAAATAAATTTCCTTTCACTGATCTTGTAGTATATTGAATTACTTTGTTATCAATTAAACAAAATAACAACACTATGAAACTTTAATAATATTGTCTAGAAATTTGCTTAAAGTCATGAATAAGACTTTTTAGTCTACACACAAGTTTACTTGAATCTGCTGCAAGATCCTCCAAGTTGCACTTATATAGATTTTGTATCTCTTTAACGTAACTCCATATAAAAAAAATAAATTATTAATGCCACGTTCACTCTAAAAGAATCTTTAAAAAAATACTATAAAGAAATAATTATTTATTCACGAACTATCCATCCCCTTTTCAGAGTGAAAACTTTAGCTATCAATTTGGTTTTAAATTCCACAATCTTTCTTTGAAATCCTTTTAGTTTTGTATACCAATTTGCAACTAATGAACTTGTGATCTTTAGGCAAATCAGTAAGTTTCCAAACACTATGATGTTTCATAGATTGTATATCATCTTTTATGGCATCTAATCACATACTTGATTAAGGACAAAAAATAACATTTATTTATGTCACTAAATCAACCATGTAGTGGATATTGCAGTCATGCTCTCACAAATAAACTATATAGTCTAATAGAATAACTAATTGTCTTTCCCTAACAAATTTCCTGAGTAAAGTTACAACCACTTCATTCATACTTGAGAGATTTGAAAAAATTCCATCATAAACTATATCACGAATAGTACCTTAAACCTCAACATGTTTAGTCTATGGTATAAGAGATTCCATAATTGTCTGTACCACAATTATATGTGATTTTCCATCGTACTATTATTCTTAATAATCTAAGAGCAGCTATCCTCTACAATTACGTCAAACTATAGAAACTTTACAATATGTGATTCCATAATACTTGTACCTTTTTTAGGGTCATAAAATTGATACCTCTTTTAACAATCTGGGTAAGATACAAATTAATTTCGAGTGGATCTAAATTCCAATGCACTTAATATTGAATTAGATAACCTCACTTCGTATGACACCTCTAAATTTAATATGATTAAAGTAATTTATGTCTAGTTTATAACTTAAAAGAAGTTTATGAAATAACTTTAATAAGAAACACATTTTATATGTGAAAATGTTGCTTTCAAAATATCAGCCCATAAAAGACTAGATAAATTAATCTTACTAATCATACTCATCACCATGTTCAATATGGTGTATTTATGTTTTTCGGCCAAATCTTTTTGTTAGGATTTCCAAGCATAATAATTAAGTTACCACCTCGGAATTTACCAAGTATTTGACAAATGACCTTTTAAGTTATTTCGTATTGTCATACTTGCCAAAATACTCACAGCCACTATTAGGCCTGACAACCTTTTAAGAGTAATTGTAATTGTTTTATTATTTATCTCGGTCATTTTCCTTAAATAGAAAATTTTGGAAATAACCTTTTAACCATATACGAGATGTATATGTCATTAGGACTTCAACACAATCTTTGCAGATGTGTCCTAAATTCGATATTAGACAAGACATAATTATAAGCCATTAAGGCTTCCATCATTTTATAGCAGTGTAGCCCGCAGACAAACCACTTTTCAAGTGTTCCAAAATGGATCGCTTCATGGATAGTGAGCAAATTCTATTACTCTTTTCTCAAGCAATAAATCATATATTCCCAACTTAAAATTTGAAGCAGTAAAAACCTCAATAATAGTGGAGTTATTAATTACAAAAAATATGACTGAAAAAAGTAATATATATATATATATATATGCATATAATTAACATCATGTGAGCACTGTGTAACTTGAAGTACAAGTATACATCTAGAGGGTTACATGCATAATCATATAATCACATTTGGACAGAATATATGACATGCAGTTATACACTCCCCACATAATAGTGATTATGAGAATATATTCCAATCTTCGTGAATTCATCACCTTTGGGCATATGAACCACTAGGATTAGTCACTTTTCCATCATACCATCATGTATCCATCCATGAACTAATACACAATCACATCCTTTAGGAGTATGACCACGCATTAGACCAGAAGACATCCCAATCAGCATACGAGACTGAAATTTCTCAAATCCAATCAAGCGTGCCACTTTGGCGGTCACTACTCAATTGAATCCTTGAAATTCTCTCATACTAAGGATATAAACTTTACTTCTCACATACACTATATACATGTGATTTTAACTTTAGTGATATGGGCAGTAGATCACTAAAATCACATATCATGTTTATTACATTGCTTTATTCATTAATAAAATTAATCACACACACACACACACACACACACACACACACACACACACACATATAAAGAACTTGAAAAACATATTTCAATGAGATTATTGATCACAGTAACATAAGAAACTTCTCATAACAGAGAAGAAAGCATCTCTTATGCACCATGATTACATATTATCAAAATAACATAAAAAGAATGTTGATCTAGAAGATCTCTCATAAATTAACATCAATAGTAATACAGTGCACACCAAATCAACAAGCCTGACAGTTGATCTATTATCACTCATGAGTTTCATAAGGCAAAAAATGACTCCAAAGCCAAAAACTGATTTATTAGCCAATTTTTAAGTAATAAATTATCATTGTAATCAATCGATGGCCTATTAATTGTCTAAACTTTAATAGTAGATACTATTACTCTGCATAAATGATGTCATGCTCTTTAACTATAAAAAATATTCAACTTAATGGACATTAACTAGTGACCAGATGGGTTTAGGTACAATATGCAATGACTACATTGACATGCATTACCCACATTCAGTAAATGTGTTAATTAGTACAATCAGTTTGGTCATAGGTTCTTAAGACGTTCATCATTCAAATGTTACCAGCATGTAAATGAGTATGTATGAGCAACAAAAATTTCATAACATTTTACTATTTCTCATCACCTCAATATATAGTTTAATATCCAATAATGGTTATATCTCATTGAACCAGTTTTAGTTCACAATAAAGTTTAATTTTATTAATGAATTATACCATTATAATGTTTATGTGATAATATACTTGTAACTCAACATTTGTATTTTCAAAATCACAGTAAAATACAAGAAAAATACGCAAAAATACACTAAAAAATTACACGTATTTAGGGCTTTATATGTATTTTCACATCTATAAAGTCATCAAACATATAAAATAAATATATCACAAGATAGAGAATGAGCATACGAATCCAACGCCGCTAGCCATGCGCCAATCGGACCATCCATGCGCCCTCATGCGCCGCCTAAGTGGGCGGCGTGTGGAGTCCATGCGCGAGCGTACTGAGCGGTCAAAATCGGTTCGACCGGCAGCAGTTCGATTGGTTCCCGGCTTGACCATCCGGTCTAGCCGTCCGATTCGACCGGTTGATCGGTCCAGTCAATAGTTGACTGGGTCGGGTCAGTCAACGGGTCAATAGTCCCGGGTCGGGTCAACGGATCGGTTCGAGTCTGGTCGTTGATGTCATTGTGATGTCAACAAGGTGTGTGTGTTGCATGCGCGAGTTGCGCCCCGCACGTGGGGGCGCGTCTTCGATGCCCAGGCGGTACGTTGCTGCGCGTGGGGGCACGTGTGGCCTCCTCCGGCGATGCACCGCCCATGGTTCTACTTGTCTCGACGAGCCCATTCCGATATATAATTTTATTTTATTTTTTATTGAACGAAAAATTTCGAAAATCTCAAATTAGGGAAAAATCCAATACGTTCGAGTCCTAGGGTTATGGAGGCTCTGATACCACATGTTGGATGCAAAATGCGCAACTCCAAGATTTCCATAACTAAAACAAGAACATGCATGTTCGAGTAGAAAGATTAACGCACTTGTTTTGGGATGCATCGTTCTTGAAGCGGAAGTGGAAATACAATGTTCCATGCGCAAGTCTTTCTCTTCTATCGCTCTCTGTATCACTGTCTCAATGAGGCGGCTCCCCTTATGTTTATCGTTAGGTAAACTTTCCTTTGGTGATGATACATGTGAGAATTAGGGTTAGAGGAGAGACTTGAGTACTATTTATAGAGTTTCCAATTAGGCCCCTTCATTACGGGCCAAGCTCAACTCGGCCCACATTAGCCAGCCCCATATTAGACTAATTAAAAAAAACCTTCTATCTCACCGTAGACCAACCTTGTTTTACGGTAACCGTAAAAACAGTAAATTACAATATCAATTAATGCAGTTCACATTAGGAAAATTCTTATAGTTGGTACTTGAGCGGTCAGAGGCGCAGCAGCAGCGGAGGTGTAGCGAGCCAACTCGGGATCTGCTGGGTTGCGGGTTGTAGAGGCGTGGCGGCATCGGGCTCCGAGCGGATGCGTAGGCGGAGGCTGAGGGGGTTCGGTAGCTGCTGCGGGTGAGCGACAGCAGGAGGGAAGCAACAATGACGACATCGGGCTTTGGTGGTGCTGCTGGGCGTGGGCATTAGGTCATGAGCATCACTCGTGGAATAGAGAGCAGCAGTGGCGACGACGGGTTGTTGAGTGAGCGGGGGCGTAGTGGAGACCAGCGAGGGAGCGGTGGCTTCGCGGGGGCTGGTGTCGCAAGGAGTCGAGCGGTGGCAAGTGTGGTGCAAGCTCGCGGGTGAGATGGTGGCGTGAGCTCGAGGGTGAGAGGGATCTTCGATGGCTGGCGGGACGATGTGATCAGCGCGTGGGGCGGCTTCGACATGGTGGTGGTTGGCGCGGTGGGGATGAGTAGCAGCGGTGGAAGAGTTCCTGGAGAAGACAAAGTAGCTCTGTTTTTTTTTTTTTTTGGCCGCATGTCCCTTCTCTGAACTCTCTATGCCCCCCCTTTTTTGCTGACTTGACTTTTCCTCACGAAAAAGAAGAGAGTTTTTCTTTCTTTTCTTTTGTGTTCTTTTTCAAGGAATGAAGAAGGCCCCCAACAAAAGAGCTTTTTTTTTTCTCCTTCTTTTTTTTTTTTTTTTTGCACGAATTTTCTGTCTTTTTTCTCAATTCTCGCCCCTCAACATCCTGTGTGGGTCATCTCCTTTTATAGTGGTTCTAAATGGCCACTTTCTATGGCAATTTTTGAGCTTCCATCTTCTGTTGCATTAATTTATGGCCGCATATCGGAGTGCGATTTCGTAATCAACTCGATTTTGCTTCCATTTTATTAAAATCTTTGCTCTTTATTCACTTGATTTTCTAATTGCTTCCGCATTTACCAAAATTTGAATATTCATTAGAATTCCCAACTTCCATGCATAATCAATCACATTGATTTTCCCTGTTTTTTCCTTTTATTTTCTTAGGGTTGCCTAAATTAGGTGTCAACACTTATGTTGATTATGGTTCCCCTTTGGCTTAGTTAGCAATGTCATGTGTCTTATTTGGTAATGTTAGGTTCTTGCTCTCCCAATGTAATTTATTTAACGTTACCTTGGTTGCTGACTATTATTCTAATGATTGCATATGTTATCTCACATGTTAGTAGATAGGTCTAAAGTCAAACCAAACTTCTTGAGAATTTTTTTTTTTTAAAATGAACAAAATTAGGTACCGAAAGGGCACAAATTGTTTAATTAGTGTAATCAAGTCCCCGACCCAAAATCCTCTAGTTGTGTGAGAATTAAAATATGCTCTTATACCTCACTTGATTTCTAACTGACCACAATAGACTAATAGTGACTCCTCATTATAAAATTTTCATAGTGTCAATTTAAGTTAACATTGAACACCCGATCGTTGCGTGAGGTATGGCTTAAGAGAGCCCACATTTAAAACTATGGTCATAGGCCTATTTTTTAGGCAATGCTCCTAAATCTATTTCCGTCCTTATCAAGGGGTAGGTCGCAACACCTAGCCATGGAGAAATTTGGCGAGGTGGAGCCTCACTTAGCCACTGACAAGGCTCGATCTAGCCAGCCATTGCCAATACCCAGTGACTAACTAGAGGAGGAAGAAGAAGGAAGGAAACAAAGAAAAGAAAATGACATTGCTGCGAAAATTGTTTCTCGGAACAAAGTAGTTTTTTTTTCTTTACGTCTTATTTCTATTAAATCTATTCACTGGCCACTTTTCTATTTCGAAGAATAGAAAAATTAGCTGATGTTACCAAAACAAATTTCTGTTCCAGAGAACAAAAGAACAAAAAAAAGAAAAAAAAAAGAAAAATAGGATAGTTACCAAACATGCCCACAATCGCCTTGACATGGGTGATGGAAGAAAAACATGGGGTAGTAGCTAGCCACTGAACTTCTCGTTTTAGACTTGCTTGATATTACTATTACTTTAGATGAACATGTAGCTGGCCGTTGGCCTAAGTCTCAATTTCTTCAGACATATCTAGGATTGGAAAGAGATTTTGGGGAATTTGTTAAAGATTGGTATGACACGATTGCAACCAATGACATTGTTATGTGATATGCATAGTCGTTCAAGTCTTGCTTCTCATGAGAGGACAAAACATATAGAGGTTGACTATCATTTTATTCGAGAAAACTACAGTCTCAAGAAATCATGACTATTTTTGTTTGAACTAATGATCAATTAGCCAATAATTTCAGTAAAGTTGTCGGTGGTCCTGAAATCAAGTATATTCTTAACAAGTTGGAGAGTGCGTGTCAAGACTGAGAAATAGTATCATCGTAAATGTGTGTTGATTGTGTAATAATTTGCAATTGTGAATTTCCTGTTCTGTAATTCGTTGAACATAATATAAATTCATGTATGTAGTTTCTATTACACATGATTTTTTCTCCAATCCTTTCTCTCATTCTCACGCTACCAATTAAATATATAGAAACTCCTGTACAATCAATCTTGCTTGGTTGATCTGCTTTGTCTAGTCTTGAATGGTTGGTTGGGACAACCTACTTCATCATTTGTCCTTGTAAAAAAATTCAATCACTTTGAGTATTGCTATTGCACCTTAAAGCTAGTATTCATTTGTGAAGAGACAATAGAACTTAAACTTGATTGTTGGAGGTCAGACGAACTAGATCGTAAATTGGTATTGGTATAGGCGTTGGGGCTTGCATGATAAAACTGAAAAACTAGCACTGAAAGTATAAGTTCTAAAATTTAAGTGTTGAGAACTTAAAAATAAAATAAAATAAAATTTGATGACTGAATATTGATCACTAGATATTGTTATTAGGGTTAATATCACGAAAAATCCTAAATTGATACATGTGAAACTTATTTATCTCAACTTAATTTTTTGACTATCAAAAACCCCAAACTAATATATTTGTCTCAAATTTACCCTTTATTAGTTTTCGTTAAATTGAATTAAACCACAAAACCACTAACTAATACACTTGTGACAAACGGAGAGCAAAGCCATAAACTAGTATACTCCTTAACAATCACATGTTATCAAACTCAGCAATTTGAAAATAAAATTTAACAGAAAATAACATATAGTAAATTTATTATGGATGTACTTATTTGAGATTTTTGGTAATCAAAAAATTAATTTGTTGTAAATTTTTCACACATATATCAATTTTAGATTTTTCGTAGTAGTAACCCCTATCATTATTGATAGGTGTTGGCATATAATTCTTATCATTCATTACTTTTTGTTAACTGAAAGAATTACTTTACCTGTTGCTTACTCAACACACGAAGGGACTTTTGACTTAACTAAATCCTTTGAGCCAAACTAACTAAGATTGTCAATTGAGCTTAGTTTCATTAATTGCTGACTTTGTATCTTTTTAGCACTTTATTGGGTAATAAAATTAGACCTTATTGTTGTTTTTTTTTTAAAGAAATCTTATTTATTTAGACTTGTTTTTTCCTACATTTGTCACGTGCCTCTTCCCAGTGCATATTGAAAGGGCTAGTACGCACATCTAGAGGGAGGTGAATAGGTGTCTAAAAATTTTCTTCTTTGTAAGACTTAGTAAAATAAATTGCTTTTGGATGATATTAATAAATTCAAGATGTAAACAACTTTGAACAATTTTATAAAGCAATTAAGTAAAGCAACGAATAAGATAAGGAGTTTAAGGAAAGAGAATTGGAGAACAAAGTTTATAGTGATTCGGCTTAATCTAAGCCTACGTCCACTCTTCCGCACTGACAGCCCACTGGCTGGATTCCACTATGAATCAAAAGAGATTATACAGCTCGTGATCTTCGACTTCCTCAGTGGAGAGTCTCAGCTACTCTCTCCACAAAGTCACACTATATGCTTCTCTCTTTTGTATACAATTCAAGCTCAAATAACGAAAGAGCAAGGAACTACAGATATTTAGACTTTGAAATTCTTCTTTCAAGCACGATCACAAACAACTAAAGAGTCAGCCTTACATACTCCTTCATGCCTTCACGACCATTGGTACTTTCCAAAGGAATTCTTTCAATCTACCTATTGGACATTATCAATTAAGGTGATCTCGAGTCATCGATTGAATAGTGATGAAAGCCCGTCAATCCTGTTCACCTATACAATTAGGATCTTGAGTTTCCATAAGTAGATACTTCCAAGTTTGCTTGCATTTCAAAAGATCTTCAAATCAGAGTAGATTCCAATAAGAATAATCAATCATATAGATGCTGTGTTCAGCCATAAGGTTATCCAAAAACCATACGAATCGAATCCTTGAAGATAATCCGTCATCTGGATAAGTCTTCTTTCTTCGTTTGGAACTGTCAGTGAGGTCAAACTTTAAGTCTTGAGTCTAGCGGTCTTCAGACTTTGACGACAAAGTCTGGAGTTCTTCAGACTTTAACATTTGGGTTTGGAAGTCTTCAGACTAGACTGATGAAAATGATTTGTCAGCCTCAAAACAATAAAGGAGTTTTCTCCAACAATCACCCCATTTTTTATGGTGACAAAACTTTCCTGCAGATTTGAAAACTTCCTGCAAAATAACATTTAAACAAAACATGATATCTTATAAAAGATAAGTTAATTAGGACTTGCATAGTATCGATTTTGCAACCACAAAAATCATGGCCTAAGTTACTATAAGCATCAAAAGATCAAATCATAGTACTTTAGCAATCCAAATCAAGCAATCCAAAGTCAAAAGTCCAATCCACAACCAAAAACAAAAGATAAGTCCAAAAGTAAAGTAAAGCAATCCAAAATCAAATCTGCACCAACTTCTCCCCCTTTTTGTCATAGCAAAAAGTGGATAATGAATCAAAAGAGTTGTTTGAAAAGAATGTGGTCAGGTCATTGCTGTTTTGGTGGGCAAACAAGTTAGAACTCTCCCATAGATTTTACTGTCTTCTCAAGCTTTGCAAGAGTCTCATTCAGTGGTTGTAAGTCTTCACCCTTCACACTAGTTTGCACTTGATTCTTCAAGGCGAGTAGCTGTTCCTGCAAAGACATTGAAGTAGCCATGAAAGCTTTATTTAGATCTTGGATCTCATACTCCATACCATTTTGCTGTCTCCTTAAATCCAGTAGAATGTCTAGTAGTCTTGAAAAATCTGCCGTTTGTCCTTGTGCAATACTAGGTCAACCGATTTTGTTCCATGAGTTTTGAGAATAGATGGATTTTCAGCAGTTTGTCCACCATGACTAGGAATGGATGCCTTAATGTCTTCTTTAGGATAGTGGGAGGCATACACGTCCTCTGGATTCGCTGTAGAACGACTCACATCACTAGCAAGTACATGTGACTAAATATCTCTTTTTCCAGCAGCTCCCCTTGTTTGTGTGCCTACAAGTGGAGAAGTAAGTTCTTCTTGTTCTACTTCAGCTTAAGAGTGATGTTTTTCTTTGTCTTGCCCTCTAGCAGGTCCGCTTCCAATCTTGTCAATTTCACTTGACAAGGGTACAGCCAAAGTAGGCTTAAAAGAGTCTTCTCGACCCTCTTTTTCCTCTTCCCCTCTTTCTTTTTCTCCTTTTTCTTTTTCTTTTTTCTTTCTTCTCTTCTTTCTTCCTCTTCTTCTATCCTCCTCTGTTCTTCCTTCTCTATCTCTTCCTCGTCTCTGGTCTCTCTCTCCTCTGGCTCTTCTCTCATCTCATGAATTCTAACAAAACTCTTCAAGTTCCTTAAGGTAAAGGCTAAAAGAGTCATCTTATCTTCATCTTCATCATCTTGTAAGATGAGAGTTCTCTTCTTTTTCACTGGAGCTTCCATGGGCTCCTTTCTTTTTCTCTTGGCAGCGAGTCTTGTTTCACCTTTACAAGAGACTTTTCCTTCTTACGCTCTAATACCTTGTTAAGCTCCTTTAGACACATCTTCGTGACCATCTTAAATCCAATTACCATCGGAATAATGCTTGTCAAATGCAAAGGTGCAGGAATGTGCATTTAAAAATGCCTAAAAAGGCACGTGACAAGAGCAGAATCAAGGGAGTTGTCCCTTATCTTTTATCACTATCATGTACATATGAAACAGATCGTGTGAGGTATAGAGAATTTGTAGCCAACTTTGATGGCATACATAAGCTTTGCTTCAGAATGAGAGACGTCAGTCTTCGATGTTAATTTTAGATGGATGCAATTGATCACGATTTTATGTAGCAATATATTGGAGGTATTCATCTTAGTGTAGGAAATCTTGCCCTCAACACGCCTCTCACGTACCAATTCCAATGTAGCATGAGCAACGGACACGCTAATTGGTTGAAAACACACTTTTTCCACCCCAATTAAATCAGCTAAAATGTCCACATCCACTAAAAACTTCTTGTTCTTGACTGTGAAAGAGAACCTATCCGCATATAAGAATGATGGAATCGAATAGAAGTATGCTGTGAGTTTCGGATAAGTAATTGTCAATTCAGAACAAAAACACTCCAATTGAAGACATGCAAATTTCTCTCGCAGATTTACTTGCACATAATCGAGAAAATCAAAGTCAACACTCTTAGGGTTTATCACCCCTCTTTTTAGCAACTTGGAGTAAACTTTCTTTTGCTCCTTAGAGCGGAAAATGCTTGCTCCATCACCACAAACATTAGCAGCCACTCCCATCTTAGGTTGAAAACGTGTGAACATTTTATCGTCTTCGTCTTGTTCTTGTGGTTGATTAGCAGTGCCAAAACGTGGGTCACTAGGAAAATTTGCAAAGGTCTTCTCAAATGATCCTTTAGGCGCAACACCTAACTTTTCCATCTCTCTCAGACATAAGTTTCATTCTTGAAGCCTCTCTCTCTTAGAAATTCATTGATCAAAGACATAGTAGTGCCTCCTTGTTTCAACTTAGAGTAAAGTGAGAAAGCACTTTGAGGTCTCAATGTTCTTACAGGTTCGATATCTTCCACTTCTTTTTTTGGTTGAGGTGGTGGAGGAGACTAATGCTGTTGGGATTGTTGTTGTTGTTGACTTAGTCGTTGCTGATGAGGAGAATCATCTTCCTCGATTTGATCAAAATGAGTAGGACCCTCAAGCATACGTTGTGGTCTCCTGCTTGTAATTCTCCAAGACTTTCTTGAAGACATTGTTGCTTCTAAAGGAGAAATACTCAAACTTGTTCGAAAAAGATGAAATCTTTTTGATTAAACAAGAGGGAAAGTGAAAGCAAGTGGGAATTTTGTATTCTAGGGTTTAAGAGTGAAAACGGAGAAGAAGGCAATTGATAGTATTTATAGTAGGTAAATTGTGGTATACGAAATGTCACAAAGGAAAAAGTAAAAGCTACCTTTTTAAAAATGAAAAAACTGCCCAAAAATTCAAAATTTGAAGAGGATAACTTTCAATAATAAAATTATCAAGTGACGATTCAAAATAACAACATTCCAATTCAAAGAAAATTATCCAAAGATAAAATCTCATGCATTTTGAAAGAATTAACTTACAGTCGTAACTCTTAGTCATTTTGAGTCTGAACACCTTTAGACTTTACCTTCGAGTCTGAATACCTTTAGACTTTATCCGATAGAAGATATGATATTGAGTCTGGTGTGAATAGACTCAAATACACTTTTCTCCAGTGGCTTTGTAAATACATCTGCCGGCTAATTCTTTGAGTCAATGAACTGAATCATAATTTTTCCATTTTGAACATGATCTCCAATAAAATGATGTTGAATCTCTATATGCTTTACCCTTGAATGAAGAATTGGATTCTTGGTGAGGTTAATGGCACTGGTGTTGTCACATTTGATCTCTGTGCATGATTCTTTTATTCCAAAATATTTTAGTTGTTTCGTATTCACAAGATTTGAGAGTAGCAACTTCCAAGAGCCACATATTTTGCTTCAGCTGTTAAAAGAGCTATGATATTCTGTTTTCTTAAAAACCATGATACCAATTTGTTGCCAAGCAATTGACAAGTACCAGAAGTATTATTTCCATCCACTTTGCACTCTGCTAAATCTGCGTCTGAATATCGAAGAAGAGTAAAGTTACTTCTTTGGGATACCACACACTTAGCTTTGGAGTTATTGCAACATATTTGATGATGTGCTTTGTAGTAGTTAAGTGAGATTGGGATTTGATTGGAATCTAGCATAAATACAAACACTAAACAAAATGTCAAGTCTAGATGTAGTAAGGTAAAAGAAGTGAACCAATTATGCTCATGTATAACTTCTGTACTACATTCTTCTCTTCTTCATCTTTATCTAGCTTCGAAAAACTTGACATAGGCGTCTCTGTCTTTTTGCAATTCTCCAATCCAAACTTCTTGATGAGATCCCTTGCATACTTTTCTTGGTGAATGGAAATTCATTCTTTAGATTGTTTAACTTGCAATCCCAGAAAGAAAGTTAACTCACCCATCATGCTCATCTCAAATTCATCCCGCATGCATCTCGAAAATTTCTTGCACAAATTTTCATTTGGTGAATCAAAAATGATATCATCAACATAAATTTGAACATGTATAAAATATTTACCTTCTCTTTTGATAAACAAAATAGTATCTATCTTTACCAAAAAAACAAAATAGTATATATTTTTCCTTTAGCAAAACAATTTTGAGGTAGAAATTTACTTAACTTTTCATACCAAGCTCGAGGTGCCTGCTTTAATCCATATATGACATTTTTCAGTTTGTAAACTGAGTTTGGCTTTCTTGGATCTTCAAAACCAGGTGGTTGTTTTACATAGATTTCCTCTTAGATAAACCATTTAGGAATGCACATTTTATGTCTATTTGGAATAACCTTAAATTTTTATAGCAAGCAAAAGCAAGTAATAGTCTAATTGTTTCTAACCTCACTATTGGTGCATAGGTCTCATCATAATTTATCCATTCTTCTTGTGTATATCCTTTGACCACGAGTCTTGCTTTGTTCTTAATGACTTTTCATTTCTCGTCCACCTTGTTCCTAAAAACCCATTTAGTTCCAATAATAGATTTACCTTTTGATTTAGGAATTAATTCCCAAACATTGTTGATGTTGAACTGTCTGAGCTCTTCTTGCATAGCTTCAATCTAGCTTTCATCAACTAAGGCTTCATCTACAATTTTGGATTCAATTTTAGAAATAAGTGTTAAAGCACTAGACTCTTCATGCCTTTGGATTTGGTGAGAATTCCTTCATCAATGTTGCCAATAATGAGTTCCTTAGGATGACTTGATTTATGCTTCCAGTTGTTAGTTGGTTTGTTAGTTTGTGGATCCTTTGTTTCAGTTGAATCTTTTGGTTCATCATGTTGTTGAACTTCAGGAGTTTGAACCACTTCGGGGGAAATTAGTTTTTGCACCATCTAGAGCTTCAGGTTATTCAAGATGAGTTTGATCCAATTGATTCTGCATTGAGTCTTGAAACTTGACATTCATGGATTCTTCTATAGATTGAGTCTTCTTGTTGAATGCTCTGTAGGCTTTGCTTGAGGTTGAGTAGCTAAGAAAAATTCCTTCGCCTGATCTTTCTTCAAACTTACCAATACAATTATTTGCATTCTTTAAAATAAAACATTTACAACCAAACACATGCAAATAAGAAACAATTGGCTTCTTTCATTTGAATAACTCATAGGGAGTTTTCTTTAGAATGGGCCTTAAAAATACTTTGTTAATGATGTAACAAGATGTTGAAATTGCTTCAGCCTAAAAACGAGAAGTAATATTACTTTCTATTAAAAGTGTTCTAGCCATTTCCTGCAAAGATCTATTTTTTCTTTCCACAACCTCATTCTGCTCTAGTATATGGAGAAGAGAAAATATGCTGAAAATCATAATCATCACAGAATTTTGTAAAGTCTTGGTTTTCAAATTCACCTCCATGATCTGTAAGAATACTTGAAATAGTATAACCATTTTCATTTTATACATTCTTGGCAAATTTTGAAAAGTAAGATAATGTTTGAAACTCACTCGTCAGGAAGTATATCCATGTAAATCAAGAATAGTCATCCATGATTACTAGAAGTATCTCTTCCCGCTAATGCTTTGAGTTCTGGTTGATCCAAAGAGATCTATATGTAAAAGCTGCAAAACACGATCAGTGCAAACCTAATTTATTGGTTTAAAAGAACTTCTAACTTGTTTTCCTAACACACAGGGTGTGCATAGTTTAGATTTTTGATACTTTAGGTTGGGTAGTCCATGAACAAGTTTCTTGGAGGAGATCTTTATGCAGTTTGTTTTATGTTGATATGGCCAAGTTTTCTATGCCAAAGGTTTGCTTCATCTTGAATGTATATTAGAGATTAAGAGCTTTCATATTTCATATCCAAAAGATAAATATTCTCATGTCTTCATCCAGTGAAGGATTGTGAGTGATCTTTATTGATTCCAGAACATATGTCTTCTTAGAAATTAATCTTGAATCCAGTGTTCCACAATTGACTAATGCTTAGAAGATTATAATTCAATCCTTCAACCAATGAGAGATTGTTGATTGTGAGACTTCTAATTTTCACAGTTCCACATCCAACAATTTTTCCTTTGTTGTTTCCACTAAAAGACACTTTTCTAATTTTATTTGCACAAGCTTTATAAAACAAGTTGAATCTCCCGTCATATGTCTTGAGTAGCCACTATCCAAATACCATTTATTCTTCTTGATAGTAACCTGCAATCATAAAAAGAACTAAAGCTTTCTTTGGTACCCACACTTTCTTGGGTCCAGACGAGTTAGTACAAAATATAGTCTTTGCCCACTCTCTCTTAACAGGTCTCCAGCCCTTAGGACATTCATTCTTGAAATGTTCTGAGCTATTACACTTTGAATATTTGAGAGCACTTCGGCCAATAGATTTTACAAAAGCCTTTTGAAAATGGTTTCTGTAAAAGGTTTTTGTAGGTCTCTGTTTTATTATTTCCTTTACTTTTGGAAAATCAATTAAAGGAACAATTTCAAATGTCATTCCCAAACCAGATTTGTTGAAATATGGTCTTTGAAATGAAAGAATCTTTTCTAACTTCTCAAATCCCATTGAAAACCTTTTTGTGATATTTGAAATATCCTCTTTCAAAAATGTATTTTCCTTTGAAAGAGTTTTTGCATTTTTTTTCAAAACAACAAAACTTTTGTCTAGATTTTCAACTTTTCTTTCCATGAAGTTTCATGTTGCTTCAGTTTGGAATTCTCCTTCTTTAGCTCGAAAATCCTCTTAAGAGATGTTTTGATGCTAAGACAAAGTCCATCTATATATTTTGAAACTTTAATAGGAATATTTAAATTACTAATCTTGATTTCATTGTCTGAGTCTGAGTTTGTTTCAGAATTTCAGTCTGATTCTGAATTTGCCATCAGACAGATATTATCATACTCTTCATCACTTTCCTTGCATTCTGTATCACTCCATGTTTTAGCTTTAAGAGCTTTCTTGAATTTCTTTATTTTTCCTCTCTTTTTCTTCAGCAAAGGGCAGTTGGGTCTGATGTGTCCCTTTTTCTTACATTTGAAATAGACCACATCTTTGTTGGTCTCATCATCCTCATTTGATTTCTTTTGAAATTTTTGATTGCCTTGTTTCTTCTAGTTAAACCTTTTCCCATTCCTGTTTAACTTCATGAACTTCCTTATCATGAGTGCTATCTCTTCATCATCCAAGTTGTCTTCAGAGTTTATATCATCAAAATCATCGTTAGATTTTAAGGCAATTGACTTCTTACCTTTGGGATTTATTTTCTCATTGATTTGCTTTACTTCATATGATTGAAGCGTGCCAACCAATTCGTCTACGGAAAGGGGCATGATCCATTGGGTTTCTCTTATAGAAGTCTTCACATGGTTCCAGTCTTTGGAGAGTCCTCTCAGCAATTTATTGACCTTTATTGGTCCTGAGATTGGTTGTCCCTAATATGGTAGACCGTTTACAATTTCTGTAAAATAACTAAGCATGACAATAATGGATTCTCCTGGCTTCATCTTGAAGGCTTCATATTGTCTGAGGAGGATATTGATTTTTGTTTCTTTAACTCGATCGGTTCCTTCATAAGTGACGTGCAACCTATCCCAGACTTCTTTGGCTGTTTCACAAGATGAAATTCTGTTATACTCAATAGGAGATAAAGCATAATATAATGAATAAATGACTTTAGCATCAAAAGCTTGTCTCTTGGATATATCCACTTGTGACATTTCTCCAGTATCTGCAATTTCTTTCCCAGAGGTTGATATAGCTTTAGGAATAATTCTTTTTCTACCACATCTCATTCCAGGGGATCTTTCGATCTTAGGAATGCTTTTATCTTATTTTCCAAACGTTGTATTCCTTCCCATCAAAATAGGGAGGTCTGGTGTTGCTTTGTCTTTCAACCAAACCCAGAGCCAAAATACTAGCCATAGATCTTTAGCTTAAGAAGTGCAAACACTTCAATATATAAGCACACACAGGTTTTGATACCAATTGAAAGGGCTGGTATGCACACCTAAAGGGGTGAATAGGTGTCTAAAAATTTTCTTCTTCGCAAGACTTAGTAAAATAAATTACCTTTAGATGATATTAATAAATTCAAGATGTAAACAGCTTTGAACAATTTTATAAAGCAATTAAGTAAAGCGACGAATAAGATAAGGAGTTTAAGGAAAGAGAATTGGAACACAAAGTTTATAGTGGTTTGGCTTAATCCAAGCCTACGTCCACTCTTCCGCGCTGACAGCCCACCAGCTGGATTCCACTATGAATCAAAAGAGATTATGTAGCTCGTGATCTTCGACTTCCTCAATGGAGAGTCTTAGCTACTCTCTTCACAAAGTCACACTATATGCTTCTCTCTTTTGTATACAACTCAAGCTTAAAGAATGAAAGAGCAAGGAACTACAAATATTCAGACTTTGAAATTCTTCTTTCAAGCACTATCTCGAATAACTAAAGAGTCAGCATTATATACTCCTTCATGCCTTCACGACCGTTGGCACTTTTCAAATGAATTCTTCCAATCTACCCGTTGGATAGAATCAACTAAGGTGATCTCGAGTCGTTGATTGAAGAGTGATGAAAGTTCGTCAATCATGTTCGCCCATACAATCAGGATCTTGAGTTTCCATAAGTAGAACCCTCCAAGTTTGCTTGTATTTCAAAAGATCTTCAAATTGGAGTAGATTCCAATAAGAATAATCAATCATATTGATGCTGTATCCAGCCATAAGGTTATCCAAAAACCATACAAATCGAATCCTTGAAGATAATCTATCATCTGGATAAGTCTTCTTTCTTCGTTTAGAATTGTCAGTGAGGTCAGACTTTAAGTCTTGTGTCTGGTGATCTTTAGACTTTGACGACAGAGTTTGGAGTTCTTCAAACTTTAACACTTGGGTCTAGAAGTCTTTAGACTAAACTGATGGAAACGCTTTGTCAGTTTCAAAATAATAAATGAGTTTTCTCCAACACATATGAACGTTTAAATTCTTACTCTAAGCTAGAAGGTGGTTTGGAGAGGAGTTGCCCTTAAGGAACGGAAGTTGTTTCAATCCGACAATCTTGGTCTAGCCTATTTTGTCCTCTTACTAAAGCGGTTTCTTAAGCTTCTCAAACTCAGCATGGGCTTCTTACCCAAAAAAAAAAAAAAAATCGAAATGTGCTAAGGCCTTAGTGGGGAACCTCTATAGCATTGACTATTTCTACTTATATATATATATAAATAAAACCCATTGCAATCAATGTGCAATTTGGGCTAATCGATCAACCACCCTAGGTATGGACAATTAATCCAATAGATACCTTGCAATATTAATTGAATTCAATTTCAATTATTTTACAATTTTGAGTAAGAAATTACATGAAATTGTCCAATTTAACCTACAAAGTTCAATTGCATGTACCCATGGTATAGGTCCAACATTTTTCATGTTATAGGTTAATAGAAAATTACCATATTACGATAGTTTAATTGTCCTAATTTCTTTAAAATTGGATAATTTTTCCTCAAATTGGACTAGATTTCCTTTTGATTTAGTCTTTGAGGGACTAAATTGCATAGAATTCAAAACTTCAAGGACCAAGTCACCCAAAATCAGCCAAACCAATCAAATCGACTTGGATTGGTCCTATAGGTTTGATTGGCCATCGATTGCCGGCCGACTCTCAGTGGTTAGCCATTGCCCATTAGTGTTCCATTGTGTGTATTTCATTCTCATGCTTTTCAATTTTCCATATTTCGTAGAGAACAAATACTCGCCTATCGAGAAGATGTGCCTTGCACAACTATTTCCATGCCCCAGGTTTTGTGAATTTACAAAATTGCCCCTAATTATGCCTTGACCACAAATTTTGTTTAACTTTTGATTTCAACACATCGATACTAGCCGGATGATCATGTGACATATTTTAACTTTGATTAGTCCCTACTGGAAATAATTAGGCCATCTGATAAATTTTTAGCCATTTGATTGAACTGATAGTTAAGATTCAATCTTGAAGGGAAGCAAATAAGACATTTTCCCTCTAAAACTTAGGGGGCCTCATTTGCATATTTCTAGATCTAAATACATAGGTTTTTCTCTTCTCTCTCTCTCTCTCTCCCTCCCTCTTCGTGACGTGCAATTGGCTATCGCTGGCAATCCCATCACCGCTGCTTGACCCTTGGCAATCCTCAACATCTTCTCGACCTCAGCAATGCTGACATCACCTTTGTCTCACCCTTATGCTACCTGTTTGATGGCCTCTTCCCCCACAAATTAAAGACTGACGATCAAGTCGGCAGATTTAGCCCTTTCGATTAGTATCTTGTGACAATCCCTTGGAAGTCTGACCACCACCGATCTATTCCTAGGCACATCCCCTACCCTTTGGTGGTCAGGGCTAGATCGGAGAGCCATCAAAACACTTTTGATGGCCATTTACGCCATCGATGGTTCAAACCAAGTCCAACTGAACACAATCTTCATTACTAGCGAGTTAATGGCCAATTGATGTCGATCCAACTCCTTTGATGATCATCAGCATCCTTGGGAGTCCCTTGACATCCTCGAGTTGTTGTGGAGTGTTGACTATAGCTTGATCAAGTTCGTTTCATCAAAAATCGCACAAACATAAATGCTTAATCCCAAGTTTAATGAAATGAGATCTCATTAAGAGATCAAGGCTAGAGCTCAAACTTAAAGGTTGTTTGATGATGAGTATGCCTATTATAGGATGTTTAGGATAATCTAGAATGGATATGGATGATTGATTATGATTTTATAATAGTTGATTGCTTGAATGATGTTCTACAATTTCAGAGCCTTGATTGGATTGTCTGGATGTTTGCTTTGGAACAACCTAGTTGTTGTGCTCAATGTCTTCACAACATTCGAAAGTAGTTCAAATATCTTTCCAACGAGCCATAGAACACCCCAATTTGGCTTTCATTTCATATGATTTTTTCCTATCCAAAGTTGAGTCCAAAAAATGCTATTTGCTTGTTGTTCTATTGATTTGTGGCTTACAAATCAACAAAAAATGCCTTGATCCACACATATCTTTTTTCTAGATTTTTAGAAAAAAAATTGTAAGGTAAATCTTCAAAAAATCGTCCTTGTACTAATCTACCCTGTTTGAGCCTAATGTGTATTTGCTTAGAAATGAGGTAGTAAACATATTTGATTGAAGTTGCATCATTCATGAAATTTGTAGAATACTTCATAAATATATAAAAAGATACAAATTGCACTAAACGGTCATCTTTGCTAGTTCAATTGCTTGCACGAAATCATGTTTGGGCTATTGCAATTTGAGCCGTTAAAGTCATTGCTTTGCTTTCCCATTTTCGTTTAGATTTTTGGGAACTAAATTGAACCTCGATGTCCCATGAAAAACAATCATGACATTGCATTCTATACATAAGAATGTTTTGTAGATTTTTGTCATGTTATTAGGTCATCGAAAATCATCCATGTTTTGTGCAATCCCTATTGCGATCATGATTAACTGTGTCCCTACAAAAATTTCTTTGATTGAGCTCTTTAAAGTGAAATTGGCACATGATCCTTCTAGATATACTTAGAACACGTTACAAGCTTCGAAATGATGTATGGAATGCATCATTTGAAGGTTGTTTGTTATGTAAAAACCATTTTCCAAATTGACATGTTATAGCTGAAATTGTCATGCATTCTATCATGAATGGTTCTTAATGATAAGTCACCTATTGATGTTCATGAATTTGTGTGATTTTTTGTGCATTGATTTGAGGTTAAATGTCTTAATCAAATTTTTTGTTGCATTTAGCTATACATCATATTTGAACGTCACAATTTTTGTGTGTCATTCAGGTAGTTTAGTGAGCCTATCCTTATGCATCATATTCTACCATGTTTATGATTGACTTGCACACTTCTACAATTGCAATCATTTGAACATGAATTTGACCTTAATTGAATTTGATGTCTTCTAGAAATCTTAGAGCACGTCTTGATCTTTCTATGACATCAATTTTGTACCATTTGCATGTGGTTCAACTTATTTTCCATTTTTGCAAAATTTGCTCTAAAATCCATTGTGTTTGAAATTCAGAATGCTTGTTTTGCCCCTATTAAATCAAACCTTTCGTTATTTTAGTATGAATTTTTTGGTAAGGATTTTGAGGTTGAGTCCTTAACAAAATTTGTCTATCATTCTCATGTCTATGTCATGGTAAAATGTTAAAATTTTTAGATATCGTTTACTAGGTCAAATTATTGTTGATTTTCCATGATATCTGCTACCTTGTTCTGTTCTTGATGCGCTATCCTATACTCTTGAATCTTTATAAATTCATGTGTTTTATCTTAGGAAATTTTCTTCATTGAAGTTTTTTTTTTTTTTTATTGTGTGCTTGATGTCTTGTAATTTTCTTAGGGCCAATTATCCATGGGTCATACCCTAATTGCTCTAATCTTTATTGCCCTGGTTGATGTTTATTGTTGTGATTTTTTGCTGCAATTCCATTCTAGGATTTTTTTAGAATGCTTTGCATGCTGCTAAATTCAGATTCTTTGTTTTTACGATTTGATCCTCATTTTCTAATCTTCATACAAAAAATTCTTAGAAAATAAAAAACATTTCGCCATATTTTTGAAACCCCCCAAATGTTGCAAAACAATCTGAAATTTCAAGTTTTAATTGATTTGAACCCAATTTTCATTCATATGACGCCCATGTGACAAATTTTCATTCTTAAAAATATTTTGGCATGGTTTGAACAGTTGCTCAACATAATTTTTTTCTAACTTTGAGTCATATCTAAAATACTTGCGAAGTTCGATCAGTGTGCCCATTGATGCACCCAAGTAAGCCTTGATAGTTAGATGTGCCTCATAGTTATGACGGAATCATGTCTCCCTTTCATCCAAATTTCCAAAATTATGCTTTTGGCTTGGCATTGATATTGTCTAAGTTTGGACCATATTTAAGGTGCCTACAAAGCTCAATCAATGTTCCCATTGATGCATCCGAGTTAGCCTTGGTGGATAAATGTGTTCCATAACCATGATATAACTATGCTATGTCATTAACAATTTTCTTTACAATCCATTGTTTGATTGTCTCTCAAATGATTTTTGGGCATCACTTGAATCTTATAACTTCTAAAGTGTTTGTTTTTATGGAATACATGCGATTATGTTTGGTGCTTGATGACTAAATAAGTGATTTGATGATGGCTCATTAATTTTGCTTGATTGATTGAGAACCAATGACATCATGGATTTTCAGTCCTGTTTTCAATTAAATAAATCGGGCCTTTCATTGACACGCCTATAATTCTATTCTCAGAGTTGATCACTCCTGAGATAACTAGACTATCTTGGGAAGTCATTAAAAGATTTTAATGCAATAGACTTGGGAATTTGACCAGGAATCAGCTACTCGACCGTGCTTATCTGCAGAGATCATTTCGGCTACTCAACTGTGTGATTAAACGTGGGTGATTCCATTAAATTGCAAAATTCTCATCGATCGACACTAAACTGATTTTTTTGTCGTTTTGGTACCTTGTGTCCGTATTTGAAATCTCAAGATTTTACGACCACCGAGAGTCGCCAATGTGTCGAAGAGGTTCATTATGGCTTAAAGAAAATCGACCACGAGTCATTTGCACTAAAAATTTCTAAAAGCTACACAGTAGCTTAGGTCATGCTAAAATCGCACCAGATTGAAATTAATTGCAAATTTGAATTCAATTTCAGAAATTGAAAGTTCTGTCTTGTCACAAGTCATTTTAGAAACGTTGACTCAGCCTCCAAATTTTTTTTTACAAACTGAGATTTTTGGCGAAAAGTCGAGATAGGGTCGTTTTCGATTGGGAAATTTAGAAGACCATTTTTTATCGTGAAATTAGGATGCAAGTAGGTTCATTGGCAAGGAAAAATGCCAATTTGATTGAGGATATGATGGTTTAATTTTTGAGGGCCAAATTGATTTAATTTAAGGAGGAATTGAAGTGGAATTAAGGGAAATGTTTTAAAATTCGTATGCCCCCTTGTCCACCACCTTTGGACCCTTTCATTTGGCTTCTAAGACAAGTTTTGTGGCTGCTTTTGGTTGAGGATGCTAGCCACACATGGTAGGACCCTTCCAAGGAGACAAAGGGATAGGAAGGGATTACATGGGACCCTCCAAGCCTTATTGGTCTCCCCCTCCCTCTCTCCTTGCAGCCGGTCGACCATCCCCCTCCATTCCAACCCTTGAAACTTCCAGTAACCCAGAAAACCGAGCAACTCAGCCCCTCTTTGCCCGTCCGACCGCCTGGAGCCACCGAGTCGCTGTCGCTGCCCGTTGCACCCCACCCGTGAGCCACATGTCCTCGCACACACCGCCCATTTGCTTTGCTCGTTTCGAGCCCAATAGACATCCTTCGTGTCCGTCGAGCCTAGACGGAGCCCATCTAGGCCGTCACCGCCGTCGTGAAGCTCCACCATAGCTTGCCTAGCCTCGCTACACCGTCACTATCCATCCCTGCGTCTTTGGCCACCCATTGCAACTCCTTTAGCCACTAAATAGAACCAAACATAGGGGGTCTCGCTAGCACTGTTTGGCCCGCTTTGGTGGCCTTCCAAACCTCACTTGGTGGTGCCACTTTGGAGTTTGTGGACTGCATTTGCGCATCCTTGTCATTTTGATTTGAGTAGATCATTAATCAAGTGAGTTTAACTCACTAATCATTGCATAGTAAGTTAATGACGTTTAATGGTTGATTAGTTTAAGTTAATTAGGGATTAGGTGGTTAGTTAGAATGTATTAGTGAATTAGTTAATCCTTGATGCATGGTAGGTGGTTAGATTAGTGCAATTAGCAAGTAAATAGGCTGTAGTATTTATTTTGATAGGTTCGGGAATTTTCCAAACCCATCTCGGCTTTTAATTAGGCTTTATAGGCCTAAAGTCCTATTTATTTGCATTTAATAATTTTCTGTAATTGTTTATTTAATATTAATTTTATGGAAATTAGATCTAGAATAGCTGGTGACTAGAATTTTATGCTAATTGCAATGGTGTGATTGATTTATTTAATTGACTGTTATTTTGTGCAATTTGAGTGTTGATTATAATTTTGGGGTATTTATCCCAAAATTTATTATTTTCAGTATTTAATTAGAAAATAACCAATGATCGGTTTACAACACCAAAAATAATTTATGGATTATTGAAATTAATGGGATTTTCAAAAAGGAAAATATTATATTTTGGCTAAGACCGTGTATCCACACACAATTATTTTTATCAAGAATGATAAAAATGGTGACATTATCTCAGTTGGTGAGAACAAGTATATTATATTAGTCTATGGATTTTGATATATTAGCTTTAGGTGAACAATATATTTTATTAGCTTAAGGTGATCATCATAGATATACTATATTAGCCTATGGGCCTTGATATGTCAACTTAGGGTGAGCAGTATATTAGTATGTTATATCTGTCTACGGGCCTTGATATGTCAGTTTAAGGTGAGTAGCATATCTTAGCAGCTTCTTGTGAGCACTATTAAGTATACTATATCAGCTTGAGGGCTTTGATATGTTAGCTTAGAGTGAGCAGTATATTATATTATCAGCTTTGGGTGAACTATACTATCTATTTTTAGCTTAGGGTAAGCAGTCCTTGATGAGATTGGACTTATAGATAATATTGATTGGATTGATCGTGTGATGGTCTTGATGACATGGAATCAACTAGGTCGATTGATCAATGATTCGATCCGATGTGATGAATTGAATTGTTGGTGTGATTTGATGAATTGCAAAATTGTATTGACTTGTAGGAAGGATCTGAGACAAAGGTAAGTCATCTTATTTGTATTTGTGATTAGGCAACCCTTAAGGCGTATTTCCTTACTAGTCAAGTCTTAGGGGGTGAACTTGCTAAGACATCGTCTCACCCCGTTGTGGGTTAACATTTTCAAGTCCTTAGATGGTAGCCCGCCTAAACGTTTTGGTAGACTAAAGAAGGTCATGGAGCAAAAGTGTTTTATCCCATTGCATGGGGACCCAAGGGGATGGGTGTATGAGTTGGTGAAGACCGTGGTCTAGGTGGATGAGGCCTTACCCCATAAGGTACCTCATCAATATAGATCCCGGTATCGTTATGAGCATAATGGATAGAGAGGGTCCCATACCTGAGTTTGAGGTCCCTAGGTATGTGTTGGAGGTTGCTCTTGGAAAGGGCAAAGCAAATACTCGGAGGGTTTGGTGGTGGATCCGGATCTTTCGGATTCAAGGACCCCGGTGTATTCAGATGGAGGCTCAATGAGGATGAGAGCGAGGATGAGGATTTGTAGTTTTTGAAACCCCCATTGTTTTGTAGACCTGGTTTTATAAGACTGGTATTGTATATGACATGGCTTGATATATATGTATATATAATTGTGTTGTGGTTTGAAAAATTTATGATCTTGCTTTTCTATCCCATCTTGTTGTTGACTGGGGATTTAATTAATTATTTCCACATGCCCATTAAAATGAATGGGTTAGCGATGCATCATGGGATGTCGCTATTTAATCGACCAAGCCAAGATGGGCACGTGCTCGGAGGATCAGGGCGTGACAACCAAGGCCGTAAGGCTTGAATGCATACTTTTATACTTGCTATGCATGTTATTTTTAAATGTTTACATAGGTGTAATGCATGGTTTCTTAGGATATCTTGGGTCACTTAGAATCCATTTTAGGGACTTTTAGCATTGGTTGCCACACAAAAACACAAATGTTGGCCAATGGCTATAAGTCATTCTTTAAATGAAGTGGGTATGTGTCCTAGATGGATCATTGCACAAATCACAAAGGCTAATCATAAGGCCATGTTTGATCAATTAGACATATTGTCTTGATTTCTTAATTGTAATTGCTTTTGCCTATTTGTGATTGTGATTGTCTCTTTCTGTCTTGCTATATGTACATTTCTTTCATATTGTAAACATCTAGTCTTAGTATTAGCATAGAGTTAGAATAGGCTTATAGAGGTGGCGACTCGATGACGTGAAGATGACAAATGGTCAATGTCCAATCTGGCACCAATTTGTACAATTTATTCCCAATATATGTTTCAAGTTGCTTTACATTGTATAAATGTTTGACGAGTTGCGGCTTTCTCTCTTTTGCTTTACTTTCTATTTAGGATTGTATGTTAGATTTACTACTTTCCTTAAACTATTTTGAGTGTTTACTTACCGCACTATCTTTAAACTTTGATTGATTGTTTTATTTCCTTTTATCCTATAATAGAAATAGAATGGCATGAAATTAACCATCCACGCATGATCATTTAGTCAATTTCTCATTTAAACGAAAAAAAGTAAAAAGACACGCATGGACATTTTAGGAAATACGAGAAACTGTTAGGTATCGAAAGGGCATTAATAGAAATATTGATGTAGCCAAAGTCCTTGAACTTTAGAATCTCTGGTTATGTACATATTGGGGACCACTCTCGACTCTCGATTGGATTTTTTAGCCAACCCCCGAAAATGAAGCTAGTGGCGACTCCTAAAATCATGTTTTATGTTGTCTAATACAACTAATAATAAAATGAAGTCATTGTGAGGGATATGGGTCTCATGGAGACTCATTGTGGTTTAGCATACTCAATGTGATAGTAGTTCAAAAGGATGAAGTGATGTCATCATTTTGGGTGAAGAGTATGGTCAAGAGGGCTACTATAGTAAAACTACACCTAAATTCATCATTCACACCTAGTTTCCTTTTTAAGGTGTACTGTGTTGGAGAAAATTGCTTTATTGTTTTGAAAGTTGACAAAACGTTTCCATCAATCTAGTTTGAAGACTTCCAGATCCAAGTGTTAAAGTCTGAAGACCGCCAAACTTAAGATTCAAAGTTTGTCCTCACTAACGGTTTCTAGACGAAGAATGAAGAGTTATCTAGATGCTAGATTATCTTCAAGGATTCGATTCGTATGGTTTTTTGGAAGACTTTATGGCTAGATACAACATCAATATGATAGATTATTCTTATTGGAATCTACTCCGATTTGAAGATTGTTTGAAAGACAAGCAAACTTGGAAGGTTCTACTTATGTAAACCAAATATCATGATTGTATGGAACATGATTGATGGGCTTTCATCACCAATCAATCAATGACTCAAGATCATTTTAATTGATTTTGTCCAATTGGTAGATTAGAAGAATTCCTTTGGAAAGTGCCAACGGTTATGAAGGCATAAAGGAGTATTTAAGGCGGATTCTCTAGATATTCAAAGAGTGCATGAAAGAAGAATTTCAAAGTCTAAATCTCTGTAGTTCCTTGCTCTTTCATTCATTGAGCTAAAATTGTATACAAAAGAGAGAAGCATATAGTGAGACTTTGTGAAGAGACTAGCTGTAATGACCAAGCGGACACTGAGTTCTCACAGCTTTAATAAGTGTCACACAAATTAGAAGGACCTAAGTCTTATAAACTAAGCCTTAGGATCCCCTAAGCGATGTGGGATAGGAGACGTGCCCCCCGTTTGGGCAGTCACATTCTGCCCCCTTTGGGAGCACAACGTCCTCGCTGTGGCCCCACACGCGGTCGGAAGTCGACTCTGATACCATTTATAATGACTCGGACCCACTGTGTAATATCGTCCACTTTGGACATTAAGTCTTATAAACTAGCCCCAGGACTCCCCCATAAGCGATGTGGGACAGGAGACGTGCCCCTGCGCTTGGGCCATCACATTTTTGTAACGACTCGAGCCCCATTGTGTAATATTGTCCGCTTTGGACATTGAGTCATCATGACTTTAAAACGCGTCACGCAGATTAGAGAAATCTAAGCCTTATAAATTAGCCCCAGGACTCCCCCCAAAGCAATATGGGACAGGAGACACGCCCCACGCTTAGACCGTCACACTAGCTAAGACTCTCCACTGAGGAAGTTGAAGATCACAAGCTATACAATCTCTTTTGATTCATAATGGAATCCAACCAATGGGCTGTCAGCATGAGAGAGTGGACGTAGTCTTAGACTAAACCAAACCACTGTAAACCTCGTGTTTCAATTCTCTTTCCTTAAACTCCTTATCTTATTCGTTGCTTTACTTAATTGCTTTATAAAATTATTTAAAGCTATTTACGTCCTAAGTTTATTATCATCTAAAGGAAATCTACGTTATTAAGTCTTGCGAGAAAATTTTTATATACCTATTCACCCCCCTCTAAGTGTGTGGACTAGCCCTTTCATGTTGTGCGTGTGAAAGCAAATTATGACACAATTATGCTATCACGTGAAATGCAAGCTTGGGAGAGTTCATGACCGTGATTGAGCAAACTCATGTGATTGATCCCAAAAGATGAGGTGATGACATCTTTTGGAGTAATGAATTGTGAGGGAGCTCTCATAGTCAAGTACCTCTAAACCCCACCTTCCCACCACCAAAAGGGGTGCTCGAGGGTTAGGTCGTGACATACTTCTCCTATTTGAGTGCTCTTTCTGTCATCATCTTTGTTCTCATCATTACTATTGTATTCAACATACACTTTTGCTTTTTCACCATGACGAGAATAATACAGACATCTCTAAAACCATTATCATCCTCAAAGTTTTTCAAACCATCTTTCAAGCCCTTCTTAGGAACATAGTAAAGCAACTATTGTACTTTGTATGGCAAATAATACAGTATATCCTAACAAATCCAATATGAGATGCCTTGTTTATATCGACAAAGATAGTGCCCTCAATTCTGCCCTCATACTCACACTCATCCTCCCTAATCACAAGCTCCCCACTATAGCAAACTTTGACAGCAACATAATCCTAATCCATGTCTACAACAAAGGGGGAAAAAGCAATTAACTTTTGGGACCACAACAGCAAAAAACAACAATTGCACATGAAGGTCCTAACAATCTTAAATAGTTTATTAAAGAAAGAGCATTTGTCATTTAGTGGAAAGAAATGAACAAAGGTCCCCACAACAACCATTTCGATTAAACAAATTTAGGTCCCCACAATACCATCTTCACTATTTCACGTACAAGACCCCACAACATCCTGGCAAGCCTAAATTTCCCACCCCAACGATTGTGTGTACATTCACAATAGTAAAGCATCAAATTAGAAAGTAGCAAAGCATCACAATAGCACATTTCCATTAGCAAACCACAATAACACATTGAAACCCTTCAATGGCCCTCTGAACCGTATTTTCCCATATGAGTCCTACATTTCCTGTCCGAGCCCCAATTTTCCCATTCAAGCCCTAAGCTTTCCCATCTGAGTCCTTCAATTGGCCTCTGAGCCTTATTTTTACTAGCCACAAGGAGAGAAGAGGACAAACCTGAGTGAGCAACGATGACAAGCAGCGACAAAGCTTCAATGAGAATGGCGACCGAGTGTGAAGGCGAGCATAAGAAGGAATAGTGACCTATGGACCTGCTTAATTGTGCAACATCGTTAGCATCACACAATTAGGTCAAGACACTAAACAATGTTGTTTAGTGAAGCACGCCAAAATGACATCATTTAGCGTTGTTTTGCATAGTCTATGTGGACGGTGCGATGTCGTTTGCCTTGTCTATGTGGATAATTTTTTATTTAAAAGAAATGCCACATCATTTAAAATTCTCATTAGAAAAGCCATGTTAGTTGTTTGGTTGGAAATTCTTGCCGTTGGCACTTTAGAGCTTATTTCTTCTCCGATTTTGGTATTTAAGTGTACTTTTCGGAAGTTTTGGCACCTATATATCCTCTTGTGTTAAGTTGTGGCACTTGAAGGGTTCTTTTGCCGTTTGCCAATGGCTTTGTTTGGGCGGGAAAGAAATGCTTTGAGTAAAAGTTGACAAGATGCAGCAATTGGAAGATGGATAAAATAGGTGTCCTCACTAGAAGTGCTGGGGAGATTCGCTTGAATATATAAGAAACAATAATATCTATGCAAGAATCCAATCGAATTTATTTATGATGTTCATTAATCATATAGTTATCCCCATAATTAACGGTCAACAATATGATGGCAAATGCATATATAGAACAAAATGCTTTATCATGAATTTCCGGATTAAGAGAAAGAAGAAAAGACATAATATACTTGTGCAACCTAAAACAAACAAAGCAATTCAAATGCAGGGATGGGATTGGGAGTAGGATCAAACGTGTGGGTCCGACGAAGGAACGAATCATGGTGGCCTGGCAAGACACTCGACCTCAATGTGCTCTTTGCTGTTCATCCTAATGTCGCCCCAAGTTGGAATCTCCGGACAAGCTTCTCGAAAGACAAGATGCCAGCGAGGATGCTTGCATTCCCCTTCTAAGATGAAGGGATTTTTGCCACATTAATCTAAGATTGTCCATGTTCGACTTGAATTTCTTTGAAAAATCTTCATTGAAATCAAAATTCCACTTAGGACAAATTGCAGGAACAGACACTCAATAAACGATTTTTCACATTATACTAGACAAAAGATTTTATGTTAAAAATTTACTCTCTATTTAAAGATTGCTTCCCATTATCCCACACACGAAAAATAAAACAACTATTTTCTAATAAATTTTGCTCTTCATGCTACAAAGATTGCTTTACATTATCCCACATACGAGAAAGAGAACAACTATTTTCAGTAAAATTTTGCCTCGGTCATTAAGGAAATATAGAGTTAGAAGTTCTGTATTTTCAGATGGAACGGCTTTGGAAACTTCAGAAAAACAAATCTCCTTGGTGATATCCATATTCAAGTTTGGAATGAAAACATTAAGTAAATGGAAAGGCCATCCTTTCTCCAGGGTCTCTAGAGCCTAGTCTTCATCACAATGGCATAGCTTTCCTAGCTATGCCAGATGCGACGACTTGAGTTCAAAATCTACAAGCGAATCCGCTTGCTAGGGGGAGGCGTTGGCAACTCTTCGAGCATGTTGCTGTGAAGTAAATCAAGGGTTTGAAGATTGGAAAGTTGGTGGATCTCTGCTGGTATGCTGGTAATACTCGAATATTGCAGTCTCAAGATTCTCAGATTGTGTAGTTTCTTGATCCCGCTAGGAATGCTCCCCTCGAGACTCCGACACCACGAGGCATGTATTTCTTCGAGGTTGGTCAACTCTCCAATCTCAGGAGGGAACTCAGTAAAGAAACAGGAATCCATTCTCAGCACCTTCAAATTCTGCAGATTTTTTAGTGAATCTGGGAACTTGGAAACGCCTGTTCCCGACACGTCTAGCTCAACTAATGATCTTCCTATGTTGCCAATGGAGTTTGGAAGTTTTCTTATTTGACGGCAATCCCGTAATGATAAGTGTTTAAGTCTGACCAGTTCACCAATGGAGTTGGGAAGTGCTGCGATTCTAGTGCCATCAAGGGAAAGAAGTGAGATATTCGTCAAGTGACAAATTGTTCTCGGTAGCTGACTCAATGAGAAGCAATTTGAGGCAATCAGAGTTTCCAGCTGCTTTAAATGACCGATGGAGATGGGAATTTCTTGTACCGAAGTCCCGTCCATGAGAAGCTCTTTCAGAGCTGTCAGGTGACCCACTTCTACTGGCAACATGCTGAGCTCTGTGCAGAACTTCAAATTCAGGGAAACCAAGCACTTCAAGTGGCTGATTGAATGATCTATCTTGACCAATTGCGAACATCGCTCCAGAATCAATATGGCCAGATTTTGGCAGCCAGAGAACTTAGGAGTGACTATTAAGTCGGCACAACCTGTAAGATCTAGAACTCTCAAATTCTGCATCTGCAAAATAAGAGAAAAATTTGCATGAGCCCACTTCATGAATGGTTAGGTTGGACCAGGCCATCTCACGATAGCAAAGTATTTGTGAACTACCTTGATTTGACCCCAGCCTTCCCAATCTTTTGTGACTTTGCTCCATGATAGGTCGAGAATGGTTAGGTTCCCCAAGTGAAAATTAGTTACTTGTAGATGTTGAGGGCATCCTCGCCAACGGAGCCACCTTAATTTTGACAAAACGTTAGCAAAATCTCCGGTTATGTCTGCATGATCCAATTGAAGAAACCGTATGTTTGGCATACTCCGAAAATCTTCTGGTGTAAGTTTGACTGAAGTATGCCACTGAAAGTTAAGGCAGAGTGCCTCAACCTTTTCTGTTCCCTGTAATGGACGAGAAAGACGAATTGAAGTAGTGAGGATGGTGTCTCTTCTTGACACGTAACCAGTCAGGAGACATTCTTAAAGAATAATGACGAACGATGTCAAATGCACAATGAAACTGAAGGGATGATGAAAAGTATTTCTTATGCTTCACAATGAAACAGAAAAGAAAAAAGGAGGATAAACTTTCACCTTTTTCTGCTTTATCGTACCGAGAGCTATTTCATGATTAAATAATCTACTCCTCCTTCCTGGATCTGTACGACTCTCCCGACAAACGATTTCTCTGCCAAATTGCCTTAACATGCTATGCATCCATATCCGATTGTTTTCTCCAACTTTGGCTAGGGGAGTCAAAATTTCACAAGAAGGCATAAAAGAGGTGTCATACCACAGGTACCAAGCAATTCGGCTATCTATGCCAGCAGTGAAGCAGGCAATGTCCAGAAATATCCGTTGCTGCTCATAATTTAATGTTATATATCCTTCCTCCAATATACTCTGAAAATCCCATCGCTTTAATTGAAACGGCACAAAAACTTTGAAGTGATCCCATGCCTTCTGCGTTTTACCCTTGGAGACTGCACCCATAATTTCAATTACCAATGGGAGTCCTGTCATAGAGTTACTAGCAGGGTTCAAAAGCTCGATGGTGCTACGTGAGGGAGGATTTAGTATAGATGAATGCTGCCTAAAGAGTTGAAGAGCCTGATTATTGTCCAACCGACTAACATGATAAGTCCGGATCTGAGGAGATTCTTCCAGATACCGCTGTTTCTGGTGGTTACAAGGATCCTACTTCCAGTAGCAAAGCAGTCAAAACAATCTCCAATGAGCTTCTGGACAGAAAACGCATTTTCTACGTCATCAAGGATAATCAAGACCCTCATGTCGCAAAATAGGTCCCTGAAAAACTCAATTCTCCTGTTGATAAAAGCAACATCCTCAAGTTCCCGTTTCAGAACATCGGAAATCAGCTTAGCTTGCAAAAGCTGAAGCCCTCCTAACACTTGTGTTGTTTCTTTAATATTTGCAAGGAAGCTACAGCCATCGAAATCACAGGAGACTCGGTTGTATATGAATTTTGCAAGAGTCGTCTTGCCAATCCCACCTTTCCCGTGGATGACTACAAGGATCCTCTTGTCCTTATCATCAATATTCATCAAGCTCATGATGTGGTCAACTTGATCATCAGTTCCAGCATCTTTTTCGATTCTGGCAACTTGTCTCTTCTGTTCCATTTTAGCCACCTGCAAGAAACATTATGATTGCTCACTGATAAGGCTGGAACATGCGAAGAAGTGCCTATAGTTATTGATCTTTACGAACGTTGTTGTGTTTGCATAAATTGTCCACGATGCGAAGTCAATGGTCATCCTGATCTACCAGTGATCAACATAATTGCCACGTTGTTTCTAAGGAAATCCAACTTTCAGGAAATTACCATATTCCTCAAAATTTGCAAATTATACAAATAGGTAAGCACTTGTTATGACTTTTTATTGATTGTAAGCCTTTTGGAATTCCATAAAATGCATCAACGCACAACCGTAGGTCTAAACTTTATCAATGTAAATTTAAATTGCGTTGCTCTTTTATTATAATCGTCAAGTCATATACTATAAATACATTGTTGGCCCATTTTCTAATGGTTTGAACTTTTCAAATGGCTTGTCTGTTATAAGACAAACTTCGTATCATAGCACAGGTCAAGGATTTAAATCGCGACACTCTTGACCAAAAAAAAAAAAAAAAAAATCTCGACACTCCTAAATTTTCTTCTACCTGTTATTCCCATTGTTCTGTTTATTTTCCTTTTTCGTGGTTATCCTCTTAAATCATATGCTATAAATACATTGTTGGCCACTTTCTAAGGGCTTAAAATTTTAGGAAAAAACGGCTCGTCTCACAAAGATTATTTTTTTTTTTTATATAATGTCTACGGAAATATGTGAAGAAAGACATTAATAGCATAAAGTGAAGCGAAAATAAGAAAAATCAATAAAAATAAAAAATGCATTTAAAAGAAAAAATCCTGGTACTGCTTCATATGTTCGTAAAATAAAATAAAAAAGTACCAAATAAAAATATAGATGAAAAAAAATGAAAAGGCAATCATTTGACACTTGACACAAATGCATTAAAGCAACAACACCGCCTATATGAGTTTAGGTAAGATGAAATAAATATTTGACCCAAAAAAAAAAAAAGGAGAGAGAGCCTTCATGCGTAAAAAAATAGAAAAAGAAATCCTAAAATTAAAATACATGAGAGATAAAATATAAATATTAACATACGGACTTGTCCCTTCATAGAATAATTATAGAATAACTAATTGAGGACATTTCAGAGAAAAGAGGATTGTGATTGCTTAAACGTTGGAGGTTCCCTTTGCTTTATATAAAAGTATAAAAATGAGTGCTTCAATTTGAGTAGGTGGTAGGCAACTGATAATAGGATGCTAGATAAGATAACATTTTGTTTGGTGTAAATTGACATTTATATTGTAAAATTGATAAGATAAGAAAGATGATAGAAATAAAGGTAGTTTTGTGAGCAAGCTTGATTAAAAGAGAAACAATAAATTCAAGAGAGAAAGGAGGGTATTTAATTAACTTTATTGGAAAAAAGTAGCGTTTTAGCTATAACGGCGGTAAAAAATGCGTTGCCCTAAAATGAGATTTGATACTTATTTTGCTTTTCCATTATAATTAACAAATGAAGATGGAGAGTCTGCTCATGCTTTAAAGGGCTGGGAAAATCCCCATGTTATTTTGAAGATGACAAAGTCAAAGGTTACTAATGTGTGTATTGGTTGAGAAAGTGTCAGGTGATATATGCACAAGTCAAAATGCAAATGTTGTATAGCACTAGAAGATTATGATATGAGGAGTGCTCTGCCACTATCAAGATTGCTCTACCGATATCTTAGGTGAACAAGTTGTTGGGCATTGAAGATGTCTATGAGTTGGAAGGATCTTCATATAAGGTGAACATTTGGAAAGACCTTGATCGAGGGTGAACAAGTTGAGAAGAAAAAGGAATGTCTAGGATGGCTTAGAGATGCAAAGATTGGGTGAACAGTTGGATGGACCTTGATGTGGTGAACAAGCCTAGAAGGGGATGTTTGGTAAAGCTTGGAAGGACCATGAAGATAAATCGCTAGGTAGAATCGAAATTGCCAATATGCTTGGAAGGACAAGAAAGATCAGCATCGTTATTGAGTGCAGGGGATTGTTATCAGAGCAGCAGGTTGTTGACATAGAAGTAGCTGCCGATTTTGGATGACGTGGAAGACTGTGACAATATCGACGATCCTTGTGAGTTCAGTGAAGATGAGGAACCAACGTCTATGCATGGTGTCCTTAGAGATCTTTAGAAGTTGATTTAATCAAATCAATGAAGATGAGGAATCGATAGGGATATTGATGTCCTTGGAAACTTTTGCATGCTAAGGAAGCCAAGAGGATCATTGGATGATTGATTGAAGTTGCCCACGAGGTTTGTTAGTGGATAGCATCAATAGATTAGTAAAGATATGCACGTTTTGATTATGGATAAGGGATTGTAAAGATATTTAGTCGTGAAAGGTGTTGGCCACTTGACTACTTGATTAGAACATTGAAAAGAAGAAAATAGCTGTTACAAAGGCTATGAATTCCTTACCAAAAAAAAAAAAGCCTAGGAATTCGTAGAAAAATTCCAAAGTTGATCAGGAGCAATTTTGGTAATGAGCAAGTTTGACAAAATTACACTAACATTGTTATGGAATTAGCCACAAACAAAGAGTCGTTCTAACAATCTTTAGCAAGGGTCTACCGCTGGCTATATCTATAACCAATGGTTACTTGAAGATGTTGATGGGCAACGGTCATTTGAGGATGGATGGCTATAGATTGAATCTAGGAGAAGTAGTTGGGTTGGGTTGGAATCGGATAGAGTGACTCGTGATTTGAATCTTCTTCTTTGCTTTGTTTTTCTTGTTAGTTGTTGTGTATCGTAATGTCAATGTTTGGGTAGTGATAATGTTTGTAATTAGTGATAAGAGTAAGTGTAAAATAGTAATAGCAATACATGAGTCCTAGTAGTGTGATCTACCAAAAATGTGAAACTTGTTGATTATAACTTGTCTTGAAGATTACTTGTGGATTCTAGCCTTATTTTATCTATTAGTGTTGAGAGTGGACGTAGACTCGGGCATAAAACTAAATCACTATGTATCTACTTACAATAACTTTTATCTCTTCATTATCTGAATTACCTAATCTTTATTATCACTATATGTTGAACAGTAGCACACACACCAAATTTCTAGAATCTATTTCTGCCGATGTTTGAAGTTGAACTTGTTACCTTTCGTAAATGTCTTTCATAGTTCTCAAACAACCTATTCACTCTTCTTCTAGAATGTGTTGTTACCCTCAATGAATACCACATAATCCCAAACTAGTATAAATGTCATAAATTCAGGGAGAAGTACATCCAAAGTACCTTAACTTGTGTAGGGCGTTTACTTTAGTGCCACAACTTTTTGGTCGGCTCACTTAAGTGCCACTTTATTAAGGGAAAGAGAGAATTGAACGCTCGGTTTATAGTGGTTCGGCTTGATTTAAAAAAAAACCAAGTACAAACACTCTCGTGTATACAATTTCGCTCGAGCAGTCTCGACTAACAATCATGGGTCTTCGACTGGAATTTTTCTATCGATCACACACTTAAAACAACTAGAACGTCTTCCTTTTATACTCCTTTATGCCATCATAGCCGTTGGCACTTGAATTCCTCCAATCTACCCGTTGGACGGAATCATCACGGTTTCCAAGAATAGAACTTTCCAAGTCGTCGACCATCGGATCTTCAAATCTTAGATAAGAATTCTTCACCTTGAAAGAAACGTTTTGTCGGCTTCAAAATATTCGGAAAGATTTCTCCAACAATCTCCCCTTTTTGATGGTGACAAAACTTTCTTGAAGATTTGAACAACTTTGACCTGCAAAATATTTCTCAAGCGGTATGGCTAACTCATAAAGATTAATAAAACAACCAGACTCTGCATCCACAGAAAATTGGTTAGTCTTTCATGAGAAACACCATATAACAACACTTGAATAAATGCAACCAGTCAAGCATCATAATCCACAACCAATTCAGTCAAATTCACACCCAAGTTCAAGTTCTCAAGTCATACTAAAAAAAAAAATAAACATAACCACAAAAGTCAAAGTTTTAAATAGTTCAAATTTTGGTTCTCCCCCTTTTTGTCAGCATTGAAAAGGGTGAGAAAGGAGTCATGTCTGCTTGGGAATGCGCACGATCTGGAAATCCCCAATGGTGGACTACTCCTTCGAGCTTCTTCAGTCTTCTCTCGGATGAGCTACCTCTTCTCCCTTGGCATTGGCTTGAAGTTGCGAGCTAGGTCTTTGAATTTATCCTCCGAGAGAGACCGAAGATGCTTGTCCAGCGCTCTTCAAAGCTTGGATTTGTCGAGAACATATATCCGCACGCATTTCCGGAAGAATATTTATGATGCTACGAAAATCTGCGAATCATCCGACGATGGCGCTTTTGAATGGTCGGCAGATTTGGAATCGATGCATCACCTTCTTCGTGCAATTGAGAGACTGAACTTCTTCCGGGTCTTCGGAGATTGTCTTAGATCTTCACCGACAGCACCATGAGGTGTAGACCTCTCTTGCTCGCTAACTCCCCCTTGTCTCTAGGACATCGAAAGGGGAAGAAAAGTGTCAACGTTTGTAGAGTCGAGCAAAAAGTCTCAAGTTGAAGCAAATTCAACTTCTCCCTTAAGTTCAAGTTGATGGTATCCGGGAAGTCAAAATCGACACTTCTAGGGTTTATCACCCCTCTTTTCAACAGACTGAAATACACTTTTTCTGATCCTTGGATTTAAACAAATCCATCCGATTTCCTTTCACATTTCGCCACACCCATTCTAGGTTTAAATTCAAGGAACATTTTGGAAATTCTAATGAAGTGATGACGAATCTCAATATGCTTTGCTCTTGAATGAAGGATTGGATTTTTTGGTGAGATTGATCGCATTTGGTGTTGTGCATGAGTCTTCAATGCCAAAGTCTTGTAGCCGTTGTTTTATCCATAGAATTTGCGAACAGACGGTGCTTTGCTTCCAAGAGCTACATACTCTGCTTCGGGCCGTTGTATCCTAAAGATTAAAGTCCCCTCTTTGGATACCAAGACCGTGCTTTGCTTCCTTGAGAACCAAGACAATTGCTCTGTTCCTACTTTCTTCCCTTCTTCATCTTTGTCTATCAGCTTGACAAGTTCTAGAAGTGCTCTTCATTTGATTTAAGTCAGAAAGAATGTTAACTCTCCCATCATACATTTCAAACTCATGATGTGGCAATATCTTATTAATTTCTCCTCTTGGATAAATCCATTTAGGAAAGCACTTTTGACGTCCATTTGGAATAACCTGAAATTTTTGTAACAAGCAAACGCAAGTAATAGACGAATAGCTTCTAACCTTGCTACGGGAGCGTAAGTCTCATCATAGTCTATTCCTTCTTCTTGCGTGTATCCTTTGGCCACGAGTCTTGCTTTATTTCGCACTTTTCCAATCCAAACGACTTTTCCTTTTTCGTTCATCTTGTTTCGAACACCCACTTGGCTCCAATAACAGAAACTTTTTTTACCTTTTGGTTTAGATGTCAATTCCCATACATCATTAATGTTGAACGGCTTCTTTGGGTCTTCAAATCGAGCTCTTCTTGCATAGCTTTTTCGATCCAGCTTTCATCGATAAAGCTTCTTCTATGCTTTTTGGTTCAATTTCAGAGATGAGAGCAACAGCACTAGATTCTTCACGCCTTTTTGATCTGGTGCGGATTCCTTCATTGATTTCGCCAATGATGAGATTTTTAGGATGACTAGATTTGTGTTTCCAGTTACTGGTTGATTTACTTGGTTGATGATCTCTTTCTTTATTTGAATCTTCATGAGCATCTTGATGATGGACTTCCTGAGTCTGAGATGCTTCTTGAGTTGAAGACTTTGGAAGGTTTAGGGTAGGTTTAGACTCTTCATGCTGAATCTGGCTGGATTCATCTTGTGTGGAGTCTTAGAATTTGACATTCATTGATTCCTCCCTGTTGGCTTTTCTTGTTATAGACTCGTAGGCTTTGCTTGATGTAGAATATCCAAGGAAGATGCCTTCATCGATCTTTCTTCAAACTTACCAACTCGATCATTTGCATTTTTCAAAATAAAGCATTTGCAACCAAATACATGAAAGTATGAAACAATAGGCTTCTTACCTTTGAACAATTCATAGGGGGTTTTTTCAAGAATAGGTCTTAGGAAGACTCTATTTATAATATAGCATGCGGTTGAAAAACGACTTCAGCCCAAAATCGTGAAGAAATTTTACTTTCAATTAAAAGAGTTCTAGCCATTTCTTGAAGAGATCTATTCTTTCTTTCCACAACTCCATTTTGCTCGGAGTATACGGAGAGGAAAACATGTGATTAAAACCAGATTTATCACGGAATTTCGTAAAATCTTGATTTTCAAATTCACTTCCATGATCTGTTCTTATACTTGAAATAGCACATCCTTTTTCATTTTGAACCTTTTTAGCAAACTTCTCAAAGTACGAAAAGGTTTCGACTTACTTGCAAGAAAATATACCTGTGTAAAGCGAGAGTAATTGTCTACAATTACTAGACAATATTTCTTACCTCCAATGCTCGGGTTCTTGTTGGTCCGAAGAGATCCATATGAAGCAACTGTAGTACATGATTAGTAGATACATGATTTATTTGCTTAAATGAATTTCTTACCTGCTTTCCCGGAATGCATGGAGTGCATAGGTCGGACTTTTGGTATGGCAATTTAGGTAGACCTCGAACAAGCCGCTTTGAAGAGATTTTGGCTAATTGCTTCTTGTTGATATGGCCAAGTTTTCTGTGCCATAGAACTGCTTCATCTTGAATTGAGATTAAGCATTGTTCTTCATTTGGCTTTACATCAAGGAGGTAGATGTTTCCATGCCTTCGACCCATGAAAGATCGAGTCGAATCTTTACTAATTCAGAACATGTGCCTTCTTGAAAGAAGATCTTGAAACCGGTATCACACAATTGGCTAATGCTGAGAAGATTGTAATTGAGTCCTTCCACTAGAGAGACATTGCTTATTGTGAGATTTCCAATTTTCACAGTTCCGAATCCCACAATACTTCCTTTGCTATTTCCTCCAAATGAAACTTTTCCACCATTTACTTGAATAAGCTTTATGAAACAATTTGAGTCTCTGTCATGTGTCTTGAGCATCCGCTGTCAAGATACCACTTTACCTTCTTTTTGATAGAGACCTGCATTCAAAATAAAGTCTCAAGCTTTCTTTGGTACCCAAATTTTCTTGGGTCCTTTGGTGTTAGTAGGATGAGCATTATTGGGCCATACTCTCTTAACAGGCTTCCAAACCATAGGACACTCTTTTTCAAAATGATCCTTACTGTTACACTTTGAACACCTTAAAGCATTTTGACCTACAGACTTTACAAAAACTTTCTTGAAATGATTTTTGTAAGCCTCTCTCGACGGTCTTTTCTTAATTCTTTCTTTTACTTTCGGAAAATCAATCAAAGGAATTGTTTCATTTGTCATACCTAGACCCGACTTATTGAAGTAAGGTCTTTGGACTGAAAGAACTTTTTCAAGTTTTTCCGACCCTATTGAAAATTTCTTTGAAATATTTGATAAATCAGTTTTTAAGAAAGCATTTTCTTTTGAAAGTTTTTCTTCATTCTCTTTCACAGTAGAAACATAAAGTTTAAACTTTCCACTTTTTCTTCCAAAATGTTTTCCTTTTGTTTTAAAACTGAGTTTTCCTTTTTAAGTTCGGAAATCTTTTTGAGAGAAGTCTTAAGACTGAAGCATAATTCATCAATGTATTTAGACACTTTGATAGGGATTTTATAATCACTTACCTCAAATTCACTGTCTCGAGTCGATCCAGTCCGAGTCCGATTGCGCCATCGGACACGGGTTGGCATATTCCTCATCACTCTCTTCACACTCTGTATCGCTCCAGGTTTCGGCTTTAAGAGCTTTTCGAGATTTCTCAACTTTTCCTCTTTTCTTTTTCAGAAGAGGACAGTTGGGTCTGATGTGTCCCTTCTTTTTACATTCGAAGCAAACTACATCTTTGTTTGGTTCCTCATCATCAACAGACTTGGTCTGCTGTCTCTGAAAACTTTGTTTCTTTGGGATGAACCTTCCGCCTTTTCTGTTTAGTTTTCTGAATCTTCTTATCATGAGTGCAAGCTCCTCATCATCCATATCATCTTCAGAATCTGCATCATCAGAATCATCATTTGATTTTAGTGCAATAGATTTCTTACCTCTTGGATCTTCATCTTCATTAATTCGTTCCACTTCGTAAGACTGAAGAGTTCCAATCAGCTCGTCTACAGATAATGGCATGATTCTTTGCGTCTCTCTTATTGAAGTCTTTATATGATTCCAATCCTTGGAGAGTCCACGCAGAAGCTTGTTCACCTTCATGGGATCAGAAATTTTTGTCCTTGGTTCTCAAGACCATTGACAATATCGTAAAACGACTAAACATGTCGTTATAGATTCTCCTGGTTTCATTTTGAAGGCTTCATATTGACCGAGGAGAATGTTAATTCTGGTCTCCTTCACTCGATCTGTCCCTTCATAGGTGATGTGTAATCTATCCCATACTTCTTTTGCTGTAACACAAGAAGATATTCTGTTATATTCAGTTGGAGATAAAGCATAGTATAAAGAGTAAATTGCTTTTGCATCGAGTGCTTGTCTCTTGTTTATCTCTTCCTGAGCCATTCCGCTGGTTTCAATAGTGTCTTTCCCTCTTTCAGAGATTGATGCAGCAGCAGGAGTGATTCCTCTTTCCACAACGTCCCATTCCAGAGGATCCTTTGATCGTAGGAAAGCTTTCATCTTGTTCTTCCAGATGTTGTAATCCTTTCCATCGAAGTAGGGAGGTCTGGTATTGCTTTGCCCTTCCATCAGCCCTAGTGCTAGCATACTAGCCATGGATCTTTTACTCTGAAGTAAAATACTTCAAACAAAGTAAGAACACGAGCTCTGATACCAATTGATATTGCTAGTATGAGTACCTAGAGGGGGGTGAATAGGTATACAAAGATTTTTCTTGATGATCGCACACTTAAAACAACTAGAACGTCTTCCTTTTATACTCCTTTATGCCATCATAGCCGTTGGCACTTACCAAAGGAATTCCTCCAATCTACCCGTTGGACGGAATCAATCAAGAAGATCATCCGAGCTATTTAAGGAATCGATGATAGCCCATCAATCTGTTCGCCCATACAATCGGGATCTCGGTTTCCAAGAATAGAACTTTCCAAGATTATTTCGTCGACCATCGGATCTTCAATCGATCTTAGATAAGAATTAAAGAATCCGAAATGATTATCCAACCAAAGAATCTATTCCAGACGATAGGATCGAATCCTCAACCATATACCTCGGCTTTGGATTTCCTTCGTCCTTTGGTTTAGAAAAGACTGTCAGTGAGAATAGACTTAAGTCTTGAGTCTTGAGTCTTAAGTCTTGGGTCTTGAGTCTTGGGTCTTGAGTCTCGAGAGTACAAAGTCTTCAGACTTTAAACTGACGGTCTCCGAACATCCAGACTTAGACTGAAAGAAACGTTTTGTCAGCTTCAAAATATTCTAGAAAGATTTCTCCAACAACGTGACTTGTTGACATGCCCATTCAGCATATAATCTCTAAATGACGTCATGTAGTAAGTTAAAAAGTAATCATTTTAGTGCCAATCTTTGTAAAAAAAAAAAAAATGATCAATTCAATGCCAATTGCTGTTAAAAGTGATTACTTTAGTATCAATCTTAATGAAAAGTGACCACTTTAGTGTAAAAAAAAATGCCACACCAAATAAATTTTTTAATTATAAAAGCCACGTAATTTCTCAAGCCTAAATTTTTCACTAGAGACACTTAAGTAATCGTTTTTATCTTATTTTAGCAATTAAGTGAGTTGACGACTAGTTATGACACTAAAGTGAATGTCGTACACAAGTCAAAGCACTTTTGGTGTACTTCTCCACACAAACTCAAACTATTCTTTTTGACCACTCAAAGCCCCAAATTGGTAAATTTATGATAAATTTACTCTAAACTAAATTTTTAACCATAAAAAAAATCCCAAACTAATGTACTTGTGACAAATCTACTTCGAACTAATTTTTTAACCACTAAAAATCCTAAACGGATGTATTTGTGATAAATTTACTCTCCATTAGTTTCTATTAAATTAGGTTATTACTACAAAAAATCATATATTGATACACTTGTGACAAATGGTGGTTTACACCTATTAACTACCACATGTCTTAAACTCAACAACTTGACAACGAAATTTAATGTAAACTAACAGAGGAGAAATTTATCATAGATGTATTAGTTTGTTGCTTTTTATGATCAAAACATTAATTTTGGGTAAACTTGTTACAATTGTACAAGTTTTATGCTTTTCGTGATATTAACCTACTTTAAATTAAGTTCCATTTGTTTCGCGAAAAATGCAATGTGTTTGGAAAATGTTTTTAAGAAAGTCATTTCCTAAGACAATAACAATTTTTTTTTTTGGTATTTAACCAAAATTTGAAAATGAATTAGAAAATTGTTTCCTTCATTTGGTGTGAAAAATCTGATTTAACTTTCCTCTGTGCACTCCTTTTAATAATTTTTCATTTTCTTCTTCTATTTTTCTTTTGAATTTTTTTAACTATTTTTATTTATCTTGTTCTTTTTCCTTCTTCTTCGGTTGGTCGTGACCATGGCAATAGTTGACAACCAGCCATAGACAAGCTCTAGTCTTGCCACAAGCCGATGAGGTTCGATTCTAAGGTTGACAAGCTTGAGCTTGCCACAAATCGATGAGGATGTCCCACATGTCGTTAGAGACACTAGAGATGAAGGACTAGACGAAGTTGATGCCAAAGAAGTCGAGAAGGTAGCTAAAGGAGGCGATGGCCCACATGTCCTTGACTAGTTTATTTTCTGTAAATCAAGTGTCGAAAAATCTAGAATTCTTTTTCCTGAAAGTTGTTTTTTCGTAAAACAAACGAAGTCTTAAAGTGCATTTTTTCACGGTAAATTTTTTCCTAGAATATAGTTAATTTTCCTTTGTTTGGTAATATATAATCAAAAACATTTTTTGATTTGGATCTTATTGGAAAAAAATTTCAATTTCATGACTTTATTTCAGACAAAAAAATTTGATTTTTAAAATTTTCTTATTTCTCTTTTCTTTTTCCCTTTCCTTTGTGCGACCAACCGGTCATGACCACAGTTGAGCTTGAGCTTGAGCTTGTCGGCCTTAGGCCAACTTAGCCTCACTAGGATTGGCCAAGTTGTGAGCTTGCTGACCTTGGCCGACTCAAGCTCGCTTGGATCTGGCAAGCCCTAAGCTTGCCAAGATTGTCCAAGCCATGAGCTTGCATAGATCTGGCAAGCCTTAAGTTGGGTGACCTTGGCCAGCTTGAACTTGTCAAGCTCGGTTGAGCCTCAAGCTCGCTATCTTGCATCATAGGCGGTCGCTAGGCTATCGGCCATTGTTGATGCATGGAGGAAGAAGGGGAAGGGAAAGAAAGAAAAAAAAAAAAAAAATAAAAAGGATAGAAGGAAAAAAATAAAAAATAAAAAATTGGAAATTTTTTAAAATAACAATAATTCAAAAAATTCAATTTAAAAAAAATTATAAGAAAAAATGTTTCATTAACCAAGGACCCTAAAACTAAGAAAACATTTTGGAAAACATTTTCTTGTTCTTTTAAAGGGAAAATCATTTTTTTTTTAATTTAAGTTTTGGTACGATAACATTTTCCATTGATTAGAAAAACATTTTCCTTTGATGCATTTTTCTTAAGTGAACCAAACATTGGAAGTTGAGGAAAATGGTTTCCACAAAAAAAAAAAAAGGACCTTAATCTCTATTAGTCTATATATCTAAGCCTAATCCACCATTTATCTCACTTTTAACTTTTAAAACTAGCCTTGCATAAAAACTTAAAACTACCCACTACTTTCTCATCACCAAGTAACCACCCAATTCACACATCTTCAATAAATATCTACTGCATATCCACTCAATTAACCAATTAGTTCCTTACAAACCTGTTTCTTCTCTCTTCAAATTTAACTAAAGCTATGCAACCGGTCCCGTTCTACTTTGGTTCCGGACTAAATCACCCATAGAAATAGGTCCTATTCCTGCTTCTAAATTTTTTGGAATCGGTGCTATGCAAGTAGGTTCCAGGTTTTGGGTATTGAACCTACTAACCCACTGAGGAACCAATCAGGACCTATTTTATGATGTTGGAGGAAGATGATTAATCTTTCCTAAATGAACTTAACTTCCTTATTACTTTATTTTTTTTTATCGATATTTTACTTTAAGCCGTTTTGTTGTTCATGCTATCTTGCTGTAACTCCCTTGGTTTCCTTTAAAAAATGAGGCAATAATAATAATAATAATAATAATAATAATAATAATAATAATAATAATAATAATAATAATAACTGATTCTAGGTGAACTTTGGAACTTGACCAGAAAAACATGCTAGGTTTTAGGGTTGATTCCAGGACAAATAAGATATGTTGCAAGTTCCAAAAAACTGGGAAGCAATTCTAACAAGATAGGTTCTAAGTTTTAGGTATGGAACCTAACAACTATGGAATTGCACACCCCTATATGGAGCCCACCGATTACCACAAGCGTGCAAAGTGTATGCCTTAGCACTTAGCACTATATATATTTTTTTTTTTGAAAATATATATCTATAGAATATTTAATATTCGTTAGACATGGCATTGATCTGTTGATTCCCTTTTTCTAATTTTAAAGGAATAAGGTTAGCCGCTACTAATCTTCTAATTATGCAGATAGCATTTGAGTATTATGACATGAGATGCATATATGATGCTCATGAAAAAAAAAAAAAAAAAAACACAAAGGATAATGGTACGTGATGATCAATATCACAAGGTGTTATCAATCTACTCAATATGTACTAGTGAGCAGATTCCCAAGCATAAGAATAAACAAGAAACAGGCAACATAAATTCCCTCTAATCATTTTGGTTACCCAACATACATGGATATTGGAATTGTAATATATATAGAAACTCTTTTTGCAAAAGTGGTTCGAAATTTATAGGCAAAAGTACACCCTGAGTGCCAAAATTTGGCACGGAGGGACATTTAAGTGCCAAAAGTTAGGAAAGTGACATTTAAGTGCTAAAATCATAGCAAAATTGATTATTTAAGAGCCAATCTGGCCAAAATGGTGACGTGGCTTTTTTTAGGCGAGGTAAGTGCAAAATGGCATCATTTTACACGCTGATGTGGCTAGAAAATGCAAAAATAACATCATTTTGGTCTCTAACGTAGAAAATAATTAATATAATAATTAATTTAATTTAATTTAAAACTAAATTTATTTAAAACATTTAAAATTATAGATATTTAAATAAAATGGGGAAAGAAGGGAGGCGGCCGATGGTTGAGCCCTCGTTCTTCTTTGCCGTCACCCCGTCGTCGTTGGGAAGGGCCAGCGATAGAGGGGGGAGGGTCGATCGGGTCGTTAGCCCTTGGCCGACTAGCGGCAAGGGCCCACGAGCCCTCGCTGCCACCCACCGTTGTTGGGAAGGGCCGGTGACGGTGGGGGAAGCGTCAACTGGGGTTGCCGGGCCCTAGCTAGGGGTGGGCGATCCCGGCTGATTGGCGGTGAGGGCGCGTGAGCCCTTGGCCAGATCGGGATGAGGGTCGCTACCCTTGCCGGATCTAGGTGAGGGTTGCGGCCCTTGCCTAGATCCAGCAAGGGCTTGTAAGCCCTCGCTATCGATCGGCCTAGGGGCTGATGTCCCCCGAGACCCTCCCTCCTCCATTGCCGGCCCTTCCCAGTAGTGGCAAGGTGGTAGCGGGGGCTCAACCCTCAACCGCCTCCCTTCCCTTTAAATATATATATATATATATACATATGTATGTATTTTTATACGTTTTAAATAAATTTAGTTTTAAATTAAATTAAATTAATTATTATATTAATTATTTTCTACGTAAGAGACAAAATGATGTCGTTTTTGCATTTTCTAGCCACTTCAATATGCAAAACAACGCCGTTTTGCACTTACCTTGCCGGAAAATCACCACGTCACCATTTTTGGCTGGATTGGTACTTAAGTGATTTATTTCTCTCCGATTTTGGCACTTAAGTGTCATTTTTTTTAACTTTTGACACTTAAGTATCCCTCTCCTCGTATCAAGTTTTGACACTTGGGATGTACTTTTACCAAGTTTATATATAATTGTTCTAATGATGAACAATTAGAATATGATTTTTCCATTTAGTTTCATCAATATTGTTTTTTTGTACAAATTAGTAGTACCACCCCAAACCATGAAGGTACTACCAGAAATTCAATGCGTAATCTTGTTCTTCTGTTTTCACGAAATTTCAATGAATTAGATTCACAAGAAACGTGAATTGCATTAAAGCATTTAGGTTTTGGATTTTTATATCATTTTAGTTTTTTTTAGCGTTTTTATTTCTTATTTTTTTATTTCACTTTTCTATAATTGATTGCGTTATAAGGGTCGCGGCTCTTGCCTAGATCTAGCTAGGGCTCATGGGCCCTTGCGCCGGTTAGCCAAGGACCCGGCCGACCCTCTCCCCTCCATCGCCGACCCTTCCCAGTGGCAATAAGGCAGCAACGGCGGCTGAGGGTGGCGAGGGCTCAACCCTTAGTTGCCTCCCTTCCCTTTTAATTATATATATATATATGTATTTTTAAATGTTTTAAATAAATTTAGTTTTAAATTTAATTTAATTAATTTTTATATTAATTATTTTCTGCATTAGAGACAAAACACGTCGTTTTTGCATTTTCTAGCCACGTCAACGTGCAAAATGACATCGTTCTGCATTTTCCTCGCCGGAAAATTGCCACGTCATCATTTTGACCAAATTGGTACTTAAGCGATTTATTGTTCTCTAATTTTGGCACTTAAGTGTCACTTTCCTAACTTTTGACACTTAAGTGTCCCTCCGTGTCAAGTTTTGACACTTGGAGTGTACTTTTGCCAAATTTATATATAACTATTCTAATGACGAACAATTACAATATGATTTTTCCATTTAGTTTCATCAATATTGTCTTTGTTGTACAAATTAGTAGTCCATGAAGGTACTTCACTGCATTAGAGTTTTTTTTTTTTTTTTTTTCACTTTTCTATAGTGTCACTTCACCCCCCCCCCCCCAAAAAAAAAACACGCACGCACACGCGCACACACACAAAAAAGAGCTGTTACCTTCTATCAGTCCCCCAATTAAGCTTGTCTTATGGATAAAAAAATAACATAAGGAAACACACCTTGCCCATACTGGAGATTGTGGACGTATCTGAAACAGACTTGATCTGTCTAAGAATCTTATCTCTGTAATCCTTGTAAAACATGCCACCCTCTGGAGTGTCGTGTAATGTCGAACAATAGTGAATTATGACTTGGCATTCATCTGGTATCATTATGTCTGATGCATTTGCCCCATATTCCAACACCAAGGAGGGGCACCAATCCACTTTCAAAAGAGTCAAACATCCTAACTCGTCAAGGCCTTCAAGAACCTGTAGGTTATTGCAAGCTCTGATTCTCAATTCCATCAAATTTTGCAATCTCGACAGATCACTTAACCTCCAAATTGACGTACAGAGATCGAACTCCAGGCTCTCCAATGTTTCCAATGCCTCAAAACCATGAATCTCTGTCAACTGCGGGCAGTCTTCTAGTTCCAATTCTTTTAGATTCTTCAGGCCTGACGGGGAGAATATTATCTTTTCGAGGCTTGGAAAGTCGCGGACACTTAAGTGTCTCAACTGTTCTGACCCGCCGAGTTGGATTTCCCTTTTCATGGAGTGACATAGCTTCAAAATCATTAAATTTCTCAAGTTGGATAAATCTGGGAAAGTTGTTATTGAGCTGAAAATTCTCTGCATTACTGATTTAGGGGGCTGCATGAGAAATTTTGGGCATAGGTCGCCAGAAATAGAAAGTTCCCTAAGACGATAAAGGGAACCCAATGCAGTTGATAAATCAGTAACGGTCCGAAGGCACAGATTCAAATTTTCCAACTTGGATAACTTCCCAATCCACTCTAAGTTATAGGTTTTGATTCGGAGGCTCGATGAATGCGACAAAGGATATTCACAGCCATCCAATAAGAGAAGATTAACTAGATTAGTCAGATTTGAGAGATCTGGAACAAATCGTAAGGATTGAGAACTAACAAGTAAATGAGTCAAACTTGTGGGAAGCGATGGCAACACTCGCAGCTCATCACAATTCCTGAGGATCAGTTCTTCTAGGTGAGGGAGCGCAGCAATCGTTCCTGGCAACCGACAGATGTCAGTGTTTGATAGATCTAGGATTCTCAATAAGGACAAATTTCCAATTATACTTGAAACTTCGCCCATCATCGCAGAACATCGTCCAGCACGTATCACTTCAAGCTTCAATGCCGACCCAATGGCTGAAGGAAACTTAGCCAGCAGGCAAGATTCCATCTCTATCACATTCAAAGTCTTTATATTTCCAATAGAATGAGGCAACACTTCGATGAACGTGGACGACAAATCCAATTCAATTAAAGACTTTAGGTTTCCGGTCGAATCCGGAAGTTCCCTTAGTTCTCTGCATCCCGCAAGGGACAGAGACTTGAGATTCACAAGACATCCAGCAGAATAAGGTAATCCTTTAATTGATGTGAATGATAAATCCAACTTGATTAATGAATTTAGCTTTCCGATTGAGTCCGGAAGTTCCGTCAACTGTGAGCAGTTACTCAAAGATAAGTGATTAAGGTTCACTAGCAGGCCAATTTCGCCAGGTAGATCTCTTAGTCGATAACAATCCTTAATATTCAAGTAAGCCAGTCGTTTTATCTCCCCAATGGAGCGATCAATTTGAACCAATCGTTGACATCCTTTAATGGTCAATCTTTCCAGAGAAAAGCACCCTGACAAGTCGACTCTGACCATATTTAGATGGGTCATCTGTAGAACTTTCAAATGGCGTAGCATCTGTGAAAAGAATAAAGTGTTACACGGTGTCATTAGACGATGCTGCTGTAAGAAAAGTGTACAACAACATACATATCTTCATTTGGCTCCATCCCTCCCAATCATTAGCATCATTAAATTCAGAGAGCTGGAGGACAACCCAGTTTTGTGGGAATAGATTAGTTGCCATTAAATCTGGAGAACAATGACGCCAGGAAAAGCATCTTAACTTCGAGAAAAGATTAGTAAAGTCCCCAATAAAGCTCCCCCCATCTAATTCAAGGAATCTTAGGTTTGGCAGCCTCGAGAAATCTTCATCAGTAAAAGTGAGTAGAGTAGGATCTCCAGCTAGACTAAGTGCTTCGATATTTCCTTTATTCTGCAAAATGCATACACAATTAGAAAGAACTTTCAATTTCTCTTCACATGGTAGAAATTTCATCTCAAATTGCCAATTCTATTGGAAGAAAGACAGAATTTGTGCTCTTGGTGTATTACCTCTCTTGTTTTCACCATGTCTAAAGCTTCCTCAGAAATCCATAATCTACTATGCCTTGCCGGATCCAGGTTTTCCTCATGGACAATTTGACGCCCTAGGTCTTTAAGCATGTCATGCATCCATAACCCGCCATTCTCTCCAATATGTATCAATGATAGAGAACTAAGGACTCCAATTTCTATTTGATGAAAAAAGTTGCACTCTTCCCACATGTAAGATGTATTAATCTCCTCCTCATAATAGGAAAAACATGCAATATCAAGAAAAATTTGCTTTTGCTTGAAATTTAAGGCATCATAGCTAATTTTCAACTCTCGGTGGACCTCTTTAGGAGCAATGCTCCTTAACTTTTCTAGTGTGTCTTTCCACACGGTTTTGTGCTTCCCATGAAGAAATGAACCTATGACCTCAATGACCAAAGGAAATCCTCCAATTATGGAAACAATATCCCTTGAAAGCTTGTCATAATAGTCATCTCTAGGAGATTCCCTTCTGAATGCATGATTTCTATAAAGCTGAAGTGCTTGATCAGCATTCATTTCATTTAATTCATAAAGTATGATTTTTTCTCCACTTTCTAGGATGCTTTTGTTTCTTGTCGTAATTATAACTCGAGTTCCTATACCAAACGAACTGATCTTGCCTATTAGTTTCTCAATTTGTTCCCTATGGTCCACGTCATCTAGAACAAGTAGAACCTTCTTATCATGGAGTTTTTTCCTGATAAACTCCATTCCATCATCAATGTCATTGATTTGAACAATATGCTTAGTCTCACCAAGGATGTCAGATAACATTTTCTTTTGTAGAAATACTAGGCCATCAGGGCATGATGATCCATGGATATCTGGCAAGAAGCAATACCAATGAAAGTTAGAAATGAACTTGTCAAAGAGAGCCTTTGCAAGGGTTGTCTTTCCAATACCACTTGGGCCATAAATTCCAAGAGACCGTGCACAACCAAAGTCATAGTCCAACATGCCCATTACGGCTTCCACTTGATCTTCTATTCCAACTAAACGGTCAGTTGCACAATCTTCTTTTGCCTTCATCTTGATTGTGATATCTTCTGTGTCCAATACAGTAAGTTCCCGTTGCTATGATGGGTAATGATCTCCCAGCAAGTGTCGAGGCAAACGCTATACTGCAGAAGTAAAAGACTGAGTGACTGGTGTTACCAGTTGCCACACCGAGTAATCCCATCAATTATGATTGTTCCCTATATTGTATGCCTGGATGACTAATTTAAATATCTTTTTCCCTCAGCCTTTTGCAAAATATGTTTAATAAAGGGGAAAGTAGAAGCATATCCCCCGATAGGTCCAAAACTTGGAAATCATTTTCCTAATTTAAAGTGTGTTTTTTTTTTTCGCCCGTAAATTTTTTCTGTTAACCAACCATTTTCAACGAATCAAATATGCGAAAGTTCAAAAAACTAATTCACAAAATGCTCTCTAGTGAAACAAATACAAATTGCGTATTGGAATTCCTTTTTTTTAGCTCACAACATATATTAACTGTCACGGTCTAGTTCAAAGTTCCCATAGGAAAAGACATTTCATGCTCTAAGGTTTAGCCACTGGAGATGGCCAAGCTCCGGCGGCCATCATTGGTAACTCAGACAATCGAAAGTGAGGTGGCCGCGGCGAGGCAAAAGGGAATGCAAATTCTTTGTGGGTAAGTTCTAACATTCATCCAAATCTGAGCGACTTTTGACCTCAACACAACTCAAATATTGCAAGGAAACAGAGGGGTCGGGCGAAACTTACATTAGCCTGCCGAGAGGAAACCACTACCGAATCGTGGAGTCAAACCACTTATCCTTGTCGAGCTTCAGTTCTCCGATGATACGATCAGCCTGAAGCGACTGTTTCGGGTCATCCGAGGCCTCATTAATGTTTATTGACCGAAAGAGATACCCAATGGTCTAACTGCAGATGACTATAAGAGAATCTATTAAGCTGAGTGACCCATATATTGAAATAGATTTTAAACGGCGGATTTCAATGATCCACATATATAGGGGAAACCCTCTGACCCCTCACCCCGCCGGTGCCATTCTATCTCCCTTTGATTTATTTATTTTTCCCTTTGAGTCTTTGGCTTGATTGTTTTATCTTTCAAGAAATTATGCTTTTTTGTTTTATTTATTGCTTTTGACCCAGCTAGGGGAAGAAGAGGAGGAAGAGAAAAAGAAAGGAAAGAAAAAAATGAAAAGAAAAGAGAAAAAAATTGGGCTTGATTATTGAGTTGTTCCCGAGAATAAAAAAGTAATTTCATTTTTGTTTCTTGAATCTATTTCAAATCCATTTCCAGGAACAAAAAGTTATGCAAATAGATTTCTGTCTATTTTTTGTTTCTAGGATAAAAAACAAAAACAAAAAAAAAATAGGGAAATAGAAATGTAACCAAATGTGCCCATAGTAGTTATAGGGATCTAGATTCCCTTCTTCTAGGAATTCATAAATAACGAAGTCCCAACGGCTGGCCCCATTCTCTCTTCCCTTCATTTCCTTCTCTTTGAATTTTTTGGCTTTACAGTTTATTATTTCAAATAATTTGGCACTTTTTTATTTTTTATTTTTGGCCTTTTCGATTTTCTGATTATGAAAAAAATTTATTTGCTCTCCCTATTAGTGGAACGTACGCTAAATAGATTAGAAAAAACCGTGTTGCTTAGCAATTGTCGAAAAAGTTGATGGCAAAGCTCCGGCGGCCATCATTGGATCCTCAGACAAAAGGTGGCCACGGTGAGGCAAACGAGTGCAAATTCTGACACTCTGAGCAACTACTGACCACGACACAGCTCAAATATTGGAAGGAAGCGGAGGAATTGGGCGAAAATTACCTTGCGCTGCCGGGACGAAACCACTGCCGAATCCTGGAGCGAAACCGCTTGACCTTGTGGACCTTCAGTTCTCTGATGATACGGCCAGCATGGAGCGACTGCTTCGGGTCATCCGAGGCCTATTAAGAGTAATTGACCAAAAGAGACAGCTAATGGTCTAACGGCAGATGAAGTGAGAGAGATTATTGGGTGGGTGGGGCACGCGCATTTAAATGCATTTCTCCCCGGCGGATTTAAGCATACTCTCTCGCTCGATCATGCAAATAAGAAAAGCTGGTATTTTTCACGTTTCACCTTATTTTTCTGAACGGCAATGGTTTTGGGGATGCTAAAGCGTCGAAAGGCAAAGTCGTAGCAATATATGAAAAATTTAGTATGTATTGATTAGTGAAGACAAATTTGGTGATCGGCTATTAATTTTGGTTTGAAGAAATACTCTTTGAGCAGGTAAATCCTAATCTTATTCTAAACATATATATTGTTATCTTGAGCTTGTTGTGTGTTGAAATCGTTGGAGTTTATCTTGATTTGTAGTTAGATTAAAATTTTGTGAGACAAAAGGTAGAAGTGGGATAAAATTTAAATTTGAGGTTTTTTTAAGGTATTAGACCTTTAGTTTTCCAAGAAAAATACAACATTAATAACTCATGAAATGTTTAGAGGGGCATATTATAATCACTTTCCAAAGTTAGAGCCCACATTTTGTGTGGATTTGGTGGAAAGTCGTCTTTGTGGATGGCAGAACTTGACCATTCACATGGCCTTTCACTTGTTCCAAATAATGAAAGTTGGTCCCACTCATGCATAGCTACAAGAAAAATTTATTTGGGTAGCATAGGAAAACCTTTTTCCAAAATTTATTTGTGTGTGGATTTGGTAAAAGGTCATTTTCGTCAACGTCGAATATCAACTTTTTGTCACTCTTTCCGATTGACGTAAGCGCTTGTCCCACTCATGCTCGAATCATGATCTTTTGATTCTCTCGTTTCAGTCGATATAATAGCTCGTCCCACTCATGCATGATGCAAGAGAAAATTGTACGGAAAGCATATGAAAATCTTTTTTCAAAATCGGAGTCAGCACTTTTTGTGGATTTGGTTGAAAGTCGTTTTCCTAAAAGTCAGATCTAGACTTTTTGTTACATTTGTTCTAATGAATATATAAGTTCGTGCCACTCACACCTGGTTGCAGAATAAAATTGTTTGGGAGAGCATATAGACATCATTTTCCAAAGTAGGAGTTGGCATTTTGTTTGGATTTGGTGGGAAGTTGTTTTCTTGGACGTTGGATATCGACCTTTAGTTTCACTTGCTCCAATCAATGTAAAATCTCCTCCCATCCACACATGGTGCAAAAAAAAAAATTGCTTGGGGAGCATATGAAAAACTGTTCCCAGAGTTCGAATTGGCATTTTTTTTTGTAGATTTGGTGGAAAGTCATTGTCCTTAATGTCAAATACTAGACCTTTTGTCCCACTCTTTTCAATTAATGTAAAAGCTCATCTCACTAACACTATTGTAAGAAAATATTGTTTGTGAGAGCTTTTAGAAATCTTTTCTCCAAAATACGAGCCAGTATTTTGTTTGGATTGGGTTGAAAGTCGTTTTCTTGGAGGTCAGATCTTGACCTTTAGTTTCACTGTTCCAATTAATGTAAACACTCGTTCCACTCACGCATGGTGCAAGAGAAAATGTTTGGGGAGCATATGAAAATCTTTTTACAAAGTTGGAGTCAGCATTTTTTATGGATTTGGTGGAACGTCTTTTTCCTAAGTGTCAGATCTAGACCTTTTTATGTTTCACTAATTCCAGTGAACGTAAAAGCTCATCCCACTTACATGTAGTTGATATGAAAATATTATTTGAGAGAGCATATAAAAATCTTTCTCAAAGTAAGAATCGGCATTTTGTTTGAATTTAGTGGAAAGTTATTTTCTTGGACATTGAATCTTGACTTGTAGTTTCATTTAAGGATGAGTAGTTCCAGGTTTCACCTGGAACTTAGGACCTACCTTTCGGTATAAGTTTTTTATTTTTTGTAACCTAAAATCTACTCGTCATAATCTATAAATTAAAATCTATCATTTGAGAAGTTCCAAGACCTAACTGGTTCCTTTTTTAGTTTAATTTTTACTTAAGCCAAACGAAAGTGGATGCAACAACAATATCAATCTGTGTCGTTCATGCAATCAATAGGCAATTACTAACTGCATCCGTAAGTAAAAATTGACACCTCAATCTACCAAAATGAAGCTCTAAGCCAGCAGGAACCCAAAAAACACTCCGCCTCTCTGTTCCATTTCTGTCCCTCAAGCATCCAAAACTGAACATAATTTAACCTCAGGAACTTAAACAAAAACATGGCCATTTCTTCACCCAATTTCACAAGAACCCGCATTACCAATTGCGCACATCTCCTGAGAGACCAAACCTAGGGGGACCGTGAATTGAGCACTAGATCCACACAGATCCACACAATCACGAGGAAAGCGTCAGAGCAACGTCGTGAATGCATAATACGGGGCCAAGGAGTTGTATCTAATTGAGCTTGGAAGGTAAGTTCTGGGAGATTTGGAAGCAAGAGAAAACACTCGCGAGATTTGCACGCAATGAAACAGCGATTTCCGCTCCAAGTAAACAATGGAGCGGAATCGTCGACACAGAGATGATGGTAGTCTAAGAGAAGTAGAGTTTAGGGTAACACAAATTAGGGTTTTGGAGAAGAAAAGTGGAAAAGCGAAGGAGAGCGACAATAGAAGGGCAAAGAGAAAAATTACGGTTGAGTTGACTGCACTAATGGCAACCCTACTGCTTTTAGGTTCCCGGTCCAATTTCGGTTCTCAGTTTTTCTAGTTCCCGATTCGGTTCCCATGGGAATCGAGAATTGGACCTTTTAGCCTAAGAACTTGGAATTGAACCAATTGGCCGGTCAGGTTTTCTGTCTTACACTGGAACCGTACTTACACCTAGTTTCACTCATTTTAATTATAGTTCTTTGGGACGTCAGATGTCAATCTTTAATTTCACTCACGCCAATCAGTATAAAAGCTTGTCCCACTTACGCATGGTGCAAAAGAAAATTATTTTGGGGAGAATATGAAATTTTTTTGCCAAAGTTTTTTTTTTTGGTCGAAAACAGCCGTTTTTTTGGTCGAAAACAGCCGTATATTAAGCACGCACTATAGAGTTTACATCAAGTTCAGATAAGACAAGATCTTGCAAGAAAAGAGGGAGCCACGAGACCCAATTCGGAGGAAGTAAAGAGGCCCGATGGGCCTTTGCAACAGAGTCCGCTAAGGCATTGGCTCCTCTATGACAGTAAATCAGATGGAGATTAGGGCACCGAAGCTTCAATCTTAGGGTTTCGTCAAGGATAGGTCGAAGCTCCCACGGGCGTCCTTCAGGATTACAAACCGCATCCACAACATACCAAGCTATCCGATTCCACAATGATCCAATCCATCTCAAGACCTCGCTGGAGAAGAAATTTCAGCGTTGAGTTAAAGGCAATGGCTTCAGCTTGCAGGGCAGAGGAAGCACGAACAGAAGAGGCGAATCCATCGATCAAATGTCCCATCAAGTCCCTGCACACCCCAGCTACCGAAGCTGCGTCGGACGGCGAAAGGTAAGATGCATCAATGTTGGATTTTATGACTCCAGGATCAGGTGGGCACCATCTGTGGTTGACAGTACGTTGGTCTGAAACAGGGCACCGTTGGTCTGAAACAGGGCACGATTTGGAGGAAGCTAAAATACGTCTGGAATGAGCCTCCGCGATCGCCAACTGCACTACTCGTTCAGCATCCGGTTGCTTTTGACGGAATAAAAAATCATTGCGAGCTTTCCAGATATACCAGAGGATGATCGCAACCGTAGCCAAATCCGGTAAGTCAGTCTTACTGTTAACAAACTGGAGTAGCCAGCTCTCAATGCGATGCACCTCAGTTGTAGAAATTTTGATATCTAGATCTAGATGCATCCAAACATCGTAAGTCCAAGGACAAAGTAAGAAAAGATGTTCAAGGGTTTCGGGTACATGATGATCACACAAACAACAAGTAGGCTTTGTCAAAATATGTCGCTTGTATAAGTTTTCTCTAGTCGCTAATGCATTGCTACAGATAGACCAGAGAAATGACCTTATTTTGGGCATAGTTCGGATTTTCCAGATAGCATTCCATAATCTGCAGGGTGGCTGAAAAGAGGATGAGGCCTTGTTAGAATTAGTATTTTTTTGCTGGGCTCTGAGTTGATTGTAGCAATTTTTTACTATGTAAAGACCATCCTGCCTTCCTCTCCATATTAATTTATCCTGGGAGCAATTAGGACGAATAGGAATGGATAATATTTCCTCTACTCTTTGATTATCAAAATGCTGAGTTAAAAGAGAAGTATCCCAGGAATTTGAATCAGATAATATAAAACCAGCAACCCAGACAGGTTCATCCCTAGGAGCAGGACCTCCAATAACACCACTAGGTAACCAGGGATCCTCACGAACTTTAATCTTAGTGCCATTACCAACAGACCATAAAACTTTATCAGCAATAGATTCCCGACCTAATAAGATGCTCCGCCAACCCCAAGAGGGTCTAGAACCTTTAGTAGCATGCCAGAAATCCTTATCTGGAAAATATAAACCTTTGAGAAGCCTGCTATATAATGAATTAGAATTCTGGATTAAACGCCAAGCTTGTTTACCCAAAAGAGCTCTATTAAAAACCATAAGATCACGAAATCCTAATCCCCCTTCATCTTTCCTCCTCTTAATGCACTCCCAGCTCTTCCAATGTATGCCCTTCTTACTATAATCGGACTGCCACCAGAATTTAGCTACTTTTTGATCAATTACTTTACAAATAGTTGCAGGGATTTTGAAAACCGACATGGCGTAATGGGGTATAGCTTGCACAACAGATTTTATAAGGATCTCTTTGCCCCCTTTTGAAATAAGCTTTTCCTTCCAGCCTTGAAGTTTTGAATGCACTCTACCCATAAGCCAAGAAAACAGATCCCTTTTAGATTTGCCCCAATCCGAAGGAATTCCTAGATATCTGCCTGTTTGATGTAAAATAGGAACTCTAAGAGCTCCAGCTAGGCTTTCTTTCAAAGCAAAAGGACATTCTGAGCTACAAAACAACCCTGATTTATTTCGGTTTATAACTTGTCCTGTTGCTCTACAGTATTCATTTAGAATAGCAGCTAAGTTCTGACATTCCATAAGTTTGGCATCAAGGAAAAAAATGGCATCATCAGCGAAAAATAAATGGGAGAGAGTGGGGCACCATCGATTAAATTTTATACCTTTAATATTGCCATTATCCACTGCATTGTTGATAAGAGATGTTAAAGCACTAGCCATTAGGATGAACAGATATGGTGATAACGGATCGCCCTGTCTAAGGCCTCTGGTAGGATGGAAGAAAGGTAGAAATTCTCCATTTAATTTGACACTGTAAGACATCATAGAGATACATTAGAATATCCAGCAAACCCATGTAGCATGAAAACCAATTTTTAGGAGATAATCTCTGAGAAAAATCCCATTCAACCTGGTCATATGCCTTCTGCATGTCTAATTTCAGCACTGCATGAAAGTTCTTCTTTCGTTTTCTGATTCTAAGTTGATGTAAGACTTCATGAACCACAATAATATTATCTTGTATTTGGCGACCGCCAACAAAAGCTGTTTGTTCTGGTGCTATTAACTGTGGCAGCCAAGGTTTGAGTCGGTTTGCAAGAATCTTGGATATAATCTTATAAATAAAGTTGCAGAGGCTAATAGGGCGAAACTAATCTAAACGTTATGGATGAGGGATCTTAGGAATTAAGGAAATAGCAGTGCGATTATACTCCGGCAATAAAATCCCTGTATGAAAGAATTGTTTCACCGCTAATAATATGTCTTCTTGCAGGATATCCCAATGAGCACGATAAAACTGACCATTCAAGCCATCTGGACCGGGAGCTTTTGTTTCTCCTAATTGGAATACTGCAGTATGGACCTCCTCACAGGTAATGGGAGCTATTAAATGTTCATTCATCTCCTCTGTCACAATTTGATTGCAGAGATTTAGAGTTGGGCCATAATCTCTATGTCCTGAAGATGAGTATAACTTCTGAAAATAATTGAGAGTCATATCTTTAAGAGCAATAGGGTCACGAATCCAGTTTTGCTGGTCATCCTGAAGCATTTTGATCTTGTTTTGTTGACGTCGATTGACCGTAGTGGCATGAAAAAACTTAGTGTTCCTGTCTCCCCATTTAAGCCAATTAACCCGAGATCGCATTGCCCAAAATTTTTCTTCTTGCTGCCACAACTCATGAATTTTAACTTTCAGGTCTGAGATCTCAGCAGTATTTGAGTGAAGATAAGGCTGATTAGTGAGAGACTGAAGTTGGTTCTTAAGGTGAGAAATCTGAGTTTGAGCATTCCTAAATTTAGAGCGACTCCATTTAGATAATGCAACAGAAACAGATAGTAGCTTTTGAGGAAGTGTCACCTCTCCAAGCTGAGAAGAAGTCCAAGATTCAGCAATAATAGAACGGCATTCAGTATCCTGGAGCCAAAAAGCTTCAAAATAGATTGCAGCTAGGAAGTACTTCAGTAGACAAGAGAAGAGGGCTGTGATCAGAGCCGAGGGCTGGGAGGGCAAATACTTTGGCAAGAGGGTAAGCCAATCTCCAATTTTTTGTGCAAAGCATTCTGTCTAATCTTGCCTTGACCATAGCATCACCCTGTCTGTTATTAGACCATGTGAAGGCACATCCTTTGCTGCCGAGGTCCATAAAACAACAGTCATTTATAACATCATGAAAAGAAACCATTCTATAAGACTTAGCAGGACATTTACCAACTTTCTCCCAAGGATATAAAACTTCATTATAGTCCCCTGTACATAACCAGGGAAGCGAGTTGAAATTACTAATGCGTCTCAAAACTGTCCACAGGTGTTGTCGAAGAGGATATCGAGCAAGAGCATGTAAGCAAGTCAGACGCATAGTAATACTAGATTCAAGATCAGTACAGATGGAATCTAGCATATCAAAAGACTGGCAAGTAATATTCATAGAGACCTTGTTAGTCCAAAAGAGGGCTAAACCCCCTGCCATACCTGCTGGATCTTGAATAACACCTGATGAGAAATTAAGTTTACGTTGAATAGACAAAATCTGTTGAGTCTGGTTTTTTGTTTCCATCAAAAAAACAATATCGGGCTTCTCCTGGGTCACTAAGACCTTGAGTGCTTGAACTGTCAGGGGATTGCCAAAGTTGGCGTCGGCATTTTTTTTAGATTTGGTGGAACGTCATTTTGCTAAACATCAGATCTAGACCTCTTGTGCTGCTCGTTCTAATGAATGTAAAAGCTCGTCTCACTCATGCTTTGTCATATAGAAAGTTATTTGTGGAGCATATAAAAATATTTTTTCAAAGTTGGAGTTAGCATTTATTGTGGATTTGGTGGAAAGTCATTTTCCTAAGAGTCAGATCTAAATCTTTGTTTGACTCCTTCCAATGAATTTAAAAGCTCATCCCACTCACACATGGTTGCAATAAAAATTGTTTGGGAGAGCATATAGAAATCATTTTCCAAAGTAGAAGTCTGCATTTTGTTTGGATTTGGTGGAAAGTTGTTTTCTAGGATGTCGAATTTTCCGACCAAAAAAAAAAAAAATTGTTGAATCTCAACCTTTAGTTTCACTTGTACCGATCAATGTAAATCTCATCCTACTCTCGTACAATGCAAGAGAAAATAATTTGGGGAGCATGTGAAAATCGTTTTCCAAAGTTGGAGTCAGCATTTTTTGGAGCTTTATTGGATAGCCGTCCCATTCACATACAGTTACAAGGAAAAATTGTTTCGAAGGGCATATAAAAATCTTTTTCTAAAGTAGGAGTCTGCATTTTGTTTGGACATGGTGGACAATTATTTTCTTGAACGTCAAATCTCAAACTTTTGTTTCACTCCTATCACGATCAATTTTTTGGGTGTGAATCAGCTCAGATTTTGCTAATGGATTGCTAAGCATAAACTTAACTCGTTTTCGAGTGTGAACCACCTCAGATTTGGCTAATGGATTGTTAAGCATAAACTTAACTCGGGCTCTCCCAAGTCCATATTCATGACTTAATGTTCAAGTTTTTAACATGCAATTGGATTTTATCTTGGAGTCGCCACTAATTAGTTTATGGCGGGTCGATTAGACACAAATTATTTTATTCCTACGAACTAAAGATAAAGGGTATAGGGATTTGATTACACTAGATTTCTCTAATACCCTTTCGGTACCATTCTTTTATTTACAAAATTTTTTTGTAGACAGCTTTGATTGATTTTAAATCTATCTCTCTAAAGTGATCATGGGTATGCAAACCACCAATTTAACAGCCAATAAAAAAGTAATGAATAAATTGCAAAAATAAGCTTACCTCAAAGTAACGAAAATATCTGCAATGTTAAATTAAAATCAATATCAATAATCATATATATGATTTCTAATTAAAACACAATTTATTTTTTATTTATTTTCACTTTTTTAATGAAAACCATGCAATATGCAATGCAATATAACTAAATGACATACAATTTCTAATTAAATGAACCTAATAACAATCTTTAAATGATGTGCATTTCATGATCTAATTTTAATAACATGCAATTACATTTTTTATTTTTCCTAAAAATGCAATCTATCCTAGAGAATAGAAATAATTTTGTTGTAAGACACTTTTTTTGTATTTTTTCATGTAATTCGGAATTAAATAAAATGTGAAAATTATCTAATTAGATTAAGATTCTATTTAATTTCTATTATGAATTAGGTTGAACCAAATTTAGAGTGGCGTCAAATCGATAAATTGATCTTAAGTCTTAAAGATCGAAATATTAATTTTATTCCCGTTTAATTAATTATCTTATCTAAAGCCTTTAGATGAAATTAAAAACCCTGACACGGTTGCGTTGCGAATCGGGTGATATATTAGGGTTTTCAATTATGCATAGAGAAGTATTTCAAACAAAGAAAACAAGATATAAAGATGATAATAAAAAATAACACAACATAAACTTGCATAATAAAATAAAGCAAAAATACCTAATTCGATTTTTTTTAATGAAAAAACAAATCTTGGCCACCGTTCGGAGCTCCGGCGCGGGTCTCCGGCGAGGGGTTCCGACGAAGGCACAGCAGGCCGCCGATCAGCACGGGCTGTAACAGCAGCAGCACTTGGGCAGCGGCGGCGCTCGGGCAGCTGGAGCAGCTGGTCACAGGTCTGGCTGGACAGGGGTGTCGCTCAGTATCCGGTGAGGCGAGGTGGTGGTAAGGATAAAGCAGATCTGGGTCGTCGAAGCAGAGGGCTCCGGGTGACGGCGTCGATCGATGGCGGAGGCGAGCAGCGGTGGTGCGGGCTCTGGTGGCGTCGGATCGCGGCAGGGACAGTGACGCGACGTCAGGCGAAGGCGAGCTAGGGCACTCTGGTCGCGGCTGCTGCAGGAGATCTTAGATCTGCCGGCGTCGAGGCTGGATTGCGACGACAGGGGGCGAGGCAGGAGCTTCGACGCGTTCCGGCGAGGCAGATCTGGGCAGATGCGGGCCGATCTGGAGAAACGATGTTGGGGAACAACTCCGGTGCGGCGAATCGAGGTTGATGAGGCAAATCGGCGACGGCGGGGCAGCAGAAACGTCAAATCGTTGCCGGATCTGGGAGTTGTAAGAAATGGGACCGATCTGTGGGTCGACAGGCGCCGGGGCTCGCGAACGGAGATGCGGTGGTAGAACGTCGGGGGGAGCACGAGCTTCGAGCGCCGGGGCTCGCGGTTGGAGATGCGGCGCCGGCGAGGTCGGGGGACCCTCGGGGAAGATGAACAGTCCCCCGATTAGGGTTTCGCCCCTTTTTACTTTTTTCTCTCTCTTACGTCATTCACTTTTCACCTTTTACATTTTTGTGTTCTTTTTTATCCAACCGAAAAGAACCCCCCAACTTAATTCGCGCACCATGCCTTTTATAGGTAAAAAAAGAAAATGCATCTTTGCAATATATTCTTTTTCCATTTTGTTTATGCACGATGCACCTTAATATATAGTTGAAATATACATAATTTGCGCAATATTCCCCTTTTGTATTTTTGCATATTCCATCCCAAAAATTCCCTTTTTGCGCAAAACACATCCCTTAGTGTATATGTAAAAAAACCTTAATGGAATATGTAAAAAAATCCTTCCCTCACCAATAGTCTAAAATAAAACAAAATAAAAAATAAAATGCTTCTAAACTATATGCCATATGTTTTTTTTTTTTTTTTTTATTTTTTAAGTAAAAATTAACCCAAAAATTACGAAAAAATTTAGGTGTCAACACCTTTCAATCAGTGTAAAAGCTTGTCCCACTCATGCATAAACTTTAAGCCTAGTTCCAATTTTGGTCCGAACTACTTTTTAGAAAAAGTACCATCTTAACCCATGTCCAAATTATGGTTCAAAATTTATTTATTTTCATTAAAAGAATTCCAACCCTAAGTTAGGTCCCAATCCAGGCCTAATTTTTTTTGTTTTCTCATAAATAAATAAAAAACGCAAACTTTTAGCTAGTACTGAATCTGGCCCATGTCAAGTTTCCATCAAGTTTTCACTAAGTACATGTGTAATAACACGATGAATCTTCGTATCTATAATAGCACATTAAACAAAAACTTGAAGAGGGCTCTATCCGGATGCTGATTGATAGTTGGTGTTTACAAGATAATTAAAATTGCAGACTAGAATATACTATCCGTACATTATCAAATGAAGAATACAAGTATAGGGGAGAGTACAATTATACTTAAATACAACATATGTAAATTACAAGATACTTAACCCTAAATAGCAATCCTAATATGAAACATAGACCACACTATCGCATTACAATTTATTGAAATGAAACTGCTTATTTATTTATTTATTTATTTATTTATTTTATCTCATGCCTAAAAGGTATATAAATATAAGTTCAATTCAACCCCCTCCGCCGCAACCGCCTCCTCCACCCCCACCTCCTCCACCGCAACCGCCGCCCCCACCACCCCCACCTCCTCCACCACAACCGCCACCCCCACCTCCTCCACCGAAAACGCCGCCTCCACCGCAACCGCCACCGCCTTTGCGACGGCTGCCGCCATTTTCATTCTGAGAATTGCCACAGGAAAATATAACAACTGATGCAAGGATCAAGCATAGCACGAAGATCACTCCGGACTTGAGTAGCAGAAGATCCGCTCCATCATCACCAAGAACACCGGGGCTTGCTAAATCGATCCAATTGCTCACCGTTGATTTCCTCATTATGTCCTAAAGAGAAGCAAGAACTTAACCATTGGCGGTGTCAATAGTAGTAGGAAGGAGACAATATACATGAGATGAGGGACCTTCAATTATATAGGGATGAGAAAAGTATGCCCCTGTCAATCTCAAAAATTGAAGGATGGATGCAAGTCTTTAACAACCCAATCATTCCAAACTGACGACTTTTTAATCCGGTTGTGAAGAAAATTGGGCGTTCATCTTTTCGTGTTGGAATTGTGATTAGCTTCATCAATTTCTATACTATACTTTGCAATCTTAGCGGATGATTAAAAATCATGTGCAATTGCGAATTAGGAAATATATCCTAATTTGAGGACATGCCTATCACTTAAAGATATTGACTAAATGGAATAATCAAATCAGGCAACAAGATATTCAATGGAATCAGATAATGATTATTACCTAATTTGGAGGATTTGTTCCCAAATTCGAACTGGTGCACAACAGATTGGATGGTGATTGGCAGTGCCCGAAACTCAGCAGTGGTGCATGGTTCAAGCATCACTGAGGTCTTGGCTTGATGCTCGTGCGTACGGTTAGCAAGGACAGCTCGTGGTGGCTGACTGAGGACATCTTGTAGTCATGGTTCAGGAGGGCAAAATCACCGTTGTCATCGTAACGGGAGGCTCGGGCTTGTTGTAACGCCTGTTGGAACTATGGAAATGCCAAGAAACTTACAACATCGGGATCTTGTCAAGATAACTAGTTACGGTCTGAGCGCCAGTAATGCTGGTCTAGAAAGTCAGGGAATCACAGCAACTAGGATTCCAGGACTGCTGGGCTCTCCTGTATGGCTGTGAGTCCTGAGATGCGGACTAGGATCCGGAAACTTGCCGGAGCCTCCCTAACTTGCTGAAGAGTGGTCGAGATTACTGGACAATTCGCTGAAGGTAGATCACAGGACACGGGAAATTGTTGAAGACACTGCAATTGATGATGATGCAGATCTGCGTTGACCAGGTGGAGCGGTATCCAAGCAAAGCGCGGCTGGAAACTGGGGCTGTCAGCAGCTTAAGATTAAAGACACGGTAACCAGATGCCGACGTTCTCTTATTGACAGCAGGCGCGAGGAAGCAGAAACAACATGGTCCACAGGATAAAGGTCAACTCTTCGTTGCCATGCGCACGAGGAAGACTGAGTCTTTCTTTTTTCTTTTTTTCTTTTTTAATTGCACACGTAAATCCGAAAGAGATTACTCTCTTTCTCTCTTACTCTCATGGCAAAGAGGAAGACTGAGTCTTTCTTTTTTTTTTTCTTTTTTTAATTGCACACGTAAATCCGAAAGAGATTACTCTCTTTCTCTCTTACTCTCATGGCAACGAGGAAGACTGAGTCTTTCTTTTTTTTTTTTTTTTTTAATTGCACACGTAAATCTGAAAGAGATTACTCTCTTTCTCTCTTACTCTCCTGTATCTCCCTTCTTAATTGTGGCTGCCGTATTTGAAAGAACTAGTCAATAGGTATAAAAACAGATTTTTCTAAAAATGCAGTAAAATATTTTTCTTTTAAGCTAAGTCTGTTAAACAATAGACTTTGAATAAAAATCCACACTCAAATAAAATGCAGTGAAACTCAGAATAATATCACAATAAATAAATTAAAAGAGTTCAGGGAGAATAGAAAGAACACAAAATTTATAGTAGTTCAGTTTAGATTAAGCCAACGTCCACTTTCTCACGTTGATATCCTTTTGACTGGATTTCACTAAGAATCGAAAGAGAATCACAGCAATTCAACACTAATTACTCAGTAAAGAGTTTTTTTTCCTCTCACTAAGTCACTCCTTAATGTTTTTATTTCTTTCGAATACACGTATGAGCACTCTTGATGAAGAACAAGTGATTTGAGAAACTTCAGACTTTGGAATTCTAGCTTTCACGAACTTTCTCGAATGACTCGAAAAACCTCTTTAAATACTCCTCCATGCCTTTATGACTGTTGTCATTATCTAGAGGAATTCTTCCAATCAATCTGTTGGACAGAATCAATCAAACAGATCTTGAGCCAATTGAAAATTGTGATGAAAGTCCGATAATCCTGGCTACCCATACGAACAGAATTTTGATTTCCATAAGTAGATTCTTTCTAAATAAACTTGTCTTTTAAATTGATTTTATTGTTCCTTAATTGATTTCATCAATAATATCTGAAAAGGTAAGTGAGATTTCCATCTAGAAAGCCATATATATCTTGTGCATACTAAATCCTTGAAGGAATAACAATAATCATGAGTTTGATTATTTCTTTGTTCTTCAGTAGAGTTCAGTCTAGGTCTTCATCAGAGTGGGGGCAAACTTCTGATATAAGATAGACTTTTCATAGAATTCCACAAAAGTCTAGTATTCTCCAGAATGAGAATAAGAATAGAAATAGAAAAGTTTTGTTAACTTCAAAAACTAATAGGAGTTTCCTCAACAATCTCCCCATTTTTTATGGTAACAAAACTTTTATGCAGATTTAAACACCATATCTTGCAAAACAACACTTTAGCAGTACATGATATTTTATAATAGAAATAGATTATTATAGAATTGAATAACATAGAGTTTGTATCCATAAAACACCATTAGTCTTAACAATTCCGCAACAACAAAATAATTAAAGTTCAAACCATAACCACAAAGTTCAAAACAAAACTTTAAATTTGCTTTCACTCTCCCCATTTTTGTCATTAGCAAAAAGATAAAGTCAGTCATGAATAAAAAGATTGAAAGAAAAGATTGTTGGAGAAATTTTTCCTATTTGTTTTGAAGTTAACAAAACGTTTCCATCAGTTTCGTCTGAAAACTTGAAAACTCTATCATCAAAGTCTGGAGATCTCCAGATTTAAGATTTAAAATCTGCCCTCATTGACAGTTTCCAGATTGATGAAGAAAGAGTATTATCCGTTGAAGAAGACTTAGAGATACGTGTATATCTTTAATGATTTGATTCGTGCAGTTGAAGAAGATCTCACGGCTGGAGATTGCACTTCGAGATCTATTATTCATATTGAAATTAATTCGAGTATTTTAGATCCGTTGATTGGCAAAATATACTTGGAAGGTTCTATTAATGGAAACCTAAATCTTGATTGTAGCGAGCAAGATTGGTGGGCTATCATCATATTTCTTAAATAACTCGAGATCTCCTTAATTGATTCTGTCTAATGGATTGATTGGAAGAACTCCTTTGGAAAGTGCCAACAGTTATGAAGGCATGTAGGAGTATATAAGGAAGACGCTCTAGTCATTTGAGGGTGTGAAAGATAGAGAAATTCCAAAGTCTAAAGTTATTTATTCTTTGTTGTTTCAATTGATTGAGCTTAAATTGTATTCAAAAGAGTGATCAAATTCTTCTAAGACCTTGAGGAAGTGTAGCTGAGTCTCTACACTGTGGAATCAAGGACGTGATACTGTAAAATCTCTTTTGATTTATAGTGGAGTCTAGCCGGTGGGCTGTCAGTGCGAGAGAGTGGATGTAGACTTGATCTAAGCCGAACCACTATAAACCTTGTGTTTTGATTCTCTATCCCTAAACTCTTTACTTTAAATCGCAGCTCTATATAACTATTTATAGTTGTTCATGACTTCAGTTTATTATTCTTAGAAGTTAATTTGTTTTGATAAAAACTTCTTTCATCACCTATTCACCCCCCTCTATGTGCTTGTATTACCCATTTCAATTGGTATCAGAGCCTGTGTACTCAATTAATTGAAGTGTTTTTTCTTTTTCTTTTTTTACTTATGAGTTAAAGATCCATGGCTAGTATGTTGGCTCCAGGTTTGGTTGAAGGCCAAAGCAACACCAAACTACCCTATTCGATGGAAAGGAATACAACATATGGAAAAACAAGATGAAAGCATTTATAAGATCAAAAAATCCTCTGGGATGGGATGTGGTAGAAAAAGAAATTATTCCTAAGGCTACATCAGTTTTAGAAAGGGGAAAAGAAGTTACAGACGCTGGCATGATGACTCAAGAAGAAATAACTAAGAGACAAGCTCTTGATGCAAAAGTAATTTACTCTTTATATTGTGCATTGTCTCTTCTACCGAGTATAACAGAATATCTTATTGTGAAATAGTCAAAGAAGTCTAGGACAGGTTGCACATTACCTATGAAGGAACCGACCGAGTAAAAAAGACAAGGATCAATATTCTACTTGGACAGTATGAAGCCTTCAAGATGAAGTTAGGAGAATCTATTAGTGACATATTTAGTCATTTTATAGAAATTGTAAATGGTCTAGAGTATCAGGGACAACTAATCTCAAAACCCATGAAGGTTAACAAGCTGTTGCGTGGACTCTCCAAAGACCGGAATCACGTAAAGACTTTAATAAGGGAAACACGAAAGATTATGTCACTCTCCGTAGACGAACTAGTTGGCACACTTCAGTCCTATGAAGTGGAACAAATCAATGATGAAGAAGATCCCAAAGGTAAGAATCTATTGCCTTAAAATCTAACAATGATTATGATGTTATAGACTCTGAAGAAGATTTAGACGATGGAGAGCTAGCACTTATAATAAGAAGGTTTAGGAAACTGAACAAAAATGGAAGAAGATTCAATTGAAAGAAACAAAACACTCAAAAATCTCAAAACAAATCAATTGAGGATGATGAATCCAATAAAGATATGATCTGTTTCAAATGCAAGAAAAATGGACACATCAGACCCAACCGTTTCATGTTGAAAAAAAGAAAAGAAAGGAAAAGCTGAAAAATACAGGAAGGCTCTCAAGGTAGAGACATGGAGTGATACTGAATGTGAAGAAAGTGACGAAGATTATGCAAATATTTGTCTAATAGCAAAATCAGAATCAGACTCATACTTTTTGAAAATGATTTCTATAAAAGGCTTTTGTAGGTCTCTATTTGATTATTTCATTTACTTTTGGAAAATCAATTAGAGGAATAGTTTAAGAAGTCATTCCCAAACTTAATTTGTTAAAGTAGGGTCTTTCTACTGAAAGAATCTTTTCTAATTTTTTAGATCCCATAGAAAACCTCTTTGAAATATTTGAAATGTCATTTTTCAAAAACGTATTTTCTTTTGAAAGAGAGTCTGTATTTTCTTTTAATGTAGTAAAACTTTTATCTAAATTTTCAAACTTTTCTTTCCATAAAATTTCATGTTGCTTCAGTGTAGAATTCTCCATTTTTAGCTCGGAAATCTTCTTGAGAGAAATTTTGAGACTAAGATACAGTTCGTCAATGTATTTCGAGACTTTAGTATGGATTTTAAAATTACTTATATTGATCTCTCTGTCTGAGTCTAAATCTAATAGACCTATTAAACAGGTGGGTCGAGTCGGGTTTGGGTCAGGTCATAAATGGTCCGATTTAAATCGACCAATTTAACCCGTTTATGACTCATTTATTGCAGTGCAAAAATTTTGACCCATACCCGATCCGACCTATACTCGACCCATACCCAATCCATTTAACTAAACTTAAGAAAAATTATTTTTTTATATATATTTTTAAAAAATGGTATTACTAAAATAGTTTTATACAACACAAATTTAATGGACAATTTTTATAATTTAAAAATATATATTTTTAATTATTTTTTATAATTTAACAAATTAAAATTTTTATTTTTTTATTTTTATTTTTTAATAATATAATTTTTAATTTTCTTTTTCGTTTTCTTTTTCTTTTTTCTTCTTCTTCTTCTTTGGCCGGTTCTGGCCGGCCACGACGACAATTCGGCGACCAACCACAAGCAAGCCTTAAGCCTCACCAAATCCGGTGAACCTCGAGCTCACCCAATGCCAGGGAGCTTGAGCCTCGCTAAGCGTCGAGCGAGGCCTCTGCTTCGCCAGATCCGGTGAGCTCGAGCCTCGCCCGATGCTAGCGAATTTGAGTCTTGCCAGATTTGGCGAGCTTGAGCTCGCCCAACACCTGCGAGCTCGAGGCTCGCTTGGCCAGTCGCTGGCCATTACCATGCCGGCCACCAAAAGGAGGAAGAAGAAAGAAAAAAAAAAAAGAAAAAAAAGAAATTTAAAATAAAAATAATTATAAATTCGATTTTTTTTATAATATATATATATATTTGTAAAGTTAAAAGGGAAGAGAGAGATTGTGAGGTTTTAGTTGAAAATGAGTTCTAAATCCAACCTATTTCAGACCCACTTAAGACCCTCCTAAGACTCACCTATCTGAAGTCCTTAATTGTTAAACCCATTTAACTTTTTGTCAAAAAATAAATGACCCATTTTGCCACCTCTACTTTTTAAAGGGACTTGAGTTTGAGTTGGTGTTTTTAAGAGAATTGAGCTGAATATATGTAATAAAAGGAGGATAAAAGCATATCCATTGACAAATCCTATTTATTCAGACGAAAGAGAACATGTACAATGATGGATCAAAGGGGAAGCTATGCTTGATGCAATATTTATCAAATATATGCCATATTCCATTAAATGAGTATTGCAAGATTTTCTTGTAGCTGATGACATGTATTGACTGTCATGGTCTAGCTCAAAGTTCGAATAAGAAAAAGACCTTTTTAGCTCTCTCTAAGGTTTAGCCATCGGAGACCTGCCACCACTTCCACCAAACCAATGATGGCCGTGACTCTCCTGTGGCCATCATTAGCTCCTCAAACAATGGAAGTGGCAATGGCCACGGCGAGGTAGAAAAGGGAATGAGTATTCTTTGTGGGCAAGTTGTGACACTTCTTCCAAATCTGAGAAACTGTTGACCATGACACAACTCATATATTGAAAGAAAACAGATCGGTCAAGTGGAAATTACCTTGCATTGCCGACAAGAAATCACCACCGTATCCTGGACTGAGCTTCAATTCTCCGTTGATACGGCCAGCATAAAACAACTACTTTGGGTCATCCGAGGCCTCATCAACTTTTTTAGTGACTGTTGGGAATTATTGATTCCCTAAAACGGATTCGACACTAAATCGAACCCTTAAAACAAATGCGGAAGACGAGCCCAAGAACAAACATGTATCACTAATCAAAGACACACCACAGAATCGAGTATACCTTATTATTCACAAATTAAACACCAACGTTAAAATTTGAAGAAGAATCTTAATCCCGTTCTTGCGAGGAGCGTACTGTTGCTGTAAGGGGGAAACAACGTCATTTTTTGGGAGCGTAGCGTCTTATGCTTCTTAGACGGAGAGAGAGACTGAAACAATGTACGTGTCCCAAAGGGTATGTTCCCTTTTTCTTTTTCTCTCTTACATCTTCTTCAAAAGACGTATTTCTTCAACGTAAAATGTTCCTCCAAAAGACATAACCCCTCGTATCTAAACAACGTAGCTTTTCATCCATGGCAACCGTTCCTCCATCGGCCCTTATCTTGCGGGCCAGGCTTTTAGGCCCAACAAAAACACACCACAGAATCGAGTGTACCTTATTATTCACAGATTAAACACCAACATTGAAGTTTGAAGAAGAATCTTAATCCCGTTCTAGCGAGGAGCATACTGTTGCTGTAAGGGGGAAACAACGTCGTTTTTTGGGAGCGTAGCGTCGTATGCTTCTTAGACGGAGAGAGAGACTGAAACAATGTACGTGTCCCAAAGGGTATGTTCCCTTTTTCTTTTTCTCTCTTACATCTTCTTCAAAAGACGTATTTCTTCAACGTAAAATGTTCCTCCAAAAGACATAACCCCTCGTATCTAAACAACGTAGCTTTTCATCCATGGCAACCGTTCCTCCATCGGCCTTATCTTGCGGGCCAGGCTTTTAGGCCCAACAAAGACACACCACAGAATCGAGTATACCTTATTATTCACAGATTAAACACCAACGTTGAAGTTTGAAGAAGAATCTTAATCCCGTTCTAGCGAGGAGCGTACTGTTGTTGTAAGGGGGAAAAAACGTCGTTTTTTGGGAGCGTAGTGTCTTATGCTTCTTAGATGGAGACAGAGAGACTGAAACAATGTACGTGTCCCAAAGGGTATGTTCCCTTTTTCTTTTTCTCTCTTACATCTTCTTCAAAAGACGTATTTCTTCAACGTAAAATGTTCCTCCAAAAGACATAACCCCTCGTATCTAAACAACGTAGCTTTTCATCCATGGTAACTGTTCCTCCATCGGCCCTTATCTTGCGGGCCAGGCTTTTAAGCCCAACATGGGCGGACGGGCCCACTTAAGCCCATCAACACATGAATAAAAACCATCATTTCTCACTCGCACATGATGGGCCGAGTAGGATCTTCTTTACCTCTCTGCAACATTCATACCGGTGAATAATTCGTGCGACTTGCATACTTTGAGAGCTCATTGCCATATATCTATTAGGAATATATAGCAGCTCATAATGGGCATAAAACTTTGAGTAGATTTAGTATGCAGTACCCTAGATCGATCGATTACATTTATATCTCTCTCTTGATCTCTTTTTAATCATTGATATATTGTATTCGCAATTATGATTATCCCAAAAACAGTCATAATTGGTCGACCAGTGAACACAAAACTAATATGTGATTTTCTAAATTTGATCTTCTTCTTTTATTCAAACTCTCAATTTCAGTTCAGCTTGCTTTTTTAAAAATGTCCCATTAAATCAAATCAATTCATGATCATTGGTAACATCTTAAGATAGCAAACACTAAATATAAATCTTAAGAATAAGTAAGAGTCATGAGGGTACTAAATTGAGGAACTATTTTCCTGAAGAGTCTTACACGGCATAAAAGTTGAGATCAAACTTTTGTCACTTTTATTGGTTGTCTCATGCATACATACTATGAAATACATATTACAATATTTAACTCCTTTCCCATAGAGCGTATTTCTATACCTTTAATACCGTACAGATGATAGTTCAGACATACCCAATGTCTAACTTGAGTTCACATATCTATTCATACACAGAATTCATCAAAACTCACTTCTGGTATCATAAACAGATAAAGTAAAATATGCATGTTATTTTACTTTTGGACATAGTAAATATTATGTCATAATCTTAACACTTAGTTAAGGTGACATATATGTTTTAAGCTTGAGCTCTCGATTATTACTTAGATAATAAGCTTAAAAACCGTTTCATCTCTATTTATCACACAGTAAATAGAGGCAATTACCCGTGTGAGTGGGCTAATTTTTAATCTGTCCCACATACTTTCTCAACTTAATATAATGCACTGGGCATTAAGATGTATAAACATCAAATAAAGATTCATAGACATTAATGATGAAAAACACAAATTCATCAAATGTGAACACTTAGGGAAATTACAATATTCAGTATATCAGCCTCTATGTTGTCCTAGAGATTTCACATGACTACAAAACACATCTCTAGGCATTAGCTTTGTCATTGAATCCGCTATCATTCTATGCATAGATATGTACTGTAAGTTCACATCTTTTTGTGCAACCATATCTTTGACAAAATTATAATTGATATCTATATGTTTGGTCTTACCATGATATTTTGGATCTTTGGTGTACGCTATTGCTATTTGGTTATCATAGTTATCCAATAATGAGAATGCAGTATTTTCAATAACACATAAATGATCCAAAAATCTCTTAAGCCAAACACCTTCTTGAATTACTACTAATAATGTCACAAACTCAGCTTCCATCATGGACAAGGTTATACATGTTTGTTTCTTACGACTTCAACATATGGCGCCATTATTCAATAAGAAAACAAATCCATAGGTGGATTTCCTTTCATCTAAATCTCCTCCCCAATCAACATCAGAATAGCCTTCGAGTCGCAAATCATTTTCTTGATAACTCAGTGTATAATTAGCAGTTCCCTTTAGATACTTTAGTATTCTCTTAATGGCTTTCCAATGTGCTTGACCTGGATTTGATTGGTATATACTCATAATTTCAACTGCAAAACATATGTCAGGTTTTGTACACAGCATAGCGTACATCAAGCTCCCAACAGCACTAGCATAATGAACATGTTGCATTTATTCCTTTTCTTGTGGAGTCCTTGGACACAATCTATGACTCAACCCTTTGCCTTTTACAATAGAAGTATTTATAGGTTTACAATCTTGCATACGAAATCGTTCAAGAACCCTATTTATGTATGTTTCTTGCAAAGAGACAATGATCTCTTCGAACGATTTCTTGAAATCTTAACTCTAAGAATGTATGTAGCATCATCCATGTCTTTCATTTCAAAATTGGAAGATAGCCAATTTTTAACAATGTTAACAAATTTCATATTACTTATGTCAATTAGTATATCATTAACATATAATGATATGATTATAAATTGATCTTTGGATCTTTTGATATATACACAATGATCCTCATTAATCATTGTAAAATCATATGCCATTATGGCATTATGAAAACGTATATACCATTGTCTTGATGACTGTTTAAGGCCATATATCGATCTCAAAAGTCAACATACCTTTTGTTCTTGGCCTTTCATAATGAAACCATAAGGTTGTTCCATATAAATTTCTCTTCATCTAATTCTTCATTGAGGAAAGCAGTTTTTACATTCATTTGATGTAACTCAAGATTCATATTAGCCACTATTGCTAGAATAATGCGAATCGAGGTAAAACTCACTACAAGAGAAAATGTTTCTTTATAATCAATTCCTTCCTATTGATTATACCCCTTCGCCACAAGGCGGGCCTTATGCCTTTCTATCGAGCCATTAGCTTTACGCTTTATTTTGAGAACCCATTTGTTTTCCAATGGCTTTGCATCCTTTTGGAAGATAATCAATTCCCAAACATGGTTTAACTTCATCAACTCCATTTCCTCTTTCATTTTATAAATCCATTTTTCTTTATTAAGGCAACTTAGAGTCTCATTTACATTCCTTGACTCATCTTAATCTTGCGAAGCAATCATAAAAGTTTCCCCTTCAATGTCAAAATGTCGACGATGAATACTTTTGCGATTTGTTCGCCGTATGGGAGATGATACACTTTGCACATCATTCCCCATTATGCTTCCACTTGGATTAGATAATGATAATATCGTCTCAACATGTGATTGTAATTGAGAGTGGGTTGAATTAAATTCATCACTTCTCATGTTACTCCCACTTAGACGAACTTCACTAAATTTATTATCTAGATCCAAGATTTTAAATAGGGAGTAGTTCTCATCTATTTCACCATTCTTAGGAAAATCATTCTCTAAGAATGTGACATCTAGAGATTCAAACTCAGTTATACTCTCACTTTCCTACTCACCTATGAACACATACCCTTTCGAGTGTTCAAAGTATCTTATAAAAATACTCTTCTTTCCTCTAGAACCTAGTTTCCCAAATTTATGAGAGGGCTCATGAGTATATGCAGCACAACCCAAAGACTTAAGAAAATTTAAGTCCGATTTTCTATTTATCCATAACTCATATGGAGTGGAAGTAACTGATTTGGAATGCACTCGGTTAAGTATATAGGCAGTAGTTAATAACGCATCACTCAAAAAATAATATGTAAGTTAGCATGCACTATCGTGGACCTAACCATTTCCAAAAGGGTTCTGTTTTTTTTTCTTTCCGCAACAGCATTTTCTTGAGGAGTATAAGGAACAAACAACTATATTTCTATTCTTTTTTCATCACATAATTTTATAAACTCATCAGATAAATATTCACGACCTTGATCGGATCTCAATATTTTTATTTTCTTGTCTAAATGATTTTCTACCAAGTTCATAAACTTTTTGAAATAACTCAATACTTTAGATTTATGAGAAATCAAATAGACATATCCGAATCAAGTATAATCATTTATAAATGTGATGAAATAAACAGCCCCATGTCTTCCTCCCACATTTATTGGACCACAGACATCAGAATGGATTAAATGTAAAGGAAATTCAGCTCTTTTCCATTTTCCAAATGATTTTCTTGTTGTTTTCCTTACTAGGCAATGCTCACATATGGGCAAATCGATTTTTTTAATGTTGCCCAACAAGCCCTTTTTAGCTAGCCTATTCATACGTTGTTAGCCAATATGACCAAGTTTAGCATGCCACACTGTCACATCATTATCATATGAAGTAGAAGACATGAAAATGGAATAACAAACATTGACATTACCACAGTCAACATTCAGTACAATAAAACCATCCAGGAAATAATCACAACCATAGTAGTTTGTATCCAAATACAAATCTACACCACTATTATGGAAGTTCATACTAAAACCAAGTTTAACCAACAATAAAACAGACATTAAATTCCAACGAATCTCTAGAGCATACAATACATTATATAAGAACAAAGTGCATCCACCACGCATGTTCAGTTGGCAGTTGCTAATTCTTTTTACTTATGCTTTAGAGGTATTTCCTACATAAATCCACTTAGTTCTAGTTGGTATTCATCGGAATTTCATGAAGGATTCTCTATCCTTCGCTACATGGTCTATTATTCCCGAATCTACAGTTTACAAAGAATTAGATTCAGCTAAAAATACAAAACTTGACACATTAGCAAAGCTCTTAAGAGTACAAAGGGTGAGTACCTTCTTTGACTAGCGATAGTCGCGAGCGTAGTGACCATTCTGTTGGAGAAATCTTTCCAGAATATTTTGAAGCTGACAAAACGTTTCTATCAGTCTAAGTCTGGATGTTCGGAGACCGATAGTTTAAAGTCTCAAGACTCAAGACTCGAGACTCAAGACTCAAGACTCAAGACTTAAGACTTAAGAATCAAGACTCAAGACTTAAGTCTATTCTCACTGACAGTCTTTCTAATCCAGTGACGAAGGAAATCCAAAGCCGAGGTATATGGTTGAGGATTCGATCCTGTCTTCTGGAAAAGATTCTTTGGTTGGATAATCATTTCGGATTCTTTGATTCTTATCTAAGATCGATTGAAGATCCGATGATCGACGAAATATTCTTGGAATGTTCTATTCTTGGAAACCAAGATCGATTGTATGGGCGAACAGATTGATGGGCTATCATCGATTCCTTAAATAGCTCGGATGATCTTCTTGATTGATTCCGTCCAACGGGTAGATTGGAGGAATTCCTTTGGTAAGTGCCAACGGCTATGATGGCATAAAGGAGTATAAAAGGAAGACGTTCTAGTTGTTTTAAGTGTGTGATTGATAGAAAAATTCCAGAGTCTGAAGAACCTTTATTGTTAGTCGATACAGTTCGAGCGAAATTGTACACACAGAGAGTGTTTATATTTGGTGACACCTTGAGCGAGTGTGGTAGATCATCTACACCTAGAAATCAAGGAAGATCAACACTGTAACAGCTCTTTGATCATAGTGGAATCCAGCCAATTGGCTGTCAGTGCAGAAGAGTGGACGTAGGCTTGAATCAAGCCGAACCACTATAAACCGCGTGTTCAATTCTCTCTTTCCCTTACTCAGTCTTGCGATTGAATCTTTAACTGTTGCAAATCCTTTAACTGTTTAAGTATTGTGCAATCTTCAAGGAAATTTTTTATATACCTATTCACCCCCCTCTAGGTTCTCGTACTAGCTATATCAATTGGTATCAGAGCTCGTGTTCTTACTTTATTTGAAGTGTTTTACTTCAGAGTAAAAGATCCATGGCTAGTATGCTAGCACCAGGGCTGGTGGAAGGGCAAAGCAATACTAGACCACCCTACTTTGATGGAAAAGATTACAACATCTGGAAAAACAAGATGAAAGCTTTTCTACGATCAAAGGATCCTTTGGAATGGGATGTGGTGGAAAGAGGAATTACTCCTACTGCTGCATCAGTATCCGAAAGAGGGAAAGAAACTATTGATACCAGCGGAATGTCTCAAGAAGAGATAAACAAGAGACAAGCACTCGATGCAAAAGCAATTTACTCTTTATATTGTGCTTTGTCACCAACTGAATATAACAGAATATCTTCTTGTGTTACAGCAAAAGAAGTCTGGGATAGATTACATATCACTTATGAAGGGACAGACCGAGTGAAGGAGACCAGAATTAACATTCTCCTTGGTCAATATGAAGCCTTCAAAATGAAACCAGGAGAATCTATAACTGACATGTTTAGCCGTTTTACAGATATTGTCAATGGTCTTGAGAATCAAGGACAGAAAATTTCTGATCCTATGAAGGTGAACAAGCTCACTGCGTGGACTCTCCAAGGATTGGAATCATATAAAGACTTCAATAAGAGAGACGCAAAGAATTATGCCATTATCTCGTAGATGAGCTGATTGGAACTCTTCGAGTCTTACGAAGTGGAACGAATTAATGAAGACGAAGATCCAAGAGGTAAGAAATCCATTGCATTAAAATCTAACGATGATTCGATGATACGATTCGAAGAAGATCGGACGATGAGGAGCTTGCTCTTATGATTAGAAGGTTCGTAAAGCTGAATAGAAAAGGAAGAAGGTTCAACTCAAAGAAACAAAGTTTTTAGAAACAGCAAACCAAGTTTGTTGATAATGAGGAACCAAACAAAGATGTAGTTTGCTTCGAGTGTAAGAAAAATGGACACATCAGACCCAACTGTCCTCTTCTGAAGAAGAAAAGAGGAAAGCCGAGAAGTCTCGAAAAGCTCTTAAAGCCGAAAACGGAGCGTACGAGTGTGAAGAAAGTGATGAGGAATATGCCAAACCGTGTCTAATGGCGCAATCAAACTCGGACTGGATCGGACTCGGACAAAGTGAATTTGAGGTAAGTGATTATAAAATCCTGTCAAAGTCTCTAAATACATTGATGAATTATGTTTCAGTCTTAAGACTTCTCTCAAAAAGATTTCCGAACTTAAAAAAGGAAAACTCAGATTTAAAACAAAAGGAAAACATTTTAGAAGAAAAAGTGAAAAGTTTAAACTTGAATGTTTCTACTCTCAAAGAGAATGAAGAAAAACTTTCAAAAGAAAATGCTTTCTTAAAAACTGATTTATCAAATATTTCAAAGAAATTTTCAATAGGGTCGGAAAAACTTGAAAAAGTTCTTTCGGTCAAAGACCTTACTTTAATAAGTCGGTCTAGGTATGACAGCGGAAACAATCCCCTTGATTGATTTTCCAAAAGTAAAAGAAAGAATTAAGAAAAGACCGTCAAAAGAGGCTTACAAAAATCATTTCAAGAAAGTCTTTGTAAAGTACGTAGGTCGAAATGCTCTAAGATGTTCAAAGTGTAACAGTAAAGATCATTTTGAAAAAGACTGTCCTATGGTTTGGAAGCCTGTTAAGAGAGTATGGCCTAATAATGCTCATCCTACTAACACCTGGGTACCAAAGAAAGCTTGAGACTCTCATTTGAATGCAGGTCTCTGTCAAAAAGAAGGTAAAGTGGTATCTTGACAGTGGATGCTCAAGACACATGACAGGAGACTCAAATTGTTTCATAAAGCTTATTCAAGTAAATGGTGGAAAAGTTTCATTTGGAGGAAATGGCAAAGGAAGTATTGTGGGATTCAGAACTGTGAAAATTGGAAATCTTACAATAAGCAATGTCTCTCTAGTGGAAGGACTCAATTACAATCTTCTCAGCATTAGCCAATTGTGTGATATCGGTTTCAAGATCTCCTTTCAAGAAGGCATATGTTTTGGAATTAGTAAAGATTCGACTCAGTCTTTCATGGGTCGAAGACATGGAAACATCTACCTCCTTGATGTAAAACCAGATGAAGCACAATGCCTAATCTCAATTCAAGATGAAGCAGTCTTATGGCACAGAAAGCTTGGCCACATCAACATGAAGCAATTAGCCAAAATCTCATCAAAGAAGCTTGTTCAAGGACTACCTAAATTGCCATACCAAAAGTCGATTCATGCACTCCATGCATTCCGGGAAAGAAAGGTAAGAAATTCATTTAAGTCAATAAATCATGTCTCTACTAATCATGTACTACGGTTGCTTCATATGGATCTCTTCGGACCAACAAGAACCCGAGCATTAGAGGTAAGAAGTATTGTATAGTAATTGTAGACGATTACTCTCGCTTTTCCGGGTATATTTTCTTGCAAGTAAATCGAAACCTTTTCGTACTTTGAGAAGTTTGCAAAAAGGTTCAAAATGAAAAAGGATGTGCTATTTCAAGTATAAGAACAGATCATGGAAGTGAATTTGAAAATCAAGATTTTACGAAATTTTGTGATAAATCTGGTTTTAACCATATGTTTTCCTCACCATATACTCCGAGCAAAATGGAGTTGTGGAAAGAAAGAATAGATATCTTCAAGAAATGGCTAGAACACTTTTAATTGAAAGTAAAATCTCTTCACGATTTTGGGCTGAAGAAAATTTTCAACAGCTTGCTATATCATAAATAGAGTCTTCCTAAGACCTATTCTAGAGAAAACCCCTATGAATTGTTCAAAGGTAAGAAGCCTATTGTTTCATACTTTCATGTGTTTGGTTGCAAATGCTTTATTTTGAAAAATGCAAATGATCGAGTTGGTAAGTTTGAAGAAAGATCGATGAAGGCATCTTCCTTGGATATTCTACATCAAGCAAAGCCTACGAGTCTACAACAAGAAAAGCCGGTCTGTGGAGGAATCAATGAATGTCAAATTCCAAGACTCAACGCAAGATGAATCCAGCCAGACTCAATATGAAGAGTCTGAACCCGCTCTAGAATTTCCAATGTCTTCAACTCAAGAAGCATCTCAGACTCAGGAAGTCCAACATCAAGATGCTCATGAAGATTCAAATAAAGAAAGAGATCATCAACCAGGCAAATTAACTAGTAACTGGAAGCACAAATCCAGTCATCCCAAAGATCTCATTATTGGCGAAATCAATGAAGGAATCCGCACCAGATCAAAAAGGCGTGAAGAATCTAGTCTTTGTGGCTCTCATTTCTGAAATTGAACCAAAAAGCATAGAAGAAGCTTTATCGATGAAAGTTGGATCGAAGCTATGCAAGAAGAACTCGCAGTTCAACATCAATGATGTCAGGAATTAACATCTAAACCAAAAGGTAAAACTGTTATTGGAGCCAAATGGGTATTCAGGAACAAGATGAATGAAGAAGGAAAAGTCGTACGAAATAAAGCAAGACTCGTGGCCAAAGGATATACGCAAGAAGAAGGAATAGACTATGACGAGACTTACGCACCAGTAGCAAGGTTAGAAGCTATTCGTCTATTACTTGCGTTTGCTTGTTATAAAAATTTCAGGTTATTCCAAATGGACGTCAAAAGTGCATTCCTAAATGGATTTATCCATGAGGAAGTTTTGTGGAACAACCACCGGGTTTGAAGACCCAAAGAAGCCGGACTCGGTCTTCGACCTGAAAAAGGCCCTGTATGGTTTAAAGCAAGCACCTCGAGCTTGGTACGACAGACTAAGTAAGTTTTTATTTCAGAATGGTTTTGTCAAAGGTAAAGTAGATACTACTTTGTTTATCAAAAAGGAAAACAAAAGTTTTTTACTTGTTCAAATATATGTGGATGATATTATTTTTGGTTCACCTAATGAAAGTCTATGCAAGAAATTTTCAAAGTCTATGCAGGATGAGTTTGAAATGAGTATGATGGGAGAGTTAACATTCTTTCTTGGACTCCAAGTAAAACAAATGAAGGAAGGAACTTTCATTCATCAAGAAAAATATGCGAATGATCTTGTCAAAAGGTTTGGATTGGGAAAGTGCAAAAAGACCGACATACCAATGTCATGTTCTCGAGAAGATAGACAAGGATGAAGAAGGGAAGAAAGTATATCAAAAGCATGTACGGGAGCATGATCGGTTCACTTCTTTATCTTTCGCTTCTAGACCGATATTTTGTTGAGTGTTTGCATCGTGCTAGGTTTCAATCAGATCCCGAGAGAATCACATCTCATTGCCGTGAAACGTATTATCAAATACATTGCCTCATCTTCAAGCATCGGTCTTTGGTATCCAAAGAGGGGAGACTTTAATCTTCTAGGATACTCAGATGCAGATCTGGCCGGTTGTAGAGTCGATAGAAAGAGCACTTCGGAACTTGTCAAGTTTGCTTGGAAACAGGACGGTGTCTTGGTTCTCAAGGAAGCAAAGCAACGTAGCTCTCTCAAACGAGAAGCGAGTATGTAGCTCTTGGAAGCTGCTGTTCGCAAATTCTATGGATAAAACAACAGCTACAAGACTTTGGCATTGAAGACTCATGCACAGAAATCAGATGTGACAACACCAGCGCGATCAATCTCACCAAAAATCCAATCCTTCATTCAAGAGCAAAGCATATTGAGATTCGACATCACTTCATTAGAGATCATATTCAAAATGGAGAAATCTCGATTCAATTTGTTGATTCAAAGAGTCAACTAGCGGATATATTCACAAAGCCTTTGGAGAAAAATCAATTCGACTTTATCCGCTCAAGACTCAACATTTTGAAGCTTGAAGAAGTTAAAGTTTAGAGACTCACCAACTCTAAGACTCTGATCTCTCAGACTTTAAATCATGAGACTCAAACATTCATGGCTAAAGACTGTAAGTTGCTATTTTATCTAAAAGGTACGAATTCTTGTTTAGTTATTTTATCTCGAAAAGGTACGATCTTTCATTTAGATATAATTCGTGTGAAATTTGAAAACTTGTCTTTTTTAAGGAATTAATTTTGGCAGTTATTGATTTTGAAAAGAAGTGTTCGTACACTTTCCTTGTACCGATTAAACTTCTCTTTTCAAATCCGAGGTATATATATATATACAGTTTTTCTTCGCCCAATTTTCAAAACCCTAAAAGACACTCTCCTCCCGTCATTTTGTTTCTACTTCTTGTTCGTCGTCGAGAAAGTGGTCATTTTTCTTGGGAAAAGCAAGTGAAGGAATCTTCCAATAGACAAAGAAAGATGTCGTCTTCGAGGAAATCATCAAGAATCGCAAAGGGGACCACAAAGAATGGAGAAGGGACCGACTCACTTCGATCTTGCGAGGAAGAAGACTTATCAAGTCAGCGACAAAGTCCGATTCGCTCTCCTCCACGTCATTCAACACCTCTTGCCCCACAAGGTGCAAGTCAACATCTGGAAGATGAGATAATCGAGGAAGTCGACCCAGTAAGAGTTCAAAGACCCTCATTTATCTATAAGCTTTATCGTGCGTTGAAAAGCTCCGGTTCTTCATTAAAATATATAGATGACTTCCTTAAGGACAAAAATTATGGGAATGAGTATCTTTTTCTGCGGAAAATGGAGGAATTGGGAATTGCTCCTAAAGGAAGGGCAGAGGAGGCTCTTGCGAACATTCCCAGTGACCCTCATTTGCCAGGACAAAATCTGATTGAAGGGAACGATGATGACAAAATGTTCCTTGAATTTAAACCTAGAATGGGTGTGGCAGCAAAGGTGAAAGGACATCGGATGGATTTGTTTAAATCCAAGGATCAGGAAAAAGTGTATTTCAGGCTGTTGAAAAGAGGGGTGATAAACCCTAGAAGTGTTGATTTTGACTTCCTGGAAACCATCAACATGAACTTAAGAGAGAAGTTGAATTTGCTTTAACTTGAGACTTTTTACTCTGACTCTACGGACGGGTATGCTCAACTGACCGCTTATTTCTATTCAAATCTTAGCTTTTTGGATGTGAATAGAATTTCATTCAGTGTACGAGATCAAGTTTACGTGGTAGATGTGAATATGTTGGCGGACATAGTTGGAGTTGAACGGGGACGCTATCTCCCAATCAAAGTCTCACCTGCTCGTACTACTCTGGATCTTGTCAAAGATATGGACGCAGAGAAGAAAATTACCTACTCAAGGATGAAGGCCATCAACATCGTGCTTCATAAGATTGTGATCAACTGTCTCAGACCGAAGTCTACGTCAAAGACTTCTGTGTCTCTTTATGAAGCAAAGTTGATGTACGCGATCAACTCATGACGGAAGTTTTCTCTCCCGCACACTATTCTCTTCCATATGTACAGAGCAATGTCAAAAGACAAAGGACAATTGCCTTATCCTGGTCTGGTGACCAAGATCTTCAGACACATGAACATTGAACCGCCTCATACATTTTGTGTTTGACCGTGTGATAAGATGGTGGTAGGGTTGAAAATGTTAATGAAGATGCGTCTGCAAGAACTCTCCAAGGCAATGGAGAAATTCAAAGTGAAATCTCCAGTTCAGTCTGTCTCAAAGAGAAAAGGAAAGGAGGCCATTGGTGCTCCATCGAAAAAGAAGAAAAGAACTCTCATCCTAGAGGATGAAGATGAAGATGAAGATGATGAAGATCCCACTATCCAAGCACTGACAAGAACCAGACGTTCTGTGTCTCAACCGACAGAACTTCAGCAGAGCAGAGAAGAAGAAGAAGCAGAACAGAGAGAGAAGGAGAAAGAAGTTGAAGAAGAAGGAGAAGGAGAAAAAGAAAAGTCTGCTGATGAATCTGGAGAGAAGGGAAATCAAGAGCATGATCATCACTCTTCCTCTTTTGATGTCCTAGAGACAGGGGGATTGGCGAGCAAGAGAGGTCTACACCTCATGCTGCTATCAGTGAAGATCTAAGACAATCTCCAGAAGACCCAGAAGAAGTTCAAGTTTCTCAATTGCCTGAGGAAGGTCACGATACGTCAGAACCAAATCTGCAAGACTTAACAGAAGTGCCATCGTCTGCATACACACCTTCTGAGAAAGCCAATGCTAGTACACAGACGGAAGATTCTGCAGATTTTCGTCGTATCATGGATATTCTTCGGAAATGCGTGGCCGGATATACGCTACGGATCGTGAAATCCAAGCCTTGAAGAATCTTTGGACAAGCATCTTCAGTCTCTCTTGAGGATAAATTCAAAGACCTCGCTCGCAACTTCAAGCAAATGCTAAGGGAGAAGAGGTAGCTCAAGCGAGGAAGATGCGAAGAAGCTCGAAGGAGTAGTCCAGTCCATTGGGGATTTCCAGATCGTGCGCATTCCCAAGCAGACATGACTCCTTTCTCACCCTTTTCAATGCTAACAAAAAGGGGGAGAACCAATTTGAACCAACATCTCAACATCTTTTTCATCTTTTAAAACTTTAGTGGTTATGTTTATGTTTGAGTATGACTTGAGAACTTGAACTTGGGTGTGAATTTGACTGAATTGGCTGTGGATTTTGATGCTTGACTGGTTGCATTGTTGACACCTAAAATTTTGATTAGGTTATTAATTAGGCCTTAATTTATTTATTTTACCTTTTTTTAGATAATAAATAATAAATAACAAAAACGAAAAAAAATCAATAAAAGCAAAAGAAAACAAGAATTGGCAGCCGGAGCCCAGCCCTCCCCTTTTTCTCTCCCTTTCGCGGGCCCAAGCCCACCCTCCTTCTCCTCCAGCCCGGCCCCCTCTTTCTTCTTCTTCTTCCTTCTTCTCCCTTCTTCCCCCTACGGCTCTGCAACTCACGCGCTCGAAGACAACCTATGGCCGAGGAGGGTAGGCCGACGTCAGACGAAGATGACAGATCTCAGGCGCCATTAATGGCCGCCTTCAATGCCGAGCACGCTTTGTTGGAGGAGCGAGGATGGGACGCCGGTTCGGCCGCGGGCGTTCGTTCGGCGTGCGAAGACCCGCGGCCGAATCCCCGTCGACCGGCCAACCCCTCCCCTATAAATAGCGAGGCACCACCTCCGTCGAAGGACACGGCGAACTCGGAGATCTTCCTTTGAGAGACTTCAGGGTTGATTCAACGAGCGAGCACGCGAGAGATCGGGTCGTGAAGCTCGAACGACCTCCCTCCGAGAGACTTCGGGGGAGGCCGGCGGCAAGCGAGCCCGAGAGGGAGAGTGTGCGAGCAAGAAAAGGGAAGAAGACGCCCAGATCCACGAGTTGCAGGGAGAAAAGGGCTTCGGCTCCGTCGACGGCCCACCGGACCAGTCACCCGACGCCGCATTCCCTGTTGCGGTGAGCTAGGGTTGCCCGCCCTTCCTTTTTTGTGTCTGTTTGTGTGTTCTGGGGTCATCGGGCCGGGACTCGCAGCCGCCGGCTTCACGCGAGTTCCGGCTCCCAACCGTTCGTAGCCTACCTCCCCCCCGCCAATCCCCGCTGTCGCCTGCTCGGAGCTCTGTTGCGGTCCCGAGCCCGAAGCGCCCGCACTTGTCTTCCTCAACCGGTGCCCGCTAGGCGTTTGATGGAAATCCCAGGTGAACGCCGGATCTGCAGTGACTGGTGGTGACGGGTGGACGACGGGATCGGCTACAACGACCGACGGGATGGGGGTCAAGGCGGTGCCGGTGGAGGTCCAAGCTCAGGCCGAGACGGTCTCGGTCGCCTTCGCAGCGGATCGTCAGATCTCGAAGGCTCCAAAACCGGGTCGCGAGGTAGGAGCCGGGTCGGGCGTGGATCGATTCGGGTAGGGTTTCCGCAATTTTTGGGGGCGGCGGGAATCCGGGTCGAAATCGGGCGGATCCGGGTTGGCGTCCGGGTAGGGTTTCGTCGGGCCGGGTTGTACGCGTGGGCCGGTTTGCTGTTGGGTCGCACCCTTTTGTTTAATAGGCCCAATTCGTGTGTGTGTGGGTTGAGTTTTTAAGAAAAAAAGCTAAAAAAATCCGAGTCGGGCCCGCAACGCGTTTTGGGTCGTCGACCCGGGTCGGACCCAACCCGCGGATCCGACCCGGGTCGACTTTTTATTATTTTATGTAATATTTTAATAAAAAAGAAAAATAAAAAATAATTTATTTATAAAAAATATTAAAAAATATTTAAATTTCTATAAAACAGAAAAATGTTTTAAAATATTAAAAAAATGTTTTAATTTCCAGAAAATCGAAAAATAATTTATTTTTCAAAAATATTAAAAAATATTTTATTTTCCGAAAAATCAAAAAAATCAAAAAATTTCATATTTTCCAAAAAATGCCAAAAATCCAAAAAAAGCCAAAAATTCATAAAAAAGCGAAAAAAAAATCAGAAAAAGCCAAAAAGACTTGTATTTTCCCAAAAATACCAAAAATCCCAAAAAAAAATCCCTTTTGTGTCCAAAAAAAAAAAATTAGAAAAAGACCTAGAAAATATTTTTCCTCCCAAAAATGCATGGAAAATCCCTTGAACATCTAAAAAAACCTCAGGGTTTAAACAAGATTAGGTACCGAAAGGGCATTAGTGATTAACTAATGTAATCAAGTCCCCGATCCTAATTTCTCTGGTTGCGCAGGAGCAGGTATTTCTCCCGATACTTCGCTTGGGTTTCTAATCAACCCACCCCAAATTAATTAGTGGCGACTCCATTTTGAAAATCAACTTGCAGGTTAAAAACTCAGACTATTAAAGTCGTGAATTGGTGGACTTGGGAGAGTCCGGGCTTACCTAATTTCAGCCGAGCCATTAGCCTCCTTTAGGCGTTCGTACCCGATCGCGGGCGCCGAAAAAAAAAAGAGGTCGCGACATGCATTTATTTCAAGTATTGTTATATGGTGTTACTCATGAAAGACTAACCAATTTTCTGTGGATGCAGAGTCTGGTTGTTTTATTAATCTTTATGAGTTAGCCATATTGCTTGAGAAATGTTTTTTGCAGGTCGAAGTTGTTTAAATCTACAAGAAAGTTTTGTCACCATCAAAAAGGGGGAGATTGTTAGAGAAATCTTTCCAGAATATTTTGAAGCTGACAAAACGTTTCTATCAGTCTAAGTCTGGATGTTCAGAGACCGACAGTTTAAAGTCTCAAGACTCAAGACTCGAGACTCAAGACTCAAGACTCAAGACTTAAGACTTAAGAATCAAGACTCAAGACTTAAGTCTATTCTCACCGACGAGTCTTTCTAATCCGTGGACGAAGGAAATCCAAAGCCAAGGTATATGGTTGAGGATTCGATCCTATCTTCTGGAAAAGATTCTTTGGTTGGATAATCATTTCGGATTCTTTGATTCTTATCTAAGATCGATTGAAGATTCGATGGTCGACGAAATATTCTTGGAATGTTCTATTCTTGGAAACCAAGATCCGATTGTATGGGCGAGCGAGATTGATGGGCTATCATCGAGATTCCTTAAATAGCTCGGATGATCTTCTTGATTGATTCCGTCAATGGGTAGATTGGAGGAATTCCTTTGGTAAGTGCCAACGGCTATGATGGCATAAAGGAGTATAAAAGGAAGACGTTCTAGTTGTTTTAAGTGTGTGATTGATAGAAAAATTCAGTCGAAGAACCTTGATTGTTAGTCAATACAGTTCGAGCGAAATTGTATACACAGAGAGTGTTTATATTTGGTGACACCTTGAGCGAGTGTGGTAGATCATCTACACCTAGAAATCAAGGAAGATCAACACTGTAACAGTTCTTTGATCATAGTGGAATCCAGCCAATTGGCTGTCAGTGCAGAAGAGTGGACGTAGGCTTGAATCAAGCCGAACCACTATAAACCGCGTGTTCAATTCTCTCTTTCCCTTACTCAGTCTTGCGATTGAATCTTTAACTGTTGCAAATCCTTTAACTGTTTAAGTATTATGCAATCTTCAAGGAAATTTTTTATATACCTATTCACCCCCCCTCTAGGTTCTCGTACTAGCTATATCACATTCTAGTCACAGTTGTAACACTTCACCCTTGAAATACTCTTCACTCGAGAACATTTTCCTCTCTTATGTTGGTTAGCTCTTGGTTTCTTGTAAGAAGGACTTGATCCCTTGCATATCCACATATTGAACGAATCAATGCACTTGCACTTAGAGCTCGAAGCTTCTTCTGAGCTGGAAGCAATATAGCAAATATGTGTTTCATTCTCAAATACCTTGAGATAGTCCTCTGCTAGCTCAAGGTGATACACAGCATCCTCAATTTCTTCCATAACATGGTCAAGAGCTTCTAGTGCTTCTTGCTTTTCAAACACACATTGAATTTTCATATTCAATATTTCACAATTCTCGCCGTTCATTTTGTCTTCTTTGTTCAAATCAGCAATTATGTTCTTAGTTGCTGAAGCTATCGATCTGAACATATCAAATACATATGCACGAATTATTAATGCCTATCATTTATGCATCTATTTTGCATAGACCCATCATATTAATGAATAATTTTAAGTATGGTTTCAGAATCAAAAGGTCACTATGTTTCCAATCATTATCCAAAAAATCTTAACTTAAAACTATCATTAATATAATCTTCTATGTAAAATAAGTTCAGCAAAGTCACTAAAACTTTATTGAACTTCCCACAATGTATTGTAAATTAACATACTAATTTAGAGCAATAAATAACAATGAAGTTTCAATAATCAAACATGTCTAATACACTAAGTAATTTATTCAGAGTAAAAAATATCAACATAAAAAGAGATATCTGCACCTAAAATATCTCAAACTAATCTAAGAAATAAATAGGGAAAGTATTTTCTAATCTATCAATAAAATTCTCTAAGAATTCTTAAGGCACATTGGCCAACCATGGAAAAACTTTTGAAAAGTTCTTATGTCACCTCTAAGGCGCATTCACTCTATGCCATGTGGCACTCATCTCAAGGGTTAAAGTTTTAGTTAACTCTATCCTATAGTATTCTTTTACAAAAGCTATTGTAAGCCTCCTATAATCCGGGACCACATTGACCTCCCATAGGCGATCTAACACTACTTGCCATTCAGGTGGAAAAGTGTTCATTAAAGCCAGTACCTTCTCAAAATGCGACATACGATAACCATTCCAAATGATTTCTTATATCATCTGATTGACTATGACCACGTGTGATACTACATCATCGTCGTTCCACCGACAATTAGCTAACTTTATCATTAGCCCTTTAAGTCTTGCATTTTCTCCGTCCATTCTCGGAAATGCAGGTATGCGTGCATAATGCATCATAATTTCTACAACAAATGTAGCACAAAAATGGATTACTTATAATCCACAATAAACAAAAGGGAAAATATAGAATTTTTCCATGGTTCATACAACAAACGCAGAATATAAAAAAAAAAAAGGATTACTTATAATCCATAATAAACAAAATTGGAAAATACAAAATTTTCCTCATTTTTTTTTTCAACCGGTCAACGATGGTCAACGTCGGTCAACGATGGTCAACTCCAGTCAACGGTCAATGGATAACCGGGTCGAGTCAACGGGTCGGGTCAAACGGGTCAAAGGTGGTCAATGGTCAATATGTCGAGTCAACGGCCGTCGGGTCGGGTCGGGTCAAATCGGGTCAGATCGGTTAGGCCGATTAGACTGGGTCAGATCGGTCCGATCGGATGGGCCGGGTGGGACGAACTAATTGGCATGTGCTCCTGCTTGCGCGGGCTGACGTCATGCAGATGTCAGCTGGTGCGTGCGCGGCATGCATTAGGCTTTTGCGCGTGCGTTGCACGCGCCTAGGAAATGAATTGGCGCATGCGTCGCATGTGCCCGATAGAGATTGAATCGACGCCTGCGTTGCACACATCGACGACACCAGTTCCTTGCGGCTGCACGTGGTGGTGCATCCAGCGGCCTTCGGCGACCATCCACCACTCATTTTTCTCGTATCGATGAGAGCTTCAACCTTGCACTATTAAAAACAAATTTTGATTTGCAGAAAATCACAAAATAGGGCAAATAGTGCGCGGGTGTCGGGTTTTTCCATCCTCGATCAATCGGTAGCAGCTTTTCTCGAATTTCAACCACGAAAATAATTTAATAACATAAAAGGGGATCGGGAAACATGAACTACGGCTTTGATACCAATGTTGGGAATTATTGATTCCCTAAAACGGATTCGACACTAAATCGAACTTCTAAAATGAATGCTGAAGACGAGCCCAAGAACAAACATGTATCACCGATCAAAGACACATTACAGAATCGAGCATATCTTATTATCCACATATTAAACACCAACGTTGAAGTTTGAGGAAGAATCTTGATTCCGTTCTAGCGAGGAGCATACTGTTGCTGTAAGGGGGAAAAAAATGTCGTTTTTTGGGAGCGTAGTGTCTTACGCTTCTTGGAGGGAGAGAGAGACTGAAACAACGTACGTGCCCCAAAGGGACGTTCCCTTTTTCTTTTTCTCTTACGTCTTCTCCCAAAAACGTATCTCTTTAACGTAAAACATTTCTCCAAAAGAGATAACCCTTCGTATCTAAACAACGTAGCCTTTCATCCATGGCAACCATTCCTCCATGGGCCATTATCTTGCGGGCCAAGCTTTTAGGCCCAACATGGACAGATGGGCCCACTTAGGCCCATCAACACTTGAATAAAAACCATCAGTGACCAAAAGAGAAAGCTAATGGTCTAACAGAAGCATTTTGACCGGCGGACTTTAGCACAGGGGCCTCCCTCGATCATGCACATGAGATCACTTACCCTTGTTTTCACCATAAAATCAATTACCTCACCTCAAATACTTTTGACAAAAGAACACCCGATGGTGCATTTCCCTGCGGCCGCTTCAGCCTTGTAATTTGTGATTTAGACGGTCGGTTTGGAGAAAGAAAAAAGAAGAACAAGAAAATGAAACAAAAAAGAACAGACGCATCATTACTTTCATCTCTACTTTATTTTTTATCTTTTTTTTTTGCTCCCTTCTGACTACCAATATAGATACTGTTACACAATATCTTCTGTACTAATGATTGAAATGATGATTGAAATGTTTACGCTCGTTTGGACGAATAGAGAAAAAGGAAGAAATGGAAATTTCGAGATATTTTGAAATTTCCTGTTCTCTTTCCCTCACAAAGCTGTCAAATTTTTCCTTGTTTTCACCTGCATCAATCGCGTCCCATCTCCACAATGTCGCCACCCATCTCTCTCTCTCTCTCTCTCTATATTCGCGTTTCAACCAACAACACTCCACCCCCTATCTCCATAAATTCGAGAGCATATGGTTATCTCTAATGTTATTGTTGATAGAGGTGATGAAAAAGGAAAATAAAAAAATCAAATAGAAGGAAAGGAAAATGGAGGAATAGTGTCAGAGTATTTAGATGTTAGCGAGAGAAAGGAATCGAAAAGAATACGTAAGGACTTGAATATGCTTTTATCATAGAAATAAATAAAGGTACAAGTAAGCAAAATGAAAAAGAAAAAAGAAAAACGAAGTATTTATCAACAGCACAATCCTCGCAATTCCTTTAATCTTTCCGAAGGATTAGAAGAATTATACATAATCAATCGTATCATCATTCATGATCCCTCATAATCCATTCATTTGTTTTTTCTCCATCCAGAAAAGGCGTCATTTCTAGAAAGGTTTTCTCCTCCCTTCAAATCTCATCTACCAAATATAGTCTAATGTTTTGTCTAATGTTGAATTGAATCCTAAATGCTTTGAAATGGGCATAATCAAGTGATTATAACGAGGTATTAGCAAATTTTACTAACGTGATGCCACATCAAATAAAAAAAGTAAAAAAAAAAAAAGACAAAATCCAATTAATGAAAATAAAAATTTCACCAAGTTCCCTTTCACTTTGGGGGTTGGACACACTTGCCCTATATTTTCAACAATTACTCATTACCCAAGGGATTTTCATTTTGTTACAACCACTATACTCCATTATATTTTCCAAATTAGCATGTGTAATGCACATGATTTTTAAGTGACAAAAGTGAATTTTCATCTCATTTTTTGAAAAAAAATCTCTCTTTTACCCTTGATTTCTAGGGGTGAGCATCGGTCTAAAGTCAATTCTAGATTGATCCTGGACCGAACCAATCCTACCGGTCCTGATCTGGTTCCCAAGAAAACTGGGTGGATCTCTGATCCTATAATTCCTGGACCAGCATTATGCCAGTTGATCCTTAGTCCTAGAAGTTTAAAGTTAATCTAACATGAACCAACCATGACCTAATATATTATTTATAATTTTTTATATATAGAAAACCCTAAAATAAATGGCGTTAACAATATTAAATAGCTAATTAGTGAGGAGTTCAAGTAATTTTATATTATTCTTTACTAACTTAAATTTTTAATTTTTTTTACAATGTAAACATTCATAATTTACAAAGGAGGAAAACATTTTTGTGAAGAGTCCTCACGATATCCAAAAAAGCATAAACAACTCCTCACAGTATCATTTTCTAGTACTCGTTTCCTTCTTTCTTATTTGTCATCTTAGTCTTTAGTTTGCCAAAATCGAAAGAAATATTTTCTCCGCTTGCCACTCGACACTCGTCTCACTTGCTTTGGGTCACTTGTGCCGCTCACCACTTAATGCTTGCCTGGCTTGTTGCTTCTCGCTTGACACTCAATTTTCACTCTGCTCAATGCTCAACGCTCACCCCATTTGCCGCTCACCTCTCTTAGCTAATCTTACTTGTCACCAAACCCATTTGGTGGGTTCGATTTTCGGTTGCCCTTTTAGGGAGTATGAGAAATGAAATAAAAAAGTTATCGGTTAGTCCTGAGTTGACCCTAAAATCAGATTGAGCTCACTAGGTCGGTCCAGTCCTCAATCGTCTTTCAAGGAGTATAAAAAATAAAATAAAAAAATTATCAATTGGTCTCGAGTTGACCCTAGAGCCGGACCGAACCCATTAGGTCGGTCAAGTCCTCGGTTCCAAGCTTAATAAGATCGGTCCTCGGTCCAAAAAATTGAGGACCAGCATTGTGCGAGTTTCTCCTAGGATTAAGAGATGGACCGGATCATACTCACCCATATTGATTTATATAACAAAAATAAAAAATAAATAAAACAGAGGAAAAATTCACTAAAATATAAGTATCATAATAAATAAATACCAGTAAAACTATAAGGATTTTATTAATGTAAAATTATTTTTCCAAAGTCGGTGTCAACACTTCGTGTAGATCCTGTGGAAAGTTGTTCTCCATGGTGTTTCACTCATTCCAGTCAACGGAAAAAGCTCGTCCCACTCACCCACGCGTAGTAGAGGAAGAAGATGGAATCGAGGACTAGGGTACTTTCGTCGCTTCAGTATACTTCTTGGGAATGTGAGGACTCTCGGCACGGTCCCGATGGTGCTTCTATAAAGAGGCGGAGGACTTCTCCGGTTAGATTCTTTGTCTTCGCGCCTAGATTCGTTCTTTCTGGTAATTCTTTTGGCCAGGAGATTTGCATTGTCAATGGTTACAGCATGTTAAATCATTGTCTCGATTTTGAATTCGAATAACAATTTGTTAAATCGAATTTGTTAAGAAATATTTTCCAAATAGATTTCAAATTAAATGAAGAAGCCCTTCTTCTGTTGAGCTCTTTATAGCTGCACAAAAAAAAAAAGGAAATAAAATAAAAAGAAAAGAAAAAGGTGAGGATTTTTTCTATCTTTTTTTGTACATGTAGAAGAAGGCAGAAGAAGAATCCCTATTGACGACGAGAAGGCACACAATATAAAAGACGTGCTCTTTAGTGGAAAAAGAAAGAGAAGCCCTGTGAAGTAAAAAGAAGCCGTCTGTCCAGACGCCACACAAGCCTTGAAGGGGTAGAAAACACGAAGCTGTACGTATGTGGAGAAAAGACAGACGCCCCAGTTCTTGTTTTAGCATACATAAAGCATTTTACTTTGAGCTTGAATGCGCAATAATTTTTGTGCCGTGAGTTTACGATCAAGGAAGTTGTTTATTTATAAATACTTTAGGTTTGAATTTAAATCTAGATGCGGGAAACATTCAAGCGAGCGATTATAAATTTTAATTCTCTGATTATAGTAATTATTTACTACTGACTCTCATCGTAAACGTAGGTATCGATACTCAGATCGAATCACGTAAATCTCTAGTGTCCTTATTATTTCTCATTTATTTTTCTGATGATTTCGCATTGATATAAATTACAAAATCATATCGTTTCTGCGTAATTATATTTTCAACAATTGGACGAAAATATTCGTGTATTCAAGCTCAAGCAATACTCTTCTCGTATGACCGAAAATCAAGACCGTGTAGCGTTCTTGAATTATTATTTTTTTCACGTACGGCAAGTTGCAGCTTCTCGTTGGCTTCTGGACTTTCCTTTTGTGCGGCACGGTCTACTTCGTAGGACTTCAGCGGCTAGTGAGATAGAAAACCTTCGTTTTGCTTTTGTCCGTGTGTGCCCATGGTCAACAATTTGACTTGGGCCCACCGTGTGCAGCAAAAAGAGTCGACTGCTGCAAGTAAAAGAAGAAACCCTTGCTTTTGTTTATTTTTTTTCCCTATTTTGTCTTGTAGCCATATATTTTTATGTTGCTTTCTTTTGTACATCCAAAAGAAAGTCTACCAAGAGAGCAACTTCTTCATCCAATGTATAATTCGCTTGGGAAAATCTTTATTTATAAATATTTTGAGATTTGACTTAAATTTAGGTGTAGTAAACACTTGAGCATATGAGCGATTGTAAATGTTAATTCTCCGTTTATAGTGGATTATTTGCTACTGACTTTCTTTGTAGACGTAGGTATTGATACTCGGATTGAACCAACTAAATTTCTGATGTCATTATTATTTCTCATTTACTTTTTTGATGATTTTGATTATGTCGTTTCCACATATTATATTTTCAACAATTGATATCATAATTTGGGATCGAATTTCCTAATTGTAATTTGGAACTTTTGCTTATCTGATTATTATCTGAAAATTCTATTATTGCAATTATGTCTGTGAAGAAATCTAAAATTAAGAAGTTTAACGGGAGGAACAACTTTGTGTTATGGAGTATTAAGATGCGGGACGTTATTAACAACCCAAGGTTTGGCCAAAGCATTGGATGGTGAAGATAAGTTGCCAATTATAATGAAAACCTCTGAGACGGTAGAGCTAATGAAAAGAGCAAAGAGCACAATATTGTTGAACTTGTCGGATGAAATTTTAATAAAAGTTGCTGAGAAGAATGATGCCATAGTATTATGGGCAAAACTTCAATCACTCTATCTGAAGAAAAGTTTGAATAATCGCTTGTACATATTGAAAATGATGTTTCAATTTAGATATACTGAAGGTATGTCTATCAGAACCCACCTAGATGAATTCAATAAACTTGTGATGGATTTGAAGAACATTGGTAAGATACTTGATGAAGAACATGGCATGATATTGTTAGCTTCTTTACCAAAGTCATGAAAGTACTTTATTGATTCAATGTTGTAGGGGTGTACTATAATTACCTCAAAAGAGGCAAATTCCGCTTTGTTCTCTAAAGAGTAATAGAGAAAGTTTCTAAATGACCGTCTGGTGCAAGAAGTAGCACGAGCACTAACGATTCGGGGTAGAGAATAACATCGAGAGCCTAGTAGCAGCAAATGTAAAAACATATCAAAATCATACCATAGAAAGTCCAAGGGACGCATGAAGTATTTTGAGTGTCACAAGGAGGGACACATCAAGAGAAATTGTCCAAAGTAGAGGAATAAAGGTGTTAGTCAAAATGCCACAAGTAGTGTGGCAAACATTGTCAAGAAGAGCACTAGTAATGTAGAAGCTATTTTATGTGTGACTATTACTTCATCATGAGACAAATGGGTCTTAGATTTTGGGTATTTTTATCATATGACGCCTCATAAGAATTTGTTTACTACTATCAGACTGCAGATGGTGATAGCATTCTTTTGGGGAATAATGTAGCCTACAAGTGTAGGGATAGAGATAATTTAGATTCAGATGCATGATGGGGTAGTGCGTATATTGACAAACGTAAGGCATGTACCAAAGTTCAAGAATAATCCTATTTTTTTCAAACACTCAACAATATTGGGTATAGGTACACCACTAAAAGTGGAGTACTAAAGATCTCTTGAAATGTCATGACAGTGATGAAGGAGAAGAAAGTGAATACTCTCTATCATCTATTGGAAGAGATTGTGATCAGAACCGCTACAGTTTAAAAGTCAGAAGACAAGGAAGCTGGACTTATGTGAGGAAGCAACGCCGAGTTAAATTTACTACAACTATTCATTCGATCAAGCAACCAGTTGAGTACATTCATTCAAACGTTTGGGGCATGTCTTCAGTTCCTTCTAAAGGAGGTGTCTGATATATGCTGATATTTATTAATGATTATTCAAGGAAGGTATGTGTATATTTTCTAAAGCATAAATATGATGTGTTCAATTGGTTTAAGAAATTTAAGACATTGATTGAGAAGTAGTTAGATAAACAAATCAAGCATCTAAGAACCAACTATGGCATGGAGTTTTATGGTAAAGATTTTACCAAGTTCTATGAAAAAGAAGGGATTATGAGACATCACGGTACTTGGGACACCACAGCAAAATGGTGTGGCAGAACGAAAAAATAGAACTTTCCTTGAGCGAGCTTGACGCATCCTTTTGCATGCAAGACTTGGCAAGGATTTTTAAGCTGAAGCAGTGAACATGGCATGTTATCTAATTAATTCATCTCCATCATCCGCTATCAAGTGGAAGACTCCTGAGGAAGTATGGTCAGGGAGACTTGTTGATTACTCCGAATTATGTATATTCGAATATCCTAAGTATGCTCAAGTTAGTAATGGTAAGCTTGAGCCAAGAGCGAAAAAAGTGCATATTTCTGAGTTTTGCTCATGGGGTGAAAGTCTATTGGCTATGGTACACCAATCCCAGATCACCCAATTTTCTAATCAGTAGAGATTGATCTTTGACGGAACTACAATGCTTTAACAGAAGAGTTCTAAGACACAACCAAACAGACCATGGTGTCATTAGTGAGGTAGAGTTTCAGGTTGAGACTTTAGAGATCTCAAAGGTAACAAAAGTTGAGACCACAGATAAGGCCGCAGTTCCTGAAGTTGGTGCTAGTTAACAACTAGCGAAGCCATAGCACACTATAACAACAGATAGACAGAGAAGGCAAATTAAATCACCAGTACGTTATGATTATACAGATATTGCTTGTGCATTGACTATAGGTGATGAGGTAAAGATAGATGAGCCTTCATATTACTTTGAGGCGATGGCTAGTTCGGAGTCGTCGTAGTGGCTAGGAACAATGATTGAAGAGATGGAATCATTCCATTGGAATCAGACATGGGAGCTAGTCAAAGTACCCAAGAGTTAGAAGAATGTTGAAGGTAAATGGGTCTTTAAACGGATAGAGGGCATTCTCGGTGTCAAGACAGCGAGGTATAAGGTGAGACTTGTGGCGAAGGGTATACACAGCATGAAGGCATTAACTACAATGAGGTCTTCTCTCTTGTGGTAAGATATACTTCTATTTGTGTTTTATTTACCTTAGTTACTTCACAGGATCTCGAGTTAGAGTAGCTAAATGTGAAAACTGTATTTCTTCACAATGAGTTGGAGGAGCAAATTTATATGAGGCAACCAGCGGGATTTGCTATTTCGGGGTAAGGAAGATCATGTTTGATTGTTAAAGAAATTTTTGTATGGGTTGAAATAGTTTCCTAGGTAGTGATATAAGCGTTTTGATGTTTTCATAGCTAATCAAGATTATTCAAAAAGTCAAATGGATAGCTGCGTTCACTTTAAGAGATTAGAGAATGGTTATTTGATTTATTTACTATTATATGTTGATGATATGCTGATAATAGCTAAGAATATGTCTGATATTGATGTGCTGAAAAGACAGTAAATGCTAAATTTGAGATGAAAATTTTAGGTGCTACAAAGAAAATATTGGGTATAGAGATTTTGCGTGACAGGATTATAGGAGTTTTACATTTATCTCAAAAAAAATATATTAAAAAGATCATGGTATGTTTAATATACAATCGGCAAAATAGCAAGTACACCTTTAACGAAGTACTTTAAACTTGCAGATAAATTATCACCGTAAACTGAAGACGAGGAGGAATATATGTCCCGTGTTCCTTATTCTAGTGTCGTGGGTAGTATTATGTATGTTAAGGTGTGCACTAGGCCTGATATTTTACAAGCTGTAAGCGTGATCAATTGTTATATGAAGTGTCCTTGTAAAACTTATTATAAAGTTGTGAAATGGATCATCATATATTTGAAATGGACAAAAGACATGGTTATAGTGTACCAAAGAGACAGCAATGGCAGTGAGTTCATTGGTTTTATGAATTCGGATCACGTTGGTGACTTGGATGATCGCAGATCTTTACTAGGGTACATGTTTACGCTAATGGGTGATACAATTAGTTGAAAAGCGTCCTTACAAGATTACATTGCCTTGTCTTTGACTAAGACATAATACATGGCATTAATCTTTATAATGAAAGATGCGATGTGGTTACAAAATTTACTTTCAGACTTTGGGTTAGAATAGAAAAATGTGGACATACATTGTGATAACCAATATGTGATATATTTAGCATATAATCCAATTTATCACTAATGAATGAAGTATATCAATATTAGGTACCACTTCATTCGAAATGTATTAACTAAGGATAATTTTATAGTAAAAAATATTGCTACAAGCAGATAACCTGGCAAACATGATGGCTAAATTTGTTCCTTTGGCAAAGCTCAAGCTCTACTTGAGCTCTATTGGCATCTGTGGAGAGTGAGCACCCGTCGGGGCATTTAGAAAGCAGCATAAATATGAGCACTATAACTTAGTTTCAAACATCGAGCCAATGTGAAGAATTGTTAAATTATTGTCTTAAGTTTAAATTCAAATAATAATTTGTTAAATTGAATTTGTTGAGAAAGATTTCCCAAATAGATTTCAAATTAGATGCCCTAGTTCTTGTTTTGGTGTACATAGAGCATTTTACTTTGAGCTTGAATACGCGGTAATTTTTGTGCCATGAATTTACGTCCAAGTGAGCTGTTTATTTATAAATACTTTGGTTTAAGCTTATATCTAGGTGTGAGAAACACTCGAGCATGTGGATAATTGTAAACTTTGATTCTCCAATTATAGTGGATTATTTGCTGCTGGCTCTCCCCATAAATGTAGGTACTAATACTCAGACCGAACCACGTAAATCTTTGGTGTCACTATTATTTCTTGTTTATTTTTCTGGTAATTTTTTGTTGACATAAATTGCAAGATCCTATTGTTTCTGCGTATTATATTTTCAACACAGCATATCCACTTCAGGCTAAAACTTCAAAAGTATGCAATCCCCGCATCAAAGTCCGGTTCCTCCAAGACGAGATTCAAGTTTCATTTCTATTCTACTAGGATCAGGATATATCGTATCATCACACTCTTTCAGTCTTACATTTGATTTGCGAGAAGCATTTGCAGAGCATGGACAAATTTCGATTTTGACTGCATAAACTGAGGCAATCTCTGGCCAGCCTAAGTTTCAATACATACAAGGCGAATATGATGAATTCAATTTACTCAGTTGACAAGAATCGCCAGTTTCGTCCTTGTGACCAATCTCAGACTTAGCTGGAAACAGCTATGATGTGTTCTTGAGTTTTATAGGACCGAATACTCGCAAAGATTTTATTTCCTCTACAAAAGCTTGACAGATACTGGTATATGCGTATTTCGAGATGATGATGAACTGCCTGTTGGAGAAGGGATCAAGCCCGCGCTGATTGAAGTGATCCAACAGTCGAAAGTTTTGATTCCCATCAGAGGGATTATGCTTCCAGCACTGGCAGCCTCATGGAGTTGGTCCAAATATTAGAGTGCAAGCAAACGATGAGTCGAGAAACCATTCCCATTTTCTATGAGATTGAGCTCTCGGATTTAAAAGAACAGAGGAATATTTTTTAGAAGAGCTTTTTTGAACACCAGAGGAATGGGATTGATTTTGAGACCATCCAGAAGTGGAAGCTGGCTCTCGAGGAGATAGGAAGGTTAAAGGGTTTTGTGACAGCGAAAATACATAACGGGTAATCCAATTCAATTTAAAATCAATATACAAAATTGATGGACTGGATCATAAACGGATCATGCTATCTTGAATATCATTATTTTTCATTTTTAAGTTTAATTGTTTCGCAACTCCACCTAAAAGTTTGGCTTTCAGACTAAGACCATTCAAATGCAGGAATTTTTGGGAGTGCCTTAAATTGCCTCCTTTGTTCTTGCCTCCTGGCGCATTACTTCTGGTTCAACTCTGCATATTCTGCTTTGCTCAGCCGTATGACTATTGTTCTGATTCACTTTCTCATCATGTCTCCATCTGTAGGAATCATTCCAAGCACATAGATGAACTCATCCCAATTGTTCAGCAAAAGCTCAAGAAGGGTCGACTACTTGGGACAACAAATTTAGTCGGAGTTGACCGTCATGAGCAGGAGATCATGACAAAGCTCGGTGTTGTGCATCGCAATGGACAAGTAATTGAAATATGTGGCAGCGATGTACGAGTCCTTGGAATATATGGTATTGGGGGTGTTGGCAAGAATAGTCTTGCAAAAGTTGTTTACAATCAACTGAATGATCGCTTTCAAGCATATAGTTATCTCAGGGGAATTCGAGAATTGCATCAGCATGATAGGATCTTATCCTTGCAAAATCAATTAATCCCTTCAAAAAAGAAGTGTATCATTGAGATGTTCTGATGATGCTATTGCAGTTCTTGCCAAAGGATTTCGAAATAAGCAGGTCCTCATTCTCCTTGACGACATGGAAGATGCTGACCAACTCGATGTTGTTGTTGGGGAGCTTAGTTGGTTGGGTTCAGGAAGCAGGATTATTGTGACTTCTAGAAAGACTGACATCCTTTTGAAGTTCAAAGAGGCTGAAACGCATGAGGTTGAACCCATGGAAGAAGATAAAGCTCTTCAATTGTTTTCTAAGCGGGCTTTTGGAACAGATTCTCCTAGCATGGGCTTCGAAAGCCTTTCCAAGGACATCGTATTAGCTACTGGGCGACTTCCTTAGCACTTGAGGTGACAGGTTTACGTTCGTTTGGAAAGTCGAAGGGTACGTTGAAAGATACATTGGAGAAGTTGAAAGACACTCCTCATGAGAAAGCCGAACATGTGTTGAAAATAGGTTACTTTGCTTTAGATATATATGCAAAGCAAATATTTCTGGATATAGCATGTTTTCTGATTGAAAAGGACGAGAGAATTGCCATTTACATGTGGGAAGACTGTAAACTTTATCCTTCTAGTGGTATTGAAGTTCTCCTTGTAACGTCTTTGGTGAAAATTGGAGAAAACAACGAGCTATTGATGCATGATCTACAAAGAACTCTGGGCAGAAAATTTGTTTTAAATAAAGATCCTATCCCTCGTCATAGGTTGTGGGTGCACGACGAAGCCCTATCCACTTTACGGAAGAAAGAGGTAAACCTGAAAGCCAGAACTGCTTTTCTTTTATTTTCTTTTCAAGCTAGTCAATTTTCTTTGTAATTTACCCGATTTTTCAATTTGTAGAAGAAGTAGGAAAACACAGGCAATTCTATGGTAAAGTTCAATTCCTATTTATTTACCTATATTTTCAAATTGGTAGGGTACTCCAAATGTTCAAGCCCTTGGTCTCACCTTTGACAAAGGATCTGATGACTGTTTCACATCTGAGGAATTTGGCGCGCTAGTGAACTTAAGGTTCCTTAACTTGGATAGAGCTAATGTGAGAGGAAATTTTACTAGTCTTCTTTTAGAGTTAAGGTGGCTTCATTGGGAAGGTGCCATAAGAGCTCTGAGCCTCTTGTTTTGAACCTAGAGAACTTGGTCATTCTTGATTTATCCTGGAGTGCAGTGGCAGATGACTGGGCAGGTTGGGCAAAAATAAGGGAGGTATAAGACACGTTCTTCTTCTAGACTTTTTGTGGACACTAGCTAATTGATATTGAACTGTTTCTGTCTCTTTGTTACACAGAAGGCAAACAAATTGAAAGTTTTGGAGCTAACTGGTTGCGGCCAATTACATAAAACGCCATGCTTCCCACCTGGTAGCAAACTGGAAAGACTAATTCTTGAACAATGTTCTCATTTGTCCCTCATAGACAAATCCATTGGTAATTTGAAATCTTTGAACATCAAGTCCACTCCAATTACCCTGTTGCCAGAAGAGATGGTTTCCTTGGATAATTTGGAAGAGCTCTTAATTGATGAAACTTCCATATGTCACCTTCGTTTCTTAAGAGGTTCTATGCAGCAACTTAAAACTCTTAGTGCTTCCGGCTGTAAAAATTTGGCTGTTGGTTGAAATATCCGAGTCTATTGGTTTTTTAAGGTCGCTGTCATATCTTGCATTGAATAGAGCTATTATCACAGGACTCCCAAATTCTGTTCAGTTGTTAGAGTCACTTGTAGAGCTGTCTTTAAGAGACTGTCAGCAGACAACTGCACTTCCAGACTCCATTGGGATGCTTAGGTCACAATGGAAAATGGATCTGTCAAACACCAGTATTTCAGATATTGCCAGAACCGATAAAAAATTTGGATAGATTGGAGGTGCTAAGGATGAAAAATACTCACATAAGAAAATTTCCGAAGGATATTTCAAATCTAGAGAAGTTGGAAGTCATAACATTTTCTGGGTGCCCTTTGAGTGGGAAAATTCCATGTGATATTTCAGGGTTATCATCTCTGAGAATCTTGAAGTTATCATTTACCTTGATTTTTAGCCTACCTGAGAGCATTTGTCAGCTTTCTCATCTCCAGACCCTCCACTTGCTCCAACGTGACGAACTTCAGACTCTACCAAGATTACCATCTAGTTCAGTGAGTTTGCACTGGGGAACAAAAAACATGAGGATAGTTGAGGGTCTTTCGTATAAGAGAGATTTGAAAGTCTTGGAATTAGTTAATGATCCCGAAGAGGAGGAGATATCTTCCTCTGAGCTGTCCCAAACTGAAAGCTTTGCCTGGATATCAAATTTATCCAACTTAGAAACCCTAAAGCTGTGCCTTCCAAATGTTACTAGCCTACCAGAAGATTTTCATGCTCTTACCCAACTTAAAAAACTTGATTTATCCTGGATAAACCTGCAAGACCTCCCACAACTTCCCTCAAGCTTATCTAAACTGGTTCTCAAGAATTGCCAGATCCAGGGGATGGATTTCTCTAATCTGGAAACTCTGTCCAAGTTCAAGCTCTGTGACTGCAATGTATTGGGAATTTTTGGTCTTGGGAACCTAAGGCTCCTGCAAGTGTTGAAGATATCTCACTGCAACATCAAGAACTTCGATGGTCTCGAACAAGCATCACAGTTGAGAAGGTTTTCCATGTCTGAATGTTCTTCTCTCAACAGATTGCCGGACCTATCAAAGTGCACAAGTCTGGAAATTAAGGAAATAGACGTTCGCAACATTCAGGATCAGCCCTGTGAGAGGCACTGTAGAAATTGCTAAACGAGGCACTGTAATTGTCTGTGCCAATATCAATGTGGTAGTTGATACCTATTGCGATCATAACAGCTAGCTGCAAGGATGCTGTCTATTTCCAATTGAAAGAGGGTGGAGTTTATTTCTTTCTTTTAGGTGAGTCCTGCACTGTTTCTCTGTTTCCACTATTGGGAGGAGTTTATTTCTTTCTTATACATAAGTCCTGCACTGTTTCTCTGTATCTACTATTGGTAGACTTATTATTTTCGATAGTCTTTATTTCTTATTTTCCTGTTTTCTTACTGCGACATATAACATACTTAATCTGTTCTTCTCCTGGTAACCATAAGATTCAAGAAATAATCATCACATGAACTGTGAATATGTGATTGGTCTTGAAGTGTGACTTTATGCACTATATGATTCCTCACTGACCTATAAACCATCAGCATGAACCAACTCTAGCAGTTCTTTTTCTGTTGAGAGCGAAAATTATTTGCAAAATCAGAAATCTACAAGTTGATGGATTCACCTGCAGGACTTGGTAAATTTTCGATCCATAGGAATTTAAATGCTAGTACTTCTATTTGTTTGTGGCTCCAAACGTTCTTGCAGAACCTGATGCTCCAAATTTCAGGCAAGTGTTACAGACGTGTCATGCCCTATGGGACATGGAGTAATCTTGACAATATCAATTGCCTAAAGCGAACTTTTCTCATTTCATGCAAACTCTGCCTGTGTTCTGACGAAGTTTTAAAATCATATTTTATCTTCAGAAGTAAAATATTGAACCAAAAAAGTGTATGTAAGCATATCCAAAATTCCAAATTGTCTAATTTTGTTGTTTTGATGTTTCATTGAAAGTACTGGGTTTCAAAAATTGGTCATAAATGGGGATTCTCTTTAGAAATTAAAATTTTTTCAATATAATCATACACATCCACTGTTTGCAATATGAAACTGTAATAGGACAAATGAAAAGCCAAGTAATATAATTGAAAGACGCTTTACTTTGTAAGTAACACAACGTATTGTTAGGTTGACATTTGGAATTGTCCCTGTTTGTATATCTTTATACACTCACCTCGTTGCATGATATAGGATCCTGCTTGCATGAAGGTTTCCAAGAAACTAAAAGCGAAAGTATGCATGTGACAGGTAAATACACCAATAATTTCCTGCAAATATGAAATTTTTCATATGCCAACATGCTTCTAATTAAATGCCAAATCTACCCATGTTTGAATGAGCCATTACATGCTACTCGTGTCATATCGATTTGGCGGTACTTTGATTGATGGTAACTCAATCAAGGAGATTCTGTTACTTCAACATATTTAGAATGCGAGGTGTCCATTATATAGACAGTAGCTCATGTTCCTAATAAATAATGAAATAAATGATTTAGAGTCAACATATCTTCAAATCACTCGAGGATTGCATTGGGAAGAGAGTTGGGATTTGTACTTCTTCAGGATAATGTGTGAGTTGAAGATCAAGGGCGCTGGTGAACATAAGCTGAGATGTTATTCTTGTTTTTTAGAACATGAAGAGATAAAAGAAGCCATTGCAATTGCCATAAATACTATACTTTATTTCTCTGTTTTTCTGTTCCCCATAACAAGTTTGGAACAGAAATCTATTTGGTAATGCAATTTCATTTTTCTATTTCTAGAACATATTTTTATTTTAGAAATAAATTTGGAGCAAAAATCAGAAGTTAAAATTTTTAGCTTTTCTATTTTTGGAACAGAAATGAGAAATCAAAAAATTTCTCATCGTTTACTCTTGTCACCGCCCGTCACCCACTTGCCACTTGTGGGATGCCGGACACCCGCCGCTTGCCACCGGCCTCGACCACTAGCTGCCAACCGCCGACCACCAAACTCCGGCCGCCCATCGCCAACCACTGATTGCCGAATGCCAAATGTCCACCGGTCATTGGCCTTTCATCGCCAATCGTTGGATGCCGAAGGCTCACCATCAACCACCGGATGTCCGTAGCTGATCGTCCGCCACTTGACATCACCTGTCGGATGTTGGCCGCCTGCCACCCATCGCCAACCTCCAGTTGTCAAACTCCGAACATCGGACGTTAGACGTCGAACTTCGAACTTCGAACTTCGAACGTTGGATGTCGGCTGCTAGTTGCCAGACTCCGGTGTCGGACTTCAAACTTTGGCCACCCACTGCTGATCACCAGACTCTAGCATCGAACGCTAGACTTCGGACTTCAGCCGCTTGCTACCAGTCATCAGACGCCAAACGTTGATGGTTGGACGTCAAACTCTGACCATCGGATGCCGGTCGTTACCACTCCAAGAAATAGAAAATTTGAATCGTTATTAAACGCGTTTTTTTGTTCAGAAACTCGTCCATGGAATAGAAATTAAGAAATCAATTTCTGGTCATAAATTGAGATTTCTAGCTAGAAATTGATTTCTATTCTAGAAATTTTGTCATACATCAGTGATAACGGCAATGCTTTATGTGGATGCTATAGGGATGCTATGGTTAGAGAGAAACGTAAGGGCCTGTGACAGAACCAAAGTGCCCTTTTGTCAAACCTTGAAAAGCAAGCTCATTACACCTTGCAGCCTCAATTGTGATTTCTGCGTGTGTTATTCCAAGTTCTATTAGATTTTCTTCTTGATGCTGTGTAACAAGGTCTTTTTAGTCGATGGGAAAAAGGCCCGTTATTCTGTTCATCTAGGACTTGTGTGAAGTGTAGATTTTGTTTTCGTCATGTTGTATAATACTGCTGTACATTATCTTCTATATTTCTTGTCCCGGCCCTCTTTGTTAGTCTGTTGTCATTCATCACTCTTCTGTCTCATGCTGCAAAGCGGATATCATCAATTACGATTTCGGAAGGTTTATCTACGATTGTAGAAAGCATGATGAATAACTGGTTGTAGGGATATATTTGAGTTGAATGCTTCAAGCAGTTTGTTATTGAGCTCATATTGATTTGGCAAATTTCGAATATTCTGTTTGCCATAATAAAAATGTAATGTCAGTGGTGGATTTGAAATATTAAAGGTAAGTAAAACATAATCTGTATTGTCAATCCGGTCAAGCATTTGCAAATTACTAATGAAATAACAATTTTAACATAAACAAATCCAATAGTAGATTACTATTATTTGTCAGTCTGGTCAATATGTAACTTTGGTAATAAATTCGAAATATTGATGGTAAGTTACCATCGACAAACCTAATAGTATATGCTTTTAGATTTTATAACTAGGCATGTAACTATTTGTTAGTTACCGATGAGATAGGAATTTTATAACTCACAAGCCCAATAGTAAATTATCGGCTCCTCCTCTGATTTAGTTCTTGATAAGTTATTAGAGCATTGACGGTCAGAAATCGCTAATGCTTTTGGTAAGTTCATGAATATATTTGATCAATAGGTAGCAGGTTGCAAAATTGTACTATCGTTATGTAAAATTTACAGATAATGTTATAAATATACTATGGAACAGAACAATGTCGAAGGACTTTCTCAAGAACATTGATAAAATTTGAGTGCATCACATGTCATGATAAAATCTGGCAATCTTGGGAGTCGAACTGACTCCGAGTTGTTTGATTGAAGTTCATGCATGTTCCTTCTACTTTTGTGTATTACTTTAATTAATCATGGAGGTTGGTGTTGTTGATTGAGCATCTTTCTCATCTTCAGGAGACTGAAAGACTTTCCTTCAATTTAGTTATATATTTTGGGGCTGTCAAATTGAATTATTTGCACCTACAACATAGAAGGAAGCTGTGGATGAAAGTTATCGTACATAATTTGTCTTGATCTATGATTTAGCTCGGAATGTAACTTATTTTTACTACTAAATTCAGATTAAATCTTGATAACATTACTATTTTTCTAAAGGTCCTTAGGTTCCCCCAACTACTTGTTAAGTATATTTTATTTAGATAATTAAATTTTCAAAGTATTGATTGTGCATAATAAATAAATAAAAACAGTGCATTGAAAATTGTAAAGTTTCATTAATTAATTACTTAAAGAAAATTATTCAAAAAATCCTAAACTCATCATAACACGGCCAATTGAATCTTAATATTTAGGCCAATTTAGTTATAAATCTTTTGACAATTTGTTAATTTGGTCTCTTCAATCGATTTTAGTTGGAAATTAATGACATGGGTGCTAGGCATTTTATGTACTACAGTCGGCATCACATATAGAAATTAGGAACATTTGCATAGCTAATATTAATTATTATAGATTTTTGAAAAGAAAATCATTGCTATAATTTCTTAAAAAAATTTCGAAAGTGGAATAGGGCCGGGCCAAGGCTGGGCCCGCCCGGCCCCTTCTTCTTTTTCGTCTTTTCTTTCCCCCCGTGCGACCCATCTCTTCTTTCCCTTTTCCCGGCCCAACCCACTTCTTCTTCTCTTCTCTTCCCCTCCGCTTGGCTTTGGGGGTGTTTGGTTGGGTATTCCCAAAGCCCTTTGGACCCCCAAAGCCCATTAGGGAAAATTTTAGTGTTTGGCAAATTTTTTGGAAGCCCCTTTGCCCAAGTATGAGCATTCGGAATGCTCAATGCCCAATGTTGGGGAGGGGCAGCATTGGGCATTTGGGAAATGCCACGCCTACTGTTCATCATTTTTCTTGGTTGTCTTCTTCTTCTTCTCGCCTTCTTCTTCTTCTTGGCGGCCACCGAGCTTCTCCGGCAGCCACCGCCGCTGCCACCTGAGGGTCGCGCGTCGCCAATGACCACCGTCTGAGGGTGCCGCGACGCGCGACCCAGGCGACGCGGACCTCAGGCGGCGTTGCCTGGTTCCGCGCAACCTCAGGCCGCCAGATCTGGCAGTCCAGAGGCCAGATCTGGCCGTCCGGCGGCCAGATCTGGCCTCTACGACCTCGAGCACCGAGGTCGCGCCTCAACGCCGACGACGTCGCCCGAGGTCGCACCGCGCCGCTGGGTGCGTGCGACCTCGGGCCGCCAGATCTCGCGATCCAGAGGCCATCCGCCGCCGGACGGCCAGATCGGGTCTCTGCGCCCCTGGGCGCTCGAGGTCACGGCGATGGCGTCGCCGAGGTTGCGACCTCGGGCGGCCGGACGGCCAAATCTAGCCGTCCGACATCGCCGGTTGCCGGATTTGATTTTCAGATTTTTTAAAAAAGAAAATTAAAAGCAAAAGCTCATTTGGAATAAATTTTGCCAAACGGTATTTTCGCACAAGCAACTTTTCAATGTGTAATTTGCCAAACGGCCGAGCATTCCCGAAAACCCCTTTATCCTAAAGATATTTGCATTTGGCCAAAGACATTCCCCAAAAGCCGAACCAAACGGGCCCTTTGGACGCCGGCTTCCCGACAAAGGAGGAGGGGGCGAAGGACGGCGTACGACGAGGATGAGTAGCCAAGGGAATGTCGCGGTACGATCGGTCTGGGCAGGCTGGCGGCGCAGTTGGCGTCGGAACTTAAAAGGGAGAGAGTAACGTTGGCTGGGGGATTCTTCCGGCTGAAAACCAAGGCGGAGAGATAGACCGAGAGAGCTTGACACCAAGAGGGAGAGGTCCCAGCGACTGAGCGAGAGCGGGAGAGCTTCAGCCGACGCCTCAGCTGCGCACGAGCTCCGGCGGCGACTCCTTACGTTCGACATCCTCAGGCCGAGCCTGTAAGCCGCCCTTCTTCTTCCCCTGTTTTGGGCACGATGCCTGGAGCTCGAGGACGACCGGCTCCCGCAGAGTTCGGCCCCCTCCATTCATCCTTTTGTTCTTGCATGTTTCATTGTCTGTTTGGTGAGAGTCTTGGCTAGGGTTTGGGTCCTAGTTGAGCCGGAAACCTCATGATTCGTGAGTGCCCCTCACCCGTTCAACGAAATGCTTAAGTGAGGTATAGTTTTCGTCCTCCTGTTTTTTGGCAGAAATCGAGTCATCCGTGCACGTCGTGTTCTGTCAGGATGTTTCAGTGGAGTAGGGAGACCTTGGGGGTGGGCCGTGTAGTCGTTAGCCACATTCCCATCGTTGCCATAATTTGTTTGGTGTTTGGCCATGGTGTGGCTCTCGGCTGGCGGCGGGGAGGTCGGTCGACGAGTGGCGTCTGAAGTGGACGCCGGTTGGTTGCTTGACGTTGTGAGTTCCGGCGACAACATATTTGAGAAATGGGGACGGTTTGGATTGTGTTGGTTGGGGAGGAGGGCTTAAGGAGAAGAAGCGGAAGGCGTGGAGAAGAAGCAGGGGCAAGGAAATAAAGAGTAAGAAAAAGGGGAAAGTGAAAGATAACCGTAGAAGAAGAAGAAGAAGATTGGGCTACGGGCTCTAGGTTTGGGCTGGTCGATCGAAATAGGAAACGTGGGCTGTTAGGGACCGGGCTGGGCCGAGATTCGTATAATAGAAGTGGGTTGGAGGCCGAGCGGGCCTTTCTCTTTCTTTTCATGAGCCATTTGGGGTTAATTCAAAGTGGGCCTTAGCGCGACCCGGTTTTAACCCAACTTGGACCGATATGGTCCGGGTCGGTTTAGTCGGGCCGGGTCTCTCGACCCGGTCCGAATTCCTTTCTTTTTTGAATATAATAATAAAATTCAAAAATATATATAGAAAGGTCATAAAAATTATTAATTAATTAAAAATATAAAAAGATATAAAAAAAATTCTGAAAATTCTTAATAATTTAGAAATATAGAAAATATAAAAAAAATTGAAAATTCAGAAATTCATAAAAAAATTAGAAAATTCAGAAATTTTAAATTTAAAAAAATTAAAATTATGGAGAATTCGAAAAATCATAAGATTTTTAGAAAATTGGTAAAATCCCTAAAATTCCAAGTAAGTCAAAAAAAATTTCTAAAAAAACTAGAACAACTCAAAAAGCTTTAAAATAGTTTTTGGGTAATCTTCTCTTAAAAGTGGGAGCCTTTTGATATAAAATTATGGAGGTTGGGACACGGAGTGCCATAACTTGGCACACGAGAGGAACACTTAAGTGCCATAACTTTAAAATGGTACACTTAAGTGCCAATATCGGAGTAAAATTGGACACTTAAGTGCCACTCTGGCGAAAATCCGGCCAAATGGCTGACGTGGCCATTTTCCGGCGAGTTTGGTCCAAAACGGCGTTGTTTTGCACTCTGGCGTGGCGGAGAAAATGCAAAAACAACGTCATTTCGTGTCTACGTGTAAATAATAATATAAAAATTAATTAAATTATATTTAAAATTAATTTTATTTAAAAAATTAAAAAAATTTTAAAAATTTTAAAAAATTAAGAAAAGGGGGGGGATTCGAATGGGGTGGCTGAGGGCTAAGCCCTCGCCGCCGCCGCCCGCCGGGAAGGGCCGGCAACCGAGGGGGGAGGGTCGGCCGAGGCCACCGGCCCCTAGCGAACTAATGGTGAGGGCTGCGAGCCCTCGCTGAATCGCGGTGAGGGCCGTGACCCTCACCCCAAATCTAGGCGAGGGCTCGCAAGCCCTCGCCGGCCCTTCCCAGCGGCAGCGGGGAGGCGACGCAGGCCTCGTCGGATCTGGGCGAGGGTCGTGGCCCGCTCCTAGATCTAGGGCGAGGGTTGCGGCCCTCGCCCAGATCCGGCGAGGGCTCGCGGGCCCTTGCCGCCTCCCCTCCGTCGCCGGCCCTTGCCGACGACGAAGTGGGGAGGGTCGGCTGAGCTCGCCCGCCCCCGGCCAGGGGCCAGCGAGCCCGACCGACCGGCGGTGAGGGCCCGCAAGCCCTCGCCCAGATCTGGGGCGAGGGTCGCGGCCCTAGCCGCGATCCGGCGAGGGCTCGTAGCCCTCGCCGTCGGTCAACCGGGGGCGGCGACCCCGGGCCGACCCTGCCCCCTCCGTCGCCGACCCCGGCAACGGCGGGGAGGAGGCGGCGGCGATGGCTCGGCCCTCGGCCGCCCGTTCGACCCCCCCCCGCTTTTTTTAATTTTCTAAATTTTTTAAATTTTTTTAAATTTTCTTAATTTTTAAAATTTTTCTTAATTTTTTTTAATTTTTTGAATATTTTAAATAAAATTAATTTTAAATCTAATTTAATTAATTTTATATTATTATTTATATGTAGACACGAAACGGCGTCGTTTTTGCATTTTCTCTGCCACATCAGCGTGCAAAACGACGTCGTTTTTGACCAAACTCGCCGAAAGTTGCCACGTCGGCCATTTGGTCGGATTTTCGCCAAAGTGGCACTTAAGTGTCCCATTTAACTTCAAAACTGGCACTCAAGTATACCATTTTAAAGTTATGGCACTTAAGTGTCCCTCCGTGCCAAGTTATGGCACTTGGGCTGTTCTTTTTCCAAAATTATGCTAAAAAAGTGAACAAGTCTTTAGGGCTCTATCATAGAGTTTCAATTATCCTTAGAGACGAATATCCTTAATCACGCACTTTCCTTATGTTGATTATGGTTTCCCTTTGGCTTGGTTAGCAATGGCATGTTTCTTATTTGGTAATGTTAGGTTCTCTCCCAATGCAATTTATTTAACGTTACCTTGGTTGCCGATTTCAATTCTAATGATTGCTTATGTTATTTCACATGTTAGTAAATAGGTCTAAAATAAAAAACTCCTTGACAAAAATCTTTTTGAAATGAACAAGATTAGATATCAAAATAGTACAAATTGATTAATTAGTGTAATTAAGTCCCTAACCTAAAATTCTCTGGTTGCATAAAAATTGAGATACGCTCTCATACCTCACTTTATTTCTACTCAACCCTAATAGGTTAATAACAACTCTTCACTAGAAAATTTTCATAGTGTCATTTTAAGTTAACATTGAAGGCTCGATCATCACATGAGGTATGACTTGAGAGTCCACATTTAAAACTAGGGCCATTGACCTGTCTTTTAGACAATAACCCTAAGCTTATTTCCGTCCTTACTAAGGGTTAGGTCGCAACACTTGGCCATGGCGAGGTCGAGCCTCACTTAGTCACCAACAAAGCTTGATCTTGCTAATCATCACCAAGACCCAGTGACCAGCTAGAGGAGGAAGAGGAAGGAAGGAAACAAAGAAAAGAAAATGAAATTGTTTCAAAAATTGTTTTTAGGAACAAAAAAGTCTTTTTTTTTACTTTTTTTTTTGTTAAATCTACTTACTGGTCATTTTTCTATTTCGGGGAATAAAAAAATTAACTAATGTTACCAAACGGATTGCTGTTCCGAAGAATAAATGAATAAAAAAAATAGAATGGTTATCAAACATGCTCTAATCGGCCTGATATGAGTGATGGAAGAAAAGCATTATGATTGAAGGGGTAGTAGCTAGCCATTGAACTTCTCATTTTAGACTTGCTTAATACTAAAAGATGAATATATAGCTGGTTGCTGGCCTAAGTCTCAATTTCTTCAGAAAAATCTAGGATTGGAAAGAGATTTTGGGGAATTTGTTAAAGATTGGTACGACACAATTGCAACCAATGACGCTGTTATGTGATATACATTATGGTTCAAGTCTTGTTTTCAATGAGAAAACAAGACATATCGAGGTTGATTGTCATTTTTTTTTTTTTTTTTGGGAAAAAACTACAATCTCAAGAAATCATGACTATTTTTGTTTGAACTAATGATCAATTAGCCGATATTTTCAGTAAAGCTGTTAGTGGTCCCCGAATCAAGTACATTCGTCACAAGCTGGAGGGGGAGTGTTAGGACTGGGAAACAATATTATAGTAAATGTGTGTTGATTGTGTAATAATTTGCAATTGTGGATTTCCTTTTCTGCAATTCGTTGAACTTAATATAAATACGTGCATGCGGTCTGTATATTACACAATTTTTTCTCCAATCCTTTCTCTCATTCTCGCACTACCTATTAAATATATGGAAACTATTGTACAATCAATCTTGCTTGGTTGATTTGCTTTGTCTAGTCTTGACTGGTTGGCTGTGACAACCTACTTCATCATTTGTCCTTGATTGGTTTAATCAAGGCTCAAAAAAGTCAATCGCTTTGAGTATTGCTATTGCACCTTAAAGCTAGCATTAATTTGTGAAGAGACAATAGAACTTTCAGTTGATTGTTGGAGGTAAGATGAAATAGATCATATATTGGTATTGGTATAGGCGTTGGGGCTTGCATGATAAAACTGAAAGACTAGTGCTGAAAATATAAGTTTTAAACTTTTAAGTGTTGAGAACTTTTAAAAAAAAAAAAAAAAAAGATATATGATAACTGAATATTGATCACTAGATATTGTTATTAGGGTTAATACCATAAAAAATTCCAAACTGATACATGGGAGACTAATTTTTTCAAACTAATTTTTTAACTACTAAAAACCCCCAAACTAGTACATTTATCTAAAATTTATCCTCTATTAGTTTCTATTAAATTGAATTAAACCAATAAAACTATAAACTAGTACACTTGTAACAAATGGAGGATAAAGCCATAAACCGGTATACTCCTCAACCGCCACATGTTATCAAACTCAACAATTTGAAAGTAAAATTTAATGAAAAATAACATATGGTAAATTTGTCATTAATGTCTAATTTGAGATTAAAAATTAATTTGTTGTAAATTTTTCACACTTATATCGTTTGGGTTTTTCGTAGTATTAACCCCTATTATTATTAATATGTGTTAGCATATAATTCTTATCATTCATTTCTTCTTACAAACTGAAAGAATTACTTTACCCGTTGCTTACTCAACACACGAAGGGACTTTTCATTTAACTAAATCCTTTAAGCCAATGCTAATTAAGATTATCGATTGAACTCAGTTAGGGTATGTTTGGTTCAGCATTCCCAATGGGCTTTCAACTTCTAAAACCTCTTGAAGAAATGCTGGACTGTTTGGCAACTATTTTGAAATAGCTTTTAAGTGAAAGCCAGTATTGGAAATGCTGAAAGCCCAATACTAGTGGAGACTAGCTTTGAGCTTTTAGTAGATGTGGCAACATGGGTCTTCGACCCATATATGATCCATTTAAATCATAAATGAGTCATATATGGGTTACTAATTTTTTTATATAAACTAGCTAAATGGGTTTAACAATTGAAAACTTTAGATAGATGGGTCTTAAGTGCATCTTAAATGGGTTAGACTTAAAACCCATTTCAACCAAAGCCTTACAATCTCTATCTTCCCTCTTTAACTTTACAAAAATATTTTTTTATTAATATCAAAATTATAATTATTTTTTATATTTCTTTTTTTTTTCCTTTCCTTCTTCCTCCTTCCTTAGCCGATGGCCAGTGATCGACCAGGGTAGGCTCGAGCCTCGCCGATCTGGCAAGCCTCGAGCTCACTTGCATCAGGCCAGCTTGAGCTTGCCGTCATCGATCTGGCAAGCTCAAGGTCAGCTAAGAGGCGAGCTTGAGCTCAACCGACACCTGCGATGTGACATCCTAGATTTTTAACTTTGTTTCAATTGAATTAATCGGGCTTTCCGTTAACGCACCTATAGTGTTATTCTCAAAACTGATCACTCGTGAGATAATTACACTATTTGAGGAAGTCATTAAGGGATTTTAATGCAATAGACTTGAAGATTCGACCAGGAATCGACTACTCGACCGTGCTTATTTGCCGAGATCATTACGACACAGTAAGATCGATTAAAGATCAAAGATAAGTCGGTTTGATTGAGATGTGTGATTAAACGTGGATGATTCCACTAAATTGCAAAATTCTCGCCGATCGATACTAGACTGATTTTTCTGTTGTTTTGGTACCCTGTGTTCGTATTTGAAATCTTGAAATTTTCACGACCATCGAGAGTCGCCAATGTGTCAGAAGAGGTTCTTTGTGGTTCAAAGAAAATTGACCACGGGTTATTTGCACTAAAAAATTCTAAGAGCTACCCGTAGCCTAGGTCACATTAAAATTGCACTAAAGTGAAATTAACCGCGAATTTGAATCCGATTTTAGAAATTGAAAGTACTTGTCATGTCACAAGTCATTTTAGGAACGTCGACTTATCTTCCGAAGATTTTTCTACAAATCGAGATTTTTGGCAAAAAGTCGAGATATGGCAATTTCTGTCTAGAAAATTTAGAGGACCGTTTTCTATCATGAAATTGGGATCCAAGTGCGTTCTATTGGCGACGAAAAATGCCAATTTGATTATGAGTACGTTGGTGGAATTTGTGAGGGCCGAATTGCACCAATTCAAGAAGGAATTGAATCCAAATTGAGCCAAATGTGTACAAAATTCGTAACCCCCCTTGGTCCATGACTTTTGAACTACTCTAAGGCTTCTAGAAAAATTTTTGGTTTGGAAAATTGGCTGAGGAAGTCAGCTGCATGGTGGGACCACTCCAAGGGGACAAAGAGATAGGTTTGAGGCCAAAGTGGCTCCCTCCACAGCAGCTGGTCTCCTTCCTCCTTGCTGCCGTCAAGCCCTCTCCATTCTAGCAGCTTGAAGACTCCAAAAATTGCAGAGAAGAAAGCTAGCATCCCCTCTTGCCCATCGAGCAATCGTCCGAGCCGTCGCATGCCACCATTCGCCGTCGCTCGCCTGTTGCACGCCTTGCTAGCCACATGATCGTCCCATGCTTTCTTGGCCATCGTTCCGCTTCAACCGTGAGCCCATGCCATCCCTCAAGCCATTCGAACCCTCCTTGCCATCGCCGAAGTCACCTAGTCGCCCACCGAGCTCCACCAAGCTTGCTGCAGCCACCGTTGGTCCTTGTTTGCCGTTTCCAACTCAACTGACCATCGGAACAGCCTCTTCAGTCACTGAATAGAACTAAAGCTGTGGGTCTCTCCAGCCATTGTTTGGCCCATTTTGGTGCCCTTCCAGACCTTGAAATGCGCACTCGCTTTGGAGTATATCGACCCTCTCTGCCTCACCGTCGTTTTGGTTCAACTAGCTAGTTAATCAAGTGAGTTTAACTCACTAATCCCTGCTTAGTAAGTTAATGGCCTTAAGGATTGATTAGTTTAGGCTAAGCTAGGATTAGATGGTTAGTTAGAATAGATTAGTGATTTAGTTAATCATTGATGCATGTTAAGTGGTTAGACTAGTGCATTTAGCAAGTAAATAAGCCATAGTATTTATTTAGACAGGTTCGGAAATTTTTTGTGCTCGTCTCGGTATTAGGCTTTTCCGACCTAAATGTGCATTTTTGGCATTTATTAGTATTTCATAATTAATTTTCGTATTTATTTATTTATTTTTCAGAAATTAAAGCGAGAAAGCCGATGACTAGAATTTTATGCTGATTGTAGTTGTGTGATTTGTTTAATTGATTGAGTGCTATTTTGTGCAAATTAAGTGTGATTTGTGATTTTGGGTAATTATCCCCAAATTTGATCATTTCGGTAATTAATTAGAAAATTACCGCTCGTCAGTTTATAACACCAAAAATATTCTTAAAGACTATATAATTAATGGGATTTTATCAAATGAAGAAATTATATTTTTGGCTCAGGCCGGCCGTGTATCCACGCATGATTATTTTTATCGGGTATTTGTAACACGAAAAAAATAGGCCAAGACATTATTTTAATTAAGGAAATTAAGTGTGAAGTGCAAAGTCATTTGGCCGTGGGTAACTAATCGTGTGATGGTTTGTAGTCATAGTAAGATGACTATTGAAAGATGAGGTGACGCATGTTGTATATGCTGTTATGGGTTGGGTTAAGAAGACCGCCAAATTTTTAGTAGGCTATGCCCATCGGGCCGTGATTACTGCCAAAGTAGGTTGTGCCCATCAAGTCGTGATTACTACTGAAGTAGGCTGTGTCCATTAGGCCGTGATTAACCTAGTTGCACTAGGAAACCGCCGAACATGGAATAGGCTATGCTCATGAATGGTCATGATTAATAATGAGAATGAGTATTTGGGTGTGATTTGAAGTGATGCATTTCATTGGTTGAGTGATGATTTCACTTGTTATGAATTGTACCAACTTGCATGAAGGAACTGAGATAAAGGTAAGTCATCTGACTTGTGCTTATACTTAGGCAGCCCTTCTAGGCGTATTTTCTTTCTAATCGAGGCTTATGGGGTAAATTTGCTAAGACGTCGTCTCACCTCGTTGTGGGATAACATTTTCAGGTCCCTAAATGGCAGCTCCTCCCAAGCATTTTGGTCAACCGAAGAAGGTCACAGAGCAGAGGTGTTATATTCCGCTTCATGCGCACCCTAGGGGACGGGATTATGAACTGGTGAAGATCGTGGTCTGGGTCGATGCAGGTCTACCCCACAAGGTACCCCATCGATACAGATCATGGTACCGCTAGGATTAGACAAATCATGGTACCGCCAGGATTAGAATGGATAGAGAGAAAGTCTCATACCAGAATCTAAGATACCTCTGTACATGCTGGAGGTTACTTTTGGGAAAGGCATAGCAGATCCTCTCGGTGTATTCAGTTGGAGCTCTAATGAGGATGAGGAGGAAGAGGAAGAGGATGAAGATCTGTAGTTTTATAAACCCCCCCTGTTTTGCAGACCTTGTTTTTATAGACTGGTATTGTATATATGACACGGCTTGATATATGTATATATAAGCGTGTTATAGTTTGAAAAATTTATGGCCTTGCTTTTCTATCACATCTTCTTGTTGTCTGGGGAATTTATTTATTTGCTTCCGCATGCGCATTTAAAATGAAAGGGTCAACTGTGACATCCTAGATTTTCGGTTCTGCTTTCAATTTAATTAATCGGGCCTTTTATCGACGTACCTATAATGCTATTCTCATAACGATCACTCGTGAGATAACTAGACTATCTGGGGAAATTATTAAGGAATTTTAACGCAATAGACTTGAGAATTCGATCAGGAATCGATTACTTGATCGTGCTCATCTACAATTATCATTACGGCACAATAAAGATTGATTGGAAATCAGAAATAGGTTGGTTCGACTAAGATGTGTGGTTAAACGTGGGTGATTCCACCAAATTGAGAAATTCTCTTCGATCGGTACTAGACTAATTTTTCTATCATTTTGGTACCCTGTGTCCGTATTTGAATCATTGAAATTTTCACGATAACCAAGAGTCATCAATGTGTCGAAAAGGTTCATTATGGCTCGAAGAAAATCGACCACGGCTCATTTGCACTAAAAATTTCTGAAAGCTACCCGATAACCTAGGTCAGGCTAAAATTACACCAGATTGAAATTAACTACAAATTTGAATCTGATTTCAGAAATTGAAAGTTCTGTCATGTCACAAATCATTTTAGGAACGTCGACTTATCTTCCAAAGATTTTTCTGCAAACTGGGATTTTTGGTGAAAAAGTAGAAATATGGCTATTTTTGTCTAGAAAATTCAGAGGACTATTTTTGATCTTACAATTGGGAAGCAAGATGGTTCTATTGGCGAGGAAAAATATCAATTTGATCGAGGGTTTGATGGTTGAATTTTTTAGGGCCAAATTGATTGAATTCAAGTGAGGATTGAAGTCCCAATTTGAGCCAATTGCATGCCCCACTTCAAGGCTTCTAGAAGAGGATTTGAGGGCTACAAGTGGCTGAGGAAACTAGCTGGAGGTGTGGGGCCAAGTCAAAAGGGACAAAGAGATGAGAGAAGACCTTGGTGGCCCCCTCCTTAGCCAAATCGGTTCCCCCTCCTTTCCCCTACCCTCATTCGTCAACCAACTTCTCCTTCTTCTTCCTATTTTGAGCTCAGCAACCTAGAGAAGCCAATCAAACCAACTCCCCTCCACCGCCGAAGCTCGCCGGAGCCTAAACTGCCACCGTCACACCGTCCGATCGTCCACACGCTCAGCCGCAAGCCAGCACGTCGCCATCGTTCGTGGCCATCGTCCCTACTCCAATTGCGTCCCAGAGCCTCCCCTGTGACTGTTGGACCACCGTACGCTGCCATTCAGCCATTGTGAAGCTTCACCACAGCTCGCCTGACCCCATTGCACCGTTGCCGTCCATCCTCGCTGCTTCAAGCCACCGGAGTAGCCCTTCTCAACCAAGAACAGAACCGAGCAGTAGTGGGTCTCACAGTCACTATTTGGCCCATTTTCAAGCTGTTCTCGACCCTGCTCGGCGGTCCTGCTTTGGAGTTTCTCGACTCCCTCAGCATCCCCATCGTTTTGATTTGAGTGGATCGTTAATCAAGTGAGTTTAACTCATTAATCATTGCTTAGTAAATTAATGACGTTTAATGGTTAATTAGTTTAGACTAAGTATGGATTAGGTGGATAGTTAGAATAGATTAGTAATTTAATTAGTTGTTATTGCATGTTAGGTGATTAGAGTAGTGTAATTAGAGCATAGACAAGCTATAATATTTATCTAAAGTGGTTCAAAAATTTTCCGGGCCCATCTCGACTTTTAATTAGGCTTTTCTTGCCTAAGTTGCTATTTTTGGTATGGGTCAAAAAAGTCGTTTTCTAAAATCTTTTTCTTTTTTTTTTTACATCCAAGTCCTTATTTGTTGTAATACGGGATTTGGGTGGACAAAATATGTTCCAAATTTTTCAATCCATTTGAAAATCTTTTTGCAACATCTAAAATTTCCTTTTTCAAAGACTCGTTTTCCTTTAAAGCAAAATCAAGATTTTCTTTTGTTTGAAGAAAATCCTTTTCAAGACACTCAACTTTTTTTTCTTTTTGGAAAGAATTCTATTGTCTCAATCTTGAGTTTTCCTTCTTCAATTCTGAGAATTTTCTAAGCACAGCCTTGTAATCGATAAGCAATTCCTATATATAATTGGATACTTCTATTGGAATATCGGGACTATTTAGTGTCATTCCATGTTTCAGCCTTGTGCTTTCTTTGTCTTCTCATACTTGTTCTTTCTTTTCTTTAGAAGATGGCAATTCGGTTTGATGTATCCTCGCTTCCTGCATTCAAAGCAGATAACATCTTTATTTTCCTCTTTATCATCGAAACTTCTCTTTTACTCAGACGATTTGAAGGATTTCTTTCCTTTAAACTTCATTCCTCTTCTGGCCATTTTTTGAACATTTTCACCATAAGGGCAATTTCTTCATCATGCTCGTCATCTTCGTTTGAATTTGAATTATAAGAGTCAAGATTAGATTTTAAAGCTATTGCTTTCTTACCTCTAGTGTCTTCCTCATTTAGACATTCTTCTTCATAGAAGTTTTGATGTTGTTCCACTCCTTTGACAATCCTTGAAGAATCTTGTTCACCTTATTGGGTCTGGTACAAGTTGCCCTTGATATACCAATCCATTGACAATGTTAGTAAATCTACTGAATATATCTGTTATGGATTCTTTAGGTTTCATTATAAAGGCTTCGTATTGTTGGAGAAGAATGTTTATCTTCGTTTCCTTGACACGATTAATTCCTTCGTATGTCACTTGCAATCTAACTCAAATTTATTTTGCTAATTCACAAGAGGAAATTCGATTATATTCAGATGGAGATAACGCACAATATAATGAATAAACAGCTTTAGCATCTAGTGCTTCTCTTTTGACAATGTCCGCATCAGATAGGACTGAGGTTTCTAGTTTTTTGCCTTATTCTTTAGTTGAGGGAGGTTCAGGTTTTACGCCTCTTAGAACAACGTCCCACTCCAAGGGATCCTTGGATCTGATGAATGTTTTCATCATATTCTTCCAAATGTTGTAATCGTTTCCATCAAAATAATGAGGCCTTGTATCACTCTAAACTTCCATTAGACCTGGTGCAATATTACTAGCCGTCAAAAGATCGTTAACTCATAAATAATAAAGCACTTCAATTAAAAGTAACCGTGCTCTAATACCAATTGTTATGACTGGATCTATCATTTGGAGGGGGTGAGTAGGTTATTATGTGGAGATGAAAGTGTTTAAATAAATATTGTAGTAAGATAACTTTTGATGAAGTGTCAAATCTTATCGGTATACAATTCTATCATAAATAATAAGAAAGGAGTAAATGATAGAGAATTGCACACAAAAGTTTATAGTGGTTCGGCTTTTGGAAGTGTGACATCCTGATTTTCCAATTCCGTTTTCAATTAAATAAGTCGGGCATTTTATCTTCGCATCTATAACTTTCTTTTCTGAGTTGGCCACTCACGAGATAACTAGTCTATCAGGTGAAGCCGTTAAGGAATCTAAACGCAATAGACTTGAGAATTCGACCATGAATCGGCTACTCGATCGTATTAATCTGCAAGGATCATTACAACACGTCGAGAATCGAACGAGAGATCGTAATAGGTCGATTCGACTGAGATATGTGATTAGAGTGTGGGTGATTCCACTTGATCACAATATCCTCATCGACCGGCACTAGACCGATTCTTCTGTCGTTTTGGGTACCCTGTGTCCGTAATTGAAACCTCGAGATTTCTACGACAATCGAGAGTCACCAAGGTGTCGAAGATGCACTTTGTGGCTTGAAAATAATCAACCACGGTCAATTGCATAAAAAATTCCTAAAAGCTACCCGGTAGATTAGGACGCGCTAAAGTCGCGCCAGATTGAATTTAACCGTGAATTTGAACCCGATTACAGAAATTGGAAGTTCTGTCAAGTCACAATTCATTTTAGGAATGTCGACTCATCTCCAGAAACTTTTTCTACAAATCAAGATTTTTGGCAGAAAAGTAAAGTAAGGCCGTTTTTGTTCGAGATTGTTAGAGGGCCATTTTTAATTGAATCTTCGGGATGCAAGTTGGATCATTTGACGGGGAAATGTCATTAGAAGGCCGAGGACACATGGGTTGATTTAATTGAGCTTCAAGTAGATGGAATTGAGTGAGAATTGATTGAATTTTATGCACAAATGTCTAAAATTCGTATGCCATGGGGCTAGGGACATTTTGCACCTATTAACAAGCTTGTGGAGGAAACTTGAGGAGAGAGAGTGGCTGATGGCATGTGATGTCATGGTGGGGGCAAGTGGAAGGAGAGATTGACAAGTGTTGCAAGCTAGAGAGCCACCAAGGGAGCCCCCCCCTTCAGCAGCTTCTTCTTCCCCATTTCTTGGCTTTATCCATTGTTGTTGAAGGAGAGAAGCTCAGCAAAAACCAGAGGAACCGAGCAGCACCAGCCCCTCCATTGTCGCACACCCGGAAGGCCATCGTCGGCCGTTTTCCTCCCCCGTTTTCTCCTCGTTTCTGTTTCTGCTCCAGCTAACCTTTCGTCAAATATTCGAGTAAAAAGTAGTCTTCCCAGTCGAATCAGCCATCGCTCCACCCACCGTTGTCACGAGAACATCCAGCCTGTTCCAGAGCATCTTGCCTCTCGCCGGAACGATTCTCCGGCTATCCCGACATCCTGAGAGAAGCTACCGCTCGTCGGACCGTTTGGACTCGCCCGATTCCGCCTGTTTCGGGTTTTCTTGCTGTTTCGCCCCTTTCTGACCCCTCCTTTGCCTATCCCAACCTCCTACAAGATCCCCAAGACCCCCGGGAGCCATTGGTTGCTAACCACCCGCTCGCCGGAGCTCCGATCGGCCCGTTTTCGCCGTTGAAGTTGCTGGTTTCTTCTCTGCAATTCAGCCCAAATCAGAAGCAGAAAACCATAAAGCTGTGAGGTCTTCGAGGCCCGTCTTAGGTGTCTTCCCAACCTTGGTTGGTGTCGCTGCCTTGAGGTTTATCGCCCGCCTTGGCGTCACCTTCGCCGTGGACTCGCCGGAATGTTAATCCGGTGAGTTTATCCTCTAATTCTTGCTTAGTGAGTTAATGACGCTTAAGGGGTGTTTAGATTAGTCTAATTAGGTTTATGTGATTAAATTAGATTATTTTAATGTAAATTAGATTAGTTGTATGCTTAGTTTAATGGATGTTTAATTAGGGCTAATTGTATGTTTAATTTAGCATAATCTTGTTTAAGCCCTAATTAATTATTTTTAATTAATTTATTATTTCGAATTTTTAAATATTATTTTATTAAATTATATTATTATAATATAATATTTAATTATTAATTTTCGGAATTAAATTTAATTATTTAATAATTTCGAAAATTATCTTAGGGATGGTTGGTCGTTAAAATTTCACACGATCCGCGGTGCGGTCGGTTTGTATTAATTGTAAGCTTAAATTGAGAAATTGAGTGATTGATGGTTATGGTTAATTATTCCAAAAGTGTGGAATTGAGTGATATTGATGAAGTTTTGGTATTTAACTTGAAAATACGATGTTGGCTTTTGGCACCGTAATTGGTTGGTAGGTCCGGTTTGTATCGATTGATTGAATGTATGTTTTTTTTTTTTTTTGGGTAAAGTTGATTGAATGTATGTTTATGTGGGGATTTATCCCAAAGTTGATTAGTGTTGATTTTTTATGGGAAAATGACTGTGAGAGGTTGTGAGTTGAACCTAGAAAGCCATCAGATCTAAATTATGCCGAGTGGGGCCGTAATGCCACTACATATAACATTGCCGAGTGGGGCCGTAATGCCACTACATATAGACTTGCCTGTAAGGCCGTGATTGAGAGTCGAGAATGAATAGTCAGAATGACCGTGTGATGATTTCGATGACATGTAATCGACTAAGTCGATTGATCGCTGAATCGATCTGAGTAATTGAATTGTTTGGATGATGTGGTTATCAATATTTATTGATTAAACTGACGTGCAGGAAGGAATTGAGGCGAGGTAAGTCATCTATCCTATTTGTGTGGCTAGAGCGCCCTGAGGCGTATTTTCTTCCTAATTGAGTTTTAGAGGGTAGAACTCGCTGAGACGTAGTCTCATCCCGGTTGTGGGATAATATTTCAGGTCCCTAGATGATGGTCGTGGAGGACTGGAAGTCTTGGAGTTCGGAAGGTGGAGGCTGAAGAATCGATGAACGTGTCTGACAAGTTGGTCATAGGACAGTTCCCTAGTTGTTGAGCCTGTCTATTTAGTAGACAATCCAGTGTTGTATATAAACCCGTGTGTTTATAAGAAAGCTTGATTGGTTGTGATTGATTGCTTGCTTTTCTATCCCAAGTTAAATATTGTTAGGGGATTTGTTTCGCTTCCGCATGCGTAATAAAAATGAATGGGCCGGCGACGTGTCCTGGGAAGTCACATTTTTATCGACCAGAGTGGGATGTTCGCGCACTCAGAGGATCGGGGCGTGACAGGAAGCCTACATCTACTCTCCCGCACTATAATCTATTGGTTGGAATCCACTAGAAAATCCAATTAGAGGTTACAAGTCCTAAGCTTCGAGCGATTAAGTTTGTGTGAACAACTCCTCACACTCTCAATCTCTAAAAGGTTTAGACAATATAGCTCAGTGAAGGTAAATGTGTATAATCACAAAACACTCTTTAGACTTTGGAATTATAAGCTTCAATTCTCGTGAATGCGAATTATATCCCTTCAACCTCGAGACCTCCTCTTATATTCCTCCTAGTCCAAGCTGACTGTTGGACATATCTCCAGAAGGATCATTTAGCCAATCTACTTGTCAGTCCTAGATCTGGTTGAGAAGATCTAATGACTTCAAGATCACCAAGGTTGATGCTTCCCATAATTTATGCCGCTCATACAATAGTTGGGGTTTCCAAAAGTTGAGTGTTTACAAATAGAAATAATGTTTCGTTTCTAATAAGAAATTATGAGAATATGAAGATTTTCCTTTTGAAACTTCTTATAAAAATGGCAAGGAATCCAACCAATCGCTACTAGCCATTGCACGAGTATATTTGACTCATTCCTAGCCGTTTGACAGAATATATAAGGAAGGAAGAATAAAGTGCGACTCTAATTCTAATTGATATTGTATGATCCTATTCCATCAAACTTTCCATCTGAAAATATTTTTTATCAGAAACAAATTTTTTAAGTTTTGTCAATCATTGAAACTATTTAGGGAATGTTTTCTCAACACTTTTTTCCTCCTCCTTGGTTTTTTCTATTCATCTTCTTCCCTCCACTAGTTGCCAAGGCCTTAGTAATGGATAAGCGGGAGCATGAGCCTATGGTGGCCCTCATCATGATTCCCTTGCCTCGCCCACATTTGGCAAAGGCATCACAGCCCTCATCGGTCACAAGTGAGGTGGTCATTGTTGTGGCCAACAATCTTGCTGATAGGAATATAAAGGGAAAAAAATTTAAAAAATTTAAAAAAAATTCTCCAAATGACATTGCTTGGAGCCTCATCAGACACATTAGATCATTGGTTGCATGACTGATGCTAATGAGACCATTATGTCAACAAAGTCCGGCTTAAATTGGCTAGACGAGTTACATTGGATAATTATCATAGTGTTTAGGATCACATTGGTCAAATTAGAAAGTTTATAACTGAATTAGCAATTGTATAATAAGTTTAGAATTTTTTGAAGACAATTGTCTCCCTACTTCATCACTTGTCTTAATCGGTTTAATTGAAAGCTCACAGAAGTTAATCGCTTTGGGTATTGCTATTTCACCTTAAAGCTAATATTTATATGTGAAGAGATACCAGAACTTTAAGCTGATTGCAAGAGATCAGACGGAATAAATCATATATTGGTGTTGGCACCTAAGGGCACGTTCGATAAAGTTGAAAATTTATGCTGAAAATTTAAGTACTAAATTTTTAAGTGTGGACAATCTTAAGTGTTGAGAATTAAAATAAAATGTCATTAGAAAAATACTTATATTATCAGTATCTCACCAAGTAGCATTATTGGTAGGTTTTAGCATATAATTGGTAGGATTCTACTTGCCATTAGTTACCTTTACTATTGAAAGAATTACTTTACCCTTCCTTACATAACGCATGAAGCAAATTTTCACTTAATTGAATCATTTAAATCAATGCTAATTAATACAATCATCCGAGCTCAATCTCATTGCGATTTTTTAGCACTTAATTGGGTAAATGAGTTAGCCCTTGGTTTTATTTCTTCACTCACACTTCGTTTGTTTTGTAAAAAAAAGGTTACATTTCTAGAAAAAAAAATTTCAAGAAAATGATAATATTTTCCAATGTTTGGCTGAAACTTGAAAAAGAACCAAAAACTATTTTCTGCTATTTGTTGTTAACAATCTGATTATTTTTTAAGGAGAACTACCAATAAAATTTCCTTTTTAAATTTCTTTTCTTTTATTTCTTTTTCTTTTTCCTTCTTTCTCGATCGGTGGCTTGCCACGACAACGGCTAGCAAACTAAGGCTTTGTCAAACCGGGTGAGCTTGCGGGCTCTAGCAACGAAGCTCAGCCTCACCAAATTGCGTGAGCTTGTAACCTTGCTGAATTAGATGAGCTCGTGACCTTTGCTTGCAAGCCTTGGCTTGTCCCTCGCCTATGGCTAGTCGCCGACAATCGACATGGCAGGTGACCGGTCGAGGAAGAAGGAAAAGGTAAAGGAAAGAAAAGGAAAAAGAAAAATAAATGAAATAAATATAAATATAAATATAAATAATTAAAAATTGAATTTAAAAAAGAAATATATATATATATATATATATATATATATATATATATATATTCATAAAAATTAACATTTTATTAACTAAGGATCCAAACCCAAGCACCGAGAATTCACACACCTGCCTTTATGGATGTGGGCCTAAGTGCCCTGAACAAGACCTCAAGCGTTAGGGACCCGAGAATTGTCTTTATGGACCTAGGCTCTAGTGCCAAGGCATTAGATATAGGCTCTAGGCCTTTGAGCTTTGCCTCAGTAGACTTGGGTGGACCCATCCTTGGCCTCAATGGACTTGAGCCCAAGGACCAAAGACCTGATCGCGAATGTCAGGGAATGGGAACTAGCATTGGGGTTCCTGTGTCTAAGCATAGAGTTTCAAATCCAAGTATTGATAATAAGTCATATTTTGAAAACTTCTTCCCATTTTTTCAAACAAAAAATCATATCTTTTGAATTTAGGCCTTAGTTTTCTGTTGACTAGAACGTTTTCCATTGATTCATTTTCCTAAGTGAACCAAATACCGAGAAATGAGGAAAATGTTTTTAGCGAAACTAATGGTGCCTTAGGGTGTGTTTGTTTCTCAAGTCAATGATAAAGGAAAATGATCCATGTTTGGTGATGTATGATTGAAAAAAATTTCTAATGTTTGAATCACATTAAAAAATGATTTCAATTTCATGACTTTATATCAACAAAAAAAAAAATTCAAATTTTTAATTATTTTATTTTCAAATTACTTTTATTTTTCTTTTATTGTTCTATTTTTTTTTTTCCTTCTTCTTCTCCATTGCTCCTTTGCTTCCTCGCACGCCATCCCTGTCTACTTCCTCTAGTATCTAGCAAGGCTTGCCAACCTCGGGCAAGCTCAACCCTCACTACCAGAGGCCGCGAGCTCAACTAATCTTGCAAAAAGAAAATGAACAAAAATGAAATAAAAATAAAAAATAAAATAAAAAAATTTTAATTATTAATAAGTAAAAAATTCAATTTTTTTTAAATACTACTATAAGAATAATCCTTTGTTAACCAAGCACCCAAATCTAAGCTCTAGTAGATTCAAAAAACGTTTTCTGATTTTTTTTTATAAAAACATTTTCTTGAATATAAGTTTTTGTAAGAAAACATTTTCCATGGACTCATTTTGCTAAGTGAGTCATACAACATAAATGAGGAAAATGTTTGCTATGAAACAAATTGACCTTAAACAAATATTTCATCTAGATAGATTTCTTTTTCCATCGATCACGTGCCTTTTTCGAGTGCATTTATGAACAGATTCTTACTTTAAGGGCTTGTTTAGTAACACTTCCGGAACAAATGATTATATTATTTTGTTCTCGGAAAAAAAAAGAATAAAAATCCGTTTGATAAATTTTTTATTCCCGAGAACAAAAATCTAGTTTTTTCTTCCCAGGAATATATTTGGAATAGAATTAAGAAACAAAAAAAAAAAAAAAAAAAAAGTTGTTTCTTGGTCCTAGGAACAATTCCTAGAATCAACTCTAATTTTTTTTTTCTCTATTCTCTTTCATTTTCTTCTTCTTCTCCCTTTTGGCCAATCATCGGCCTTGGCCATGACCGTTGACTAGCTGATGAGGGCCATCAACCTCGCCAAAGTGTTGCCGGCCCTAGTGATGCCGAGTCACAGCAAGGCTTGTCAACTCAAGCTTCACTAGGCTGCCGCCAAGTCGGCGTTGCCTAGCAGTGGCTCGGCGAGGCCAAGCCTTGCTAGTTGGCGCAAGGTCAGGTCTCACCAGGCTAAGGCAAGGCTGACCTTGCGACACCTAGGTGAGGTCATGCCTCACCAATAGCTTAGCAAGGCTCGCCTTGTCACCGGCCAGGCTCGACCTCACTGGTGAAGGCCAAGCGAGCCTTTGGCAAACTCATCAGCCCTCACCCAGCCGATCGTCGGGTGGTGGCCAGCGACGAAGAAGGAGGAAGAAGAGAAAAGGAAAAAGAAAAATAAGAAAATTATTAAAAAATTAAAAAAACAAAAAGAGTTTAGGAATTATACCAAACGCATTTTTTTCCTAAAAATAGAAATTTCGTACGATTCTGCAAGCGCGTTCTTGTGCTAAGAAATTATTTCCCTAAACGAGAATCAGAAAAAATCATTTCTAATAAAAAATTATTTGCGAGAACAAAAATCGTTACCAAACGTACCATAAGCTAGAAAGTGGTCCGATCCATGTATTACTCGGATTTTAGCCTTGCAGGGTGAAGCCAATTGAGTAAGTGGATGGGTTGCTTTAGAGAATTCCTTTTTAGTAATTGGAGAGGAGTCGCTTTCAAGGATCGGATGTTGTTTCATGGGTGGACGTGATAGCTGGCCAAGTAGTCTGGAGCGCAGGGATCATTCTTATCTACTTTCTCCCGATTACATACACTCAATTCAGATCGAATCCTTTAGAGATGATATAATAACCTGTATCCTTCTCGTGATTAACTGAGACTACCATTTATAATTACACCGTCTTGTCACTAATGAGTAGATTTAATGTCCAGCATCTACTGAAAAACTAATGGAAGACCGTCTTGTCCTCATTGGGACTGCTCCCAGCATGTTTCTTATCCAACAGGGGAGAAAAAACATTATGGACTTTTTGTTCAACAGTTTGCTGGCTTTGTGATGCTCCCTAGATTGTCGCTAACGTTAAGAGCAGAAGTGAAGCAATTATCAACCGTCTACGCCTGAGTTATATTAATCTTGTGCAGCTACATGCGATCTGTCAACACTTTTTAGCATCCATGCGTACAAGATCTTCAGATGGAGCTTCGACGCAAATCTTTGAGCCTTCCCCTAGAGAATGCAAATGGGCTTTCTAAAGTCACCGCTCCTTGCTAAAGCGTCTTAACAAGTTCCTTTACTGGTTCAGAAATCGTTTGAATGAGTTTGTGTCCGCAAAAATGATGGAACTATTCCGCAGGGTATCAAACATCCATCGGGATGTGGAAGAAAGAGGTGCTTTCGGTTGCATTGCGTGAAATATCAACTCGATACTACTCTCATTAAGGTTTTACTTTTAGTATTATAGAGATCACAGGTTAGAATTTACTTACGTGTAATTATTGTGGTATATTTATAAGGACCAAAAAGATAGAAAGTAATAAAAGGATAGCATATTTTTTTGTTGATTTAATAAATGAATTGAAACGAAAAATATTCTAATATCTGAGCAGTAGTATAATTATGAAATATTATGAATAGTATTGCATGATTGATTTGACTTTGTTATGAAAAATTAAGGGAATAGATTAAACAAATTGAAAGTTTAAGGGCTAGATAGAATATAAAGAAATAGTTGAAAGATCTTATCAAACAAATTAAAAACCCAAACCAAATGATTATATTACACATTAGACCAAAGTTTAGAAACTGCTAGTACTAGGATCATTTTCTCTTATAAAAAGGGACTCTTAAGAGCCAGTAAAAGGTGCAGTAGAATCTATATGAATCTTCGGAGGCTGTCGTAAAAGTCTATATGTTGATCCGTGCACTATCCAAGTTCAGCAGACACCCATGCTCCTGAGTTACCTGTGAGATGGGTCCAAAGTGATGCTGCATTAGGAATTTTCGGCTCGGTCATTAAGGAAACAAGTAGATAGGCATGTACATATGCATCCACACGAGTCCCGTGTTTTCAGATGACACGACTATGCAAACTTTAAAAAAGAACACTTCTTGTTGGCGATATCCATATACAAGTCTGGAATGAAAACATGAGGTACATGGAACGGCCCTCATGTCGCCAGTTTCTCCAGAGCCTGGTCTCCATCAGTGGCATAACTTTCCCAACCATGACATATAGGAATGTACATCGATCCAGGTCCGATCCGTGAACAAGACCAGACTAGCCAATTCTAAGTGATTTTTTGAGAGGACCGATCCGATTCTTGGTTCCACCTAAGGAACCGGACCGGGTCAATGGTCAGTCAAGACTTCTTAATTTTATTATTTTTTATCCAACAGCAAATCCTAATTAATAAATTATTTTTCTTCCAATGTTGGAAAACACCTACTTGTAGGAAATAGAAGGAAAAAAAAAATCAACTGATTCTAGGTCCAACCCTTGAACAGCACCGGACTGGTTGGTTCAACCCGACCCTTGAACAGGATCGGACTGGTTGGTTCAACCTGATCTGGTTCCACTCGGTTCCACAAACCGAGAACCGATCCTGCCCGATTTGGTTCCAAGACCGGGTGGGTTGGTTTCAGGTTCAACGAATTGGGAACCAATCCTGTTCGATCTGGTTCTAGATTCGAGTGGGTCGGTTCACGATTCCACATCCGATTCAGTTTCAAGTTCCAAGGTGAGAATCGACCCATCCCAGAACCATTCACCTCTAATGGAAAATGCAACAACTTCAGTTCATCATCTATATACAAAGCCATTATGCTAGAGGGAAGCCTTGGCAACTCTTTGATCATGTCGCAGTGAAGTAAATCAAGGGTTCGAAGATTGGAAAGTTGGTGGATCTCTGCCGGTATGCTAGAAATACTTGAATGCCGCAGCCTCAAGATTCTCAGATTATGCAATTTCCCAATCTCGCTTGGAATGCCCCCCTCGAGACTCCGACACCAGGAGGCATGTATTTCTTCGAGGCTAGTCAGCTCTCCAATATCAGGTGGGAACTCTCTAAAGAAACAAGAATCCATTCTCAGCACCTTCAAGTTCTGTAGATTATTTATTGAATCTGGAAATTTGGAAATGCCTGTTCCCGACACGTCTAACTCGACTAATGATCTCCCTATGTTGCCTATGGAGTTTGGAAGTTTTCTTATTCGACGGCAATCCCTTAATAATAAGCGTTTGAGTCTGACCAGTTCTCCCATGGAGTCAGGAAGTGCCGCAATTTTGGTGCCATCCAGGGAAAGAAGTATGATATTCGTCAAGTGCCATATTGTCCTTGGTAGCTCACTCAGTGAGAAGCAATTTGAGGCAGTCAGTGTTTTAAGCTGCTTTAAATGACCAATGGAGACAGGAATTTCTTGTACTAAAGTTCCATCCATGAGAAGCTCTTCCAGAGTCGTCAACTGACCCACTTCTACCGGCAACATGTTGAGCTCCGTGCAGAAATTCAAATTCAGGGAAACCAAGTACTGCAAATCACCGATGGAAGGGTCTATCTTGACCAATTGTGAACATTGCTCTAGAATCAATATAGCCAGATTTTGGTAACCAGAGAACTTAGGAGTGACTAATAAGTCAGCACAACCTGTAAGATCTAAAACTTTCAAGTTTTGCATCTGCAAAATAGGAGAAAAATTGCATGAGCTCACTTCGTGAATAGTTTACATTGTACCGGGCCATTTCACCAAAGCAATGAATTGTAAACTACCTTGATTTGATCCCAGCCTTCCCAGTCTTTTGTGACTTTGCTCCATGACAGGTCGAGAATGGTTAAGTTTCCCAAGTGAAAATTAGTTACTTGCAGATGTTGAGGGCACCCTCGCCAACAAAGCCACCTTAAATTTGGAAAAATGCCAGCAAAATCTCCAGCAATGTCTGCATGATCCAATTGAAGAAACCGTATGTTTGGCATGCTCTCAAAATCTTCTGGTGCAAGTTTGTCTGAAGTATGCCACTGAAAGTTAAGGCAGAGGGCCTCTACAATTTCTGTTCCCTGTGAAGGACAAGAAAAAACAATTAGAAGCAGTCAGGATGGTCTCTCTTCTTGACACATAACCAGTCAGGAAACATTAGTTATTAAAAAAAAAAAAAAAAAGCAGACGCACAACCTCAAGTGCACACATGATCAGATCTTAACAGTATCCGCGGAAATAGCTCTTTTCCTTAAGTGGTGACCACAATAAAAATATTTGTTATGCTTCACAATAAAACAAAAAAGAAAAGCATGCCAAACTTTCACCTTTTTCCGCTTTATTGTATCAAGAGCTATTTCATGATTAAATAATCTACTTCGCTTTCCCGGATTTGTAAGATTCTCCGCACGAACGATTTCTCTGCCAAGTTGCCTCAACATGCTATGCATCCATATCTGATTGCTTTCTCCAGTTGTGGCTAGGGGTGTCAAAGTTTCACGAGAAGGCAGAAAAGAGGTGTCATGCCACAGGTACCAAGCAATTCGGCTATCTATGCCGGCAGAAAAGCAGGCGATATCCAAAAATCTCTGTTTCTGCTGGTCATCCAGCCCCCCCTCCAAAAAGCTCTGAAGATCCCTCTGCTCGAATAACCGCTTTAGTAAATTAATCCGTTCCTTCTTTGTTTTACCCTCGAAGACTGCAGCCATAACTTCAATAAATAATGGGAGTCCTGCCATAGCAGCAAGAGCACGGTCCGAAAGCTTGAGGTTGCTATGCAAGGGAGAAGTTAGCGTAGATGAGTGATGTCGAAAGAGTTGAAGAGCCTGATCATTATCCAACCGACTAACATGATAAGTCTGGATCTGAGGAGAGTCTTCCAAGACAATACTGTTTCTGGTGGTTATAATGATCCTACTTCCAGAAGCAAAGCAATCAAAGCAATCTCCAATGAGCTTATGGAAATGAAACGCGTTTTCCACATCATCAAGGATGATCAAAACTCTCATGTCGCAAAATATGTCCCTGAAAAACTCAATTCCCCTGTTGGCAAAAGTGACATCCCTGAGTCCCCATTTTAGAACATCGGAAATCAACTTAGTCTGCAAAACCCGAAGCCCTCCTAGTACTTGAGATTTTTCTTTAATATCTCCAAGGAAGCTACAGCCATCAAAATCACAAGAGACTCGGTTGTATATGAGTTTTGCGAGGGTTGTCTTGCCAATCCCACCTTCTCCATGGATGACAACAACAATTTGCTTGTCCTTATCATTAATATTCATCAAGCTCATGATGTGGTTTACTTGATCATCAGTTCCAACAAATTTTTCAATAGTGGCAACTTGTCTTTTCTCCCCCGTTTTAGCCACCTACAAGAAACATGTCGATTGCTCACTGATAAGGCTGTAAGATGCGAAGAAGTACCTAATACCTGTTGATCTTTACCTAATACTTGTTGATCTTTTCTAACCTTGATGTGTTTGCATAAATTGTCTACCATACAAAGTCCCCGGCCATCCAGATCTACCATTGATCAACATTATCACCACATTGTTCCAAAGGAAATCCAAGTTTCAGGGGTGATGATCTTTAACCTTTCAAATATGTTTTGTTAAGCAATTATTCTGCTATTAACTTCGCACTGACAAGCAAATCTTTTGACATATCTGTGTGTGTGAGATGGACAGCGTACATTAAAACCTCAGAACATATTCACAGAAAAGCATGAACCAATTGAATACGATATGGGGTAGCAAATGTGCAATCATTGAAATATCACTGGTCCCACTTTTGTCCGCATGTTTATCTAAAAGTGTTTTAACGCATCCGATGCCAATGATCTGATGATTGCAAACAGAAGTTTCCACAAGGCAAGCATAGAAGCAAATGGTCTCTCAGTTCCACTTTTAATATCTATTAGAATACTTATTGTTGGGAACACTATTAAGAATTGATCTACATTGAAAGGTTAAAATAATTAACATCAGAAAAAGATATCCATGCATGTACAAAAATCCTCGATTATCATCTTAATATGTATCCTTCAAAGCTTATATCAATTTCAACAAAGCTGTGATCAAGAAGTGGATTGATGATGTTGTAGCCGGTCACATCACTTCAAAAATCATTCTTATCATTTCATGTATATCTCAATCAATACTATCTTACCCTCGTTAAAAAAATTCATGAACGTGAAATTTCAATTAGGATGCAAGTTAAAGCTTGAGTGATTGTTTGTACTTGATAGATCTTTCAAATTTCAAGTAGATGATAGATCTTTCAAGTTTTCATTTGGAATTTATGTCTATTCCCCAGAATCCGCAAATTATGCAAGTCTGTAAGCACATGTTTTGATTTCTTAATTATAGCTCTTTCTTAAATTCATAAAATGCCTCTACGTAGCACAAACTTGGTCTCACTTTATCATTGTAAATTTAAGTCTTGTTACTCTTTTTTCATAATTATCATCTATTAAGACTGTTAAGTCATATGCAATAGATACATTATAAGTCCATTTTCTAATAGCTTAAATTTTTATGAAAAAGGTTTGTCCAATGGGATATCAAAACACAGGTTGGTGGTTTGAACCCTAACACACCCTCTCAGTTTGCTCCTGTTTGTTTATTCTTATCATTCCACCTATTATCCTGTTTCACAAATTATCTTCTTAACGTGGTTCCGTCCACAACCAGTCTTGCATGTATAATGACTGGCTTACATGCTATGGTAAGTGTTAAATCTTATGCTATAAATACATTGTGGCCCACTTTTTAATAACTTAAACTTTAAGGGAAAATGATTTGTCTAACAAAGACTAAGTTTTACATTTAATAACTATTAAAATATGTGAAAAAACAAATTAGTAATATAAACTGAAGCTAAAATAAGAAACAAGCAAAGAAAATATGAAAGATGCAGCTTTGACACTTGGTACCGCTTCACATGTTTTGAAAATAACAAATTACAAAATCAAAATACAGATGAAGAAACAAAAGAAGAGACAATTATTCAATTGACACTTGACACAAATTCATTAAGCAATACAAGTGCCTTTGGTTCAGCTTTCCCAAAGGGTTTTCAGCCTCAAAAGCCCCTTGGAGAATGCTGGAGTATTTGGCAAGCCTTCTCAAATGGCTTTCTGCCAAATACCGGCCTTAGGAAGGCCAAAAGCTCCATGATGGTAGGGACCAGCACTGAGTTTTTAGCATTTGAGGAATGCTGAAACTAGGATAAAATAGTTTTTTCTTTCAAAACTACCCTCACCAATTCTTTAGTTTTCTGGTTTTGCCCCTATTTATTACTGTACATCTTCTTTGCGCGAGGGCATTTAGCGAGGGCCAGTTGCCAACGAGGCTAGATCTGGCTAGTGAGAGGCCAGTGAGAGGCCAGCGAGGGTCATACAACCTCAGGTGATGGTTGTCTAGGTCATGCGACCCTCGCCGGTGGTCACCAAAGGTCAAGAAACCTCAGCCAATGGCCACCAACGCCAGATCTGGCTCACTGACAAACTGAGCAGGCGAAGGTTTGAGTTTTTATTAATTGAGAAAAAAAAAAAAAAACAAAGCCCCTTATAAAAAATCTTTTGCCAAACGCTACTTGAACCCAAAATCGCTTTATAAAGAGTTTTTACCAAATGTAATTTACATTTCCCCAAAAGGCTTTGGCATTCAACATTTGCATTACACCCAAACCTCATTTCCAAAGTTGAACCAAATCCATCCTACATCATTTAGATGAGTTTAGAGATAAAATTTGAGATTATACTTGAAATTTGAGATAGTGATAAAATTCCTAATGATTAATTTTACATGTATTGATAGTTTTCTTTAAATTTAAATTTTCACAAATTTATAGTTAATTCCACTTCGCCTCTAACTAATTTTATTAATTGATTGGTCTTTTGTCTCTTTCTTATGGGTCAAGTACAAATTTAATCCTTCAAGTTTCAACATTAATGTAATTTAGTCCTCTTAAATTTTATTTTGTTCAATCAAATCGTTAACTTTTTGGATCTGCATGATTTAGTCTTGTGAGTTTTATCTTCTACAATCAAGTCCTCTAACTTTCTCAAATTCGTACAATCAAATCATTTGATCCACCACTCTAATTAAACTGTCAAATTGACTAATGACGTGACATTGTTTTAGTGACAAAATATGACAAGGGATGCTAATTTGATGCCAAATGAGTAGAAAATAAACAAGAATCACAACAAAAAAAAAAAAGAAAGAGGGTATGTATATCAAGAGTTCTAAAACTCATCATTAAAATGCAATTAAGTCTTAAAATTTTGAAAAGTATAATCATGTCCTAAAACTCGTCAAATTGAACTCCTTTCTAGGTTAAAAGAAAATGCCAACATGGTCTTTTTATTACTTTTTTATTTCTCTCAATGAGCAGGTACGTCAAAATTGAAGAAAGTACGGGAAACCAGGGAACGACCATGTGCAAAGAACCCTTCTTTAGATTGAAAATCAATATGATTGTTTCAATAACAATCTCTTCAATCACAGTTTTTAGTTTCTCACTTTTCGCTTCTTCCATGAAAAATTAAAACTACTCGCAACTCTATCTTCATTAAATGATCACCCAAGTCACACATCTTTAATAACTATTTACTGCATATCCATTCAATTAAACCATCATTCCTTTAAAACATGTTTCTTTTCTCTCCAAATGTAACCCACCAACGATTACATACACAAGCATAGCATGTGTCTTGACACTAGTTTTTCTATTTATAGGATCTTTCATATTTGTTTAGACATGGTATTGACTTGTATATTTGTTTTTCCTAATTTTAAAGGAATTAAGTTAGCCACAAATAATCTCCTAGTTTATGCAGATGAGATTGAATAATTTGACATGATATTCATATAGAATTCTTATGAAAGAGAAAGGATAATATTCTGTGATCATTAATATCTCAAGGTGTTATTAATCTACTGAATATGTGTAATGAGCAATTTTCCCAGCAGAACGCTGAACAAGTTAAGAAACAGACGACATAATTCCTTCTAATCATTCATGTTACCAAATATAATCCGATACTGGATATAAATATATATTATCTATGTAATATTTTTTGTGCAAATGGTTCCAAATTTTGCATATATAACTATTCTAATGACAAATCAAATTACAGTATGATTTTTCCTTATAGTTTCATCAATGTTGTTTTTGTTATACAATTTAATTAGTCCAAAAAGGTATTCCACTGCATTCAAGTATTTTTTTTATATTTCACTTTTCTACAATTGATTGCCCTGCAACTGACATGTAGCGTCAGCAGCTATCACTTTGGCTGCACAACTCAAATGGAAGAAAATCATCTGCCCCGCATATGTTACCATCTAGATCCATCCCTGAATTAAGCTTGTTTAATGATGAAGAAGAAAAATAAAAAGGAAACGTACCTTGCCCTTACTGTTGGATGTGCACATATGTGAATCAGACTTGATCTGTCCAAGAATCTGGTCTTTATAGTCCTTGTAAAACATGCCAACCCAAGGAGTTTCAACTAGTTTCGGACAACATTGAATTTCAACTTGGCATTCATCCGGTATATTTGTGTCCAATGGATTTGTCCAAAATACCAAGGAGAGGCACGAATCCACTTTAAAGAGGCTCAAACATCCTAATTCGTCAAGGCCTTCAAAACCCTGTAGCTTATTGCAATGTGTGATTTCTAATCCCACCAACTTTTGCAGTTTTGACAGATCAGTTAACGTCAAAATTGACTGACATAAGTGGACCTTCAGGCTCTCCAGTGTTTCCAATGCCCCAAGACCACAAATCTCTGTCAAATATGGGCAGTCCTCTAGTTCCAATTCTTTTAGATGCTTCTGGCCTGATAGGGAGAAAATTATTGTTTCAAGGAGTTGAAAGCCGCTGACAGTAAAATGCCTCAACTGCTCTAGCCTGTCAAGTTGGATTTCTTTTTCCAAAGAATGATGGAGCTTCAAAATAATTAGATTTTTCAGGTTGGATAAACCTGATAAAGTTGTTATTGAGCTGGTATTTCCCTGCATAGCTGATATAGGGGGCTGCAAGAGAAATTTTGGGTATAGGTGGCCAGACAAGTAAAGTTTCCTTAGACGAAAAAGGGAACCAAATGTGGTTGGTGACACAGTAATGTCCGGAAGGCACAGTTCCAAACTTTCCAACTTGGATAACTTCCCAATCCACTCTAAGTTATGGGTTTCAAATCGGATTGATGAAGACCACCAACTATATTCACAGCCATCTGATAAGAGAAGAATAATGAGATTAGTCAGGTTTGAGAGATCTGGAATAGATTGTAAGGACCGAGAACTAACAAGTAGATGAGTCAAACTTGTAGGAAGTGGCGGCAACTCTTGCAGCTGATCACAAAACCTGAGGATCAGTTCTTCTAGGTGAGGGAGTGCAGCAATTGTTTCTGGCACTCGACAAATATGAGTGTATGATAGATCTAGGATTCTTAAAAAGGACGACTTCCCAATTTCACTTGAAACTTCACCTACAATAGAACAACATCTAGCACGTAACACTTCAAGTTTCATTGGCAACCTAATGGCTGAAGGAAACTCTGCAAGCTCTTCCATCCTTATTATGTTCAAAGTCTCTAGGTTTCCAATATGATGAGGTAACACTTCAATGCCTGAGTCCGACAGATCCAATTCCATTAGAGACTCCAGGTTTCTGATCAAATATGGAAGTTCCCTTATCCCTCTGCAGCCTGCAAGATATAAATACTTGAGATTTGCAAGATATCCAACAGAACAAGGTAATCCTTCAATTGATGTGTATGATAGATCCAACTTGATCAATGAATTTAGCTTTCCCATCAAAACCGGGAGTTCCGTTAAATTTGAGCAGCCACTTAAAGATAAATGCTTTAGCTTCACTAGTAGGCCAATTTCTCCGGGCAGATCTTTTAGTTGGTCACAACCCTCAATATTCAAGTAAGCCAGTCGTTTTAGTTCCCCAATAGAGCGATCGATTTGAACCAACTGTCGACATTCTTTAATGATCAATCTTTCCAGAGTAAAGCACCCCAACAAGTCGATTCTGACCATATTTAGACGTGTCAGCTCTAGAACTTTCAAATTGTGTAGCATCTGTGAAAAAAATAAATCATTACATGGTGTCGTTGGACAAAATAGCTGTAAGAAAAGTGTATAACAACATACAAACCTTAATTTGGCTCCACCCCTTCCAATCATTGGCGTCACAGAATTCGGAGAGGCGGAGGACAACCAAGTTTTGTGGGAACAGATTAGTTGCAATTAAATCTGGAGGACAATGGCACCAAGAAAACCATTTTAACTTGGAAAAGAGATAAGTAAAGTCCCCAATAAAGCTCCCCCTGTCTAATTCAAGAAATCTTAAATTTGGCAGCCTTGCAAAATCTTCATCAGTAAAGATGAGCATAGTAGGATCTCCAGTTAGACTGAGTGCTTCAATATTTCCTTTATTCTGCCAAATACACACATATTTAGAAAATTTCTCTTCTTCTCATATGTAGAAACTTGATCAAATTCCTGACTCTATGCAAAGAAAGACAGAATTTGTGCTCTTCATGTATTACCTCTCTCGTTTTTACGATGTCCACAGCTTCCCCAGGAATCCACAACCTGCTATGCTTTCTTGGATCTCGGTTTTCCTCATGGACAATTTGGCGCCCTAGGTCTTTTAGCAAGTCATGCATCCATAACCCGCCATTCTCTCTAATATTTATCAATGATAGAGAACTGAGGACTTCAATTTCTATTTGTGGAAAAGAGTTGCAATCTTTCCACATGTAAGATACATTTATCTCCTCCTTAAGGGAGGAAAAACATGCAATATCAAGAAAAATCTGCTTTTGCTTGAAATTTAAGGCGTCGTAGCTAATTTTCAACTGCTGGTGAACATCTCCATGAGCAATGCTTCTTAACTTTTCTAATGTATCTTTCCATACAGTTTTGTGCTTCCAATGAAGAAATGAACCTATGACCTCAACAACCAAAGGAAGTCCTCCAATAGTAGAAATAATATCCCCCGAAAGACTCTCATAATAATCGTCTCTAGGAGATTCTCTTTTGAATGCATGACTTATATAAAGCTGAAGTGCTTGATTATAATTCATTTCTCCTAGTTCATAAAGTATGATTTTCTCTCCACACTCTAGGATACTTTTGTTTCTTGTCGTAATTATGACTCTACTTCCTCTAGCAAACCAACTAATCTTGCCAATTAGTTTAGCAAGCTGTTCCCTATGGTCCACATCATCTAGAACAATCAAAACCTTCTTATCATGGAGTTTTTCCCTGATAAGCTCCACTCCATCATCAATGTCATTGATGTCATCCATAGGCATTCCATAATTAATGTGATCGATGTCAGCTGTAGGCTCAGTTTCATAGAGGATGTTGGATAGCAATTTATTTTGCAGAAATACTAGGCCATGGCAGCATGATGATTCACGGACATCTGGCAGGAAGTAATACCGATTAAAGTTAGAAATAAGCTTGTCGAAGAGAGCCTTGGCAAGGGTTGTCTTTCCAATACCAGCTGGGCCATGAATTCCAAGAAACCGTGCACAACCAAAGTCATAGTCCAACAAGTCCATTAGGGCTTCCACTTGACTATCTATCCCAACCAAATGGTCAGTTGCACAATCATCTTTTGCCTTCATCTCAATTGTGATATCTTCGGCATTCAACGCAGTAAGTCCGTGTTGCAATGATGGGCAATAATCTACAAGCAAAAGTCAAGGGAAGACTATATTTAACAGGGGCTACAGAAACAAAAGACTTGACTGACGAGTGTTGTCAATTGCCACTGAAAAAGTACCAAGAAAGACCGAAACGTATGACATTGGTGTCAATTCAATCCAGAACCTTTCAATTTGACCAATTTAGTCATAAACATTTTCACATTAGTACTAATTTAGTCTATCCAGCCAATTTTGGCCAGTCAGCACTAGCGTGGATGTTGGCTGGTACTAGCTGGCTAACGAACGTTGATGTGGCAATTTTTAAATGAATTTTTTATTTTTTCAAATTTTTTTCCTTTTTTTCTTTTTTTATTCATCTTAGCAGCCACCGCAAGAGAAGAAGGCCAATAGGAAGAAGAGGAAAAAGAAAAGGAAAAGGAAAAAAGGAAAAAAAATTAATAAAAAAAATTTAAAACTTGTCACATGAGCGTTCACCGCCCGGTGTCCACGTTAGTGCCGACTAGCCGAAATTGGCCGTGGCGAGATGGATGAATTGATGTCAATATGAAAATTGATCCAATTGAATGGTTTAGGACTAAATCGGTACCAATACCATATATTTAGGACTTTTTCGGTTCTTTTCCCCATTTGCCACCCTATGCAATCCCGTCAAATATATTTGCTATCCCTCTAATCTATGCTTGGATGTCTAAAAATATTCCTTTTTCCCTTAGCATTTTCCAAGATACATTTAATGTTTTAAGTAAAAGGAAATCCACCAGAAAATCCAACTAAGATGGACAAGAACATTCTACAATGATGAATCAAGGGGCCGCTCCATGCTTGATGCAATTTTTATCAAATATACACCATATTGTATAGGATTTTCTATAAAATTCTTATATCATGCCCTTCCATTAATTAGTTATTGCAAGATTTTCTTTTAGCTCGTGACACCTAATGATCGTCATGGCATAGTCCAAAGTTCCACTAACAAAATACCTTTTTTGCTCTCTTTAAGGCCTAGCCACCAGAGACCAACGGAGAAGCTCCAAGGACCATCATCTGCTCCTGAGACAGTGGAAACAGTAGTGGCCAAGGTGAGGCAAAAAGGGAATGCATATTCTTTGTGGTCAAGTTCTACACTCATTCAAATCTGAGCTACTATTCACCATGACACAACTCAAATATTGAAAGGAAACAGAGGGATCAGGCGAAACTTACCTTGCCTTGCCAAGACGAAAACAAAACACTACCAAATTTTGGAGCCGAACCAGTTGGTCTTGTTGAGCCTCAGTTTTCCAATGATACGTCAAGTATGGAATGACTACTTTAAGTCATCCGAGGTCCCATAAACATTTATTGACCCAAAGAGACACCTAATGGTCCAACGGTAGACGAAAATGAGAGAGTAATAAGTGACCGTTACAGGTATTAAAATGCATTTCGATCGGCGGATCTTAGCACACATCTCTAACTCGGTCATGCAAATTAAAAGAAAATGAAAATGACAACATACTAAAATTTTTAATTTATTCAATATAATCCTTGAACTTGAACCATTTCAAGGTGCTGCATTTGTTTCCCATTAAAATAAGTCAACGAAAATCATTTTCGAGTCAACGAAAAATCTATACTTAAATTCAAGAAAATTATTACTTTTAAAAAATTGAAAATCATTTCTTTTAATTTGCATGATCGAGCCTCAAAATAGTTTAGGTTCAGGGCTGAGTCTGCCAGGTTCCACCAGGGGCAAGCCCGAGTCCATTGAAGCGAGGCCCAAGACCGCACTGCCTATGCTTAGGATTCAACCGCCCATGCTCGGGTCCATCTAGGCCGAGCCCAAGCACAATAAGGCCAAGCTCAAGACTCTCATGCCCTTGCTTAGGACACCAACACCCGTGCCTAGGTCCATTGAAGCTGTGCTTGAGACCTTAATGCCAGGAACCGAGTCCTCGAGACTCGGCATGCCGGGTCCTTAGATGCCTAGCCTTGGTTTATCGAAGCCGAGCCTAGGACCTTGGCACCAATGCCTGAGTCCCTAGCATCAAGCCCGGGTCCATCAAGGCCATGCCTAGGATCTTGATACCGCACTTGAGTCCATCAAGGTCGAGTCCAAGAACCTAGTGCCCGAGCCTAGGCCTATCAAGATGAGGCTCTGGGTCCATTAAGGTCAATTCCAAGACCTTAATGCCCAGGATCAAGCCCCCTCCACTTGAGCCCTAGTCACATCAAGGCTTTTCTAGGGACCCCAACACCTGTGCCCCACACTTGAGCTTGGGTCTATCAAGGCCATGCCTGGGACCTTAGCACCCACTAGAGTCCATCAAAGCCAAGGCTAGGGCCCTAGCGCTTGTGTCTAGGTCCATTGAGGTTGGGCCCAGGAACCAAGCACCCACGCCCAAGTTCTTTGATGTTGAGTTCAATATGATTGAGGCCGGGCTTGGGTCTCTAGTGCTCGGGCTCAAGTCCGTCGAGGTTGAGCCTGAAACCTCGATGCCCATGCCTCAATCCATTTTAGTCAAGCTCACGACCTCAGCACTCATGCTTGAATCCTAGGCCAAGCCTCAATGGACCCAAGTTAGGCCATCGGGGTCCAAGGGCTCACCCTCCATGGACTAGGGTGGGACTACCAAAGTCTTGGGCTTGACCTCGATGGTCTCAAGCCAAGGCACCACGGTTCTGGGCACAACCTTGATGGTCTCAGGTTGGGACCAAGGACTCGATCCCAACCTCAATGGACCTGGGCCCAAGCAACAAGGACTCGGTCTTGAGTGCAAGGTTCTAAGCATAATCTTGATGAACTTGAGCTTGCGCTCTGGGACTCGAACACCATCAAGATCTTGAGCTTGGCCTCCATGGACCCAAGCCTAGGCTCCCGAGGCTAGTTAATATATAAATATTGTAGTATATTTAAATATTAAGATAGTTTCATTTAAGAATATTTTAGTTTATGATATCTATAATAGTCAGAGTAGAATCTTATCAAAAGTCATGTCCGGTTGATATTCCTATATTTTTAATTCTAAATATTTTCATAAGCATATCTAGAAAATATGTTATTAGAGGTGAGCGGTTCCAGGTTCTTTAAAGATTTTACCTGAAATTTGGAACCTACTCGTTGATACAGGTTCCTTATTTTTTGGAACTTGAAATTTACCCATTAGAACTTGAAACCTAGAACTTACCCCATCACAAGGTTTAAAGTTGATTCCAGTCAAACGGGTTCTTTTTTCTTTTCTTTTTTTCATTTTTATTTAAGCAAAATAGAAATGAACGCAACAATTAAATAAAAGCTTCTCATTTGTCAAAAGTAACAATCCATAGAAGATGAACATGTAATATGCACCTTATTCAACTTTTTCACCAGAAATAACCACGCTATATTGTCAAAATCACAACAAATCAAGATCAGCACCTTCTCACAAAAGACCTCTGCTTCTAGTTGAATTCAGCTTACAAGTGCCCAAATTCTGGTACAACCAGTGCAGAAATTCTCAGCCATTTGACAATTAAAGCGCAAGCATGCAATTCATGAAATGACTGCACCAGTTTATCACAACACTTTCATAGACATACTTCTCCATACTAGAACCCGTAACACCGTTACTCCAAAATTTTCTATAGTTACAAAGTACCCTCAGCTTAGAATTTATATGTCTAGCAATTAAATTTTGAAGCAAAACATCCTCCAATAGCCTAAGCACAATAGAGACACACATTACAATCGGAAAATCCAAATCAAAACAGATCAAGATCAGCACCTTCCAACAATTCCCAGATTTAAAATTACAACTACACAGCCACCTACTATCACACTAAAATCAACAATTTAAGCAGATTATTTCCCATGCAAGGAGTTCTTTGCTAGATTATAACAATTCAACAACATTAGCTCCATGCAACTCAAATTCTAGGAAGCACAGAAATAATAAAAAAAAAAAAAATCGAAATTCTAGAGCTTGCTCTCCTGCTGTTACTATCTTCAAAAAGAGCATGAATATGTATTACCCAATTCATGTTGACCCAAAGTCTTATCTAACGATGGTTAACTATTAAGAGGAATTTCTGCATGATTAACTTGTAAACTACATAGAGTGAACAAACAATTCGGTGTCATTCAGCTTCACCAACAGGTGTACAGAAGACCTTTAACACACATATCAGATCAGAAAAGGGGACAAAAAGAAAAGCGCCTCATCATCCTAAAATTACAAAATGCCCACACTTGAGCCTTTGGGAGAGGGCTCTTCCTCCGTGTTAACAAGTTTTCAGATCTGATAATATCATGTATCATTTCTCAATCATGCCTTCGGGGCATTTTATCGAACAGATTATGGCCGACGATTTGAGGAGTAGATTTTAATCACTTCAAATCTAGATTCGTGGACTTACCGAAATGACAATGATTCGAAATCAAACGAATCAGTTCATCCAGGTCCGACACATGGTTGAACAGAGAAGGTTGAACTTCGGTTCCAGCTACAATCAAAGCAACGCGTGGCAAAGAATCAGACGTTACCCGATTTATAGACGATGACGAAGGCGCGACCTGTGAGTCAAAGGGAGTACAAGGCACTGGCAGAAGTTGAAGGCGCTGGAACGAGAAAAAGGCTAAGGTGAAAACTAAAAAAGCAGAGAGCTTTGCCAGAGAGGAACTTTCGCCAGTGATGGAGGCGGCGGGCGGGAGGTCGTGCAACTGGCGATTTCGGAGAGGAAAGCAGGAGGAGGGCGAGAATTCTCAAAGGACATCCGGCTGGCAAGCGTCGCCACTCACAAGATATCTCAATATTCTATTTCAGGGTTTCCCGGTTCCCATGTCCGGTTCCCGACTCCCGGGTCGGTTTCCCCTGAAACTGGAAACCGAACTGGGAAGCGACAATTCCTAAAAAAGATAGAAATGGAAATCATATAATTCATTACCAGTCCAATTCTCCGGTTTCTTTTTTTCGACAAAAAAAAAAAAAAAAAAAAAATCTCCAGTTTCTGATTCTATCCTAGAACCGTATTGATCAATAGATGTTATCTTATTCATAAATACTTTTACCAATCTAAATCTTGTTCCTAATTTTATTCCCAACCTTTTGTTTGTGTTTTCTTAATTAAATTAAGTTAAATTTATTTGGTTTCATGCTCTATAGTTAAATGCTTCCAAAAATAATAAAAATGAAATTATTTAGGTCGCATTGCTTCCCCTGCTAGAAAGAAGATAGAAATTAGCTCAAGGGGCCCACCTCGCCTACTCCCTGGCCAACCGCGAGCTACCATCCAAAATAGAACATTTTTACAATAATAAAACAAACTAATTCTACGACCCAAAAAAAAACAAGCTGATTCAACTAAATTCAAATAAAAAAACACAAAATGAAGACACTTGAAAGTTTTTTCTATCTTAGGAACAAGATTTAATTTAATATAAGTACTACTATATATAGAGGTCAATATTGTCTCTAAATATGCTTATGAAAATACTTAGACCTAAATTACCAAGAACATCAATTCGTTACTTTTACAATTGCAGAGATCATAACTATTGTAATATTTATGAGGACCAAAAACATAATAAAGGGAGAGTGTATTTTATGCCAATTGAAATGCAAAGATACTTTTAAATCTTGGTGATAGTGTAATTATAAAAACTAATTAATCGTAGAGAAGGACTAATTTGATTTTGTTAAAGAAAGTTAAGAGATTGAACAATTTAAAAGTTCTGGAGCCAGATTGCAAATTTTTAGATATCATTAGGTTTGATAAAAGAAAGATATTTTTGGGAACTAGATTGCACACTTTTAGACATCATTAGGGATTAAATTGCACAATTCGCAATAGTTAAGGGAAATGTGGTGACTTTTTCCGTTGTTTGATCAAACACAATGATTACATTGAATATCTAGGAATAGTTTAGCCATTGCATTAAACAATTTAAAGATCTAAAGATGATATTGTACAGTTGACTGAATTTTAATATTATTAGTTGATTTACCTTTAAAAAATGTGGTAATTTTCACGTTTCAATCGACACATTCCACTCCTTGTCTCCATAAAATCAAGAGCGCATGGTAATCTGTTATGTTATTGTTGATAGAGATCATTAAAAAGCAAAATAAGAAATTCAAATAGAATGAAAGGAAAATGAAGGAATTGAATCATCGTGTTCTTTGATGTTAGACAGAAATGAATGGAAAGTAATAAAATAGGACTTAAATGTCCTTTTACATATTTACTTATTAAAATAAATAAATGCACAAGTGAGAAAAAGAATGTGTGTGTGTGTGTGTGTGTGTGTAGTGTAAATGGGTAAGTAGTATCTATTTCAAAAGGGAAAAAAAAGGGAAAATAAAAATTGTATCTTCAGTCCCAAACCTTTATTTGCAACATAGAGTCAACTCTTGAATGTTTAAAAAAAGTATAATCATGTCCAAAACTTTTGGATATGGTATAATAACGTATGTTTAGCAACTGCACCTATAACATTGCTAACATGCTACATTTGAAATCCGACATGGCATTTAATTATTTGTTAACATATGTGGCATTGATGTGGTGTGGTATCAAATTCAAAAGATTAAAAAAAATAGAAAAACTAAAAAAGGAAAATTAAATAAATAAAAATCGAGACAGAAACCAAACGTAAAAAAGGGGAAAATACATAAAATTACCTTGAATATTGAGGTAATACATGTTTGCCCCTAATTGTTTCTCATTACCCGAAGATTTTTCATTTTGTTATAATCACTAATCCTCCATTGTATATTCCGTTAGCATGAACAATTCACTTTACTTATAAGTAGTAAAAGTATATTTTCATCTTGTTTTTTTAAAGGGATCTCCTTTACCCTTTATTTCTTAAAAAATAATGAAAGACATTGGAGAAAAGAAATTAGTTAAAATATTAAAATAAAAAAAGTATCTACAATAATATCGACAAATAAAAAAATTAAAAAGTTGATGAATATGTTAATAACCAGACCTACTAGGTTGGTTCTCAGTACCCAAAACTAGACACACCACGGTCACTTCTCAGTCTTTGAACTTGAGAGCCAAACTGGTTGGTCCTAGTCCGGTTTTTGGATTTGACTAAGATCAACTTTTTTTCCCCTTTGGATTTTGCTTTTATTTAGTGAGTCACATCGGGCAAACTTGTGATTAGACAAACATGAATTCTCCGCCATCATAAAATTGGTGGACTCAATCAAAAGTCAACCAAAAATCAACAATTAAGAAAGAGATAAAACGGTCATTCAAAAATTTGATATTCAACTAGAGATAGAACTATAGTATATTCCAAGTAAAGTAAATCTAATATCTTACTACAATTAAGGGAGGTGAATTGAAGATAGAAGAGTAGAGTTTGAGCCCTAAATTCTATTTTAGGACAGCCGATTTCGAACTAGTTTGGTCTAATTCCTTCATTGGAACTAGGAATCAGATCAGTTTCAAATTTTGGGAATTGGAAACCGCCTAGAACTGGGCATTTTGGTCCTATTAGATCAGCATTAGTTTCGAACCAATGCTCACCTTTACTTTTAAATAGTCAACTAATGCAATAAATAAATAAATAAATAAATAAATAGGATTAATACCTTGAAAAACCCTAAATTGATACACCTGTGACAAATTTACCAAAACTAATTTTTTGACCAAAAAAAAACCCAAATTGATATACTTTTGATAAATTTACCCCAAAGTGGTACACATATAATAAATTTACCTTTTGTTAGTTTCTATTAAATTTTACTGTCAAATTATTAGGTTGAATGACATATGACAGTTAACTAATGTATCAATTTTGGATTTTACTCTCCATTTGTCACAATTATACAATTTTTTTATATTAATCCAATTTAACGAAGGGTATATTTGTTATAAATATACTAATTTGAGACTTTTGACAGTCGAATAAATTAGTTTATAGTAAATTTGTCATAAGTGTACCAATTTAGGTTTTTTTGTGGTTAAGTGAGGTAAATTTATCACAAGTATACTAGTTTGGGATTTTCATGATTAAAAATATAGTTTATAATTGATTAATACGAAATAATTGAAATATCATCTTGGATTTCAATTAATCATATCCTTTTCTATAAATTTTTAATATTATTAATTTATTTATTTATTACATTAAGCAACCCTTGAATATACATAATGAGTAATAAATTTTTACCCTTCTCTTTTTATTATTAAGGTTTTTTCCCTTTTTGTTTTATCTGTGCTTATTTTAAATATATATATATATATATATATATATATCTTAACTAGTTTTATCAAAGTTGGTACATTTATCTAATTTTAGCAATTTTTATGTTATTTTTTACATTATATATATTATAGTTAATCTAATTTTCTCCTATTTTACATATATATGTTTTCATTTATTATATTATTTATATTTTGTCACTATAAGTAGCATGGGCTCCAGAAATAAAAGACCGAGTGACGAGTGTCGTCGGTTCCCACCCTAAGCAATCCCGTCAAATGTAATTGCTCTACCTCTAATTTTTGCCAGGATGTCTAGTATATTCCTTTTTCCCTCAGCATTTTGAAAGATATATCTAATGTTTTAAATAAAAGCGCATCCCCCAGCAGATCCAACTAATACAGACGGACAATAACGTTGTACAATGACGAATCAGGGGGCCGCTCCGTGCTCGATGCAATTTTTATCAAATTTACGCCATATTCCACAGAATTTTCTATAAAATTCTTATACCATGCCCTTCCCTTAATTAATTATTGCGATAATTTATTTTCACTCGCGACACCTGATGACCGTCACGGTGTAGTTCAAAGTTCCAATAAGAAAAATATCTTTTTTGCTCTCTCAAAGGTCTAGCCACCGGAGACCGACTGCCACTTCCACCCAACCGACTGTGGAGAAGCTTCAGCCTTCAGCGGCCATCATCGGCTACTCAAACAGTGGAAACGGTGGTGGCCACGGCGAGGCAAAAAGGGAATGCAAATTCTTTGTGGTCAATTTCTCCACTCATTACTGACCAAAAAAAAAAAAAAAATTCTCCACTCATTCAAATCTGAGCTACTATCGACCATGACACAGCTCGAATATTGCAGGGAAATAGAGGGGTCGGGCGAAACTTACCTCGCCCCGCCGGAACGAAAACGCTGCCGAATCCTGCAGCTAAATCGCTTGGTATTGTTGAGCCTTAGTTCTCCAATGATACGGCAAGTATGGAGCGACTGCGTCGAGTCAGCCAAGGCCCCATATACATTTATCAACTAGAAGAGATACCTAATGGTCCAACGGCAGATGAAAACGAGAGAGCATTAAAAGTATGCATGATAATCATTCTATTTCTATTTCAGAACTTTTTTTCTATTTCTGACTTGTTTTTATAACAGAAATTCATTTGGTAAAATTATTTTATTATTCTATCTATGGAATAGATTTTACTCCAGAAATATGTTTGGAACAGAAATTAAAAATAAAAATTTTGTATATTTCTATTTCTGAAACAAAAATAAAAAATCATTACATCGTTCGTTTTTGCTACTAGCTAACCGCACCACCGCCGACTACCTGTCGCCACCTACCATTCATCGCTTGCTACCACCTACAGTCAACTGCTATCGGTCAATGGTCACCCGATCATTGTCCGTCACTAATCGTCGACCACCGCCGTCGCTTGAGAGGAGAAATTTTGTTGTGTTTTGAGAATATAAATTTTATGTCATTATCAAACTCGTATTTTTGCTTAGAAACTCATCCAAGAATGGAAATAAAAAAATCTATTTCTCTTCTAGAAATCAATTTTTGATCATAACGATTATCATTCGTGCTCTAGGTCATTGGCACATGTATTAAAAATGCACTTTGACTAGTGGATTTTAGCACGTCTCTGATTCAGTCATGTAAAATAAAAGAAAATGAAAATGACGACAGTAGACTCAAAAATTTGCTTTAATATGCAATGACGTACCTAAATTTTTATTTTATTTGATGTAATTCTTGAACGATTCTTGAGGCTCCATTTGTTCCACATAGAAATAAGTCAATGAAAAACTTATACTTATATTCATATGATTTTTTATTTTTGAAAAAGGAAATCATTTTCCAGATTATGACTCAGTATTGACGCTTAGATAGAAACTTTATGTTTGGGCATGAAAACCCCAACACTCATTCCCTAGTCCTTGGCAACGGGCCTAGATCTAGAGGTTGGGGCCAAGTCTACCGGGTCCACAAGGCAATACCCAAGACCTCAGTGCATGTGCTTAAGCCTCCAACTCCTGTCCCTAAGAACAATAAGGCCAAGCCTGGGACTCTTGTGCCTATGCTTCATCAATGCTTGCATCTGGGTCCATCGAAGTTGGACCCGAGACCCTAGTGCCCAAGACTAAGTCCTCAACACATGCTCCTAGGTCCATCTAAGATGGGTCCTTTGCACCTTTCCCAAGACCTAGGCGTGGGCCTTTCCCTAACCCCAACACCCACACCTAGGTCCATCGAGGCTTGGCCTAGGACCTCGACACCTGTGTTTGGGTACTTGGATGCCTGGCCTGGGTTCATTGAGGCTGAGCCCAAGACCTTGGTGCCAATGCCCAGGTCCTAGCATCGAGCTCGGGTCCATTGACGCCATGCTTAGGATCCTGATGCCCACACTTCAGTCCATCGAGACCAAGTCTATTAAGGTTGATTCCAAGACCCCAATGCCTGAGATCGGGTCCTCTCCACTTGAGGGGCCCGATCACATCAAGGCCGGGCTCGAAACCTCGACACTTGTGTCCCTCACTTGAGCTTGGGTCCGTCAAGGCCATTCTTAGGACCTCGGTGCCCAAGCCTCGGTCCATTCAAGCTAATGCCGATGCACCAAGGTCGAGCTCGAGGCTGCAGCACTCGTGCCCAAGTCCATCGAGGGTGGACCTATGACCCTAGCACCCACGCCTAGGTCCCTCGATGCCAAGTCCAATATTATCGAGGCTAGGCCTAGATCCCTAAGCTTGGGTCCATCAAGGCCAAGCCTAAAACCTTGAGGCCTATGGCTTGGTCCATTTAAGTCGAGCACAAGACCTTAGCACTCGTGCTCAGATCCTAGGCTAGGCCTTGATAAACCTGAGTCTTGGTATTGGAGACCTAGTTTTGGGCATCAAGGTCTAAGGGCCCACCCTCAATGGATCAAGGTCAGACTGCTAGAGTCGCAGGCTCAACCTAGCCAAGGCGCTGAGGTCCTGGGCACAACTTCAATGGAACCCTAAATAGTCAATTAATGCAAAAAAAAAATTGATAAATTAAAAATATTTAAAAATATCATCTTGCATTTCGATTAATCATGTCCATCTTACAAAATTTTAATATTATTGTTAATTAATTTATTTTTTACATTAATTGGCCCTTAAATATACAAATTGAGTAAACAATTTTCACAATTCATTTTATTTGGGTTTATTTGTTTGAAATATCTTAATTATTTTTATTAAAGTTGGTACATTTATCTAATTTTAACTAATTTTTTTATATTTTTTATATTATAATTAACCAAAGAAAAATAATGAATAATTAAAATAATGTTAAAAAGGAATAATGTGTAATAGTTGAAAGTTGAGAATAAACTGTACAGTCTTTAGAGTATGCATAAGAGAGGTTGGCACCGGCCTTGTAGGGGTTTTCGGGGGTGAGAGTGGTGCCACCCTTGCATCACCGGCGAGGGTCGGCAATTCTCACTGGGACGTCGTCGAGGATCAACGACCCTTGCTTCGAACAGGTCGGTGAATACTTGCACGAGATCGACCTGGATGTAACGGGCACCGGAGGGTTTGGACTCCCGCATCGTTCTTAGAAGTGCCGGCTTCGGCAGTAAGTCGAGAAAAGAAGCGAGGATTTCATGGTTCTGTTCTCGGTTAAAAGTCAGTCGATGAATCGGGGAGGGCGCCAACACTTACACACCGCCGAGCTATGGCTAAAAGCAAGGAAGCCATTGAAGGTGGTGGAGGAGAAGAAAGATTTGTTGGGCGAATTGGAATTCGCGATGAGAGATGAGCGAGTCCCGATTGGCGTAGGAGGTAGCACAGCAACCTAGTCGAGCCCAGTTTCGATTCATGATGAGCCACAAGCAAGTCGCGATTCGCATTGCAACTCTGCAATTCCTAATAGTTGCTATGGTAGCGGTGATGGCCAGTGGGTAAAAGTAAAAAAAAAGTCTAAAACTTATTGTATTAATACCAATTCAGTCATAAATATTTTAATTGAGTTAATTGTATCATAAACATTTTTACATTAGTACTAATTTAGTCCATCCAACCAGTTTAAGCAATTCGCATTGCAACTCTGCAATTCCTAATAGTTGCTATGGTAGCGGTGATGGCCCGTGGGTAAAAGTACAAAAAAAGTCTAAAACTTATTGTATTAATACCAATTCAGTCATAAATATTTTAATTAGGTTAATTGTATCATAAACATTTTTACATTAGTACTAATTTAGTCCATCCAACCAGTTTAAGCAGGAAATTATTGACATTGGTGCTGGTGGTCCTGCATGAGTCATGTGACACTACCGGTGGCCTTATGTGCACTAGACTACCTGCATTGACGATAAATTTTATAATTTTTAAATATTTATTTTCCATACTTTTTTATTATTTTTTCCCTTTTTTTCTTTTTCTCTTTATTTTGGCTAGCAGCAAAGTTCCCTACACCCTCACAAGCCATTGGCGAGGGGCACCTCACCCTATCAGCTACAAGTGAGCGCATCAACCCTTGTCCAAATCGAGTCGAGAGTCAAAATCCTCACCTGTCAACAATGAGGGCACAACAGCCCTTGCTTGTGGGGGGCAAACGTGACGAGGAGGGCCTTTGCACTCTAGCCAATGGCCCACGAGGGTGCGGAGGCCCTCGCTTGTTGGCTGGCGAGGGCCACTAGCCAATGGGTAAAGAGAATAGAAAAAAAAAGATAAAAAAATATTAAAAAAGTATAAAGTTTGCTCATCTTAGTGCAAGAAGTATTATGTAAGACCACAATTACTCATGTCAACAATTTTCGATCTAAATTTGCTAGATAAACTAAATTGGTACGAATATGAAAAGATTTATGACTCAATTAATTCAATTGAAATGTTTATGATTCAGTTGGTACGATATAATAGGTTTAGGATCTTTTTTTTTTTTTTTTTTAACTTTTTCTCATGGCTAATGGCTAGCCCTCGAGCCTTGGCCATAAGATCATCAGCCCTCGTTGAGGACACGGCCCAGCGGCTGCTACCTCGCAATTGCCATTCCGTCTTTTGCTTTTTGTTTGGGAATTCTTTTGACCTCGCTGTTCTATTTACTAAAGAATTTTTAGCTGTTTCGTTTTCCCTGCATGGATCACCGACCGTTGCCCCACCGGCCATTCTCCCTCTTTGATTTCTTTTTACTTTACTGTTATGAGCAAGAAGGCACTTTTGCCCCGACCGCCGGGCCTTCTGGGGAAGGGCCCATCCTCGTACAAGGACAGCACGGCCCTCGTTTCAAGCGCACCTCTATATTGACTAAATTAGTCAAAGAGTTTAGTTGGTAGACCTGGTGAACCACACAAGCTGCTTGGGACAGATTTATATTTTAATTTTTGAGAACAGGTTTGAAATAAAATTCCATTTGATAACCTAATATTATTATTGTCTATTTCTGAAACAATTATTTAGTCTAGAAATAAATTCGAAATAGAATTCAAAAGTGAAGAATTTCTACTTTTCTATTTATTACTTGCCTCGTTATTAGCATATCGCCGTTTATTGTTAGTTGAAGCCTCCTTTGTCGCTCGTTTGGGAGGGGGAGAAATTTTGTAAAATTAACATGTATTTTTTACTAAGAAATTCGTCTGGACAATAAAAATAGAAATTTCTAGCCATAAATTTTGTCTAAGAATAGAATGGTCATTAGTCGCATGCATTTAGATGCTTATGGGGTGTATGAGAACTACTTATTTCTATTCTAGAAACAATTTTTCTATTCCAAACTTGTTTCGAAAATAAATCCGTTTGATAAACTTATTCCGTTTTACATTTCCGGAATAGGTTGAATAGAAATCGAAATAAAATTTTTCTAATTCTCTATTTCTTGAACAAAAATGAGATATAAAAAATTTTCTCATCGTTCGTCAATCGGTCTTTCATCTGTTGCCACCAACCACCGTCCATCGGTCGCCGCCCACTCGCCGGCCCCTGCCGGTCGCCGCCGTCGCCGTCGCCATCGTCAGAAATGAAGAAATTTTGTGTCGTTATCAAATGAATTTGAAATTTTGTGTCATTATCAAAAATTCTTCTAGAAATAGAAATAAAAAAATTTATTTTTGTTTCAAAAAATTATTTCTGAAATAGAATGGTTGTATGCGAGTCCATAGATGCTTGGGCAGAGGTGCTTATTATTATATTTTTCTTTCTACCTTAGAATTGACCATTCGGTTTTATTTTTTAAGTCCCTCAGGCCAGAAACAGAATATGATAGGGGAGCATGTGAAAATCTTTTCGAAAGTCGGAGTCAACACCGCGTAGGTACGGTCGCAAGTGGCTTCCCTCGTTATCGGCCGCCTCCCACAAGCGGGCAGAGGAAGAAGGTCGCAGAAGAAGATGGAATGGAGGACTGTGAAGCTGGCCGTGTTCTTCTTATTTCTCGGGAGTGTTTCGACGCTTCGATTTCGACTACTGCTTGCGATGGTTCTTGGCGTGATCGCCATCGCTGCTTCCCTAAAGAGGCGGAGGACTACCACGGTTAGATTCATTGACTTCGCGTCTTGATCCTGTACTGGCCCTTGTATTTCTTTCTTTCTGTTTACTATTCTGGCCAGGGGATTTGATTTATCGATGGTTACAGTATATCTACTTCATGCAAATACAGAGTGTAAGTTACAGTAGAGAATGTTTCGGAACAAAAACATACCCCTCTACAAAATTTGTGAGAGCCATACTTGAATTGTATGCAACGAGATTCAAGTTTCATATCTTGTAACTAGGATCACCATTTATTGGATCATCATGCTATATCAGCATTAGATTAGATTAGCGAGAAGCATTTACAGAGCATGGATATATTTTGATTCGAATGCATAATTGAGGCAATCTTTCCCAAGCCCCAGTTTCAATGTCTCCTTTAGTAAACGTTCAACGATGAATGTGATAAACTCAATTTACTCGTTTGACAGGAATCCCCCTCTTCGTCGTCATCACCAAGCTCTGACTTGGCTGGAACTGACTATGATGTGTTCTTGAGTTTTAGAGGACCAGATACTCGCAAGGGTTTTACAGATATCCTCTACAATAGCTTGACTCATGCTGGGATACACGTATATCGTGACGATGATGAGCTGTCTGTCGGAGAAGAGATCAAGCCCGCACTGAATGAAGCAATCAAACAGTCAAAGGTTTTGATTGCCATCATCTCCAGGAATTATGCTTCCAGCAAAAGCTGCCTCATGGAGTTGGTCGAAATATTGGAATGCAAGAAAACAATGAGTCGAGACATCATTCCCATTTTCTATGAGATTGAGCCCTTGGATGTGAAAGACCAGAAAAATTCTTTCGAGAAGAGCTTTCTCGAACACAAGAGGGATGGGGTTGATAGCAAGATCATCAAGAAGTGGAAGCTGGCTCTCGAAGAGATTGGAAGGATAAAGGGATTTGAAACTGCAAAAATACATAACGGGTAATCCAATTCAATTTAAAAATGATTTGCCAGATCATAAAACAGTCATGCTATCTCTGACATTATTCTGCTTTTTCAAGCTTTTATTTTAGCAACTCCAGTTAACCGTTTGCTTTCAGACCAAGTTAGACCATTGAAATGCAGGATCTTTGGAAGTGCATTAAATGCCTCCTGAGTTCCTGCCTCATGGTGCATCGCTTCTGGTTCAACTCTGCACGTTCTGCTTTGCTCTTCTGTATTACTATTGTTCTGATTTACTTTCTCATAATTTGATTTCTGTAGGCATCATTCCAAGCTCATAGACGAACTCATCCCAATTGTTTACCAAAAGCTGAAGAAGGGTCGACTATTTGTGACAAAATGTTTAGTCGGAGTTGACCATCATGTGCAAGAGATTATGAGAAAGCTCGGTGTTGTGCATCGCAATGGACAAGTAATTGAAATATGTGGTGGCAATGTTCGAGTCATAGGAATAAATGGTATTGGTGGGGTTGGCAAGACTACGCTTGCAAAAGTTGTTTACAATCAACTCTACGATTGCTTTCAAGGTTATAGTTATCTTCAGAAAATTCGAGAATTACATCAACATGATATCTTGTCCTTGCAAACTCAACTAATTTCAGACCTCCGAAAAAAAAGCGTAACATTCAGATGTTCTGATGATGCTAGGGACGTTCTTGCTAACGGCTTTCGCAATAAGCAAGTCCTCATTCTTCTTGACGACGTGGAAGATGTTAACCATCTCGATGCGGTTGTCGGGGAGCTTAGTTGGTTTGGTCCTGGAAGCAGGATTATTGTGACTTCCAGAAAGAGCGACATCCTTTTGAAGTTCGAAGAGGCTGAAACTTATGAGATTGAACCAATGGAAGAAGATAAAGCTCTTCAACTTTTTTCAAAGCAGGCTTTTCAAAGTAATTCTCCTAGCAAGGGCTTTGAAAGCATTTCCCGGGACATTGTATCAGCTACTGGGCGACTTCCTTTAGCACTTGAGGTGACAGGTTCGAGTTTGTTTAGAAAATCAGTGGGTACATGGAAAGATACATTGCAAAAATTGAAAGACGCTCCTAATGAGAAAGTCGAACCTGTGTTGAAGATAAGTTACAATGCTTTAGATATATATGCAAAGCAAATATTTCTGGATATAGCATGTTTTCTGGTTGGAAAGGATGGGAGAATTGCCTTTTATATGTGGGAAGACTGTACACTTTACCCTAATAGTGGGATCGAAGCTCTCCTTGTCATGTCTTTGGTGAAAATTGGAGAAAACAATGAGCTATTGATGCATGATCTACTGAGAACTCTAGGCAGAAAAATTGTGTTAGATGAAGATCCTATCCCTTGTAACCGAAGTAGGTTGTGGGTGCACGATGAAGCTGTATCTACCCTATCAATGAAAGAGGTAAACCTGAAAGCCAGAACTATTTTCTTTTCTAGCTGCAGTTGATTTTCTTTTTAAGTTACCCAATTCTCTTTTAAATTAATTTGTAAAAGAACTGTAGAAAGCACAAAGTTTTGTGCCAAAGCTCAGAGTTCTATTCATTAACTTTATGTTCAAACTGGTAGGGTGCTCCAAATGTTCAAGCCCTTGTTCTCACCTTTCACAAAGAATCCAATGACTGTTTCACATCTGACGAATCTGGCCCGCTATTGAACTTAAGGTTCCTTAAGTTGGATCGAGCCAATATGAGAGGAAATTTTACTGCTCTTCTTCTAAAATTAAGATGGCTTGATTGGCGTGGCTGCTGTAAGAGCTCCGAGCCTCTTGTATTGTCTGTAGAGAACTTGGTCATTCTTGATCTTTCCGGGAGTGCAGTGGCAGATGACTGGGAAGGTTGGAAACAAATAATGGAGGTATTGCCCACGGTCCTTTTTAGACTTTTTGTGAAGACTAGCTAATAGATCTGAACCTTTTTTTTGTCTCTTTCTTACACAGAAGGCAAACAAATTGAAAGTTTTGGAGCTAACTGGTTGCAGTCAACTATGTAAAACGCCATGCTTCCCAGCTGATAGCAAATTAGAAAGACTGATTCTTGAAGGATGTTCTCATTTGTCACTTATTGACAGATCCATTGGCAATTTGAAATATTTGAAGTCCTTGAACATCAAGTCCACTCAGATTGCCCTGCTTCCAGAAGAGATGGGTTCCTTGAATAATTTGGAAGAGCTTTTGATTGATAAAACTTCCATACGTCACCTTCGTTTCTTAAAAGGTTCTATGCAGCAACTTAAAATTCTTAGCGCTTCCAGCTGCAAAAATTTGGCTGAAGTATCTGAGTCTATTGGTTGTTTACGTACTCTGTCATATCTTGCATTGGGTGAAGCCATTATCCCAGGACTCCCAAATTCTGTTAAGTTGTTGGAGGGACTTGTAGAGCTGTCCTTAAGAGACTGTCGGCGGATAACTGCACTTCCGAACTCCATTGGGATGCTTAAGTCACTTCAGATAATGGATCTGTCAAACACCAGAATTAAGATACTGCCAGAATCCATAAAAAATTTGGATAGATTGGAGGTGCTGAGAATGGAGAATACTCACATTAGTAAATTCCCTAAAGATATTACAAATCTAGGGAAGTTGGAAGTTATAACATTTTCTGACTGCCGAAGTTTGAATGGGAAAATTTTGTGTGATATTTCAGGGTTATCATCTTTGAGAATCTTGGAGTTATCATTTACCCTGATTGGTAGCCTACCTGAAAGCATTTGTCAGCTTTCTCTTCTCCAGACTCTCCACTTGCTCGAGTGTGACGATCTTCATACTTTACCAAGATTACCTTCTAGTCTAGGGAGTTTGTGCTGGGGAACCAAAAACATGATAGTTCAGGATTTTTCATATTTGAGAGATTTGAAAGTTTTGGAATTAGTTAATGATCCTGATGAGGAGGAAATATCTGCCTTTGAGCTCTCCCAAATGGAAAGCTTTGGCTGGATATCAAGTTTATCCAACCTAGAAACCCTAAAGCTGTGCCTTCCAAATGTTACTAGTCTACCAGAAGAATTTAATGCTCTTACTCGACTTAAAAAACTTGATTTGTCCTGCATAAACCTGCTAGACCTTCCACAACTTCCCTCAAGCTTATCAAAACTACTTCTCAAGAATTGCCAGATCCAGGGGATGAATTTCTCTAATCTGGAAATTCTATCCGAATTGGAGCTCTGTAACTGCAATGCATGGGAAGTTCTTGGTCTTGGGAACCTAAGGCTCCTGCAAGTGTTGAAGATATCTGGGTGCAACATGAAGAACCTTGATGGTCTCGAACAAGCATCTCAATTGAGAAGGTTTTCTATGTCTGAATGCCATTCTCTTGACAGGTTGCCAGACCTATCAAAGTGCGGAAGTCTGGAATTTAAGGATATTTGCAACAATCAGGATTAGCCCTGTGATGGGCACTATAAAAGCTGCTTCTCAAGGCACCGTGATTGTCCGTGCCAATATCAATGTGGTGCTTGATACATGTTGTGATCTTAACAGCAAGCTGCGAAGGGTGCTCTCTGTTTCCAATTAAAAGAGGTTGGAGTTTATTTCTTTCTCCAAGGTAAGTACCGCACTTTTTCTCTGCATCTACAATTGGTAGGCCTTATTATTTCCAACAGAGTCTGCGAGGTGAATATTTCAATTTTGTTATTTTCCTTCCTTTCTTTTTTCCTGTTTTCTTGCAGCGACATTTCTCTTTCCCACTGTCACACTACTTAATATGTGCTTCTTCGGAGGTAAAGATGAGATTCAAGAAATAATTTTCATATGGACTGTGAAAATGTGGTCAGTATTGAAGAACCCAATTTAATGCACTGTATCATTCCTCATTGATCTATAAACTATCAGCAAGTACCAACTCTAGCAGCTCTTTTTCTGTTGAGAGCAAAAACTATTTGTGAAAAACTTAGATCTTCAAGTTGATGGATTCACCAAGCAGGACTTGGTAAATTTTCATGGCATAAGAATCTGCGTGCTGGTACTTTTATTTGTTTGTGTCTCCAAAATTCTAGGAGAAACCTGATGCTTTAAATTTCAGGACTGGGTTACAGTCATGTCGGATTGGACATGGAGTAATCTTGAGAAAATGAATTGCCAGAAGTAAACTTTTCTTTTTTCATGCAATCTACGCCCCGAACTCTGAAATTTTTATCTTATTTTTTAGATGTAATAAGATGTAATATTGCGCTGCTTCATGTGAGTAAGCAAGCATATCCAAATTGTCTAAGTTAGTTGTTTTGAGGTTTCATCGAAAGTAGTGGGTTTCAGAATTGTTCATTATTGAGAATTCTTTGGAGAAATTACATTTCCATAGTAAAATCAGAAACATCGACTCTGTATGAAATAAAACCTGTAAGAGGAAACATGAAAAATGGATGAGTTATTGAAAGACAGTTTAGTTTGTAAGTAACACAACATATTGCAGTGTTGACGTTTGAGAACGTCTGTGTTTGTACATTTTTATGCTCACACCCCATTGCATGATATGGTATCATGCTCCAATGAAGCTTTCCATGAAACTAAAAGCAAAAACATGCCTGTGATATGTAAATACGTGAGTAATTTTCATGTGAATATGAAATTCTTCATATGCCATCATGCTACTAGTAGAATGTCAAACCAATTACATGTGATTGAATGAGCCATTACTTGCTATTAGTGTCTTATTGGTTAGTTGGTACTTTGATTGCTGGTGACTGATCAAGAGATTGTGTTACTTCAACTTATCTGCTTGCTGCAACATTAGATAGGCGGTAGCTCACGTTCCTAGTATGTAATGGAAATGATGATTCAGAATCAACGTTTCTTCAGATTACTCCGGGATTGGATTGGGAAGGGAGTTCGGTTTTGAACTTCTTCTGGACAACATGTTGAAGATCAAATTGCCACTGGTGAAGATAAGCTGAGATGGTACACCTTACAAATCAGGAATCAACAGCATTGCATTATGTGGATGCCAAAGTTAGAAACTGAAGGGCCTTTGACTGGACAGAAGTACCATTTTTCCAACCTTGCAGGTGATTTCTGCAAGTTTAATTCCAACTTCTGTGAGATTTTTCTTCTTCTTGATGCTGGATGACAAGTTCTGTTCAGTTGATGGAAGGAAGACCTGTCATTCTGTTCATCCAGGACTTGATGAAGTGTAGATTTTGCTGTCTATCATGTTGCAGAACACTGCTGTACATTATATACTGCATCTCTCGACCTGTAACCAGCCCTTTTGATTAGTCCATTATCATTTTCACTCTCCTGTCTCTTGCTGCAAACCAGAGACCATCGATTATGATTTCTGGATGTTTATAGGTCGATTGTAGGAAGCATGTCATAGGGATATACTTGGATGGACTAACCCAGTTGCAGGATGATTCAAGCGGTTTGGCATTGAGTCCATATAATGGTTTTGGCAGATTTCTAACATTGAAGCAGTTTGTTCCGTTGATCGTAATATATAATTTCAGCAGTAAATTTGGAAGTGATGGTAAATAAAAGGGCTGTAAAAGGTGACCGACAATTTGTCATTCTGGTCGACTATATATAAGTTATTAATGAAATTACAATTTAGCCATCAATAGTAAATTATCACTTGATATTAGATTTTAAGGATAAGTTCATTAGAAGTCCTAAACTTATCACGAAAATACAATCGATGCCTAAAACTTTTAAAAAGCATAATCAAGTCTAAAACTTGTCATATTGGTATAATTGAGTCCTTCCGTATACACTGTCATTTTAATAAATGAAAAATGCTAATGTGGTATTTTTAAATTAATTTATCTCTCATATGTAGTATTTTTATTATTATTTTATGTAAATTAGTTTTAAAAACTAAAAAGGAAATATAAAAATTTTATTTAAAAAAATGAAAATAAAGAAAAGGGAGGGGCATGTTCACCAGTGGGGCGCCACCGTCATCGTCGGCCATTGCTGAAGGGGCCAATAGAGGTTGTCGGCCATGGGCGAGGGAGGCCAGCCCTCGCCTGGCCTTAGGTACAACAAGATTATTTATGATGGCTTTTATGTAATTTAACCTATGCATAGTAAGTATAATGCAGGTGTACTTATTGGTCGCACGATCTATGTACCTAGTGAGTTTATCTGTTTGCGAATGATAAACATTATATCTAAGTGGGATGTATATATATGGGGACTGTGCATCGGGCCCATCGCATGTGAGCGAGAGATGTTGGGTTTTGGACTTGGGTCAAGCCCATTACCCAAGTCCAGCCCACAACTTTCAAAGTTCCCTTGGCGGGAAGAGTTACTGAAGAGAAAGGGCGCGCATGTTTTTATTTGTTCTTTTTGTTAAGCAGTAAAAAAAAAAAAGTGTTTACGTCCTAGAACAATTTTGAATAAAAAACGCGTTTGGTAAACTGTAAGGGAATAAAAAATGAACGAAACACGTTTGGTAAATTTTATTCTTTTTTGTTTTTTTAATTTTTTAATGTTTTTATTTTATTTTGCATTTCTTCATTTCTTTTTTTTCTTCTTTTGGCCGGTCGCCGGCCTTCGGCGATCAGACCGACGGGGCAGCGGCCTCGCCTTGGCGGGCGAGCTCGGGGTCGGCGATGCTTGGCCTCGCCGGATTTGGGCGAGTCCGAGCTCGCCCCATGGCGAGGCCGAGCCTCGCCGGGGGCCGACGACGCTCGGCCTCGCCAGATCTGGGTGAGCCCGAGCTCGCCCAGCCAAGGCGAGGCTCAGCCTCGCCGGCGCGGGCGAGGCTCGGCCTCACCGGGGGCCGGCGACGCTCCGGCGAGGTCGCCGACCCTCGACGGCGTCGCCGGCCCTCGACAGTCGGTCGCCGGCCATGGTCGAGGCAGGCGATCGGTGAAAGAAAAAAGAAGAAAAAAAGAAGAAGAAAAGAAGAAGAGAAGAAGAAGAGAGAGAAGAAACGTTTTTTCAAAATTGTTTATGGAACAAGAAGTAGGTTTTTTTTGTTCTTTTTGTGTTCCGGGAACAAAAGAACATAAACGCAACCAAACGCGTTTCTGTTCTTTTTTTGTTCCCGGGAACAAAAAAACAAAAAAGTGTTCTAGAAACACTTTTTAGGAACGTTTCCATGCAGCCCCAAAATAACTGTCATAATCCCCGGTGCACGTGCAAAAGAGTGCGTGCAAGTTACAAGCAACGGTGGTTGTCAAAAAAAAAAAAGTTACAAGCAACGGTGTGGGTGTGCTCATGTGAAGGTTAGAGAGCGAGAGAAAAACAAAAACACTCTCGTAAGGAAAATTGCGAGCAAGTGTACTGTGGGGGCATATTTGATTGTGGAAAAACATGTGTTAATCTAATGCGTTACACTTAAGACCGGAGCGAATAACATAAGCATTACTTAAGATCGGGAGGCTTTTCGACTGGAGCATTTCCTTTATGGGATACTATATGAGATTCAACATTTTAGAAGACTCACTTTTTTTCAAATAAATTTTGTTCCAGTAAATATAGTCAAAATTATATTCAAGAACGATCGGCCTCGCTACGTAAAATTTGCAGAAAAATGTCAATCGAGCTATACCAAAGGAACGAATTAATTTTGTAACATCCCAGGTCCCACTGTATAATATTGTCCGTTTTGGGTCACCCGCCCTGGCGCGGACGAACCACTATCCTAGCCACAGTCTTTTCCTTCACGGCTTTAAAACGTGTTATACAGATTAGAGGAACTCAAGCCTTATAAGCTAGTCTAGGACTTTCTCCCTAGACGATATGAGACAAGAGAGGGACTCATTCCTTGCACACGTCCGGAGACCGTCGCTCGGGATGCTTGGGTCCCTCTAATTTGTGTAATGCGTTTTAAAGTTGTGAGGGAAAAGACTGTGGCTGGGATGGTGGTTCGTCCGTGCCATGACGGGTGACTCAAAGCGGACAATATTACACAGTGGGACCCGGGATGTTACAAATTTGCTCCAAACCTTGACTCTAGAAAGATGAGGATAATCTTTTAAAAGGGACTTTGACGTTAAGGACCCAACAAACAGAATTAGAGATGTATATACATTTCTAATTTCTATTCATGAGATGATAAAGCTTAGCTGAACCTAGGGGTGTGTAAAGGAACTGGGACCCGCCCAGACTGCCTGGAACCGGTGGTTTTTGAGGGAACCGGTCCGGTTTCCAGTTCCAATTTATGGGAACCGGTGGATACTGGTCCGGTTTCCAGTTCCATGGGCGGATCCGTCCACTCGGACCGGACTGACTATTTTAAAATAATATATTAATTTTTAATATTAATCTTTAGTGAGCTAAAGAGTTTTAGATATCAATAATTGATATAAGTTTTTCTCCTAACTAGAGAAGACATATAAATATTATGTATTAGTACCAAGGAGCTGGGCTTACTTGTAAGTAATAAGCCGAAAAAATGAGTTTAAAAAGGAAACTTACTATGTTTATGAAAATTTGTTTACAGATACGGTGGTGCTAGTTCTACACTTTCTTTGATTAAAGACACCCTTTTTGTAGTTAACTTTTCAAAATATTCTTCATTGTTTTATCCGCGGTAGCATATGACTTCCTCCAGGTTTGTCTTTGAAATAAGGAGAATACTCTAGCTTCATGACGTTGACATTGCACTCTAAGCGCTACGGCGTCATCACCCCGACTAGGGGTGTGCAAAAGAATTGAGACCCGCCCAGACCGCCCGAAACCAGTGGTTTTTTAGGGAACCGGTTCAGTTCCTGATTCCAATTTATGGGAACCAGTAGGTACTGGTCCGATTCCCAGTTCCATAGACGGTCTGTCCGTCCATCCCTTTCGCTATCTCTCTATTTGGCCCTCCGGTGTCAATTTTCCGGCACCGTCGCCCTCGACAGCAAGTTAGCAACAGATTTGTGTGGAAGGATTTGCCCAACAAGATCTACCACAAAATCTTCGAGACCGATTCCTTGGATCCACCTGAAACTAGACTGGACCGGCAGTCCGGTTCTCGGGTGAATTCATGCAACTAACGGATGGATCCCGGTTCCAATTTTTTGGAACCGTTTCTTAGCGGGCGTTCCTGGTTTTAGGTCGGGAACCGCCCGCCCGGACCATGCACACCCATAGCAGAACCTATACTAATCTTTTGAAGACTATCATAAAATGTCTATATGCTGATCCGCGTACCATCCGCGTTAGTAGACACCAAAGTTCCTGAGTTACCTGTGAGATGGGTCCAAAGTGATGCTGCATTAAGAATTTTCGCCTTGGTCATTAAGGAAATATGTAGATAGGCATGCATACATTACACATACACAGCATATAAAGCTCCGTGTTTTCACTTTTCAAATAAAACGACTTTCCAAACTTCAGATAAACACATCTTCTTGGCATCCTTATTCAAAGCTAGAATGAAAACGTGAGGTAAATGGAAAGGCCATCATTTCGTCAGGTCCCAGAGCCTAGTCTTCATCACAGTGGCATAGCTTTCCTAGCTATGGCAGATGCGATGACTTCAGTTCATCATCCACATGCAAAACCGTTATTCTAGAAGGAAGCCTGGGCAACTCTTTGATCATGTTACAGCTAAGTAAGTCAAGGGTTCGAAGATTGGAAAGTTGGTGGATCTCCGCCGGTATGCTGGAAATAGTTGAATGTTGCAGCCTCAAGATTCTCAGATTATGCAGTTTTCCAATCTCGCTTGGAATGCCCCCCTCGAGACTCTGACACCAGCAGGCATGAATTTCTTCGAGGCTGGTCAGCTCTCCGATATCAGGAGGGAACTCTTTGAAGAAACCACGATCCATTCTCAGTACCTTCAAATTCTGCAGATTTTTTAGCGAATGTGGAAACTTGGCAACGCCTGTCCCCGACACATCTAACTCTACTAAGGATCTCCCTATGTTGCCAATGGAGTTTGGAAGTTTGCTTATTTGACAGCAATCCCTTAATGACAAGTGTTTAAGTCTGACCAGTTCTCCAATGGAAACGGGAAGTGCCACGATTCCGGTTCTATCCAGTGAAAGAAGAGAGATATTCGTTAGGTGACATATCGTTCTTGGTAGCTGACTCAATGAGGAGCAGTTTGAGGCACTCAGAGTTTCAAGCTGCTTTAAAAGACCAATGGAGATGGGAATTTCTTGTACCGAAGTCCCGTCCATGAGAAGCTCTTGTAGAGCTGTCAGGCGATCCACTTCTACTGGCAATATGCTGAGCACTGTGCAGAACTTCAAATTCAGGGAAACCAAGCACTTCAAATAGCCAATCGAACGATCTATCTTGACCAATTGTGAACATCGCTCCAAAATCAATATAGCCAGATTTTGGCAACCGGAGAACTTAGGAGTGACCAATAAGTCTGCACAACCTGCAAGATCTAGAACTCTCAAGTTCTTCATCTGCAAAATATGACAAATATTTGCATGAGTTCACTTCACAAATAGTTACGTTAGACCAGGCGAATGAATTGCAAACTACCTCTATTTGATCCCAGCTATCCCAGTCTCTCGTGACTTTGCTCCACGACATGTCGAGAATGGTTAAATTTCCCAAGTGAAAATTAGTTACTTGCAGATGTCGAGGGCACCCATGCCAACGGAGCCACCTTAAATTTGGAAAAACGTTAGCGAAATCTCCGGCAATGTCTGCATGATCCAATTGAAGAAACCGTAGGTTTGGCATGCTCTTAAAGTCTTCTGCTGTCATTTTCTCTGTAGTGTGCCTCTGAAAGTTAAGGCAGAGTGCCTCAACCTTTTCTGTTCCCTGAGATGGACGAGAAAAACGAATAGAAGTAGTGAGGATGGTCTCTCTTCTTGTCACTTAACTAATCAGGAAACATTGCTAAAGGAAAATGACAGCAACGTCAATTGCACACATGGTCGGATCTTCACAGTATCTGGCGAATGGTGAAGACGACAAAACTATTTCTTATGCTTCACGATGAATAAATTAAAGAAAAAAAGAAAAGCCCACCAAACGTTCACCTTTTTCCGCTTTATCGTGTCAAGAGCTATTTCATGATTAAATAATCTACTCCGCCTTCCTGGATCTGTAAGATTCTCTTCTCGAACGATTTCTCTGCCAAGTCGCCTCAAAATGCTATGCATCCATATGCGATTGTTTTCTCCAATTTTGGCTAGGGGAGTCAAAACTTCAATAGAAGGCAGAAAAGACGAGTCAGACCATAGGTACGAAGCAATTCGACTATCTACGCCGGCAGTAAAGCAGGCAATATCTAGAAATATCTGTTTATGCCCACAGTTTAATCCGCGATATCCTTCGTTCGCTATTCTCTGAAAACCCCGATCCCTGAATCGTGACCACGACCACCGTAAGTAATCCCATTCCTTCTCCGTTGTAAGATTGAAGAATGCAACCACAGCTTCAATAAACAATGGCACTCCTGGCATACGGTACGAGTCGTCCAACCAATCGAGTGACTTTAGCATAGATGCATGCCGCCTAAAGAGTTGACGAGCCTGATAATTATCCAACCGACTAACGACATAAGTCTGGATATGAGGAGATCCTTCTAGGACAAAACTGCTTCTGGTGGTAACAAGGATCCTACTTCCAGAAGCAAAGCAATCAAAGCAACCTCCAAAGAGTTTATGGACAGGAAACGCATTTTCCACGTCATCAAGGATAATCAAAACTCTCTTACTGCAAAATAAGTCCCTAAAAAACTCGATTCCCCTGTCGACAAAATCAACATCCTCAAGATCCTGATTTAGAATATCGGAAATCAACTTAGTTTGCAAAAGCTGAAGCCCTCCTACTACTTGAGTCGCTTCTTTAATATCGGCAAGGAAGCTACAGCCATCAAAATCACAGGAGACTTGATCATATATGAGTTTTGCAAGAGTCGTCTTGCCAATCCCACCTTCTCCATGGATGACAACAACGATCCGCTTGTCCTTATCATTAATATTCATCAAGCTCAAGATGTGGTTTACTTCATCATCTGCTCCATGACCTTTTTCGATACTGGCAACTCGTCTCACCACCTACCAGAAACATAATGATTACTCACTGATAAGGCTGTAAGATGCGAAGAAATACCTATAATTGTTGATCTTTTCTGTCCTTGCTGTGCTAGCATAAATTGTCTACCATACGAAGTCACCGGTCATCCTCATCCAAGGTTCAGGAGTGATGATCTTTTACCTTTCATTTGTTTTTTTTTTGGTAAACTGATTAACCCGCTTTGAAATTTCTTATCTATACACCGACAAGCGAATCTTTTGAAGTATATGCGTGTATGAAGCGTAGATATGTGAGCTCAATTTGAGCATGTGATGATATAAAGAAGACTTTTCACTGCAGTTTTGAATTGGATTATTCAATGATTTTAAAAATTAATTGTGATATCAGCTCTGAATTTCAAGTTATGAGTCTTTAAGTAATTTAAAATGTTATATGGATGAAAACATATAACTGTAATTTTGAACTACTTTTTTTTTTTTTTTTAAATTTTGAACTACTTTAAAATTCAATTTCCCCCCCCCCTAAAAGTCCTCTTTAATTGAAATTGTACTTGAAATTTGAGATAGAGATAAAATTCTTAATGATTAATTTTACGTGTTTCACTTCACCTCATTTAAATTTATTAATTGATTGGTCTTTTGTCCTTTTTTGTTATGGGTTAAGTATGGATTTTATCCTTTAAGTTTCAATGTTTATGCGATTTGGTCCTCTAAATTTTATTTTGTCTGATCAAATCCTCTTAACTTTCTGGATTTATGCAATTGGCTCCTCTAAGTTTTCCTTTATACAATCAAGTCCTCCAACGTTCTTAAATTCATACAATCAAATTATTTGGTCAACCACTCTAACTAAACTATCATATTAACTAATGATGTTGCAATGTTTCAGTGACAGAAAATGACAAGTGATGATAATTTGGTGCCAAATGAATTGAAATTCAATGGGAAAAGCAACAAAAAAAGAAAGGCATAAGTATATCAAGAGTCCTAAAACTCGTCATAAAAATGTAATTATATTTTAAAATTTTCAAAAAGTACAATTAAGTTCTAAAACTCGTGAAATTAAACTCTGTCTTATTTGGTTAAAGGAAGATGTTGATATGATTTTTTTTTTTTTTTTACTGTTTTATTTCTCTCAATCAGTATTTACGTCAGAATTGAACAAAGTAGGGGAGAGCAGGGAATGAAATGTGCACAAAACCCTTCTTTAGATTGAAAACCAATATGACAGTTTCAATATCAATCCCTTCAATCAAAATTTGTAGTTTCAGCAACCTCGTTACCTGGAGCACAGTAAGTACTGTTAGGTTCAATTTCAGCTTTTCCAAATCAGTAGGAATTTTGAATAGAGAAAGGATTTCAGCTGAGATTTAGATTGGTGTCGTTTCTTACCTCCTTTTTAAATATGAAGCCACCATCTTCCTTCAACATCTTGTCCACAACCTCCGGCATATCATCATCCTCATCACCATCGTCTTGCTAAGAAGAGGGAGGTTAGAAATTGGTATATCGAAGGTAATTAAACATCTTAAAGAAGAAAACATACAAAATCCCCAAATATCATAAGACAATAATCCTTTGTCTGAATACCCAACTGCAAGCACCCAGCAAGAATCAACATAGACGATTTTCCTCACACTAAATCACTCTAAAATATCTTTTTAAAGCATTAATTGGACATAAATCCGCTAGAATCAAGCAGGTTTCACATATTTGCATATCTTCATTCTCTCAAAATTGGAACAGAGCAACTCTTAAACTTTGATCCACGTCATCATGACTTTCACAAGACTTATCACAGGTTAAGAAAAGAAGGAAATCTGGTTTTGGAGACAAAAGTGGATTCTTTGCCAAAATTAAGTACTGGTGGGTGTCATCGCCTGTTATGTTAGCCCTCAGAAAAGCTGATGGGCTTGCTTGATCGTTGGCCAGTATAATCTGTTTGCCGCGCGGTCGATTCGAGGACATGCAAGCTCTCGCCTGCGCGTCGCTCGCAGACACCCCAACAAGGGTTGCCGGCCCTCTCCGACACCCGCCTGAGGATCATCAGCCCTCATCGGCGAAGCACGATAGTCTTAATTCTTTTTTAAAAATAATTATTAGCTTTCTTCATTTTTTTTAATTCTTATCCTCATTACTTTTATCGTCTGTTTATTTCCAAATTCCAAAGGCCCACATCTAAGTAATACCATAGGCACTCTATAAAATTCTTAATTCCACATCTCTCAAAATATTGAGCAAAGAAAAGGAAAATAGATTGAGCACTCTACGCAAATGAAATGAAAAGGAGAAAAATATATATATGAAAACTCATTTCGAGACCTTTTGCAAAAATGTCAAATGATCTTAATTCCTCAGATTTCGCTTCAGAATGTTAAAGGTGTTGAAGATGCTTCTTAGTCTGCGAATATAAATGGCAATTGGCAAATGAAAATTGAAAACCACGAGTCTGTAGCAAGATCACTTCAACCATCTATTAATCAGGAGCAAATCTATTGTTTACTTAAAAACTCTGCAAATACCAATCAACCTTTTCCTTCTTTATAAGTTCCTAATCTTCAAGATACCCAACGCCCATTTCATCTGTTGATCATCATGTAGATTGATGCAGTTGAGAGTCAAAGTATGTCTTCTGAGATTTCAAATGGTTTGCCATACAAATATTAATACAAATTAAATCTACCAAAAAATTTATATGCATGTGATATTTATCTTGCTTTCCATTATTTATTAACAAATGAATATTGGACGGACGTTGTGCTAATGCTTACCTGTGTACTAGCTGATTCTTTCTCTTCTTATGTGTATGGCCCACGAGTTGTTCTACTCCCACATTCCTAGTGACGTTTGAACTGACATCCGGCCCACCAACCACCCCAACCAAAACCAACCCCGGAGGCCGCGGGGGCCGAAAAAAAAAAAAAAAAACAAAAACAAAAGCCAGCCTCTGTTTAATCTCTATAAATCTATATTTTGAGCCAAAACAACTATTAATCTTACTTTTTGCTTTTCAAAACTACCCTTCCAAGAAAAATTAAACTAACCACAACTTTTTCTTCATTAAATAATTACCCAAGTCACACATTTTTAATAACGCATTACTGCATATCCATTCTATTAGAAAATCACTTAAGTTCCTTAAAAACATGTTTCTTCTCTCTCCAGATGTAACCCACTGATAATTACATACACATGCGTAGCATGTCTCGAAATTTTTTTCTATTTAAAGAATATTTCATATTTGTTTAGACATAATATTGGCTTATTAATTTCATTTTCCTAATTTTAAAGGAATTAAGTTAGCCGCAACTAATCTTCTAGTTTATGCAGATGAGATTGAATACTTTGACATGATATCCATATATAATTCTTATAAAAAAGACAGGATAATATTCCGTGATCATCAATATCTCAAGGTGTTATTAATCTACTCAATATGTGTAAATGAGCAATTTTCCAAGCAGAACAATGTGTGTGTGTGTGTGTGTGTGTGTTCATAATTTTTTTTGCACACAATTCAAAATTTTGCATATATAACTATTCAAATGACAAATCAAATTACAGTATGATTTTTCCTTATAGTTATCAATATTGTTTTGTTATACAAATTAATTAGTCCAAATAAGTATTCCACTGCATTCGAGTGTTTTCTTTTTTTTATTTCACATTTCTACAGTTGATTGCACTGCAATAGACATGTGGCGTCAGCCGCTATCGCTTTTGTTGCAGGAGCCAAATGTTACATTCTGTATCCTTCCCTGATTTAAGCTTGTTTCATTATGATGAAGAAAAATAAAAAAGAAAAGTACCTCGCCCTTAATTTTGGACCTGCGCATATCTGAATGCCTGCGCCTATCTGAATACCTGTGCAAATATGAATAGTCCTTGTAAAACATGCGACCCCCAAAAGTGTTGTCTAGGTTCGGACAATTTGTAATTACGACTTGGCATTCATCTGGTATCTTTGGGTCCGATGCATTTGTACAAAATCCCGAGGAGGGGGCGAGATCTCTTTAGAGAGACTCAAAATCCTAACTCGTCAAGGCCTTCAAAGCTTAGTAGCTCATTGCAATGTGTGATTTTCAGTTCCATCATCTTCTGCAATCTCGATAGATTACTTAAACTCCTAATTGACGGACATGAGTGGACCTTCAGGCTCTCCAGTGTTTCCAATGCCCCAAGACCATGAATCTCTCTCAACTTTGGGCAGTCCTCTAAGTCCAATTCTTTTAGATTCTTCAGGCCTGACAGGGAGAATATTATTGTTTGAAGGAGTCGAAAGCCGCCGACGGTTAAATGTCTCAACTGCTCTAGCCCGCCGAATTGGATTGCATTTTCAAGAGAGCAACAGAGCTTCAAAACAATTAGATTTCTCAAGTTGGATAAACCTGAGAAAGTTGTGATTGGGCTGAGATTTCCCTGGATTGCTGATCTAGGTGGCTGCATGAGAAATTCTGGACATAGGGGGCCAGACATGTAAAGTTTCCTTAGACGATAAAGGGAACCGAAAACAGTTGGTGACACAGTAATGTTCCGAAGGCACAGTTCCAAAATTTCCAACTTGGATAATTTCCCAATCCACTCTAAGTTGTAGGTTTGGGTTCGGCTTGATGAAGATGAAAATAGATATTCCTTGCCTTGTGATAAGAGAAGTCTGACTAAATTAGTCAGGTTTGAGAAATCTGGAATAGACCGCAAGGAGTGAGAACTAACAAGTAGATGAGTTAAACTTGTGGGAAGAGATGGCAACTCTCGCAGCTCATACACTTCTCGAGGATCAGTTCTTCCAGGTGAGGGAGCGCAGCAATTGCTTCTGGCACTTGACGAATGTGAGTGTCTGATAGATCTAGGATTCTCAAAAACGACAACTTCACAATTTCACTTGAAACTTGGCCCACCATAGTGGAACATCCTCTAGCATGTATCATTTCATGCTTCAAAGCCAGCCCAACGACTGAAGGAAACTCTGCTAGCTTGCAATGTTCCATCTTTATCACAGTCAAAGTCTTTAGATTTCCAAAGGAAGGAGGTAACACTTTGATGAACGTGAACGACAGATCCAATTCAATTAGGGACTCAAGGTCTCCAATCGAATATGGAAGTTCCGTTATCTTTCTGCATCCTACAAGAAACAAAGACTTGAGATTCACAAGATAACCAACAGAAGAAGGTAATCCTTCAAGTGATGTGTACGATAAATCCAAGCTTAATCAATGAAATTAGCTTTCCCTTCGAGTCTGGGAGTAGCCTAACCAACGAGCAGTTTCTCAAAGATAAGTGCTCTAGCTTCACCAGCAGGCCAATTTCTTCAGGGAGATCTATTGGTCGGTTGCAATCCTCAATATTCAAGTAATCCAATCGTTTTAGTTCCCCAATGGAGCAATTAATTTGAAACGAAACTTGACATCCTTTAATGATCAATCTTTCCAGAGCAAAGCACCCAGACAAGTCGATTACGGAAATATATAGACTTGTCAGCTCTAGAACTTTCAAGTTGTGTAACATCTGTGAAAAGAATAAAGCATTACCCAGTGTAATCAGACAATATAGCTTCAAGAAAAGCAGATGACAAAATACGTACCTTAATTTGACTCCACCCCTGCCAATCAACGTATTTGTTAGATTTGGAGAGTTGGAGGACAACCAAGTTTTGTGGGAATAGATTAGTTGTCATTAAATCTGGAGGACGATGACAACAAGAAAACCATCGTATCTTTGGAAAGAGATTACTAAAGTCCCCGATAAAGTTCCCCCATCTAATTCAAGAAATCTTAAATTTGGCATCCTTGCGAAATCTTCGTCAGTAAAGATGAGGAGAGTAGGATCTGCAGCTAGACTGAGTGCTTCAATATTTCCTTTATTCTGCCAAATACTTACATATTTAGAAAGAGCTTTCAATTTCTCTTCTTCACATATGTACAAACTTCATCTCAAATTCCTGATTTTATGCAAAGAAAGACAGAATTTGAGCTATTAATGTCTTACCTCTCTTGTTTTCACCATGTCCACAGCTTCTTCAGGATTCCAGAATTTGCTACGCTTTCTCGGATCTAGGTTTTCCTCATGGACAATTTGGCGCCCTAGGTCTTTTAGCATGTCATGCATCCATAAGCCGCCATTCTCTTTAATACGAATCAATGATAAAGAACTGAGGACTTCAATTTCTGTTTGTGAAAAAAAGTCGCAATCTTCCCACATGTAAGAAGCATTAATCTCCTCCTCATGGAAGGATAGACATGCAACATCAAGAAAAATCTGCTTTTGCTTGAAATTTAAGGCATCATAGCTAATTTTCAACTTCCGGTGGACCTCTTCATGAGCAATGCACCTTAACTTTTCTAGTGTATCTTTCACATAGTTTCGTGCTTCCCATGAAGAAGTGAACCTATGACCTTAACGATCAAAGGGAGTCCTCCAACAGTAGAAACAATATCCCTTGAAAGCCTGTCATAATAGCTGTCTCCAAGAGATTCTCTCTTGAATGCATGATTTTTATAAAGTTGAAAAGCTTGATCAGAATTCAATTTTTTCAGCTCATAAAGTATAATTTTCTCTACACTTTCTAGGATACTTTTGTTTCTTGTCGTAATTACGATTCTACTTCCTATACCAAACCAATTGATCTTGCCAATTAGTTTCTCAAGTTGTTCCTTATGGTCCACATCATCTAGAATAATCAAATTCTTTTTATCATTGAGTTTTTCCCTGATAGCCTTCATTCCATTGTCAGTGTCATTGATATCATCCATAGACATTCCAGCATCGGTAATGTGGATGTTAATCATAGGCTTAGTTTCACCGAGGATGCTGGATAGCAGTTTCTTTTGCAGAAATAGTAGGTCATCACGGCGTGATGATCCTCCGACATCTTGAAGGAAACAATACTAGTCAAAGTTAGAGATAAGCTTGTCAAAGAGAGCCTTGGCAAGGGTTGTCTTTCCAACACCACCTGGGCCATGAATTCCAAGACACCGTGCACAACCAAAGTCATAGTTCAACAAGTCCATTATCGCTTTCACTTGATCATCTATCCCGACTAAATGGTCAGTTGCACTATCATCTTTTGCCTTCATCTTGATTGTAATTGTTGGAATTCATGTAAGCGGAAGACGACTTACCTGATTCCGATGCGCAAACAGCAAATAGCCCCGGAACGAACGTTGAATTGCACGAACAAAAACTATCTCACGTCGGTCTGGATGCAATCACAAGGAAAGCATCCGATTTCCACGGTGTAAATGCCAATCGTTCTTGCAAAAGTGAAATGGAATTCCTTTTTCTTCTTTGATGGAAATGGAGAAAAAATTTAGTGTGAATGAATTGCCAACACGTTCAACGGTTGTGTTCGGGAGGTTTTTATATGTCTCCATGACACCCCTACAAATGGTGTTCTTCCATCGTACCGTATCAAGTCCAAATGGTGCAGTCCAATTGCACCCCATCATGGACGTACTAGCTAACTAACTAAATTACAACATGTCTCACTTGGACATGATGGGCTTGATAACTCTCTATCAAGAATATAAGGCATTCAACATTCATCAACTTTACAAAACAATTTATACTGGCAAATAAGCCGTGCGACCAGTGAGTCCGAGTATACCTATCCCTTAAAGGCTATACTTGACTATTCTCAAAATACAATGTATTTACAATTACATCCACAACCACATAAGGCGATATAATTGGTCGACCAGTAAATACATGTGATAGATATAAAACAACAATAATCTTCCTTCGCACTCATGTCTCTCTTAATTTCAGAGCAACTGCTTTCCTAGACATGTCCCATAGGTCATATCCATTCATGACCACCCGTAACATGCTAAAGTAGCAACATTGATCTTTCACTTTGAGAACATAGTCAGAATTAACATAGGGCACAAAATTGAGGTAAAATACAAATTACCTCAAGGGCTTACACGATGAGTAAATAGGGATAATATTACTCATCTTCCCTTATTGGTCGTACAATGCACATGTAATACGAATTATATGCTATAGTGGATTACTCTTTCTATAAGAACGTATGTCAATCATCAAATATATCCACTATACAGATCTTAACCTAAACATAGTCACGTGCTTCTCACGTACTCACGTTTAGCTCGAGTGCTATATTAGCTCGCTTTTTATAGCGCCCAATTAAGTACTCGCATTCGATTTCAGGCATACATGATTGTGGGACTATCATGTTCGGTCTTATTATAAACCAATCATAAACCTTATCTTGACTCCAATCAATGCGACATATTTTATGTACCAAACTTGCTCTTCAGCATCTATTTGTACATAGCGTCTCATCTCAACGTGCTAACTACAACACTTGAGGCGATTGCTTGTGTAAGTGAGCCAATCATTGCCTGCTGACATACTTTTCAATAATATATGTGTGTTTATGCTAGTCTCATAGTGGATTTGTACTTGTTGATAAAACATCAAATCACTAATAAACAAACAAGTACAATACATTTGTCCATAAATACATAAACCAATGATTCTCTACAATAATAGATATCACATTCTATGCAATCCTAGTGACATCCTATGGGTCAAGAATATGTCTCTAGGAATAGCCTTCGTAAATGGATCAGCAACTATTCTATTGGTTGAAATGTATTGCAGGATCACTTTTTTCAGCGCTATAATATCTCTGATTAAATTATTTTTTATGTCAATGTGCTTTGTTCTTCCATGATACTTGGGATCTTTCACATAGTCAATGGCTGCTTGACTATCGCAATAAACTGTCACTAGTCTTGGAACTTCAGTGACAGTGGCTAAATTTTTCAAGAAACGTTTTAGCCATACTGCTTCTTGCATTGTGGCAGAACATGCAATAAATTCTGTCTCCATCGTAGACAAGGCCGTGCATGTCTGTTTCTTGCTATTCCAAGAAATCACACCTCTATTGAGCAAGAATGCATATCCAAAAGTCGATTTACGCTCATCCAGGTCTCCACCTCAATCAGCATCTGAATAACCCAATAGGCGTAAATCATTCTCTTGGTAACAAAGTCGATAGTCCATGGTGCCCTTCAAGTATCTCAGGATCCTCTTCACTGCTTTCCAGTGTGCTTGACCGGGATTTGATTGATATCGGCTCACCAATCCCACAGCATCACATATGTCGGGTCGAGTACACATCATAGCATACATCAAACTTCCGACTGTACTAGCGTAAGGAATAGTTTCTATCACATTGATTTCTTTTGGAGTCTTAGGACACATCTCAGTACTTAGGCCTTCATCTTGCATGACAAGGGTATCAATGGGATTACAATGCTGCATATTGAAACGTTCAAGAATCTTCATAATATAAGACTCTTGTGATAAAGTAAGGAGTTTTCTTGATCGATCTCTTTCGATCTTAACTCCTAATATATAAGCAGCTTCTCCCATGTTCTTCATCTCAAAATTAGAGGACAACCATTCTTTTATGGTGATAACCAAAACCTTGTCATTTCCAGCCAATAAAATATCGTCCACATAAAATGATAAAATCACAAATTTATCTTTGGACCGCTTGACATATACACAGTGATCTTCTTTGATCATTGTGAAACCAAAAGTTATTATTGCTCGATAAAAACGAAGATACCACAGTCTAGATGATTGCTTAAGGCCATATATTGAGTGATGGAGCTTGCAAACTTTATGCTCTTGATCTTTAGCTATAAAACCTATTGGTTGTTTCATATAGATTTCCTCATCCAATTCTCCATTAAGAAATGCTGTATTTACATCCATTTGATGTAATTCAAGGTCCAAATGTGCAACGATGGCTAGAATAAGGCGTATTGAGGCAAACATTACAATTGGTGAAAAAGTTTTCTCATAATCTATACCCTCTTGTTGAGTATAACATTTTGCCACAAGGTAAGCTTTATACTTTTTAATGGATCCATCTGCCCTTCGCTTAATCTTAAAGATCAATTTGTTTCCAATGGCCTTACGATTGGGTGGTAGATCAATCAAGTCCCAGACATGATTTGCCCTCATTGACTCCATTTCATCTTCCAAAACTTTTCTCCATTCTTTCTCAAAAGACGAGTGAGCCTCTTGAACAGTTTTAAGCTCGACATCGTCTTTTTGAGCAATCACAAATGCTTCACCTTTAATCTCAAAACGACGACGGGGAATACTTTTACGATTACTTTTACGCAATTGAATTTCTCTTGAATTCAATTCATCAAGCGATGCAACACTCCCACTAGGCCTTGTGTGTTGAGGTAAATCTTCATTTCCCTCTACTACATCAGTGGGTGTGTTATTTGAATCTTCCATCTCATATAATTGGAAGTCTTTATCAATCTCACCTCTATTAGGAAAATCGTTCTCCAAGAACGTGACATCTCGTGACTCCATTTCGGTCACACTTCCATCAGCTTGTTCACCTATGAACATGTATCATTTGGAGTGTTCGAAATATCTTATAAAGATACATTTCTTCCCTCTATGACCTAATTTGCCATGTCTATGGGAAGAATCATGAACATAAGCTGCACATCCCCATGTACGTAGACTATTTAAGTCCGGTTTCCTACTAGTTCATAATTCATAAAGGGTGGAAGTGACCGATTTTGAGGGCACACGATTAAGTATATAAGCAGCAGTCAATAATGCATCTCCCTAATAGAAGATAGGTAAATTTGCTTGTGCCATCATAGTCCTAACCATTTCCAATAGGGTTCTATTCCTTCTTTCAGCTACCCCATTTTGTTGTGGAGTACCAGGAATAGTCAATTGTCGTACAATTCCCTTTTCATCACAAAGAGCCTTAAATTGCTCCGATAGGTACTCACGTCCACGATCAGTTCTCAATGCCTTTATTATTTTGTTCAACTGATTATCTACCATCGCTATATATTGTCTAAAGCAATCCAATGCTTCTAACTTATGGGAGATCAGAAAGATATAACCAAAACGTATGAAGTCATCTATGAAAGTGATGAAATATGAGGCTCCATGCCTCGCCCTCACATTCAAAGGACCACAAATGTCAGAATGTATGAGATGCAATGGGAATTCAGCTCTAGTCCCTTTACCAAATGGTTTTCTAGTCGTTTTTTCCGCCAGACAATGTTCACATACGGATAGACTAACATTAGTGAGTGACCCTAAAAGGCATTCTCTAGCTAATCTTTGCATTCTTTGCAATCCAATGTGACCTAATCTAGCATGCCAAGTGCTTGTATCAATCTCAACGTTATTAGAAGATGCAATTAAAGAAAAACAACAATCAACATTAACATTATACTGATCATAGTCAATGTCTAACACCATAAAATCATTCGATACATGACCTGAATCATAATAAACCGTTCCATACAAAATGTCAACACAATCACCATGTAAATTCAATACATAACCTAAGTTAAGAAGAACAACTACAGAGACCAAGTTTCGTCGAATATCTAGAGTATAAATGACATAATGTAAGAATAGGTTTTGACCACCACGTAAGATTAATTTACATATGCCAATACCCTTCACTTCAACTCTTGAGTTATTCCCAACATATATCCATTTTCTTCCAGGCGGTATCTGACGATACTCCACAAATGATTCTCGGTCTCTAGCTATATGGTCTGTTGCTCTTGAGTCTACAGTCCACATTAGATGAGATTCAGCAAGCATTACATTACTAGAAACAAAAGTATTACTCAAAGTAATGGAGTAATATGGTACATTTTTTCGGCTCAGTGCATTCACGAGCAAAGTGATCAATCTTGCCACAATTGTAGCACTCTATCTTGGCCTTGTCCTTCTTCCCACCATGCTTCTTGCGTCGAAAGGTCTTAGCCCTCTTGGGTCCCTAATTAGTCATATTCCCTTTATTGTTGAACTGAAGATTCCTCTTGCGCTTGAAGCCCAAAGCCTTGCGCGAACTTGATTAAGCAATATAAGCATGGGTAGAGGATCTTGCAACCTCTAGGCACTCATTCTCTAATTCCAAATGACGCGCAATATCATCAAAAGTAACGATATTCTCATTATGCGTCATATTGATCTCCATACGCTCTAAATTATCAGGAAGAGACCTTATAACAGCTTGCTGTTCATTAGTAAGAGAGTGACCTGCCGACTTCAGCTCACAGATCATGTTTGTCATCTCCCGAAGATGCTGCCTTATCGTTACATTTGGGCACTTTCGGAATGTGTCAAACTTGATGATGAGTCTCCTCAGCTTAGTGGCAGATGTACCCCCAAACTTCTCTTTTAAAGCAACCCACATAACTTGAGTTTTGTCATAACTTTCAAACTCACACATGAGATCATCTTGCATATAGCTCAGCAACATGATGCGAGTAATGCTATTTTTCTTTTTCCAAGCTTGATAAGTTTCCAAATCTCTCATGTGTTGAGCTAAAGTTCCATGCTCAGATTCATCCATGGTTTGGTTGAGGGTTTCCAAAACATTTTGCTCCTCAAGGATGTACTGAACCTTTCGATGCCAAATATCATAATTATCACCGTTCAGCTTCTCACCCTTATTGAGGTCAGTCACAATTGTCTTGGATGCCGAAGCTATAACACATTGACATAATAAACGTAGAATCAATACTAGTACACTTTACAGAGTAACACACATATTTAATTTGCAGTAAAGACAAACTAAATTAATGATAATTTAACAAAAGACACAAAAGTAAAAATTCACTATATTCTCAATCAACATTTATGTACAATTGTTCTATTATCATTAATTAGTTTAATTTGCGCAATTTGAAGTTCTAGGTGAGAACTTCTTTCTATTCTACCAACCTACGAACTCCCATTAGGAAAAATAATTACATGACGTTATGTAATTTCTACATTTTTCCTTAACCAAAAAAAAAAAAAACATTGCATGATAATAACCGATGTATAAACAACAATCATGCTTCAATTATAATCAAAATTGCAATTCAACGTGTAATAGATTTCCTACCATTGTTCTAATTTTCTAGCTACTAGAAAATTGCAAGTATATTAAAAAATATACATCATATCATTGAACCAAGCTCTACACAGCATATATAACATCATTTGCACAAAAGCTAGTTACTGATTTCCTAAATCACAAGAAAATATAAGCCATAAATGAATAAACTGCACTAAACCCCAAAAAATTACTCGTACATGGGGTTTCTAAAGCATTTTCATACATTTATAAAATTTAAAAGTATAAAATAATTATACCACTGTGTAGAGGACACTCATATGAACCAAATGCTACCAACCATGCTCCAATCGGAGCTTGCACGCACCCCCATGCGCTGCTTGAGTGCGTGGCGCATGTGGCGCACGTGCCAGCGAGTCAAACGGCTCCTGGCCGGTTTGACGAGTCCGACCGTTGACCGGTCAACGGTCGGGTCGGATCAACGGTTCAAGTCTCGGGTCGGGTCGGGTCTCGGTTCGGGTTGGGTTGCTGGCCGGTGACCAGCTGGCCAACTGTCGCCGGCTATGACGTCATCGATGACGTCATCACGCACCGGTTCGCTGACCAGCATGTGTCGATTTGCCGGCTAGCGTGCGTCATGCACATGCCGGTTCGCCGACCGGCGCGTGCAGCGGACGCGCTGGCTATGCTAGCGCTTCAGGCGCGTGGCGCCCACACGCAGCGACTTCTGGTCGCGTGTGTGGGCGTGTCCGGCGTCACTTGGCGGTGCTCGACCCATCGCCGGACTTGTCTCGATGAGCTTTTTCACCCTGTATATTCAAAAATTATTTTTTACCAAAAAATTATTTCGAAAAATGGCCAAAACCTCATGGATGCATGCGATCCCGAACCCATTCTTTGCTCCGGTTCAATTTCGAGTTTTTCATATGACAATTCCAACTATCAGAGATCCAAACAGTGTAGAATACAATATCTTGATCTTAATATCAAATGGTAAATGAGAAAACTCAATGAAAAACAAGGCAGAAATCACGATCGGACTCTGATACCAATGTTGGAATTCATGTCGGCGGAAGATGACTTACCTGATTCTGATGCGCAAACAGCAAATAGCCCCGGAACGAACGTTGAATTGCCGATGAATCACGAACAAAAACTATCTCACGTCGGTCTGGATGCAATCATGAGGAAAACATCCGATTTCCACGGTGTAAATGCTTATCGTTCTTGCAAAAGTGAAATGGAATTCTTTTTTCTTTTTTGATGGAAATGGAGAAAAAATTTAGTGCGAATGAATTGCCAACACGTCCAACGGTTGTGTTCGGGAGGTTTTTATATGTCTCCATGACACCCCTACAAATGGTGTTCTTCCATCGTACCGTATCAAGTCCAAATGGTGCAGTCCAATCGCACCCCATCATGGACGTACTAGCTAACTAGCTAAAGTACAACAGTAATATCTTCGGTGTCCAACAGGGTAAGTTTGCGTTTCTATGATGGGCAATGATCTTCCGGCAAGAGTCAAGGAAACACTATAAATAGCAGAGCTGCAGAAATAGAAGACTAAGTGACGAGTGTTGCCAGTCGCCACACCAATTAATCGCATCATCTATAATTGCTCTCTATAATGTATGACTGGATGTCTAATATAAATCTCTTTTTCCCTCGGCATTTTGCAAAAAATATTTAATCAAGGGGAAAGTAAAAGCATATCCACCTATACATCCAAATTAGACATACAGAAAAGAACATGTACAAAGACAGACCGAGCGGGTCGCTCTGTGCTTGATGCTATTTCTATCGTATTTTATGGAATTTAACATAAAATTCTATATCTTGCTCGTTTATCTTTTTTGTGCATAACTTCATCATAAAAGAAAACACTTCGTGTGAAAATCATTTTCAAGAAAAATAATTAGTTTTATTTATTTGGTTAGATGCTGAAAAGCACATAAAACACTATCTTAATGAAGAAAATAATTTGTGGTAAGAGACTTGTTATGCTTAGGAAAATTATTACCTCTATTCAAAACTTGGAATTCATTTTCACAATTTAAAGTGTCTGTTTTGTTTGCCTATAAATATCTTTTCGTTGACTAACTATTTTCAATTAATTAAACACGTGAAAATCCAAAAAATTAATCCGAAAAATACTCTTATTGTGAAACGAACACATCCTAAGTATAGCAAGATTTTCGTTTGGCTCGTGACATATATTCACGGTCACCGTCTAGTTGAAAGTTCCCACAAGAAAAGGCCTTTCTTTCTCTCTCTAAGGTTTAGCCACTAGAGACCGACCACCACTTCCACCAAACCGACAACGGCCAAGCTCCGACGGCCATCATTGGCTCCTCAGACAACGGAAAGAATGGTGGCCACGGGGAGGCAAAAGGGAATGAGAATTCTATATGGGTGAATCATTACACTCATTCAAATCAGGGCGACTATCGACCCCAACATAGCTCAAATATTGCTAAGGAAACAGAGGGGTTGGGCGAAACTTACCTTGCCCTGCCGAGACAAAACCACTGCGAATTCTGGAGCCAGATCGCTTCTTCTTATGAGCTTCAGTTCTCCGATGACACGGCCAGCGTAGAGCGACTGCTTTAGGTCATCCGAGGCCTAATAATATTAATCGACCATAATGCATTAAAATGCCGTTCTCTCTCTTTAATTTCATTTTTTTAAAATTTCTTTCTGGCTTTATTGTTTATTTAAAAAAAAATTGGCTACTTTGTTTTTCCGATGATCACCAAACCTTCAGCGCCCCAGCTACCATTCTCTCTTTGATTTTTTTTTTTTAATTTCCTTTTTGCCTTATCATTTTATATTTTAAAAAGAAAATTGGATGTTTTGTTGTCGAGGATCACCAATCCCAGTTTGCTGCTGCCATCTGCCATTCTCTCAGGGCGCGTTTGTTTATATATCCGTTCAAAAAATTGTTAGGGGAATAGATATAGTCTATTTACATTCGGGGAACAATTTTTAACCAAAAAGACGCGTTTGGTAAACTTGTTCCAAGAATAAAAAATGAATAGAAACACGTTTGGTAAATTTATATTCTTTTTTTTAATTTCTTTTAATATTTTAATATTTTAATATTTTAATATTTTAATATTTTAATATTTTAATATTTTAATATTTTAATATTTTTATTTTCTTTTTTTCTTCTTTTGGCCGGTCGCCGGCCTCGGCCATGGCCAGCGACCGGTCGACGAGGGCCGGTGGCCTCGGCTGGTGGCCGGGCGCTCGGCCTCACCACCGGATCCGGGTGAGGCCGAGCCTCGCCAGGGGCCGACGACGCTCGACCTCACCAGGGGTTGGCGACCCTCTGGCGAGGTCGCCGGCCCTCGACGGTCGGTCACTAGCCATGGCTAAGGTCGGCGATCGGCCAAAGAAAAAAGAAGAACAAAAGAAGAAAAAAAAAAGGGAAGAAAAGAGATGAGAGAGAAACAACTTTTCTGTTCTTCAAAATTGTTTCTGGAACAATTTTTTTTTTGTTTCTTATTTCTCTTCTAATTTTGTTCCCGGAACAAAAAAAATAGGTTTTGAACAAAAACGCAAACAAATGCGTTTCTGTTCTTTTTTTGTTCTCGGGAACAAAAAAACAAAAAATCTGTTCATGAACAAAAAATAGAAATACAAACATGCAGGCCCTTAGCAACCATTCTCCCTCTTTGATTTCTTTTTGTTTTTCAATTTTTGTGGCCACTTATTGTTTTATCTTTAAAAAAAAAAAATTGGCATCTTTGTTTTCCAAACAAGGATCACCAACCCTTCCCAGTCATCGTCGCTCTCTTTGATTTCTTTTTTTCTTTTTTTTTTATTGGGCTTCATTATTTTTATATAGAGATGATAATACAAATAGTTTATAATGTATTATTTAATATGATTTTTGACTTTTTTTTTTATATATGTTCAATTTAGTCCCTAAACTATATATTATCTTTTCATTAATTCAAGTTCAAAAACAAAATTGAATATTTTTATATAATCCAAAAACCAAATTGAATATGCACTAAAAATTTCGTAAAAGTATTGAACAAATTAAAAATTGAAAGACGATATTATACACTTTGGACTAAAATTTAGTATCATATTGTATATTTGGCCAAAGTTTATGAATTATTTATGTCAATTTTTGCTTTTTATAGAAATTGTCGATTTGTTTTACTTTTTCAATTTTTTCACTTTTTTTTTTTTTTAAAAATATTTTTCTGTTTATGAAAAGTTTTTATTTGTTCTTCACCTTAGTGCGGCAAGAGTGGGTCGAATTATTGATGTGTCACAGCAATAAATTTGATTGACATGTTGCTAGATGGACTTAACACAAAACATTTAGGATGGTTCGATTTTTTATGGGTCACGTGATTTTAATGCACCTAAAAGTCTCTTTCCAATCTAGGAGTCAACATTATTAGGGAAATCCCTTATGATGTTTTGAAGATGACAAAATAAATCAAAGGCTACTAACATGTTTAATGGTTAAGTAATAGACCATGCAGATAATAGAACATGTAAATGATATTGTCAAAGTCTAAAGATGGCCAGAAGACTGAACGTAACATATATCCAAAGTATATTTTGAAGATTTCCAGACTTTTGTGTCAAAGTCTGAAGACTGCCAGACTTTAGTGTCAAAGTCTGTTTTACATCAGAAGTCTGTCAACTCTGACTAATTCCAGACTGAACGTGAATGCTGAACCAGAAGACAGACTCTATGCTAAAGCTAAACTAGGTACAAACCTTAAAGCTAAATCTGTTCAGAAGCAGAATATGTTTAGACTCGGATTGTAAAGTCTATCGCACTCAGACTCAGATTGTAAAGTCTATTACTCTCAGACTTTACATCCAAATTCGATGAATCGTAACTCAAGCCCAATCATACAATGGCTAGTGATCTGGTTTGGATTCCACATCAAGATTGATTTGATTGACTCAATCTATTTGATTGACGATTGGATATTAAAGACAACAACTTTCAATACGAAGAAGCTTTACTTATGGAAACCAAGATTCCGTTTGTATGGGCGATCGGAATCAATTTTGGATTTTACCTTTGTCACTCAACGGTTACCAAATCTTCTAGATACAAAGCTGTCCAATGGGTATATTGGAAGATGATTTTCCGGGATACTGTCCAACGGCTAGTTTGGAAGTAGAGGAGCATTTAAGGAGATGAAGGACCGATGAGCAAGTAAGAGATAGAGCGTAGAATTTATAATTCCAAAGTCTGAGCGATCTTTGTTCATACACTTGTCTTTGGAAAGCTTAAACGTTTGTGATCGTGAGAGAAATACCAAAATAGTGACTTAATGAGATAATGTGATCTACTAAATGTTTGCACTCAAAGTTGTAATCTCTTGTTGATTGCATAGTGGAATCCAGCCAAGAAGGCTGTTAGCGTGGGAGAGTGGACGTAGGCTTGGATTAAGCCGAACCACTATAAATCTTGTGTTATTATTCTCTTCCTTAACTTCTTTATTTTACTCGAAGCCAATGTTTATTTTATACACCTATTCACCTCCCTCTAGGTATTCATACTAGCACCCTCAATTGGTATCAGAGCCAAGTGCTCGGTTTATAAAAGTGTTTTTACTTTTGAGTTAAAGATCTTTTATGGCTAGTATATTGGCACCAGGACTTATGGAAGGACAAAGCAACACAAGGTCACCATATTTTGATGGAAATGAATACAACGTGTGGAAGAACAAAATGAAAGCATTCCTAAGATCCAGAGATCTCTTGCAATGGGATGTTGTGGAAAGAGGAATCAACCCCATTGTTGCATCTACATCAAATAAGAATGGCAAAGACAAAGAATCCAAACCCCCCGCTCAAATGTCTCGGACGGAGATGTTCAAAAGAGAAGCGCTTGATGCAAAAGCTATTTATTCTTTATATTGCGCATTATCTCCTATTGAATATAATAGAATCTCTTCATGTGAAATAGCAAAAGAAGTTTAGGATAGACTTCATGTTACATATGAAGGGACTTATCGTGTAAAGGAGACAAAAGTAAACTTCCTGCTCGGCAAATATGAATCCTTCAAGATGAAGCAAGGAGAGTCGATTGGAGATATGTTTAGCCGTTTTACAGAAATTGTAAACTATTTGGTATAGCAAAGTCATCCAATTTCTTCCCCAATGAAGGTCAACACACTCTTGCGAGGTCTTTCAAAAGATTGGAACCATGTCAAGACCTCAATCCGGGAGACTCAAAGGATTATGCCACTCTCCGTTGATGAATTGATTGACACTCTTCAATCCTATGAAGTGGAGCAACTCAACGATGAAGATCCCAAAGGTAAGAAGTCCATTGCTTTAATATCTAATGCTGTTTTTGATGAAACAGACTCAGAAAATTACATGGACGACGAATAACTTACTTTTATGATTGAGAAATTCAAAAAGTTGAGTAGAAAAGGAAGCAAATTCAGTGGAAGAAGAAAATACAACCAGAATGACCAGAAAAGAACAATAAAAGAAGATGATGAGCAAAGAAATCTATGCTTGATGGCACATTCAGAATTAGAGTTTGACTCAGACACAGACTCAGAATTAGAGTCGACTGCATACGAGACTCGAGAATCCGATGAGGAAATCGAGGTAAGTCATTCAAAAATTCCTCTCAAAGTTTCAAAGTATATAAATGAGCTTTGCTCAAATCTCAAATCTTCTCTTAAAATGATCTTCGAACTTAAAAAGGAAAATTCTTAGCTTAGGCAACAAGATCTTTCTCAAAAAGAAAATTTTGAAATTTTGCAAAAAGATTTTCTACAAACAAAAGAAAGTCGAGATTTACTTGTCAAAGAAAATGATTATTTAAAGAAAGAATTTTCAAATATTTCGACAAGATTTTCAAATGGTTCAAAAACTTTAGAGCATATTCTTTCTAAACAAGTTCCTTACTATAATAAGTCAAGACTTGGTTTCAATAAGGAAAATAATTTTTTTATTGATTTTCCAAAAGTAAAAGAGAGATTTAGACAAAAACCTCCAAAAGCATTTTACAAAAATCATTTTCAAAAAGTGTTTATAAAACCTGTTGGAGGAAATGATGTCAAATGTTCAAATTGTGGAGATTCGGAACACTTTGAAAAAGATTGTCCTAAAGTCTGGAGACCTATTAAGAAAGATTGGATAAAAGCAGCATATTCTGCTAACTCTCATGGACCCAAGAAAAAATGGGTACCAAAGAAAAGATGAGTTATTTTTGCAAGATATAAAGAAGAAAGAAGAAAGAGGATTTGGTAAGAAATTTTTTATTCTCAATTTGATTTGGGCAATAATTCTCATTATACTTGATATTCGATATATCCTTGGTTGATTGAGATTTTATAATGATATATTTTGCTTTATTGAAGAAAGAATCGTATGATTTGTTTTTGTGATTTGTGAGTTGAGATTTGATTTAGTACGCGTGATCATTTTTGATATCATGCTTAAAGACAAATGAATTTATTTGGTTTGACTTTATACTCTCAGATTTAGTTATATTCTGCAAAGTGAAAATTTGTTTTATGTGAAGATGCAAGATATTATTAGATATTCAAAGATCTCATTCTCCCTAATTTTATTGTGCTTTGACCAAGTGAGAATTTATTTTTCAAAATATCGTTATGCATAATATTCTTTCTTTGAATACTTTGTTATGATGAATTTAAGAAAAAATATTTGATTATGGAGATTTTATATTTTGCTCTAACGTCAAGGAAGGATCCAAATTGATGGATACTAAAAAGAGAAATGAGTTGATTACAGGAAATTCTTTAAGGGATGAATGATCGCAAATCTATGCAAATCATGATGCAATCAGAAATGCATCTCATGCGAAGATTGGTAATGATTTTATTTTATGGTATATTTGAAACATATACCATGGGTAAGAGAATATTTTTTAATCATCCCGCCTTACAAATCTCTACGTGCATTTTGGATGTTGTTTATTATATTGCGAATATCTTTTGTCATAAATATAAGGTTTGCATTTTTGGCATGTGATAGAAATATCTATTTTCCTTTTGCAAAATGTATATCTGAAATTTATGCTCAAAGAAATCCCTTTTATCTCGAAAGATATTACTGCATATTCATGGATATTCTTGCTATATTATTAGAAGATATATTATATCTAGCAAGTTTGATCTGCAAATCAAATGAAGATATTACGTGACATTTTTGCAAAGATTATTATCTGTTATATAAGAATTTGCAGATCACAAAAGAATCTTCTATATGGATTTTGGAAAACTCAATCAGAAAATCATGGAGATTCTATACTATCTTTTGAAAGTTCAAAAATTCTATTCCTTGTGCAAAATTTTTGCTTATTGAGGAAATCTCTTATGCTTCGTATAAAAGGTTGAGTAGTTCTGAATTTTAATAATTGATAATTTCATATATGCTATTCAATTATTTATTTGAAGAAAGGGCATTATATATTACGTGGATATTATTACAGCTTATTTGTGTAAAAAGTTTGTTAAGTTGATGCAGGTTGAATTCGAGACGAGCTTGATTGAAGAAAATAAATTTTTGCCTCGAATTTCAAAATGCAAGTGATCGTTGCGGATGTTGTTTTTTTTTTGGTAGGTAAGCTACAAAGGAAATACTGGAAAAATATTCTGTTCAACGTGCACAAGCAACAATTATTTCTATTCGCAAATATTGTCATGATCACAATGGGAGAAAATAAATCCAAGAAAGAGAAAAAGAATCGTGATCATCTCAAAAAGACAACAAATTGAGGGGGAGTATTGATCAATTATGGAAAATTTTTTTTGGATTGATCGTGATCTTATTATGAATGGAAGGAAATGTAAATGTGCCAGAATTTGTTTTAAAAAAATCCGGTTAGTACATCTTTTATTACCTTTTGTCATTAATAAATTTTGTATTGATATTATCATTTTATTATGACAAAAATGGTACGTGCATTTTATAATGCATCAGTGATTTTTATTGGATATTTGCTAATATATATGATCGAAGTAAGCTATATTGCATATCTTTAATATTTGATTTGCTTTATAAAAGCTGATTTTTGGAAATTGTGATTCATGCAAGTTATTTGTTATCATTTTATATTCTCTACGTGAATCTATTGTTATCGCTTTTTGATAATGACAAAAAGGGGGAGAATATATGAATATGCATATATGTTGATTGGTTGATATTATTTATTGCATAATATTGAGCTGCAATTATTTTTCTATATATTGTTATGCTTAATCTATTTGCTATATTCTGATATCCTTTGATTTAAATTAATATTTTTAAAAGCGTGTTTACAAATCTACATAGTCAGAGATTGTTTTGTCATCATAAAAAAGGGGGAGATTGTTAGGGAAATCCCTTATGATGTTTTGAAAATGACAAAATAAATTAAAGGCTACTAATATGTTTAATGGTTAAGTAATAGACCATACAGATAATAAAACATGTAAAGGATATTGTCAAAGTCTGAAGACGTCCAAACGACTGAACGTAACATATGTCCAAAGTATATTTTGAAGATTTCCAGACTTCTGTGTCAAAGTCTGAAGACTGCCAGACTTTAGTGTCAAAGTATGTTCTACATCAGAAGTCTGTCAACTCTAACTAATTCCAGACTAAACGTGAATGCTGAACCAGAAGACAGACTCTATGCTGAAGCTGAACTGGGTACATACCTTAAAGCTAAATCTGTTTAGAAGCAGAATATGTTCAGACTCAGATTGTAAAGTCTATCGCACTCAGACTCAGATTGTAAAGTCTATTACTCTCAGACTTTACATCCAGATTCGATGAATCGTAACTCAAGCACAATCATATAACGGCTAGTGATCTGGTTTGGATTCCACATCAAGATTGATTTGATTGACTCAATCTATTTGATTGACGATTGGATATTGAAGACAATAACTTTCAATACGAAGAAACTTCACTTATGAAAACCAAGATTCCGTTTGTATGGGCGATCGGAATCAATTTGGGATTTTACCTTTGTCACTTAACGGCTACCAAATCTTCTATATACAGAGCTGTCCAATGGGTATATTGGAAGACGATTCTCCGTGATACTGTCCAACGGCTAGTTTGGAAGTGGAAGAGTATTTAAGGAGATGAAGGACCGATGAGCAAGTAAGAGATAGAGCGTAGAATTTATAATTCCAAAGTCTGAGCGATCTTTGTTCATACACTTATCTTTGGAGAGCTTAAATGTTTGTGATCGTGAGAGAAATACCAAAAGAGTGACTTAGTGAGATAGTGTGATTTATTAAGTATTTGCACTCAAAGTTGTAATCTCTTGTTGATTGCATAGTGGAATCCAGCCAAGAAGGCTGTTAGCGTGGGAGAGTGGACGTAGGCTTGGATTAAACTAAACCACTATAAATCTTGTATTATTATTCTCTTCCTTAACTCCTTTATTTTACTCAAAATTTATTTTATTCCGCATATATTTGTCAAAGTTTATTTTATACACCTATTCACCCTCCTCTAGGTGTTCATACTAGCACTCTCAAACATAAGGTGTGGAGCCGGTGGAAAGTGGTCCTGAGTCTCGGACTCGACCTTCCACATGGGTGTTTCACTGGAGAGCTCGTCCTACTCACACTCGTAGCAGTGGAAGAAGATCACTGAGGAAGCAAGAAGATGGAATCGAGGACTGCGATGCTTTTGTCACTTCAGAATACCTCTCGAAAGAGGCGGAGGACTACGGTTAGATTCTTCCACTTTGCATCTTGATTCTCTCTCCATAGTCTTTTGGCCAGGAAATTTGCATTATCAATGGTTACAGGCTTGTAGCATATCTCCGTCACACCAAGACTTCAAAAGCATGCAATCTCCCATACGAGATTCAAGTTTCGTACGTTTTAACTAGGATCAGATATATCGCATCCTCATATTCTTTCATTATTATATTAGCTTAGCGAGAAGCATTTGAAGAGCATGGATATATATGATATTCACTGCATAAATTGAGGCAATGTCTCCCCTGCCCAGGTTTCAATACTTCTTTTCTAACTACAATAGACGTATTCGTCATTCCACAGTGGTTCTGATAAGCTCAATTGACTCGCTTGACAGGAATCGCCCAATTGGTCCTTGTCACCAAGCTGTGACTTGGCTGGAAACTGTGATGTGTTCTTGAGTTTTAGAGGACTGGATACTCGCCATAGTTTTACAGATATCCTCTACAATAGGTTGACAGATGCTGGGATAGACACCTTTTGAGATGAAGAGGAACTGCCTGTTGGGGAACCGATCAAGCCCGCCCTCACCGAAGCGATCAAACGGTCGAAGGTTTTGATCCCCATCATCTCCAGGAATTATGCTTCAGCAAAAGCTGCCTCATGGAGTTGGTCCAAATATTAGACTGCAAGAATAAGATGAGTCGAAAAATCATTCCCATTTTCTATGAGATCGGGCCCCCAGATGTGAAAGACCTGAGGAATTCTTTTGAGGAGAGCTTTCTTAAACACCAGAGGAATAGGGTTAATTGTGAGACCATCTAGAAGTGGAAGCTGGCTCTTAAAGAGATTGGAAGGTTAAGGGGATTTGAAACAACGAAACTATATAACGGGTAATCCAATTTGATTTAAAATCCATTTACAAAATTGATGTACCGGGATCATAAACCAATCATGCTATCTTTGACACTATTCTTCATTTTCAAGTTTAATTGTTTCGCAACCCCGCTTAATCGTTTGGCTTTTAGACCAAGTTAGACCATTCAAATGCAGGATATTTGGAAGTGCATTTAAATGCTTCCTTCGTTCTTGCCTCATGGTGCATTGCTCCTGTTTCAAGTCTGCATATTGTGCTTTGCTCTGCTGTATGATTATTGTTCTAATTCACTTTTTCATCATGTCTCCATAATTTGATTTCTGTAGGTGTTATTCCAAGATCATGGACGATATCATTCCAGCTATTCTGCAAACGCTGCAGAGGGACTTCTACCTACGACTAAACCTTTAGTCGGAGTTCACCATCACGTGCAAAAGATTATGAGAAAGCTCGGTGCTATGCATCACAACGGACATGAAAATGAAATATGTAGCAACGATGTCCGAGTCCTTGGAATATATGGTATTGGAGGGGTTGGCAAGACAACTATTGCAGAAGTAGTTTACAATAAACTCTACAATTGCTTTCAAGCTTATAGTTATCTTAAATTTCCAAATTTAGATCAAGATGATATGACCTTGAATTTGCAAAATAAATTAATCTCAGACCTCAAAAAAAAAAAAAAAAAAAACTGCAGCACACAAATGTTCTAATCATGCTAGGACAGTTTTTGCTAAAGGATTTAGAGATAAGCAGGTCCTCATTCTCCTTGATGGCGTGGATAATGTCAAGCAACTCAATTTGGTTGTTGAGAAGCTTAGTTGGTTTGGTCCAGGAAGCAGGATTATTGTGACTTCTAGAAATAGCGACATCCTTTCAAGGTTCAAAGAGGCTGAAACCTATAAGGTTGAACCAATGGAAGAAGAATTAGCTCTCCAGTTGTTTAGTAAGAACGCTTTTGGAGGGGATTTGATATAGCTAGTATGAATACCTAGAGCGGGTGAATAGGTATATAAAAGATTTTCCTTGATAATTGCACAATACTAGACAGTTAATGGATTTGCAACAAATAATAATCAACGTAAGACTGAGTAAGGAAAGAGAGAATTAAACACGCGGTTTATAGTGGTTCAGCTTGATTCAAGCCTACGTCCACTCTTCTGCACTGACAGCCTATTGGCTGGATTCCACTATGAACAAAGAGATGTTATAGCGTTGATCTTCCTTGATTTCTCGGTGTAGATGATCTACCACACTCGCTCAAGGTATCACCAAGTATAGACACTCTTTGTGTAAAAAGTTTCGCTCAAAATGTATCGACTAATAATCAAGGTGCTTCAGACTCTGGAATTTTTCTATCGATCACACACTAAAACAACTAGAACGTCTTCCTTTTATACTCCTTTATGCCTTCATACCCGTTGGCACTTACCAAAGGAATTCCTCCAATCTACCCGTTGGACGGAATCAATTAAGAAGATCATTCGAGCTATTAAAGGAACCTGACGATAGCCCATCAATCCTGTTCGCCCATACAATCAGGATCTTGGTTTCCAAGAATAGAACATTCCAAGAATATTTCGTCGACCATCGGATCTTCAAACGATCTAGATACGAATAAAAGAATCCGTTATATTTATCCAGCCAAGAGATCTTCTCCAGAGGATAGGATTAAATCCTCAACCAAATACTTCGGCTTTGGATTTCCTTCGTCACTGGATTAGAAAGACTGTCAATGAGAATAGTCTTGAGTCTTGAGGTTTGAGTCTTAAGTCTTGAGTCTTGAGTCTGGTGATCAGAAAGTCTTCAGACTCTAAACAGAAGGTCTGCAAATATCCAAACTAGATTGATAGAAACGTTTTGTTGGCTTCAAAATATTCTGGAAAGACAATCTCCCCCTTTTTGATGGTGACAAAACTTTCCTGTAGATTTGAACAACTTTGACCTGCAAAAACATTTCTCAAGTAATATGGCTATCTCATAAAGATTAATAAATCAACCAGACTCTGCATCCATAGAAAATTGGTTAGTCTTTCATGAGTAATACCATACAACAACACTTGATATAAATGCAAATAGTCAAGCATCAAAGTCTAAATCTACACCCAATTCATTCAGATTCAAGTTCAAGTTCACACCCAAGTTCACTCAAGTCAAACAAACATATTCAACCACAAAAACAAATTTAAAGTCAAAGTTTGAAAGTTCAAATTGGTTCAAATTGCGTCTCCCCCTTTTTGTCATCATTAATAATGTGATAAAAAAGTCAAGTCTGCTTGGGAATGCGCACGATCTGGAAATCTTCCATTGACTGGACTATGCCTTCTAGCCTCTTCAAGTCTTCCCTTAGTTGAGCTACCTCCTCTCCTTTGGCATTGGCTTGAATTTGTAGAGCGAGGTCTTTCATTTTGTCCTCTAGGGTAACCGAAAATGCTTGTCCAGCATTCTTCATGACTTGAATTTCACAGTCCAGAGCATAGATTTAACCCCGCATTTCCAGAAGAACATCAAGAATACGACGAAAATCTGCTGAATTGTCCGTCTGTGTACTTGCATGTGCTTTCTCGGATGGAGTGAATGCAGACGATGGAGCTTCTGTATAATCTTGCAGATTTGGTGTTGACGTATTATGTCCTTCTTCAGGCATTTGAGAAACCTGAAAATCTTCTGGATCTGTTGGTGATCGTCTTAGACCTTCACTGTGGGCAGCATGAGGTGTTGACCTTCCTTGCTCGCCATCTCCCCCTGTCTCTAGGACCTCAAATGGGGAAGAGTGATGATCATGCTCTTCTGCATCTTGATTCCTCTTCTCTCCAGCTTCAGTTGCAGACTTTTCTTTCTCTTCTTCTCCTTCTTCTTCAGCTTCTTTCTCCTTCTCTCGCTGCACTTCTTCTTCTCTGTTCTTGTCTTGCTCCTCTTCTTCTCTCTGTTCTTCTGCTTCTTTCCCTTTCTTCTGATGTTCTGTCGATTCAGGTATAGAACGTCTGGTTCTTATCAAGGCAGAGATTGTGAGATCTTCTTCTTCATCTTCATCCTCCAAGATGAGAGTTCTTTTCTTTGTGGATGGGGCACCAATGGGCTCCTTCCCTTTTCTCTTTGAAGCATAAGGTACTAGAGTCTTCACTCTGAACTTCTCCATTGCCTTGGAAAGCTCTTTCAAATGCATCTTCGTCAGCATCTTCAAACCTACCACCATTTTATCGCATGGTCGAACACAAAGAATATGTGGAGGTTCAATATTCAAGTGTCTGAAGATCTTGGTCACAAGACCAGGGTAAGGCAATTGGCCTTTGTCCTTCGCTATTGCTCTGTACATGTGAAAAAGGATGATGTGAGGGAGAGAGAACTTCGTCCCTGAGTTAATTGCATACATCAATTTTGCCTCGGAATTAGACACGTCAGTCTTGGATGTAGACTTGGGCCTGATGCAATTGATCACAATTTTGTGAAGCACGATATTGATGGCACGCATCCTTGAGTAGATGATTCTTCCCTCTGTATCTCTATCTTTGACAAGCTCCAATGAGGCACGAGCAATGGAAACTTTGATCGGTTGATAACGTCCTTGTTCAACTCCAATTATGTCAGCCAACATGTCCATATCTACCACATAGTCTTGGTCTCGAACACTGAATGATATTCTATTCGCATCTAAAAAGCTAAGATTCGAATAGAAGTATGTTGTCAATTGCGCATAACCGTTTGTGGTATCGATGCAAAATTGCTCAAGTTGAAGCAGATTGAACTTCTCCCTTAAGTTCACATTAATGGCGTCTAAGAAATCGAAATCAACACTTCTAGGGTTTATCACCCCTCGTTTCAGCAGTCTGAAGAACAGATTCTCCTGTTCCTTTGATTTAAACAACTCCATTCTTTTTCCCTTCACCCTCGTAGCAACACCCATTCTAGGTTAAAAATCACCGAACATTTTATCATCATCGTTCCCGTCAGTTGGATTCGGTCGCGATATACGAGGATCACTTGGAATGTTCGCAAGTGCTTCCTCAGCCTTTCCTTTGGGAGCAATTCCCAAATCCTCCATTCGTCGCAGAAAGATATACTCATTCCTATAATTCTTATCTTTAAGAAAATCATCCACGTAGTTCAACGGAGTCTCAATCCTCTTCATCGCACAATAGAGTTTGTAAATAAAGAGGGTTTTTGGACTCTTACGAGTGCGCTTCCTCGATTATTTCTTCTTCTAGATGATGACCCGCACCTTGTGGGGTAGATGGTGTTAAGTGACGTGGTGGAGAGTGAATCGGGCTCTGTTGCTGACTCGATAAATCTTCTTCTTCGGTGAGATCGAAATGGGTAGGCCCCTCCCTCATTCTCTGTGGTCCCCTGTTCGCGATTCTTGAAGACTTCCTCGAAGAAGACATCCTTCCTTGTCGCTTGAAAGATTCCTTTACTTGCTTTCCCAAGAAAATATGACAACTTTCTCGAAGATGAACACGAAGTAGAGACAGGGTTGGTAGGAGAATGCCTTTTAGGGTTTTGAAGATTGGGCGAAAAAGAAAACTGTATATATATAACTCATTTTAAAAAGGAAAGTTCAATCGACACAAGGAAAGTGAATGGTCACCTTCTTTTTAAAATCATTAACTGCCAAATAGAAGTTAATCCTTTTGAAAAGACAAGATTCCGTTTTTCACGGAAACTATAAATTAACTGAACTAAAGATTGTACCTTTTCGAGTTTGAATATAATAACAACTTACAGTCTATAGCCATGAATGTCTGAGTCTAAGGGTTGGAGAGTCTCTAGACTTTAACTTCTTCAAGCTTCAAAATGTTGAGTCTAGAGCGGATAAAATCGAATTGATTTTTTTCCAAAGACTTTGTGAATATATCCGCTAGTTGACTTTTTGAATCAACAAATTGAATCGAGATTTCTCCATTTTGAACATGATCTCTAATGAAGTGATGTCGAATCTCTATATGCTTTGCTCTTGAATGAAGGATTGGATTTTTGGTGAGATTGATTACGCTGGTGTTATCACATCTAATCTCTGTGCATGAGTCTTCAATCCCAAAGTCTTGTAGCTGTTGTTTTATCCATAGAATTTGCGAACAACAGCTTCCAAGAGCTACATACTCTGCTTCTGTTGTTGAGAGAGCCACAGTGCTTTGTTTCCTTGAAAACCAAGACACTGTCCTGCTTCCAAGCAACTGGCAAGTTCCTGAAGTACTCTTTCTATCGACTCTACAACCGGCCAGATCTGCGTCTGAATATCCCAGAAGATTAAAGTCTCCCTTCTTAGGATACCAAAGACCGATGCTTGAAGATGAAGCAACGTATTTAATAATACGTTTCGCAGCACTGAGATGGGATTCTCTAGGATTTGATTGAAACCTAGCACAGATGCAAACACTCAACAAAATGTTAGGTCTAGAAGCAGTAAGATAAAGAAGTGAACCAATGATGCTCTTGTACAGCTTTTGATCAACTTTCTTTCCTTCTTCATCTTTGTCTATCTTCAAAGAACATGACATCGGTATGTTGGTCTTTTTGCACTTTTCCAGTCCAAACCTTTTGACAAGATCATTTGCATACTTTTCTTGATGAATGAAAGTTCCTTTCTCTAGTTGTTTCACTTGAAGCCCGAGAAAGAATGTTAACTCTCCCATCATACTCATTTCAAACTCATCCTGTATAGACTTTGAAAATTTCTTGCATAGACTTTCATTAGGGGATCCAAAAATAATATCATCCATATATATTTGAACAAGTAAAAAGCTTTTGTTTTCCTTTTTGATAAATAAAGTAGTATCTACTTTACCTTTAACAAAACCATTCTGTATTAAGAACTTACTTAGTCTGTCATACCAAGCTCGAGGTGCTTGCTTTAAACCATACAAGGCCTTTTTCAGTCTGAAGACTGAGTCTGGCCTCTTTGGGTCTTCAAACCCTGGTGGTTGTTCCATGTAAACTTCCTCATGGATAAATCCATTTAGGAAGGCACTTTTGACGTCCATTTGGAATAACCTGAAATTTTTATAACAAGCAAACGCAAGTAATAGTCGAATAGCTTCTAACCTTGCTACTGGAGCGTAAGTCTCATCATAGTCTATTCCTTCTTCTTATGTGTATCCTTTGGCCACGAGTCTTGCTTTATTTCGTACAACTTTTCCTTTCTCATTCATCTTGTTTTTGAACACCCACTTAGCTCCAATAACAGTTTTACATTTTGGTTTGGATGTCAATTTCCAGACATCATTAATGTTGAACTGTCTGAGCTCTTCTTGCATAGCTCCAATCCAGCTTTCATCAGATAAAGCTTCTTTTACGCTCTTTGGCTCAATTTTGGAAATAAAAGCTACAGCACTAGACTCTTCACGCCTTTTAGATTTGGTGCGAATTCCTTCATTAATTTCGCCGATAATGAGATCTTTGGGATGACTGGATTTATGCTTCCAGTTACTGGTTGATTTGTCTGGTTGATGATCTCTTTCTTTGTTTGAATCTTCATGAACAGTTTGGTGCTGATCTTCTAGAGTCTGAGATGCTTCTTGAGTTGTAAGCTTTGGAGGGTCTAGAGTAGGTTCAGACTCTTCATGATGAGTCAGACTGGATTCATCTTGCGTAGAGTCTTGAAATTTGACATTCATTGACTCCTCCACAGACTGACTTTTCTTGTTATAGACTCTGTAAGCTTTGCTTGATGTAGAATATCCAAGAAAGATGCCTTCATCTGATCTTTCTTCAAACTTACCAACTCGATCTTTTGTATTTTTCAAAATAAAGCATTTGCAACCGAACACATGAAAGTATGAAACAATAGGCTTCTTACCTTTGAATAACTCATAAGGGGTTTTCTCTAGAATAGGTCTTAAGAAGACTCTATTAATGATATAGCACGTTGTTGAAACTTGACTTCAGCCCAAAATCGTGAAGAAATCTTACTTTCAATTAAAAGAGTTCTAGCCATTTCTTGAAGAGATCTATTCTTTCTTTCTACAACTCCATTTTGCTCTGGAGTATATGGAGAAGAGAACATATGCTTAAAGCCAGATTCATCACAAAATTTTGTAAAATCTTGATTTTCAAATTTACCTCCATGATTTGTACTTATACTTGAGATAACACATCCTTTTTCATTTTGAACATTTTTAGCAAATTTTTCAAAATACGAGAAGATTTCAGATTTACTTGCAAGGAAATATACCCAAGTAAAGCGGGAGTAATTGTCCACAATTACTAGACAATATTTCTTACCTCCAATGCTCTGGGTTCTAGTTGGTCCAAAGAGATCCATATGCAGCAACTGTAGTACATGATTAGTAAATACATGATTTATTGGCTTAAATGAATTTCTTACCTGCTTTCCCAGAATACATGGTGTGCATGGATCGGACTTTTGGTATGGTAATTTAGGTAGATCTCGAACAAGCTGCTTTGATGAGATTTTGGCTAATTGCTTCATGTTGACATGACCAAGCTTTCTGTGCCATAAGCTTGCTTCATCTTGAATTGAGATTAGGCATTACGATTTATTTGGTTTCATGTCTAAAAGATAGATATTTCCATGTCTTCGACCCATGAAAGACTGAGTAGAGTCTTTACTGATTTCAGAACATATTCCTTCTTGAAAGGAGATCTTGAAACCAGTATCACACAATTGGCTAATGCTGAGAAGGTTATAATTGAGTCCTTCCACTAGAGAAACATTGCTTATTGTAAGATTTCCAATTTTCACAGTTTCAAATCTCACAATACTTCCTTTGCCATTTCCTCCAAATGAAACTTTTCCACCATTTACTTGAATAAGCTTTATGAAGCAATTTGAGTCTCCTATCATGTGTCTTGAACATCCACTATCAAGATATCACTTTATCTTTTTCTTGACGGAGACCTGCATTTAAAAGAGAGTCTCAAGCTTTCTTTGGTACTCAAATTTTCTTGGGTCCTTTGGTGTTAGTAAGATAAACATTATTAGGCCATACTTTCTTAACAGGTTTCCAAACTATAGGACACTCTTTTTCAAAGTGATCCTGACTGTTACACTTTGAACACCTGAGGGCATTTCGACCTACAGACTTTACAAAAACTTTCTTGAAATGATTTCTGTAAGCCTCTCTCGACGGTCTTTTCTTAATTCTTTCTTTTACTTTAGGAAAATCAATCAAGGGAATTGTTTCTGCTGTCATACCATGACTAGACTTATTGAAATAAGGTCTTTGAGCTGAAAGAATTTTTTCAAGTTTTTCGGACCCTATTGAAAATTTCTTTGAAATATTTGATAAGTCAGTTTTTAAAAGAGCATTTTCTTTTAAAAGATTATCTTCCTTTTCTTTAAGAGTGGAAACATTCAAATCTAAATTTTTAATTCTTTCTTCTAAGACATTTTCCTTTTGTTTTAGAGCTGAGTTTTCCTTTTTAAGTTCGGAAATTCTTTTGAGAGAAGTCTTAAGACTAAAACACAGTTCATCAATATATTTATAAACTTTGACAGGAATTTTAAAATTACTTGCCTCAAATTCACTGTTTGAATCGATCCAGTCGAGTCGAGTCCGATTGTGCCATCGACACGGAGTTGGCATATTTTTCATCACTTTCTTCACACTCTGTATCACTCCATGTTTCAGCTTTGAGAGTTTTACGAAACTTTTCAGCTTTTCCTTTCTTCTTCTTTAGAAGATGACAGTTGGGTCTGATGTGTCCCTTTTTCTTACATTCGAAGCAAACTACATCTTTATTTGGTTCCTCATCATCTACAGACTTGGTCTGCTGTCTTTGGAAACTTTGTTTCTTTGAGTTGAACCTTCTTCCTTTTCTATTTAGCTTTCTGAATCTTCTTATCATAAGAGCAAGCTCCTCATCGTCCAGATCATCTTCAGAATCTGTATCATCAGAATCATCATTTGATTTTAATGCAATGGATTTCTTACCTTTTGGATCTTCGTCTTCATTAACTCGTTCCACTTCATAAGACTGAAGAGTTCCAATAAGCTCGTCGATAGATAGTGGCATAATTCTTTGCGTCTCTCTTATTGAAGTCTTTATATGATTCCAATCCTTGGAGAGTCCATGTAGTAGCTTGTTTACCTTAATAGGATCAGAAATTTTTTGTCCTTGGTTCTCAAGACCATTGATAATAACTGCAAAACGACTAAACATGTCAGTTATAGATTCTCCTGGTTTCATTTTGAAGGCTTCATATTGATCGAGGAGAATGTTAATTCTGGTCTCCTTCACTCGATCTGTTCCTTCATAGGTGATATGTAATATGTCCCATACTTCTTTTGCTGTAACACAAGAAGATATTCTGTTATATTCAGTTAGTGACAAAGCACAATATAAAGAGTCAATTGCTTTTGCATCGAGTGCTTGTCTCTTGATTATCTCTTCTTGAGTCATTCCGTTGGTCTCAACAGTTTCTTTCCCTATTTCAAAGACTGATGCAGCTGTATGAGTAATTCCTCTTTCCATAACGTCCCATTCCAGAGGATCCTTTGATCGTAGGAAAGCTTTCATCTTATTCTTCCAGATGTTGTAATCATTTCCATCAAAGTAGGGTGGTCTGGTATTGCTTTGCCCTTCCACCAGCCCTGGTGCTAGCATACTAGCCATGGATCTTTTACTCTGAAGTAAAACACTTCAAATAAAGTAAGAACACGAGCTCTGATACCAATTGATATAGCTAGTATGAATATCTAGAGGGGGTGAATAGGTATATAAAAGATTTTTCTTGATAATTGCACAATACTAGACAGTTAATGGATTTGCAACAAATAATAATCAACGTAAGACTGAGTAAAGGAAATAGAGAATTGAACACGCGGTTTATAGTGATTCGGCTTGATTCAAGCCTACGTCCACTCTTCTGCACTGACAGCCTATTGGCTAGATTCCACTATAAACAAAGATATGTTACAGCGTTGATCTTCCTTGATTTCTCGATGTAGATGATCTACTACACTCGCTCAAGGTATCACCAAGTATAGACACTATTTGTGTATACAGTTTCGCTCAAAATGTATCGACTAATAATCAAGGTGCTTCAGACTCTGGAATTTCTCTATCGATCACACACTAAACAACTAGAACGTCTTCCTTTTATACTCCTTTATGCCTTCACCCGTTGGCACTTATCAAAGGAATTCCTCCAATCTACCCGTTGGACGGAATCAATTAAGAAGATCATTCGAGCTATTAAAGGAACTTGACGATAGCCCATCAATTCTGTTCGCCCATACAATCAGGATCTTAGTTTCCAAGAATAGAACCTTCCAAGAATATTTCGTCGACCATCGGATCTTCAAACGATCTAGATACGAATAAAAGAATCCGTTATATTTATCCAGCCAAGAGATCTTCTCCAGAGGATAGGATTAAATCTTCAACCAAATACTTCGGCTCTGGATTTCCTTCGTCACTGGATTAGAAAGACTGTCAATGAGAATAGTCTTGAGTTTTGAGTCTTGAGTCTTGAGTTTGGTGATCAGAAAGTCTTCAGACTCTAAACAGAAGGTCTGCAAATATCCAGACTAGACTGATAGAAACGTTTTGTCAGCTTCAAAATATTCTGGAAAGATTTCTCTAACAGGATTCTCCCAAAAACGGCTTTGAGGACCTTTCCAAGGACATGGTAAAGGCTACTGGGTGACTTCCTTTAGCACTTGGGGTGATCGGTTCATCTTTGTTTAAAAAATCAAAGCGTATATGGAGAGAAAGCTTGGAGAAATTGAAAGAAGCTCCTCCTGAGGAAGTCGAAAATGTGTTGAAGATAAGTTACAATGCTTTAGATAAATATGCAAAGCAAATATTTTTGGATATAGCATGTTTTCTGATTGGCAAGAATTGGAGAATTGCCTCCTACATGTGGAAAGACTATAAACTTTATCCTTTTAGGGGGATCGACGCTCTGCAAGTCATGTCTTTGGTGAAAATCGGAGAAAACAATGAGCTGTTGATGTATGATCTACTGAAAACTCTAGGCAGACAAATTGTGTTAAATGAAGATCGTATCCCTCGTAATCGAAGCAAGTTGTGGGTGCACAATGAAGCCCTGTCCACACTAAGGAAGAAGGAGGTAAACCTGAAAGCCAGAACTACTTTCTTTGTAAATACCGGATTCCGTTTTGAATTTCAATTTGTAGGAGCGATTCTATGACAAATTCAATTCATATTGATTTTCCTTTATGTTTAAACTGGTAGGGTCCTACAAAAGTTGAAGCCCTTAGTCTCACCTTTGAGGAAGGATTTGCTGACTATTTCACATCTGAGGAATTTGCCCCGCTTTCGAACTTAAGGTTCCTTAAGTTGGATCGAGCTATCATGAGAGGAGATTTTACTGGGGTTCTTTTAGAATTAAGGTGGCTCCATTGGGAAGGGTGCCATAAGAGCTCCGAGACTCTTCATTTGTGTCTAGTAAACTTGGTCATTCTTGATTTATCCTGGAGCGCCGTGGCAGATGACTGGGAAGGATGGACCCATATAATGCAGGTATCGCCTTCTTTTTTCAACTTCTTTTGAAGACTAGATTAAAGAAACTGAACCTTTTCTGTCTCTTTGTTACACAGAAGGCAAAGAAATTGAAAGTTTTGGAGCTAACTGGTTGCAGTCGATTACGTAAAACACCATGCTTCCCAGCTGATAGCAAATTAAAAAGACTGATTCTGGAACGATGTTCTTATTTGTCAGTTATTGACAAATCCATTGGTAATTTAAAATATTGAGGTCTTTGAACATCAAGTCCACTCGGATTCTCCGGCTGCCGGAAGAGATGAATTCCTTGGATAATTTGAAAGAGCTTTTGATTGATAAAACTTCCATATGTCACCTTCATTTCTTAAGAGGTTCTATGCAGAAACTTAAAATTCTTAGTGCTTCCAGCTGCGAAAATTTGGCTGAAGTATCCGAGTTTACTGGTTGTTTGAATGAGTCCACTATCCCAGGACTCCCAAATTCTGTTAAGTTGTTGGGGGGACTTGCAGAGCTGTCTTTAAGAGACTGTTGGCAGATAACTGCACTTCCGGACTCCGATGGGATGCTTAAGCAACTACGGAAAATGGATCTGTCAAACACCGGTATTAAGGCATTGCCAGAATCTATAAGAAATTTGGATAGATTGGAGGTGCTGAGAATGAATAATACTCCCATAAGTACATTCCCTAAAGATATTGCAAATCTAGAGAAGTTGCAAGTCATAACGTTTTCTCGCTGCCGGAGTATGAATGGGGAAATTCTGTGTGACATTTCAGGGTTATCATCTTTGAGAATCTTGGAGTTATCATTTACTCTTATTAGTAGCCTACCCAAGAGCATATGTCAGCTTTCTCATCTCCAGACTATCCACTTGCTTGGCTGTGACAAACTTCAAAATCTACCAACATTACCATCTAGTTTAGTGAGTTTGCGCTGGGGAACCAAAAATATGGGGAACGTTCAGGACTTTTCATATTTGAGAAATTTAAAAGTTCTGCAATTAGTTAATGATCCTGACGAGGAGGACATAACTTCCTCTGAGCCGTCCCAAATGGAAAGCTTTGGCTGGATATCGAGTTTAGCCAACTTAGAGAACTTAAAGCTGTGCCTTCCAAATGTTGCTAGTCTACCAGAAGATTTTAATGCCCTTACTCAACTTAAAAAACTTAATTTGTCCTGCATAAACCTGCAAGACCTCCCGAAACTTCCCTCAAGCTTGTCAAAACTTCTCATCAAGAATTGCAAGAGCCAGAGGGTGGATTTATCTAATCCGGAAACTCTGTCCAAATTAAAGCTCTGTGACTGCAATGCATCGGAAATTCTTGGTCTTGGGAAACTAAGGCTCCTGCAAGTGTTGAAGTTATCTGACTGCAACATTAATAACCTTGATGGTCTCGAACAAGCATCACAATTGAGAAAGTTTTCTATGTCTCAATGCTATTCTCTTTACAGGTTGCCAGACGTATCAAAGTGCCAAACTCTGCAATTTAAGGAAATAGTCTTGTGCAATATTGAGGATCAGACCTGTTAGAGATGAAATAGAAATTGCTGCTTGAGGCACCGTGACTGTCCGTACCAATAACCATGTGTTGTTTGATGCATATTGTGATCTCAACAGCAAGCTGCAAAGGATGCTCTCTATTTCCAATTGGAAGAGGTTGGAGTTTATCTATTTCTCCAAGGAAAGTACTGCACTTTTTCTCTGCATGACAATTGGTAGACCTTATTATTTCCGACAGTGTCTCTGAGGTGAATATTTCACTTTTTTTGTTTTTCTTCACTTCCGTTTTCCTGTTTTCTTGCAGTGACACTTCTCTTTCCCATTGTTATACTCTACCTAATCTGTGCTGTTTCTGGTTTACAATGAGATTCAAGAAATAATCATCACATGGAACGTGAAAATGTGGTTGGCAATGAAGTACCTGGTCTAATACACTCTGTGGTTCCTAATTGATGTATAAACCGTTTGCATGAACCAATTCTGGAATTTCTTTTTCTGGTGAGCGCAAAAACTATTTGTAAAAAACCGAGATCTACAAGTTGATGGATTCAACAAGCAGGACTTGGTAAATTTTTTCGGCCTAGGAATTTACATGCTAGTACTTTCATTTGTTTGTGGCTCCAACCCTTCTAAGAAAACCTGACGCTCCAAATTTCAGGGATGTGTTTACAGAGGTGTCATGCCCGATTGGACATGGAGTAATCTTTAGAAAATCAATTGTCCATAGTGAACTTTTCTCATTTCATGCAAACCATGCCTGTGTCCTAACGAAGGTTGAAAATCGTGTCTTATCTTTAGGTGTAACTATCGCAATGTTCATGTGGGTAAGCATATCCAAATTGCCTAAGTTCGTTGTTTTGATGTTTTCTTGAAAGTGCAGGGTTTCCAAAAAATGTTAATTATTCAGGATTCTTTTGAGAAATTAATTTTTCATAACAGAAACAGACACATCGTCTATGTTAAAAGACAGTTTACCTCTTAAGTAACATGACATGTTGTACTGTTATGTGGACATATGAAAATGTCAAGTTTGTAAGTAACCCAACATATTGTACCGTTATGTGGAACATTTGAAAACGTCCCTGTTAGTATATTTTTATGTACAGACCACGTGGCATGGTATAGTATAATGTTTACAAGAAGATTTCCTTGAATCTAAAACCAAAATAGTTAAGTAATTTTCCGGCAACTATGAAATTCTTCATATGCTGACATTCTTCTAGTTAAATGCCAACCCAATTACCCACGATTGAATGAGCCATTACTTGCTGTTATTGTCACATTGGTTAACCGGTTCTTTGATTGATGGTCACTCAATCAAGGAGATTGTGTTTCTTTAACATATTTGCTTGCTGAAACATTAGATAGGCGGTAGCTTATGTTCCTAGTAAATAATGACTTGATGATTCAGAATCAAAATTTCTTCATATTTCTCCAGGACTGGATTGCAAAGTAGTTCCATTTGGAACTTCTTCAGAACAGCACATGAGTTGAAGATCAAGGCCGCTGGTGAAGATAAGCTGAGATGGCACGCATTGTAAATCTGTGATCAACAGCATTACATTATTTGGATGCCATGGTTGACAGAAACTGCAGTACCATTTTGTCAACCTTGCGGCTCAGTTGTGATTTCTGCCAGTTTTATTCCAATTTCTGTTAGACTTTCCTTCTTCTTGATGCTGTGCAACAAGGTCTCTTCAGTTGATGGAAGGAAGGCCTGTCATTCTGTTCATCCAGGACTTGTATGAAGCGTAGATTTCGTTTTCTCCATGTTGTATAATACTGCCGTACATTGTATTCTGCATCTCTCGACTTGTAACCAGCCCTCTTGGTTAGTCCATTGTCATCTGTCACTCTCCTGTCTCTTGCTGCAAAGCAAAGGCCATCGATTACGGACTCCGAACGTTTGTAGGATGATTGTAGGAAGCATGTGACAGCAGGAATAGACCTGGATGGGCTAACACGATTGCAGGATGCTTCGAGCAGTTTGGCATTGAGTCCGTACATTGATTTGGCAGATTTCTGAAATTGAAGCAGTTAGCTCCGCGGATGTATAACGTCCGCAGTAAATTTGGAATTGATGGTAAATAAAAGGGTCGTAAAAGGTGATCAGCAACTCGTCAGTTTGGTCAACTATTTATAAGTAACCAATGAAATAACAATTTTACTATCGATAATCCTAATAATAAATTACCACTTACTTTTAAATTTTACAAGGAGCAACTATTTGTATGTTACCAATGAAATAAAATTTTTACTATTGACAAATTTAATAGCAAATTACTAGCAATTATTGTGAGGAAAAATTACTAAAAATATCTTAAACATATTGCAATTGTTTTTTTTTTTTTTTTTTTTTTTTTGGAATTGATGTACACTAGTTTTTTTTTTTTTTTTTTTGAGCCTAGTACTAAGCGTGGAAATATGCAATTTGGGAGGAGGGGGAATAGGGGTTTAGAAAGAATCGAACCCGAGACCTTCTACTCCAATAATGTGTGAGATTACGTTGGATCACCCAAACTATTTTAAAAGCTTAAATTATTATATGAATGTGTGGTTTATTATTTAAATATTCTAACAAGCCAAATAGACTAAATTATATTGACTCCATATAATTACAATAAGTCTAGGTTCTTTTTAGGCAATTATCTCATTGTTGTGATGTAGTTTTAAGTGATAAATTATATATATATATATATATAAACATCATAGTTAGTACTTAGTAGGTTACTAAAACATTGAAAGTCGTAATTTGCTAAAATTATTGACAAATTTCATCAATGTACTTGATCAGGATGTAGCAAATTACACGATTGTACCATCTTTATTTAGAATTTACAAATGGTGCTACAAATATATTACCGAAGAGAACATTATTGAAAAACTTTCTCAAGATCACTGATGAAATTTGGGTGCATCACATGTGATGGAAAAATCTGGCAATCTTGAGAGTCAAATTGACTCTGAGGTGTTTGATTTAAGTTCATGCATTTTCCTTCTCGTCTTGTGATTTTATTATTATCATTATTATTTTTTGTTGAAATATTTCTCGATAGTCATTGAAATTCAAGAGTTCTTAAACAAAAAGCCCAGTATAAAGGTGTCCGAACATTTTTAAAAAAAAATCCCAAAAAGATGAAAGGAAATTTGAACGATGGGCCTTCGAGACTCAATTAGCCGCTTTGCTTGCAGACCTATAACAATGGGCTAGCGAGATGGACTTAAATTGGGCCATTCGAATCCTAGCCTCTTCAATCGGCGTCTCCAGCTTCCCCTACACGTGCGTCTTCCCTTAAAGTTTGTACACTAGCTCAGCACAGCCGGTCTCGATCCTCCATATCACTCTCTCTCCTCGGCTCAAACCGCTTTAGAGCTTCCATTACAGCCAAAATTTCCGTCTGAATCGGCGACAAAGACGAAACTTTCATGGTAAAATCATCCAGTAAAGCGCCTCTGTCATCTCTAAGGACCCCCGAGACCACCCCTTTCGTTGCATCATCCCAATAAAGCTCCGTCTGTGTTGATTTTCAAGGTGTGTACTTTAGTTAAACATGGTGTTGGTCCTGTTGAATAAGCACAGTTCTCCTCTTCAGGAGTCTGAAGACTTTCCTTCAATTTATTCAGTTTTTCTTTTCTTTTTGAGTTGTCAAATAGAACTAATTTCTCTGAGAAAATAAAAGGAAGCTGTGGGTAAAAGAATGTAATTTAGGAGTGTCAACGGTTTGGTTCGGTTTGGGTTTTCAAAAAAACCGAACGGAATTGAACCAAGCTAATAAAGTGTGAATCTAACCCAAACTGAATTGAAAACCTAGTTAGGTTCGATTTGGTTCGGTTCGGTTTAGTTTTTCAGTTTTCTTAGTTTTGTCTTACTTATTGGAACCAAACTAAATAAAAGGGTAAGAAAGAAGAGAGGTTTTAAGTTGCGTGGTTTTATTGAGAATTTTGGTTCAATTAGGTTAGGTTCGGTTTCGGTTAACCAAACTGAACCAAAAACTGAACCAAACCAAAAAAAAAAGAAAAAGAATGGTTACTTTTCAATTATTTGACCTAAAAACCGAATTGAACCAAAAATGCACAAACATTGGTTCGGTTCGGTTTGTTGATTTCAGATTTCGGTTTCGATTCAATTCTATGAGACACCCGTTAACAAAATCTTTGCTCTAATGGCGAGCAGCGACGTTAGATTGTCAATGATGTTGAAACTTGGGTTAATCATAAAAATAAATGAATTTAAAATAAAATCTTACGGACTATGATAAGTTATTACGAAAACAGCATCGACCATGGACGACTGGACACCGATAGCCCTCCACCAACTCTATTGAAACCAGAACAATGTCCACAACAGTAATGACACATTATTTTGAGGAATATTTTTTCTTTTCTTTTTTTTTTTGGGAAAAAGCCACAAAAAATCCAAAACTTTGCTCAAAGTGACAAATTTATCCCATTTTTTTGTGACATGAAAAACTCCAAACTTTTTTTCGTAACACAAAAAATCCTAAACTTATATCCGCATGACACATTTACCCTAAATTATAGATTATTTTTGTCTTTTACTTTTTAAATTATTTTTCTTTTTCTTTTTCTTTTTCTTTTTCTTCTTCTCTCTTCCCACCGTCGGCCATGGCGGAGGGAAGCTAGACTCTGGCAAGGGTGGCCCTCGGCCGGGTCTGGCAAGGGTCGTCCGCACCTAGGTGTTGCCCTTGACAGCCCATGTGAGGACAACCCTCACTAGATCCAACAAGAGCAGCCTTTGCCTAAGCCAAATTTGGTGAGGACAGCCCTTGCCCAACGCCGGCGAGGGTCGCCCTTGCCAGCCACCCTCATCGGATCTAGCGACGGCTATCCTCGCCTGGGCTGGCAAGGGCAACACCCAGGCGAGGGTGGCCCTCACCCGATGTTAGTGAGGGCCGCCCTCGCCTGAGTCCGGCTTCCCTCCGCCAGCCATGGCGGAGGGAAGAGAGAAGAAGAAAAAAAGAAAAAACAGAAAAAATAAGATGAAAATGCCTTTGGTGGAGTAAATGTATCACGATTAGCAAACTTTGGAATTTTTCATGTCACAAAAAAAAAAAGTTTGGGATAAATTTGTCATTTTGGGCAAAGTTTGGAATTTTTCGTGACTTTTTCTCTTTTTTTTTTTAATATAATCACTTGGGGGGAGCCCCACTAGTCACCATATTTGGTTTAGTGGGGGTGGATATGAAAAATACCAAAAGCATCTTCCTTTTTAACCAATGGTTAATAATTTAGAAAATATTTTCCTAACAACAATCACTTGTATTTGTTGAAATAATTAGTTAACGAGAACAATTTTCATCATTGATGATAATTTATGTGGCCAAATTTTCATTGCTGATGAAAATATTTTACAAAGTTATTCACTTTTGTATGTGATACATGCGATTATTTTTAGGAAACATTTTCAAAATCATTCATATTTTGCGAAATAAATGGATTTTTTTTTTTTTTTGTGAAAATACCGATGATAAACCCAACTATAGTTCTCGGGAACAAGCTTGCATCTTCACAAGCGTTCCTATATATGAAACGATCATTTTTCAAAAAGTTATCAGTCATAAATTCTTATGCCCACTCAATCCGTTCAATTACTAACTAAAAGCCAAACCACTTGAACTCGAAGTAAGAAGCTAAGATGATTTTGCAGGGAGGGGCAATCTGGCCTCTTAAATGCAAGGTTTGCCTCAACGTATAGTGAAAAGGTATTTATAAAAATAAAGGTACATAAGTAACCATTTGATTAAATTTGAGAATTATTTTTGACTGGAAATTGATATACTCCAAGGGGACCTAACCTAAATTCATGGCATAGAAATATCTAAAGTTCTAGCTAGACTCATCAAATGGGATGATTGGGTTGAAAATGATTCGACTCAAATTGAAATGTGTTAACCCACTTTGACCTATTTTGTAGTAACTTATACCTATCTCATATTGCTAAAACACTTATATATCTAAACTAATAAGAAGAAAAATCATAACTAAACCAAAGTAGGAGCGCAAAGTGAGCAAGAGCGAGATTGAGTAAGGGGAGAGAGAGTGAAGAGAGAATTATATAGGTGGGTTGGGATTAAGTAAGTTATCAACTCATTCAATACCCATATCTTGAGTTTTACCATTTTAAACTTGTTTATCATATATAATTAATTTGTATAACAACTCAACCCATCAAATGTAGGTTAAGAAATCGGCTTATAATCCATTTTATAAGGTATAGTTTTGATTAGGGGTGTTCGTTTCCCGATTTAGTTTGGTCCAACCTAGGAATTGGGAACCGGACCACTTGGCCTTGGGATCGGTCTCGTTCAATTCCTGGCTAGTCCAACATAACTAGTGGATTCATATATCTTAACCGAAAATTTTGGATTAATTGAATTGTTAATCCATGTCGCAATTCAAAACTGAGATTTCATCCAAGATTTGCAAGGAAGACAAAAGAGATGATGGGACCATGATTGTAAGGATTAGCTCAAAAAAAGGAGGAAGATTTAATGGATTATTTTCCATTAATGATAGACTCAAAGCAAGTAAGCAAGGAAAGTAAAATTGGTAAATTAAAAAAGAAACTAAAGTAAAGAAAGGAACAAGAGACAAAAGGGTCAAGTTCTATGAATTGGTGCAACAATATAAAAGAAACAAAGATTCATTTCATCATTTGAAATAAGCTGGGGCACAAGAGGAGATTAGGATTTACATTTACATTTTAATTATTTAAAAAATAAAAATATATAAATTGCTCCAAGCAATTCGATTCCCACCCTAGAATGAGGAACCAAAGGTGCATTCTAAAACTGCCCAAAATCAGCCGGTCTAGCGTTTCTCGATCCTAGCGGTTGTATATGCCGACCCCAAGTTTTGATGGATTCTAATGTTCCTCCCCAAGTTTGCTGCATGGTTTGTTGCTGCTGAGGGCAAGTGGATCCAGCTAAAAGCAGCCTGCACAAACTGTCAAAACCGAGAGAGAGACAGAGACAGAGACAGAGAACATGGAGGCCAGCTTTGAATTTGATTGGTCCTCGTGAGTCACTAATGGCATTGTTTTGTGATGGTCAAGCAGCGACATGTGTTGCTTCGTACCCTGTTTTTCATGAGACGATGAAGCGTATATATAGGTCGACGGTCATTTTGTTCTAGAAAAGCCATAGTCCCGGGAGATCAAGTCTGCATTTGTTAGAACTAATGATCGGTAGCTGACATATTCACTAAAGCTCTAAGTGGTCCCTAAATCAGGTGTATATATAACAAGCTTGCCATTTATGATATCTATGCTCCAATTTGAGGGGAGTGTTAGGAATATAATGTGCATGTTGATTGTGTAATATCCTTTAATTGTGGGTTTTCCTGTTCTGTAATACTTCAATATAGTATAAATACATGTCTACAGTCTCAACAACACATGGTTTTCCCCTCCAATCCTTTCTCTTATTTTCACATTACATACACGCCTTAAGTGGGGGGCCATGGTAGTAGGGTCCTGTGCTAACCTACCTCAAGGTATAGTTGGTGGTCTCCGTTGGGCCTGCCGAGTCCGGCAGTGGCCGTGAGCACTCGTAAGGTGTGCCAGGCTGGATCTTGTATATCAAAAAAAAAAAAAATAAATAAATAAAAAAAAATGTATAGAAACGGTTGTAAATTAGTTTTACATGGATGATCTGCTTTGTCTAGTCTTGACTTTTGGCTAGGACAACCTACTTCATCATTTGTCCTTCATTGGTTTAATCAAGGCTCAAAGAAGTTAATCGCTCTGAGTATTGCTATTGCATCTAAAAGCTAGTATTTATTCTTGAAGAGACGCTAGAACTTTAAGTCGATTGCTGAGGTCAGGAGAAATAACCCATTGTAATCGACGTGCAATTGGGGTTAGTTGATTGAGCGAGAATTGATCAATGATCGAGCCATTGGACATTTGACAATTATGTAGCATGGATATTGGCATCTGTGATATAGCACTTGACAACAAAGTAATATTGACATCGACAAGTAATTAAGAGGAGATCGGCAAAGTATGATGGTTGAAGAGCACGACAAGGAGGCCATCGAAATTAGGCCGAGTGTTGGATAGAGAAGAGAACACAAGGATCGAGATGAAGATTGAAGACAAAGATATCAAGTGACGGTTGAGTATTATGATAGCCTTTGGAGTTGTAACCGCTTGTGGATGGAAATGGCCCGTGCATGGGGAGCCTAGAATCTCATAATTAAATGTGTTATTGCCTTAGTAGTAGTAACCGTGGTTGAATGGTTGTAATTGGTGGACTATATAAGTGGCAATATGCTATCATTGTAGAGGATCTCCGATCATCAAGAACACACATTCAATGTATTTTTATCGGTTTATTAATGCAACGTCCTAGTTATTTTTCAGTACTTCACTTGTAGAATTACTATTCATATTTCCTTGTGAAACCAATCAAAACTCCTATCTAGAATCACCATGGAACCCCATTTCAACAATAAAAATCAAAAATCAACCTTCGATGAAAGGTTTTTCACTGTTTTAGGTAAAACACCATTTCCAATGAAACAGTTTCTTTTCTTGATCCTACAAGGTAAGAACAATGCCAAAAGGCACACTCTGTCCTTCTCATTGAATGAAGTTTTGTTTTTTTTGGTTGGTTTTAGTCTATTCTTACTCTATCTTGAAACAAAATCGTTCACACCCAACCCTCCTGAGAAAGTGGGGATTCGAACCCCCCACCTCCTCCTTCCAAGTTGAAAGGATGGCCACATGAGCAAATGGATTGAAATGAGAAAATATTCTAAAATCTGGTTAATAGTGTAATTATGAAATTTTTGAATAGTATCGAAGGGATGATTTGACCTTGTTATGGAAAGTTGATAGAATAGATTAAACAAATTGAAAGTTCAAGGACTAGATTGAATACTTTGGAATAGATCAATGATCACATTAAACAAATTAGAAGTTTAAAGCAAACATTGGATATTTGGTCAAACTTTATGAATTGCTAGTATAATTTTCCCTTTTGAAAAGGGACTCTCTAGGACACAACCAAAAAAATAAAATAAAAAATATAGATGTATATACATGTCTTATTTCTATTACGAGATGACGAGGTATTTGCTAGCAATACCAATCTTCGGAGACTATCATAAAGTCTATATGCTGATCTGGGTACCGCCCAAGTTAGTAGACCCCCAAAGCTCCTGATTGCCTGCAAGATGGGTCCGAAGTGATGCTGCATTAGGAATTTTCGCCTCAGTCATTAACGAAACATATCGATAGGCATGGGTACATACACATAAATGCACAAAAAAAGTTACCGTGCTTTCAGATGAAACGACTTTGCAAACTTCAGAAAAACACATCTTGTTGGTGGTATCCATTGATGGTTTTAAATGACATGGGCTTAAAGCCCGTCCGCCCAAGTTAAGCCCAAAAGGCCCGGCCCACGGGAATAGGCCCTTGGATGGAGGGACGTATAAAAGGGAGGAGAGAGAGAGAGAGATGACACATGTTGGAAACAAACGAACGTACGTCTTCTCCCGCGCGCTCTCTCTCTCTCCAAAAAGAAAAGGAAAAACAAGTAAGGCTCCGGCAACTTTTTCCTTCCCTTCAAGGCGTCATCGGATCGAACAGGGCCAGATTTTCTTCCTCTTGTCGGCGTCGGTGTCTAATTTGTGGCTAACAAGGTACGCTCGAATCCGTGGTGTGCTTTACGATCGGTGATACGTGATTTTCTCGGGCTTCGTCTTCCGCATTGCTTTAGGGGTTTGATTTAGTATCGAATCCGGTTTTCGGGGATCCGTTATTCCCAACATTGGTATCAGAGCCCTAGTTCACGTTTTCCCGACTTGTTTGATGTTTTTTTTTATTGATTTTTCGCGAAAGTATTCGGCCGTACGGATCGGGGGGAGAAATCCCGACACCCGAGCACTGTTCGTCCTTTTTTCTGAGTTTTCGTAAGTCGAAATCAATTTCTGAAGCCATTGGATGAGAGAGGTCGTCGAGACGAGTCCGGCGACATGTCGTGTGCTGCCAGGCAACGCCGCACAAGCCCACACGCGCGGCCAGAAGGTGCTGCACGTGGGCGTGACGCGGCCAGAAGGCGCTGCGCGTGGGCGCGACGCGCCCGGAAGCACTGGCTCGCCCAGCGCGTGCGGCACACGCGCCGGTTGGCGAACCGGCATGTACGCGCTGCCGGCGGTGAACCAGCACACGCCGGTCAGTGAACCGACGCGTGCTGGTGTCACGCGATGACGTCACCGTGACGTCACCTAACGGTCGGTAACTGCTGGGATGACGTCACCGATGACGTCATCACCGACGACGATTGGCCGAGCGGTCACCGGCCGACGACCCGACCTGACCCACGGACGCCTGGCACGCGCGCGGCATGTGCGGTCGGTTCGTCCGACTGGGTCCGACCGGTCCGACCACCGACGACCTGACCGTTGACCCTCTGACCATTGACCGATGACCGTTGACCGTTGACCGTTGACCGTTGACCCAAAAAAAAAAAAAAAAGAGGAGGAAAAGAATGTGTTTCTTTTTCAATTAAGTTTATGTGGATTATATGTAATCCCTTATTTGTTCTGCATTTGTTGCAGGAACAATGCCTCCCCTGAGGTTGCGCACACCTATTCGCGCAATTACCGATGAACAAAAGGAAAGGCTGTCTAAGTTGATAGCTGAGCTGACTGATCATCGATGGGAGAGTGGTGACTTAATTGATCACGTCCATGAAGTCAACAGGAAAATTGAAAAGGTCATATGGAATGGTCGTCCTATGCCAAAGTCAGAGATGGTGCGATTTTTCATGAACACTCTTCCACCTGAATGGCAAGATGTGTTGAATCGCATATGGGATGTCAACGGAGCTGCTTCATATAAGAAAATTGTGATAGATTTTGTAAATGAATATTACTATATTGTTACAAGGGAAAAGATCAAGCAATTGAACAAAAGAGGATCTTTCCCAGTTCGTGTGCTGACTTGGTGTTAGTTGTATTGGCTGATTTTTATTAAGTGTGTTTATGGACATATTATGCAATGTTTACTACCTGATTGTTGATGATGTAGCAACCAATATGTTAGTTGTATTAATTAAAAGCATTATTGTTTTTATTGGATATCATTTATCTGTTACTTTCTATTATTGCTGGTTGCTGTGGGTAATTAGCTGTGGGTAGTTTTAGAAGTTTTTGTAACTTCATAAAATTGATATTGCATGAGACAATCATATTAATGATAGTTATAAGTTAGGATTTTTTAAGGATGATTGGAAACGTAGTGACATTTTGATTCTGAAGCCTTACTTGAAATTATTCATTAATATGATGGATCTATGTAAAAGGGGATGCATAAATGATAGGCATTAATAATTCGTGCATATTTGTTTGATATGTTCAGATCAATGGCTTCAGCCACAAAGAGCATAGTTGCCGAGCTGAACAAAGGTGAAAAGCTCAATGGTGACAACTATGAAATTTGGCAAATGAAAATCCAGTATGTGTTGGAAGAGCAAGAAGCACTTGAGGCTCTTAACCTGACCATGGTTGAACCTGAAGAAGGAACCACTGCACAGCACAAGAGAGACAAGGAAGCTTTTGCTGCGTGGAAAAGAAAGAACTCTCTTGCTCGCATTACGTTGCTGAGCAGCATGGACAATGACGTCATGCGAGAGTTTAAGCGTTTTGACAATGCCAAAGAAATGTGGGAAGCATTGGTGGCAAGATTTGGTCACACTTCGGTGACCAGACTGAGGCAGCTCACTATCAGGTTTAACTCTTATAAGAAGCCTCATGGTCAGACCATGAAGCAACATCTTAGAAAGATGTCAAACATGATAAATGAGCTGAAAGATGCTAGCCATGTCCTGACAGATGAGCAGCAAGTGCAAGCAATGATTCGTTCATTGCCTCAGAGTTGGAAGCATATGAAGGTGCACCTAACCCATAATGATAATATCAAAACTTTCGGAGATGCAATGCATCATCTTGAGCTGGAAGAGGACCGCCTCTTGGCGGCTAAGCCGGATGCTGAACTCTATCATGCTAGTTCTAGCTCACATGGAGCTTCAAGCTTCAAGCGCAAACGTCCTAACTGGTTTGATAAAGGGAAAGGCAAGGAAGCAGGTCATTCAGGGAAGAAACCCAAGCTTAACCAATATGAAAGAGGAAAGCGTCCTCGAATGAAGAAGCTTACAAGGGTGAAGTGTTTCAATTGTGACAAGAAGGGTCACTATGCTCGCGACTGTCGTGAGCCAAAGAAGGTAAACACCCCTTGTGTTTTTCAGAACTTTACTTTTGTGTCGAGTTCTGTATTCTTAACTGAGTCTAATCCTTTGTGGACTGTAGATTCAAGAGCGACAGACCATGTAGCGAAGGATAGAGGGTCCTTCGTGGAATTCCGACAAGTACCAACCAGAACTAAGTGGGTCTATGTGGGAAACAACTCTAGAGCTGAAGTGAAAGGAATTGGCACCTGCCAACTGAACATGCGTGGTGGACGTACTTTGTTCCTTCATGATGTATTGTATGCTCCAGAGATTCGTCGGAATTTAGTGTTTGTTTTAGTGTTGGTTAGACTAGGTTTTAATATGAACTTCTATAATAGAGATATGGATTTGTTTTTAGATACAAATTACTATGGTTATGGTTATTTTCTTGATGGTTTCATTGTATTAGATATTGACTATGTTAATGCAAATGTTTGTTATTCCCTTATCACATCTCCTAATACCTATGATAATTATGTGAATGTGTGGCATGCTAGATTTGGTCACATTGGCCAACAACGTATGAATAGACTAGCCAAAGAGGGCTTGTTGGGCAACATTGAAAAAGTCGATTTGCCCATATGTAAGCATTGCTTAAAAGGGAAAACGACACGGAAACCATTTGGAAAAAGGTAAAAGAGCTGGATTTCTTCTGCATTTAATCCATTCTAATGTCTATGGTCCAATGAATGTGAGAGGAAGGCATGTGGCTGTTTATTTCATCACCTTTATTGATGATTATACTCGATTCGGATATGTTTATTTGATTTCTCATAAATCTGAAGCAATAAGTTATTTCAAAAGGTTTATGAATATGGTAGAGAATCAATTAGATAAGAAAATAAAAGCATTGAGATCCGATCGAGGTCGAGAATATTTATCTGATGAGTTCAGAAAATTATGTGATGAAAAAGGAATAGAAAGACAGTTGTCTATTCCGTATACTCCTCAACAAAATGATGTTGCGGAGAGAAGAAACAGAACCCTACTGGAAATGGTTAGGTCCATGATGGCGCATACTAACTTACCTATCACCTTTTGGAGTGATGCATTGTTAACTGCTGCCTATATACTTAATCGGGTGCCTTTCAAATCAGTTACTTCCACCCCATATGAGTTATGGAAAGGTAGAAAACCGGACTTAGGTTTTCTTAAGCCATGGGGTTGTGTTGCCTATACACATGAGTCCTCTCACAAGTTTGGGAAATTGGGTCCCAGAGGCAAGAGGAGTAATTTCATAAGATACCCCGAACACTCGAAAGGGTATGTGTTCATAGGTGAGAAGGAAAGTGGGAGTATAACTGAATTTGAATCACGAGATGTCACATTCTTAGAGGATGAATTTCCTAAGAAGGGCGAAATAGGGGAAGATTACTCCCTATTTAAGACCTTGGATCAAGATAATGATATTAGTGGAGTTCGTCCAAGTGGGAGTAATATAAGAAGTGATGAATTAAATTCAACTCATTCTCAATTGCAACCATATGATGAGATGACGTCATCATTATCTAATCCAAGTGGGAGCATAATGGGGAATGATGTGCAAAGTGTACAATCTCCCATACGGCGAACAAGTCGCCAAAGTATTCCCCGTTGACGTTTTGTCATTGAAGGGGAAACTTTTATGGTTGCTCTACAAGATGAGGATGAGCCAAGAAATATTAATGAGGCTCTGAATTGCCCTAGTAAGGAAAAATGGATTCATGCAATGGAAGAGGAAATGGAGTCAATGAAATCAAACCAAATCTGGGAACTGGTTGATCTTTCAAAAGGACGCAGAGCTATTGGGAACAAATGGGTTCTCAAAATAAAGCGAAAGGCTGATGGCTTGATAGAAAGGCATAAGGCTCGTCTTGTGGCGAAGGGGTATAATCAACAGGAAGGAATTGATTATGAAGATACATTTTCTCCTGTAGTGAGATTTACCTCGATTCGCATTATTTTGGCAATAGTGGCTAGTCTGGATTTTGAGTTTCATCAAATGGATGTAAAGACTGCTTTCCTCAATGGAGAATTAGAGGAAAAAATATATATGGAACAACTTGTTGGTTTCATAGTAAAAGGCCAAGAAGAAAAGGTATGTCGACTTTTGAGATCGATATATGGCCTCAAGCAGTCATCCAGACAATGATATATACGTTTTCATAATGCCATAATGGCATATGACTTTACAATGATAGATGAGGATCATTGTGTATATATTAAAAGATCTAAGGATCAATTTGTGATCATATCATTATATGTTGATGATATACTAATTGCCGGAAGCAATAGAGAGTTTGTTAATACTGTCAAGAGTTGGTTGTCTTCCAACTTTGAGATGAAAGATATGGGTGAGGCTACATAAATTCTTGGAGTTAAGATTTCAAGAGATCATTCGAACAGATCGTTGTCTCTTTCGCAAGAAACGTATGTAAATAAGGTTCTTGAATGATTTCGTATGCAAAACTGTAAATCCATAGACACTCCTATTGCAAAAGGTGAAGGATTGAGCCATAAACTGTGTCCAGGGACTCCACAAGAGAAGGAACAAATGAAACATGTTCCTTATGCTAGTGCTGTTGGGAGTTTGATGTATGCTATGATGTGTACAAGACCCGACATATGTTTTGCAGTTGGAATGGTGAGTAGATACCAATCCAATCCAAGTTCAGCACATTGGAAGGCCGTTAAGAGAATACTTAGGTATCTGAAGGGAACTGCTTATTACAAGTTGAATTACCAAGGAAAGGATCTGCGACTTGAAGGCTATTCAGATGCTGATTGGGGAGGAGATTTAGATGAAAGAAAATCTACCTCTGGATTTGCTTTCTTACTGAACAATGGCGCCATATCATGGAGTAGTAAGAAGCAAACGTGTATAGCCTTATCCACGATGGAAGCTGAGTTCGTGGCATTATCAGCAGCAGTACAAGAAGGAGTTTGGCTTAAGAGATTTTTGGATCATTTAGGTGTTATTGAGAAAGCTGCAAATCAATTATTGGTTAACTGTGATAGCCAAACAGCTATAGCATATACCAAATATCCAAAGTATCATGGCAAGACCAAACATATAGATACCAAGTATAACTTTGTAAAAGATATGGTTGCATGAAAGGATGTGAACTTACAGTACATATCTACGCATAGAATGGTAGTAGATCCTATAACAAAGCCAATACCTAGAGATGTGTTTTGTGGTCATGTAAAATCTCTAGGATTGCGTAGAGTCTGATGTACTTAATTGTAATTTTCCTGAGTTGTTCACATTTATGAAATTTTGTTTTTCATTGATTAATGCCTATGAATCTATGTTTGATCTTTATGCATCTTAATGCTCAGTACATTACTTTAAGTTGAGAAAGTATGTCGGACAGATATAAGATTAGCCCACTCACACGGGTAATCGCCTCTATTTACTGTGTGATAAATAGATATGAGACTGTTTTTAAGCTTATTATCTAGGTGATAATCGAGAGCTCAAGCTTAAAAAACGTATGTCGCCTTAACTAAGTGTTAAGATGATGACATAATACTTACTATGTCCGAAAGTAAAATACCCCACATATTTTACTTTATTTGTCTAAGATGCCAGATGTGAGTTCTGATGAATTTTGTAAATGAGTAGATACGTGAATTCAAGTTAGACATTGGGTATGTCTGAACTATCATCTGTACGATATTGAAAGGTGTAGACATACGCTCCATGGGAAAAGAGTTAATACCGTAATACATATTTCATACTACGTATGCATGAGACGACCAATAAGAGTGGCAAAAAGTTTGATCTCAACTTTTATGACGTGTGAGACTCTTGAAGAAAAGAGTTCCTCAATTTTTAGTCCCCTCATGACTCTACTTATTCTCAAGATTTCAATTTAGTGTTTGCTATCTTAGGGTGTTGCCAATGGTCATGAGATGATTCGATCTAATGGGGCATTTCTAGAAAAGCAAGTTAAACTGAAATTGAGAGTTTGAAGGGAAGAGGAAGATCGATTTTGGAAAATCACATTATAGTTTTGTATTCACTGGTCGACCAATTATGACTGTCTTTGTGATAATTATAATTGTGAATGCAATATATATATCATTGTTTAAAAGAGATCAAGAGAAATATAGATGTGATCAATCGATCTAGGGTACTGCATACTAAATCTACTCAGAGTGAGATGCCTATCATGAGCTGCTATATATTCCTAACAGATGTATAGCAACAAACTCTCAAAATATGCTGGTCGCACGGATTATTCACCGGCATAAATGTTGAAGAGAGGTAAAGAGAATACTGTTCGGCCCACCATGTGCGAGTGGGAAATGATGGTTTTATATGAGATAGGCTTAAGGCCCGTCCATCCAAGTTGGGCCCAAAAAGCCCGGCCCACGGGAATAGGGCTCGTGGATGGAGGGACGTATAAAAGGGAGGAGAGAGAGAGAGATGACACCTGTTGGAAACAAATGAACGTACGTCTTCTCCCGCGCGCTCTCTCTCTCTCCAAAAAGAAAATGAAAAACAGTAAGGCTCCGGCAACTTTTTCCTTCTCTTCAAGGCGTCATCGGATCGAATAGGGCCAGATTTTCTTCCTCTTGTCGGCGTCGGTGTCTAATCTGTGGCTAACAAGGTACGCTCGAATCCGTGGTGTGCTTTATGATCGGTGATACGTGATTTTCCCGGGCTTCGTCTTCCGCATTGCTTTAGGGGTTTGATTTAGTGTCGAATCCGGTCTTCGGGGATCCGTTATTCCCAACATCCATATTCAAATCTGAAATGAAAACATGAGGTAAATGGAAAGGCCATCATTTTGCCAAGGTCACTAGAGCCTAGTCTTCATCGCAGTGGCATAGCTTTCCTAGCTATGGTGGATGCAACGACTTCAGTTCATCGTCTACATACAAAACCGCTATGCTAGAGGGGAGCTCTGGCAACTCTTTGATCATGTCGCAGTGAAGTAAATCAAGAATTCGAAGATTGGAAAGTTGGTGGATCTCCGCCGGTATGCTGGAAATAGTCGAATGTCGCAGCCTCAAGATTCTCAGATTATGTAGTTTTCCAATCTCCCTTGGAATGCCCCCCTCCAGACTGTGACACCAACAGGCATGTATTTCTTCAAGGCTGGTTAGCTCTCCGATATCAGGAGGGAACTCTCTGAAGAAACAAGAATCCATTTTTAGCACCTTCAAATTCTGCAGATTTTTTAGCGAATGCGGAAACTTGAGAACGCCTGTCCCCGACACATCTAACTCAGCTAAGGATCTCCCTACATCACCAATGGAGTTTGGAAGTTTTCTTATTTGACAGCACTCCCTTAATGACAAGTGTTTAAGTCTGACCAGTTCTCCAATGGAGTTGGGAAGTGCCGTGATTCTAGTGCCATCCAGTGAAAGAAGTGAGATACTCATCAGGTGACATATTGTTCTTGGTAGCTGACTCAAGCAGAAGCAATTTGAGGCACTCAGAGTTTCAAGCTGCTTTAAATTACCAATGGAGATGGGAATTTCTCGTACCGAGGTCCCATCCATGAGAAGCTCTTTCAGAGCTATTAGGTGACCCACTTCTACCGGCAACATGCTAAGCTCTGTGCAGAACTTCAAATTCAAGGTAACCAAGTGCTGCAAGTCGCCGATCGAATGATCTATCCTGACCAACTGTGAACATCGCTCCAGAATCAATATGGCAAGATTTTTGCAGCCAGAGAACTTAGGAGTGACTAATAAGTCAGCACATTCTGTAAGATCTAGAACTCTCAAGTTCATAATCTGCAAAATAGGACAAATATTTGCGTGAGTTCATTTCATAAATAGTTACATTAAACCAGGCGATTTCACCATAGCAATGAATTGTAAATTACCTCTATTTGATCCCAGCCTTTCCAGTCTTTCGTGACTTTGCTCGATGACAAGTCAAGAATGGTTAAGTTCACCAGGCGAAAATTAGTTACTTGCAGTTGTTGAGGGCACCCTCGCCAACGGAGCCACCTTAAATTTGGAAAAATGTAAGCGAAATCTCTGGCAATATCTGCATGATCCAATTGAAGATACTGTAGGTTTGGCATGCTCCTAAAGTCTTCTGGTGTGAGTTTGACTGAAGTATGCCACTGGAAGTTAAGGCAGAGTGCCCTAACACTTTTAGTTCCCTGTGATGGACGAGAAAAAAGAATTAGTGAGGATGGTCTCTTTTCTTGATACGTAACTAGTCAGGATAAACTCCTAAAGAAAAATTATGAGCAACGTCAATTGCACACACGGTCAGATTTTAACAGTATCTGGCAAAGTAGTTCCTTTCCTTTGGCGGTGAACACAACAAAACTATTTCTTATGCTTCACGATGAATAAATTAAAGAGAAAATAAAAAGCACACCAAACGTTCACCTTTTTCCGCTTTATCGTGTCAAGAGCTATTTCATGATTAAATAATCTACTTCGCCTTCCTGGATCTGTAAGACTCTCTGCACGAACGATTTCTCTGCCTCGTCGCCTCAACAGGCTATGCATCCATATCTGATTGTTTTCTTCAATTTTCGCTAGGGGAGTCAATATTTCACGGGAAGGCGGAAAAGAGGAATCATACCACATGTACCGAGCAATTCGAAAATCTATGCCGGTGGCAAAGCAGGCGATATCAAGAAATATGTGTTTTTTCTTACGATCTAATGTTCGATAACTTCCCTCCACAATTTCCTGAAAATCCCAGCGGTTGAACATTGTCTGCCACCGGTCTAGTATGTATCTACATCTCCCCTCCGTTTTCCCGTTGAAGACTGCACTCATAACTTCAATAGACAATGGGAGTCTTACTATAGCCTTAAAAGCATGTTCCGAAAAAAAGTTCGTAACTGAGGAAGAAGCTTGGACAGATGCATGCTGCCTATGGAGTTGAAGAACCTGATCCTTATACAAATAACTAACGTGATAAGACCGGATCTGAGGAGAGTCTTCCAGGATGACACTGTTTCTAGTGGTTACCAGGATCCTACTTCCAGATGCAAAGCAATTAAAGCAATTTCCGACGAGTTGCTGGACATCAAACACATTTTCCACATCATCAAGGACAATCAAGACTCTCGTGTCGCAAAATAAGTCCCTGAAAAACTCATTTCCCCTGTTGACAAGAGCAACATCCTCAAGTTCCCGTTTTAGAACATCGGAAATCAACTTAGTTCGCAAAAGCCGAAGCCCTCCTAATGCTTGAGTTTTTTCTTTAATATCTGTAAGGAAGCTACAACCATCAAAATCACAGGAGACTCGGTTGTATATGAGTTTTGCAAGAGTCGTCTTGCCAATTCCATCTTTTCCATAAATGACGACAACGATCCGCTGTTCCATATCATTAATATTCATCAAGCTCATGATGCGGTTTACTTGATAATCAGTTCCAACATATTTTTCGATACTGGCAACTTGCCTTTTCTCTTCCGTTTCTGCCACCTATGAGAAGCATGATGATTGCTCACTGATAAGACTGCAAGATGCTAAGAAGTATGCAAATTTGTTGATTTTTTATAGCGTTGTTGTGTTTGCATAAATTGTCTGCCACACGAAGTCGCTGGTCATCCTTATCTATCAGTGATCAACATTACTGCCACGTTGTTTCCAAGGAAATCCAATATTCAGGAGTGAAGACCTTTTACCTCCCAAATATATGTTGTCAAACGATTAACCCGTTTTTGAAATTTCTTGCTATATACTGACAAGCGAATCTTTTGATATGCATGTGTGTAAGAACTTAAGAAAGACAGTATACATTAAAACCTCAGAAAATATTACTAGAGAACAAGACTCAATTGAGAAATGATATGGGGCGGCAAATGTTGAATCATTGAGATATTGTTGGTTCCCACTTTTATCAACATGTTCTCCTAAAAGAGTTTAACGCAACCAACGCCAACATTCTGAATATTGCAAATTGAAGTTCTCACATGGCGACCATAGGAGCAAATGATCTTTCAATCTAAGCTTTAATTATATACTAGGAAATAGCTGAGCATTGCAGCGAACGCTATTAACAATAAAATTATATTGAAAGGTTAAAATAATTAACATGAGAAAAAGATATATATGCATGCATGTACATGAATTCTTGAATTGTCATCTTAACATGTATCCTTCAAACTCAAAAACTTGTATATATTTCAACAAAGATGTGGTCTAGAAGTAGAATGAATGTTGCATCCCATCACTTCACTCTAAAAATCATTATCATCTTTTCATGCATATCTCAATCACTACTGTCATACCTATTTTCCTCAATCATGTTCTAAAAAAATTTCACGAACATGAAAAGTCAAAGGATGCAAGTTAAAATTGGAGTGATTGTTTGCACCTGATAGATTTTTCAAATTTCAAATAGGATGCAAGTCAAAACACAAGATTAGTTGTACTTAATAGATCTTTGAACTTTTCGTTCGGAAACTCATGTCTATTTCTCTAAATTTGCAAATTATGCAAGTCTGTAAGCACATCTTATGACTTTTTTAATTGTAACCCTTCCTGAAATTTATAGAATCCATTTAACGTAGCACAAACTTAGGTCTAACTTTATCAATGTAAATTTAAATTCTGTTACTCCTTTGTTGTAATTATCATATGTTTAGATTGTTAAGTCACATGCATTAAATTCATATGGTCCACTTTCTAACGGCTTAAACGTTTAGAAAATAGGAAAATTGTCCAAAAAGCCTTAAATCTATTGTACTTTTGCCAGTTTAGTTCTAAACCTTTTAATTTTGTTAATAGAGTTTTAAGCATTTTTGCGTTTTGCCAATTGAGTCCATCTGACTAATTTTGATCGGGAATCACTAATTCCAGTCAATGCCAACCGTCCTACGTGACATGACCGGCAGACCGATGTAAACAACTTTTAATATTTTTAAATATCTTTTTATTAATTTTTTATTTCCTTTTTTTCTTTTCTTTTTGGTTCCTGCTTTGGCTACTAGGCGAGGGCCAAAGAACCTCTCATTAGCCATAGGACGGGGTTACGGCCCTTGCAGGCCATAGTGAGGCCGGGCGAGGTTCGTGATGCCATTGCTATAGCCCACGAAGGCTCACGACACCTTTGCTATTGCCAATGAAGGCTCATGATGCCTTCATTGGCCTCGCCGAGGGACCGCAACCCCTAGCCATGGCTAGCAAGGGCTTCATGGCCTCACCCAAGGGCCGGGGGGTTGCTAGCGCTCAGTCAATGGTTGGTAGAGTTTGCCAGCCTTTTAAATCAAAAAAGAAGAAGAAAAGAGACCAGAAAAGAAAAAGAAAAGAATTTTTTTAAAAAAAAATTTAAAAAAATAATTATTAGTATTAAAAATTGTCTATGTAGGATGGCTAGAGTCCACGTCAGCGATTTTTAACCAAAATTGGTTGTATAGACTCAATTGACAAAATACAAAAAGGTTTTGAACTCGATTGATAAAATTAAAAAGTTTATGATTGAATTAATAAAAGTACCATAAGTTTAAGATTTTTTGGATAATTTTCTTTATTAAAAAAAAAAACAATTTATCCAGCAAGATATCATAACATAAGTCAATTGTTTGACCGCTTGCACTCCCTCTAAATTTTCTCTTATTTGTTATTCCTATCATTCAGTCTTTTCTCCAATTTTGCCGATTATCTTCTTAATGTGTTGTCTACACCCTGTATCGTACGTATAATGACCGGCTTACATGCTATGGGAAGTCTTAAATCATGTGCTATAAATACATCGTTGAGCCGCTTTTGAACAGCTTATACTTTTAGAAAAAGCAGTTTGTCTGACAATGATTGAATATTTACTTATAATATCTTCTAAAATATGTGAAAACATAAATTAATAGTATAAACTGAAGCAAAGAAAAAAATAAAAGATGCAGCTTTAATACTTGGTACCGCTTCACATCTTCTAAAAAATAACTAAGTACCAAATAAAAATAGAGATGAAGTAACAATAGAAAAGAAAAATTTTCATTTGACACTTGACACAAATGTATTAAGCAATAACATCGCTTAAACGAGTTCAGATAAAATGATACAAATATTTGACCAAATAAAAGAAAAACGAACCGAAAGAGTGCCTCACAGAGGAAAAAATAGAAAAAAGAATTTCTAAAAGTAAAAATGCGTGAGAGATAAAATAGAATTATTAATTTACTGATTTATCCCTTGATAGAATATTCATATTATTACTAATTGAGGTTTTAGGTTAAAAAAGGATTGTGGTCGCTTAAAAGTAAGAGTTTCTCCTTCATTATATGACGGTGTGGATATGTGTGCTCAATTTGAGCATGTGATGATATGAAGAAGACTTTTCACTGCAGTTTGAATTGGATTATTAAAAGATTTTATAAATTAATTGTGATATTAGTTCTGAATTTCAGATTTATGAGTCTTTAAGTAATTCAAAATGTAATATTGATGAACTAATATAAATGTAATTTTAACTACTTTAAAATTCAGAATTTTGTTAATAGTCCTATTTAATTGAGATTCTACTTGAAATCTGAGATAGAGATAAAATTCTTAATGATTAATTTTACATGTATTGATAGTTTGTTTAATATATATTTTTCATAAATTCATTATTAACTCCATTTCACTCCGCCTCATTTAATTTTATTAATTGATTGGTATTTTATCTTTTTCGTGTGGGTTAAGTATGGATTTTATCCTTTTAAGTTTCAACATATAAGCGATTTGGTCCTCTAAATTTTATTTTATACAGACAAGTCCCTTAACTTTCTCAAATTCATACAATCAAATCATTCAATCAACCATTCTAACTAAACTATCATATCAACTAATGACGTGGCACCATTTCAGTGACAGAAAATGATGAGTGATGCTAATTTGGCGCCAATTGAGCAAAAATTAAACGCGAAAAACAATAAAAGAAGAAAGAAGAAGGTATACCAAAAGTCCTATAACTTATCATTAAAATGCAATCAAGTATTCAAATTTTCAAAAATTACAATCAAGTCTTGAAACTCGTTAAATTAAACTCCGTCTAACAAAAAATGTTGACGTAGTTTTTTCTGTCACTTTTTTATTTCTCTCAATTAGTGAGAAAATTGTTAGAAAAGTCTTAAACATATTGTATTAGTGCCAATTTAGTTTTAAACATTTTAATTTGGTATCAATTCAGTCCTTTTGGCTAATTTTGACTTGATATTGCTGACGTGGATGCTGATCAGTTGACGTGAACACTGGCCAGCATTAATGTGGACAATTTTTAATAATTTTTTAATAATTTTTCGATTTTTTTAATTTTTTTCTGAATTTTTTTTTCTCTCCTTCCTTTCTTCTACCTTTCACCAATGACCAACCATCGGCTATGGCCGGGCAGGTTGGTCTCACCTGGCCATGGTGAGGCCAAGCCCTCGAGCCCTCGCCAGATCTGGCTTGGGCAAGGCTGACCCTCGCTTGGGCAAGGGCAGCCTCGACAAGGGCTCCCCTCACCCAAGCCGGGCGAGACTAACCCGTTTGGCCATGGTCGATGGCCGGTGATTGGTGAATGGTAGAAGAAAGGAAGGAGAAAAAAAAATTCAGAAAAATAATTAAAAAATTGAAAAATTATTGAAAAATTATTTTAAATTGTCCACGTCTTTTTTCAGCAAGTGCCATGTTGTTACTCGGCCATCATCCACATCAGCAACATTCGCTCAAAATTAGCCATACTGACTTAATTGGAAAAGATTTAGGACTAAATTAATATTAATTCAAAATGTTTAGGACTAAATTAACATTAATTCAAAAGGATTAGGACTAAATTGACATAAATGCAATATATTTAGGAATTTTCTGACACTTTTCCCCTCAATTAGTAGGTACTTCAGAATTGAAGTAAATAGGGGAGAGCAAGGGGCAAGGGATGAGGATGTGCAGAAAACTCTTTTTTGGATTGAAAGCCAATACAACAGTTTCAATGTCAATCTCTTCAATCACAGTTATTGATTTTAGCATGGTCGTTGTCTGGAGCGGTAAAAGTACCGTTCGGTTCAATTTCAGCTTTCCCAACATCACTACGAATTTTGAACAGAGAAGGGACTTGAGCTGAGATATAGGTTGGTGTCCTTTCTTACCTCCTGTTTTACTTCTTTCTCGTCAGAGTCTTCCTTCAATAGCACGTCCACAACCTCCTCATCACCATCATCTTGCTGAAGAGAGGGAGTCGAGAAAATGGTATACATAAGATAATGAAACATTTTAAAGAAGAAAACATGCAAAATCCCCAAATATCATAGGACAATAATCCTTAGTATGAACACCTAAACGCAAGCACCCAGCGAGAATCAACATAGATGTTTTCCTCACACTTAATCACCATTAAAAAAAAAAAAATCTTTTTAAAGCATTATTTGGACATAAATCCACTAGAATCAAGTCGGGATTCACATATATGCATATCTTCACGTTCCCTCGAAATTGGAACATAGAAACTCGTTATCTTTGATCCAGTTCATCTTGACTTTCACAAGACTTACACAAATTAGAAAAGAAGGAAATCTGGTTTTGGAGACAAAAGTAGATTTTTGCCATAATCGAATCTTGACATGATAGGGTGCGCATGGATTTGTTTCTGTGCTTTTTTTGTTCCTGGGAACAGAAACAAAAAAAAGTGTTTCTGTTCCGGGGAACAATTTTTGAACAAAAGAACACGTTTGGTAACGTTTGGTCGGAATAAAAAATGAACGAAACACGTTTGGTAAATTTTATTATTTTTTTGTTTCTTTTAATTTTTTAAACATTTTTTTTTTTTTTTTCCTTTCTTTTTATTTTTTTTTTTTTTTTCGGCCGGTCACGCCTCCGGCGATCGGCCGACGGGCGCGGCACCTCGCCCAACCACGGCGAGGCTCGCCGCCACGGCGAGGCCGAGCCCGGCCGTGGTTGGGCGAGGCTCGGCCTCGCCTTGGCCGGGCGAGCTCGGGCTCGCCCAGATCCGGCGAGGCCGAGCGTCGCCGGCCCCGGCGAGGCTCGGGCTCGCCGGATCCGGGCTCGCCCGAGCTCGCCTGGCCATGGCGAGGCTCGGGCTCGCCGGATCTGGCTCGCCCGAGCTCGCCCGACCATGGCGAGGCTCGGGCTCGCCGGGACGGGCGAGCCCGAGCTCGCCCGGCCTAAGGCGAGGCTCGGCGTCGCCGCTGGCGGCGAGGCCGAGCCTCGCCTTGGCCGGGCGAGCTCGGGCTCGCCGGCATCCGACGAGCCCGAGCCTCGCGCCGGGCGGCGACGCTCGGCCTCGCCGGATGGGGCGAGCCGAGCCTCGACGGCCGGTCGCCGGCCATGGCCGAGGCCGACGACCGGCCAAAGAAAAAAGAAGAAAAAAAGAAGAAAAGAAGAAGAGAAGAAGAAGAGAGAGAAGAGTTTTTGTTCTTTTGTTCATCCGAGAAGTGTTTCTTTTCGGGAGAAAACAACTTTTTTTTGTTTCTTTTTTTTTTTTATTTCGTTCCAGAAACAAAAAAACAAAAAAAAACGCAACCAAACCAAACGCGTTTCTGTTTTTTTTGTTTAACACTTTCCGTACAGAAGTGTTCCGGAAACACTTTTTTGGAGTGTTTCCATGCAGGCCCATAGTTGTCACGTGGTGGGCATCATAGCTTGCTGTGTTAGCACTAAAAATAGGCGTTGGCTAGAGATGATGCTTGCTTGATTATTGGGCGGTATGATTCTGTTCGCAGCCACGGTGGTATGAGGATATGCAAGCGCTCGCCCGCGAGCGATTGGGGCCGATGGCCCTCACCGATTCTAGCGGACACCCCAACGAGGGTTGCTGGCCCTCACTGACACCCAAACCCTTCGTCAGCAAAGCACGATTGTCTTAATTTCTTTTTTAAAAATAATGATTAGCTATTTTATTTTTTCACTTCTTATCCTCTTTTTATTTCCAAATTCCAAAGACCCGCGTCTAAATAATAACCATGGGCAACTATAAGATTCTCTAATTCCACGTCTCGCAAAATGTTAAGCGAAGAAAAGGAAAATAGATTGAGCACTCCACGGAAATGAAATGAAATGGAGAAAAATATATAAAAAAGCTCATTTCAAAACCATTTGCAAAAATCTTAACTTAATGATCTTAATTCCTTAGACTTCACTTGGCAATGTTAAAGATTTTGAGATGCTTCTTAAGGTTTTGTTTGTTTTCGCGGAAAACGAATGATTTTGAAAACATTCACAATCCTTTGTATTACTTAAAATAATTAGTTGATAAAAATTATTTTCATTATCGATAACAACTTATATCTAAACATTTCATGGACAATGAAAATATTTTTTATTCATTTATTTTTATAAGCGATACAAATGATTATTGTTAAGAAAATGTTTTTCAAATCATTTAGTTTCAGCAAAACAAATGCATTTATAGACCAGCAATTGGCAAATGAAAATTGAAAAACACGTCTGTAGTAAGATCACTTCAACCGTCTATTAGCAGGAGCAAATCTAATTTTTACTCAAAATACTCTGCAAATACCAATAAACCTTTTCCTTCTTTGAAAGTTCCTCATCTTCAAGTTATTTGGATAAATGTAACTTTTAATCTTTAGTCATGTACGGCGCAAATTCCGTAGGCCTTTCCCCCACACAATTTCCTTTATCTTCAAGATACCCCATGCCCATTTCAAATGACTTGCCATATTAATACACTGAACTAAATCTCTTAATTTTATGGATTTGTGCAATTTGATTCTCTAAGTTTTACTCATATAACCAAGGCCTCTAACTTTTTCAAACTCGTACAATCAAATGATTCGGTCAACCACTCTAAATAAACTATCATACTAACTAATGATGTGGCACTGTTTCAGTGACAGAAAATGACAAGTAATGCTAATTTGGCACCAAATGAGCAGAAATTAAACGGGTCAAACAACAATAGAAGAAAATGATAAGTATACTAAGAGTCCTAAAACTTGTCATTAAAATGCAATTGAGTCTTAAATTTTCAAAAAGAGTAATCAAGTTCTAAAATAAATGAAAACTATTGATGTGATTTTTTTTTTATTTTTTTTTAATTTCTCTCAATCAGCAAGCACCTCAGAATTGAAGAATGTAGGGGAGAGCAGGGAACAACATTGTGTATGACAGTTTCAATATCAATCTCTCCAAGAACAGTTCTTAGTTTCAGCATGCTCGTTATAAGCAGCAGTAAGTACCGTAAGGTTTAGTTTCAGTTTTTTCAAAATCACTACGAATTTGAATAGAGAAGGGATTTCAGCTGAGATTTCGGCTGGTTTCCTTTCTTACCTCCTCTTTTACTTCTTCCGTCAACAGCATGTCCACAATCTCCGGCATATCATCGTCCTCATCACTATCAACTTGCTGACGAGAGGGAGGTTAGAAAATGGTATATCCAAGGTAATGAAACATCTTAAGGAAGAAAACATACAAAATCCGAAATATCATAAGACAATAATAATCCTTAGTCTGAACATCCAAAATGCAAGCACCTAGCAAGAATCAACATATACGGTTTTCCTCACACTATCACCCTAAAAAATCTTTTTAAAGCATTAATTCGACAAAAATTCACTAGAATCAAGCAAGATTCACATATTCGCATGTCTTCATTCTCTCAAAATTGGAATAGAGAAACTCTTGAGGTTTGATCCACTTCATCGTGACGTTCACAAGATTTAACACGGGTTAAGAAAAGAAGGAAATCTGGTTTTGGAGACAAAAGTGGATTTTTGCCAAAATCGAGTACTGGTATGATGGCCGTCAGAGATCGCGTCAGGTGGTGGGTTTCATAGCTTGCTGCGTTAGGCCTCAAAAAAGGTGATGCCTAGGGATGATACTTGCAGACGGCCCTTACCGACACCCTAATGATGGTCGCTAGCCCTCGCCGGCGAAGCCCGGTGGTCTTAATTTCTTCTCTTTTTTTTTAATAATTATTAGCTTTTTTATTTTTCAATTCTTACCCTCTTTTCTTTGATCCTCTTTTTATTTCCAAATTCCCAAGACCCACATCAAAATAATAACCATGGCCAACTATAAAATTCTCTAATTCCACATCTCACAAAATGTTAAGCAAATGAAGGAAAATAGATTGAGCACTCTACTCAAATGAAATGAAAAGGAGAAAAATAAATAAAAAGAGCTCATTTCGAAACCTTTTGCAAATATCTCAACTTAATAATCTTAATTTTATTTTTTATTTCGCTTGGCAATTTTAAAGGTTTTGAGATGCTTCTTAAGGCTTTGTTTGTTTTTATGAAAAATGAATAATTTGGAATTTTTTTAAAAAAATGATCTTTCTTATCACTTGAAATAATTAGTCGATGAAAATTGTTTTCATTATTGGTAACAATTTATGTTTAAACATTTTTATGGATGATAAGATTATTTTTTATTTATTTATTTTTTAAGAGATACAAGTGATTATTTTAAAGAAATTTTCAAATCATTTATTCTCAGCAAAACAAATGCAATCATAGGCAATTGGCAAATGAAAATTGGAAAACCACGAGTTTGTATCAAGATCACTTCAACCATCTATTAATCAGGAGCAAATCTAATCTTTACTCAAATTACTCTTCAAATACCAATAAACCTTTTCCTTCTTTATAAGTTCCTCATCTTCAAGTTACTTGGATAAATGTAACTTTTAATCTATAGTCATGTACGGCGCAAATTCAATTCGGCCTTTCTCCCACACAATATCCTTCATCTTCAAGATACCCGATGCCCATTTCAAATGACTTGCCATAATAATACACTAAACTAAATCTAACAAAAATTTATATGCATGTGAAATTTACCTTGCTTTCCATTATTAATCAATAAATGAAGATTGGATGGACATTGTGCTAATGCTTACATGTGTGCTAGTTAATTCTTTCTCTTCCTCTGTGTGTGGCCCACAAGTTGTTCTAGTCCTACATATTTGATAACTTTAAACTCTCTCTCTCCCACTTGGTAAGGAAATTGGGTAGGGTGAGGACGTTCAATTTCAATTGTGGAGTTCGGCTTCCACATTTGCAAAGAAGTATGATAAAAGTTTAAGAGTGAGATGATAGTTAAAGTATAACACACCAAAAAATCTCTCTCTCCCCCACCGGCCTCTACTTAATCTCTATTAATCTATATTTTTAAACCAAAACCAATATTAATCTTACTTTTTGCTTTTGAAAACACCCTTCCATGAAAAATCAAAACTACTCGCAACTTTATCTTCATTAAATAATCACCAAAGTCATACATCTTTTATAACTATTTACTGTATATCCAGTCAATTAAACAACCACTCGATTTCTTGAAGACATTCTTTCTCTCCAAATGTAACCTGGCAATGATTACATACACATGCTACGCTTGTGTCTTGACACTAGTTTTCCTTTTTATAGAATCTAGAATCTTTCAAAATTATCTTCCCATGATGAAGTGCCAAAACATTTGACTCTTCACCCATTTTAATTCGGACAAAATTGATGAAAGGGAAGATGTAAGTATTGATACATAGAATAACTTTTCATGGGATTGATCATCATAAAAAGCAGCAGATATTTTAACAATTTGCATCAAGCTCAAGCTTCCTTTTTGCATACATGCTTTCTAGAAGCACACACATTAGAGTCAGAGGTAAAAATTTATTGGTAGCATGCTCAATCAAAAGGGTGATTTTCTCACCTACTATGGATCCCATACTACCCCCATAAACTAAAAATCCATAACTCCAATTGCTATGGGAATACCATATTTAGTCAGCCGCAACTAATCTTCTAGTTTATACGGATGAGATTGAGTATTTTGACATGATATCCATATATAAAGTCTTACGGAAAAAAAAAAAAAAGAGACAAAATAATATTCTGTGATCATCAATAGCTCAAGGTGTTATTAATCTATTCAATATGTGTAAATGAGCAATTGTCCGAGCAGAATAATGAACCACATAAATTCCCTCTAATCATTCTTGTTACCTAACATAAACCCTGTTGGACTTGTAACATATATAACTATTCTGATGACAAATCAATTACAGTATGATTATTCCCGATAGTTTCCTGATAGTTTCATTAATATTGTTTTGTTGTACAAATTAATTAGTCCAAGAAAGTATTTACGCACGATGCTGAAGAAAAATAAGAAGAAAGCACCTTTCCCTTATTGTAGGATGTGGCCGCATCTGAATCAGACTTGATCCTTGCAAGAAACTTATCCCTATAATCCTTGTAAAGCATGCCATCCTCAGGAGTTGTGCCTAGTTTCATACAACTTTGTATTACGACTTGGCATTCATCTGGTACCATTGTGTCCAATGCATTTGTCCAACATTCGAAGGAGCGGCACTGGATCACTTCAAAGAGACGTAAACATCCTAACTCGTCAAGGCCCTCAAAACCCTGTAGCTCTTTGCAATGTTCGATTTTCAATTCCGCCAACTTCTGCAGTTTTGACAGATCACCTAACGTTGTCATTGACGGACATAAGTTGACCTTCAGGCTTTTCAATGTTTCCAATGCCCCAGCACCATGAATCTCTCTCAACATCGCGCAGTCCTCTACTTGCAATCGTTTCAGATTCTTCAGGCCTGGCGGGGAGAATATTATAGTTTTAAGGATTCGAAAGCTACTGACAGTTAAATGTCTCAACTGCTCTAGCCCGCCAAGTTGGATCGCAATCTCCATAGAGCAACAGAGCTTCAAAACTATTAGATTTTTCAAGTTGGATAAACCTGGGAAAGTTGTTATTGAGCTGAGATTTCCATGCATTGCTGATCCAACGGGCTGTATGAGAAAGTTCAGGTACCGGTGGCCAGACATGTGAAGTTTTCTTAGACAAGAAAAAGAACCCAATGCAGTTGGAGACAAGGCAAAGGTCGGAAGGCACAGTTCCAAAGTTCCTAACTTGCATAACTTCCCAATCCACTCTAAGTTATAGGTTTCGGTGAGGATCGATGAAGGCAATGATAGAGGAACTCTGCCATTTGATAAGAGAAGATTAACTATATTAGTCAGGTTTGATAGATCTGGAATAGACTCCAAAGACCGAGAACTAACAAGTAGATGAGTCAAACTGGGGGGAAGCGGCGGCAAATTTTGCAGGTAATTACATTTCCTAAGAATCAGTTCTTCTAGGTGCGGGAGCGCAGCAATTTTTTCTGGCACTAGACGAATGCAAGTGTATGATAGATCTAGGATTCTCAAAAAGGACAAATTCCCAATTTCACTTGAAACTTCGCCCACCATAGAATGGCATCTAGCACGTATCACTTCAAGCTTCATTGCCAACCCACTGGCTGAAGAAGACTCTGCTTGTTGGCAATGTTCCATGGCTGAAGGAAACTCTGCTTGTTGGCAATCTTCCATCGCCAACCCACTGGCTGAAGGAAACTCTGCTTGTTGGCAATCTCCCATAATTATCTCATTCGAAGTCATTAGATTTCCAAGAGGATACTGTAATTGTTTAATTGATGTGAATGATAGATCCAACTTGATCAGCGAATTTAGCTTTCCCATCGAGCTTGGGAGTTTCCTTAACGCTGAGCAGTTGCTCAAAGATAAGTGTTTTAGGTTCACTAGCAAGCCAATTTTGCCAGGCAGATTTTTTAGCTTGTGGCAACCCTCAATTTTCAAGTAAGCCAGTTGTTTTAGCTCTCCAATGGAGTGATCAATTTGAACCAATTGTCGACATTCTTCGATGATTAACCTTTCCAAAGTACCTTTACCCAAAAAAAAAAAAAAAAACCTTTCCAAAGTAAAGCACCCGGATAAGTCGATTCTGATCATATTTATATGTGTCAACTGTAGAACCTTCAAACTGTGTAGCATCTACAATAAGAATAAAGCTCTACATGGTGTCGCCAAACATATATAGCCATAGGAAAAATGTGGGACAACATACGTACCTTAATTTGGCTCCACCCCTCCCAAGCATTGGCATCGTTAAATTCGGAGAGTTGGAGGACAACCAAGTTTCGTGGGAACAGATTAGTTGCAATTAAATCTGGAGGAAAATGGCACCAAGAAAACCATCTTAACTTTGAAAAGAGATCGGTAAAGTCTCCAATAAAGCTCCCCCCATCTAATTCAAGGAATCTTAGATTTGGCAGCCTTGAGAAATCTTCATTGGTTAAGATGAGTAGAGTAGGATCTCCATCTAGACTAAGTGCTTCAATATTTCCTTTATTCTGCCAAGTACGCCCACAATTAGAAAGAGCTTTCAATTTCTCCTCTTCATGTAGCAGAAATTTCTCAAATAGATGATTCTATGCAAAGAAAGACAGAATTTGTGCTGTATTCATTTTACCTCTCTTGTTTTCACTATGTCCACAGCTTCCTCAGAAATCCACAATCTGCTTTGCTTTCCTGGATCCAGGTTTTCCTCATGGACAATTTGGCGCCCTAGGTCTTTTAGCAAGTCATGCATACATAACCTGCCATCCGGTGAAATGTTTATCAATGCCAAAGAACTAAGGACTTCAATTTCTGTTTGTGGGAAAGAGTTGCAATTTTCCCACATATAAGATGCATTTATCTCCTCCTCATGGAAGGGCAGACATGCAATATCAAGAAAAATCTGCTTTTGCTTGAAATTTAAGGCATCATAGCTAATGTTCAGCTTCCAACGGACCTCTTCACAAGCAATGCTCCTTAACTTTTCTAGTGTATATTTCCATACAGTTTCGTGCTTCCCACGAAGAAATGAACCTATGACCTTAACAATCAAAGGAAGTCCTCCAATAGTAGAAACAATGTCCCTTGAAAATCCATCATAATAATCGTCTCTAGGAGATTCTCTTTTGAATGCATGATTTATATAAAGCTGAAGTGCTTGATCAGAATTCATTTCTTTCAATTCATAAAGTATAATTTTCTCACTGCTCTCTAGGATACTTTTGTCTCTTGTCGTAATTACGACTCTACTTCCTGTAGCAAACCAACTAATCTTGCCAATTAGCTTCTCAAGTTGTTCCCTATGGTCCACATCATCCAAAACAATTAGAACCTTCTTATCATGAAGTTTTTCCCTGATAACCTTCATTCCATCATCAATGTCATTGATGTCAACCATAGGCTTGGTTTCACTGAGGGTCTCTTTTTTTTTCCATCGAATTTTCACCAAGGATGTTTTTGTTTTTGTTTTTCTTTTGGTCGAAACACCAAGGATGTTTTCTTTTTCTTTTTGGGCGACACCAAGGATGTTAAATAGCAGTTTCTTTTGCAGAAGTAACAGGCCACGGCGGCGTGATGATGCACGGATATCTGGTAGGAAGCATTTCCAATCAAAGTTAGGAATGAGGTTGTCGAAGAGAGCCTTGGCAAGGGTTGTCTTTCCAATACCAGCAGGGCCATGAATTCCAAGAAACCGTGTACAACCAAAGTCATAGCCCAACAAGTCCATCACGGCTTCCACTTGATCATCTATCCCAACTAAATGGTCAGTCACACAATCATCTTTTGCCTTCATCTTGATTGTGATATCTTCGGCGTCCAACACAGTAGGTTTGGGTTGCTACGATGGGCAATGATCTGCCAACAAGAGCTAGCAAGAAGAGTCGAGAAAAACACTATAAATAGCAGGGGCTGCAGAAAAGAGAAGACCGAGTGATGAGTTTTGCCGGCAGCCACACCGAGAAATTCCATACGTCTAATATAAATCTCTTTGTCCCTCAGCATTTTGCAAAATATATTTAATAAAGGGGAAAGTAAGAGCATATCCACCAATAGATTCAACTCAGATAGACAGAAAAGAACATGTACAATGACAGACCGAGGGGGTTGCTCCGTGCTTGATGCTATTTCTGTCGTATTTTAAGGAATTTTACATAAAATTCTATATCATGATCGTTTGTTTGTTTCACTTATAGCTTCATCATAAAAGATAATGTTTTCTGTGAAAATCATTTTCAAGAAATATAATTAGTTTTATTTGTTTGGTAACATGCTGAAAGGCAGATAAACCACTATCTTAGTGAAGATAAGCATTTGTGAAGAGACAATTGTTATGCTTAGGAAAATGATTATCTCTATTCAAAACTTGGAATTCATTTTCCTAATTAAAAGCGTGGGTTTTCTTTGTCGGTAAATACTTTTTTGTTGACTAACTATTTCAACGAATCAAATATGTGAAAGTTAGAAAAAACTAGTTCGCAAAATGCTGTTTAGTGAAACGAACATACCTACGCATTGCAAGATTTTCTTTTAGCTCATGACATATATTGACCATCACCATCTAGTTCATAGTTTCTAGAAGAAAAGGAACTTTCTTGCTCTCTCTATTAGAGAGTCTCTAAGGTTTAGCCACCGGAGACTGACCACCACTTCCGCCAAACCGACGACGGCCAAGCTTGGGCGGCCATCATCGGCTCCTCAGACAACGAAAAGGGCGGTGGGAACGGCGAGGCAAAAGGGAATGAGAATTCTTTGGGGGTGAGTCGCAACACTCGTTCAAATCTGGGCGACTATTGACCCCAACACAGCTCAAATATTGCAAAGGAAACAGATGGGTCGAGCGAGACTGACCTTGCCCTGCCAAGGCGAAACCACTGCCGAATCCTGGAGCCAAATCGCGTCTCCTTTCGAGCTTCAGTTCTCCGATGATACGGCCAGAATGGAGCCACTGCTTCGGGTCATCCTCACTGACATTAAAATGCCGTTCTCTCTCTTTGATTTCTTTTTTTATAATTTCTTTTCGGCCTTAGAATAATATTTTAAAAAAAAAATTGGCCATTTTATTTTCCCGAGGATCACCAAACCTTGTCGGCCCCATCTAAATATTCGGTGGTTCCAAAGCGCCACGTCAATTGCTGACGTGGCGCGCGTTTTTTATTTACATCCAATAATAGACCGACACGTGTTGATGAGGTGGAATAAAAAAAATAAAAATCTTTTTTTCTCTCTTCATCTTCCTCCCTGACAGAGAACACCCGTCCGGCCACCATCTCCGCCCCTTCCGGTGTCACTTGGCCGCATCCAGATCTGGAACCGCGAAGCCATGGCCGCAACAGACCTGGCCAACCTTTAGATCTCGGCGACTCCCTCCTCCAGTCATCACTGAGCTTCAGAAAAGCTGAGCGCTAAACCTTCTCCAGATCTCGACCGAGCCATGGCCGAGCAACTCCTCCTCCAGATCTCGGTCGAGCCATCATGGCTGAGCCTTAAAAAATGATGGAACAAGTCTTGACGAGGCCATCCCTCGCCCAGATCTGGCGAGGGCCGGCCTCGTCTGTGAAGCCATAACCGCGACAGATCTGGCTCCAAGGTCTGTTGTGCGGCCATGGCCTCAAGTTCTGTCGAGTACGCGGCCATGGTCCGCGGTTCCAGATCTAGATCCTGCCATGGCTCCCGATCTGTCATGGCTGGGCTTCACGGAAGGGAACTTGAAGGGAGGACAATGGAAGGAGACCCTAGAGAGAGAGAGAGACCCCATGACTGTTCCAAGTCCCCTCTGGCTTGTGCGGCGGAGACAGCCGCACGGGATTCTCAAGTGGCTGGGCAGGCGGTGGCCGGAAGGAGGAGGAGGCCGTGTCATCCATGGCCGAGAAACGATTTGCAGAGGAGAGGAGAAGAGTGGGTGGTGCAGGAAGTTGAAAAAAAAAAAAGATTTTCATTTTTTATTCCATCTCATCCAACACTCTATTATTGGATATAAATAAAAACGCGCGCCACGTCAATGACGTGGCGCTTTGGAATCATTGAATATTTTTTCGTTCTCCACCTCGGTGTGACAAGGGCAGGTGGAATTATTGATGTGTCCGACCAATAAAGTTGATTGACATGTTACCGGACTTACTTAACGCAAAACATTTAGGATGGTTCAATTTTTTATGGGGTCGTATGTTTTTTATGTGGATCGAGGAAAGTGGCCTTTAGTCTCGGACCTCGACCTTCCACATGGGTGTTTCACCCGTACCAGTGGAAGAAGAAAACTGAGGAAGAAAGAAGATGGAATCGAGGACTGCGATGCTTTCGTCGCTTCAGAATACTGCTTGGGAATGCGATGACTCTCGGGCCGGTCCCGATGCTGCTGCTTTTCTAAAGAGGCGGAGGACTACTCCGGTGAGATTCTTTGACTTCGCGTCTTGATTCTCTCTCTCTCTCTCTCTCTCTCTCTCTCTGTTTAGTCTTTCGGCCTGAAAAATTTGCATTATCAATGGTTGCAGCATATCTCCGTCACGCTGAAACTTCAAAAGCATCGATCTCCCATACGAGATTCAAGTCTCATACGTTTTAACTAGGATCAGATATATTGCATCATCATACTCAATCATTATTATTACATCAGCTTAGCGAGAAGCATTTGAAGACCATGGATATATATCATATTCCCTGCATAAATTGAGGCAATCTCTCCCCTGCCCAAGTTTCTATACGACTTTTCTAACTACAATAGGGGTATTCGACATTGTACGGTGGTTGTGATAAACTCAATTTACTCACTTGACAGGAATTACTCGTTTCATCCTTGTCATCAAGTTCTGACTTGGCTGGAAACAACTATGAAGTGTTCTTGAGTTTTAGAGGACCCAATACTCGCTATGGTTTTACAGATTTCCTCTACCAAAGATTGACAAATGCTGGGATACATGTCTTTCGAGATGAAGAGGAACTGCCTGTCGGAGAACCGATCAAGCCCGCACTGATTGAAGCGATCAAACAGTCGAAGGTTTTGATTCCCATCATCTCCAGGGATTATGCTTCCAGCAGAAGCTGCCTCATGGAGTTGGTCCAAATATTAGAGTGCAAGCAAACGATGAGTCGAGAAACCATTCCCATTTTCTATGAGATTGAGCTCTCGGACTTGAAAGACCAGAGGAATTCTTTTGAGAAGAGCTTTCTCGAGCACGAGATGAAGGGGGTCGATAGTGAGACCATCCAAGAGTGGAAGCTGGCTCTCAAAGAGATTGGAAGGTTAAATGGATTCGTAACAGACGGGTAATCCGATTCAATTTAAAATCGACTTACAAAATTGTTGTATTGGATCATAAACTAATCATGCTCTCTTTGACATTATTCTTCATTTTCAAGTTTAATTGTTTCGCAACTCCACTTAACCCTTTGCCTTTTAGACCAAGTAAGACCATTTTAATGTGGGATCTTTGGAAAATGCATTTAAATGTCTCCTTTGTTCTTGCCTCATGTGCATTGCTTCCTGGTCCCACCCTGCGCATTCTGTTTTGATGATTGTTGTTCTGGTTCACTATCTCATCATGTCTCCGTTGAATTTTGTAGATATCATTCCAAGCTCATAGATGAACTCATCCCAATTGTTCTGCGAAAGCTGAAGAAGCATCGACTAACTGTGACAAATTGTTTAGTTGGAGTCGACCATCACGTGCAAGAGATCATGAGAAAGCTTGGCATTGTGCATCGCGATGGACAAGTAGTTGAAATTTGTGGCAGTGATGTTCGAGTCCTTGGAATATATGGTATTGGTGGGGTTGGCAAGACTACTCTTGCAAAAGTCGTTTACAATCAACTCTATAATCACTTTCAAGGTTATAGTTGTCTTGATCAAATTCCAAAATTAGATCAACATGATAGGATCTTATCCTTGCAAAATAAATTGATCTCAGATCTCCGTGAAAGAAGTGCAGACTTCGGATGTTCTGATGAGGCTATGGAATATCTTGCTGATGGATTTCGCAATAGGCAGGTCCTCATTCTCCTTGACAACGTGGAAGATGTCAACCAACTCAATGTGTTTGTTGGGGAGCTCAGTCGGTTTGGTCCAAGAAGCAGGATTATTGTGACTTCTAGAAACAGCGACATCCTTTCGAGCCTTGAAGAGGCTGAAACCTATGAGGTTGGACCAATGAAAGAAGAAAAAGCTCTCCAGTTGTTTTCTAAGCGGGCTTTTAGAAGGGATTTTCCTGACAAGGGCTTTGAAAACCTTTCCATGAACATCATAAAGGCTCTTGGGCGACTTCCTTTGGCACTTGACGTGATAGGTTCGCGTTTGTTTAAGAAACCCAAGGGTATATGGAGAGAAACCTTGAATACATTACAAGAAGCTCCGCATAAGGAAGTTGAACATGTGTTAAAGATCAGTTACGATGCTTTAGATGTTAATGCAAAGAATATATTTCTGGATATAGCATGTTTTCTGATAGGAAAGGATAAGAGAATTGCCTTTTACATGTGGGATGACTGTGATCTTTATCCACACCTCGGGATCGACTCTCTTTGTCTCCTGTCTTTGGTGAAAATTGGAGAAAACAACGAGCTATTGATGCATGATCTACTGAGAACTCTAGGCAGAAGTATTGTGAAAAATGAAGATCCAATCCCTTGTAATCGAAGTAGGTTGTGGATGCATGATCAAGCCCTATCCGCCCTATGGAGGAGGGAGGTAAACCTGAAAACTAGCACTATTATTTTTTACCTGCAGTTGATTTTTCTTTTAGTTTACGCAGTTCCCTTTTAAACATTCAATTTGTAGAAATGTTAAAAAAAGAGACAGACTATGACAAAGTTCAATTCCAATGCATCTACTGCTAGGGTACTCCAAGAGTTCAAGCCCTAGGTCTTACCTTTGACAAAGGATCCAATGACTGTTTCACATCTGAAGAATTTAGCCCGCTATCAGAATTAAGGTTCCTCAATTTGGATCGAGCTAATATGAGAGGAAATTTTACTGGTCTTCTTTGCAAATTAAGGTGGCTTCATTGGCGAGGGTACCATAAGAGCTCTGAACCTCTTATTTTGTGCCCAGAGAACTTGGTCATTCTTGATCTGTCATTGAGCACAGTGGCAGATGACTGGGAAGGTTGGACTCAAATAATGGAGGTATCAGACACGTTCCTTTTTCAATTTTTTGTGATGACTAGCTAATAGAAACTGAACCTATTCTATCTCTTTGTTCCACAGAAGGCAAACAAATTGAAAGTTTTGGACCTAACTGGTTGCAGTCAATTACGTAAATCACCATGCTTCCCAGCTGATAGCAAATTAGAAAGACTGATTTTTGAAGGATGTTCTAATTTGCTATTTATTGACAAAACCATTGGTAATTTGAAAATTTTGAAGTCTTTGAACATCAAGTCCACTCCGATTTTCAAGCTGCCGGAGGGGATGGGCTCCTTGGATAACTTGAAAGAGCTTTTGGTGGATAAAACTTCCATACGTCACCTTCGTTTCATAAGAGGGTCTATGCAGAAACTTAAAACTCTCAGTGCTTCCAGCTGCAAAAATTTGGCTGAAATATCCAAGTCTATTGGTTGTTTGAGGTCTCTGTCATATCTTGCACTGGATAAGTCCATTATCCCAGGACTCCCAAATTCTGTTACGTTGTTGGAGGGACTTGCATAGCTTTCTTTAAGAGATTGTCGACAGATAACTGCACTTCCGGACTCCATTGGGATGCTTAAGTCACTACAGAAACTGGACCTGTCAAACACCAGAATTAAGGTATTGCCAGAATCCATAAAAAATTTGGATAGATTGGAGGTGCTGAGAATGAATAATACTCCCATAAGTACATTCCCTAAAGGTATTGCAAATCTAGGCAAGTTGCAACTCATAACGTTTTCTGACTGCTGGAGTATGAATGGGGAAATTCTGTGTGACATTTCAGGGTTATCATCTTTGAGAATCTTGGAGTTATCGGGTACCCTGATTAGTAGCCTACCCCAGAGCATTTGTCTGCTTTCTCATCTCCACTCTCTCCACTTGCTATGCTGTGACAAACTTCAGACCCTGCCAAAATTAGCATCTAGTTTAGTGAGTTTGCGCTGGGGAACAAAAAACATGAGGATAGTTCATAATTTTTCATATTTGATAGATTTGAAAGTTCTGGAATTTGTTAATGATCCCGATGAGGACCTATCTTCCTTTGAGTGGTCCCAAATGGAAAGCTTTGGCTGGATATCAAGTTTATCCAACTTAGAGACCCTAAACCTGTCCCTTCCAAATGTTACTAGTCTACCAGAAGATTTTAAAGATCTTACTCAACTTAAAGAACTTGATTTGTCCTGCACAAACCTGCAAGAGCTCCCACAACTTCCCTCAAGCTTGTCTAAACTGGTTATCAAGAATTGCAGGAGCCAGAGGGTGGATTTCTCTAATCTAAAAACTCTGTCCGAATTGGAGCTCTGCGACTGCCTTGCATCGGAAATTCTTGGTCTTGGGAACCTCCGGTTCCTGCAAGTGTTGAAGATATCTGGCTGCAATACTAAGAACCTTGATGGTCTCGAAAAAGCATCACTATTGAGGTGGTTTTCCATGTCTGATTGGCGTTCTCTTAATAGGTTGCCGGACCTATCAAAGTGCACAAGTCTGGAAATTGAGGAAATAGAATTTTGCAGCATTCAGGATCGACCCCGTGAGAGGCACTGTGAAAGTTGCTGCTCGAGGCGCTGTGATTGTCTGTACCAATATTAACGTGGTGGTTGATGCACATTGTGATCTTAACAGCAAGCTCCAAGGATGCTCTGCATTACCAATTGAAAGAGGTTGGAGTTTATTTCTTTCTCCAAGGTAAGTACTGCACTTTTTCTCTGCATCTACAATTCTTAGACCTTATTATTCCGACAGTGTCTCCAAGGTGAATACTTCAACTTAGTTGTTTTTCTTCATTTCTTTTTACCTGTTTTCTGCAGCGACTTTTCTCTTTCCCATTGTCATACTCTACTTAATCTGTGCCTCTTCCCTGGGGTAAAGATGAGATTCAAGCAATAATTATCACATGGACTGTTAAAATGTGGTCAGTATTGAAGTACCCAGTTTAATGCACTGGATGATTCCTCATTGATCTATAAACAATCAGTATGAACCAACTCTAGCAGTTCTTTTTCTGTTGAGAGCAAAAACTATTTGCGAAATACTTTGATCTACAAGTTGATGGATTCACCAAGCTGGACTTGGTAAATTTTCGTGGCATAAGAATTTACACGCTAGTACTTTTATTAGTATGTGGCTCCTAAATTCTGGGAGAAACCTGATGCTCCAAATTTCAGGACTGTGTTACAGTCATGCCGGATTGGACATGGAGAAATCTTGAGAAAATCAATTCCCAGAAATAAAATTTTCTTATTTCATGCAATCTACACCTGGGTTCTAATGAAGTTTAAAAATTTAATCTTATCTTTTAGATGTAATATTGCAATGCTTCATGTGAGTAAGCAGGCATATCCAAATTGCCTAAGTTTGTTATTTTGGGGCATTGAAAGTACCAGGTTTCCAGAATTGTTCGTTATTAGGGATTTTTGGAGAAATTAAATTTGCATATTAGAATCAGACACGTCGACTATGTGTAGAGTAAAACCTGTAAAAGGAAACATGGAAAGCAAATAAGTTATTGAAAGACAGTTTAGTTTGTAAGTAACACAACATGTAGTGCTAAGTTGACACTTGAGTACGCTTCTGTTTGTACATTTTCGTGCGAATATGAAATTCTTCATATGCCATCATGCTACTAGTTAAATGTCAAACCAATTAACCATGATTGAATGAGCCATTTCTTGCTATTAGTGTCCTATCAATTAGTCGGTAATTTCATCGATGGTAACTCAATCAAGAGATTGTGTTACTTCAACATATCTGCCTGCTGAAACATTAAATAGGTGGTAGCTCATGTTCCCAGTAAATATTGAATTGATGATTCGGAATCAACATTTCTTCAGATTACTCCAGGATTGGATTGGGTAGGGAGTTCGGTTTTGAACTTCTTCAGGACGACATACGAGTTGAAGATCAAGGGCACTGGTGAAGATAAACTGAGAGGGATCAACAGCATCGCATTACGTGGGTGCGATGGTTAGACAGAAAACGAAGGGCGAAGTGCCGTGTTGTCAACCTTGAAAAGCAAGCGCGCCGCACCTTGCGCCTTCCCTTGTGATTTCTGCCTGTTCTTATTCCAAACTTCTGTTAGATCTTTCTTCTTCTTGATGCTGTGTAACAAGGTCTCTTCAGTTGATGGAAGGAAGGCCTATCATCCTGTTCATCCAGGACTTATATGAAGTGTAGATTTTGCTTTCTCCATGTTGAATAATACTGCTGTACATTATATTCTGCATCTCTCGACCTGTAACCAGCCCTCTTGGTTAGTCCATTGTCATTTGTTCTCCTGTCTCTTGCTGCAAAGCAGAGACCATCGATTACGATTTCCGAACGTTTACAGGACGATTGTGGGAAGCATGTCATAGGGATATACTTGGATGGACTAACCCAATTGCAAGATGTTTCAAGCAATTTTGGCATTGAGTCCATATACTGATTAGGCAGATTTCTGAAATTGAAGCAGTTTGTTCCGCAGATGGTAAATATGTAATGTTGGCAGTAAATTTGAAATCGACGGTAAGTAAAAGCCGCAAGACAATTTTCCTTGCTTAAAACTATCCTAATGAGTCAGAAGTGCTGTGTCTTCAGTGGAAGTTTTCCTTCCTTTATTTTGAGTTGCTAGTAGGAAGCTAGGCTATGGCAATTCGATTGTGAGGTGGGCAAGGTTTAGAATGTCTTAGGACAGTTTCTAATATATTTGATATCAAGTAAATAACGACTCTTTTCCTTTTATATGAATCTACAATTCTCTTTTACTGAGCAAGACTCAACCCATATCCCTACTAGTGGGTGGTTCTTCAACATTTTCCTTTCTATCATTTGTGTGACAACAACAACTAGGCTCTACTTCAGATAAGATAGCTTTTCGGTCTTAATAAAAATGGGTAAGAGGTGTGTCAGAATGGTCGGTGGCTGCTTAGTCTCATTCGAGAGTCTAATATCTTTGTACTGCTTTTCTTAAAAAGGAACGCTCCTTCCCTTCCACTGCATACCTGCCAACGATTTGTCAATCCAATCGACCATTTATAAGTTTTCAATAAAATAATAATTTTTCCATCAATAGTAGATTACCCTTGCTATTAGATTTTACAAGGGGCACGTAACTAGTTGTAATTTATCAATGAAATAAATTAAAAAAAAAAAACTATTGGCAAATTTGATAGCAAATTCCTAGCTATCGTTATGATGTAGTTTTGAGTGATGCATATATATTCACAGTTAGTAAGTTATTGGAACATTGACGGTGGTAATTTGCTAACGCTATTGGTAAACTATGTCAATATACCTGATCGGCCAATAGTAGATTATATGATTGTATCATCTTTTTTCAAAATTTACAAATAGTGTTACAAATATATTACCAAACGGAACATTATCGGTTCGACCAAAAAAAAAAAAAAACGGAACATTATCGGAGGACTTTCTCAAGATCATTGATGAAATTTGGGTGCATCACATGCGATGGAAAAACCTGGCAATCTTGAGAGTCAAATTGACTCTGAGGTGTCTGATTTAAGTTCATGCATGTTCCTTCACGTCTTGTGATTTTTTTTTTTTTTTTTTATCTGTTGAAATATTTCTCAATATTCATTGAAATTCAAGAGTTCTTAAACAAAAAGCCCAGTATTAAGGTGTCCAAACATAAAAAATCCCAACAAGATGAAAGGGAATTTGAAAGATGGGCCTTTGCGACTCAATTAGCCATTTTGCTTGCGGACCTATAACAATGGGCCAGCGAGATGGACTTAAATTGGGCCATTCAAATCCAAGCCTCTTCAATCAGCGTCTCCAGCTTCCACTACACGTGCGTCTTCCCTTAAAGTTTGTCCACTAGCTCAGCACAGCCGGTCTCGATCCTCCATATCACTCTCTCTCCTCGGCTCAAACCGCTTTAGAACTTCAATTAGAGCCAAAATTTCCGTCTGAATCGGCGACAAAGACGAAACTTTCATGGTAAAACCATCCAGTAAAGCGCCTCTGTCATCTCTATGGACGCCCGAGACCACCCCTTTCGTTGCATCATCCCAAGAAAGCTCCATCTGTGTTTGATTTTCAAGGTGTGTACTTTAGTTAAACATGGTGTTGGTCCTTTGAATAAGCACGGTTCTCCTCTTCAGGAGTCTGAAGACTTTCCTTCAATTTATTCAGTTTTTCTTTTCTTTTTGAGTTGTCAAATAGAACTAGTTTTGCTGAGAAAATAAAAGGAAGCTGTGGGTAAAAAAATGTAATTTAGGAGTGTCAACGGTTCGGTTCGGTTCGGGTTTTCAAAAAAACCAAAACAAACCAAACCAAGCCCATAAGGTGTGAATCTAACCCAAACCGAATTGAAAACCCAGTTAGGTTCAATTTGGTTTGGTTCGGTTCAGTTTTTCGGTTTTCTTATTTTTGCCTTACTTATTGGAACCAAGCTAAATAAAGGGTAAGAAAGAAGAGAGGTTTTAAGTTGTGTGGTTTTATTGAGAATTTCAATTCAGTTAGGTTCGGTTTCGGTTAACCAAACCGAACCAAAAACTAAACCAAACCGAAAAAAAAAGAATGGTTACTTTTTCAATTATTTGACCCGAAAACCGAACCGAACCGAAAATGCACAAACTTTGGTTCGGTTATGTTCAGTTTTGGTTTTGGTTTCAATTCGTTTATAACACCCTAATTATGATAGATCATTTAACTAGGAACGTTTCTCTATTTTTAGTATTAATGAGTGTCTCAAGCATTTTATTTAGATAGTTCAATTCTCAAAGTACTGATTATGCATAATATGAGAAAATCGGTGTATTGAAAATAATGAAATTTCCTTTATCAATTAGTTAACTATTATCTATGAGACACCCGTTAACAAAATCTGTGCTCAAATGGTGAGGAGCGACGTTAGATTGTCAAGGATGTTGAAAGTTGGGTTAATTGTGAAAATAAATGAATTTAAAATAAAATCTAACGGACTATGATAAGTTATTACTGAAAACAGCATCGACCATGGACGACTGGATACCGATAGCCCTCCACCAACTCTATTGAAACCATAACAATGTCCACAACCAGTAATGACACATTATTTTGAGGAATATTTTCTTCTTTTATTTTTTTATTTTTTGGGAAAAAGCCACAAAAATCCCAAATTTCGCCCAAAGTGACAAATTTACCCACAAACTTTTTTTTTTGTGACATGAAAAACCCCAAACTGTGCTAACCGTGACCTATTTGTCCTAAAAAAAATTTCGTGACACAAAAAACCCTAAACTTATATCCGTGTGACACATTTACCCTAAATTATAGGTTATTTTCGTCTTTTACATTTTAAATTTTTTTTTATTTTTTTTTTTTTTTTTCTTCTTCTTCTCTCTTCCTACCCCCGGCCATGGCGGAGGGTGGCTGTGACGGCCCGAGCAGCGGTGCGCGGGGAGGAGGGATGGCGGTGCGTCCTCGCCTCAGTCCCTGGACGTGCGCAAGGAAGGGGTCCTCTCCCTCTTGTCCCACATTACTTAGGGGGAGGAGTCCAGGGCCAGTTTATAATGGCTTGAGCCCCTTAACCTGCGTGACGCGTTTTAAAGCCGTGAGAACTCAGTATCCAAAGTGGACAATATCACACAGTGGGCCCGAGTTGTTACAAATGGTATCAGAGCCGACTCCCGACAGCGTGTGGGGCCACAGCGAGTACGCTGTTCTGCTAAAGGGGGGAGAGTGTGACGGCCCGAGCGGCGGTGCGCGGGGAGGAGGGATGGCGGTGCGTCCGCACCTCGATCCCCGGACGTGCGCAAGGAAGGAGTCCTCTCCCTCTTGTCCCACATCGCTTAGGGGGGGAGTCCAGGGCCAGTTTATAATGGCTTGGGCCCCTTAATCTGTGTAACGCGTTTTAAAGCCGTGAGGACTCAGTTTCTAAATCGGACAATATCACACAGTGGGCCCGGGTTGTTACAGTGGTCCTCAGCCGGGTTTGGCGAGGGTCGCCCTCACCTGAGTGTTGCCCTTGCCAGCCCAGGCGATGATTGCCCTCGCTAGATCCAGCAAGGGTGACCTTTGCTTGGGCCGGATTTGATGAGGACAGCCCTTGCTCGACGTTGGTAAGGGTCACCTTCGCTTAAGTGCGGCGAGGGTCGCCCTTGCCAGCCGCCCTCATCAGATCTGGTGATGGCTATCCTCGCCTGGGCTGTTGATGGCAACACCCAAGCGAGGGTGGCCCTCACCCGATGTTGGTGAGGGCCGCCCTCGCCTGAGTCTAGCTTCCCTCCATTGGCCATGGCGAGAGGGAAGAAAGAAGAAGAAAAAACGGAAAAAAAAAAAAAAACAAAAAAAGAAACAAAAAATATAAGATGAAAATGCCTTTAGTGGGGTAAAAGTGTCACAATTAGCCAAATTTGGAGTTTTTCATGTTACAAAAAAAAAAGTTTGGGATAAATTTGTCATTTTGGGCAACGTTTAGGATTTTTGGTGATTTCCCCCCCTTTTTAAAAAATATAACCACTTGGGGGGAAGCCCCACTAGTCGCCGTATTTGGTTTAGTGGGGCGGATACGAAAAATACCAAAAGCATCTTCACTTTTTAACCAATGGCTAATAATTTAGAAAATATTTTCCTAACAACAATCACTTGTATTTGTTGAAATAATTAGTTAACGAGAATAATTTTCATCATCGACAATAATTTATGTGGCTAAATTTTCATTGGTGATGAAAATATTTTACAAAGTTAATCACTTTTGTATGCGATACATGCAATAATTTTTAGGAAACATTTTCGAAATCATTCATATTTCGCGAAATAAACAGAATTTTTGTGAAAATACCAATGAGAAACCCAACTATAGTTCTCGGGAACAAGCTTGCATCTTCACAAGCGTTCCTATTTACAAAATGATCATTTTTCAAAAAGTTATCAGTCATAAATTCTTATGCCCACTCAATCTGTTCAATTACTAACTAAAAGCCAATCCACTTGAACCCGAAGTAAGAAGCTAAGAAGATTTTGCAGGGAGGGGCAATCTGGCCCCTTAAATGCAAGGTTTGCCTTGACGTATAGTTTTTTTTTTTGGTCAGTCATACTCTATTCCTACTCTACACTCACTCTCAGACTTTTGTCCTGCTTCTTATAGGGCGTAGGAGTCGAAACCCACTTCTAAAACTTACGCGTCCCCACCCCATCCCCTCCTGAGAAAGTGGGAGTTTGAACCCTTCACCTCCCCCTTCCATGTTGGAAGGGTGGCCACTGAGGCGCCTCGACGTATAGTGAAAAGGTATTTATAATACATAAGTAACCATTCGATTAAATTTGAGAATTATTTTTGACTGGAAATTGATATACTCCAAGGGGACCTGACCTAAATTCATGGCATAGAAATATCTAAAGTTCTACTTAGACTCATCAAATGGGATGATCGGATTGAAAATGATATGACTCAAATTGAAATGTGTTAACCCACTTTGACCTATTTTGTAGTAACTTATACCTATCTCATTTTGCTAAAACACTTATATATCTAAACTAATAAGAAAAATCATAACTAAACCAAAGTAAGAGCGCAAAGTGAGTGAGAGCGAGATTGAGTAAGGGGAGAGAGAGTGAAGAGAAAATTATATAGGTGGGTTGGGTTTAAGTAAGTTATCAACTCATTCAATACCCATATCTTGGGTTTTACCATTTTAAACTTGTTTATGAAACATAATTAATTTGTATAACAACTCGACCCATCAAATGTAGGTTATGAAATCGGCCTATAATCCATTTTGAAAGGTATAGTTTTGATTAGGAGTGTTTGTTTTCCGATTCAGTTTGGTCCAACCTAGGAATTGGGAACCGGACCACCTGGCATTGGGATTGGTCTCGTTTAGTTCCCGACTAGTCCAACATAACTAGTGGATTCATATATCTTAACCGGAAATTTTGGATTAATTGAATTGTTAATCCATGTCGCAATTCGAAATTGAGATTTCATCCAAGATTTGCAAGGAAGACAAAGAGATGATGGGACCATGATTGTAAGGATTAGCTCGAAAAAAGGAGGAATATTTAATGGATTCTTTTCCATTAATGACAGACTCAAAGTGATTAAGCAAGGAAAGTAAAATTGGTGAATTAAAAAAGAAACTAAAGTAAAGAAAGGAATAAGAGACAAAAGGGTCAAGTTCTATGAATTGGTGCAACAATATAAAAGAAACAAATATTCATTTCAAATGATGAAATAAGCTGGGGCACAAGAGGAGATTAGGATTTAGATTTACATTTTAATTATTTAAAAAATAAAAATATATAAATTGCTCTAGGCAATTCGATTCCCACGCTAGAATGAGGAACCAAAAGTACATTCTAAAACTGCTCAAAATCGGCCGGTCTAGCGTTTCTCAATCCAAGCGGTTGTATACTCGGACCCCAAGTTTTGATGGATTCTAATGTTCCTCCCCAAGTTTGTTGCTTGGTTTGTTGCTGCTGAGGGCAAGTGGATCCAGCTAAAAGCAGCTTGCACAAACTGTCAAAACCGAGAGAGACAGAGACAGAGAACATGGAGGCCAGCTTTGAATTTGATTGGTCCTCGTGAGTCACTGATGGCGTTGTTTTGTGATGGTCAAGCAGCGACACGTGTTGCTTCGTACCCTGTTTTTCATGAGAGGATGAAGCATATATATAGGTCTTTTTTTTTTTTTTGGTAAATAAGCATATATATATATATAGGTCGACGGTCATTTTGTTCTAGAAAAGCCATAGTCCCGGGAGATCAAGTCTGCATTTGTTAGAACTAATGATTGGTAGCTGACATAGTCACTAAAGCTCTAAGTGGTCCCTGAATCAGGTGTATATATAACAAGCTTGCCATTTATGATATTTATGCTCTAGTTTGAGGGGAGTGTTAGGAATATAAATGTGCATGTTGATTGTGTAATATCCTTAAATTGTGGGTTTTCCTGTTCTGTAATACTTCAATATAGTATAAATACATGTGTGCAGTCTCAACGACACATGGTTTTTCCCTCCAATCCTTTCTCTTATTTTCACACTACTAATAAAATGTATAGAAACGGTTGTAAATTAGTTTTACATGGATGATCTGCTTTGTCTAGTCTTGACTGTTGACTAGGACAACCTACTTCATCATTTGTCCTTCATTGGTTTAATCAAGGCTCAAAGAAGTTAATCGCTCTGAGTATTGCTGTTGCATCTAAAAGCTAGTATTTATTCTTGAAGAGACACTAGAACTTTAACTCGATTGCTGAAGGTCAGAAGAAATAATCCATTGTAATCAACGTGCAATTGGGGTTAGTCGATTGAGCGAGATTTGATCAATGATCGAGCCATTGGACAATTGACAATTATGTAGCATGGATATCGGCATCTGTGTATAGCAGTTGAAAACAAAGTAGCATTGACATCGACAAGTAATTAAGAGGAGATCAGCAAAGTATGATGGTTGAAGAGCACGACAAGGAGGCCATCGAAATTAGGCCGAGTGTTGGATAGAGAAGAGAACACAAGGATCGAGATGAAGATTGAAGACAAAGATATCAAGTGACGGTTGAGTATTATGATAGCCTTTGGAGTCGTAACCGCTTGTGGATGGAAATGGCCCGTGCATGGGGAGACTAGAATCTCAGAATTAAATGTGTTATTGCCTTAGTAGTAGTAACCGTGGTTAAATGGTTGTAATTGGTGGACTATATAAGTGGCAATATGCTATCATTGTAGAGGATCTCCGATCATCAAGAACACATTCAATAAATGTATTTTGATTAATAATGCAATGTCCTATTTATTTTTCAGTACTTCACTTGTAGAATTGCTATTCATATTTCCTTGTGAAACCAATCAAAACTCATCTAGAATCACCGTGGAACCCCATTTCAACAATAAAAATCAAAGATCAACCTTCGATGAAAGGTTTTTCACTGTTTTTGGTAAAACACCATTTCCAGTGAAACAGTTTCTTTTCTTGATCCTACAAGGTAAGAACAATGCCAGAACGCACACTTTCTTGCGTGGAAAGGAATTTGGGAAGTCATTATACTTGCGTGCGCAAGCAGTCCCCATTGCTACCTCCATTGCAACGCAGGGAACACTCTTATCAGGTTCACGTTCTACTTTCTCCCAATTACATTCACTCATTTCAGATTGAATCCGTTGAACGTAATATTTAAATCTCTGTCCTTATCATTGAATGAAGTTAAAATGTAATAGTTTTGTTGATTTGATAAATGGATTGAAATGAGAAAATATTCTAAAATCCGGTTAATAGTGTAATTATGAAATTTTTCAATAGTATCAAAGGGATGATTTGACTTTGTTATGGAAAGTTGATAGAATAGATTAAACAAATTGAAAGTTCAAGGACTAGATTGAATACTTAGGAATAGATCAAGGATCACATTAAACAAATTAAAAGTTTAAAGCAAACATTGGCTATTCTGCCAACTTTATGAATTACTAGTATAATTTTCCCTTTTGAAAAGGGACTCTCTAGGACACTACCATAAAACTAAAATAAAAAATAGAGATGTATATATGTGTCTTATTTCTATTACGAGATGACAAGGTATTTGCTAGCAATACCATCTTCGGAGACTATCATAAAAGTCTATATGCTGATCTGGGTACCGCCCAAGTTAGTAGATCCCCAAAGCTCCTGATTGCCTGCAAGATGGGTCCGAAGTGATGCTGCATTTAGGAATTTTCGCCTCGGTCATTAACGAAACATATTGATAGGCATGGGTACATACACATAAACGCACATATAAAGTTACCGTGCTTTCAGATGAAACGACTTTGCAAACTTCAGAAAAACACATCTTGTTCGTGGTATCCATATTCAAATCTGGAATGAAAACATGAGGTAAATGGAAAGGCCATCATTTTGCCAGGGTCACTAGAACCTACTCTTCATCACAGTGGCATAGTTTTCCTAGCTATGGCAGATGCGACGACTTCAGTTCATCGTCTACATACAAAACCGTTATGCTAGAGGGGAGCCCTGGCAACTCTTTGATCATGTCGCAGTGAAGTAAATCAAGGATTCGAAGATTGGAAAGTTGGTGGATCTCCGCCGGTATGCTGGAAATAGTCGAATGCCGCAGTCTCAGGATTCTCAAATTATGCAGTTTTCCAATCTCGCTTGGAATGCCCCCCTCGAGACTCCGACACCAGCAGGCATGTATTTCTTCTAGGTCAGTTAGCTCTCCGATATCAGGAGGGAACTCTCTGAAGAAACAAGAATCCATTCTCAGCACCTTCAAGTTCCACAGATAATTTAGCGAATGCGGAAACTTGACGATGCCTGTTCCAGACACGTCTAACTCGGCTAAGGAGCTCGCTATGTTGCCAATGGAGTTCGGAAGTTGTCTTATTTGACAGCACTCCCTTAATGACAAGTGTTTAAGTCTGACCAGTTCTCCAACAGAATCGGGAAGTGCTGTGATTCTAGTGCCATCCAGTGAAAGAAGTGAGATATTCCTCAGGTGACATATCGTTCTTGGTAGCTGACTCAAGCAGAAGCAATTTGAGGCACTCAGAGTTTCAAGCTGCTTTAAATTACCAATGGAGATGGGAATTTGTCGTACTGAAGTCCCATCCATGAGAAGCTCTTTCAGAGCTATTAGGTGACCCACTTCTACCGGCAACATGCTAAGCTCTGTGCAGAACTTCAAATTCAAGGTAATTAAGTGCTGCAAGTCACCGATCGAATGATCTATCCTGACCAACTGTGAACATCGCTCCAGAATCAATACGGCAAGATTTTTGCAGCCAGAGAACTTAGGAGTGACTAATAAGTCAGCACATTCTGTAAGATTTAGAACTCTCAAGTTCATCATCTGCAAAATAGGACAAATATTTGCATGAGTTCACTTCATAAATAGTTACATTCAACCGGGTGATTTCACCATAGCAATGAATTGTAAATTACCTCTATTTGATCCCAGCCTTTCCAGTCTTTCGTGACTTTGCTCGATGACAAGTCAAGAATGGTTAAGTTTACCAAGCGAAAATTAGTTACTTGCAGTTGTCGAGGGCACCCTCGCCAACGGAGCCACATTAAATTTGGAAAAATGTCAGAGAAATCTCCGGCAATGTCTGCATGATCCAATTGAAGATACTGTAGGTTTGGCATGCTCCTAAAGTCTTCAGGTGTGAGTTTGACTGAAGTACGCCACTGAAAGTTAAGGCAGAGTGCCCTAACATTTTCAGTTCCCTGTGATGGACGAGAAAAAAGAATTAGTGAGGATGGTCTCTTTTGTTGATTCGTAACTAGTCAGGATAAACTCCTAAAGAAAAATTATGAGCAACGTCAATTGCACACACGGTCAGATTTTAACAGCATATGGCAAAGTAGTTCCTTTCCTTTGGCGGTGAACACAACAAAACTATTTCTTATGCTTCACGATGAATAAATTAAAGAGAAAAAAAAAAAAGCACACCAAACGTTCACCTTTTTCCGCTTTATCGTGTCAAGAGCTATTTCATGATTAAATAATCTACTCCGCCTTCCTGGATCTGTAAGACTCTCTGCACGAACGATTTCTCTGCCAAGTCGCCTCACCATGCTATGCATCCATATCTGACTGTTTTCTTCAACTTTCGCTAGGGGAGTCAATATTTCACGGAAAAGCGGAAAAGAGAGATGATCCCACAGGTACTGAGCAATTCGAAAATCTATGCCGGTGGCGAAGCAGGCGATATCAAGAAATATCTGTTTTTCATTATAATCTAATGTTTGATAAGTTTCCTTCACAATTTCCTGAAAACCCCAGCACTCGATCATTGTCCGCCACCGCCCCAGTATGTCTCCACATTCCCCCTCCGTTTTCCCGTTGAAGACTGCACTCATAACTTCAATAGACAATGGGAGTCCTCCTATAGCCTTAGAAGCATGTTCCGAAAAAAAGTTGGTAAGTGAGGAAGAAGGTTGTACAGATGAACGCGCCCACGATCGACTACCCCTAAGATGAACAGACCATGGAAGTTTTGCCATAGCCGTGAGAGCACTGTACGGAAGCTTAGAGTTGCTATGTGAGGATATAGATGCATGCTGCCTATAGAGTTGAAGAGCCTGATCCTTATCCAAACATCTAACGTGATAAGTCCGGATCTGAGGAGAGTCTTCCAGGATGACACTGTTTCTAGTGGTTACCAGGATCCTACTTCCAGATGCAAAGCAATTAAAGCAATTTCCGACGAGTTGCTGGACATCAAACACATTTTCCACATCATCAAGGACAATCAAGACTCTCGTGTCGCAAAATAAGTCCCTGAAAAACTCATTTCCCCTGTTGACAAGAGCAAAATCCTCAAGTTCCCGTTTTAGAACATCGGAAATCAACTTAGTTTGCAAAAGCCAAAGCCCTCCTAATGCTTGAGTTTTTTCTTTAATATCTGTAAGGAAGCTACAACCATCAAAATCACAGGAGACTTGGTTGTATATGAATTTTGCAAGAGTCGTCTTGCCAATTCCATCTTTTCCATAAATGACGACAACGATCCGCTGCACCATATCATTTATATTCATCAAGCTCATGATGCGGTTTACTTGATCATCAGTTCCGATATCTTTTTCGATACTGGCAACTTGCCTTTTCTCTTCCGTTTCAGCCCCCTATGAGAAACATGATAATTGCTCACTGATAAGACTGCAAGATGCGAAGAAGTACCCATATTTGTTGATTTTTTATAACGATTTTGTGTTCGCATAAATTGTCTACCACACGAAGTCGCTGGTCATCCCGATCTACCAGTGATCAACATTACTGCCACATTGTTTCCAAGGAAATCCAAGATTCAGGAGTGAAGAACTTTTACCTCCCAAATATATTTTGTCAAACATTAACCCGTTTTTGAAATTTCTTACCATATACTGACAAGCGAATCTTTTGATATGCACGTGTGTAAGAACTTAAGAAGGACAGTATACATTAAAACCTCAGAAAATATTACTAGAGAACATGACTCAATTGAAAAATGATATGGGGTAGCAAATGTTGAATCATTGAGATATTGTTGGTTCCCACTTTTATCAACATGTTCTCCTGAAAGTGTTTAACGCAACCAACGCCAACGTTCTGAATATTGCAAATTGAAGCTCTCACATGGCGACCATAGGAGCAAATGATCTTTCAATCTAAGCTTTAATTATATACTAGGAAATAGCTGAGCATTGCAGCGAACGCTATTAGCAATAAAATTATATTGAAAGGTTAAAATAATTAACATGAGAAAAAGATATATATGCATGCATGTACATGAATTCTTGAATTGTCATCTTAATATGTACCCTTCAAACTCAAAAACTTCTATATATTTCAACAAAGACGTGGTCTAGAAGTACAATGATGATGTTGCATCCCATCACTTCACTTTAAAAATCATTATAATCATTTCATGCATATCTCAATCACTATTGTCATACCTTTTTTCCTCAATCATGTTCTAAAAAAATATCACGAACATGAAATGTCAAAGGATGCAAGTTAAAATTGGAGTGATTGTTTGCACCTGATAGGTTTTTCAAATTTCAAATAGGATGCAAGTCAAAACACAAGATTATTTGTACTTAATAGATCTTTGAACTTTTCGTTTGGAAACTTATGTCTATTTCTCTAAATTTGCAAATTATGCAACTCTGTAAGCACATCTTATGACTTTTTTTAATTGTAACCCTTCCTGATTTATAGAATCCATTTAACGTAGCACAAACTTAGGTCTAACTTTATCAATGTAAATTTAAATTGTGTTACTCCTTTGTTGTAATTATCATATGTTAAGATTGTTCTGTCACATGCATTAAATTCATATGGTCCATTTTCTAACAGCTTAAATGTTTAGAAAATAACGGGAAAATTGTCCAAAAAGTCCTAAATCTATTATATTTTTGCTAGTTTAGTTCTAAACCTTTTAATTTTGTTAATAGAGTTTTAAGCATTTTCACGTTTTGTTAATTAAATCCATCTGGTTAATTTTGACCGGGAATCACTAACATTGTAGTTCAGTCAACGCCGACTATCCTACGTGATACGGTTGGCATTGATATAGACAACTTTTAATAATTTTTAAATATTTTTTTGAAATATTTTTTCTTTTATTAATTTTTCATTTCCTTTTATTCTTTTCTTGTTGGTTCCTATTGGCTACTGGGCAAGGGCCAACAACCTCTCATTAGCCATAGGACGAGGGTCGCAGCCCTTGTGGACCATAGCGGGGTCAGGCGAGGTTCGCGATGCCCTTTGCTATAGCCCACAAAGGCTCACGACACCTTCCTTATTGCCAATGAAGGTTCGTGATGCCTTCATTGGCCCCAGCAAGGGACCGCGACCCCTAGCCGTGGCTAGCAAGGGCTTCATCGCCCTCACCTAAGGGCCAGCGGGGTTGCAGTGCTCAATTAGTGGTTGGCGGAGTTTGCCAGCCCTTCGAATCAAAAAAGAAGAAGAAAAGAAAAGAAAAGAAAATTTTAAAAAAATTTAAAAAATAATTATTAGTATAAAAAATTGTTTGGGTAGGATGACTAGAGTCCATGTTGACGATTTCTAGCCAAAATTGGCTATATAAACTCAATTGACAAAATACAAAAAGATTTTGGACTCAATTGACAAAATTAAAAGATTTATGATTGAATTGATAAAAGTACAATAAGTTTAAAACTTTTTGGATAATTTTCTTTAATAAAAAAAAAATTGTCTAGCAAGATATCAGAACACAAGTCAATTGTTTGACCGCTTGCGCTTCCTCTAAATTTTCTCTAATTTGTTATCCCTATCATTCAGTCTTTTATCCTATTTTGCCGATTATCTTGTTAATGTGGTTCTCTCTTCACCCTGTATTCTACGTATAATGACCGGCTTACATGCTATGGGAAGTCTTAAATCATGTGCTATAAATACATCGTTGACCCACTTTTGAATAGCTTATACTTTTAGAAAAAGCAATTTGTCTGACAATGATTGAATATTTACTTATAATATCTACTAAAATATGTGAAAACATAAATTAACAGTATAAACTGAAGCAAAAATAACAAGAAAGCAACGAAAAAATAAAATAAAAGATGCAGCTTTAATACTTGGTACCGCTTCACATCTTCTAAAAAATAACTAAGTGCCAAATAAAAATAGAGATGAAGTAATAATAGAAAAGAAAAATTTTCATTTGACACTTGACACAAATGTATTAAGCAATATCATCGCTTAAACGAGTTTAGATAAAATGATACAAATATTTGACCAAATAAAAGAAAAACGAACCAAAAGAGAGAGCCTCACAGAGGAAAAAATAGAAAAAAGAATTTCTAAAAGTAAGAATACATGAGAGATAAAATAAAATTATTAATTTATTGATTTATCCCTTGATAGAATATTCATATTATTACTAATTGAGGTTTTAGGTTAAAAAAGGATTGTGGTCGCTTAAAAGTAAGAGTTTCTCCTTCATTATATAACAGTGTGGATATGTGTGCTCAATTTGAGCATGTGATGATATGAAGAAGACTTTTCACTGCAGTTTTGGATTGGATTATTAAAAGATTTTATAAATTAATTGTGATATTAGTTCTGAATTTCAGATTTATGAGTCTTTAAGTAATTCAAAATGAAATATTGATGAACTCATATAAATTTAATTTTAACTACTTTAAAATTCAGAATTTTGTTAATAGTCCTATTTAATTGAGGTTCTACTTGAAATATGAGATAGAGATAAAATTCTTAATGATTAACTTTACAGGTATTGATCATTTGTTTAAAATATATTTTTCATAAATTTATTATTAACTCCATTTCACTTCGCCTCACTTACTTTTATTAATTGATTGGTATTTTATCTTTTTCTTGTGGGTTAAGTATGGATTTTATCCTTTAAGTTTCAACGTATAAGCGATTTGGTCCTCTAAATTTTATTTTATACGAACAAATCCCTTAACTTTCTCAAATTCATACAATCAAATCATTCGGTCAACCATTCTAACTAAACTATCATATCAACTAATGACGTGGCACCATTTCAGTGACAGAAAATGATGAGTGATGCTAATTTGGTGCCAACTTAGCAAAAGTTAAACGAGAAAGACAACAAAAGAAGAAAGACTATACCAAAAGTCCTAGAACTTATCATTAAAATGCAATCAAGTATTAAAATTTTCAAATATTACAATCAAGTCCTGAAATTTATTAATTTAAACCACGTCTTATTTGGTTAACAAAAAATGTTGATATAGTTTCTTCTCACTTTTTTATTTCTCTCAATTAGTGAGAAAAGTGTTAGAAAAGTCCTAAATATATCGTATTAGTGCCAATTTAGTCCTAAATATTTTATTTTTGTACCAATTTAGTTGTTTTGGCTAAATTTGATTGGATATTACTGACGTGGACGCTAATTGGTTGACATGAATGCTGGCCAACGCTGACGTGGACAATTTTTAATAATATTTTAATAATTTTCAATTTTTTTAATTTTTTTTTTCTGAATTTTTTCTTTATTTTTCTCTCCTTCCTTTCTTTTACCTTTCGCCGGTGACTAGCCATCGGCTATGGACAGGCAGGCTAGTCTTGCTTGGCCATGGCGAGGGCAAGGCCGAGCGCCCTCGCCCTCGAGCCCTTGCCAGATTTGGCTTGGGCAAAGCCGACCCTCGCTTGGGCAAGGGCAGCCTCAGTGAGGGCTCCCCTCACCCAAGCCAAGCGAGGCTAGCCTGTTTGGCCGTGGCCCGTGGGTGGTCATCGGTGAAAGGTAGAAGAAAGAGGAGAGAAAAAAAGAAGAAAAGAAGAAACAAAAAAATTCAGAAAAATAATAAAAAATTGAAAATTTATTAAAATATTATTAAATTGTCCATGTCAGCTCCAACGGTGTCATGTTACTTGGCCAACATCCACGTCAAGCAACATTCGATCAAAATTAGCCGAAATGACTTAATTGGTACCAAATCGAAAGGTTTAGAACTAAATTGACATTAATTCAAAATATTTAGGACTAAATTAGCATGAATTCAAAAGGGTTAGGACTAAATTGGCACAATTACAATATGTTTAAGAATTTTCTGACACTTTTCCCCTAATTAATAGGTACTTCAGAACTGAAGGAAGTAGGGGAGAGCAAGGAATGAGGATGTGCAGAAAACCCTTCTTTAGATTGAAAGCCAATACGACAGTTTCAATGTCAATCTCTTCAATCACAGTTATTGATTTCAGCATGGTCGTTGTCTGGAACGGTAAAAGTACCGTTGGGTTCAATTTCAGTTTTCCCAACATCAATACGAATTTTGAACAGAGAAGGGACTTGAGCTGAGATATAGGTCGGTGTCCTTTCTTACCTCCTGTATTACTTCTTCCTCGTCAGAGTCTTCCTTCAATAGCGTGTCCACAACCTCTGGCGGATCGCAGACCTCATCACCATCATCTTGCTGAAGAGAGGGAGTCGAGAAAATGGTATATATAAGATAATTAAAAATTTTAAAGAAGAAAACATGCAAAATCCCCAAATATCATAGGACAATAATCCTTAGTATGAACATGTAAACACAAGCACTCAGCAAGAATCAACATAGACGTTTTCCTTCACACTTAATCACCATTAAAAAAAATCTTTTTAAAGCATTAATTGGACATAAATCCACTAGACTCAAGTCAGGATTCACACATATGCATATCTTCACGTTCCCTCGAAATCGGAACATAGAAACTCGTTATCTTTGATCCACTTCATCTTGACTTTCACAAGACTTACACAAATTAGAAAAGAATGAAATCTGGTTTTGGAGACGAGTGGATTTTTGCCATAAACGAGTACTGGCATGATAGTTGTCACGAGGTGGGCATTATAGCTTGCTGTGTTAGCACTAAAAATAGGCGGTGGCTAGAGATGATGCTTGCTTGATCATTGGGCGGTATGATTCTGTTCGCAGCGACGGTGGTATGAGGATATGCAAGCGCTCGCCTGCGAGCGATGAGGGCCGATGGCCCTCACCGATTCTAGCGGACACCGCAACAAGGGTTGCTGGCCCTCACTGACACCCAAACCCCTCGTCAGCAAAGCACGATTGTCTTAATTTCTTTTTAAAAAATAATGATTATTCTTATCATTTTTTTATTTCCAAATTCCAAAGACCCACACCTAAATAATAACCATGGGCAACTATAAGATTCTCTAATTCCACGTCTCACAAAATGTAAAGCGAAGAAAAGGAAAATAGATTGAGCACTCCACGGAAATGAAATGAAATGGAGAGAAATATATAAAAAAGCTCATTTCAAAACCATTTGCAAAAATCTTAACTTAATGATCTTAATTCCTTAGACTTCACTTGGCAATGTTAAAGATTTTGAGATGCTTCTTAAGGCTTTCTTTGTTTTCGCGGAAAACGAATGATTTTGAAAACATTCACAATCCTTTGTATTACTTAAAATAATTAGTTGATGAAAATTATTTTCATTATCGATAACAACTTATGTCTAAACATTTTCATGGACAATGAAAACATTTTTGATTCGTTTATTTTTGTAAGCGATACAAATGATTATTTCTAAGAAAATGTTTTTCAAATCATTTTGTTTTGGCAAAACAAATGCATTCATAGACCAGCAATTGGCAAATGAAAATTGAAAACACAAGTCTGTAGTAAGATCACTTCAACCATCTATTAGCAGGAGCAAATCTAATTTTTACTCAAAATACCCTGCAAATACCAATAAACCTTTTCCTTCTTTGAAAGTTCCTCATCTTCAAGTTATTTGGATAAATGTCACTTTTAATCTTTAGTCATGTACGGCGCAAATTCAATAGGCCTTTCCCCCACCCAATTTCCTTTATCTTCAAGATACCCCATGCCCATTTCAAATGACTTGCCATATTAGTACACTGAACTAAACCTCTTAACTTTATGGATTTGTGCAATTTGATTCTCTAAGTTTTACTCATACAATCAAGACCTCTAACTTTTTCAAACTCGTACAATCAAATGATTTGGTCAACCACTCTAAATAAACTATCATACTAACTAACGATGTGGCACTGTTTCAGTGACAGAAAATGACAAGTAATGCTAATTTGGCACCAAATGAGCAGAAATTAAACGGGTCAAACAACAATAGAAGAAAAGGGTAAGAATACCAAGAGTCCTAGAACTTGTCATTAAAATGCAATTGAGTCTTAAGTTTTAAAAAAGAGTAATCAAGTTCTCAAACTCTTCAAATTGAAATTAATCTTATTTGGTTAATGAAAAATATTGATGCGACTTTTTATTATTTTTTAATTTCTCTCAATCAGCAAGCACCTCAGAATTGAAGAATGTAGGGGAGAGCAGGGAACAACCATGTGCATGACAGTTTCAATATCAATCTCTCCAAGAACAGTTCTTAGTTTCAGCATGCTCGTTATAAGAAGCAGTAAGTACCGTAAGGTTTAGTTTCAGCTTTTTCAAAATCACTACGAATTTGAATAGAGAAGGGATTTCAGCTGAGATTTCGGCTGGTTTCCTTTCTTACCTCCTGTTCTACTTCTTCCTCCAACAGCATGTCCACAATCTCTGGCATATCGTCTTCCTCATCACCGTCAACTTGCTGAGGAGAAGGAGGTTAGAAAATGGTATATCCGAGGTAATTAAACATCTTGAAGAAGAAAACATACGAAATCCCAAACATCATAAGACAATAATAATCCTTGATCCGAACATCCAAAATGCAAGCACCCAGCAAGAATCAACATATACGGTTTTCCTCGCACTATCACCCTAAAAAATCTTTTTAAAGCATTAATTGGACATAAATCCGCTAGAATCAAGCAGGATTCACATATTCGCATGTCTTCATTCTCTCAAAATTGGAATAGAGAAACTCTTGAGCTTTGATCCACTTCATCGTGACGTTCACAAGACTTAACACAGGCTGAGAAAAGAAGGAAATCTGGTTTTGGAGACAAAAGTGGATTTTTGCCAAAATCGAGTACTGGTATGATGGCCATCAAAAATGGGGTCAGGTGGTGGGTTTCATAGCTTGCTGCGTTAGTCCTCGAAAAAGGTGATGGCTAGGGATGATACTTGCTCGATCGTTGGCCGGTATGATTCTGTTCGTGGGGATGGTGGATGCGAGGGCATGCAAGCGCTAGCCTGCGAGTGACGAGGGCAGACGGCCCTCACAGACACCCTAATGATGGCCGCTAGCCCTCGCCGGCGAAGCCCGATGGTCTTAATTTCCTTTTTTAAAAATAATTATTAGCTTTTTATTTTTCAATTCTTACCCTCTTTTCTTTGATCCTCTTTTTATTTCCAAATTCCAAAGACCCACATCTAAATACTAACCATGGGCAACTATAAAATTCTCTAATTCCACATTTCACAAAATGCTAGGCAGAGAAGAGGAAAACAGATTGTGCACTCTACGCAAATGAAATGAAAAGGAGAAAAAAATATACTAACCATGGGCAACTATAAAATTCTCTAATTTTTTTAAGGGATTGATAATCATAAAAATCAGCAGATGTTTTAGCCATTTGCATCAAGCTCAAGCTTCCTTCTTACATATGTGCTTCTCCAGAAGTACGCACTTGAATCAAAGGTAAAAATTTATTGGTAGCATGCTTGATCAAATGGGTGAATGGGTGATTTTTTTGCCTACTATAAATCCCATACTACCCCCCATAAACTGAAGATCCATAACTCCAATTGCTATGGGAATACTGTATTTGGTTAGACATGGTATTGACTTATTGATTTCCTTTTCCTAATTCTAAGCCGCAACTAATCTTCTAGCTTATACGGATGAGATTGAATATTTTGACATGATATCCATATATAATTCTTATAAGAAAAGACAAGATAATATTATGTGATCATCAATAGCTCAAGGTGTTATTAATCTACTAAATATGTGTAAATGTGCAATTGTCCAAGCAGAATAATGAACAACATAAATTCCCTCTAATCATTCTTCTTACCTAACATAAACCCTATTGGACTTGTAACATATATAACTATTCTAATGACAAATCAAATTACAGTATGATTATTCCTGATAGTTTCATTAATATTGTTTCGTTATACAAATAAATTAGTCCAATAAGGTATTCAAGCTTGTTTCATGATGCTGAAGAAAAATAAGAAGAAAGCACCTTTCCCTTATTGTAGGATGGGGGCGTATCTGAATCAGACTTGATCCTTCCAAGGAACTTATCTCTGTAAACCTTGTAAAACATGCCATCCTCAGGAGTTCTGGCTAGTTTCCCACAACCTTGAATTACGACTTGGCATTCATCTGGTACCATTGTGTCCAATGCATATGTCCAATATTTGAAGGAGTAGCACCGGATCACTTCAAAGAATCTTAAACATCCTAACTCATCAAGGCCCTCAAAACCCTCTAGCCCTTTGCAACATTTGATTTTCAATTCCGCCAACTTTTGCAGTTGGGACAGATCACCTAACGTTGTAATTGACGGACATAAGTTGACCTTCAGGCTCTCCAATGTTTCCAATGCCCCAAAACCATGAATTTCTCTCAACTTCGCGCATTTTTCTAGTTGCAATTGTTTTAGATTCTTCAGGCCTGGCAGGGAAAATATTATAGTTTCAAGGAATTGAAAGCCGCTGACAGCTAAATCTCTCAACTGCTCTAGCCCGCCAAGTTGGATCGCAATTTCCATAGAGCAATAGAGCTTCAAAACTATTAGATTTTTCAGGTTGGATAAACCTGGAAAAGTATTTAGTGAGCTGAGATTTCCATGCATTGCTGATCCAACGGGCTGCATGAGAAAGTTCGGGTATAGGCGGCCAGACATGTGAAGTTTTCTTAGACGAGAAAGAGAACCCAATGCAGTTGGTGACAAGATAAAGGTCGGAAGGCTCAGTTCCAAAGTTCCCAAGTTGCATAAATTCCCAATCCACTCTAAGTTATAGGTTTCGGTGAGGATCGACGAAGGCGATGATAGAGGAACTTTGCCATTTGATAAGAGAAGATGAACTATATTGGTAAGGTTTGAGAGATCTGGAATAGACTGCAAAGACCGAGATCTAACAAGTAGATGAGTCAAACTTGGGGGAAGTGACGGCAACTTTTGCAGGCTATTACAGTTCCTAAGAATCAGTTCTTCTAGGTGAGGGAGCGCAGCAATTGTTTCTGGCACTAGACGAATGCGAGTGTATGATAGATCTAGGATTCTCAAAAAGGACAAATTCCCAATTTCACTTGAAACTTCGCCCACCATAGAACGGCATCTAGCACGTATCACTTCAAGCTTCATTGCCAACCCACTGGCTGAAGAAGACTCTGCTTGTTGGCAATCTTCCATCGCCATCCCACTGGCTGAAGGAAACTTTGCTTGTTGGCAATCTTCCATACTTATCTCATTCGAAGTCATTAGATTTCCAAGAGGATACGGTAATTGTTTAATTGATGTGAATGATAGATCCAACTTGATCAGCGAATTCAGCTTTCCCATCGAGCGTGGGAGTTCCCTTAACGCTGAGCAGTTGCTCAAAGATAAGTGTTTTAGGTTCACTAGCAAGCCAATTTTGCCAGGCAGATCTTTTAGCTTGTGGCAACCCTCAATTTTCAAGTAAGCCAGTTGTCTTAGCTCTCCAATGGAGTGACCGATCTGAACCAATTGTCGACATTCTTCGATGATTAACCTTTCCAAAGTAAAGCACCCGGATAAGTCGATTCTGATGATTTTTATACGTGTCAACTGTAGAACCTTCAAACTGTGTAGCATCTGCGATAAGAATAAAGCTTTACATGGCGTCGCCAAACATATATAGCTATAGAAAAAAAGTGGGACAACATACGTACCTTAATTTGGCTCCACCCCTCCCAAGCATTGGCATCGTTAAATTCGGAGAGTTGGAGGACAACCAAGTTTCGTGGGAATAGATTAGTTGCAATTAAATCTGGAGGAAAATGGCACCAAGAAAACCATCTTAACTTTGAAAAGAGATCAGTAAAGTCTCCAATAAAACTCCCCCCATCTAATTCAAGGAATCTTAGATTTGGCAGCCTTGAGAAATCTTCATCGGTTAAGATGAGTAGAGTAGGATCTCCATCTAGACTGAGGGCTTCAATATTTTCTTTATTCTGCCAAATACGCACACAATTAGAAAGAGCTTTCAATTTCTCTTCTTCATGTAGTAGAAATTTCTCAAATAGATGATTCTGTGCAAAGAAAGACAGAATTTGTCCTCTATTCATTTTACCTCTCTTGTTTTCACTATGTCCACAGCTTCCTGAGAAATCCACAATCTACTTTGCTTTCCTGGATCCAGGTTTTCCTCATGGACAATTTGGCGCCCTAGGTCTTTTAGCAAGTCATGCATCCATAACCTGCCGTCCTGTGAAATGTTTATCAATGCCAAAGAACTAAGGACTTCAATTTCTGTTTGTGGGAAAGAGTTGCAATTTTCCCACATGTAAGATGCATTTATCTCCTCCTCATGGAAGGGCAGACATGCAATATCAAGAAAAATCTGCTTTTGCTTGAAATTTAAGGCGTCATAGCTAATGTTCAACTTCCGACAGACCTCTTCACAAGCAATGCTCCTTAACTTTTCTAGTGTATATTTCCATACAGTTTCATGCTTCCCACGAAGAAATGAACCTATGACCTTAACAATCAAAGGAAGTCCTCCGATAGTAGAAACAATGTCCCTTGAAAATCCATCATAATAATTATCTCTAGGAGATTCTCTTTCGAATGCATGATTTATATAAAGCTGAAGTGCTTGATTAGAATTCATTTCTTTCAATTCATAAAGTATAATTTTCTCGCTACTTTCTAGGATACTTTTGTCTCTTGTCGTAATTACAACTCTACTTCCTCTAGCAAACCAACTGATCTTGCCAATTAGCTTCTCAAGCTGTTCCCTATGGTCCACATCATCCAGAACAATTAGAACCTTCTTACCAAGGAGTTTTTTCCTGATGACTTTCATTCCATCATCAATGTCAATGATGTCAACCATACACTTAGTTTCAGGACGGGAGTCTTTTTCTTTGGTCGAATTTTCACCAACGATGTTAAATAGCAGTTTCTTTTGCAGAAATAACAGGCCATGGTGGCGTGATGATGCACGGATATCTGGCAAGAAGCAATACTGATCAAAGTTAGGAAAGAGGTTGTCAAAGAGAGCCTTGGCAAGGGTTGTCTTTCCAATACCAGCTGGGCCATGAATTCCAAGAAACCGTGCACAACCATAGTCATAGCCCAACAAGTCCATCACGGCTTCCACTTGACCATCAATCCCGACTAAATGGTCAGTTGCACAATCATCTTTTGCCTTCATCTTGATTGTGATATCTTCGGCGTCCAACACAGTAAGTTTGCGTTGCTATGAGGGGCAATGATCTGCCAGCAAGAGCTAGCAGGAATCAAGGAAAACACTAAATAGCAGGATAAAAGATCGAGTGAGGAGTTTTGCCGGTTGCCGCACCAAGAAATTCCATATGTCTAATATAAATCATTTTTCCCTCAGCATTTTGCAAAATACATTGAATGAAGGGAAAAGTAAGAGCATATCCACCAATAGATCCAACTCAGATAGACAGAAAAAGAACATGTACAATGACAGACCGAGAGGGTTGCTCCGTGCTTGATGCTATTTCTGTCGTATTTTATCGAATTTTACATAAAATTCTATATCATGCTCGTTTGTTTGTTTCGCTTATAACTTCATCATAGAAAATGTTTTCTGTGAAAATCATTTTCAAGAAATATAATTAGTTTTATTTGTTTGGCGACATGCCGAAAAGCATATATCTTAGTGAAGAAAAGCATTTGTGATGAGAGACTTGTTATGCTTAGGAAAATGATTACCTCTATTCAATACTTGGAATTCATTTTCCCAATTAAAAGCGTGGGTTTTCTTTGTCAGTAAATACTTTTTTGTTGACTAACTAATTCAACGAATCAAATATGTGAAAGTTAGAAAAAACTAGTTCGCAAAATGCTCTTTAGTGAAACGAACACACGCTATGCATTGCAAGATTTTCTTTTAGCTCATGACATATATTGACCGTCACCATCTAGTTCAAAGTTACCAGAAGAAAAAGAACTTTCTTGCTCTCTCTAAGGTTTAGCCACCGGAGACTGACCAACACTTCCCCCAAACCGACGACGGCCAAGCTCCGGCGGCCATCATCGGCTCCTCAGACAACGGAAAGGGCCGTGGGAACGGCGAGGCAAAAGGGAATGAAAGTTCTTTGGGGGTGAGTCGCAACACTCATTCAAATCTGGGCGACTATTGACCCCAACACAGCTCAAATATTGCAAAGGAAACAGATGGGTCGGGCGAGACTTACCTTGCCCTGCCAAGGCGAAACCACTGCCGAATCCTGGAGCCAAATCGCGTCTCCTTTCGAGCTTCAGTTCTCCGATGATACGGCCAGCATGGAGCCACTGCTTCGGGTCATCCGAGGCCTCACTGACAATAAAACGCCGTTCTCTCTCTTTGATTTCTTTTTTTATAATTTCTTTTCGGCCTTAGAATAATATTTTTTAAAAAAATTGGCTATTTTATTTTCCCGAGGATCACCAAACCTTTGTCGGCATTTTCTCCATCGAAAAAATATTAGGTGGTCCAGAAGCGGCGTGTTAGCGTGGTCCCCGACCACTCACGTGGCGCCACGTGAAAAAGTGAGCCCCTTGCTGTCTTCTGCTTTTTTCTTTCTTTCTCCTTTCTGTAGCTTCTTCCTACCCTCTCCTCCTGTGCACATCGATTCTCCCGCTAGCCTGCACAGCCTGCGCATTCTCTCTCATCTGCAATGCATTTATGATGGCACAGGGGCTTTTCTCTTTCCTCTTCAAACGAAGGAAAGAGAAGTAGAGGCTCCGCATGGATTACTCTCCAGCAGCTGCGAATTCTTTCACCTGACGGAGGTTTCAAAACTTTGAATCCCAAAATCTCTCTGCGCTCGTTGCTACTCCACCGTGCATCAAGTGGCCGTTCCTTGCCGTTGCCGACAACCTACATTACGAGCGCCCCTGCTCTGGCGCCGCTCGCTTCTCTCTCCGCTCTCATTGCTACTCCGGCGTTTGTTCCGGCGTTTGTCAAGTTGCCGTTCCCCCGTCGACATCAACAAACCACATTACGGCCACCCTTACTCCGGCGCTCGCTTGCTTCTCTCTCCACGCTCGTCATTGCTCCGGCCAAGGAGGAGGAGACCAGAAGATTGGGAAGCTCAACTAGGCACCAGAGGAGCGGGTAAAGTCGCTGTGCGTGGAGAACCAGATTTGGAGGGACCTCGCCTAGGCCAACGAGGCCACCGCCAACGCCCTCCGCACCAACCTCGAGCAAGTCTTGGCGCAGGTTAGCAAGGAAGACCGCCCTCGCCGTTGCCGACGAAGCACATTAAGGTCACCCTTGCTCCGGCGCTCATCAAGCGGCCGTTCCCCCGTGATCAGCGACGAAGCACATTAAAGCCACCCCTGCTCCGGTGCTTGCTCACTTCTCTCCTTGTTCGTTGCTGCTCCGGCATTCGTCAAGCGGCTTTCCCCGCTGTCTCCGACAGAAGCACATTTGTTATTTTGTAACGTGTTAATTTTTAATAGCATTTTTTTTCTTGCATTAGCTTTGGTCCACTTTTTAGGGTTGTAATTGCTGGTCACTTGGTTGATGTGAAATGCTCAACATTTGTTATTTGTTGCTGTATGTTCAACATTTTTATTTCTTCACGGAGAGGTGGTTTGAGAGGTTTGTGGTAAAGAAGTATGTTGGAAATTCAAAGCTTAGTTTTTTTTTGGTCTGAAAAGCTTAGTTCATTCTCCATATTATGTCCTGCTCAGGCGTGAGCTAATTTGAGGAGAATGTTTGATGTGGAAAGGTCTATGTTTGATGTGGAAAGGTCTAAATTGTGCCAGGAACCGTTCATTACTCTTTCCAATCTGCCGCTTCATTGACGACAATTTCATGGATATGAATTTTATAAACATCCACCAGCGACCCACCCAGTTAGAGAATCGAAAGAGACAAAGAAATATTTGGCAAAGAATTAATCAAATCGCAAGACCAAACAGAACCAAAAAAAAAAAGGTCATGATCGGAGAGATTTCTATCTAACTCTTGGAAATATTTCTTCCGTTTTATTTCCCCTGGTTTTTTCGAAGAGATAAAAGTTAAAAAAAAAAAAAAAAACTGGTCTAGGATGGATGGACACTGCCGTATTTGGGAGAGTTACAGAGCGGACAAGAATGGAGGGAAGATCCACACACCGCGCACAAACATAGGTGTCTACACGGCAACAACAGCACACTCGCCTCCTCCTTCCCGTACTTCTGGCACGACATCGTTAGCACCCTCCCTCTCCTCTTATCCTCCTGCGCCTCCACTCCCGCCCGCCTCCCGCTACCCTCCTCCCCTCCTTCATAATTGCTCCCGCCGACGCGGCATCATTGGCCTCGTCCTCCAAGGAGGTCCCATTGCGAGGGCGGTCATTCTTGCTGACCTGCGCCAGGACCTGCTCGAGGTTGGTGCAGAGGGCGTTGGCGGTGACCACACTGGCCTGGGTGAGGTCCCTCCAAATCTGGTTCCCCACGCACAGCGACTTCACCCACTCCTCCGGCGCCTAGTTAAGCTTCCCGATCTTCTGGATCTCCTCCTCTTTCGCCAAAGCAACAACGAGCGCGAAGAGAAAAGCGAGCGAGCGTTGAAGCAACCATAATGCGCTTCGTCGAAGACCACATAACACAAATGGCAAGCAATGCCAACAACGTTACTCCCTTCGAAAACATGACACACCATCCATTCAATCTACGAGAAGATGTAATTTGAAGCATATTGTGGGTAACGGCCGCTTGACAAAGGCAGGAGCAACAATGAGCGCGGAGAGAGAATTTGGGATTCAAAATTTTGAAAACCGTCGAGTTTGCTTCGCTTTCCTTTCTCTGAGAACGAAAGAGTAAATGCATTGCAAAGGAGAGAGAGAGAGAGAGAGAGAGAGAGAGAGAGAGAGAGAGAGAGGAGGCAACAGGGGTAGCGTGCAAGCTAGGGAAGAGAGGGAAGAAGGATAGGGAGAGGAGAGAGAGGAAAGAAGCCTATGTTTGTGTGGAAGATGGCCAACGGACCCACACCTCCACGTGGCGCTTCATGAATGGGCAGAGACCACGCTGACTTGGCGCTCCGGGACCATCCAATATCTTCTCCATCTTCCAAACCTCGAGAAAATATTCAAGGCGCGTTTGGTAACGATTCTGTTCCCGGGAGTAGATTCTGATCAGAACTAATTCTTTTTTATTCCGTCTTTAAACCGATTCTAAAGATTTTGCCGTTTTGGTAATTGTCAAAATTTCGATTCTAATGTAATCGTTTGCAGACGTGTTCATTAATTCTCGTTCCAAATCAATTTCTTTTAATTTTTAAATAAATTTTTTTACTTTTTTTTTCCTTTTTTTTCTTTTCTTTTTCTTTTTCTTTTCTTTTTTTTTTTCCTTTTTTCTTTTCTTTTCTCATCTTCTTCTTCTTCTTTTGGCCGGCCGCCAACCCTCGTCGGCCGAGCCCCGCGGCTAGCCTCGGCGAGGCTCGCCTAGCCCCGCCGGTGGCCAGCCGGCCTCGTCGGGGTTGGGCAAGGCCTACCAGCCACCGGCGGGCCGGGCGAGCCTCGCCCGCCACCGATGGGGCTGGGCGTCGCGAGGCTTGCCCAGCCCCTGCCCAGCCCCAGCGAGGCCTCACCCAACCTCGGCGAGGCCCACCTGGCCACCGGCGAGGCTCGGCCTCGCCAGATCTAGGGAGGCCGAGCCTCGCCGGTGGTTGGGCTTGCCTCCGGCGAGCTCGCAGATCGCGGTGATGGCAAGGACTGGACGGACAGAGATCGCGCGGGCCGGCCTGCACGGCGGTATAGCAGGCGAAGCAGCATGCATGGCGGACGGTGATGCGCAGATGGTGGACGTGGCGGACGGCATGGGCGGTGGTGGACGGCGGTCGCGAGATGGCCAAAGGGAAGAAGAAAGTTTCTTGATTTTGATTTTCAAATTCGTTCCTGAAACAAGAATCAACTTTTTTTTTTTGTTCTTGATTCTATTCCTAATCTGTTACCGAGAACAAAAATTTTACCAAACGTGATTCTAGGCCAAAATTGATTCCGAGAACAAAGAATCAGAATTTGGCCCTGTTTGGATGGTTACCAAACAGGGCCTTAGTGGTTCCAAAGCGCCACGTCAATTGCTGACGTGGCACGCGTTTTTATTTATGTCCAATAATAAATCGGCACATGTTGGATGACGGGGAATAAAAAAATAAAAATCTTCTTTTCTCTGTTCATCTTCCTCCCTCACAGAGAACACTCGTCCGGCCACCATCTCCGCCCCCTCCAGTGTCACTTGGCAACATCCAAATCTGGAACCGCGAAGCCATGGCTGCAACAGACCTTGCCAACCTTTAGATCTCGGCGACTCCCTCCTCCAGTCATCACTGAGCTTCAGAAAAGCTAAGCGCTAAACCTTCTCTAGATCTCGAGCGAGCCATGGCCGAGCAACTCTTGCTCCAAATCTCGGTCGAACCATCATGGCTGAGCCTTCAAAAATGATGGAACAAGTCTTGACGAGGCCATCCCTCGCCCAGATCTGGCGAGGACCGGCCTCTCTGTGACGCCATAACCACGACAGATCTAGCTCCAAGGTCTGTTGTGCAGCCATGGCTTCAAGTTCTGTCGAGAACGCGGCCATGGCTCCACGGTTCTAGATCTAGATCCTGCCATGGCTCCAGATTTGTCATGGTTGGGCTTCACAAATGGGAACTTGAAGGGAAGACTATTGGAAAATTTTAGATGTGTGCGTTGCGGAAGCATGATTTCGAGGTTTATTATAATTTTTTATTAGTGATGTGCACAAGTGTATGGTATAATTTGTAGAGAATGGACAAGGGTCAAGATAAGATAATTAAAGGACAAAAAAACATGGGATATGAGAAATAGTTTCATTAGTTAGATAAAATAGTTTGATGGAAGTGTTGATGAGGGAGCTACATGATGCAGTTTTTATGGTTAGCTCCCACCCCAAAACATGGAGCACTTGCTCCTTTATATAAGCTGCCAAAGTCGGTATTAGATTTCTTTATAAATAGATACTATTATTTTATAGTAACATAAGATGGAGTGTTCTAGAAATTATAAGAGATGGCAGCTTGTAAACTCTTTCAGAATTTTTCTTGAATTTTTTAGCTTAACTTTATCTTGAAGTTTCTAGAATTGAATCACAAGTTCCAACAACGACAATTGAAGGAGACACTAGAGAGAGAGATTCCATGACTGTCCCAAGTCCCCTCTGGAGGCCGTGTCATCCATGGCCGAGAAACGATTTGCAGAGGAGAGGAGAAGAGTGGGTGGTGTAGGAAGTTGAAAATTTTTTTCCATCTCCTCCAACACTATTATTGGATATAAATAAAAACGCGTGCCACGTCAATGATGTGGCGCTTTTGAATCATTGAATATTTTTTCGTTCTCCACCCCGGTGCGACAAGGGCAGGTGGAATTATTGATGTGTCCCACCAATAAAGTTGATTGACATGTTACCGGACCTACTTAACGCAAAACATTTAGGATGGCTCAATTTTTTATGGGTCGTATGTTTTTTATGTGGATCGAGGAAAGTGGCCTTTAGTCTCGGACCTCGACCTTCCACATGGGTGTTTCACCCGTACCAGTGGAAGAAGAAAACTGAGGAAGAAAGAAGATGGAATCGAGGACTGCGATGCTTTCGTCGCTTCAGAATACTGCTTGGGAATGCGATGACTCTCGGGCCGGTCCCGATGCTGCTGCTTTTCTAAAGAGACGGAGGACTACTCCGGTGAGATTCTTTGACTTCGCGTCTTGATTCTCTCTCTCTCTCTCTCTCTCTCTCTGTTTAGTTTTTTGGCCTGGAAATTTGCATTATCAATGGTTGCAGCATATCTCCGTCACGCTGAAACTTCAAAAGCATCGATCTCCCATACGAGATTCAAGTCTCATACGTTTTAACTAGGATCAGATATATCGCATCATCATACTCAATCATTATTATTACATCAGCTTAGCGAGAAGCATTTGAAGACCATGGATATATATCATATTCCCTGCATAAATTGAGGCAATCTCTCCCCTGCCCAAGTTTCCATACTACTTTTCTAACTACAATAGGCGTATTTGACATTGTACGGTGGTTGTGATAAACTCAATTCACTCACTTGACAGGAGTTACTCGTTTCATCTTTGTCATCAAGTTCTGACTTGGCTGGAAACAACTATGAAGTGTTCTTGAGTTTTAGAGGACCCAATACTCGCTATGGTTTTACAGATTTCCTCTACCAAAGATTGACAGATGCTGGGATACATGTCTTTCGAGATGAAGAGGAACTGCCTGTCGGAGAACCGATCAAGCCCGCGCTGATTGAAGCGATCAAACAGTCGAAGGTTTTGATTCCCATCATCTCGGCTGATTATGCTTCCAGCAGAAGCTGCCTCATGGAGTTGGTCCAAATATTAGAGTGCAAGCGAAAAATGAATCGAGAAACCATTCCCATTTTCTATGAGATTGAACTGTCGGACTTAAAAGACCAGAGGAATTCTTTTGAGAAGAGCTTTCTCGAACACGAGATGAAGGGGGTCGATAATGAGACCATCCAGGAGTGGAAGCTGGCTCTCAAAGAGATTGGAAAGTTCAATGGATTTGTAACAGAAGGGTAATCTGATTCAATTTAAAATCGACTTACAAAATTGTTGTATTGGATCATAAACTAATCATGCTCTCTTTGACATTATTCTTCATCTTCAAGTTTAATCGTTTCGCAACTCCACTTAACCGTTTGCCTTTGAGACCAAGTAAGACCATTTTAATGTGGGATCTTTGGAAAATGCATTTAAATGCCTCCTTTGTTCTTGCCTCATGTGCATTGCTTCCTGGCCCCACTCTGCGCATTCTGTTTTGATGATTGTTGTTCTGATTCACTTTCTCATCATGTCTCCGCTGAATTTTGTAGATATCATTCCAAGCTCATAGATGAACTCATCCCAATTGTTCTGCGAAAGCTGAAGAAGCATCGACTAACTGTGACAAATTGTTTAGTTGGAGTTGACCATCACGTGCAAGAGATCATGAGAAAGCTTGGCATTGTGCATCGCGATGGACAAGTAATTGAAATTTGTGGCAGCGATGTTCGAGTCCTTGGAATATATGGTATTGGGGGGATTGGCAAGACTACTCTTGCAAAAGTCGTTTACAATCAACTCTATAATCACTTTCAAGGTTATAGTTGTCTTGATCAAATTCCAAAATTAGATCAACATGATAGGATCTTATCCTTGCAAAATAAATTAATCTCAGATCTCCGTGAAAGAAGTGCAGACTTCGGATGTTCTGATGAGGCTATGGAATATCTTGCTGATGGATTTCGCAATAGGCAGGTCCTCATTCTCCTTGACAACGTGGAAGATGTCAACCAACTCAATGTGTTTGTTGGGGAGCTCAGTCGGTTTGGTCCGAGAAGCAGGATTATTGTGACTTCTAGAAACAGCGACATCCTTTCGAGCCTCGAAGAGGCTGAAACCTATGAGGTTGGACCAATGAAAGAAGAAAAAGCTCTCCAGTTGTTTTCTAAGCGGGCTTTTAGAAGGGATTTTCCTGACAAGGGCTTTGAAAACCTTTCCATGAACATCATAAAGGCTCTTGGGCGACTTCCTTTGGCACTTGATGTCATAGGTTCGCGTTTGTTTAAGAAACCCAAGGGTATATGGAGAGAAACCTTGAATACATTACAAGAAGCTCCGCATAAGGAAGTTGAACATGTGTTAAAGATCAGTTACGATGCTTTAGATGAAAATGCAAAGAATATATTTCTGGATATAGCATGTTTTCTGATAGGAAAGGATAAGAGAATTGCCTTTTACATGTGGGATGACTGTGATCTTTATCCACACATCGGGATCGACTCTCTTTGTCTCTTGTCCTTGGTGAAAATTGGAGAAAACAACGAGCTATTGATGCATGATCTACTGAGAACTCTAGGCAGAAGTATTGTGAAAAATGAAGATCCAATCCCTTGTAATCGAAGTAGGTTGTGGATGCATGATCAAGCCCTATCCGCCCTATGGAGGAGGGAGGTAAACCTGAAAACTAGCACTATTATTTTTTACCTGCAGTTGATTTTTCTTTTAGTTTACGCAGTTCCCTTTTAAACATTCAATTTGTAGAAATGTTAAAAAAAAGAGACAGACTATGACAAATTTCAATTCCAATGCATCTACTGCTAGGGTACTCCAAGAGTTCAAGCCCTGGGTCTTACCTTTGACAAAGGATCCAATGACTGTTTCACATCTGAAGAATTTAGCCCACTATCAGAATTAAGGTTCCTCAATTTGGATCGAGCTAATATGAGAGGAAATTTTACTGGTCTTCTTTGCAAATTAAGGTGGCTTCATTGGCGAGGGTACCATAAGAGCTCTGAACCTCTTATTTTGTGCCCAGAGAACTTGGTCATTCTTGATCTGTCATTGAGCACAGTGGCAGATGACTGGGAAGGTTGGACTCAAATAATGGAGGTATCAGACACGTTCCTTTTTCAATTTTTTGTGATGACTAGCTAATAGAAACTGAACCTATTCTATCTCTTTGTTCCACAGAAGGCAAACAAATTGAAAGTTTTGGACCTAACTGGTTGCAGTCAATTACGTAAATCACCATGCTTCCCAGCTGATAGCAAATTAGAAAGACTGATTCTTGAAGGATGTTCTAATTTGCTATTCATTGACAAAACCATTGGTAATTTGAAAATTTTGAAGTCTTTGAACATCAAGTCCACTCCGATTTTCAAGCTGCCGGAGGGGATGGGCTCCTTGGATAACTTGAAAGAGCTTTTGGTGGATAAAACTTCCATACGTCACCTTCGTTTCATAAGAGGGTCTATGCAGAAACTTAAAACTCTCAGTGCTTCCAGCTGCAAAAATTTGGCTGAAATATCAAAGTCTATTGGTTGTTTGAGGTCTCTGTCATATCTTGCACTGGATAAGTCCATTATCCCAGGACTCCCAAATTCTGTTACGTTGTTGGAGGGACTTGCAGAGCTTTCTTTAAGAGATTGTCGACAGATAACTGCACTTCCGGACTCCATTGGGATGCTTAAGTCACTACAGAAACTGGACCTGTCAAACACCAGAATTAAGGTATTGCCAGAATCCATAAAAAATGTGGATAGATTGGAGGTGCTGAGAATGAATAATACTCCCATAAGTACATTCCCTAAAGGTATTGCAAATCTAGGCAAGTTGCAACTCATAACGTTTTCTGACTGCTGGAGTATGAATGGGGAAATTCTGTGTGACATTTCAGGGTTATCATCTTTGAGAATCTTGGAGTTATCGGGTACCCTGATTAGTAGCCTACCCCAGAGCATTTGTCTGCTTTCTCATCTCCACTCTCTCCACTTGCTATGCTGTGACAAACTTCAGACTCTGCCAAAATTACCATCTAGTTTAGTGAGTTTGCGCTGGGGAACAAAAAACATGAGGATAGTTCATAATTTTTCATATTTGATAGATTTGAAAGTTCTGGAATTTGTTAATGATCCCGATGAGGACCTATCTTCCTTTGAGTGGTCCCATATGGAAAGCTTTGGCTGGATATCAAGTTTATCCAACTTAGAGACCCTAAACCTGTCTCTTCCAAATGTTACTAGTCTACCAGAAGATTTTAAAGATCTTACTCAACTTAAAGAACTTGATTTGTCCTGCATAAACCTGCAAGAGCTCCCACAACTTCCTCAAGCTTGTCTAAACTGGTTATCAAGAATTGCAGGAGCCAGAGGGTGGATTTCTCTAATCTAAAAACTCTGTCCGAATTGGAGCTCTGCGACTGCCTTGCATCGGAAATTCTTGGTCTTGGGAACCTCCGGTTCCTGCAAGTGTTGAAGATATCTGGCTGTAATACTAAGAACCTTGATGGTCTCGAAAAAGCATCACTACTAAGGTGGTTTTCCATGTCTGATTGCCATTCTCTTAATAGGTTGCCGGACCTATCAAAGTGCACAAGTCTGGAAATTGAGGAAATAGAATATTGCAGCATTCAGGATCAACCCCGTGAGAGGCACTGTGAAAGTTGCTGCTCGAGGCGCTGTGATTGTCTGTACCAATATTAACGTGGTGGTTGATGCACGTTGTGATCTTAACAGCAAGCTCCAAGGATGCTCTGCATTACCAATTGAAAGAGGTTGGAGTTTATTTCTTTCTCCAAGGTAAGTACTGCACTTTTTCTCTGCATCTACAATTCTTAGACCTTATTATTCCGACAGTGTCTCCAAGGTGAATACTTCAACTTAGTTGTTTTTCTTCATTTCTTTTTACCTGTTTTCTGCAGCGACTTTTCTCTTTCCCATTGTCATACTCTACTTAATCTGTGCCTCTTCCCGGGGGTAAAGATGAGATTCAAGCAATAATTATCACATGGACTGTTAAAATGTGGTCAGTATTGAAGTACCCAGTTTAATGCACTGGATGATTCCTCATTGATCTATAAACAATCAGTATGAACCAACTCTAGCAATTCTTTTTCTGTTGAGAGCAAAAACTATTTGCGAAATACTTTGATCTACAAGTTGATGGATTCACCAAGCTGGACTTGGTAAATTTTCGTGGCATAAGAATTTACACGCTAGTACTTTTATTAGTATGTGGCTCCGAAATTCTGGGAGAAACCTGATGCTCCAAATTTCAGGACTGTGTTACAGTCATGCCGGATTGGACATGGAGAAATCTTGAGAAAATCAATTGCCTGAAATAAAATTTTCTTATTTCATGCAATCTACACCTGTGTTCTAATGAAGTTTAAAAATTTAATCTCATCTTTTAGATGTAATATTGCAATGCTTCATGTGAGTAAGCAGGCATATCCAAATTGTCTAAGTTTGTTGTTTTGGGGCATTGAAAGTACCAGGTTTCCAGAATTGTTCGTTATTAGGGATTTTTTGGAGAAATTAAATTTGCATATTGGAATCAGACACGTCGACTATGTGTAAAGTAAAACCTGTAAAAGGAAACATGGAAAACAAATAAGTTATTGAAAGACAGTTTAGTTTGTAAGTAACACAACATGTAGTGCTAAGTTGACACTTGAGTACGCTTCTGTTTGTACATTTTTACGCTTACCCCCCATCGCATAATATCGTATCATGCTCCAATGAAGGCTTCCATGAAACTAAAGGCAAAAACATGCTTGCGATACGTAAATACGTAAGTAATTTTCGTGCAAATATGAAATTCTTCATATGCCATCATGCTACTAGTTAAATATCAAACCAATTAACCATGATTGAATGAGCCATTTCTTGCTATTAGTGTCCTATCGATTAGTCAGTAATTTGATCCATGGTAACTCAATCAAGAGATTGTGTTACTTCAACATATCTGCCTGCTGAAACATTAAATAGGTGGTAGCTCATGTTTCTAGTAAATATTGAATTGATGATTCGGAATCAACATTTCTTCAGATTACTCCAGGATTGGATTGGAAAGGGAGTTCGGTTTTGAACTTCTTCAGGACGACATGCGAGTTGAAGATCAAGGGCACTTGCGAAGATAAACTGAGAGGGATCAACAGCATCGCATTACATGGGTGCGATGGTTAGACAGAAAACGGAGGGCGAAGTGCCGTTTTGTCAACCTTGAAAAGCAAGCGCGCCGCACCTTGCACCTTCCCTTGTGATTTCTGCCTGTTCTTATTCCAAACTTCTGTTAGATTTTTCTTCTTCTTGATGCTGTGTAACAAGCTCTCTTCAGTTGATGGAAGGAAGGCCTATCATCCTGTTCATCCAGGACTTATATGAAGTGTAGATTTTGCTTTCTCCATGTTGAATAATACTGCTGTACATTATATTCTGCATCTCTCGACCTGTAACCAGCCCTCTTGGTTAGTCCATTGTCATTTGTTCTCCTGTCTCTTGCTGCAAAGCAGAGACCATCGATTACGATTTCCGGACGTTTATAGGACGATTGTGGGAAGCATGTCGCAGGGATATACTTGGATGGACTAACCCAATTGCAGGATGTTTCAAGCATTTTGGCATTGAGTCCATATACTGATTTGGCAGATTTCTGAAATTGAAGCAGTTTGTTCTGCAGATAGTAAATATGTAATGTAGGCAGTAAATTTGAAATTGACAGTAAGTAAAAGCTGCAAGACAATTTTTATTGCTTAAAGCTATCCTAATGAGTCAGAAGTGCTCTGTCTCGAGTGGAAGTTTTCGTTCGTTTTTTTTGAGTTGCCAGTAGGAAGCTAGGCTATGGAAATTCGATTATGAGGTGGGCAATGTTTAGAATGTCTTAGGACAGTCTCTAATATATTTGATATCAAGTAAATAAAGGCTCTTTTCCTTTTATACGAATCTACAACTCTCTTTTACTGAGCAAGACTCCACCCATATCCCTACTAGTGGGTGGTTCTTCAACATTTTCCATTCTATCATTTGTTTGACAACAACAACTAGACTCTACTTCATATAAGATAGCTTTTCGGTCTTAATAAAAATGGGTCAGAGGTGTGTTGGAATGGTCGGTGGCTGCTTAGTCTCATTCGAGAGTCTAATCTCTTTGTACTGCTTTTCTTAAAGAGGAAAATAAGGAGGTTGATTTAGGCTCCTTTCCTTCCACTGCATAGCTGCCGGTGAATTGTCAATCTAATTGACCATTTACAAGTTACCAATAAAATAATAATTTTTCCATCAATAGTAGATTACCCCTGCTATTAGATTTTACAAGGGGCACGTAACTAGTTGTGATTTATCAATGAAATAAAAAAAAAAAAAATACTATCGACAAACCTGATAGCAAATTCCTAGCTATCGTTATGATGTAGTTTTGAGTGATAAATATATGTTTACAATTAGTAAGTTATTGGAACATTGACGGTGGTAATTTGCTAACGCTATTGACAAACTATGTCAATATACCTGATCGGCCAGTAGTAGATTACACGATTGTATCATCATTTTTCAGAATTTACAAATAGTGTTACAAATATATTACCAAACGGAACATTATCGGAGGATTTTCTCAAGATCATTGATGAAATTTGGGTGCATCACATGCGATGGAAAAATCTGGCAATCTTGAGAGTCAAATTGACTCTGAGGTGTTTGATTTAAGTTCATGCATGTTCCTTCTCGTCTTGTGATTTTTTTTTTTTTTCCTGTTGAAATATTTCTCGATATTCATTGAAATTCAAGAGTTTTTAAACAAAAAGCCCAATATATAGGTCTCCAAACATAAAATTCCCAAAAAGATGAAAGGGAATTTGAACGATGGGCCTTCGCGAAATGGGCCAGCGAGATGGACTTAAATTGGGCCATTCAAATCCTAGCCTCTTCAATCAGCGTCTCCAGCTCCCACTACGCATGCGTCTTCCCTTAAGTTCGTCCACTAGCTCAGCACAGCCGGTCTCAATCCTCCATATCACTCCTCTCCTCGGCTCTAATCACTTCAGAGCTTCAATCAGAGCCAAAATTTCTGTCTGAATCAGCGATAAAGACGGAACTTTTATAGCAAACCGTCCAATAAGGATGCGCACGACAAAATTTCTAGAACAGAAATGGCCACAAATTGATTTCTTAATTTTTATTTCAGAATTTGAGAAGTTCATTTTTTTTTCAAATCTATTTCTGAAATAAAAATGTGCTCCAGAAATAGAAAAGTCAAATCGCATTACCAAAACGTTATGTTCAAACTCGATTTAGGAATGAGAAACAGAAAAATAAAGAAATAGAAATTTTATCATGCGTGCCCTAAAACGCTTCTATCATCTCTAAGGACCCCCGAGACCACCCCATTCGTTGCATCATCCCAAGAAAGCTCCATCTGTGTTGATTTTCAAGGTGTGTACTTTAGTTAAACATGGTGTTGGTCCTGTTGAATAAGCACCCTTCTCCTCTTTAGGAGACCGAAGACTTTCCTTCAATTTATGCAGTTTTACTTTTCTTTTTGAGTTGTCAAATGCAATCAATTTCGCTGAGAATATAAAAGGAAGCTGTGGGTAAAAGAATGTTATCATAGATATCTGTCTTGATCCATCATTTTACTCCGAATGTTTCTTTATTTTTAAAAAGTGTCTTGGGCGTTTTATTTAGATAATTCAATTCTGAAAGTACTGATTATGCATAACACGAGAAAAATTAATGTATTGAAAATAATAAAATTTCCTTAATCAATTACTTAACTATTATCCATGACACACCTGTTGACAAAATCTTTGCTCGGCAAGGAGCAATGTCTGCGAGACTGCGACCAATAATGATAGAAATGTTAGATTAGCGAGGATGTTGTAACTTCGGTTAATCGTGAAAGTAGAGGAATTTAAACTTAAATCTTACGGACTATGATAAGTAATTACTGAATACAGCATCGACCATGGATGGCTGGAGAGTGATTGCCCTCCAACAACTTTGTTAAAACAAGAACAATGTCCGCAAGCAGTAATGGTACATTATTTCATGTGAATATTTTCTTTTCCTTTTCTTTTATTAAATAGTCACTTTTGTTGATACATTATTTGGAAAATATTTTTCTAAAAATAGTCATTTGTATTAGTTGGAATAATTAGTTAATGAGAAATATTTTCATTAACGATAATAATTTATGTCTCCAAGTTTTTGTGGACAATAAAATATTTTATAAATTTATTCCTTTTCGTATGCGATTCAAAAGATAGTTTTTACAAAAATGTTTTCAAAATCACTCATTTTTTAAGAAATAAATGAAATCTCTATGAAAGTATCAAATATAAACCCGACTGTTGTTCTTGAGAACAACCTTGCATCTCCACAAGCCTTGTTATTTAGAAACTATCATTTTTCAAATAGTTATCAGTCATAAATTCATATGCCCACTCAAGGTGTTTAATTATTAACTAAAAGCAAAACCACTTGAACCCGAAGTAAGAAACTAAGTTGATTTCGCGAGGAGGGGCAGTCTGGCCAATTACATTCAGGGTTTTGCCTCGACGTATAATGAAGAGGTATTTAACAAAAAAAAAAGGTTCATAAGTAATCCTTCGATTAAATTTGAGATATTATTTTCGGCCGGAAATTGATATACTCTGACGGGACCTGACTTGAATCCATGGCATAGCAATATTTGGACCTACATGATCAAAAGTTCTAGTTAGACTCATCAGATGGGATGGTCGAGCCAAAAATGATCAGCTCCAAATTAACATGTCTTAACCCATTTTGACCTATTTTGTAGTAACTTATACCCCTCCCATATTGCTAAAACACTTATATATCTAACTTGATGAGAAAAATCATAACTAAATCAAGGTAAAAGCATGGAGTGAGAGTGAGAGCGGGATTGAGTGAGGGGACATAGAGTGAAGAGAGAGTTATAGAGGCGAGGTTGGGTTTAAGTTAATTATAAACTCATTCAATATTCATATTATCTTGAGTTTTGTCACTTTAAATTCATTTATGACTTATTTATCAAATATGACTAATTCATATAATAACTCGACTCATCAAATGTAAGTTAAAAAATGGGCATATAATCCATTTTGACAGGGCTAGTTTTGATTAGAGGTGATCGTTTTCTAGTTTAGTCGGCTCCAACCCAAGAATTGGGAATCGGACCACCTAGCCTTGGGATCAGTCTTGTCCCGTTTCTAGCCAATCCAAGCTGAAAGTTTTGGATTAATTAAAATGTTAATCTATGTCACAATTCAAAATTGGGATTTCATCCGAGATTTGCAAAGAAGATAGATATTATAGGGCCATGATTGTAGAGGCTAGCTCGAAAAAAGGACGAAGATTCAATGGATTCTTTTCCATCAATGATGACTCAGCTCGAGTAAGTAAGGAAAGTAAAATTGGTGAATTAACAAAGAAACTAAATAAAGAAAGATACAATTGACAGAAGGGGCAAGTTCTATGAATCGGTGCAACAATATAAAAGAAACAAAGATTCTCTTAATAATCTTGAATAAGCTAAGGTATGAGAGGAAAATAGGGTTTAGGTCTACACACTTTAATTATTTAACAAATAAAGAAATAAAGAAATATAAATCGCTCAGGACTATCCGATTCCCATCCTAGAGCATAGAACCAAACTGAAAGTCACCAATTTTAATTTTATGGAACTGAGGTGGCGCCATCTAAAACTGCCCAAAATTGGCCGGTCTCAGCGTTTCTCGATCCGAGCGGTTGTAACGCCGACCCCTAGTTTTGAACTTTTGATGGATTCTAACGTTCCCCCCCATGTTTGCTGCACGGTTTGTTGCTGTTAAGGGCAAGTGGATCCAGCTAAAAGCAGCCTGCACAAACTGTCAAACTGAGTAAGAGAGAGAGAGAACATGGAGGCCGGCTTTGAATTTGATTGGTCCTCAAGAGTCACTGGATAAACGACGTCCGTTTTTTTCGCTCATTTGCAAAGCTGGAGTTCCTTGACCCCTTTTTACTTTCTCTTTTCCTGTTTTTCTTTTTTTGGGGGACCAACGCGGCAGCTGAAATGGCGGAAACAGCATAAAAAGATATCACCAGACGACAAAACGCCATCCCAAAATCCCCAGAGAGAGATAGAGAGGAGAGAGAGGAGGAGAGGGGGAGAGATGGTGGTGGCGATGGAGGATCAAGAAGACGGCGTGATGGCGACGGACTTCTTCTGGTCCTACACCGACGAGCCCCACACCTCGCGGCGGCGTCAGATCCTCTCTCAGTACCCTCAGATCAAGCAGCTCTTCGGCCCCGACCCCTGGGCCTTCCTCAAGGTCGGCCCTTTCGCCGTCAAAATTACTGCTTGATTCGGTTTTCTTGGTGGGTTCGGGTCTCGTGGAAGTGGGCAGTTCTCGATTCGTCCGGGGAATGGGAGTCCGTGTGGGTTCAGTCCCCCTCGTGGGTTGGTTTCGCTTGCGTTGCATTGCATTTGCATCGTCTCTTTAGTGATGATTTGCTCTTATACTCGTGTCGGTGTCCGTCTTGATCTGAGCTACAGTGGGATCTTTCTCTTTGGTTTTGCTGCGTTCGTGCGTAATTATGAGTGGATACGATGTCGCCATCCGAATCCACCTAGTCCGAAGTAGGTGCGGCGATTCGCGGCCTATTTAAATGTTTGAAGAGATTCCTCAGCGGGATTCCCTTGTGGGTCTTCCCCTTTTGTAGATCTCGATTGGCATGTTTTCCATTGTTGCTTTCTTGTAAAGAAATGGAAAAGAGTTCTTTTTCTAGCTTTTAGCCTTCTATTGGCATATTAACCTTGATTTTACTTGGTTAGGGGTTTCTCTTCCATTTTTCATTTTATTTGAAAGGGCTAATTCAATTAGGCTTTTTGCTCCTCCATTGCTGATTGCGCAGCGCAAGCTGCTCCACGATTCATTTTATCTCGTAATTTCTTAAGGGGGTGTAAACTGTCTCTCCTTGTTTTTTTTTTTTTTTTTTTTTTTTTTTTTTTTTTGGTGATTCAGCCTTGCATAATGAGATGAACTCATTGGCCCTTTGTTGCCCTGAATGGAAAATTTAAATAACTGGTCTTTGGTAACTTCAGTGATATTGTTATTTCTTTTCTTGCAATTGCGTATGCATCAGAAACCACTGGAGAACATTTGCGAATCTACAGTATCCTGATTTGTGGAAAGGTGGTCGCTTTTAAGATGTTTTGGTGAATGTGACTTGTTGAGAGTACCTTAATGCATACGCTTAGGAGTAATGTGCCAATTCGTGCAATATATGTCAGCTGTGTCTTTTAACTTTGATCGTCTCATATATTGTCTTTATCATTTTGTGCAGATTACTGTTGCAGTGCTGCTACAGCTAGGAACCGCTACTTTGCTCCATGATGCAGGGTGGCTAAAGATTCTGGTTATCTCCTATTTCTTTGGCTCTTTTCTCAACCACAATCTCTTTCTAGCCATCCATGAACTCAGCCACAATCTCGCATTCTCAACTCCGGTATACAACCGCTGGCTTGGAATATTCGCTAATCTCCCCATTGGTGTTCCCATGTCTGTAACCTTCCAAAAGTATCACCTGGAGCACCATCGCTACCAGGGAGTTGATGGGATAGATATGGACATTCCGAGCCTTGCTGAAGCCTATCTTGTGAGAAATGCTTTCACAAAATCCATATGGGTAGTCTTACAACTCTTCTTCTATGCTCTGCGACCTCTGTTTCTCAAACCTAAACCTCCTGGTATTTGGGAGTTTGTCAATTTAGTCATTCAGGTGTCCCTCGATGTGTCCGTGGTTTATTACTGGGGTTGCAAGTCTTTTGCTTATTTGATCCTTTCTACATTTGTTGGGGGTGGATTGCACCCAATGGCTGGTCACTTCATCTCAGAACACTACGTTTTCAAGCCAGACCAAGAGACATATTCCTACTATGGTCCCCTGAATCTTATGACATGGAGCGTGGGATACCACAATGAGCACCATGATTTCCCTAGGATTCCAGGAAACAAACTTCATAAGGTGAAGGAGATTGCACCAGAGTATTATGAGGGGTTTGATGCGTATAAATCTTGGAGCCAGGTCATTTACATGTATATTATGGACTGCACTGTGGGGCCTTTCAGCCGAATGAAGAGGAAACCATCGGCGACTTCCAAGAAATCTGAATAGATTCACCTCGAATTCTCTCTTCTTGGTTCTCTGTATTGGTTACTGCAATTTTTTCTCTGTGATTATGTACACTTAAGCAATTAGTATTTATGTAGCTGTAGACTGAAAAGACCGAGTTATTTGTTGATTGGTTAACTTAAACACCAGATAATTTATTGATTTATGTTGATGAGGCATCTGGTATATGAGGTATTTGGGAAGTATCTTTTAGATACTATCACACTTGTCATTGAAATAGGGATGGCAGTGGGCAAACCCCGGCACAAAAGTCCTTACATTTGTGATGAGATAAGATCTTCCTCTCTACAATTTTACCCCTAATTGTGGACGGGTATGAATACTGCCTGTCATTTGTGTAAATATCGAAGGGCAAGTCATTCCTGTAGAGAGTATCCACTTCATTGACTCGGTCAAAGGCTGATGCTAGTGTCAGGTATCTCTTTAGAAGATCTTTATGCTAAGAACCACTTTGGCTGTCTGATGCTATGGTGGGCATTTCATGAAATTGGTTTCAAGTACTTGAAACCTACTTTTGAACTGTAGGGAGTAGTGATTTTGGGCCCTGAGAGTTTATACGTCTGAGCTTATCGCTATTGGTAAGCGAAAATTTGATGTTTAACTCTTTGACCATGATTTTGACATTCCTTACATTTATTCTCGTCAAAGCCAAAAAGGAGAAGGTGCTTTGTTTTATGGTCTTACTAAACAACACCAGTAAGCACCAAGCAAAGATTAACATAGACGCTGTTCTCGTCTTGCTGTCGATTTCTTGCTTCAAAGCTTCTGCGCCGAATCCTTATCCAATTATAAATAACTATGACCGTAAGGTATAGAAAAGCTCAAGCAGCAAAAGCTTCCCCAAGGGCAGAGAGGAATGCTGTTGAACGCAGCCCTTTGCTAAGAGTTTTCATAAATGTTTTGTAATCTGAAGCTTTAAACACTGGGTCCTAAATCAGAGCGGTTTGTTGCGTTTTAAATTCAAGGGCAACCCGACATCATTGATTAGTGAGTACTAATAAATTTTGGGAGAATTACCAAAAAAGTCTTAAACTTATTGCAATTGTGCCAATTCAATCATAAACTTTTTTTTTTTTGGCTAATTTAATCATAAACCTTCTACAATTGTGCCAATTTAGTTCATCTGGCCAAAATTAGCTAGTTGGCAATGACGTGGATGTCAGCCAAGGATAGCTGATCGGTGAACGCTGATGTGCCAAATTTTAAATATATTTTAAATATATATTTTTTTCGAATTTTTAATTTTTTTTTTAATTTTTGATTTTTTTTTCCCTTCTTCTCCTTCCTCTAGCCGGCCGGTGGTGAGGGCCGGTGAGGCCACTGGCGAAGGCAAGCCTTGCCCAGCGACGGTGAGGTCAACCCCAACCTCGCTAGATCTAGCGATGGCCAACCTCACCTACCCCGATTCCCTTGACCTTCGTTAGTGTGCTCAGGAGAGCCTCGTCTTTCATCTCAAGAATTGACTTGTCTGACAATGTGCCGCTCCAGTAATTCTCGGCATGGTCATGGAGGTACTCGGCTTTGTGGCTGGAGACTTGACCTATTGCAACTGCTGGGGCCAGAGTGTGAGGAGCGAGTTCGGGGAGGCGCTATCCTCGCCGCCGCCACCGAAGAGCGCAAGGAAGCATGCGCAGATGGTTTGGGCAGCCTTGGTGGGCGAGGTTGGGGCCTTGCTAGATCTGGCGACGACCGCCTCGCCATCGCTAGGCGAGGCTCGCCTTCGCCATTGGTCGGTGAGGTCTAGCTAGCCGGCCAAAGGAAGGAGAAGAAGGGGAAAAAAAAGAAAAAAAAATTCAAAAATTCAAAAAAAAATGTTTAAAAAATATTCAAAAGTTCGCTAGCTAACTGTCCTTGGCCGGTGTCCACGTTAGAGCTTGCCATGTCAATGCTGGCTGGCTAATTTTGGCCGGATGGACTGAATTGGTACAATTATAAAAGATTTAGAATTAATTTGACCCAAAAAAAAAAATTTATGACTGAATTGACACAATGCAATAGATTTAAAACTTTTTTGGTAATTCTCCCATAAATTTCTTGGCTCATAATGATTTGCTTCGGCTGTGCAAAATTGACCTTTTCAATCAATTCCAAAGCTTATATAAACGATAACTTTGTCAATGACATGCTAAAGTTATTCAAATGTGGGGTGCATGACATTTTTTAACTGGTCTTGGTTTTTCAATCAATTCAACTGCTCATTGATGGCTACCTTGCAATAACAGAAAACACAGGATAGACACCGGCCAAAGGATATGGTTGTTGCTCTATTAAACATCATTCAGCTCGGTCTAAACACAATCGCATGTCATGACAGCAATCAACACCTTCCGTTGCTATGAGAACCATCCTCAAATCTCATTTACATGATCAAAGAAGTTATCCTTCTCCAGAACTTCACATGCCGACTCAAAAGTTTCCTACGTAAACACGCTTCATGATGTTATGCTAGCTCTAGTTATACAATTTGTATGCTTGTTTCCCTTCCCTATCATCACGAGTCATCAAATGGCAACCATCTTCAACTGTTTTTAGGATCGCTCCCCAGTTTTGCTGATCTAGTGCATCAGCTTACATCCTTAATGGAGTAAAATCAACAATTCTGAGATGCGACAGTATAATCTCCGCAATCTAATAATTTTAGCACATCCATCAGGGCCTTCGTTGGATTAGATTGCTTCGCATGTCATGTCACTCTCAAACTTCAATGACGTATAAGCAACAAAGTTCTGGCTTATTGCCTCTGACGGCGAAGATGCTCTCTCATGTGCATGTGCACATCTGTCTTCACTACTAGCCTCATTTTCTTTGAATCCTCCCACAACAAACCACCATACTCCCGTGCAAAGTCGCAGGCAGCCTCAAAGACATCCTACAGAATTAGAGAGACCAAACATAAAAAATAATCCTGGCACTGGAAGATGAGTATATCACTTGAAGTTCACCAATTTTTACCCGAGTAGGAAATTCGTCATAGAAATGTGCAGGAGTCATCTCAACCCGGTTAAGATCAGATTCCCACAATCTAATCTGTCAAAAACCTGGAAAATGAGATAGGAAATGGCTTTGCCAACTATAGCACACCAGGATTGATGTGTCAATCACAGATTACAAGCTATGAGTTAATAAAATTGAAGCAGTCGTTTTTCCAAAGTCATGGGTGGTCATCATACAAACGTCACACACTTAATCTAGGTACCTCATTGAGAAGCAACATAACCAAGTCATTGCCTGAGTCAGAAATCTAGTTCTGTTCAACTACTAAAAGGTGATTTTTTTTTTTTTTTTAAAGCAGATAGCTGAGATGTGATCAACATTTGTGGAATGGGGGCATGACTGATAGGAACAGGACGTAACTGACACCTGACAGAACCGATTTATGTTAATTGCCTGGCATGCAATTTTAAAAGGACTAGGTACTGGAGATTAAGCACCAGCATTCAAGGAAGTATGTTGTGTTGTTTGCAAGATAAGACTAGCTACCATCTTCTCTCTAATTGATGTCTCTCTTAAGTCCGTCTAGTCCAAATGTCTAGCCATGTGGTGATGTTAGGAAACAAGTAGAACCGAGCCTGAATTAATTGGCTGGATTAAGAACATAAAGGATGGACTACTCCGAACTCATAATCAGGATGGTTTGGATTGCTTGTCTATACCACATGCAAGATGAGAAATGAAACAATTCATTATCAAAAGTTACCTAATGTTGCTCGCTGAACTAAAAGCCATAGGTAAGATGAAGTACAGGAATGAGGACTTTGATGTTTAGAGCAGTCAATTACTTTTCAAAACACTGTTAGCATTTGCAAACTGTACTAGTGAATTAATTCTGTTCTGTGTCATTGAACCTTTATAAAAACCTGTAGTGGGGAGCAGCCGATGCTTCCCTGCTTGAACTTTATGAAATGCAATGGTTTACTTATCTTAAGAAAAGAAGGAAAAAATGTAATGTCAACCAGGGATGGTACCTGATCTGTAACATTTTCAGGAACAGATGGTACTCTCTCTGCGACACGGGGATGCGCATTTTGTTGGAGAAAAGAAATAATCTGCAGCACGAAAAAAGAACTTTGATGAATGGCAGGTAGTTTTCTTCAATTATGTAAGCATTCATCCACAATACGCTATGCCTGCATCTATTCTTGAAGCACTGATATTGACATAATATCTAAATCAGGTGCGTATAACAGCACTATCTGATTACTGATGTGATGGATGTCAAAGCAAAATCTCATCATCAGAAAATTGAAGAGATATTGATAGTCCCAATACAAGTAACCATAATAGGCCAAAAACTAAATATGCTTTTCACAAAGCATTAAATTTCAAGTAATTCAATAACACCATCAGATGCCTCTTTCTAAATATTAATCATCCACAAGGCAAACCTTCGCAAGGAGCTCCATGAAATTAAACAAGCACATAAAATCAGGAACCTTGCAAGTCAGTCAAATTCGCTCACAATGATAGGGCCTCTAAGAAGGAAATAAATCCTTACAGAAACAAATATTATGTTCACACTATAGTCCACACAAAATTTTATAAAAATGAAAGTTGCCCACTAAGCAACAAAAACTTACCTGCTCTGCTGTGATCCCATTGTCAAATGCATTATACAAGCTTTCTTTAGTAATAGCCCCCACAATAAGGTTTGGTAGCTGATACTCAATTCTGCAATAAAAGCATTCTATTAGTACCTCTGCAGTTGATGACAAACAGAAATAAGTTCGTAGAATGCAGAAAATGGTGGAGATCAGGTATACTATGAGAAGTAAAGAGAATTGACCAATAGAAAAGATCAGATGAATTGAGAGAGAGAGAGAGAGAGAGAGAGAGAGAGAGAGAGAGAGGAAAACTGTGTGCAAATGACAAACAATAAAAATGGCAAGTCTATTCTGGATACCACTTTTGTGTCTGTGGGATCAAGCAAACATCTAATTGTTCATTCTGTACCTTGCTAATTCACAATTAAGGACTCATTGGCCAGGATATAATCTTCATATTCCTTTAAACCCGTTTAGCAACATGCTAAGAAGATGTGCAGTTTGAATCTATTCTCAAGAGATTCTAAGAATCTATTTTATGAGAGACTGTGTTTGAAGGGACACTAAGTTGCTTGCTTTCCCATCTATCAAAAAACCCACACAATTGTCAAGTTCTCAAATTTAGGATGTGCATAAAATTATATCGTGACAGGTTCTAATTGAACCATAAAAAAAATCCAAATATTTGCCCAAAACAGTTATTGTTAATTCCATGCAGACATAAGTCAGTCTTGTATTGCAAGAGTGGGCACGAGATTTTAGCTTTGAAAAGAAAGTTCTCCTGTAATAATGGATAGACAATCACAACTAATTTAATGCTTGTCATCTTGAACTCAAGACTTACTTCACTGGATTTGCCCACAAGGGATCCAGCAACTTTAAAGTAAGTAGAGCAATTGGCTGCTTCACATGAACACCTCAAACAAAACATGATTTAAGATTTGGGTTTCTGCATAGTGGCCTATAGATAAGCATATTGGCCCCAGGGCCCAGTAAAGGAAAGATGACGAAGATTGATTCCTTTTCCCAGAAAGATTGCAGGTTCCCAGCCCATATAACACCCCGCAATTCAAATGGTGAACAAAATGAGATCAGAAAGTTCCATGACCAGACAGAATAGAAAACGTGGAAAGAAGAAAGCAGGCAGAGATTCAGACTAGGAAAAACATTACTATGGAATAAAATTAACCAGTGGCGCAATTTCATTTGATGTATTGCACGCTTGCTCAAATCCAGTTTCTTTCCGTTTCCTAATCCAACTTTTTTATGACCATACCTTGAGAAAAGTCGCAGAATTTCACAATGCAACTTAGATGTCGAGTACGCATAAATCCTAAAATTTGTTTCCACAACAACAAATCCCTGCAGAGAGAACAAACCAAATTAAAAATTTTAACAGCATAACATGCATAATACTGGAGGTGTAAAGTCCCAATGGAGAATACATGGAACTTCCTAAAGTAATAGTGGTTCAAATTTCAAGGGAGAACATAGAACTTTCTAAGACATAACAGATCAGTGGCAGCATTTGGACAAATTTAAAGCCGTTCCACAAGTGCTAGAAAAACATGCAGGTAAAGAAAAGGTCATGGTTTGTCTAATGTTTGCAACTAGAAAAAAGCATGTCTTACAATTATGTCCTTGAGACCTGGCCTGAATTGTTAGCAACACTTAATCAATCAATATAGCAATTAGCAATTCAAGAGGTTGTCGTAAAACGGGTATTCAGTTGTCCATGTTTGTGCAATGTTAATTTATAGAAAAAAATAACAAAAGTAATTACACCTTTTCATGAATCAACAAAGAAGCTATTGTTTGCAAAATAAAGAACAAAAACATAGTGCCCACAGTCATATCAAATACGCAAAGGAAATACCTCTTTTCGAGATGATGAATCAGTCAAACTCACGGAGAGATTAGTAGTTAATTTGGTTGGTATGAACCAACTTTCTTTTCTTCCCTGGGAATATACACATAAAAGTAGCAATAAATCCATTAAAAGGTTTTATTTATAAAGCAAGCGCTACATCTTGCACCCATAAAAAAGAACTAAAGAGCTGCCATACCTGTTGAAGTTTGACTAAGCCCAAGTCAGCAAGGTCCTTGAGTGTGTTCCTCTGGACTTCAGTCAGCGTATTCATGTTATATGCCTAGCACATGTTTGACAAGCATGACAGAGTCATAGTGAGTAACCTAAGCAAAGCTTTTCAGGCAAACATTGCACAACCTCAAGAGATTTATCTCATAGAAAACTTATGTCCTGTGAAACTTTGTGCATGAACATAACACATGCAAACTACTGTACCTCTCCTGTAGCATGAAAACTAAGCTCGAGCAGAAATGAAATCAGATCAGCTGAATCTACATCTCGCTCCTGCACCAAATTGAGACTCCATTTAAAAAGAGAGCGGCGGATACTGCAAATAAATTAACATGTCCTCTCTATTGAATGAAATTTCATCAGCAAAGTGTTTTTGACAAAACAAATCAACAAAATGTCAGGTTGTCAAGCCAACGGACAAATTCAATGACACTAATGGTGTCGACAATTGGGGTACAGCACTATCCTATTCTTGAGTAATCATAATTCTTTTTATAACTCTTTCAAGAGAAAGAAAGGCCCACGATGAAAGACTAAAAAAAGTTATAGCTGTAGGTAATGCCTTAAAGTACATCAGACTTAAAGCTCAACACCATTGAAGAAGAGATTACAGGAGAAGCGAGTTGAGACCCCCTTACACTCTTTTGTGATTCCACAAGACAGCATTACACCCTCAGTCCCTTAAGCCAGTGAGGCTGGTGAGACAAGAAAGGTTTCTACTTTGAACTTCCACAGAAAGGAGGGTATTATCTCCAAATTAGTCTCTCCAATTAGTCAAACTCTAAACGTGCCACTGCAATAATGGACCCCCCAACTATACTTGTGAAGAAGCTAGAAGATGTATATGTCTCAATGGCTCATCTCCTGGAATCATGTTGATCAAGATGTGAATATTCAGGAGCCCAAACACCCACTACATTAGGATCACAAATTCCACTAGGACAAGCAATATCCAAATGCAAGTAGTCACCAGCAGAGTTGAGCGAAAAGACAATTACTTTGCAGAGCTCTCAGATTGTGTCATTACAGAGCCAATCATGGTTTATGCTATTGAATAGCTAAAATCCTCTTAGAATTAGCCAATAATTCGAGTTATTCTTATTTCATGAACATGACCTTTAAGGAATGACTTGAAAAGGAGGATTCTAACTGGTCACATACAGAGGAAATAAAAGGAATAAGGTGGCTGTACATATATGAATATTATTCATTATACAATCATACCTCAGAATTTGATATGTATTCTCTGATGATGTACCATAGTTGTGCATTTGTATCCATCAACTGCAGTTCACACGAAGCAACTATTATTAAAGAATGTGCCAACAGACATGCCAACAGACTTAAAAGTGGGTCATGATTCTTTTATGCGTACCAAGAACTGGAAGCCACTCTCAGTTAACCTAGGAGGTTCTTTGTCCCTGTAGAAATGGCACAGACCAGTCACCAATCAACCAGATTTGCAACCATCCAAAAAGACCTCCAAACATATAATATATGTAAAGAAAAATAAACAACCTCTGAGTTAGAAGTCCCCTTTGGAAGATTCTCATCATAGAGGGACTTATATTCGTCATCTTTTCAGCTTGGGTTGAGTTTATAAGTTGCAGAAGAAAACACTGTTTTATCACAATTGAAGCTTCATGAAAGAGCAAAGTAAATGAAGCAACAAAACCAATCAATGGTGGCTAATTAAACTGAAAAATTCAGTCAAATGAGCAAGACTTTAAGAAGAGTCAATGCAGCCATCTGTAAGAAGAAAGACCCAAGAAGAAGAAGAAGAAGAAAATTCTCACCTCCCATTGTTCAAGAGCAAAGGCCGCGAGATCCTCCAAGCTTGGGAGCCTGGCGGTGATGTTTGATGGCATTGGTTCCCTTGGCAAAACTCCTCTGCATGGTTCAACTTTCAGTCATGCACTAAGGATTGTGTCAAGAAAAACAACTGATGAACTAAGCTGAAGTCCAATATTTGGCAATTTACAGGAAAAATACTTGGTGACGGAAGATATCCCAATAATTCTAATGCCATGAATATGCCTTACCAGGATGATCTATTAATATGTATCAGTACTATATGTATCTATCCATCTTCAGCCATGATTTGATGCAGTAATATGAGAAAAAAACAGAAGCAAGGAGAAAAATGAGCAGCGGAGACATGCTAGCATAAATGTGATAGCATGTTCTTAAGATTGGCAAAGGCAGAAAAGATAATATACAACAAAAAAGGGGGACTATATGATCCTTAATTAGGTAGGAACAAGATAAAACGCAAAAAAGGATCTATGTATTATAGCTTTCATCAGTCTGACTTAATTCAAAATGAATGCTTAAGGGTATATGTCAAATTGGTGATCCAGAACCTGTGAAGCATTGCAAAGTTTTTCAATTTTCTGCAATGTATGATAAATAAAAATTCCAGCAGAAGCTATACAACAAAAATCATATCTTATCATTGGGCTTCAAGTGCTACTTAACAAAAGGTTGAGTTCTCAGTTCTTGACAAAATCTTGAAACATACTGATGTCTCAATGCAAACCCGAGCTACATATTACCCAAGATAAATTCAAACAAAGCATCGTTCCTCTCTATCCCACCAGATCCTAAAAAAAAAAAAAAAAAAAAATGAAAGAAATAGAAGCCACAAACAAATCTGTAACTTACCCACAGGTTATGTGTTTCTGGAGGTTAGTCTGAAAGGTTGGATTTAGCCTGTAGCTGGTTCCACTACTTCTGCCATTACAATTTTAAATTCAGAAACCGACATAGTAAAAACAAATCAAAAAGTTTATAATACGAAACTCTCTCTTGAATTTCCACAAAGTGCAAATTCTTATTCTGATTACCCTCACAACCCAGAGAGAGAAAGAGAGAGAGCGAGAGAGGGGTAATTGGCAATGCATCTCTGAACCACTTCTAATGTCAACAGGTATAGGATGTAGCACAAAGAAAATTTAACAATAAAGAAAACAAGTAAATTGACATGCAAAAATCCAAGGAAAAACAAATTGAATTTCTGTTTCCAGTGCATGCAGATTTTTTGCAAAATAACATAGGAGGTGAACAACTGCAAAGAAAAGATGCTTATATGAAATCACGTGCTTTGTAGATATGAAGAATTAAAAATTGCTCGGACAACTTTCTACAGAAACTTATACAGTGGAAGCCATTTATTATGAGTAGCCTATGAGGTAATTAGATCAGCCATATATATGGTAACTACAGACAAGCATTTCGCTGTTCCGCAGACTGAAGAAGCATACGGTTACCAACTAACTTACTTATCCCAGACGTCTTGATTTGTTTGTAGGGTTTACAAAGATGTAAAGGAAGGGCCGGGGAAGGCATTTTTACCAAAAAAGGGTGTACCGTCACACAATCTACTTGCCTTTCAGCTCGACATATGAAACATGAGCAGGCCTATAAAAATTCCCTTCAATCACAAGGAAGCTAAAATTCTCATAAATTTGAGTGTCAAACTTCCCACTTCTCCAACTGTTCTCTATTGCTACACTAGGAACATTTCTAGGCAGGGAAAAAAATACTAGGAATATAAAGCTAAGCATACAATCCGTCCAAGACCTCATCCTCATCTTGGGGCAATATACAGTTATGAAGAGAAAATCAAACAGAAGACCCATTTCACCTGTCAAAAGCCTCGGAGAAGATCCTCAACTGAAGCAGCCGGTCGATTGCAACTTTATGCTTGGAGAGTCCGTCCGGAAGGACCCACTCCTCGATCGACTTGGTTGTCACTGCCTCTTCGATGTACAGCATCTGTATCACGTACTTCTTCGCCAACGGGGGCAGCGACCTGAGCGCAACAAGAACGAAATCACATCGGCCACCCTCAACCCCCCCCTTCAGGTGTCGAAATTGCTTTCATTTTATACAAGTTCAACTCGCTATTTCTACAGTGTACACCGGTGCATAGGATGCTCAATGCTCACTAGTCTGCAATGACGGCAAAAAAAAGGGCGTTTTGAAGTACAATTCCATCGGAGCTGATGCGGTAAGCTGAGTGTTTGCGATCGGCCAGAAGCCAACGATCTCTCTCTCATTCGTTCAAGTTCATTCTCGGCGGACCGAATGACGATTGCGATTGAAGAGAGCGAGAGAGAGAGAGAGAGAGAGAGAGAGAGAGAGAGAGAGAGAGACCTGAGAATCGCCTCGCAGATGAAGGCGTTCTGGTAGAGCTGGTCGAGCTTCATGGCGGGCAGGGCCGCGACCATGTCCATGAAGTTCCTGGCGATGATCTTCACCTGAGGCATCTTCGCCGCCGCTCGAATTCGATCCTCCGAGCCCTTCGCGGCGGTCGTCGGAACCGGAACCGGTCGCCGTCGCTGATCGGAGCTCCGAAGGGTTTAGCGATCCCGGGCTCTTCCGAAACCTCCGGCGCCCGCGCTCTCTTCCTATCGCTTTGGTTTGTGAGAGTTTTAGAGGGACATGGGAGGAGCTGTGAAGATGGGCTTTTTACGTACAAGGGCCCATTTAGGGTTTTACTTCGGATCAAGTTGAACGTAAGTGCAAATCCATAAACCCACCACAACCAAATTGAAAGATGAATAATTTAAATAGTTAATACCATGAAAAATCCTAAATTCGTACATCTATGACAAATTTATAAAAAAAAAAACCCCTCAAAGTGGTACACCTATGATGATTTTTCATTTATTAGTTTTCGTTAAATTCTACTATTAAGTTGTTGAGTTGGATAACATGTGACATGATTGTGATGTCTTGATTGGAATTTTACCATCAATTTATCATGGGTATAATAGTTTGTGATTTTTCGTACTATTAATCCAATTTAACAGAAAATAATGGATGGTAAATTTGTCATAAGTATATCAGCTTGTGGTTTTTAATAATCAAAATATTAATTTGGGATAAAATTTTCATATGTGTACTGACTTGAGGTTTTGGTGGCATTAACCCTAATTTAAAAATATTATTAAAAATATAATCATTTTATATCGTTTATAAAAATTAATAAACAAAAAGTTACTTCACCATCTAGGAAAATGATTAGATAATGATGATGAAAACAATTTTTGTTAACTAATTATTTCAAGGGTTAATACCTTAAAAAACTTAAAATTGGTACACATGTAACAAATTACCTCAAACCATTTTTTTAACCATGAAAAACCCAAAACTGATACACTTGTGACAAATTTACTCAAACTGACCATAAAAAACCATAAACTGGTATATTTATGACAAATTTACCATAAACTAATTTATTCGACCAAAAAAACCCTAAACTGATAAATTTGTAACAAATATACCCTCTGCTAAATTAGATTAATATCACAAAAAATAAAAAAAGATTGTAAACTGTGACAAACGATGCGTAAAATCCTAAATTGATATACTAGTCAACTCTGTCACGTGTAATTTAACTTAATAATTTGACAATAAAATTTAACAAAAACTAACGAGAAGGTAAATTTATCATAAGTGTACCAGTTTGGGATAAATTTGTCAAATGTATACTAGTTTGAGGTTTTTGGTGGTCAAAAAAATAGTTTGGGGTAAATTTGTCATAATTGTACCGGCTGTAGGTTTGGGGTTTTCAGGGTATTAACCCTTATTTCAAACAATATAAATAATCATTTAGAGGAAAATATTTTTCCAATTATCCAAATTTTGCGAAACAAATGGACTTGCTGGGAACCGATGAGCTCGGCTTAAGGGTTTATTTATTTGGTTTTGGTTTATATGTTTTGTTCTATCAATTTAGTTTTGGTTTATAACTTTGAAACCGATAAAATTGAACTAAGTCAATAAATTTAGTGCATAAATAAATAAATTTTCTTTTTGATTAAGTGAGGTTTGTAGCTCAACCTAACCAAGTAAATGTTTTTCACCTAAGGTTGCTCTATACTATTAAATTAAAATATTTTTATTTCAGAAATGGACCATTATCGATTGATTTTTAATCCCAAACAATACTGCTAAAATAGTTTGCTATGCTCGTTTGTGCTCTTACATTTAATTAAATAATTTTTTTAGTGCTATAGATAAAGTAACTTGATTTAATTGTGACTGTATCCTTTTTTTTTTCAACGGATCTGTGGGAAATAGGTGCCTTTTTTCTTTTCTTAATTTGCATTACGCGTTCAACGTAAACAGTTCAATTTTGTCATCCGGCGGACTGAAAATCCCATTAGTAAAATGAGAAAAAGAAACGAAAAACTGAAGGTGACAAAAGTAAAAAGTCAAGCTTCAATGCAAGCTCAGGTTTCTCAACCCTCCTTTGTCTAAGTCTTGCCTTTCCTTTTTGGTCTCTCTTATCTAATTTTACTCGTTCTTGATGAAAAAAAAATCAAGAAAGTGACACATGACACAAATAGTTCATGAATTTTAGTCAAATATATAATTTAGTTCATAAATTTTTAATTTATTTAATTCGATCTTTGAACTTTAACTCAATGTGTAATTCAGTCCATAAACTTCTAATTTGTTCAATGTAATCCTTGAACATTTTCATACAGTTTAAAGTTTGAATTGGACATGTACCAAAAGTTCAGAGGCTAGATTAAAGAAATTAAAAGTTTATAGATCACATTGCACATTGGGTTAAAATTCAACGATCACATTGAACAAATTAAAAGTTTTGGGACCAAATTACACATTGGGCTAAAGTTTAAGGATTGTTTGTATCATTATTCCATACTATGAAAATCCCAAATTAATATTTTTGTGACAATTTTATTTCAAACTAATTTTTTCACCACAAAAAACCTTAAATAAGTACTTTTTTTTTTTTTTTTTTTAAAACAGGCTTAAATAAGTACACTTATAGTAAATTTACCCAAAACTTATTTTTTTATCACCAAAAATCCCAAAGTACATTTGTGATAAATTTATTCTCCATTAATGTAATGACCCCAACTCAATCTCCAAGGTCACAAGCAGTGGGAATTATTTTCGCAACGTCGTAGGCCCATCACCGACCCGTTTCTTTTTAATATTCGATTTAAGCATGTGCGGAAGCGTACATACAATAATCATCAACAATAAATAGCTAGGAAAACAATCACTTACAAATATATAATTACATTGGTTGTACTTACAAGACTTTTCTCACTAGTCATTATATTTACAAGCACTATATATGTTTTATGCTTAAAAGGTCGAGGTAAACCTTAGCTCCTTCAGATATACTGCAACTCCAAAACTAATGTGAGACCTCCATGCTTACAATTCTGAAAAACAACGGGGTGAGTCATGAACTTAGTAAGTAAATTTACTAATCTTCGAATAGGAAGATGCCTTGCTGTCGAACAACCACGTGAACATAATTGCATCAATAAGTCGATGACAAATCAATAGCAAAAGAAAAGCTTTATCTTGATTAGAACATGAGAAATCCTCAGTCAATAATATGCAAGCATAAACCAAGAATCATTCCATAATATGGGAAAGTACGCCTCACTCAATAATATGCAAGTATAAACCAAGATCATTCTATAATATGAGGAACTCATGCATACTAGATTCATTTATTAATCGATCGAAATCCATCGGTTCTTCTGGAATCCATTGGACATTCGAACTTAATTGGACAATATCTCCTAATTCAAGGATGACGGCTAGAATTATCACAACATCCCGTTGGCGTGGGGGCATAATCGCCATCTTATGTGGCGACGATTCTTATCTTTCATTAGATGATCACACGTTGTGCATCACACAAGCCAGTTTATCATCTTTCATCTTAGCTGATACAAGCAAAGCTCGAGGGCATGAATCATGCCAACTATATAATATGCTTTACCTTTCCAAAACTGTACATCATGCCGGGCATGAATCAAGGATTGCAGCTTGATCTGACATATTTGAGTAACAATCTAGTATCACATACATTGCATCTCCCATATGCTTCATTTCAAAATTCTTATAGATAAATTTTGAGGTACAGACACCCCAAGTGTCAAAACTTGGCATAGGTGGACACATAATTTCTAGATATGGACACCCCAAAAGCTTTATGCTTCCCCCTAAACTATCAACACTTCAACATACACAATACCAAGAAAATTAACCTAAAAAACCAGTATGATATTAGAAGCAATAAGAAATCAACAAAGTCTAATTGACCTCTTGACTAAAACATTCAAATAAGGACAATCAAGTGCTGACACCTTTGGACTTGCGCACAGCAGGATGAATTACGTTAACAACCATAGAAACTCTCATTCTTGCACTTCATCAGCTTTCATAAGACAACATTAATGAGGAAAAAAATAGAGATATCCACTTGTACATCCATAGATGGAAGGTCTTAAACAAGTTAGTCGGTTTAGTTCAAGGTATCTTCAAATCCACTTTGAATAATAAAAATGTGGCGACAATTCATAGATAATGATTAACAGCATTCCAGCTATACCACATATGCTAATGGACAACTCATATGACTCAATTGTATGACTCAATTACAATGTGTATCAAGTCTAGTAGCAATAGTAAAGGATTATAAAACCTCATGGACGAGGGAACCGCCTTCATTCTTCATTATTTGTGACGAAATATCTAATGCAATTTGTGCAACATCTTCTTTAGCTCTCATTTTCTAGGGAATGCCTTAAGAGATTTGATGCTTTAGCCGTCTAAACTAGTACCCACATTGTACATATCCTATCTTCATTTTCCTCAATCAATTGATTAGTTCCCACATAATCAAGTAAAATACCTTTGATAGAGCCATATTATGTTCTTATAAATTGGATATCTTGAAGAAATCATGAACAAACCTGTTTCAATCGCCTAAAACCTTCCAACCATAAATGTAGGTCAGCTGGATATCTCTACTTTTTTCCTCATTGAAATTTTTTTGTCGGTAATTAATATTGTCTTATAAAAGCTAATGATATGCAAGAAGTTACCCAACTATTTTTAACATAATTCATACTCTTTTTAACACACGTCCAATGGGGGTAAACTTTTATTCTCGTTATATAAAATTTTTTGTCATGTTGGTCAATGGGACCTTGTTGTTCCATGTTATTATGTCTATTGAAAGGGAGAAAATATTTAGTGATTTCAAAACGCCGCGTCAATTGTTGATGTGGTGTGCGTTTTTGACTCATGTCTAATAATAAGATGACATGTGGCTGCCGAGTTGGAATAAAAAAGTAAAAAGACCAAATTCTTCCCTTCTTCCTCCTCCCTCCTTCGTTCTCCTCCATCCCAGCTCGACAATAGAAAAACTCAAGTAGTCTCGATGAGGGATCTGAAAAATGCAATGAACCAGAGAAGCTTCCATTATCGACATCGTTCATCCATGGACGAGATTTGGAGCTCACCGTCAAAACTCACTGTCATGGACGATCTGCGGTTGCGAGATTTGTGGATGAGGCTCCTTGTGAACCATGGACAATCAAAGCTTGCAACCATGGATGGTGGAGGACCACTTCTAACATCACTTGCAGTTGGCCTGAGCCTCCCTTCCGATCCTTTTTTTTTTCTAGCTTTTTCCAACCTCCAAATCTGGCATTGTGTCCCTGGTCCATGGTCGTCACCTTTGTTGGCATCGCTCACCAAATATGCAAATCTGGCCATCCATGGCTGAATGCATTCAGGCATCATGTCGTTTGTCCATGACTATCATTGGTTTCGAGCAACGCTAGAAGGGGTGGCTCAATTTGGAAGTTCGGCCAAATTTGGAGCCAGGTTGCGAGCGATGACAACTTGTTCGACCATGGAGGAGGGATGCTCAGGAAGGTGACGAGGGTCATGGATGAGGGATGCCGACAAAGATGACGACGACCATGGCTGTCGAAGGTCATCAGTGTCGAGCAACACCAGAAAGGGTGGCTCAATTTGGAAGTTCGGCCAAATTTGGAGCCAAACCGCGAGCGATGACAACTCGTTTGGCCATGGACGAAGGACGTTGACAAAGGTGATGAGGGTCATGGATGAGGGACGCCGATGAAGATGACGACGACTGTGGTCATCAAAGGTCACCTTCTTGCTGTTACTCCTCGAAGGATAAAGGAGGAAGAAAGGGAGAATTTTATCTTTTCAGTTTTCTTATTCCAACTCAGCAACCACATGTCATCTTATTATTGGACATGAGTAAAAAAACGCACACCACGTCAGCAATTGAAATGTCAGTTTGAAACCACTTAATGTTTTCTCATTGAAAGACGAACTTTTTACACGATTTAATGGAAAGCACTAAGTCAATTGAGGAAGACGTGCAGAAGTACAACGCAAGTGCCAAAACTTGGCATAGGGAGATACTTAAGACGTATTTGGTAACCATTCTATTCTTGGAAATAATTTTTTATTAGAAATGATTTTTTCTAATTCTGTTGCCATGAATAATTTATTGGCAAAAGAGTATGATTGGTAACTACAGAAAATATCTATTCTAGGGATAGAAATGTGTTTGGTAGGATTCTTAATTTTTTTATTTCTTTTAATTTTTAAATAATTTTATTATATTTTTCTCTTTTCTCTTTTTATTTTCCCTTTTTTTCTTCTTCTTCCTCCTTCTCTACGGTTGGTGACCAGCTAAGCAAGGTCCGGCGAGTTCATTGAAGCCTCCTGGGGCTAGGATGAGGCTTCAGCAAGCTTGCCGAAGGCTTGCTTGGCCAGATCTAGGCAAGGCCGGGCCTCGCCAGTGGCAAGGTGAGGTTCGACCTCGCCTAGGTGGGACGAGATCGGCCTCACCTTGGCTTGGCAAGGCCAAGCCTTATGTTGACTGGCGAGGCTCTCCTTGTTAGATCTCGCAAGGCAAGCCTCGCCTAGCCACTAGCGAGGCTCGGCCCTACCAGCCAGCTCAAGATTGGCCTTGCTAAGCTAGGGCGAGACTGACCTTGCGCCACTTGGGTGAGGCCGAGTCTCATTGGTGGCCAGGTGAGGTTGAGCCTCGCTAGATTGCTTGGTCACCAACGAGGCTCAGCCTAGCCCAGATTTGGCAAGGCCGAGGCTTGCTGTGGTTAGGCGAGGCTCCAGCAAGCTCGTCGAACCTCGCCCAGTCAATCGTCATTCACCGTCGATGGTGACGGCAGTGGTCGGTGACTAATTAGGGTTGGAAGGAGGAAGAATAATAAGAAGAAGAAGAAGAGAGAAGGAGAAAGAAAGAAAAGAAAGGAAAGGAAAAAAAATAAAGTTAGACTTGATTCTTGAAATTGTTCCGAGGAATAAGAAGCAACTTTTTTTCACTTCTTGATTTTGTTCCAAATACATTCCCGGAAACAAAAATTTTATCAAACGAATTTCTAATTTTTTGTTTTGTTCTAGGGATTAAAAGAACATAAATAGTTATTCCGGAGATGGTTACCAAATAGGGCTTTAAGTGCCAAGTTCGGCAACCCTAGCTGGAAGTTCTTTTTTTTTTGAAAATTCGGACACCTGAGTATTAAGTCCGACAACCCTAGCCGAAATCTTACTTAGCAATTTTTTTTTATTAATATAGCTTGCATACATGGCTCACCAAAGAGTTAAGTTAGGAAAAAAAGAGGTAAAATAATGTCATTTTGCTTCGTGTTTTAATTCTAGTATAAATCTTAATTAAATTAAATTTAAAATAATGGGTGAAGAGGTTGTAGAAAGGCAAGGGTTTACACAACACTCACTCACTTTCTGCAACTTCTTCTTCGTCTTTTCTAAAATAATTTAGTTTTAAATTTAATTTAATTAATATTTATATTAAAATTCGAATTCAAGGCAAGAGGACGTTGTTTTTTGCGTATCTTAGTCACGTTAGTATGCAAAACAACATTGTTTTGCACTTGTCTCGTAGGAAAAATGCCACATTAGCATTTGACCAAATTTTTTCGCTATCAACATTTAACCGATCCATTTTACTCGATTTTAGCACTTAAGTGTACATTTCCTAACTTTTTGCACTTAAGAGTTTGTTTGGTAATATTTTATTTCGGGGAACAATTTCCTTTTCGATAGTCTTTTTCTATTTCTATTCCCTAGAATAATTTCTAAATAAAAGAATGCGGTTGGTAACTTCACAAAATTTCTATCATGGGAATAGAAAAAGAACACGAATGCGTTTGGTACAATCCCACGACATGGTATTTTTTAATTTTTAAAAAAAAAATTAAGAATTTTTTTTTTCTGTTGCGATTGTTGCCAATTGCCAACAGCCGGTGACAATGGCCATGAGCGACAAGGAAGAAGAAGAAAAGAAAAGAAAAAAAAATATACTTATTTCTAGAAATTATTCTTGAGAATAAAAAACTACTTTTTTTCTATTTCTTGTTTCGTTTCTGTTTCAAATCTCTTCCCTGGTCACTTTTCTATCTGGGGAATAAAAAAGTTAATTGAAGTTACCAAATGAATTTCTATTAATTTTCTATTTTGAAGAGCAAAACAACAGAAAAAAAAAAAAAAACAAAACAAAACAAAACAAAAGCTTTGCCAAACGAAGCTTAAGTGTCCAGCCTGCCAAGTTTTGGCACCCTAAGGGTCCGGGTGTCGAGGAAAATGTATAATGTAGGTCCTAAATTACATAGTTAAAGCTTCACATCTCCCAACATGTTCCCTAGGTTAAGGAAGCCGAAGAAGATGCTATTTAAATTGCATTAGATCTTTTATCATAAAAGATAAAGGTTGTCTCTCAAATGTGGTTTCAAAACTTATTACTTATGCTGCTATGCTTGATAGATATTGCACTCAAGTTACTCAAATTGTCTATAAGCATATGCGATATAGCCGAAATGTGTTAAATCCTTATTTTTTTGAATTGTTGCCATAATCTTATCGTGCAAAGTGGATATCATGAAGAAACCTTGAATTGACTAAATTAAGTCATTTATGACCTTCCAACTATTAATGTACATTTTTGTGGATATCTCTGCTTTTATACGCACGTCCAAGATGTTCATGATTTTTATATGATCTTAAGGTTTATTTTCACAGTATTGTGGCAATTCAAAGATAATAGTTTACGGCATTTCAGTTATACTACATATGCTAACATACAGTTCAAGCGACTCGATTGCAATGTATATCAAGCATAGTGGCAATAAGTAAAGAGTTGTGAAACATTGCGGACAACAAGACAACCTTCATCCTTCATCTTTTTTTGTGACAAAAGATTTGATGCAATTTGCGCTAACATCTTCTTTGGCTTCAATTTTCTAAGGGAACGTGTTGGGAGATGTGAAGTTTTAACTTTTTAAGTTAGGACCCACATTGTCTATTTATGCATCCCATCTTCATCTTCCTCAATCAATTTATTGCTTCCCATATAGGTGAGTAAAAATATCAGCTCTTCAATAAACACAATAATAAGAAAAATTAGCCTAAAACTTCCGTTAGATATCAAGAACAATTGAGAAAGCAGCAAGGTCCCATTGACCACGTGATAGAAACATTTAACTAAGGAGAATCAAATGTTGACCCCTTTGGACCTCAGCATACGGCAGGATGAGTTATGTTTTTTTTTTTTTTCTCTTCTTTCAATCAAAAAAGCATTTATAGAGTTCTCATTCAAGTAAGAGTTTGGATACTAGAAGTACGAGCTTCAGAACATAACAAATCTAAAAGACAAGATGGGGGATAAAAAATCTAATTAGCTGGAAGGGCCTCTCTCTAATGGGCCTTGACGACCCAGATTGCCACTTGACTACACTCTCTTCGACAATGGGTTATTCTCATATTTGGGAAGGTTTTAACATGCGCTTGGACTTCGAATATCAGCGCGTCTATTTTATAGTTGACCCACGGTGTACCTTCCACCAAAGCCTTTGCTAGTTTAGAGTTGTTAGTCTTCATCTCCATATGCAATTCATCTTTCCCTTCAAAGTACTTTAGGGTTTGTAACACCGCTTCTACTTCTGCCTGGATCACTGAGGAAGCTTGCACCGTGTGTACAAATCCATTTATGAGGACGCCTCTACTGTCTCGGCAGACATGAGCTACAGTTGCTTCCCGTCTCTTAAAGAAAAGAACCATTGACATTGATTTTGAGCACATTGTGTGACGGAGGAGTCTAGATTTGAGGTGGGCGAGTCCGCATATGCTCTTTTTGGGTATGTTTTCCCACCCATCTGTTGAAGTTTTCCTCCATGGCTTTTGCTAAGGTGATTGTGTGCCGAGGACTCAACGATTTGACTCTTAACAACTAATCGTTATGGGATTTCCAGATCTGCCATAGTAACAGGGCTAGTCGCTCAAAAGAAATTGAGGTATGTTGAAATTTTGCCACCATTCCTCTATCCAAGTTACCCTGTGACCATCTTTTTGTATTTTCACTTCAGCGCCATCCTAGACTTGTTTCATCCATGAACAAAGGAGGAAGAGATGCTCGATTGATTCTGGGTATTTGTTATAGATAATGCAAGTGGCCTTAGGGATAATATGTCTACGATATAAGTTCTCCTTTGTTGCTAATGCATTTTGACAAATTTGCCAAAGGAAGAATCTGACTTTAGGCTATAGTTGGGCATTCCATATTTTGTTCCACAATGTTCGTGGTGCTTGATAGGACGATGATGCGTGGTTTTGCTTTTGGATTTCTCTTTGTGCCTTGAGCTTGTTATATGCACTATTGACTGTGAATTGGTCTGCTTTGGTTGACTTCCAAACCAATTTGTCCTCTGGGAATTAAGGGTTAAGGTGGATAGCTAGAATTTCTTGGGACACTCTGTGGTTAAAAAGTTCTAGCACTTTATTTCTGATATTGCTAGTATGAGTACCTAGAGGGGGGTGAATAGGTATACAAAGATTTTTCTTGATAATTTCTGTATACTTGCGCAACACTTAGACAGTTGAAAGATAGTTTTCGTTAAGTAATAATCAACGAAAGACTAAGTGAAGGAAAGAGAGAATTAAACACGCGGTTTATAGTGGTTCGGCTTGATCCAAGCCTACGTCCACTCTTCTGCACTGACAGCCAATTTGGTTGGATTCCACTATGAACAAAGAGATGTTACAGTGTTGATCTTCCTTGATTTCTCGGTGTAGATGATCTACCACACTCACTCAAGGTATCACTAAGTACAAACACTCTCTGTGTATACAATTTCGCTTAGACTGTATCGACTAATAATCAAGGTTCTTCAGACTCTGGAATTTTTCTATCGATCACACACACAAACAACTAGAACGACTTCCTTTTTATACTCCTTTATGCCATCATACCGTTGGCACTTACCAAAGGAATTCCTCCAATCTACCCGTTGGACGGAATCAATTAAGAAGATCATCCGAGCTATTTAAGGAATCGATGATAGCCCATCAATCACATTCGCCAATACAATCGGATCTTGGTTTCCAAGAATAGAACATTCCAAGAATATTTCGTCGACCATCGGATCTTCAATCGATCTTAGATAAGAATTAAAGAATCCGAAATGATTATCCAACCAAAGAATCTTTTCCAGAGGATAGGATCGAATCCTCAACCATATACTTCGGCTTTGGATTTCCTTCGTCACTGGATTAGAAAGACTGTTAGTGAGAATAGTCTTGAGTCTTGAGTCTTGAGTCTTGAGTCTTGAGTCTTGAGTCTTGAGTCTTGAGTCTCGAGAATACAAAGTCTTCAGACTTTAAACTGTCGGTATCTAGACTAGACTGATAGAAATGTTTTGTCAGCTTCAAAATATTCTGGAAAGATTTCTCCAACAATCTCCCCCTTTTTGATGGTGACAAAACATTCTTGTAGATTTGAACAACTTTGACCTGCAAAAACATTTCTCAAGCAATATGGCTAACTCAAAAAGATTAATAAAGCAACCAGACTCTGCATCCACAGAAAATTGGTTAGTCTTTCATGAGTAATACCATATAACAACACTTGATAAAAATGCAACCAGTCAAGCATCAAAATCCACAGCCAATTCAGTCAAATTTAAATTCATACTCAAGTTCAAGTTCTCAAGTCATACTCATAACATAACCACAAAAGTCAAAGTTTTAAAAGATGTTGGTTCAAATTGGTTCTCCCCCTTTTTGTCATCATTAAAAAGGGTGAGAAAGAAGTCATGTCTGCTTGGGAATGCGCACGATCTGGAAATCCCCAATGGAATGGACTACTCCTTCAAGCTTCTTCAGGTCTTCCCTCAATTGAGCTACCTCTTCTCCCTTAGCATTGGCTTGAAGTTGCAGAGCGAGGTCTTTGAATTTATCCTCCAAGGTGACTGAAGATGCTTGTCCAGCATTCTTCATTGCTTGGATTTCACAGTCCAGAGCATATATCTGTCCACGCATTTCCAGAAGAATATCCATGATACAACGAAAATCTGCAGAATCGTCCGTCTGTGTACTAGCATTGGCTTTCTCAGATGGTGTGTATGCAGACGATGGCGCTTCGTAAAGTCTTGCAGATTTGTATCGTTACCTTCTTCGGTGCAATTGAGAGACCCGAACTTCTTTCGGGTCTTCGGAGATTGTCTTAGATCTTCACCGCATCGCCAGCATGAGGTGTGGACCTCTCTTGCTCGCCAACTCCCCGTCTCTAGGACATCGAAAGGGGAAGAGTGATGATCATGCTCTTGATTTCCCTTCTCTCCGCATTCATCGCAGACTTTTCTTTCTCTCCTTCTCCTTCTTCTTCAGCTTCTTTCTCCTTCTCTCTCTGCTCTTCATCTTCTCTGTTTTGCTGAAGTTCTGTCGGTTGAGACACAGAGCGTCTGGTTCTTGTCAGTGCATGGATAGTGGGATCTTCATCCTCTTCATCTTCATCCTCCAGGATGAGAGTTCTTTTCTTCTTTCTCGATGGAGCACCAATGGTCTCCTTTCCTTTTCTCTTTGAAACAGACTAAACTGGAGATTTCACTCTGAATTTCTCCATTGCCTTGGAGAGTTCTTGCAGACGCATCTTCGTTAACATTTTCAAACCTACTACCATCTTGTCACACGGTCGAACACAAAATGTTTGTGGCGGTTCTATATTCATGTGTTTGAAGATCTTGGTCACCAGACCAGGATAAGGCAATTGTCCTTTGTCTTTTGACATTGCTCTGTACATATGGAAGAGAATAGTGTGCGGGAGAGAAAACTTCCGTCTTGAGTTGATCGCGCTGGTGTTGTCACATCTGATTTCTGTGCATGAGTCTTCAATGCCAAAGTCTTGTAGCTGTTGTTTTATCCATAGAATTTGCGAACAGCAGCTTCCAAGAGCTACATACTCTGCTTCTGTCGTTGAGAGAGCTACGGTGCTTTGCTTCCTTGAAAACCAAGACACTGTCCTGTTTCCAAGCAGTTGACAAGTTCCAGAAGTGCTCTTTCTATCGACTCGCAACCGGCCAGATCTCGCATCCGAGTATCCTAGAAGATTAAAGTCTCCCTCTTTGGATACTAAAGACTCGATGCTTGAAGATGAAGCAACGTATTTAATGATACGTTTTGCAGCACCGAGATGAGATTCTCTAGGATCCGATTGAAACCTAGCACAGATACAAACACTCAACAAAATGTCGAGTCTAGAAGCGTAAGATAAAGAAGTGAACCGATGATGCTCCCTGCAGCTTTTGATCAACTTTCTTCCCTTCTTCATCTTTGTCTATCTTCAAGGAACTTGACATTGGTATGTCGGTCTTCTTGCAATTTTCCAATCCAAATCTTTTGACAAGATCATTAGCATATTTTTCTTGGTAAATGAAAGTTCCTTCCTTCAATTGCTTTATTTGAAGGCCAAGAAAGAATGTTAATTCTCCCATCATACTCATTTCAAACTCATCCCGCATAGACTTAGAAAATTTCTTGCATAGACTTTCATTAGAGGATCCAAAAATAATGTCATCAACATATATTTGAACGAGTAAAAAACTTTTGTTTTCCTTTTTGATGAATAGAGTAGTATCTACTTTACCTTTAACAAAGCCGTTCGTAATAAGAACTTACTTAGTCTGTCGTACCAAGCTCGAGGTGCTTGCTTTAGACCATACAGAGCCTTTTTCAGTCTGAAGACTGAGTTTGGCTTCTTTGGGTCTTCAAATCCAGGCGGTTGTTCCACATAAACTTCCTCTTGGATAAATTCATTTAGGAAAGCACTTTTGACGTCCATTTGGAATAACCTGAAATTTTTTTGTAACAAGCAAACGCAAGTAATAGACGAATAGCTTCTAACCTTGCAACTGGTGCGTAAGTCTCGTCATAGTCTATTCCTTCTTCTTGCGTGTATCCCTTGGCCACGAGTCTTGCTTTATTCCGTACGACTTTTCCTTTTCGTTCATCTTGTTTTCGAACACCCATTTGGCTCCAATAACAGTTTTACCTTTTGGTTTAGATGTCAATTCCGAGACATCATTAATGTTGAACTGATCGAGCTCCTCTTGCATAGCTTCGATCCAGCTTTCATCGATAAAGCTTCTTCTATGCTTTTTGGTTCAATTTCAGAAATGAGAGCCACAAGACTAGACTCTTCACGTCTTTTGGATCTCGGTACGAATTCCTTCATTAATTTCGCCAATAATGAGATCTTTAGGATGACTGGATTTATGCTTCCAGTTACTGGTTGATTTGCTTGGTTGATGATCTCTTTCTTTATTTGAATCTTCATGAGCTTCTTGATGTTGAACTTCCAGAGTCTGAGATGCTTCTTGAGATGTAGACATAGGAAGGTCTAGAGTGAGTTCAGACTCTTCATACTGAGTCTGGCTGGATTCATCTTGCATTGAGTCTTGGAATTTGACATTCATTGATTCCTCCACAGACTGGCTCTTCTTGTTGTAGACTCTGTAGGCTTTGCTTGATGTAGAATATCCAAGGAAGATGCCTTCATCTGATCTTTCTTCAAACTTACCAACTTGATCATTTGCATTTTTCAAAATAAAGCATTTGCAACCAAACACATGAAAGTATGAAACAATAGGCTTCTTACCTTTGAGCAATTCATAGGGGTTTTCTCTAAAATAGGTCTTAGGAAGACTCTATTGATGATATAGCATCTTTGTTGAAATGATTTTCAGCCCAAAATCGTGAAGAAATTTTGCTTTCAATTAAAAGTGTTCTAGCCATTTCTTGAAGAGATCTATTCTTTCTTTCCACAACTCCATTTTGCTGAGGAGTGTATGGAGAAGAGAATACATGTTTAAAACCAGATTCATCACATAATTTTGTGAAATCTTGATTTTCAAATTCACCTCCATGATCTGTTCTTATACTTGAAATAGCACATCCTTTTTCATTTTGAACCTTTTTAGCAAACTTCTCAAAGTACAAAAAGGTTTCTGACTTACTTGCAAGAAAATATACCCAGGTAAAGCGAGAGTAATCGTCTATAATTACTAGACAATACTTCTTACCTCCAATGCTCGGGTTCTTGTTGGTCCGAAGAGATCCATATGAAGCAACCTGTAGTACATGATTAGTAGAGACATGATTTATTGACTTAAATGAATTTCTTACCGCTTTCCTGAATGCATGGAGTGCATGAATCAGACTTTTGGTATGGCAATTTAGGTAGTCCTCGAACAAGGCGCTTTGATGAGATTTTGGCTAATTGCTTCATGTTGACATGGCCAAGCTTTCTGTGCCATAAGCTTGCTTCATCTTGGATTGAAATTAGACATTGAGATTCATTCAATTTCATGTCTAAGAGGTAGATGTTTCCATGTCTTCGACCCATGAAAGACTGAGTAGAGTCTTTACTAATTCCATAGCAAATTCCTTCTTGAAAGGAGATCTTGAAACCGGTATCACACAATTGGCTAATCTTTGAGAAGGTTATAGTTGAGTCCTTCTACTAGAGAAACATTGCTTATTGTGAGATTTCCAATTTTCACAGTTCCAAATCCCACTATGCTTCCCTTGCCGTTTCCTCCAAATGAAACATTTCCGCCGTTTACTTGAACAAGCTTTACGAAGCACTTTGAGTCTCCTGTCATGTGTCTTGAACATCCGCTGTCAAGATACCATTTTATCTTTCTCTTGACGGAGACCTGCATTTAAAAGAGAATCTCAAGTTTTCTTTGGTACCCAAATTTTCTTGGGTCCTTTGGTGTTAGTAGGATAAGCATTATTAGGCCATACTTTCTTAACAGGTTTCCAAACCATAGGACATTCTTTTTCAAAGTGATCCTTACTGTTACACTTTGAACACCTTAGAGCATTTCGACCACGGACTTTACAAAAACTTTCTTGAAATGATTTTTGTAAGCCTCTCTCGACGGTCTTTTCTTAATTCTTTCTTTAACTTTAGGAAAATCAATCAAGGGAATTGTTTCCATTGTCATGCCTAAACCGGACTTATTGAAGTAAGGTCTTTGAACCGAAAGAACTTTTTCAAGCTTTCGATCCGTCGAAAACTTCTTTGAAATATTTGATAAGTCCGTTTTTAAGAAAACATTTTCTTTCAAAAGATCATCTTCTTTTTCTTTAAGAGCAGAAACATTTAGGTCTAGACTTTTAACTCTTTCTTCTAAAATGACTTCCTTTTGTTTTAGAGCTGAGTTTTCCTTTTAAGTTCGGAAATCCTTTTGAGAGAAGTCTTAAGACCGAAACACGGTTCATCAATATATTTAGAGACTTTGATAGGAATTTTAAAATCACTTACCTCAAATTCACATGCTCGGGAGTCGATCCGAACTGAGTCCGAGTCGAATGTGCCATCAAACATATGTTGGCATATTCATTATCACTCTCTTCACATTCTCAGATCACTCCAGGTTTCGGCTTTGAGAGCCTTTCGAAACTTCTCAGCTTTTCCTCTTTTCTTTTTCAGAAGAGGACAGTTGGGTCTGATGTGTCCCTTCTTCTTACATTCGAAGCAAACTACATCTTTGTTTGGTTCCTCATCATCAACAGACTTGGTCTGCTGTCTCTGAAAACTTTGTTTCTTTGGGTTGAACCTTCTGCCTTTTCTATTCAGTTTTCTGAATCTTCTTATCATGAGGGCGAGCTCCTCATCATCCATATCATCTTCAGAATCGCATCATCGAGTCATCATTTGATTTTAGTGCAATAGATTTCTTACCTCTTGGATCTTCGTCCTCATTAATTCGTTCCACTTCATAAGATCGAAGAGTTCCAATCAGCTCGTCCGAGATAGAGGCATAATTCTTTGTGTCTCTCTTATTGAAGTCTTTATATGATTCCAATCCTTGGAGAGTCCACGCAGAAGCTTGTTCACCTTCATGGGATCAGAAATTTTTGTCCTTGGTTCTCAAGACCATTGACAATATCTAAAACGACTAAACATGTCGTTATAGATTCTCCTGGTTTCATTTTGAAGGCTTCATATTGACCGAGGAGAATGTTAATTCTGGTCTCCTTTACTCGATCTGTCCCTTCATAGGTGATGTGTAATCTATCCCATACTTCTTTTGCTGTAACACAAGAAGATATTCTGTTATATTCAGTTGGAGATAAAGCACAATATAAAGAGTAAATTGCTTTTGCATCGAGTGCTTGTCTCTTGTTTATCTCTTCCTGAGCCATTCCGCTGGTTTCAATAGTGTCTTTCCCTCTTTCAGAGATTGATGCAGCAGCAGGAGTGATTCCTCTTTCCACAACGTCCCATTCCAGAGGATCCTTTGATCGTAGGAAAGCTTTCATCTTGTTCTTCCAGATGTTGTAATCCTTTCCATCGAAGTAGGGTGGTGCGGTATTGCTTTGCCCTTCCATCAGCCCCGGTGCTAGCATACTAGCCATGGATCTTTTACTCAAGTAAAACACTTCAAACAAAGTAAGAACACGGGCTCTGATACCAATTGATATTGCTAGTATGAGTACCTAGAGGGGGGTGAATAGGTATACAAAGATTTTTCTTGATAATTTCTGTATACTTGCGCAACACTTAGACAGTTGAAAGATAGTTTTCGTTAAGTAATAATCAACGAAAGACTAAGTGAAGGAAAGAGAGAATTAAACACGCGGTTTATAGTGGTTCGGTTTGATCCAAGCCTACGTCCACTCTTCTGCACTGACAGCCAATTTGGCCGGATTCCACTATGAACAAAGAGATGTTACAGTGTTGATCTTCCTTGATTTCTCGGTGTAGATGATCTACCACACTCACTCAAGGTATCACCAAGTACAAACACTCTCTGTGTATACAATTTCGCTCAGACTGTATCGACTAATAATCAAGGTTCTTCAAGACTCTGGAATTTTTCTATCGATCACACACACAAACAACTAGAACGACTTCCTTTTTATACTCCTTTATGCCATCATACCGTTGGCACTTACCAAAGGAATTCCTCCAATCTACCCGTTGGACGGAATCAATTAAGAAGATCATCCGAGCTATTTAAGGAATCTGATGATAGCCCATCAATCCTGTTCGCCCATACAATCAGGATCTTGGTTTCCAAGAATAGAACATTCCAAGAATATTTCGTCGACCATCGGATCTTCAATCGATCTTAGATAAGAATTAAAGAATCCGAAATGATTATCCAACCAAAGAATCTTTTCCAGAGGATAGGATCGAATCCTCAACCATATACTTCGGCTTTGGATTTCCTTCGTCACTGGATTAGAAAGACTGTCAGTGAGAATAGTCTTGAGTCTTGAGTCTTGAGTCTTGAGTCTTGAGTCTCGAGAATACAAAGTCTTCAGACTTTAAACTGTCGGTATCCAGACTAGACTGATAGAAATGTTTTGTCAGCTTCAAAATATTATGGAAAGATTTCTCCAACAATTTCCCTTCCAGGTCGCATTCTCTCCATTTATCAGTTTTGAAACCCATGATGGATCATCTCTATTTACAGGTCCTCCAATTAAACCTCTTGGTAATTGCTGATCATTCCTGATGCTGATTTTTTCTCCATTTCCAACCACCCACTGTGATGAATGATTTATAGTGTTTCTTCCCAAGATTAGACTTTGCCAACCCCAAGATGGTCTTGAGCTTTTCTCTGCTTGTAATGCATATGTGTAGAAAGTATAGTTCTTTAAGAATTCGACTCCAAAGATAATTAGGATTCTAAATTAGCCTCCATGCTTGCCAACCCAATAACGCTTCGTTGAATTTAATTAGATCTTGAAAGCCTAGCGCACCTTCATCCTCTCTTGATTTAAGTGTGTCTTAGTTTCTTCAATGCAAACTGCCCTATTCTCATTATTTTTCCACTAGAAAGCTACTATTTTCCTATCAATGGCATGACAAATAGATAGGGGGTTTTAAAAATAGACATAGCATATTGCGGTAGAGCTTGCACCATAGTTTTAAGAAGGATTTCTTTCCCTACCTTTGATAAAATGTTCTTTTCCCAGCCCTCTAGTTTCATGTTGACTCTTGCAAGAATCAAGTCGGATATTTGCTTTTAAGATATACCCCAATCAGAAGGTATTCCGAGATATTTCCCCAACTTTCCTAGCTCTGGTTCTCTCATTTCATTAGTCAAGTTACTCCTCAATTCCCTTAGACAGTCTTTACTAAAGAGCATGCTAGACTTGTTCAAATTTATAGCTTATCCAGACACAAAACAAGATTGGTTTAGGGTCATAGCTATATTTTGACATTTGAGCAATTTTCCTTCCAAGAATAAGATTAAATCATTTGCAAATAGGAGATGAGATAATGAGGGACAAAATCTATTTAGTTTAATTCCCTTATTTCTACCATTTTCCATTTCTCTTTTCAACATCATAGATAGAACATTAGCCACAATGATAGACACATCTTTAAAGCAGCTTTTGGAGAAGCCACGCTTCATAGTATCAGTTATATCTACATGCGAAAAGCTACTAGAGAACTTGAGAAGGGTAGACAATAAATGAAGTTACCTTTCGTAGTAGAACGAGTTCGAGATAAGGGGCACCGAATAAAATCAGAGTGAAGGCAGCTTTCAGTGCTGTGACTTTGATTCATTAATTGTATGAGCTCAAATAGTTGAATGAAGGAGAAAACAAAAATGAAATTTATCTAAAAACTCTTGAAGACAAGAAGAATGCCATGCTCAATTCACTCTATCGAATTAATGTGCTTGATATAAAGTCAACTCTATCACATGTCCACCAAGTAGTTCTTAAGTCAACCCTAATTGTGCTAAAGCTTTGAAGAATCTTGGGACAATCTTTCAAGGTTCTAAATCTGCTTACAGAAAAAGCGAACAACTTGCAACATGAGGATGACATCAAAGCAGATGAAGCTTTCTAGTTGTTGTAGTTTTTTTTTTCAAGGGCTTCTGACATGATTGGAATTTAGCCCAAGTAAGGTGTTCAAAGCCTGTCATTTGCATTGACCATAATTGTAGCTCGGCGATTATTTGATGTGTTTTTATCTGAAATAGAGTTTTAGGCCATCCTATATCTTAACGGATGATGAACGTGGACTTTCGACTAAGCACGAAGCTTGGGAATATCCCTAGAAGCATTAAGGTCTTTAAGAACTACTTGGCAGACATGTGATAAAGTTGACTCTATATCAACCGCATTAATTTGCCGAGTTAATTGAGCATGACATCCTTCTTGTCTTCAAGAATTTTTAGATGAATCTCATTTTTTTTCTCCTTCATTCAACCGTTTTAGCTTATCCAGTTTATGAATCAAAGTCACGGCACTGGAAGTGCCTTCACTTGCGATTTTATCTAGTGCCCCTTATCTCAAACCCATTCCGTTACAAAAGGCAACTTCATATATTGTCTATCCTTCTCAAGTTCTCTAATAGCTTTTTCACCTATAGGTATAACCAATAGTATGAAGCATGACTTCTCCAAAGGCTGCTTTAGAGAGGCATATGTCAAGCATGGGAATGCAAGATTTACTCAAGACACCATGTTGGACCCCTCAGCCGTGTTTAAGATGCTTTTTGGTAGTGACCTATTCGAAGAAGCCAATGTAGATTGCCGACATAACCTTCAAACAAGTCACTCCCAAAATGCATCCCAAACATAGCTGAGGGGTCCAACATGGTGTCTTGAGTAACTCTTGCCTTCCCGTGCTTGACATATGTCTCTCTAAAGTAGCCTTTAAAGAAGTCATGCTTCATACTATTGGTTATACCTATAGGCGAAAAACTGCTAGAGAACTTCGGAAGGATATATAATAGATGAAGCTACCTTTTGTAGCAAAGTGGGTTTGAGATAAAAGGCACTGGATAAAATCACAAGTGAAGGTAGCTTCTGGTGCTGTGACCATGATTCATAAATTGGATGAGCTGAAACAGTTGAGTGAAGCAAAAAACAAAAATGAGATTTATCTAAAAACTCTTGAATACAAGAAGGATGCCATGCTAATTTATTCTAATGAATTAACGTGGTTGATGTAGAGTCAACTTTATCGCATGTTTGCCAAATATTTCTCAAAGACCCTAATGCTTCTAGGGACTTGAAGCTTCGTCTGCTTTGATGTTACTGTCATGTTGCAAGCTATTCACTTTTCTGTAATCAGACTTAGAACCTTGAAAGATTGTCCCAAGCTTCTTCTGCTTTGATGTTACCATCATGTTGCAAGCTATTCACTTATCTGTAAGTAGACTTAGAACCTTGAAAGATTGTCCCAAGCTTCTTCAAAACTTTAGCACAAAACTTGAGAACATTCCTGGAAGCATTGAGGTCTTTAAGTACTGCTTGATAGACATGCGATAAATGTGACTTTATATCAACCATGTTAATTCGCCATAGTGAATTGAGCAAGGCATCCTTCTTGTCTTGAAGAGTTTTTAGATAAATCTCAATTTTGTTTTCTCCTTCATTTGATCGTTTGAGCTCATCCTCTTTATGAATTAAAGTCAGGGCACCGGAAGCTGCCTTCACTTACGATTTTATTTGGTTCCCTTATCTTGAATCCATTCTGCTACAAAAGGTAACTTCATATGCCGTCTATCCTTCTCACATTCTCTAGCAGCTTTTCACATGTAGGTATAACTAATAGTATGATGCATGGCTTCTCCAAAAGTTGCTTTAAAGAGAAAACAAAAATGAGATTAATCTAAAAACTATTGAAGACAAAAAGGATGCCATGCGCAATTCACTAGAAGCTTCGTCTCCCTTAACGTTACCCTCATGTTGCAAGATGTTCACTCTTCTATAAGCAGACTTGGAACCTTGAAAGATTGTCCCAAGGTTCTTCAAAACTTTAGCACGAAGCTTGAGAACATCCCTGGAAGCATTAGGGTCTTTAAGCATTACTTGGTAGATATGCAATAAAGTTGACTCTATATCAACCACATTAATTCACCAAAGTGAATTGAGCATGTCATCCTTCTTGTCTTCAAGAGCTTTTAAATGGATCTCATTTTTGTTTTCTCCTTCATTCAACTATTTGAACTCATCCAGTTTATGAACTAAAGTCACACGACCAGAAGTTGCCTTCACTTGTGATCTCTAGCGAGCCTTACCTCGAACCCATTATACTATAAAAGGTAACTCCATATGCCGTCTATCCTTCCCAAGTTCTCTAGCAACTTTTCACCTAGAAGTATAACCGATAGTATGAAGCATGGCTTCTCCAAAAGCTGCTTTAGAGAGGCATATGTCAAGCATGGAAAGGTAGGAGTTACTCAAGACACCATGTTGGACCCCTTAGCCATGCTTGGGATTGTTTTTGGGAGTGACTTGCTCGAAGATTATGTTGGGCAACTCGTGTTGGCTTCTTCCACAAGGATTGAAGCAAAAGAAGATTCTCAAGATCATGCTGTCCATTGGCAAAAAGTTCAGGAAAAAAAAGAAGGCGCTACAAAATGAAAGGGAAGAATAGCATACAAATATTTTGAAGGATTGCTTTTGGCCTTTTGACAAAGGTCAAACGGAATAGTTTATGAAGTGGGCAAATTTAGAAGAAACACACATCTCTAAAGCAGCTTTTGGAGAAGGCATGCTTCATACTATTAGTTATACCTACGTGCGAAAGGCTTCTAGAAAACTTGAGATATGAAGTTACCTTTTGCAACGGAACGAGTTTGAGATAAGGTACACCAAATAAAATCGTAGTGAAGATAGCTTTCGGTGCCTTGACTTTGATTCATAAATTGTATGAGCTCAAAAAAATTGAATGAAGGAGAAAACAAAAATGAGATTCATCTAAAAACTCTTGAACACAAAAATGAGCTTGAGCCTCGCCTAGCTTGTTGCCGGCCGTCGCCTTGTTGGCCACCGGCTAAGGAAGGAGGAAAAAAGAAAGAAACAAAGAAAAGAAAAGAAAATTGAAATATGAAAAATAATTATAATTTCGATTTTTTATTATAAAAAAACATATTTTTATAAAGTTAAAGAGGGAAAGATTGTGTAGGGCTTGGGTTGGAAATTTAGAAATGGGTTTTAAGGTTCCAACCCACTTGATATTTTAAATGGGTCAAAAATTGATCACAAATTTTGTCCCATTTTTGACCAATTTTTAGTTGGGTTTTTAAAAGCCCATGACACATATACAACTCATATAAATAAAATATGAGTCCAAAAATGGGTCCATGACCTATTTTGACACCTCTAAAGTTGATGAGGTGACAATAGGACCGGATTCGTATACTTGAGTTAAGCCTAGAAAACCATGTGCTTCGATCCCAATTGAACAAAAGAACTATTTCTTCAATAAAAAAATTTGGGCGGCAAAGGGCAACTAAAGTTATCTTGTACTATTACTCATCTAATGTTAACAAGTACACTCTTGCACATGTTATCCAAATCTGAAGCAAAATCAAAAGGCATGAGATTGTGCTAATAAGTTTTAAAACTTGGTAGAAATTGCAATTTTGGGCAAAATATGGATTCTTTGTTTTAAAACTAGGCTTAATTGGCAAAATTAAAAGATTTATAACTAAATTGACAAAAGTACAATAGACTTAGGACTTTTGAACAATATTCTTTTAAAAAATTTGACCGTCAAATTGGCTTTTTACTCCTCTACAAGCCTTATGGACTCTTTTTTGTTTAGATTCTAGTAATGAATAATGCTTTTATAGAACAAACAAAAAAGAAGAGTGAGACCAGGTTTTCAATGAATTCAAAATTAAATTTTGTTTATTTATTACATCTTTAATTATTTATAACCTTGCCAGATAATCATATGTTTTTTTCATATATCTTTCTCAAAATTTATAAGGGGATTTTACCTTTAGGGATAAGCTTTTTGTTTTTTGAAAAACAAAAAATATTTTGGCTCTGCGAAGATGTTATTTAGCTTTGATTGTCAACCTACGCTTGAAAAACTCGATGCCTTTGAGGAAATTTGCACTCCCTTATCTGAAGAGGATGGCTTAGAGATTATAGAATTTTTTTTTTTAAAGGAAAAATACTAGTCTAGATAGAGGACTGGAGTGGACGAAAGTGAAGAATAGAAGAAAGAAGAAAATGCTTAAGCCATAAGCATGTAAAAAAGATGAGGAATGAGGCAAAAGTGAAACCAAACGCCTAAACGAGTAGAGATGGTAAGTGCTTTTGATTAGGCATTTTAATTTAGCAATTTTTTTAATCTAGGCCCAAATTAGCGCAATAATTCTATTCCATATGGATATCTTCGATCCCTATTTCTTTTATACTTCTTGGTTTAATATAGTCTCACAAGAGAGTTTGCCGCACTTTGCACTATGGATGCAAAATGAATGACAGATTTTGGCATCTCACGTACATGCAGAGTAAGTGATTAGGAAGAATGTGACATGTGACTGAAAACTTGCAACAAAGAGTGGGGCTGCACCTAAGATATATGATATGGATGTATTTGGTCTCTCATATTGGATATCAAAGTCCTTGCCTTCAATTTCAAGTTTTTATCTTCATTTTCGGCAAAGGAGCTAACTTTGTCCCCTATACATTAACTTGAAGAAAGAATCGCCCTCCATTATGGCAATTAGATGTCCTCGAATTGCTAGAGACATAAGATATAGATAGGGATGAGCATATTGGACTATCCAGACTTGATCGGACTGGCCAGTTTGGTCCTATCATGGAGGCATCAGTCTAGTTCCCAATTCCATAAAAATGAAATCAGTGATTTTTTATTTGATTCCTTATTCTCGGGGAACCGGATTGGATCGAATCGACGGATTGGACCGAGTTTTTTTTATAAATATTTTTTAATTTCTTAAAAATAACAAAAAACCCTAAAATTTTTATAACTATAATATTTTTTAAATTTTTAGTATTTGTTTGCTAAGGGTGCGTTTGGCAACGATTCTGTTCCCAGGAATTGATTCTGACAAGAAATGATTATTTTTGATTATGTTCCCAAGAACCGATTCTCGAGTAAAAGAACGTGTTTAGTAATCGTCTAAAATTTTTGATTCGGAATAGAATTGCGTTTGATAACGTGTTCATTGATTATGTTCCAAATTATTTTTTTATTTTTAAATAATTTTTTTCTACTTTTTTTTTTACCTTTTTTTCCCTTTTTCCTTTTCTTTTTTCATTTTTTCCTTTTTCTCCTATTTTTCTTCTTCTTCATGTGGCTACCGACCGGACCGGCGACCGGCCGGACGAAGGCTGGTGACCTCACCAGAGTGTCGCCGGCCCTTGGTGAGGCTGGCCCTCGTTGGCTGAGCATCGTTGGCAGTTGGGCGAGGCTCGCCCAGACCTGTCGAGCGTCACCGGTGGACAGGCGGGCCTCGCCGGGGCTGGGCGAGGCCCGTCTAGCCACCGGTCAGGCTAGGCGAGCTCGGTCGGTGGCTAGGCGGGCCTCGCCTAGCCTTGGCGAGCCTTGGCCTCGCCAGATCTGGCGAGGCCTCGCCTCGCCTCGCCGGTGGACACGTGGGCCTCGCCGGGGCTGTGCGAGGCCCGCCTGGCCACCGGGTCGCTAGGGCGAGCTCGGCCGGTGGCCAGGCGGGCCTCGCCCAGCCCCGGTGAGGCTCGCCAGTGGGTGGGCGAGCCTTTGGCGAGCTCGCCGGACCGGCGGGCGGCGATCGGTGGGTGGCGCCGGGCGGTGGTGGGCGGCGGTGGACGGCGGCGGGCGGCGGCGGGCGACGATCGCGGGATGGCGGAAGGAAAGAAAAAGAGTTTTATTATGTTGATTCTTTTTTTGATTCTCGGACGCAGAATCAACTTTTTTTTTTATTCTCAAATATGTTCCAAAACTGATTCGGGGAACAAATTTGTTCCGAGGAACAAAATTTTTACCAAACGCGATTCTCGTCCCAAACTGATTTTGGGAACAAAAATCAGAATCGAGTCACTTTGTTTGGCATGTTGCCAAACAGGGCCTAAGTGGCCGGTTCCATCAGTTCCCTTTTTTTGGGATTGAGGACTGGATCAGATGAACTAAACTTGTTGGTTCGGTCCGGCCCAGTCCTTAATCCCAATAAATGGGACCGGTCACTCCTAGATACACAGACATTAGATACAATAGTTACGAGAATATTGCTGTTAGCCGGTGTCAAAATACTCCAAATAGAGCCATTTTACAACTTTTAAGTTCCCACAAATTGCATTAAATTGCTTGTCTTAGACAAAGACCACGACCCAGTAAACACCTTGACAAAGGTAATCATTAAAGAAACTAAATCATTCTTAAACCATTCCTAACTATCTAATTGAAACTAAACCAATTCTAATACTAAGACCTAACAACCTAATCAAGGTTTGTTTCTCTAACAATTTTTCCAATTTTTTTTATTTTTCAAATTCTTTTAAATTTTTATATTTTTTTAGTTTCTGAGATTGAGGATTCGAATCGGGCCCTTGGGCTGGGTTCGAAAATGGGCCGCATGTTGATCTATCTCTGGTGCAGGCTAATGGGCACAATCCGAGCTTTCATATTTAGGCCCACTCTAATTCTAACCCTTTCTCTTCCTTTTTTTTTCAGTCCATTGTCTTCCTCACAGTGTCACCGGACATGCCACAACTTATGCCATGCCTTCATGAACTTCAAGGTTTACAAACAGAGACTGTTAAATTATTGATCCAATTTCTAGAAACTTCTAGAGTGATATTAGCTAGAAAAGACAAGAAAAATCCTTTATAAAGAAAATCTAGCTTAGGTGGCAAAGAAAAGTGTAGAAGCACAAATGTAGAAGTCTCTAGAAGAAGAGTGGCTAAACTACAATCTAGAATTTCCTAGATGAAGCCTACATGGACTGCTACAGAAATCTAGAATGTTGTACTTAGTTGTGGAGCACCCTATAAATAGGAAAGAGGGGGGAGCATAGTAGAACAACAAATGTAACCAAGCTCCTCCCCTTCCCTTTGTACTATAATCAATAATAAAAAGGTTCTTTTTGTTCCCTTGTACTTCTCTTTTAACACTCCCTTGCACACACATTAAACACACGCTTCCGCAAATACCAATAGAGACCAATCTACCCTCAAATCTTAAACCACGAATGTATAAAAATTCGCTATTCACTACTTCCGGCCATTGGCGCCATGGCCGTCGCCTCTAACCACCGTCCATCAATAGAACACTACCATCGACCGCCACTAATTCTCGAAGATCTTCGAACTCATGGCATCACAGATAATAATTCAACACATGAACAGCGCGATGAAAATATAAAAGGAGAAAAAGATCGAGAAAAGCTCACCTCATGTCATCATCGTCGAAGTGTTACGCAAACTTCGGGCCACTTCTCACAGATAGACCAACGCTGCAACGACCCAGAAACGCCTCGACGAAACGGAGTTCTAATCACAATCGATGATCGAGCGAAACCTCGAGACATCCATGGAAACTTGTCGCCAATGAGGATATGTGCCGGGTGGTGAAGCTTCAGTCGAGACCGGAATCAATCAGACTTCTCAGCTGGGGGAGAAACGGAGCAACGGGTCCTGCGCTCTTCCAGGACTAGAGCCTGGCGGTGATGAATGACGACGGACATTTTCGGAGACGGTTGATGAGCCTGGAGGATCGATTTCTACTCTTGAAGCCTCTTGGCTCTCTGCGTATGGTATCTGTTTCTCCCTCTAAAAAAGGGCGCCTCCGAAGAAGAAAACCGCTACGGTTAACGAAGTTCGGGAAGATGACCGCCCCCGTCGGTGGCGGTGCTGGGACTTGTGATGATTGGCCATGGGGGAGATTCGTTTAGTGTAACTTGAGACGCTGTGATGGAAGGCGATATCTACGATAACTGACGCTTAAGACAATTTTCGTGGATGAAGATGATCCCCGAATCCCGCAAAAAAGAGATTTCTAAAATCCGTGCTTCCCTCATCAAAACGAATTATGTCAGGGAAAACCCATAATTTATATAGCCCCCTCAATTTTAATTTATTGTGCAATGAGATCCTAAATTTTCGATACATGTTTAATTTAGCCTATGAACTATATGAAAGTGTTTAATGTTGCCTCCAAACTTAAATTGTCAAATTGTTACCACTTTTGAGAGATTTACTTGACAAAATGTGACATCCGGATTTTCGGGTTTTAATTTCGACTGTATAAATAGGGCCGTCTTCGTTCAATTGAAGCCAGAGATTGTGAAATTGGGATGCAAGTACGCCACAGTGATAAGGAAAAATACCAATTTGATTGATGAGGTGTTGAATGAATTAATGGGGGTCAATTTGATTTAATTCAAGTGGGATTAAGATTTAATTGGAAGAGAATTAAGTGGAATTGAAGACATTGTTGCACAAGTTTTAGGCCCTGGCGGAAAATGGAATTGCACCCATTGGAAGAGGTTGTGGGAGATAGTGGAGTGTGATGTCATCCTAGGTCATGGTGGGCCATTTTTGTTGAATAAAAGAAAGAGAAAAAGAAAAGAAAAAGCCCCCCTTCTTCTCTCTCCTCCCTCTCTTCTTCCTCCCAACCGTGCGACTCCTCCATCTCCATCTTCTTCATCTCCTTCTTTGAAAACCCAGCAACCAGCAAGCTGGAGAAGCCGCTGCCCCTCCGTTGCTCGTCGCCGCCGGTGCCGTCCCCACCTCGCGCGACTGCGCGACGCCCCGCGCCCGCGCGCACACCTCGCCTCGCCGTCCCGCTCGACCCCGCCTCGCCGCGCCAGCCGCACGCTGCCGCCCCTTCGCCATTTCCTCGGCCGCTCGTCGCCGTCGCTGCCCGCACGCCATCGTCGCCGTCGCCGCTGCCGCACGTCTGCCCCGCGCCACTCGCACGTCTCCGCCTCCTGCCGCCGTCGTCCCTGCTCCTTTCCGTTCGACGCCCAGAAATTTCAGAGCGCAGGAGCTGCCGGAGCTCCCTTCGGCCACCGTGAGGCCTCGCCTGGCCACCGCCTCGCCCGTCCAAGCCCCGCCGGTCCTCCTCCGCCATTCCTCCGCCCGATCTGCCAACGTGCAGCCCTTCTCGGCCCCAAAGCAGTGGCTGGAAAAATGGGTATGCAGTGGACGTTTGGCCCGTTTTGGCCGCCTTCCCGAGCCCGGATGCTCGGCTCACTTTGAGGAAAGTCGATCCTCGCGTCGTCCCCGTCGTTTTGGTCCGCTCGGCTCGCTAATCCGGTGAGTTTAACTCACTAAATCTTGATTAGACGGTTAATTATGCCCTAAGTGTCCTTAGTCTAAGTTAAGCAAGTTTAGGTGGATATTTTAGTTTATTTAATTGTGATTTGGATTAAAATGTTTATTTAATTTAAAGTGTGTTTAATTAAAGGCTAAGATAGTTTATTTGATAATAAACCTTGATGGGACATAATAGGGTTTTACTTTTGAATTATTTAATTGTTTCGAAATTCTGGAAATTATAATATTATATTATATTCCGAAATTATTAAAATATTATTATTTTAAAAAAAACGTAAAAATTATTTTTGACCCCGGTTGCTCAGAATTTCGTGCCAATCGCTGCTGTGTGTTCGGATTTTGAAATTGATGGTTGGATATTATAAATTGAGCGTGGATGATGAAAAATATGAATATTAAATTTATTAAAATTATTTAAAATTTCGTCGGGACCCTAAACTCTCAGAATTTCGTGCCGATCGTTGCTATGTATGTAGAATTTGAATTTAATGATTGATTGTGGCAAATTGAGTATTGATTGTGATAAATATAGATTTTATTCATAAAATCCCAAGTGTCGAGCTCGGCATTAAAATTGGATTGTTAATGGCTAATATCGTAATTGGATTATATGAGTGAAATGTAAAATATCCAAGGATCGGTATCGAATTGTGGTGTGCTAGTTGAAAGGCTCGGGTCGCAGTAGTGGCTAGGCCGACTGGATCCTTATTCTTCTAGAATGCCGTCAAGAGAATGACGTAGCTTGGTCGCAGTAGTGGCGAGACCGACTGGACCTTTATTCTTTTAGAAATGCCGTTGATAGAACGACGTGGCTTGGTCGCAGTAGTGGCGAGACCGACTGGACCTTTATTCTTCTAGAAATGCCGTCGATAGAACGACGTGGCTTGGTCGCAGTAGTGGCGAGACCGATTGGACCTTTATTCTTCTAGAAATGCCGTCGATAGAATGACGTGGCTTGGTCGCGATGAGTGGCGAGACCGATTGGACCTTTATTCTTCTAGAAATGCCGTCAAGAGAATGACGTGGCTTGGTCGCAGAGTGGCGAGACCATTTGGACCTTTATTCTTCTAGAAATGCCGTAATGTTAGTAGATATCTGACCTGCGAGTAGGCTATGCTATTGTGTGGAAGTGAATAATAATTGGGATGCGTGCTAAGTGCGATCGTGATTTATATGAAAGTGATAATGATCCAATTGTTTGAATTATTATTATTACCTGAAATTGTGTGATACAAATTGTGCTAACCTGCAGGAAGGAATTGAGGCGAGGTAAGTTCTCTGTGTGATGTGGTTAGGCCACCCTTGGGCGTATTTTCTTTCTAATAGGGGTTTAGGGGGTTGAACTTGTTGAGACGTTGTCTCAGTGGTTATTGAATAACCATTTCAGGTTCCTGGTGGATGGAGCGGCCAGATAGCTTTGGTTGGCCTTGAGGAGCTGGAGAGGTGAAGTCATAAGAATTGGAGATCGTGTACGACTTGTAGGTCGTAGGATAACCTCTTTTTAAGAGCTAGTCTTTTGTAGATTTTTTGGCTCTAGGCCTTCGTCTGTAACTCCGTTGGTTTATGTAAGTGGTTGGTTGTGAAATTGTTTCCTGCTTTTCTATCCCGTATTTTATTGTCAGGGGTTTTATAATACGTTCCGCTTGCGCAATAATAAATGAATGGGGTCGGCGACACTACCTGGGAATGTCGCATTTGCATGACCATGGTGGGATGTTGGCGCGCTCGAGGTTCGGGGCGTGACATCCCCGTTTAAGTGGTATCAGAGCATGGTCTATGTTTGGAGTGATAAGGTGCGATGAGTCATGGGATAGTTAGTAGGAAAGATTTTTAATATGTTGATGCATATGGTTGATAGCTGCTTGGTAGCTTGTTTGTGGGGTCACTCAAATTCTAACCTGATGTTGGAATCGAAAACAGGTGTCTATAAAGAGCCTGTAGGATGAGTGACCAGGAGTGGAGGACTCTTTGGAGAAGGTCGATAGGACCTATACCTCGAGGTAGGATGCTGACAAGAGTCGGTACCCGAGGTAGAGCGCAGGCTTAGACCAGCGTGAGTGTGAGAGTACCGTCGCAAGTCGGTACTTAGAGTGTAGCAGCATCGAACGATCTTAGGTTTGTTGGGATCGTTCAGGCGCTAGTGTTCCTTGGAAGCTTGTTGGGTAAGTAAGTTCAGGACCGAGTCGTTGCTGTTGCTGTTGTTTTAACCGCTGCCGGTGCTGTGACCGTTTGATTGTTGTGCCTGTTGAGGCCCAATGTGGAGTTGTGATCAAGGATCAAGCCTCCGTATCTGAGTCAAGGTTCAGTTTAGACAGAGACGGAAATCGATTGGAGGAAATGCTGATATCAGAAGAAAAGTGCCCTGCTTCACCCAACCGGAAGAGTAAAATTTGAAAGTCAGTACTTAGCTCGATCGATGTGTGTTGTATTTGTAAGAAAAGACGGGGATTTGTTCTATGCTGTAAGAGAGAAATGACTTGTTACAGGTGTTTCCTGTAAGGTCATTTAATCGAAGATTTCCCGTATAGGCAGATGGAGTCACATATGTTTCTATCACTGTCGTTGATAAGATAGAACAGAGGAAACATGCTTCGGGACATTTAGTGGGTTACTTGGAACGAAATCCAGTGCAAGGAAGGGTGCATGATGTTCCTTAATGGGAGGTAGATGACTCACTGATTGTGTGCCGAGTTTGTGGAAAGGAAGCATGAGTCAGCCTAGTGTCAGAGTAAAAATGGAGTATGATTTGAATATGGCCAACACGGCCATCAAGTTAGGAAGTCAGCGTAAGTCCATGAAAGTGTGAGTACCGTTTTGCACATAGGATGCCACTAGGATGGCTAGAGAAGCATGAATGGATCGACCATGCATCAATCGGAAGAATAATGTTTATGAGATGTTTTTATGCGAGTAATGCAGCAGAATTTTCAGTGAAGGTTGTAGGGTTTTCGATTGGTAATGAAGTAGTAGAAAGATGAATCTCTGACTATAGTTGTACTTGATGGGTTTGCTTATGTATGACTTGGAAGTCATTTATGAAAAGGTTTGGCTCGAGGAGCTTTCGTTGTTTTGAATCGTGGTATTGATATAATTCAGCTTTTCAGTTAGTGTATGAAAGTTTTGAATTATTGAAAGTTGAAGAGAAACTTCAATCCTTGTTATTCGTCATCGAAGATGACAAGTTGTTGGTTATCGAATCTACATGGCGGTTGTAATGGATGCGTCGGTTGAGGAGCCGAATATGGAGAATATAATTGTGGTACATAAGTTTTCTAAGGTATTTTCTAAAGAATTGTCAAGTTTGCTATCAGACAAAGAAATAGAGTTCGTGATTAAATTAGCATCCGGAGCAGAGCCAGTCCTTAAGGCTCCTTACCGGATGGTGTTAACTGAGTTAAAGGAACTAAAGGTGCAGATGCAGGAAGTGTTGAATAGGGGATTCATACGTTCTAGTGTATCACCTTGGGGAACACCCATTCTATTAGTGAAGAGGAAAGTTGGTTCATTTGTGTCTGTGCATCGATATTCTTCAAGATCGACTGGAGGTCAAGGTATCATTAGTTGAGAATCAAGAAGAAAGACACACCGAAGTTAGCATCTCGTACTCGATATGGCAATTATGAGTTCATTGTAATACCGTGTGGTTTGATGGACAACTTAGCTGTTTGTTTGGGTCTAATGAGCGGAATGTTTAAGGGTACTTGAATCAGTTGTGATCGTGTTCATTGAAGTTATCCTGGTGTGTTCGAAGAGTGCCGAGGGGCACAAGAGACGTTTGAGGATGGTACTTCAGACCTTGAGTACTCTTGGATTTTACAATAAGCTTAGCAGATGCGAGTTTTGGATGACTCGTGTTGCGTATGTGTCCCGTCAGTTGAGACCTCGGGAGTTGAATATGAGACAGCGTCGCTGGACGGAACTCATTAAGGATTATGACTATGATATTTTATATCACTCTAGAAAGGTAGAAAGAATTGAGCCTTAAGTACTCAAGGATTGGATCTTACTCGAATCAAATGCTTCAATGGACATATTGAGCCGAGAGTTTAGATCATAATCAAAAGATTCTATAAGAGAATGCGAAGACTCTATAAGATAATGAGAGAGATGTTGATTTTCAGATTTCTAAAGATAGGATGCTAAGGTTCGAGGGATTGTGTGTAATTGACGATGCGAGAGATTAAAGAAGAAATCTTATGGGAAGCTCATCATAGTAACTTCAGCATTGTCCAGACAATACGAAGATGAGTCAGAATCTACATCATCGAGATTGGTAGATCGGTATGAAGATAGATATCGTTGAACAAGTTGCAAGTATCAGAGATGTCAGTAAGTGGAAGTTCAGTGATGTAAACCAGGATGACTTTTACCATCACTTAAGAGTCCTAAGTGAGAATGAAAATATATCACAATGGAACATTGTGACGAGCTTACTAAGGATTCAGGGGATTACTAATACCATTTGAGAATAATAGTCGATCGATAGATGGAGTTGGTCCACTTTGGTACAGTATGAATAGATCTTGTTTTGAGCGTGTGACATCCTAATTTTCAAACTCTGATTTCGATTGGTTAAATTGGGCATTTCATCGACGCGATTACAGTGTTTTTCTCTGAGTTGGCCACTTACGAGATAACTAGACTAGCTGGGTGAGTTATTAAGGACTTTAAGGCAGATAGACTAAGAATTCGACCAGGAATCGACTTCTCGACCGTGCTCATCTTTAGAGATCATTACGGCACAGTTAAAAATCGAATTAAGATCAAAGATAGGTCGGTTCGATTGAGATGAATGACCGATCGTGGGTGACTCCACTAAATTGGAAAACTCTCATCGACCGACACTAATTTGATTTTATTGTCGTTTTGGTACCCTGTGTCCGTATTTGAATCATCGAGATTTTCACGACAATCGAGAGTCGCCAATGTGTCGAGTGGGTTCATCGTGGCTCGAAGAAAATCGACCACAAGTCATTTGTCCTAAAAAGCTCTGAAAACTACCCAATAGCCTAGGTCACACTAAAAGCGTGTCGGAGTGAAATTAACCGCCAATCTAAGTTCGATTTCAGAAATTGAAGATTCTATCTTGTCACGAAGTGGGTACACCGAAGTGTGTGTATATTATATAAATCATCTGCATGGAGTGCCGGGGATGAATTGTATTTCAAATCTAGATAAGATGTTCCAAGTTGGCAAAGCTTTCAGATGGTTCTTTCTTAAGCAGTGCATAACGGAGGATGTAGAATTTCAATTGCTGAGATGAAGTCAGGGAAAGAAAGATCACAGCCGGGTCAATACAATAGAGTCGGTGATTGCGTTGCTAAGATAGTGTCGAGTTATATCAAATCTTGACTAGAGGTTCCCAGTTTCAGCAGATCAGTTAGATAGTTTCTTTTAATCAGTGTAGAGCAGAGTGTACCGGATTTCAGTCAGTTGAGATGAGATCAGAGATCAGAAAATCGCAGGTCCAGAGTTAATTCAGAAATCAGTGATTCAGTCGCAGTTGGCAGAGACAGTCTTGAGACCGCTCAGAATCACCAGTTTAGCTTTGCAGATTTTGTGTTGAAGACCTTTAGAATTTTAAGTGGGCAAGTGTTTAGTATTTTGGATCCAAAGTGGTTTGGGCAAGATAGTAGTGATCTGGCAACATTAGTGCAGAAAAAGCAACCTAAGAAAGAGAAGAGGATATGAGACGACTGTACCCTCACCTCCTTGTTAAGAATTAGTAAAGGTTTAAATTTCGATGACGAAATTTTTATAAGAGGGGAAGAGTTGTGACATCCGGATTTTCGGGTTTTAATTTCGACTGGATAAATAGGGCCGTCTTCGTTCAATTGAAGCCAGAGATTGTGAAATTGGGATGCAAGTACGCCACAGTGGTAAGGAAAAATACCAATTTGATTGATGAGGTGTTGAATGAATTAATGGGGGTCAATTTGATTTAATTCAAGTGGGATTAAGATTTAATTGGAAGAGAATTAAGTGGAATTGAAGACATTGTTGCACAAGTTTTAGGCCCCGACGGAAAATGGAATTGCACCCATTGGAAGAGGTTGTGGGAGATAGTGGAGTGTGATGTCATCCTAGGTCATGGTGGGCCATTTTTGTTGAATAAAAGAAAGAGAAAAAGAAAAGAAAAAGCCCCCCTTCTTCTCTCTCCTCCCTCTCTTCTTCCTCCCTTTCTCCTCCTCCATCTCCATCTTCTTCTCTCCTTCTTCTTTGAAAACCCAGCAAGAAGCAAGCTGAGAAGCCGCTGCCCCTCCGTTGCCGCCTCGTCGCTTGTCCGTCACGCCTCGCGCGATCGCGCCGTCCGCTTGTCCGCGCTCGCTCGCCGCCCGCCGTCCCGCTCGACCCCGCCTCGCCGCGCAAGCCGCATGCCGCCGCCCCTTCGCCATTTGCTCGGCCGCTCGTCGCCGTCGCTGCCCGCATGCCATCGTCGCCGTCGCCGCTACCGCACGTCTGCCCCGCGCCACTCGCACGTCTCCGCCTCCTGCTGCCGTCGTCCTTGCTCCTTTCCGTTCGACGCCCAGAAATTTCAGAGCGCAGGAGCTGCCGGAGCTCCCTCCGGCCACTGTGAGGCCTCGCCTGGCCACCGCCTCGCCCGTCCAAGCCCCGCCGGTCCTCCTCCACCGTTCCTCCGCCCGATCCGCCGCCGGATCAGCCCCTCTCGGCCCCAAAGCAGTGGCTGGAAAATGGGTATGCAGCGGACGTTTGGCCCGTTTTGGCCGCCTTCCCGAGCCCGGATGCTTCGGCCCGCTTTGGAGAAAGTCGATCCTCGTCGTCCTCGTCGTTTTGGTCCTCTCGGCTCGCTAATCCGGTGAGTTTAACTCACTAAATCTTGATTAGAGGGTTAATTATGCCATAAGTGTCCTTAGTCTAAGTTAATTAAGTTTAGGTGGATATTTTAGTTTATTTAATTGTGATTTAGATTAAAATGTTTATTTAATTTAAAGTGTGTTTAATTAAAGGCTAAGATAGTTTATTTAATAATAAACCTTGATGTGACATAATAGGTTTTACTTTTGAATTATTTAATTGTTTCGAAATTCTGGAAATTATAATATTATATTATATTCCGAAATTATTAAAATATTATTAATTTTTAAAAAAAAAAAAAAAAAACGAAAAATTATTTTTGACCCCGGTTGCTCAGAATTTCGTGCCGATCGCTGCTGTGTATTCGGATTTTGAAATTGATGGTTGGATAGTATAAATTGAGCGTGGATGATGAAAAATATGAATATTATTATTTAATTAATTTTCGGAATAAATTTAATTATTTATTAAAATTCAAAAATTTCGTCGGGACCCTAAACTCTCAGAATTTCGTGCCGATCGCTGCTGTGTACTTAGAATTTGAATTTAATGATTGATTGTGGCAAATTGAGTGTTGATTGTGATAAATATGGATTTTATTCATAAAATCCCAAGTGTCGAGTTCGGCATTAAAATTGGATTGTTAATGGCTAATATCGTAATTGGATTATGTGAGTGAAATGTAAAGTATCCAAGGATTGGTATCGAATTGTCGTGTGCTAGTTGAAAGGCTCGGGTCGCAATAGTGGCTAGGCCGACTGGATCCTTATTCTTCTAGAATGCCGTCAAGAGAATGACGTGGCTTGGTCGCAGTAGTGGCGAGACCGACTGGACCTTTATTCTTCTAGAAATGCCGTCAAGAGAATGACGGATAGTGGCGAACCGACGTGGACCTTTATTCTTTTAGAAATGCCGTCGATAGAACGACGTGGCGAAGAGTGGCGAGACCAATTGGACCTTTATTCTTCTAGAAATGCCGTCGATAGAACGACGTGGCTTGGTTGCGTAGTGGTGAGACCGACTGGACCTTTATTCTTCTAGAAATGCCATCGATAGAACGATGTGGCTTGGTCGCAGTAGTGGCGAGACCGACTGGACCTTTATTCTTCTAGAAATGCCGTCAAGAGAATGACGTGGCTTGGTCGCAGTAGTGGCGAGACCGACTGGACCTTTATTCTTCTAGAAATGCCGTAATGTTAGTAGATATCTGACCTGCGAGTAGGCTATGCTATTGTGTGGAAGTGAATAATAATTGGGATGCGTGCTAAGTGCGATCGTGATTTATATGAAAGTGATGACGTTCCAATTGTTTGAATTATTATTACTACCTGAAATTGTGTGATACAAATTGTGCTAACTTGCAGGAAGGAATTGAGGCGAGGTAAGTTCTCTGTGTGATGTGGTTAGGTCACCCTTAGGCGTATTTTCTTTCTAATAGGGGTTTAGGGGTTGAACTTGTTGAGACGTTGTCTCAGTGGTTATTGAATAACCATTTAGGTTCCTGGTGGATGGAGCGGCCGATAGCTTTGGTTGGCCTTGAGGAGCTGGAGAGGTGAAGTCATAAGAATTGGAGATCGTGTACAACTTGTAGGTCGTAGGATAACCTCTTTTTAAGAGCTAGTCTTTTGTAGATTTTTTGGCTCTAGGCCTTCGTCTGTAACTCCGTTGGTTTATGTAAGTGATTGGTTGTGAAATTGTTTTCTGCTTTTCTATCCCGTATTTTATTGTCAGGGGTTTTATAATACGTTCCGCTTGCGCAATAATAAATGAATGGGGTCGGCGACACTACTTGGGAATGTCGCATTTGCATGACCATGGTGGGATGTTGGCGCGCTCGAGGTTCGGGGCGTGACATGAGTCACAAATTTTTGAACGAGTGGGTCTCACAATAAACTTGTGATTCAAAATAGAATATTATTTTCACAGTAAATTAAATATTACCACTCAATCATTTTTCTTTTCCATCCATTTCATAACCTACTCTAAAGGAAAAAAAAACTCGATTAATAATTTTTTGTTGATTAACACTCAAAATTTCCCGATCAAAATGGAATTGAACTAGAAAGATAGATAATAACGCATTAATTATAATATAAAATTCTATTCTATACATAATAAGATTATACCAATCGGAGATAAGTGGGTTTACACGCACTTACGCACGCACGCACGCTCCACTTTCGAAAAAGACATCACTAGTCGAATCACAGTATTAGGTCGTGCCAACAAAAATCCAAGGAAAAACAAAATGAGATTCTGTTTCCAGTGCATGCAGATTTTTTGCAACATAATGGAGGAAGTGAACAACTGCAAAGAAAAGATGCTTATATGAAAACACGTGCCTTGTAGATATGAAGAAATAAATAGGGAAAATGTCACAAATGGTCCCTATACTTTTGCCTAATGTGCAATTTCGTCCAAGAACTTTCGATCGGCTCCATTTGATCCTTGAACTATTGATAAATGTCCAATCTAGTCCCTGAACTTTTGATCGGCTTAATTTGGTCATTGAACTATTCATAAATGTCCGATCTAGTCATTCGTTACTGTTTTTCCTTTTTTTAAAAAATTTTTTAACTTTTTTAACTTTTTTTTAAAATTTTAAAATTTTTTAAAATTTGTTTTAAAATTTGTTTTTCTTTTCCTCTCTTCCCTCCGCCGGAGTCGGCGGAGGGAAGCCGACGTCCGGCGAGGGTCGCCCTCGTCGGCGTCAGGCGAGGCGCTCCCTCGCCGGCGACGAGCGAGTGGCTCCCTCGCAAATCTGGCGAGGCAGCACCCCTGGCGAGGGAGCCCCTTGCCCAACACCGGCGAGGGGCTCCCTTGCAGATCTGGTAAGGGGATCCCCTCGCCGGCGTCGGGCGAGGGAGCACCCTGGCGTTGGGCGAGGGGATCCCCTTGCCAGATCTGTGAGGGAGCCCCTCGCCGGCGTTGGGCGAGGGGCTCCCTCGCCAGGGGTGCTCCCTCGCCAGATCTGTGAGGGAGCCCCTCGCCCAACGCTGGCGAGGGAGCCCCTCGCTCGACGTCGGTGAGGGAGCACCCCGGCGTCAGGCGAGGGGCTCCCTCACTCGATGTTGGCGAGGGAGCACCTCGGCGTCGGGCCGCCCTCGCCTGCGTCCGGCGAGGACGGCCTCGCTCGACGCTGGCAAGGGCGACCCTCGCCGGACGCCGGCTTCCCTCCGCCGGCTCTGGCGGAGGGAAGAGAGGAAAAGCAAAAAAAATTTAAAAAATTTAAAAAATTTTAAAAAAATTTAAAAAAAGTTAAAAAAATTTAAAAAAAAGGAAAAATAGTAATGAAGGACTAGATCGGACATTTATGAATAGTTCAAGGACCAAATTAAGCCGATCAAAAGTTCAGGGACTAGATTGGACATTTATCAATAGTTGAGGGACGAAATTGAGCCGATCGAAAGTTCAGAGACGAAATTGCACATTAAATATTGCTCGAACAAATTTCTGCTAAAACTTATGCAGTGGAAGCCATTTATTATGAGCAGCTTATAAGGTAATTAGATCATCCATACATATATGGTAATACGGACAAGTATTTCCCTATTCCACAGACTGAAGAAGCATGCAGTTTCCAACTAATATACTTATCCCAGACGTCTCAATTTGTTTGTAGGGTTTACAAAGATGCAAAGGAAGAGCCGAGGAAGGTATTTCTACCATAATAAGGGTGTACTGTCGCGCAATCTACTTGCCTTTCATCTTGACGTATGAAACATGAGCAGGCGTATAAAAACTCCCTTCAATCCAAGAAAGATAGAAACTAGCTTAAAGAAAAAGAGCTAGCATAAGGAAGCTAAAATTCTCATAAATTTGAGTGTCAAACTTCCCCACTTTTCCAACTGTTCTCTATTGCTATTATAGGAAAATTTCTAGGCAGGGAAAAAATACTAGGAATATGAAGCCAAACATACAATCCGTTGAAGACCTCATCTCGGGGCAAAAGATATTAGATAACCCTCAGGCAATAGTTACGAAGAGAAAATCGAACAGAAGACCCACTTCACCTGTCGAAAGCCTCGGAGAAGATCCTCAACTAAAGCAACCGGTCGATTGCAACTTTATGCTTGGAGAATCCGCCCGTAAGGACCCACTCGTCCATCGACTTTGCTGTCACTGTCTCTTCGATGTACAGCATTTGTATCACGTACTTCTTTGCAAACGGGGGCAGCGACCTGAGCACAACAAGAACGAAATTACATGAACGACTCGCGAACCCCCCATGTCGAAATTGCTCGCTTTCATATTACGCCGCCACACGGGCATTCCACAGGCATTCGAAATTAAAAAAAAAAATTACTTCTTTTTACAGTGTACACCAGCGTATAGGACGCTCGATGTCGATGCTGGCTAGTCTGCAATGGTGCCATCAAAACGAGAGAAACGATGACCAAGAAAGTGCATTTCAACTCCTGTTTACGATCGGCCAGAAGGAGTCGATCTCTTATCCGATCAAGTTCATTCTCGGCAGACTCGATGACGATTTACAACAAGGTTTGCTCTGCTGCAAAACAGAGGACGGGAAAGAACTGCAGAGAGCGCGAGAGACCGACTGACCTGAGAATTGCCTCGCAGATGAAGGCGTTCTGGTAGAGCTGGTCGAGCTTCATGGTGGGCAGGGCCGCGACCATGTCCATGAAGTTCCTGGCGATTATCTTCACCTGAGGCATCTCCACCGCCGCTCGAGTTCGATCCCCAGAGCCCTTCGTGACGGTCGTCGGAACCGGAACTGGTCGCCGCCGTGGATCGGAGCTCCGAAGGGTTTAGCGATCCCGGCTCTTCCGAAACCTCTGGCGCCGGCGCTCTCTTCCGATCGCTTTCGTCAGTGAGAGTTTAAAAGGACATGGGAAGAGCTGTGAAGATGGGCTTTTTACGCTCAAGGGCCCATTTAGGGTTCTGATCAAGTTGACCGTAATTGCAAATCAATAAACCAACCACAACCAAATTGAAAAATGAATAATTTAAATTGTTAATATCATGAAAAATCACAGTACATCTATGATGAATTTATCCCAAACTGATTTAATAACCATAAACAAACCCTTGAAGTAGTACACCTATGACGATTTTCCCTCTATTAGTTTCCGTTAAATTTTCCATTCATTAATTTTCATTAAATTAAATTAATACCACGAACAATCACAACTTGATTCAAATGGGGAGTAAAACCCCAAATTGATATACACGTTAACTGTCACGTGACATAACTTAATAGTTCGACAATAATATTTAACGGAAATTAATATGGGTAAATTTGTCATAAGTATACCAGCTTAAGATTTTTAGTGGTTAAAAAACTAGTTTGGAGTAAATTTATTACAAGTGTACTAATTTAAGATTTTTCATTATATTAACCATTAATATTAATTATTTTGGATCTGTATCCCTATGCTTCCCTCTGTAAAGTGCCCCATGGATCATGATTTCTCCATAAATTAAGGTGGCTTAATTTGTTTGCTAGATTTTAATGCATGGCCCATTGTATTTGTATAGGATCGAACTGTCATTTTTTGACACTTTGATTCATTCGAATAGTTGACTTTTGGCTTTTGACTTTATTGAATATGATTCAAGAACTTATCTACAATAAATCATGTTGATAACAAGGGTGATTAGAGGGAAAGTTCATGTAATTTGGGGACAAATGTAACTATACGTACATATATATGAGGTGTGGCGACAAATTCTAGGGATTTGCTGTTTGTGGTGGATATTCCAGAAAAACTAAAATGATTTTGTTAAATCTAAAGAGGTGAACTAGGAAAAATGACATAACAATGGGCAAAAAGAGTTTTAAATAGAATTATCTCTCGATCAATCAAAACTAAAACAAAAAATTTCAACGTCACATGATGTAAGAGTTTGGGAGAATCCGAGCCAATTAAGGATCACTGGTCCATTCTTGGCGTTACCTCTAAACCTATCTCCTATAGAAACCCCTTTGGGAGGGTCATGACAATGGTAACATGCCTTTTTCAGAGTATCTTCATATATGTCGACATGACTTTTGATTTGGCATTTACTTCAATATGCCCTTCCTATGAAGTTTAGAGTTTTGTGATTTAGAGTTGTTGTCTGAGTAAAGAACAAAACATGTATTCTCTCTTTTCTCCCCCTCATCTTCTAAAATGGTCAAAAGAGATGGATGTTAATGCTGTAAAGTGAGGAATATGCATCATTGATAACCAAAAAAGAACCCTTTCATAATATATATGTAGACCGTTTGTTTTCGCTGAAAACAATTTTTAGGATTTTTTTTTTTTTATAGATTTTTCCAGTGTTTGATTCACAAAAAAAAAAAAAAAATTAGTCAAGAAAAACATTTTTCCAACAATGGAAAAAATATCTTCAAAAAGAGGAAATTTGAGCCTCTTTGGCTTGTGGTGAGGATTGAGCTTGTTGATCTGGCAAAGCTTGAGGACATTGGCTTGAGGCGAGGTCGAGGACTCTTAACTTTGGCAAGCTCCAAGCTCGTCTATTTGGCGAGGTGGAGCCTTGCTCAATGCTAGCTTGGCTCGCAAGAATTAGCAAGCTTGAGCCTCACTAGCCTTGGGCGAGCTAGTCCCTTGCCCTTAACTAGCAACTAGTCGAGGAAGAAGGAAAAACAAAACGATAAAAAAATTAAAAATAAAAATAAAATTGAATATATTGGTAACTTTCCCTAGGAAAATCAAAGGATATTTTCCATACCAAACAGTCCAAAATATTTTCTAGTTTATTTTCAAGTTTTAGTTAAACGCTTCATTTTCAAAGAAAATGACTTTCTGAAATATTTTTTCAAGAAACATCACATTTTTCTGTGAAATAAATTGAGTCATAATTTATTCAAGTGTTCCAAAGAAAATGATGCACAAAAATCAGTTAAATAATATATGCAGAAGTAAGTGTTGCCTTTCCCTATTTATAATAATACTATCGATGAAGGATTTCAACATACCCCAACATGTATGGATTAATGAGGAAAGCTTCACATCTCCCAACATGTTCCACTAGCAAAAGGAAGCTGAAAAAGAAGTTGCTCGAATTGCATTAGATCTTTCGTTGCAAAAGAAGAAGGATGAAGGTTATCCTCTCTTCCATGAGGTTCATATCTTTACTTATTGCTAATAAGCTTAATATACATTGCAATCGAGTCCCTTGAATTGTCCATTTGCATATGTGGTATAGCTGAATATTGTAAATCATGATATTTTATTGTTGCATGCAAAATGAATATCTTGAAGAAACCTTAAATTAAACCAATTAATTCAAACCTTCTAACAATGAATGTACGACATGTGGATATTTATGCCTTTTTCTCCTCCATAATGTTGTCTTACAAAAGCTGAAGTGTATAAACGTGCCTTTTTATAGTCATTAACATAATTCATTTTAGTTCTGTGCGCACATCCAAAGGAAGTCTTGATTGTCATTATTTAGATTTTCCTATCATGTGGTTAACCTTGTTAATTTCTCCAATGTTCCTAGTTTCTAGTCTGCCCTTTAGGTTAATTTTCTCGATATTATGTCTATGGAAGAGTTGATAGTTTTACTTGATTATATGGGAACCACTAAATTGATTGAGGAAGATGAAGATAGGAGTACGGTTGTGCAATCTAACTTACATAGTTAAAGCTTCACATCTCCCAACACCTTCCCCTAGAGAAAGAAAGCTGAAGAAGATGTCGCTCAAATTGCATTAGATCTTTTGTCAAAGAAGATGGAGGATGGAGGATGAATGATGTCATCTCTTGCATAAGGTTTTATATTTCTTAACTTAATCTACTAGGCTTGATATGCAATGCAGTCGATATAAGCGATAACATAGTTTTTTAATGCGGAAAATATAAAAAAAAGGGGATTTTTGATCTTCATGACTTTTCACGATAATAGGAATGAAAACTTACCTTTATTCATAGCAAAATCTTGAAAATATTTATTGCAAAAAACCAAAGAAAGGAAGAAATCTGATTTCTCTCCTTTAACCCATACTTTTCCTTAATGTATTTTATCTAATGGATGATAGAATACAACGTTGTTTCCACGTCATGGGTGGAGAGAGGACCAAATTTTATTTATACATGCTATCAATAAGTGTCATTCATCAAAGTGCTTTTTAACTTTCATAAGAGTTGCATCTCTTTAGAAGAATGGCAACTTCTTCATATAATTATACCATTTCATCCTTTTCATAAGGGTTGCAACCTTTCATAACCAATACATTTTAGCACTTATATGATTATCCAACCATTGATTAACATCATGTGGGCCCCAATTATTCTTACATTCTCCCACTTGGCCCATAGGACCTTCCTTTCATGGTTTAATAAAGACTGTAAAGTGCACAATAACATTATGCTAAAACCTTTCTTAAATTGGCTATCACATAATAACCATAATTAAGTAAAGAAAACTAATGCGAGTCATAGCGATTGTATGTCATTAATCGACATAATCCCTTCTATGTACTACAATTATAGCTCTCTACATAACATGATCCATAAATGAAAAGTATAGTAATGGCCCAATCATAATGTCTCTATTAGAGACTATAATGTTTAACATTTATCTATTTCCATAATATATACTAAATAGAAAACAAGAAATATCATAAACATATAAATGAGCTCATAGTGTCAAATGCATAAGTTGGGTGCTAACAGTACAACCTAGAGGGGAGATGAATAGGTTGTTTTAGAAAACTTAACAATTTTTTCGACAAAATTAACTAATGCTAAGTAAAGATCAAGTCAAGGTAATATTTTAAAGCTCACGATGGAAATGTGGGCTAGTAAAAGTAGGAAGATGGAAACAATAGTATACAAAGATATATAGTGGTTTAGTTTTATGCACAAGCCTAAGTTCACTCTTCATACTAATCGCCATAATTCAAGCTAGATTGCACTATTAATCTGCTTAGAAGGTTACAATTGGCAAGCAATTGATCCTTTTACAAGATAGATCATACTATCAGGATTTAGCTACTACTCTTATTCTTGTATGCTTAATCTGTAGCACAATTTCTTAGATAGCATGAATTCAACACTTGATGAAACAATTGAAAGAGAACGTATCACTTGGAACACAACTAGCTGCAAATCTTTAGATTTTGGTATGCTGCTCTCTCTAACATTTGGCTTTTGAGGTCCTCTCTTTGATAACCATCTTCAATCTATTCATCGGAGGTGGATTGCAAAAGCAACGAACCGTTATAGTTACCGTTGATTTGTTGTCTAAAGATAGAACTGCCTATACAATCCTTTTTCTCAAACATTTGCAATCTAACTAAAAATAACATTTGCTACTGTCCCTTCATAGCAATCTCTGACAAACCTGTCAGACGACCTAACTTCTAGATTATTGGTTTTAGCTAGATTTTGCTGTTATGCAAATCCTCAACCACAACAACTAGTTTGCTAACCTAATGAACATCATCAAATGTACGTAGTTGCCACAACATTGACCCAATATTTACAACTACGACATAGAAATCGCTACTAGCTAATCTTTAGGGCCACTGGTACTGTTTATGGAAAATCCATTTTTGGACTTATTGCATACTTTTGTTCACTAGATCACACAATGGATATTACATAGTCCTTTGATATGAACATCTACATACTCACGGTAAATATTATACTAAAGATAGTTTGGACATCATTAAAATCTCTTGGAAATGTTTCTCCAACAACATATACTTAATGCAATCATAATACAATTATTAATGATGTCTAATGATGTCCATCATTTCAACATGTTCATTAAATGTTTTAGGCGACAATCCTTTTTATTAATGGATTTGTTATCATAAGGTTGGTGCTAATGTGCTCAATCAATATTCTCTATTTTTGAACTTCTTCTTTAATAGACAAGTATTTGATTTCTATATGTTTAGCACCCTTAAAGTACTTGTCATTATTTGAGAAGAAAACTTCTACAGAATTATCATAATAAATTTTTAGCAGTTTAGTAATATTGTCACAATCAGAAGCTTGAAATAAAGTTTTGCAGCCATAATACATGAATAGTGGCCTCAAAGCATGCCATAAACTCAACCTCCATAGTATATGTTGCAATAACTAATTGTTTCGCACTTGTCCATGATATTGCCCCTCTAGCCAAAAGAAAGAAGTAACCAGATGTTGATCTTCTTGCATCAACACATTTGTCAATGTTTGAATCTGAATATCTAATCATCTCAAGATGATTGAATCTTTTATAAGTGAACATATAATTCTTTGTTTCTTGCCAAGAACTTTCTTTCCAATCTAGGATTACTTTGATACCAAACTAGCTTTCCAATATTGTTGACATCTAAATTTTGTTAGATATTTTAAATTAAATTGCATAAGAAAATTAAAGACCGATTCGGCCCTAACAAAAATGATTTCGCATCATTTAGGCCTTAATTTCCATTTTTGCATCCATTAAGCTTTATTTTCCTATTTTAATTTAGTTAACTTTTTCGGATAATTTAAATATGTTAAAAAGAAAAGAAAAAAAAAGAGGGGCAACCCGGCTTGGCTTTCGTGCCCAGCCCATTGGGGCTGGGCCTTCACGCCCAACCCCCCCTTTTTTTTTTCCTTTTTTCCCCACAAGGGCCCATGGCCTAGTCTCTTCCAAGCTCGGCCCCTTTCCCTCTCCTCCTTCCTTCTTCTTCTTCCTTTATTCTTCTCATTTTCGCCTTTGTGCCTCACACGCAATGGCTAGCGACGTGCGCCGAGGACAACCTACTGTAGAGAGAGGAAGAGTAGACTGGTAGCAGACGGGACGCGTTAGTGGTGACTGAGGAGACGTTGATTCAGCCGCACCCAGAGCCGATCGGTGTGTGAGGACCAGCGGCTAAAGCTCCATCGAACGGCCTTTCCCTTGCATATAAATATGGCCCCTAATGAAGGCCAAAGACACATGATTGAGAAGGATCAAAGGGCTGCGAGCTTTGAGAACCTCCCCTGAGAGACTTCAGGGGGGCCCTAGGGCGAGCAAGCCGAGATCCTAGGTCGGCCGGAGAGGGAGGGTCAGATCTGCGAGAGAAGGGCTGAGTGAGAGAGAAACTGGAGAAGAAGGTCGGATCTAGAGGGTGGAGGTCCGAAGAACTAGATTTGTGGAAGGAGGGTCCATTGTGTCTAACCCCATCATAGCCTGCCTTAGCCCAACGCTGCCGTCATTCAGCCCTGATGCTGTCCTCGACAACCGACTGTGACCCCTATTACGTCGAGCCGTTGTTGCTCACCTCATTGCCGCTGCTCAGCCATTGACGTCGTGCTGCCGTGTCATCCCCTCGAGTCGTGTCACCACCGTCTACATCAACATCGCGTTGTTGCCATTCACTCTCGCAACCCCCTAGTCACCACTATCCCCTGCATCTCACTGGGCTCGACGCCCATCGCCCGTCTCCATCGAGGTCACCCCCCAGTTGTTGCCGTCCCCCATATCTTGCCGAGCTCGACGCTTGCTGCCCGTCTCCATAGGCGTCACTCCCTAGTCGCCGCCGTCCCTCGTATCTTGTCGGGCTTGATGCCTGTTGCCCATCTCACTGCCATGCCGCACCTCCAAACGCATCCCCCGACGTCGTCCCTATTAAATAGCTTGCCACCACCATCAAGTCCATTGTCACTGTCGCCACCTGTCTGCCTAGTGATGTCTTAATTGCCCCTCATCGGCACCGCGAAGAAGTAGGGATGAGGAGAGATGCGAACTCGATTAGAGCGCGGGTCACCATTAGGTAGGGTTTTAGGCGATTCGGGCCGAATATGCCAGAGCTGGGTCTTGGTTGGCTTGGAACGTGGGCCGAGCATGTTCGTTTGATTAAAAGAGAGCCTAGTCTTATGTAAAAATGGGCTTGGATTGTTTTGAAAGGGGAGGCTTCCGGGCCGGGCTTGCACTACAAGCCCATTTCGGGCTCAAGTTTCGGCAAACCAGGTCAGACCCAACCCGAGAATCGACTCGAGTTGTTTTTAGTATATGATATTATTATAAAAATAATATTTTCATTAAAAATAAAAAATAAAAAATTATTTTCCAAAAATAAAAATAATCAAAATATCTAACAATTTTCCAAAAAAAGAAAAGGCCAAAGATGATCAAAAATCCAAAAAAAAAGAGTGTTTTTATGTTAAAAAAATAGAAAATGATGTTTTTCCTCCACAAATGCATGGAAAATCTCTTGAAAATTCAAAAAACCTTATGGTTTAAACAAGATTAGGTATCGGAAGGGCATTAGTGATTAACTAGTATAATCAAGTCTCGATCCTAGTTTCTTTGGTTGTGTAGGAACGAATGTTTCTTCCAATATTTCGCTTGGGTTTCTAATCGGCCTACCTCAAATTGATTAGTGGCGACTCCTTTAAAATTAATTTATTAGTTAAAATACCAAACTATTAAGTTGTGAATTTGTGGGCTTGGGAAAGCTCGGGCTAAGCCTAATAAACCTAGCCAAATCATTAGCCTCCGCCGGCGCCTACACCTATCAGGCCCCGAAAAAAAAAGAGGTCACGATAGCTTGGCTACTCCACTAGGGAATTTTTTTGTTGACTTAGGCCTTTTTTTTATCTTGTTTAAATGCATCGCTAACTTGGGTTTTTTTTTTTTTTTGCTTTTGTGCAGTTTAGTAGCTTTTTTTATAAAATGTTTTATGATTCAAAAACTATTATGCTTGTTTTAATGTTTTAAGCACTACACATGGCATACACAACTTGGCCGCTGGACTTGGTCCACCATAGGATATTTAGAATGGTGTTAAGAAAGATACGGCCTTGAATGTGAGACTATGATGTAGAGGTTGCCTTTCTTTTCCCCGAATTTCTTTAGGTAAAGCCGAGTTTAAGAGGGTATGATGCCAACGCGAGATTGCGATGGGCAGACACCCTCTTAATTTCCCTAGACCTTCTCAGTTAGACATCGAGCCACACATATATGCGCATGTCTGTGTGATTGTCATCTACTTTCTCACATGGAGTAAGTTTTTTTTTTTTTTTTTGTGCACTTTGCAATTTACTTACCAACTTGTATATATTGAGCGGTCCATGATTAGTCTAGGATTTAATACTACGATCATTTAGATTTGGAAGTAATTGTCATAAAGTTTTTTTTTTTTTTAAAGAAAAAACTTTTGCAAAAGAAATTACTTTCATGTGATTCTTTTATTTCCTCAAGCATGTTATAAATTTCTTTTCCACAAGAAATTTCTTATTGCTTCAAAAAATGGATAGAAGTTTTTTTTTGAAAATTTGTTTTCAAATCATGCTTTCGTCGTCTTTCAAATTAAATATCTTTTTAGTCCATGCTAACATGTCCAATGTCATTTTTTGAATCCTTGCTTAGGAAATCCTCTACATATACAAACTTTTCATGAATAAACAAAAAGGATAGGATTAGGTCATCATCATGGACTGACTCCCTATTTATGCCTTGTGCTTGCACATGCTTATTTATTCATGACTAGGTAATCACAGAACATTAATGTTCATTGATCCAAACTGGCTCAAAAGCAAGAGCAAGAATGGTCGAAGAGAATGTATCAAGCCATGTTGCGGTTGTGGAAAGTGAAATGAAGCAAGTCTTTAACGAGTTTCAACAACTCTCAAAGTAGATAGACTCCATCCAGGGCAAACTTGCTCCCGCTTCAGCCTCAATCGAAGTATTGTTACCACAATCATCCATCGGGGGTGATCAAGGTAGAGATACCGATGATAACATGCCCAAATTGGAGGATGATTTGCACCAAACCACGATTGAGAGAGTTAAGCTAGACAATTTGTCTAAAAATGAGCATGACAAATGCCTCGAGAAGCTTGAAGAGAGGTTGAAACAACTGCAAGGCCTCCAAGATCCTACTCTGACGGACCTCTCCATTTATTCCAAAGTCAAAATGCCAAAAAAAAAAAAATGCCTGAATTTGAAAAGTATGATGGCACAACTTACCCAAGGGATCATTTGCAAATGTACTTGGTTTAGATGGCCCAACACGTCAATAATGCACCCTTAATGATCCAGTTGTTCCAATAAAGTCTAGTAAGCCCTACTCTGAGGTGGTACATCACAAAGAACATGAACATCCTCGAAACATGGAACAAAGTGAGTGAGGCATTCCTCAAGCAGTACAAGTTCATAATGGACATTATCCCTTCTTGTGAGGATCTTGAGTGTACCGAAAAGAAAAAGTATGAATCATTCAAAGAATATACCATTAGATGGAGGCTTCTAGCCGTCCAAATCAATCTTGAACCAACTAATTTCGAGTTAAAAAAAATGTTTATCAAAACCCTCCCCTACGAGTAGTGCAATCAAATGGTAACCACGATTGTTGAATTGTTTAATCAACTCATTCCAATAGGGGAGCAAATCGAGATAGGGTTGAGGGATGGTTGGTTCACTAAACCTGCACCTGTGAGTAGGAGGCTCAACATGAAGAAAGATAAAAAAAAAAAAAAACTTATGGTAGATGTCAACGTAACATACACTGCAAATACCAATCATCTTTGACAATTTAGACAAGTGCAAGACAGCAACAGACCATCGACCATCAACTGTCCTAGCGTTACAACAACAAGAAACAATTTACTCCGCTTCCTGGATCTCCATCGTACGTACTAGCAATCCTCCGGAAGAAAAATCTCGTTTGGATTGAGCTAAAATGATGCAACGCTGAAAGCTTTTCCAACTATGACCTGTCAAAGATATGCGACTACCACATGGGTGAAGTAGGGCACTCGACTAATGAGTGCTTTGTCCTTAAGAATCGAATCCATAACTTGTTAGACACTAAAGCTTTCTCATTCCAAAGCACCAAACCAAATGTCCACAGTAGGGTGTTGTCTATGGTAAGATAAAGTGTTGTCTACAATAGGGTGTTTCGGTTGCAAGTTAGTGATTGGTGATCGAGAAGAAATAATATATTTAATTGCTGGTGATGTTTGATTTTAATGTGATTATTAGGAAGGACTAGCTCACCAAGCAACGAGCTACAATGGACTGTTATCATAAAGCAATTTAATTTAACCAGTTGGCAAGTGGTAGTTTTGAGTTTGTTGGGAATTGAGGGGGACCCTCAATTACTTTGATTTCATCGCTCGAGGCGACCTGGCTATTGGATGTGGTAGCTAAGGGTATTTGGCGACTATGGTTGATGCGTTAGTTGAGGAATCAAGGATAGAAGACATCGCGGTGGTGCGAGAATTTTCTAATGTCTTTCCTAAGGAGTTACCTAGATTGCCCATAGAGAGGAGGTTGAATTTGTGATTGAATTGGCCCTTAGAGCGGAGCTAATTTCTAAGGCTCCTTACTGTATGGCATTGTCGGAACTAAAGGACTTAAAGGTGTAGATGCAAGAGTTATTAGACAAAGGATTCATTCGTCGTAGTGCATTATCTTGGGGAGCGCTAGTTTTGTTGATAGGGAAGAAGGATGGTTTATTGCATCTTTGTATCAACTATCGGTAACTCAATCGAGTGACAATCAAGAACAAGTATCCATTACCAATGATAGACGACTTGTTTGACCAGCTGCAAGGGGCTTTGGTATTTTCCAAGATCGACCTAAAGACGGGTTACCATTAGTTGAGGATTAAGAAGGAGGATATCCCGAAGATTGCATTTCGTATGTGTTATGGTCATTATGAGCTCATTGTAATGCCATTTAGATTAACCAATGCCCTAGCTGCTTTCATGGATTTGATGAATCGAGTGTTCAAGGAGTACCTGGACCAATTTGTAATCGTTTTCATAGATGACATCTTGGTATGCTCGAAGATTCCAGAGAAGCATGAACAACACTTAAGGACAATACTTCAAACCCTAGAGAACATGAACTGTATGCCAAGTTTAGTAAATGCGAGTTTTGGCTAACTCCCATAGCTTTTTTGGATTATGTGATTTCAGGTGAAGGGATTTCTATGGACCGGACCAAGATTGAGGCAGTCATGAATTGGTCAAGGCCAACAATAGTGACAGAGGTCCGAAGTTTCTTGGGATTAGCAAGTTATTATAGACGGTTCATGGAAAAATTTTCTACGATAGCCATGCCTCTAACGCTATTACTAAAGAAAGACGAAAAGTCTGAATGGACGAAGAAGTATGAGCATAGTTTCCAAGGGCTCAAGCATAAGCTAACTACCATACTTGTGTTGACGATTCCGCTTGATCCTAGAGGATATGAGATTTACAACAATGCATCATATAAAGGATTGAGCTGCGTGTTGATGCAACATGGGAAAGTAGTTGTGTACGCGTCCCATCAACTAAGGTCTCAGGAGTTGAATTATTCGACACACGACTTGGAGTTAGCAGTGATCATCTTTGCCATGCAGATTTAGAGGTATTACTTGTGCAGAGAAAATTTTCAGATCTTTGCGGACCATCAAAGTTTATAATATTTGTTCTCTCAGAAGGAGATGAATATGAGACAGCATCGTTGGATGGAACTTCTAAAAGATAACGATTGCGACATTTTGTATCACTCTAAAAAGGCCAACAAGATCACGGATGCATTGAGTCGAAAGTCATCAATTGCGCAAATGATGGTTCAAGAATGGATTTTACTCGAAGGAGTTCGAGATTCAGTTTTTTTAATTTGAGGTAGGCCATATTTCAAGTCCCATGGCTACCCTTAGAATTGAACTGGAAGGACATGCGAAGATTAAGATGCTGCAATCAACAAACCCTAAAATCCAAAAAGTTTTGCACGAAGGATTTTCAAGTCACGGAGGACAGAATATTGAAGTTTCATGAACGATTGTGTGTGCCCAATGATACAAAGCTTAAAGAAGAAATCTTGTCACAAGTCCATCGTAATAGTTATAGCATTCATTTGGGCAACACAAAGATGTATCAAAATCTACGTTAGTACTATTGGTGGAACAATATGAAGGCAGATATCACCAAGCATGTTACAAAGTATCTGACGTGTCAACAATTAAAGGCACAATACTGCAAGCCTAGGGGACTTTTGCAACCTCTCGAGATTCCTGAGTAGAATTGGGAACATATCACAATGGATTTCGTGATGGGATTGCCAATGAGTCAACAAGGTAATGATTTCGTCTGGGTCATGGTTGATGAGTTAACAAAGTTTGTGCACTTCATCATTATGCGAAAGGACTTTACATTAGATATATATGATGAATTGTATGTGCAATAGATTCGACTTCATTGAGTGTCAGTGACAATCATGTCAGATTGAGATGCTAAGCTTACGACAGCATTTTGGAAAAGTCTGCAAATTGCCTTGAGAACGAAGCAGTAGTACATCATGCCATATCATCCACAAACGAATGGCCAATCTAAAAAGACTATTCAAATGCTCGAGGATATGCTATGAGCTTGCATATTAGACTTCAAGGGAAGTTGAGAGGTATAGCTTCATCTGGTTGAGTTTGCCTACAACAATAGCTTTTAGCAGAGTATCAAGATGGCCCTTTTTGAAGTGTCGTATGGTAGGGCCTGTAGAATTCCTATCCGCTGGAACGAAATTAGAGTGCAAGGTTACGGGCCCTGAGTTGGTCCAACAATGAGTGAATCCCATTAAAGTCATTCGAGAAAGGCTTAAGACCACTTAGGGTCGTTAAAAAAGCTATGCAGATAAATGGCGTAGGCCTTTAGAATTTTAAGTTGGCGAACATGTATTCCTCCAAGTGTTACCGATGCGAGGCACTTAGCGTTTTGGCAAGAAAGGAAAGTTGAGTCCAAGGTACATTGGCTCCTTCGAGATTTTGGAGCGAATTGGGACTTTGGTCTATTGTCTCACGTTGACACCAAGACTTGTTCAAATGCATGACGCCTTTCACTTGTTGATGCTAAGGAGGTACGAGCCTGATCCAACCCATGTGTTGAATTTCGAAGAAATAGACATGGACGAGAGGGTGTCGTACATGGAAAGACTAGTTCGGATAGTGGATCAAAAGGAGTAAGTGCTGCACAACAAGAGAATTCTCTTACTCAAAATAGTCTAGCAACACCACGGAATGGAGGAAGTCATGTGGGAAAACAAAGAGTCAATGAGGCGTCAACACCCTCACCTTTTTGTTGAAGAGTTATAATAGTTCAAATTTTGAGGACAACACTTTTTTAAGAGGGGAAGAGTTGTGACATCCCAAAATTTGACCATATTTTGAAATATATGAAATATATGGAATGGTTATTTTATCAATGCACTTTCGAGGATTTCAAGACTAATTTATTGGATGCCACTGCATTGTCCATTGAATGATTGGCAAGTTCTTAATTTTTGGAAAATGCATTATCGGACAAAAATTGGAGATGGAAAAGGAAAAATTGGACCCAAGGCAAAATTGGAAAGTTTGGACAAAAATGTGTGATTGTCCAAAATGCCATTGCATTTATAGACTAGATGACAAATGAAATAAAGGAAAGGATGAGAGGATTTGAAGAGATTTTGTTGAATTTTGTAATGATGAAGATTTTGGGGAAAATTTTAGAAAATCTCTCTCTCTCTCTCTCTCTCTCTCTCTCTCACGTTACCTCCCCCTTAGCCGAATGATCTCTTTCTTCTTCATCTTCTTCCTCTTCTTTCTTCTTCGTTGGACCAACCACCACCCCCACCCTCATCACCACTAAACCTCATCGCCACTGAGTTGCCCACCCTTTGTTGCTGCCACTTGCCACCGCATCCCTCATGCCATCCGCTTGGGCTACCATCGCTGAGCACCACTACCTAAACTAAGCCTTGCCGAGCCGCTGCGTTTGTGTCACTGTTCAAGCCACAAGTTTCACACCTCGATGCCGTCTCGATATCGTAAACGCGAGCTCGTCATTGCCAAAAAAAACCTATGAGTTAAGTCTTAATCATTGATCAGACAATTAATTGCATTTAGGGATAGATTTAGTTTAGAGCTAATGGTAGTTAGTGGTCTTTAATGATGGTTTAGCCCTAAGGATGGATTGGATAAGGCTAATAGAGATTAGTCTTAATTATGAATGATTAGTTTAATAGATCACAGTTAGTTTAATTAATCGTAGTTAGTTTAATGAATTACAATTAGTCTTACTTAATTGTAGTTAAACTAATTAATGACGATTGGTCTTAATTAATCATGGTTAGCTTTTTTTTTTTTTTGGTTGGTCATACTCTGATCCTACTCTAACTCTCACTCTCAAACTTTTGCCTTGCCTCCTTGCAGGGCGTGGGAGTCGAAACCCACTCCTGAAACAAAATCATCCCCACCCTAATCCCCCCTGAGAAGGTGGGGATTTGAACCCCCAACCTCCCCCTTCCAAGTTGGAAGGATGGCCACTGGGGCGAACCCCCAGTGGTTAATCACGATTAGCTTAATTAGTCGCGTTTAGCACTAATTAGGATTAGCTGTAAAGTAGAATTTTATGCTTAATGTATTAGGTGAAATTATGCATAATTATGATTGTCTAAGCTTGAAATGTCATGTTGTTGATTGCCCAAATCATGAATTTAAATGTTATTTTCAAAAAAAAAAATTATTTGAAAAAAATGGCAAACATTGAGGTGTTGTGTTTGGATGCCGTGTTTTATGTGCTAAATGGGGAAATGGGGTTTTAAAATAAAAGCGTGCAAATTTTGGCAAGTTGGTTTTTCGTACATGACCACGTGTGATTATTTTACCAGAATTTTAAATGTAAAGATTTTCCAAGGTTTGTTATTTAAGCATGAACTCTTTTACTCTAGGCTAATTAATAGTAGATAAAAATTGGCTTGAGTGTTGGTATGCTTGAGGGGTCACTTAATTGAATTCATCACCTAATGAGAGTTTGGGGACGATGTCTGATGTTTATCGGATGCTCGGCGAGGTTTCTGATGCTGAGTTGCGATTGAAGCCGAATCGGTACTCCTTTATCAAATGCCGTCTAGGTGGAGGTTCTAGACGATGTCGTGCCCAATGTGGCGAGACAATGCCTGGTCATGTTGGAAGACCACCAACTCGTATGTTGGCTGTGCCTTGGAGGGTTGTAATAATCGGAACACATGTGAACAATTGTGAAGCATTGCACTTGATTATGGGGTAAAACTATGAGGCATGGTTTAGGATGGGCCAAAACGGGTTTTGTCTTATAATCGGGATCCGTGTGAATGTTTGGTGCACGAGAATTATGTATTATGGCTATTGATTATGCTTGTTGTATCGGTGTTGGCACATGTGATACACTAATATGCAGGGATGTATTAAGGCGAGGTAAGATTGTATGCCATTGTATATTTAGGCTACCCTGAGATGAATTTGCATCATAATCGAGTTTAGGCTGTTGACTCGCTGAGATTTATAACTCACCCTGTTGTTATTTATTATTTTTCAAGCCCGTAATATGGAGAACCGTCGTATTTAATTGAAGGTCCCTGTGAAGACGAGAAGTTGGCCTTTCATTAAGAGAAGTTCAAATTAACCTTAGAACCCTGCTAGTTTTTGTGATGGTTTGTACATATGAACTTCCTGGGGTTAACAAATATATAAAACAAAGTAGCATCTTAGAAGTGTCACTATTGTACTGTTTTATTATCTCTATTCTTTGCTGATTGACTGGGTGTTAATATAAATTGCTTCCACATGTGTTTGATTGGAAGAGAAAAAGAATAGGTCAATGACACGTCCTAAGACATCGCAACTTAATCAACTGTTGAGGGATGTTTATTGGATGCCCAGCAAGAGTTTGGATGCCGAGTCACAATTAAGACCGGACCGATGCTTCTTAAAAAATGCCGTCTAGGTGGAGTTTCTAGATGATGTCGTACCCAATGAGGTGGGACGATGCTCGATTATGCCGGAAGATCGCTGACTCATGTATTGGCCGTGGCCCGAGGGATTGTAATAATTGAAACACGTGTGTTTGGTAGTGTGCCTGGATGTTGCGCAATGTGTTCTGATCATCGATTATGCTTGTTGCACTAATATTGTCATATGTGACGTGTTAACTTGTGGGGGTGTGCAAGGTAAGTTTATATATAGTGCGTGTTTAAGCTGCCTTCTAAATGAATTCACGTCCTAGTCAAGGCTTTGGTTGATGACTCACTGAGATTTTCATCTCAATCCTTGTTGTTAAATAATTTCAAGCCATATTGATGGAGTGCCCTAATCATTTTGGGGTGGGTGGGATATGACCGAGTATGTCATAAAGGGGACCGAGATGATCGTCGTGAAGCACACCATTACTTTCTAGGTTTAGGAGGGCCTAGACCACTTGGTTCCCCACTATTTCGTGGCTTGGTTCATCAAGTTCCACAAGGACCTCCTCAATCCTTTCCCAAGGATTGATGGTCTACCGAAGTGGACTAATGTCAATGTGGGAATCACTTTTTTGGATATCTCTCATGTTAGAGGAGTAAGTTAACCTCGACGTTGCTAACCCTTTTTGTATGTTGGTCGTTTAGGAAGTGGCCTTTCGGGATAGGCTTGTAAATCACTAACTTCCTAAGGTTATGTGACATCCCAGATTTTCAATCATGTTTTCTACTGAATAAATTGAGCATTTCACTAACGCGCCTATAAGGAGATAACTGAATTATCTAGGTAAGCCATTAAGAAAATTTAAGGCAAAAGACTTGAGAATTCGATCAGAAATCGGCTTCTCGACCGTGTCTATCTTTAGAGGCCGTTACGGCATAGTTAAAAATTGATTCAAGATCAGAGATAGGTCGGTTCGATAGAGAAGTGTAGCAAATCGTGGGTGACACTACTAAATTGGAATATTCTCGTCGGCTGGCACTAGACTGATTTTTCTATCATTTTGGTATCTTGTATCTGTATTTGAATCCTCGAGATTTTCACGACAACTGAGAATCGCCAATGAGTCGAGTAGGTTCATTGTAGCTCATAGAAAATCAACCATGGGTCATTTACACTGAAAAATTTATGAAAGTTACTCGATAGTTTAGGTCACACTAAAAACGCACAAAATGGAAATTAATTGTGAATTCGAGTTCGATTTCAGAAATTAAAGATTCTATCATGTCACAATAAATTCTAGGAGTATCGACTCGACTTCAGAAGATTTTTCTATAACCCGAGATTTTTGGAAAAAAGTCATCACAAGGCCGTTTTGTCCTGAAAAAGGCCAGAATCGTTTTTGTTTGTGCAAGTGGGATGCAAGATGAATATATGAGTGAGGAAAAATGCCGGATTGATCGATGGAGGATCAATTGAATTTATTAGGACCAAATGAGATTAAATTAAGTGAGGAATGGTGTCCAATTGAAGCCAAAATGCTTGCAAATTCGTGTACCCCTCTTCCCCTAGGATTTTGGACCATTTCACATGTCCAAGAAGAAGCCTTGGTGGCCTAAGGACAGGCAAGGAACCATGCATGGCCTAGGATGGGTCAAGGGGACAATGGCATGGAAGAAAATGGCCATGGTGGCCCACCCCCTTATCCCTTCCCTTTGTCTCTCCCTAGCTGTCGTCCACCCCACTCCATTCTCCATCCTTACTATTCAAAACCCCAGACGCCAAGGAGGACGTCGCCGGAAGAAACTTAGCCATTGCAGTAGCCACCGTCGGAGCCAGGACCACCCACGTCGCCGCTGTTTGCTGCCGCCAATCCTGCCCGCATGCTGTGCAAGCCATCGTCCAGTCACCGCTGTCCCAGCCCTGACCGGAGTTGTGCTTTGCCGTTCGACCGCCGTGGACCGGCCCTCCAAGTCACTGAAGCCTCCATCGGTCCTTGCCGCCTCTCACTGCCTTTGTTCTCTTTCTTTTGCAGCTAAAACAAAGGGCTGTTTTGTGGGTTTCCAACAAGGTGTCAGGCCAATTTTGAGGTGTTTCTGAGCCTCGGATCCTAGGTTCGCTTTGGAGAAAAGCGACCCCATCGCCGTTCCCGTCGATTTGATCTGACCCACGTGTTAATCAAGTGATTTAATTCACTAATCCCTACTTAGTTTGCTAATAATGCTTATGGGCTGATTTGATTTAATTAAGTGCAATTAGATGGATAGATTATATTAGAATAATTAAATTATGGATATACCTATACATGTTATGCAAATGGTTAGTGTAATTAGTGAGTAGATAGGCTCGAGTATTTATTGCACAAACCTTGGAAATTTTCCGGGTCCATCTGGGAAAATTATGGGCCTAAGTTGGATTTATTGTATTTATTTAATAATTTTCATAATTAATTCCGAAAATTAGACCGGGATGGTCGACGACTGGATTTTCGTGTTGGTTATTGTGGTGCAATCTGTTTATTTATTTAAGTACCTAATTGTACAAATTGAATGAAATTATATCAGTGGGTAATTATTCCAAAAGTGGAAAATTGTGGTAATGAAGTAAAGAATGTATGTGACTTGTTGAATTGAAACATCACCTCGGAGAATGCACGTGACTCGGTGATTTGGGTATATCACCTCAGAGAATGCATGTGGCTCAATGATGGGATACATCATCTCGAAAAATGCATATGGCTCGATGATTTGTGTATATCACCTCAGAGAATGCATGTGGCTCGGTGATGAGATATGTCATCTCAAAGAATGTACATGGTTCGGTGATTGAGTACATCACCTTGGAGAATGCATGTGGCTCGGTGACTAGGTATGTCATCTCGGAGAATGCATGTGGCTCGATGACCAAATATGTCGCCTTAGAGAATGCACGTGGCTCGATAACTAGATATAACATCTTGGAAAATATATGGTGTTATTTTAAATGATTGGGAATGGTTTGACTGACATGTAATCGACTAGGTCGATTGATCGATGGTTCAATCCGATTGAGTGAATTGATGTAATTGATGTATATTTGATATATACTGACGTGCAGGAAGGAAACTAAGGCCAAGGTAAGTCCTCTAATTCGTGTTGTGCTTAAGCAACCTAAAGTGTATTGGTTTCCTAATCGTGTCTTAGGAGGGTAGAATTTGCTGAGACGTAATCTCACCCTGTTGTGGGACAACATTTCAAGTCCCTAAATGGCAGTGCCTCCACCTCCTCGTCCTCTTATGCATTTTGGTATCCTCGAAGAAATTATTGAGGTAGCGTATCATTTTCCAATACACCCCCACCTAGAAGGGTTATAGTATGTATTGATTGAGTCCAAGGTTTATGTTGATGTGAATAGAGACGACCTGTTATCCCATGAGTATCGATTGTGGTATTGTCATTACCATGATGGGCAAAGAGAGGGTCCCATCACGGAAGTTGATGTGCCTCTGTTTATCTTAGAGGCAGCATTTGGGTTGGGGATGGCAGACCCTAAGGATGGGTTGGTAGTGGATGCCAAGGATCCCAAGCTTGAGGGCGATCCTGAGTCACCCGTATGCTCAGTTGGGGGTGCTAACTGGAGTGAGGAAGAAAAGGAGATAGTCGAGCAAGAGGAGGGATCGAAGGAGGATCAAGAGTGGGAATGGGCAATGGAGGAATCTACTGAGGGAGAACCGAAGGAAGATTAGGAGATGGAAGACCTTGATGAGGAGCCCAAAGAAAAGGAACCTGAAGAAGAATCCGAGGAGTAGTAAGAGGAAGATCCGGAGGAGGATCCCGAGTATGACTCGGATGCGGATTGAGACCTCATCCTGTTTTGCAAACCCTGGGTCTTGAACTGTTGTATGATAGATTAAACTCCTGTGAATAGTATTGTAATATATACTTTAAGGTTTGCTTTGTATAAAAGTGTGGTTATAGTTTTTCAGAAAGAAAAATATGGCCCTACTTTTTTTATCTCATTGTTTTATTATCTGGGGATTTATAACTACTTATGCATACATATATAAATTGAAAGGGTCGGCGATGAGTCTTGGGACGTCACTATTTAATCAACCGTGCAGCGATGGGCGTGCGCCCAAGGATTGGGGCATGACAGGTTATCCGTAACTAAATAAAATTCGCTTTTGGAATTTTCTGATGCATGTTACTATCCCTATTATTTGCTGGTTGATTGGATGTTTTGTTAAATGCTTCCACTCGCGTTTAATCGAAAGATAAAAAGAATGAGTCAGCAACAAGTCTTGGAAAATCACAATTAATCAACTGATGAGGGATGCTTGTGTGACATTCTGATTTTTGACCCTATTTCAATTTAAATGAAATGAGCTTTTCATCGACGTACCTATAGTCTTTTTCTCTGAGTTGGCGACTCAGGAGATAACTAATCTATCAGGTGAAGCCGTTTAGGAATGTAAACATGACCGACTTGAGAATTCAATTAGAAATCGACCGCTCGACCGTGCTAATTTGCAAGAGTCATTACGATACAGTTAAAATTGATTAGAGACTGGAGATAGGTCGATTCGACGGAGGCATGTAATTAAAGTATGGATGATTCCACTTAATTGCAAAATTATTGTTGAATGGCACTAGATCGATTATTTTGTCGTTTCTATACCCTATGTCTGTATTTGAAACTTTGAGATTTTTATGACAACCAAGAGTCACCAATATGTCGAAGATGCATAATGTGGCTCAAAAATAATCGACCAATGGTCAAATGCACTAAAAATTCCTAAAAGTTATCCGATAGGTTAAACGCTAAAATCGTGTCCGGTTGAAATTAATTATGAAATTGAACTCGGTTTCATAAATTGAAAGTTGTGGCATGTCCCAATTTATTTTAGGAACATCAACTCATCATTTAAAGAATTTTCTGAAGTCCGGGATTTTCAACGAAAAATCAAGATTTGGCAAAATTGGACCGGGAAATTCGAATAGGCCAAATTGGATGGATTTTTGGCATTCAAGATGGACCAATTGGCAAGGAGTTGCAAGGATTTGATGTGGGCATCTACCTTGGCATTATGGCCATTTATTTGAAGTCATTTGGAGGGGAATTGAGTTGAATTTGAAGTGAAATTGAAATGAAATGCTTGGAAATTCGTAGCCATGGGGGCTGCAATATTTCAGCACCATTGTGGCTTCTTGGAGAAGGTTGGCAAGGGAAAATTGGTTGAGGATAGGGCTGTGGACTTTGGAGGCCTTGTGATGATGAGCTAGGATATTTTGTGAAGACTTTTGTGGCATTTGTTGCCCCCTCCAACTGCAACTCTTCTTCTTCTTCTTCTTCCTTGCCTCAATTCCCTTCGTTGTTGTTGTCTTTCAAGAGTAAAACTAGCTAACAAACTAGAGAAACCAACCAGCCCTTGCCGTTGACCGCTTGGGACTACAAGCCGCCCACATGCCTACTCGAGCTCGTCAGAGTCGTCGCGCCGTCCCACTCGTGTGTCCGCTGCCTGCTCCGCGACTCCAGCTGCTCAAGCTGCTATCCCGAGCTCGCCTAGCCACCGTCCAAGCCATCGAGCCGTCTCCGCCCACCGTTTGCCGCTCCAGCTCGTCCCCGTTGCTATTCGCCTCTCAACTTTCCATTCCACCCAAGCTGAATCGTTTAGTCTAGCCCTCTTAGCCCTTGGATAGAGTCGAACCTCACAATTGGGCTGTGAGCTTCATGGCCTATTTCCGGGCCCTTCCAAGCCTCGTTGGATGTCGCCGTAGGCCCGTGTTTCACCCGCCTCCACATCGTTGTCGTCGTGAACTCATCCAATGAGTTTACTTGCTAAACCTTGCTTAGGGGGTTAATTATGCTTAATGGAGGATTAGATTAGCTTAAGATTGGTTTAGGTGTTGAGTTTAGTTTAATTAGTGGTTTAGTTGGTTAGAATTTTGTTATGATTGCTGTGGTGTAATTAGTTTATGCAATTGAGTTTTGGATGGTGCAATTGAATAATAATTGTGATTTTTGATTTATTATTTCAAATTTGTGGATTTTTGGTATTTAATCAGAAAATACTGTGTGTCGATTTTGATGCCAAAAATGTTTTTAAGTACTATATCAAATAGTGAGATTTTTAAAAGGGAGAGTATCGCTTCTTATGGCTCAAGCTGACCGTGTACTCACACACGATTATTTTACTCGGTGTTTTTAATATGAAGAAAATATGTCAAGTTCATTATTTTAATTGAGCCATTTGGGTGCAAAGCACAATGTCATTGGCCGGGATTGGATGTGTGTGTGAACATTATGAGAACCGGTTGCAAGCGTTTATGTCGAACGATGCTCCTTCGGAAATGCCCTTAACAACGAATGCCGGTCGTAGTAGGGGTTGGACCGATGCTCCTTTGGGAATGCCGTCTTGAGGTAGATGTTGTCGTGCTCGATGGGGCGAGACGATGCCTGGTTACGCCGGAAGATCGCCGAACGTCAAGTAGGCCGTGCCCGTGGGGCCGTAATCAATTGGAACACATAAATGATTAAGATAAACGCGCCTGATTATGGGATAAAATTGCGTGGCACGGAATGGAACGTGTCATAATGATTTGGCTTTATAATTGAGACCCCTATGATTGTTTGAGACATAAGTTGAGGCTTTTCAATTGTTGAGTGTTATTACTGCATATATCTATTATATGAATTGTGCTAACGTGCGCAGGAAGGAACTGAGGCGAGGTGAATATCATTGATTGTATGGTTAGGCTGCCCCTAAGCATATTACCTTCATAATTGGGGTTTAGGGCGTGAACTCACTGAGACATTGTTTCACCTCATCGTGGTTTAACTTTTTACAGGTCCCTAGATGGAGGCCCATTTGGTTTGTTTTGGACAGCCACGAGGGTATAGTGAGCAAAGTACCGATGTTCCTATCCCTGGGAGTTCCTAGCTCCATGAGCTCATCGTGACCACTATCTTGGTCAATGAGGGCCTACCACAGTTAGTAACTCATCGATTCAAGGTGTGGTTTCATCATGGGTCTAATGGGGTACGGGAAGGTCCCCTTCAGGGTTTCAACATACCCACCGTTGAGGGCTAGGGGATAGCTGACCCACCTGATGGTATTGTGATAGATACGGATCTCAAGTAGATAGGGTTCGGGATAGGGTTAGCTCGGTAGTCTCTTTTGTTTATAAGATCTTGTGTATAAACCTGGTGTGTTTATAAAAATGTGTTTGTGAAATTTGTTGTCATGTTTTTATATCCCATGTTTGTTGTTGTCCGGGGATTGTTTATTTTGCTTCCACTTGTGCATGATTCGTTGGGGTTGGTGATACGTCCTGGGAATGTCGTAATTTAGTTGACCACCGAGAGATGCATGCAGACTCGAGGTTTGGGGCATTGACACAATGCATTGTTAAAGTTAACCATTTCATATATTTTGAAATGGGTCGAGTTTCAGGATATCACAATCGGATCCTCCATTGTTGCAATCCTTTTCACAACACCCTTGTCGTTTGCCACGAAATCTTGGATGAAATAATACTAGAAGTCAATAAACTTTGTCCATTTGGGATAAATTGAATTAGAAGCGAGATTATCCCACCATGGTTGTCACAGTATATAACAACACTTTTTTGCTTCCACACAAAGTTCAAGTGCAAGCTTCATAGTCATATCGCCTCCTTTGCTATGAAGGTCAGTTCATGCACTTTACATCAATCAATGACAAGCCAACATTATCTTGTAAGAGTGTTTTCCAACTCACCACACCACCTACCAGCACATGTATGTACCCCACTGAAGACCTTCGCTCGTTAAGCCACCGGTATGATCTGAATCCACATAACCCCGAGCTACAATATCATTGTCATCCCTCCTAAACACTATACCAACATTTGTTGTCCCCCGTAAACATTTGAGGATCTACCTCACAACTTCTCTAGCACCTTTGTTGATCAAAGTTCTTGCCTCCAAGTATATTATGATAAATTAGGATACTCTAATTACGACGTGCAAAAGAAATGCGGTGATTAATGTAATTGCATGATCACGTAATGTGAGCGTTCTCAATTAGGGGTTGAATTTCGCTCTTATCAGTATTCAATCCCTAACTTTATGAAATGCTTATTTGATACATAACTCTTGACATAGGATCCAAGATACTAAGACTACAATTTCCCCAGTTTCTAATTACAGAGATGTGCTGATAGAAATGTCAAAGCAAGATGGTGTGGGATTGCAATTTTGCTTTGGGGTCAAATTTTTTCGTTTGACAGAGAATTCGATCCCTAATAATTTCAAGTGCATGAATAATCTTTTAGGCGACAATTTAACTACTAATAGCCATCCCTCTTTAAAAGGAAGCTCGTAGAGATTCCCTCTTCAAAGACAAGTGAAACGTAAATTCCATTAAAAGACTGTGCAATGGATGCAAATAGAAATGTTGAGAGGGAAAACAATTTTATATGCAGAAGGGGTAGAAATCCCTGTGCATACAGATGTTCTGAACTTTTCTGCGACCTTGCCCGCATAAAACTATCCTACCAGAGAGCTAGCAACTCAAATTCCCTCACAATCTCTATGTTTACATCATATATCCAATAAAAGTGCAACAAAAGAGTGCATATTCATGCCATTTAATTTGGTGAACACTGAATCCCATGAAAGATGAATTGATAGTGAAAATGCATTTAAGAATTTTATCTCCCTTCAACCGTAGTAATGGTGATGTTATTCATGGACCGGATTCCTTCTTGTGATTGGACTTCGCGAGCCAGCAAACTTTGAAATGTATATGTCGGTTGCTTCGGCTGTGAAAGCTTGGACTCTCCATTCAGCATTCGAACCACGGCGGACATGTTGGGTCTATCTATGGCATGGTCCTGCGTGCAGAGAAGCCCTAACTGAATGCATCTCATTACTTCTGACGTCGAAAATGCGTCGGCAATGGCTGCATCCATCAGGTCCAGTCCTCTGCCCTCACTCCACAAGTGCCAAGCCTATAACAATTGGTCGATATTAGATTATTTCAAGGACTACCCATGGTTAGAAACTGAAATGGAGGTATAATAGTTCAAAGTCATATCTTGCACTTACATAAGCCATGAGATTTAGATGCTGCTCGGGGTAATCTAAACTTGTGTTCTTCTTGCTGCTGATAATCTCCAATAACAGTACTCCAAAGCTATAAACATCTGATTTCTCAGAAATTGTCCCACCCATGACATACTCAGGAGACATGTAGCCGCTGTAGACAAAATAATATAAGTGGAGGGTTCCCGAGGTACAATTCAAACAAAAAATCATAGACTAAAGGACGAAGGCATGAGAGGTGAGCAAATTGGAGGGCAATAAACTTTCACCTCAATGAGTACTGTATTTCTCATATCTTTTAGCATTTGCATTGTAGTGCTGGTCTATAATTACTACGGAGAGAACTAACATATTGGAAACATTGGATGTGCATGGAAGAGTTTTATCCGTAATAATAAAGCAACAGTAGGAACATGTGTGAATGGATAGGTGAGCGTATAATAATGCTAATTTGCTTCTGAGGTGATATATTGCCTCATGAGTAATTGCTTATAAGAGTGATGATAGAAAGCTTACTGTGTCCCCACAACTTTGTGAGTATTTACCATAACTTGAGATCCTTCAAACATCCGCGCCAGCCCAAAATCAGAAATTTTAGGATTCATCTTTTCATCCAATAGAATGTTGCTCACTTTCAAATCTCGATGTATGACCCTGAGGCCAGAATCGTGGTGGAGGTAGAGCAGCCCTCTCGCAACCCCCTGGATAATGTGGAAGCGTACGCTCCAGCTAAGTTTCGCCTTCTCTTTTGAATCTAAATGAGGTAGCAAACAGAACTAAAATCTAGTTTTAGTACCGGATTTTGTTGAAAGCATAAATAAGTTCTTCAAAGAGTGAGACAAACCAAAAAGGAAGGCGTCCAAGCTCTTGTTCGGCAAGTACTCATATACTAGAATCTTTTCTTCTCTTTCAGTGCAGCAACCGAGGAGTCTCACCATATTTCGGTGTTGAAGTTTGGATATTAGAAGGATCTCATTCTTGAACTCCGTTAAGCCTTGGCCGAGCAGCTCAAAAGTCTCTTATTTGCTATCTCCTTACCATCCTTGTTTTCCTGTTTCAAACGAACAACACTATCAAATCTTCCGTGATCTCTTTATTTCCACTAGAGAAGGCTTTTCTTTTACCTTATAAACCGGGCCAAACCCTCCCACGCCCGAGTTTGTTTTTCGTGTCGAAGTTGTGCATTTGCGAGGCATATGCTATCAAAATCATAGGCCACCAATTTAGATGCATCATCTTCCTTCATTTGCTCTTTCCATGCAGTTTCCTTTAGCAGTTTTTCTGATTTGATGGCCGCAGCCACTGACCTAAAGAGCCCTGGGATTGTCATTTTCCTAAACTTCCCTGCATTTTACAGATAGAACGAAATCAACTCAAGATAAGCATTAGAATATCATAAGCAAAGCAGTGTTTCTATAATAGTAACTGCTTAGCTTCTGAAGCCATGTTTTTACCAATGATTCAAGACTCTTATATTGTGGTTAGTGCAAAATCACCCTTAAGATAGCAACAAATTGTACATCTTATATTACCTCTCCACTTTGAAAGACCACAGACTAAAATACTGGCTCCAAATAAGATGATGCCAGAAATAGTACTTAGGCTGATGATAAGTTTTGTCCGCATGGGTAAACCTGAAGCTGGGAAAATATATTATAAGAACCACAGACAGTGCAAAACCAAACGCATATTAATTCAATCTTTTCAACCTGTATCTGCACCCGCACCCACATTTGCACCCGCACCCCCATCTGCAAGCCGAATATATAGATCTTGGCCACCCATGGAGAATTGCTGAATATCTAGGAGGTCTTTACTCCAAGCCATACATCCTATAGCATTCACATAAGAAAAGGCCAAGCACGAGCAGTTTTCTAGGCACCAACTTTGACATCGCTCTACATCATCTATCAATGGAAAATCAGAAAAATCAGGCAACTTGATCTGACTCATTCGCCGAAACATATCTTTTTCAACAGTCGTCGAAGCTGCTGCATTTGCAGGTTTCTGACAATTTAATTCCATCTCCCTAAGGCACCCTACGGTCCAATTTCCTCTGTTCCATTCTTCATCTGATCTTGGTTTAAAACCTTTTAAGCATCTGCACATAGGTGAATTAAGCAGGTTGCAAACTCCAAAGGAGCCGCAATATCCATATATATCACAAGGGTTAGTTGATTCCGGTGCCCCCCAGTATGTCGTCCATCCATTGGCCCAACGAACTACCATTAAATATCCTTCAGATGAGATGAAATTATATCCAAAGAGATTGTCGTAACTTTTGAGGGAATAATATGTTGTTCCCTGTATATTATCTTGCTGGAGAACGGACCCAGGCCCACTCATGGTCGGTATTCCGATGAACTTGGTTTTATCCCACTGTCCGCTTCTCCAGTAAGGACTTGATCCATTCCAAGTGAAAACCTGAGGCGCTGTTTCTAGTGTCAATCCAACGGCAAAGCTTCCGAACGAGGGATCATCTTTGCCTTTCCAGGAAATCAAGTTCCGTTTCTTTCCTGTTTTCACGTTCACTCCGATCTTCATGTTTGGCAGGAGAGTGTCAGTTGGCTCATCAAAGCTTTCCCACATTATATCTGCGTTCCTGTCTTGAAGAACAAAATTTCCATAGTCTGAAAGCAGTGCTACAGAATAGTTAGACTTTGCCATGACATTAGTAGACCACACAGTGTTTTGTTGCCCATCAAGAAGCCTCAGATTTCCATCTTCGCCAATTATTAAACTCGCAGATTGATCTGTGTGTCCAAGTGGCTTGTCCCTGTTGGCCACCCAGACAACTTTGGAGGGAGTCAAGTTCTTGTACCATATTCCTACGTACTGCTTTGCTGATCCTTTAGGCGTGAAGAACCCAAGCTCAAAGATTTGAAGACTAGAGACAATGGTTTGGTTCTGAACGAGAGGAGTTGATGCAGTTATACTGTCAATTGTGCTGCTTTGACGTGCTTGATGGAGGGAAAAGACGAAGCAAAGAACACAAGTGCTGAGTCATTGGAATAATGTGAACAGTTCAAGAAATATTTGTAAAAAATGCCTTGCTAAACTTCACCTCTTATAAGCAGATCAAAATGGATAAACACCGTATCGTGAGAATGACACAACTAGTGCCACAAATTTTGTACCACATTCACTATGGTGCTGTAAATTTTAAGTTGATCACTTAAGTGCCCTACTTTAAAAGACACCAAATTTATTTGGGTATAGCCAAAACATCTGATATGGCTTTAATTTAATAAGAAACCATCTGACGTGGTGCACCGGGAAGTGATGTCATCTAAAGTGTTCAGAAACGACATCATTTAGCCATTGACTTGACCCAAATTGACCAATTAAGACTAAATCCAACTCAAACCCTAATCCCGAATTAGGTCCAATGGTGATTAGTCTTCATCCTGCGGATGCCGCCAAAGGACTGGAATTGGACTGAAATTTGGATGCGACATCGGAGATTTTCCCTAAAGCTACTAGCACACGGGCCCATGGACAATAGGGTGTTAGGGTGTGTAGAGCTCACGATGATGTCCTTCCTCTTGTTTTCTAAGCAACCACGTTGGCCGTCAATTTGGGGTCTCACCGTAACTGTTGGCACAAAGTTAGCTGAGTCTCACTTTCAACCCGATTCACTACAATTAGTTTATGACTCTTTGGACAATTTTCACTTCTAGTTGGGATCAGGTTGATAATTCACAAAATTTTGCTTATTGTGTTTAACTCAAAGTAAGGTTATTACTGAATTATATTTTCACTTTAGTTACTTTGACAGCTACCCTTCTTTCTTTTACTTTTTTTTTTTTTTTTTATCATTTAACTTTAAAATGACTTATATTGTTGCAGGTTCATCTCAACAAGAGACAATCATCTGAAATAGGGAAAAATGATATTATAAGTGCCATAACTTTTCAATCGATTATTTTAGTGTAATAATTTTATAAAAAATGTTTATTTAAGTGATTATGGTAATTTCTCTTGTCAAAGAATTTGATGTGGTATTAATTTAATATAAAATCATCCGAGGGGACTCGCTGGGTAAGTAATATCATCAAAAGCTTGTAGGAAGGAGGTTGTTTAACCCTTTCCTTGCACTGAATTGACAAGCAACTGATTGCTCAAGAAATCAAGATGAAAGACATTGCCCTGAACTCACTGCACACCCCATTCCGCATGGCCTTGAGTGCTACTACTTGAGCTCGCAGCCTCAAAGGGAAAATCGTCAATGTCGATACATATAATACTGGTCCATCCCACGAAGAGAAAGCTATGTTACCACAAATCAAAATGATTTCAGTCATGGCGACCCTTGAGGACCAGTAGCGGCGCCTTTCGCCCCAATGATGTCCTTTGGCAGCACTTGTAGGATAAAGACTGGCCGCTGTTGGACCTAACTTAGGGATAGGGTTAGGGTTTGAGTTCGACTAAGCCCCAATACATCAATTTGGGTAAGGGCGTCAAGAATCGAACCAAAAAATTAGGTTTTTTTCGGTTCGATTCTCATTAAAAATCAATATTTTTTTATTGGTTCGGTTTTTATTGGTTAACCAAACCGAATCGAACCATAAACCGGTAAAATCAAATCATTAAAAATTCGATTTTATTCTTTTCCGACTCCCGTCTCCTCTGGCTCTGAGTTCTCCAGTGCCGGGTCGAAGTAGAGCTCAATTGCGTAGCACTGCGACATCGCGTTCGCCCCCCGATGCTCCCTCGCTCGATCGATCGATCCCTGAGGGGCCCGCTCCGAAATGCAGAGGCTGAAATCGGAGGAGGCTCCTCGGACGGCGGGGAAATCGGCAGAATCGGAAGGCCTCGAAGCGGCGGGCGGGCGGGCGAGGGGCTAGTCGGAAAACCCTAGGCGCGGGGCATTTCGGGCCGAGGCTTTTCTCTTGCGGGTGGCGGCGAGATCTCACGAATGGCGAGCTCGCTCGAGCATGACGGAGACGGGGACGAGGGCACGGCGAGGAGAGAGAGAGAGAGAGAGAGAGAGAGAGGGCCGGCGATGGAGACTGTGGAAATGGCGGAGAGATGCGAGCGAGCGAGCGAGCGAGGATAGAAGATTGATTCGGACGGAGGAGGAGGAGAGAGAGAGAGAGAGAGACAACAAGATGGGTTGCTCTCGAACACCAAAAAGCCAACCCAAGTGGATCGCGTCCAGAATCTTTTTTAAAATAATAATAATAATAATCTTATAGTGATCTTGGTAAAACTAATGTTAATATTACTAAGATTATAGGACAAGTACCACAAAAAGTCTCAAGACTTGCTCATTGCGGCATGGGTACCTTCACCTTTTTGACATTTAGGCACTTTGTTTGGTAACCATTCAAATAGTATTCGATTCTGATTTTTTGTTTCCAAAATCGTGTTTGGTAAAACTTTTATTCTTAGGAACAATTTTGGACAAGAACTGAGAATAAAAAAAAAAAATTGATTCTTGTTCCAAAAACAAAACTGAGAATCAAAACTCTTCTTCTTCTCTTTTCTTCTTTTTCATCAACTGCCATCCCACGCACGCCGCCATCCGCCGTCGCCCACCACCATTCGCCGCCACCCTCACCAAGCCAAGGCAAGGTCTGGCGAGCTAGCCAGTGGCTAGGCAAGCCTCGCGATGCCCAACCCAGCCCCAACGAGGCTTGCCTGGCCACTGGCGAGGCTCGCCCAACCCCACCGGTGGCTAGGCAAGCCTTGCTTAGCCCGGTGAAGCCGACCCGGCCACCGACAAGGCTTGACCGAGCGAGGGCTGGCCTGAAGAAGAAGAAGAAGAAGAAGAAGAAGAAGAAGAAGAGGAATAGGAGAAAAAAGAAAAAAAGAAAAAAAAAAATTCTAAAATTATAAAAATATTTAAAAATTAAAAGAAATTTATTTGGAACAGAATCAATGAGCACAATATCAAATGTAATTCTATTCCAGAATAAAAAATTTTGTATAGTTACCAAACATGTTTTTACTTAGAATCGGTTCCGGGAGCAGAATAAAAAAAATCATTTCGATTAAAATTTGTTCCCGGGAACATAATCGTTACCAAACGCACCGTTATAAACTCTTTTAGTAATTTATCAATATGGAAAAATTTCGTTCTTTTTTCCAATTGAACAATAAAATTGCCTTTTAGAGAATCATCAAGAGAGATTATGTTAAGCAATTATTTAAATTTGATATCATTACTTGGCTAATGCTTAAAAAAGAGAATGGAGTATATGATCTAAATTGCAAAATCCTCGAAGCTTGAAGTGTAGTAACATATTGAATTTAGATTATTTTGAGTTGAACAGAAAGAAAAAACAAAAAACAAAAACCAAAAACCAAAAAACCGAGCCGAACCAAACTGAAATTTCGATTCAGTTCATATTCGGTTCGGGTCTCATTCGAGTTAGTTCGAAAGTTTTTTCTAACGGTTTGGTTTAGTTCCGTTTTTGAAAAACCGAACTAAACCGAACCGTAAACACCCCTAAATTTGGGGGCAAGAAAAGGCTAATGACTCGTTTCTTTATGCTTTTGATGACATCATTTCCTTGGCGAGCCATATCGGATAGCTTTATATTAAATTATTGATAAGTTAGATTTTTCGGCTAGTAAAATTATTGACGTCACTCAATTGAATAATTGATCAATTAAACATTTATGGCATGGTGTACAAGGATTATGGCACTTATCATGTTTTCTTCCCTTTTTAAAAAGGTTCACTCCCCTTATTCGAACCACAAAGTAGGATTGTAGTTCACCGAAAAATATAAATAGGATAGATCTTTCTGTTATCGTAAGACAAATAACAAAAACAAATACGTACCGTTACGTCTGGTCAGAAGAGCTGGAGGAGATGGAAGGTAGGACGGCGGAGGCACCAGGGCCGCTATGGCCGAGGCATTATAAAATGGGTACAGCTCGAACCTCATGCTGCAGCTCGGAGCGAACATCCTCCCACCTTTCTTTCCCCTTGGGAGGCCCAAAAATGCTGCGCGGAGGCACGTGTTGCACTGCGACACTGTCAAGTCCGGCGTGCACTGTGCGAGCGTGTGCAGCTTCTTTAAGCTGGTAAAGTTTGCCTCCGCAATGGCGACTTTCTTCCCCGACTTGCGGACTGAAGCCCTTGCGGTGATGTCGTCCATGGTCTCTTCTAGGACTTGCATGAACCGGGTTGGATCAGTGATGTTCCCAGCGTGGTGCATCGTGAAAGAAGGCACTTGTTCCATGACCGAGGAGATGAACACATCGGAATACCTCAACATACACTCATCGTACCAGATCACGGAGACTTGCCGGTTCGGGCATCTTTGGAGGATATCCTGTTTTCCAGTGGCCACGCAGTTGCTGCATGTGGCGATGTCAATGTCGCCGCGGCAGAGGAAGAGCCCGTAGACCTGGTCCGGAGGGTTTTGGCCGACAATAGCATTGGCGAAGCCATCAGCGCTGTCGGTGGCGGCAGAGGAGAGGGAAGAGAGGAGGGCGTTGAGGTTGGATTGATAGGTGGAGTTGGGAGTGAAGAGGGTGGTGTTTGGGCAGTAGTGCCGTAGAAACGTAGGTGCTGCTTCGGTAGCTGCAAAATTTATGAAGAAGAAGAGGAGAGAGAGGGAGATGGTGAAGCAGGAACTCATTTCTACGTTGATGAATCCCTTGGTCTTGCTTTACAGGCGTGGAATTAGGGAAGAAGAAGGAAGAGCCGTGGTCTGCTCTCCAATATATTTTTTCGTGGGACCTATTCGGAAAATAAATCTGGTAAATAATTGAAAAGAAAAAAAAAACAAAGCAAAAGATTGTAATCCAATGGCTACAAATGCAGATGTTGTAATCCAAGGCTACCATACCCTTGATATTTAAACCCGTTGCATTGCCAAAATATCTTTGTTGCCGATGTTCAAGTGGCTGTAATCCAACGGCTACAAATGGCAAGCAAGATCCTGCTTAGCGGAATCTTCTATTTATCATAGTGCATTCTTAATTTTATCGTAGAGAAGTATCGGAATATAGACTCGTTCTACTAATGGCATGTGGTTAGAATTTCTGTTTGTCACACGGGACTCATTGTTCTTACTGTTTTTTTTTTTTAATATATGATTAATATTATGAATTAGATTAAGGCTACACCATAACTTGTTGTGTATCATGTAGTCTATAGAACCATATGTAAATGATGGATTAGATTTCTTATAGATGATTAATAGACTAGGGGCACCAAAGTGAAATCTGACCAATTTTATGGTCAAATATTTTTTTACAGAAAACACCTTTAAAAAATATACTCAAACCAAAAAGGGAAACCTACTCGACTCTGGTTTCCTTTACAAACTCAAGACATATTCTGGCCCCATTCAGCTCAGCATTGCAAATGGGTTTTAAGGCTCTAAAGTCTTTTAGGCAAATGCAAATGACGTTTGATTCGTTTTTTGCTCAACTTTTAGGAAATTCAATTACATTACCAAATGCTTCTAAAAGCCTTTTGGGCTAAGACAAGTCCAAAGTACTCTGAAAAATGGCATTCTCGAAATGCAGATAGACTTTTTTTTTTTCATCTAAACTTTGCCCTCACTCAATTTCATAATTTCGGAAATGTCATTAAAAATCCTAACTTACTGGCAAGAGGCTAGCCTGCAGCGGTTGAGTTCCCTTGGCAAATAGTTCGAATTTTAAAAAGAAATTGCAAAAGTACTTTACAAGGTATAGTTTTTACCAAGCCGCATTTGACTCAAAGTTGATTCCCGACGTGTTTTCAAAATACATTTTAACATACACTATTTGCATTTCGGAAGACTTGTTTAGCCCAAATGCACTTACATTTTCCCAAAGCCCAACCAAACGAGATCTCTAACGTGAGCATTTAAAATTTGAAATTTCACATATAAAAGTTATAAAATATATGAAAACACAAAATATCATATTTAGGGGCTGCATGGTAATGTTTCTGTTCTTTTTTTGTTCCAGGGAACAGAAACAAAAAAAAGTGTTTCTATTCCGGGGAACAGTTTTTGAACAAAAGAACATGTTTGGTAACGTTTGTTCCGGGAATAAAAAATGAATAGAAACACGTTTGATAAATTTTATTCTTTTTTTGTTTCTTTTACTTTTTTAATATTTTTATTTCACTTTTCATTTTTCCTTTCTTTTTTTTTTTTCTTCTTTCGGCCGGTCCCCGGCCTCTGGCGACCGGCCAACGGGGCTGGCAACCTCACCCAGCCACGGCAAGGCTCACCGACCCCCAACGAGGCCGAGCCTCGCCGTGGTTGGGCGAGGCTCGGCCTCACTTGGCTGGGCGAGCTTGGCCTCGCCCAAATCCAGCGAGGCCAAGTGTCGCCGGCCCCCGGCAAGCTCGAGCTCGCCCAAATCCGGCGAGGCCCCACCTTGCTAGATCTGGGAGAGGCCGAGCTCGCCCAGCCAAGGCGAGGCTCGGCCCCGCCGGGACGGTGACGCTCCGGCAAGGTTGCCGGCCTCGACGGCCCGAAAGAAAAAAGAAGAAAAAAAGAAGAAGAAAAGAAGAAGAAAAGAGAAGAGAGAGAAGAAGAAAAGAGAAGCGTTTCTTTAAAATCGTTTCTGGAACAAGAAACAACTTTTTTTTGTTTCTCGTTTTGATTCTTTTTGTGTTCGGGAAAAAAAACAAAAAAACAAAAAAAATTATTCAGAAACAGAAACAATGAGTGTTTCCATGCAGGCCCTTACTTTCTCTCGCCCTACTTCTAAAGATAGAAAAAGGTTGAGAGACTGACTTTCTTAAATTCTCTCTGCGGGAAGGATGGAACAATTATTACGAGTCAAGACAAACGAGTCGAAGATCATCCCTAAAGTCAAAAACATTAAAGTCCGTTCATAAAATATTAAAGCGACAGGAGTTGGCATTTTTCTTTGGTTTCAACGCGGTGGCTGGAAGAAGAAAGGTTAGAGAGATGAGGATGAAAGTAATTTCGGTGACACTTGAATTTTCCATTGCAGCAACATATAGTTTTGAATTTTCCATTGGGGGAACAGAGTAATATGGTAGATTAAATTTGATTGCAACAACACAACCCAAGGTTCAGACCCCTCCGAAAACGGGTTTTGCTTGAGCTACTGTTTTTTTTTTTTTGGAAAGAAAAATGAAATTGATTTTTTTTTTCACTCAAAGGTATGACCCACTTTTATTCATCATATACCGACTCCATGATTTTGTCTCTAGGAGGCTACCCATCTTAATAGGGTTCTTAACTAGACACGTTTAACATTGAATTTCCGACACTAAATCATATTGTTCTACCAATTGCACCACTTATGTGTTAGTCCAAATTTAGGGGTAGTCTCATAATTCCGAAAATGTCATGAAAAATCCTAATTTTCCAATGAAGGCCTTAACCATGGGCGAGCCACCCCTAACCTTGCTTGCGGTGGTTGAGTTCCGTTGGCAAATAGTTTGAATTTTTCTTTTTCTTTTTAAATTAGAAAAATCCTTATGAAGGGTAGCTTTTATAAAGTGACATTTAGGTCAAAGTTTCTTTCCATATGTTTTCAATATATAATTTACCAAACACTATTTGTATTTCAAAAAACCCCTTTAGCCCAAATGCATCTGTATTTCCCCAAAGCGGAACCAAACGAGGCCTCTTACATGAGCATTTAAAATTTGAAATTTGACATATTTAAGGGAGAAGGATACTAGAAATGCCATAAGTTATGTATGGTGCTCACTTTAGCGCCAAAAGTTTTTTTTGGATCACTTAAGTGCCAACTCCGATTTAAGTCACTAAAAATCTGATGTTGCCACATTTTATTAATTTCTCGATCTTACATGGCTTGTTGGTGTGCCTAGTCAGCATATAACCCCTAAACGATGTTGTGTAGCAAATTGAAAAGTGATCACTTCAATGCTAGTCATTATAAAAAAAAAAAAAAATCACTTTAGTTCCAATCGTTGTTAAAAAGTGATCACTCTAATATTAATTTTAATGAAAAATTGATCATTTCGGTGCCAAAAATGCCTCCTCGGATAAAATTTTTATTTATAAATGTCACGTAATTTCTTGTTGGAGATACTTAAGTAATCGTTTTTGTCCTATTTTGGCACTTAAGTGAGCCAACAAAAACTTTTAATACTAAAATAAGCGACGTACACAATTTATGACATTTCTAGTTTCATTCTCCCCATATTTAAGAGTTATATAACATATGAAAATTGATGGTTTAAATAATGAAAAGCTATCTTTTCTACGGGAAGGTCATAACAGATTATCACGAGTCAAGTCAAACCGGTCAGAGGTGAGATCATCCCTAAAGTAAAAACATTAAAGGCAATTCCGAAAAAGTTGGCATTAGTTAGGCCATCAATGATCAATGGACAGACGATCTCAACGTGGAGGTTGGAAGAAGAAAAGTCAAGATATGGATGCCAATGATGTTGGTGTAGAGAGAGAGAAGAGATCGGGATGAAAGTGATTCTAAATTCAAAAACATTAAAGGCAATTCCCAAAAAATTGGTGTTAGTTAGGCCATCAATGATCAATGGATAGACAATCTCAACGTGGAGGTTGGAAGAAGAAAAGTCAAGATATGGATGCCAGTGATGTTGGTGTAGAGAGAGAAGAGATGGGGATGAAAGTGATTCTAAAGTCAAAATCATTAAAGGCAATTCCGAAAAATTTGGTGTTAGTTAGGCCATCAATGATCAATTGATAGACGATCTCAACGTGGAGGTTGGAAGAAGAAAAGTCAAGATATGGATGCCAGTGATGTTGGTGTAGAGAGAGAGAAGAGATGGGGATGAAAGTGATTTTGGTGATGCTTATAGCTATGAATTTCCATTAGGCAGGTGAGTAATTTGCTAGATAAAATTTTATTTATATGATTTGATGCAACACGGCCTAAGGATTAGAACCCTCCGAGAACGTTTTGTTCGAGTCTTTATTCCAAGAAAAAAATGAAATTGATGTTTCTTTTTCTAGGTCTTCGTGCCACTCTCTGAACTAATTTGCTAAAGGTATTACTCACTTTAATCCATCATATACTGATTTCACGGTTTAGTCTCAGGAGGCTACCCATCTTGATAAGTTTCTCAACTAGACACATTTATCATTGGATTTCCATTGCTAAATCATATTGCTCTTTCAAAATACACTTGTTGTGAGCTAGTCCAAAGGCGTCTTTTTTATTTATTTATTTATTGGTCTAACTCTACTCATATTCTAACACTCATTCTGAGCATTTTGTTCTATCTTCTTGTAGGGTGTGGGAGTCGAAACTCATACATGAAAATAAATTGTCCTCACATCAACCTCCCTAAGAAGGTGAGTATCTAAAGCTAGGGGTGTCAAAAACCGAACTGGAAACCGAACTGAACTGAAAACCAAATTGAACCGAACCGAAAAATTCAGTTTTTTCGGTTAGGTTCAATTTTCGCTTCGGTTCTCATTAAAAACCAATATTTTTTTATTGCTTCGGTTTTTATCGGTTAACCGAACTGAACCGAACCACAAACCGATAAAATCCCAAATCATTTTTATCTGTCTCAACTCCCGTCTCCTCCTCTCCTCTCATGACTCATCTTGGTCGGCGACAGCAACTATGATGGCGACGATGGCAGGGACATCGACTGCGACAGCGGTGGCGACTGAGAAGAATTTGTAGTGGCCACGTGCCCGAGCATGTCCTACGCAACCAAGTCTCTAATCCCATCTTCATTGCTCGCTGCCATTTAATTTAATCCCGTGCTTGTGTGCCTACGCTTCCTCCTCTCGGGCTGAGGCGGAGAGGGTTTTTGGGGACATGGGCGATAAGAGGGATTGGTTTCTTGGAGTTCCATGATCACATGGAGTTTGAAGCGGTGGATACGTTCGTTCATATGCTTGAGGATGGGTTTTTCCCTAATGATTATTGTTTCGTGGTGGTTGCTTGGGCTTGCTCGTTCCCAGAGAATGCATCGATTGGTGATACAGTTTTCAGGTTTATTATCAATAGCGGCTATCTTGATTCTGATGTGTGTGTTGGGTGTGCATTGATTGACATGTTTGCAAAGGGTAGTGTTGATTTGGTTTCAGCTCATAAGGTGTTTGAGAAAATGCCCGAGAGGAATGTGGTTGCTTGGACTTTGATGATGACGAGATGTACTCAGTTGGGTAGTCCAAAGAAAGCTGTTGATTTGTTTTTGGATATGCTAGTGAGTGGGCCTATGCCAGATAGATTTACACTCACGGCTGTTTTGTCTGCATGATTGTCGACCAAGGACATCCTAAGACTGTTGCATATGTTTTACACGAGTCAACCTGTTGATATGTTATGTTTCTGATAGTTTCACCTATACAAGTTTAGGAACCCATCATGGATAAGGGCATAGGTTTGATGAGTAGAGTTGTTTACTAATGGAGTTGAGGTATAACTTAAGTCATTATATTTACATTTGCTTTTTTGTTGGATACAAAGGAGGTGAAGTCCAAATGTCCAAGGATTACACATGCAGATCTATACTAGGTGAAAAGACTGTAAAGGATTGGTTCTTCTGTCTTACATATCACGAGTTGGCTCCCCAAATAGGCGGACAAAATCATTGCTGATACAACAAGCTTAGTTTGAAAAAGACTTCGAATTCTTGCCATGTAACTTTGATGTTTTTTGCCCTCCAGCATGCAACATCTTCAAAACTAATATGCATGCACCTAGTGAAGCCCTTAATTGGCATAACCCACAAAATCTCTATTTTCAGATGCTTTAGGAGCAAATCTTTATCTATCTTATTTTTAGTCCTCTGGGAATTTAGTTCTTAGTTGCTTATAGGAAATCTCCTCTGTCTAGTTCAACTGGTATTTTTCTTGGTTGTTTAGCGGTTGAATAATGTTATATTTTAGCTTATCAATTCTAGTGGTTACTATTAAAAATGGTCTATCAATTGCGAGTATTGATCATTATGAGTGAAATGCCTGTTTCAGCTAGGAGTTGTTGCAGTGGAAGTCACTGGAGGTCCCACAATCGACTTTGTTCCCAGAAGAAAGGTACTCTGTTTTAGTTGTATGTGAGCAAGATAATTCTTACGAGTGCCTTATTCATTAAGTTTTTTCTATCTACAGGATTCAAGAGTTTCTCCAAACGAAGGAAGACTTCCAGACTAATTTAGATTATTTTGAGTTGAACATAAACAAAAAAAAAAAAAAAAAAAAAAAAAAAAAAAAAAAAAGTGAAAATCAAAAACCAAAAGCTGAAAACCGAAAACCAAAAGCTGAAAACCGAACTGAACCGGATTCGGTTCGAAAGATTTTTGAAAAACCAAACCAAACCAAACCGTTGACACTCCTATCTAAAGCCCCACTTCCCCTTCTCATGTGAAAGGTGGCCACTAAAGCAAACCTTAGTGGTTTATTTAGGCGCAGTTCAAAAGCCACCTATATAATGATATTTCATGTGGCCCATAATCTAAAAGGTCCTTCTATGACCCTTTGTAAAACTAAATCTAAATAAAACCTAACGATCCTAATCTATCATTCACGGATAAATTCGTACAAATTCGGGATTGATTTGTGGAAACGTAAAGATCGACATATCTCCAACCATTGATGAAAATCTACAAATGCAGAAAAGCCTTGGACAAATACACAAAGTGTGATCAATCTGCTAAAGGTCTTGTTCCACTAGCCAATACTCCTCAAAACGTGATGGTGTGATTTCTGTAGTAATACGGTTTGGATTAGACGGCCTGACATTTTATTTCATCTCTTACGTTACCGACGTCTTCCATTAAGATTATTATGATAACATATTAATGAGCAAATATCATGTAATAAATGTGGGTAATAAATTGGATAATAAATCGAAATTAATTGGGAAAACAATATTTGGATCACATTTAAAATAATAAAATATTATAACATTCTCCCACTTGATCCTAACTTTCCATCAAATGATATATTTACTCAAACCCACATAAACTTCATGCTGAAATAAAACACATGAATCATGGTGATGAGTTCACTTAGAGCAAGTATTATCTTCCATGTATTATAATGCATTTTATCAGCCCATGCTTATGTTTACTCTAGGTCAAACGTAATTGTTTTTCTCAAAATAACTGAATGTATACAACTATATTGAGAAAAACATTACAAATGAATAAAAGTCTCACAAATTCTTCTATCTAAAGAAAAGTTTACATAATTGGATCAATGCTCATTCTAAATATTGATTCTTATGACTCATTGGTACATGCCTTTAGTTAAAGAATTAGCTTAATCAATCCAGTGCTTTCATGTTTTATAACAACTTTCTTCTCTTTAACACGTTCTCTAGTGGCTAAATACTTGATGTCGATGTGCTTGCTTTGAGTACCACTTCTATGGTTCTTAGCCATGAAAACTATAGTTAAATTGTTGCAAAACATTCTTAATTGCCTAGCAATGGAATCCACAAGTATAAACCCTACTATGAAACTTTTTAACCACACACTATGTGAGGTTGCCTCAAAATAGGAAACGAACTCTACCTCCATAGTGGAAGTGGCAATCAAGATATGTTTCGCACTCTTCCAAGATACAGTTTCACCAGTAAACATAAAAATATATCCCGATGTTGATTTACAGGATCAACGCAACCAACAAAGTCTAAATCAAACTAACCAACTACCTCTAAACTATCCATCTGTCTATATATAAGCATGTGTCCCTTTGTATATTGAAGGTACCTCATCACCTTATTTACAGCTCTTTAGTAATCTATACCTAAATTACTCTGGTATCTTCCCAATAGTCCCAAAGTAAAAGCAATGTCAGGTGGAGTGCAAAGCCAAGCATACATCAAGCTTCCAATAGCAAAAGCATATAGAATGTTTTTCATTTGTTTCCTTTCAAAATCATTCTTCAGACACTAGTTTAAATTAAACTTATTGCCCTTCATAATGGGTGTCATACTTGGTGAATAATTTTTCATCTGAAATCTCTTTAAGACCTTAGTGATATAGGTTTCTTGAGATAATCCTAATATACCTCGAGGTCTATCCCTATGGATCTTAATGCCAATGGCATAAGATACCTTGTTCATATCTGTGACATCATGATTTTCCGACTTTATTTTAATTAAATGAAATTGGCTTTTCATCGACACGCCTATGGCATTTTTCTCTAAGCTGATTACTCACGAGATAACTAATCTATCTAGTGAAGCCTTTAAGGAATATAAACGCAATAGACTTGAGAATTCGATCAAAAATTGACTGCTCGACTGTGCTAATCTGCAAGGGTCAATACAGCCCCATTAAAATCAATTAGAGACTGGAGATAGGTCGATTCGACATAGGCATGTAATTAAATTGTGAGTCCACTTGATTACAAAATTCGTGTTGAATGATTAAACCAATTTTTCTGCTGTGACCAATGCCCGTAATTGAAACCTTGAGATTTTCATGACAACCGAAAGTTGCCTATAAGTCGAAGATGCACAATGTTGATCGAAAATAATCAACCACGGATCAAACGCGCTAAAAATTCCTAAAAGCTACTCGATAAATTAGGTTACGCTAAAATCGTGCCTGATTGAAATTAGCTATGAAATTGAACCCAGTTTCGGGAATTGAAAGTTCTAAGATGTCACGATTTATTTTAGGAACATCAACTCATCCTTTGAAGAATTTTCGGCGAGCCCGAGATTTTTGACGAAAATTCAAAATTTGGCAAAATTGGATCAAGAAATTTGGGTGGCCATTTTTGAGTGGATTTTTGGCCTTCAAAAGGGACTAGTTTGTGAAGGTAAGTGTGGAATGGGCATGGGCTACCAAATATGGCCATCAATTTGGAGAGAATTGTGAAGAAATTAAAGTTGGAAATCTGTAAATTCGTAGGCTAGTGGGGCTGCTAAATTTTGGTCTTCATTTTGGCTTCAATTGGTGAATGTTGGTGATGAAATTGGCCTTGGGTGACCAATTGATCAATGTTGGCTGACGATAAGAGTGAAAATCACTCAAGTATCTTGGATATTTTGGGTTGACTCTCTCTCCCCCTTGTCCCCTTGTCCCCTTGCTTCCCTTCCTCTCTCCCCGTTGATTCTCGACCAAGCTGCCTCCTCATTGATGTCCAGCTTCTGCTTCTTCTTTCTTCTTTCTCTTCCATAATTTTAGCTTGGCGGTTATTTGATGTGTTTTTATCTGAAATAGATTTTTAAGCCATTCTATATCTTAGCGGATGACGAAAGTGGACTTTCGACTAAGCATGAAGCTTGAGAATATCCCTAGAAGCATTAAGCTCTTTAAGAACTACTTGGTAGACATGCGATAAAGTTGACTCTATATCAACCACGTTAATTCGCTAGAGTGAATTGAGCATGGCAACCTTCTTGTCTTCAAGAGTTTTTAAATGAATCTCAATTTTATTTTCACCTTCATTCAATTGTTCTAGCTTATCTAGTTTATGAATCAAAGTCACGGCACCGGAAGCGCCTTCACTTGTGATTATATCTAGTGCCCCTTATCTCAAACCCATTCCACTACAAAAGGCAACTTCATATATCGTCTATCCTTCTCAAGTTCTTTAGTAGCTTTTTCGCCTATGAGTATAACTAATAGTATGAAACATGACTTCTCCAAAGGCTGCTTTAGAGAGGCATATGTGAAGCATGGGAAGGCAAGAGTTACTTAAGACACCATGTTGGAACCCTCAATCATGTTTAAGATGCTTTTTGGTAGTGACCTATTCGAAGAGGCTAATGTAGGTTGCCAACATAACCTTGAAACAAGTCACTCCCAAAAAGCATCCCAAACATAGCTGAGGGGTCCAACATGGTGTCTTAAGTAACTCTTGCCTTCCCATGCTTGACATATGCCTCTCTAAAGCAGCCTTTGGAGAAGTCATGCTTCATACTATTGGTTATACCTATAGGCGAAAAATTGCTAGAGAACTTAGGAAGGATATATAATATATGAAGTTACCTTTTGTAGGAAATGGGTTCGAGATAAAAGGCACCGGATAAAATCACAAGTGAATGTACCTTCTGGTGCTGTGACCATGATTCATAAATTGGATGAGCTGAAACAGTTGAGTGAAGTAGAAAACAAAATTGAGATTTATCTAAAAACTCTTGAATACAAGAAAGATGCCATGCTTAATTTATTCTCACGAATTAATGTGGTTGATGTAGAGTCAAACTTTATCACATGTCTGCTAAATAGTTCTCAAAGACCCTAATGCTTCTAGGGACTTGAAGCTTCATCTGCTTTGATGTTACCGTCATGTTGCAAGCTATTCACTTTTCTGTGAGCAAAACCTTGAAAGATTGTCCCAAGTTTCTTCTGCTTTGATGTTACTGTCAAGTTGCAAGCTATTCACTTTTCTATAAGTGGACTTAGAACCTTGAAAGATTTTCCCAAGCTTCTTCAAAGCTTTAGCACAAAACTTGAGAAGATTCCTAAAAGTAAGTACTACTTGACAAACATGCGATAAATGTGACTTTATATCAACCACATTAATTCGCCATAGTGAATTGAGCAAGGCATCCTTCTTGTCTTCAAGAGTTTTTAGATAAATCTCAATTTTGTTTTCTCCTTCATTCAATTGATTGAGCTCATCCTGTTTATGAATCAAAGTCAGGGCATCGGAAGCTGCCTTCACTTGCGATTTTATCTAGTTCCCTCATCTCGAATCCATTCTGCTACAAAAGGTAACTTCATATGTCGTCTATCCTTCTCAAGTTTTCTAGCAGCTTTTCGCATGTAGGTATGACTAATAGTATTATGCATGGCTTCTCCAAAAGTTGCTTTAGAGAGGCGTGTTTCTTCTAAATTTGCCCACTTCACAAACTCTATTGTTTGACATCCAATGAAAGGCGGAAGACGATCCTTCAAAATATTTATAAGTTTTTCCTCCCTTTCGTTTTGTAGTGCCTTCTTTTTTCCCTAAACTTTTTAACAATGGACTACACAATTTTGAGAATCTTCTTTAGCTTCAATCCTTGCGGGGGAAGCCAATGCAAGTTGCCCAACATAATCTTCGAATAGGTCACTACCAAAAAGCATTTTAAACACGGCTGAGGGGGCTAACATGGTGTCTTGAGTAATTCCTGCCTTTCCATGCTTGACATACGCCTCTCTAGAGTAGCTTTTGGAAAAGTCATACTTCATACTATTATTTATACCTCTAGGTGAAAAGCTACTAGAGAACTTGGGAAGGATAGATGAAATATGAAGTTACCTTTTGTAGTAGAATGGGGTTCCAGATAAGGGACACTAGATAAAATCACAAGTGAAGGCAACTTTTGGTGGTGTGACTTTGATTCATAAACTAGATGAGCTCAAACAGTTGAATGAAGGAGAAAATAAAAATGAGATTTATCAACCACATTAATTCACTAGAGTGAATTGAGCATGTCATCCTTCTTGTCTTCAAGAGTTTTTAAATGAATCTCATTTTTGTTTTCTCCTTCATTCAACTGTTTGAACTCATCCAGTTTATGAATCAAAGTCACACCACCAAAAGTTGCCTTCACTTGTGATATTTAGTGAGCCTTACCTCGCACTCATTCTACTACAAAAGGTAACTCCATATGTCGTCTATCCTTCCCAAGTTCTCTAGCAACTTTTCGCCTAGAAGTATAACTGATAGTAAGAAGCATGGCTTCTTCAAAAGCTCCTAAAAGTATAACTAATATGTCAAGCATGGAAAGGCAGGAGTTACTTAAGGCACCATGTTGACCCCTCAGCCGTGCTTGGGATTGTTTTTAGGAGTGACTTATTCAAAGATTATTTTGGGCAACTCGTATTGGCTTCTTCCACAAGGATTGAAGCAGAAGAAGATTTTCAAGATCGTGTAGTCCATTGGCAAAAAGTTCAGGAAAATAAAGAAGGCACTACAAAATGAAAGGGGAGAGTAGCATACAAATACTTTGAAGGATTGCCTATGGCCTTTCGTCGAAGGTCAGACAGAATAGTTTGTGAAGTGGGCAAATTTATAAGAAACACGCATCTCTAAAGCAGCTTTTGGAGAAGCCATTATACCTACGTGTGAAAAGCTTCTAGTAAACTTGAGATATGAAGTTACCTTCTGTAGTGGAACAAGTTTTTGAGATAAGGGACACTAGGTAAAATCATAGTGAAATCAACTTTCGGTGCCGTGACTTTGATTCATAAACTTATGAGCTCAAAAAATTGAATGAAGGAGAAAACAAAAACAAAATTTATCTAAAAACTCTTTAACACAAAAATGAGCTTGAGCCTTGCCTCATTCTTCGTTGTCGGGCTGCCGCCCGCGGCCACCCGCTAAGGAAAGAGGAAAAAGAAAGAAAAATAGAAATATGAAAAATAATTGTAATTTCGAGTTTTTATAAAATAAAATAAAAAACATATTTTTATAAAGTTAAAGAGGGAAAGATTGTGTAGGGCTTGGGTCGGAAATTTAGAAATGGATTTTAAGGTTCCAACCCACTTGATATTTTAAATGTGTCGAAAGTTGGTCGCAAGTTTTGACCCATTTTTGACTAATGCTTAGTTGGGTTTTTAAAAGCCCCTAACCCATATATAACTCATATAAATAAAATATGAGTCCAAAAATGGGTCCATGACCCATTTTGTCACCTCTAATTGATGAGGTGACAATAGGACCAAATTCGTATACTTGAGTTAAGCCTAGAAAACCGTGTGCTTCGATCCCAATCGAACAAAAGAACTATTTCTTCAATAAAAAATTTGGGTGGTGGAGGGCAACTAAAGTTATCTTGTACTATTACTCATTTAATGTTAACAAGTACACTCTTGCACATGTTATCCAAATCTGAAGCAAATCAAAAGGCATGAGATTGTGTTAATAAGTTTTAAAACTTGGTAGAAATTGCAATTTTGGGCAAAATATGGATTCTTTGGTTTAAAACTAGGCTTAATTGGCAAAATCAAAAGATTTATGACTGAATTGACAAATAATAAACTTAGGACTTTTGAACAATTTTCCCTTAAAAAAATTTGACCATCAAATTGACTTTTTACTCCTCCACAAGCCTTATGGACTCTTTTTCCTTTAGATTCTAGTAATGAATAATGCTTTTATAGTACAAACAAAAAAGAAAAGTGAGACTAGGTTTTCAATGAATTCAAAATTAAAATTTGTTTATTTATTACTTCTTTAATTATTGATAACCTTGTCAGATAAATCATATGTTTTTTTATATACGGGGATTTTGCCTTTAGGGATAAGTTTTTTGTTTTTTGAAAAACAAAAATTATTTTGGCTCTGTGATGATGTTATTTAGCTTTGCGATGATTGTCAACCTACGCTTGAAAAACTTGATGCCTTTGAGGAAATTTGCACTCCCTTGTCTGAAGAGGATGGCTTAGAGATTACAAAAGATTTTTTTTTTTAAAGAAAAAATACTACTCTACATAGAGGACCGGTGTGGATGAAAGTGAAGAATAGAAGAAAGAAGAAAATGCTTAAGCCATAAGCATATAAAAAAGATGAGAAAGGAGGCAAAAGTGAAACCAAACACCTAAAGGAGTAGAGATGGTAAGTGCTTTTGATTAGGCATTTTAATTTATCAATTTTTTAAATCTAAGCCCAAATTAGCACAATAATTCTATTCCATATGAATATCTTCAATCCCGATTTCTTTTATACTTCTTGGTTTAATATGGTCATGAGAGGTTTGCTGCACTTTGCACTATGGATGCAAAATGAATGACAGATTTTGGCATCTCTTGTACAGGCAGAGTAAGTGATTAGGAAGAACGTGACATGTGACTGAAAACTTGCGAGAAAGAGTGGGGCTGCACTTAAGATATATGATATGGATGTATAATTTGGGCTCTCATATTGGATATCAAAGTCCTTGCCTTCAATTTCAAGTTTTTATCTTCATTTTTGGCAAAGGAGCTAACTTTGTCCCCTATTTATTAACCTGAAGAAAGAACCGCCCTCCATTGTGGCAATTAGATGTCCTTGAATTGCTAGAGACATAAGATAAATATAGGGATGAGCATATTGCCTTTATGTCCTGGACCTAATTGAACTGGTCGGTTTGGTCCTATCTTGAAGGCATTAGTCTAGTTCCCAATTCCATAAAATTAAATTGGTGATTTTTTGTCCGATTCCTTATTCTAGGGGAATCGGACTGGATTGAATCGACGGATTGGACCGAGTTTTTTTTATAAATATTTTTAATTTCTTAAAAATAACAAAAAAAATTATAACTATAATATTTTTATAACTTTTTTAATATTTGTTTGCTAAGTGGTCGATTCCATCAGTTCCCTTTTTTGGGATTGAGGACCAAATCAAATGAACTCAACCGGACGGTCCGATCCGACCCGGTCCTCAATCCCAATAAATGGGACCGATCACTCCTAAATACAAAGACATGAGATACAATAGTTATGAGAATATTGCTGCTAGCTGATGTCAAAATACTCCAAATAGAGCCATTGTACAACTTTTAAGTCCCCACAAATTGCATTAAATTGCTTGTCTTAGATAGGGACCATGACCCAATAAACACCTTGACATTGGTAATCATTAAAGAAACTAAGGGCGCGCATGACAACCATTATGTTCTAGAAATAATTTCTGGAACAGAAATAGATTTTTCTATTTCTATTTCTAGATGAGTTTCTGAGCAAAAAATCTATTTGATAACGATACAAAATTTCTGTTTTAGAAATAGAAATTCGTTTGATAACAAAAAGATAAAATTTTTATTTCTTAAAACAAATTTTTCTTTTTTTGGAGCAAATGAGATGTCCATTCTTACAAATTTCATATGCTTATGAATCCATTGACCCAAATACAAAGTAAGAGTTTTTTTTTTTTTTTTAGTAAAGTCTCCCTTTTTTGAAAAAAAAAAATACAAAGTAAGAGTTGTTATATCAAATTTTCTAAATTTTCACACAAAATTCTTTAGCATCCACCTAGATAGGCAATTACGGTCAAACAATATACTTATCAATAGTCTCCATACAATAGAAAAAAGAAATCAATATGCATTACTTTTGAGCATGACAGAAGGTTCCCAAAACTCTACTAGAATGAAGGTGGGCAACCATATTCTAATCCCCTTCATGCTAGTGTGTTATCTCGATCACCGTCATGGTTTACGATATCGAGCAATCGTTTTAGAAAGAAACACAAAGAAGTGTATTGGGCAATTTGCGGCAAATTTTACAAAATCGGCGAATTTTACGAAGTGTAATAGAGCTTGTCATAAATGACCATTACAAATAAGGGAAATCCTCAAGTAGAATATCACATTACAAGAATTGAGATAGGAATCATCAAATACAGTATCACATTACAAAAGCAAAGATTGGGAATCTCCAAATACAAAATAATAGAAATACATTACAAAAGTTGAAAACACGATCTCATGGAATCTCCGGCATATTATGATCTCTTGCCATCTTATTGGCAATATTTTTTCTAAACATATTCATCTTAGTAGAAAATTTCATAGAGAAATTATTTCGATTTGCTCCGGAAATAGAGAAGTAGAAAATTTCTATTTCGATTTCTGATCAAAATCTATTTCGGAACATAAATCTATTCCAGAAATAGAAAAATGGAATAGGTTTATCAAATGGATTTCTATTAGTAAAAGCAGTCTAGAATAGAAAAATTGTTTTTGAACAGAAATTCTGGTTTGTCATGCCCTCTAAATCATTCTTAAACCATTCCTAACTATCTAATTGAAACTAAACCAATTCTAATATTAAGACCTAACAACCTAATCAAGGTTTTATTTTCTAACAATTTTTCCAATTCTTTTATTTTTCATATTCTTTTAAATTTTTTTTTTTTTTTTTAGTTTCTGAGATTGAGGATTCGGACTGGGCCCTTGGGCCGGGTCTGAAAATGGGCCGCACGTTGATCTATCTGGTCTAGGCTAATGGGCACAATCCGAGCTTTCATATTCAGGCCCACTCTAATTCTAACCCTTTCTCTTCCTTTTTTCACTTCATCGCCTTCCTCACGGTGTCACCAGACATGCCACAACTTACGCCATGGCTTCATTAAATTCAAGGTTTACAAACAGAGATCAATCTACCCTCAAATCTTAAACCACGAATGTTATAAAAAATCGCTATTCACTACTTCTAGCCATCGGCACCATGGTCGTCGTCTCCAACCACCGTCCATCAATAGAACACTGCCAATCGACCACCACTGATCGTTTGAAGATCTTTGAACTCACGGCGTCACAGATAATAATTCAACACATGAACAGTGGGATGAAAATATAAAAGGAGAAAAAGATTGAGAAAAGCTCACCTCAGTCATCATCATTGAAGCGTTATGCAAACTTCAGGCCACTTCTCACAGATAGACCAGCGTTGCAACGACCCAAAAACACCTCGACGAAACAGAGTTCTAATCACGATCAATGATTGAGCAAAACCCCGAGACAGCCATGGAAACTCGTCGCCAATGAGGATACGCACCAGGTGGTGAAGCTTCAGTCAAGACCGGAATCGATCTAACTTCTCGGCCAGGGGCAAAACAGAGCAACGGGTCCTGCACTCTTCCAGGACTAGAGCCTGGCGGCGATGAATGATGACAGGCAATTTTGAAGACGATCAACGAACCTAGAGGATCGATTTTTCACTCTCTCAAAACCTCTTGGCTCTCTGCGTATGGTACCTGTTTCTCTCTCTTAAAAAAGGCGCCTCCGAAGAAGAAAACCGCTGCGATTAATGAAGGTGGGGAAGATGATCGCCCCCGATGGCGGCGGCGGCCGCAGCGGTGGCGCTAGGATTTGTGGTGATCGGCCATGGGGGAGATTCATTCAGCATAAGTTGAGACGCTGTGATGGAAGGCGATATCTACGATAACCGATGCTCGAGACGATTTTCGTGGATGAAGATGATCTCCGAATCCCGCAAAAAAAGAGATCTCTAAAATCCGTGCTTCCCACCTCAAAACAAACTCTGTCAAAGAAAACCCATAATTTATCCATGAACTTTAAATTTGTTTCAAATAGCCCCTTCAATCTTAATTTATTATGCAATGAGATCCCTAAATTTCCGATACATGTTCAATTTAGCCTATGAAATTGGTGGGCTTGGGAGAGCCCACGTTAAGCCTAATACTTAGCAAGCCATTAGCCTTCATAGGCACCAGGGTGCCAAAAGAGAGGTCGCAACAGCTTAACGGCTCCATTGGGAACAGTCTTTTTTGGACCTAGGCCTTTTTTGTTTAAATGCTTCGCTAACTTGGGTATTTTTTTTTTTTTTTTTGTGCAGGTTAGTAGCTTAAAGATTGATATTAATAGAAACATTATTTTGTGATTATAAACTATGATGTATGTTTTAATGTTTTAGTACTACATGCTGCACACACAACCTGGCCACCGGATCTGTCATAGGATATTTAGGATGGTATTAAAAAAGATACGGCATTAAACACAAGACTGCGATGTAGAGGTTGCATTTCTTTTCCTCGAATTTATTTACTTAGAGCTGAGGTTAAGAAGGTAGGATGCCAATGCGAGATTACAACAAACAAACACCCTCTTAATTTCTCTAAACCTTTTCAGTTAGACATCGAGCCGCACATATCATACGCATGTCTATGTGCTTGTCATTTTCTTTAAAAGTAAAGTGATTTATTTACTCTCTTTTTTCACTTAGTCTTTTTACTTTATTGGCCCATGTCAATTTAGATCGGTTTCCTAGTTTATATGCGATGGGAATAGACAATATCTAGCTTATCCCTGCCCTCAAAGCAAAGTTCTTCAGATGGTGCGGTCAATTAGACCAATTTGCCCAAAAGTGCGTGAAAGCCGAAATTGGTCATCTTCCATCATTGTTCCAAACCCCTGTTTATCTTGAAGCTCTATAGGCAATAGCACACTTTTGGTGTCTAAGGACATCCACTTTATGTTTAGTAGGTTAAAGCTAACCCCAACTCTGGAAGAATACAACACCATTATTGGAATGCCTCTTGAGATTAAGCTTGTCAGGCCAACAATAGGTATTAACCCACTGTGGGGGTTAACATGACTTTTAAGAACTGAAATTCATGTTAGAAGGCAAACTCTAGAAACCAAACATAAAACTTGCCCCACTATCGTTATTGAATAATTATTTTGAAAATCAACTGATGAGCCAAACAAGTGAGATTTTCCTCCTAGCCTTTTTCGAGTTCATCATTTTTCCCCATAAAAAAGATGCCATAAGTCTCTCGATGGCATGCGTGGTTGATCGGGTCTTAAAAAGGAAAAATTATGTCAACATGATTTTAGCCGAAATAATCTTGTTCATTAATCGTTTTAAAGAAAACATGGAAAAAATCATGCGAGCCTCCCCAAAAATTTTACAGGTTTGGTTCTTTTCTCACCTAAGCAAATTTGGATACCTCACTGAAATAAATTATTTCAAAAATCCACTACAAAGATTAGTGGTTCTAAGACCATATATTCCCAACCAAAGCTGTTTTAACTAGATAGATTCCCTAAATGACCTCGTTCCTAAGGCTTCCTATGGTGTGCTGGTTGGTTTCACGAAACGAGAGCTCGCTTTGCTTACAAACATTGTAATCCGATCCTATATCTTGGCCTCATTGGCGCCATTGATTTTTTCAAAGTTCTCATGCATTTCAATTGTGTTTGTGAAGTATGTTCTTACACTTGAATCAGCAATAGTATATACTAAATGTAGTTATTTGGTATGAGTTGACGAGGGCTTTGTTGGACAACTTAGAGGTTTCGATGGTCCCCTCATTTCAACGGTGATGGCTTGCTGATGGGCAAGGTAGTCGATTTTGGTGGAGTGGTGTGACGATCTTAGGTGACCCGACATTTCCTAGCACTATGTATTTTGTTGTGTTCTGCTTAATGTCGTATTAAGTTGGTAGCTACTGATGTTATTATAAAGAAGATGCATATGTATATTTATTAAGCCCGTGCGCTTTCTTATGTGGGGGTGTTGTGAAAATTTTGTTGTGCTTCTACATGCTTATAATAGTAATTGGAAAAGACACGTCTCGTGTCTGACATTCTGGGGCATCACAAAATGCACCCTTAGGTTCACTCGCCTTTTTGCTTATCGGAAGAGAGGTGATGTTGGATTGAGAATAAGGAACCATTAGTGGCGAGAAAAGGCAACGACCTAAGTTTTCTGAAAGGTGCGGTGAAAATTTAGCTTCAATAAATATATAAAATGTTTTGTCTATTTTCACAACATTACATTTCTTGATAACAGCACTAATATTATTGTGATATAAATTACAGTGAAATTAACTCACTCAATGTCTTGCCTAAATAAAGAGACTAGCCAATGTGATCCATGTGTCTCAAGCAACTAGACAGGGGATGTTTTGAGTTGTAGTTATGTTTAGAATTATAGTTATGTGAAAACAAGCATAATAACCCTGTCCGATGAAAGTGGAGAATGGTCGCCAAGGCCAAAGGGCTTGAACAAGGTGCTGTTCCTAATGGGCTTCTGTGATGACGAACAGGGCAGAAATAAGCTGAATTGCACATTGAATTGGGAGAGGGTATATAAAAAAAAAAAAAAAAAAAAAAAAAAAAAACTAAAATTGACTCATGGAGATATCTTTTGACATAATGAAACTTTTGGAACTCCAAAGTTAAGACCTAGAAGCTATAGCACTATCAAAATTAGTGACTCTACAAAAAGTGCTTGCCTATATGTCAAAGGACAAAACTGTAAGACTCGGTATGAGATAAGCTAGTAATTCAGAGGTGTCACATTAGTGATCTAGAACTTCATAGTGTGGTTATTCGATTCTGGGTTGTCCTTGAGGTTTGGTCGTGCAAGATAGGAGTCACTTGATGTAGCAGACACGCAATTTGATTTCTCATCTATGTTTTACTAAATAGTAAGTATCTTAAGCATAAAACTTCATATTTCATAATTCCACCAACACCTATCTTGATCACGACATATATCACCAAATGGCACGCATTCGTTAATCCCGAAAGGAACATGCGAGTGTCTGGCGAGAACTTCTGCGTGAAAGGCGAAATGAGGTCGAAGAATTTGAGGAGTTTCGCGAATGGAACGAGTAACCGCCCCAAGGCAAGGGCAATAAGAACTTGATTTGGGCCTCCTTTGGTACGGAAACTATGATGGCACAACCAGGCCCGAATGTTCGACGACGCCTTCTACCCGTTCGATTTGGGATCACATTTTTCTCCTCGGAAAGAAATGTGGGGTAGCAGAATACACTGTCTCCACGTGAAGTTGAAATTTTGGGCTCTTCATAATATTAACAAATCCTGACCTATCCCCAGAGAATTCATATTTGACGAGGTTGAACTAATTAGCCGGGTTTAACCCATCTGTCAGCCCTTAGATCATGGCGAAAAATGCATCCCTCTTGTCCTTTTATTTATTGAGAGTCAAAACATATGCCACGTGTCATGAATGAGGCCTATAATCAAATTTAGCGAACGTTGCCTAATGCATCCATCGTGTATCCAAAGGATGTCTTTGATTGAATTTGAAAAGGTGGAGTATCCAATCCCAATCCCAGGGATACAAGGAATTTCATGCGGAGCTCACATGCGGTGATCACATCTCTTACTATTATTTGGTCAAGACTTCATCATTTTACATGCCACCAATACATGCTTACATAGTTCAAGCAACTAAGGGCGCGTTTAATAACTATTTTGTTCCCGAAAATAATTTCTGATCAAAAATAATTTTTTTTATTTTGTTTCCGAGAACAATTCTTAAGTATTTTAAATCATTTGTAACTGTTCAAAATTTTTATTCCTGGAATAGAATTGCGTTTGGTACATTTCTGAAAATTTCTAATCCAAATAAATTTTATTTTCATTTTAAATTATTATTTTTCTTTTTTTCCTTCTTCTTCTTCAAGGTTTGCCGGTCGCCGACCTTAGGATGACCGGTGACCGGCTAGACAAGGGTTCGCAACCTCTCCGGAGCGTTGTCAGTTATTGGCGAGGCTCGCCAATGGCCGGGGGAGGCCCGCTTGGCCACCAGCGAGCTCGCTGAACCCCAACCAATAGTTGGCAACCGGTGGCGGTGGACAGTGGCGGCGGCGGTGGCAATGGTTGAAGAAGAAGAGAGAGGGAAGAAGAACAAGAAGAAAGAATAGAAAAGAGAAAAAAATAAGTTGGCTTGATTATGAAATTGTTCCCAGGAACAAATAATCAACATTTTTTTACTTTTTGATTTTGTTCCAAATCTACTTCCATGAACAAAAAAAAATAGAAATTTGTCTTCGGAAACAAAACTTTTACCAAATAGATTTATGTTCCAAATCTACTTCCAGGGACAAAAGAATAGAAATTTTCACTATTTGGCTGGTTGCCAAACACGCCCTAAGTAGACCAATATGTGATATCTACAAAAGCAATTCCTTAATTTTTGCAGGCACAGCTCTTGATGATTGTTCACCACTTTCACTTTTCTCTTGTCAAATATTGTGATAACTTTGATAATATGGCGTTAATCTACAACTATATGGCTAATGGTAATTGACAGAAACAACTATCAGCGACAGGTAAGTCCTTCCACGGCTTTGCTCTCATGGTTTTTGCAGTGGTATAACTTGAGTTTTGGTCTTTTGCATTGATAAGGCTGTAATAACAAGAGGAGGCTAAAGCTCACCATAAAAGTATAAAATGTACAATATTCTCAGAGTCAAGATATCAGGATTTGCCAAACATACTCATTTGATAGGCTGGTAAACCATCAATATCTACTCAAATTCGTCTCCGTGTCTAAGAAAAACCTAACCATGTGTTCCTATGGTGATCCTAACTAATGTAAACAAATTTTAAGACCAGAAATTCAATAAGAGGGAAGAGGAACTCTAACTAATCACGGTATGAACGGCGAGATAAATGCTCACACTTGCTAATCACTGCTATCTCAACAAAGATAGTTCGGAGTTTTTGGAGACGATATAATTGTGCATAATAAGAAAGCAAGTACTTATTCCTCGTCTCTTCGCATTTGAGTTCAACCCCATATAGGATATTCTCAAGGAAAAAAAAGGAAAAAAAGAAGAAGAAGCAGGGTGCGCATTCCAGGGGACAATCCAAACGGTCATGACGTCAATCTCGATATATTATATTTAATCTACCAATGGTCGATATGTCGTCAATCGAAAGCAGTCTATTAACGTTTCTTTTGCTTCTTAGACTTTGATACATATTCAGGAAGACCTAGCAGCAAGTCTTGGTCTTCTTATAACAACATAAAGTGCAAAAAAGGAAAATCAGGATACGAAATACTAGATACCGATGGAAAAATATTGGCCCATAGCCAATAGGATGATGTCAGCCCGTCGTATCAAGAGCTCTTGACATTGATATAATGCGAAGCATGCATATATCTTCCTCACATTTGCTCTCTTCGACAATCTCCATTACTCCATGACGATGCAAAGATCAATTACAGCTTTCTCGTTCGCATTGCTTGCTTCTTTAGCTTCAGGAATTTTCGTCGTGGTTCAAGCCGAAGAAAATTCAGGTCTCTCTCTCTCTCTCTCTCTCTCTCTCTCTCTCTCTTCGCTCCGCATTGAGAAAAGTTTCTGAGTTTGCATCTGATGCTGATTTTATCTCGGAGTAGAGTTTCGCGCTTCTCATTACTTTGGAATATTGTGGAATGCTTTTTGTATGTGATAAGAACATCATAAGATTAAATGGTAGCAAAATGTATCGATTCATTCGATATACCAGATATCAAACTTGGGATTTGCAGTCCCAAAAAAAGGCTAATAATTTCAGGCAAGCAGGCATGATATTATTTTTTTTTTTAATTCTGAATTTTATTTTTCATTGTGCTCGAGCCCCAGCTATGGCCAGCACACTAACCATTGGGCGAAGGCCCTTGTCAGCTGCTAGGGAGCGCGCCCTTCGCCTAGATCTAAAGAGGGCTTTGTGCCCTTGTCCACAATGGAAAAAAAATAAAAATAAATAAATAAAAAATTTTAAAAGATAATGATGAAAACTTAAAAAATTTCAAAAATTATCTATGTTAGCTGCATCATGTAGAATGGCAAGTGTCTACATCAGCAATTTTTTTTTTATCAAAATTGGCTAAAATGACTAAAATTAGTAAATTGACTATCGTTTAAAAGTTTGACTCAATTGGCTAGATTAAAATGTCTTTGAATTGGCATTTGTACAATTGATTTAGGATTTTTTTGTGTTGTTGTTATTATCTCCTTGTAAATCACAACCATTAATTAAACAAAATGGTTTCTTCTTTTCTTTATATTCATTCTCATTTGATCTCGGCTTCAAATTGTTGACATGGTAGATAAAATAGTGTGGAATTTTGTGAATGATCGAGATTCAGTGAACTTGCTCTAATGGTCCAACAAAACCGCTCGTTCCATTTCACTGAGTTTTTCTTTTCTCTACACTTACAAGGTTTCTTTAACGTTGATTGTGGAACATCTAATGAATTCTCCGATGAGAGGAGTGCAAGGCGCTTTCCTAACGGAGTGAGGAACTGTTGCACTTTAAAACCAGGTCAAGCCAAGAACAACGCCTATTTGATTAGGCGTCATTTAAGTATAGGAAACATGATAAGAAGCATCGGACTTCATTCGACCTATACATTGACGTTAATTATTGGGCCACAGTGAACTCTTCGACATCATATGAAGAAATCATGTATGTATCCCAGGCAGATGATATACAAGTATGTCTTGTGAACACTGGCAATGGAGTGCCTTTCTTTACGGCGTTGGGACAAAAACGTCTTGATGATGACATCTACCGGTTTGGGTACGGATTCTTGCGACTCAATTGGCGGTACGACATCGGAGGAAGGTTGAATTCTCCTAACAGGTGATCAATTAATTTTTGAAATACAGATCTATAGTAATTGTAGTAAATAGGAAAAATTCCAAATAATGATATGAAGTGCTCTTATTTTTTTAAATAAGGGCAAGTGAATTTTATTTCAAATAAGGATATGAAGTGGCTATATTAATCTAAAAAAATGGCTTGAAGTGATTATGATTATTTTTAATAAGGGTCTGGCCTTGCCGGCTCATTGGCCAGCAAAATATTCCAACAATCAAGGGTGTTTTTGTCCAAACACAAGTTAAATTTAAATTAAATTAGATTAATTTTAAAAAAGCTTTAAAAATAGAAAAACATAAGGCCACCATCCCATCACTAGTGGGGCGGCAACGAAGACCGGTGGGGTCGTCGGCGCTTGGGCGAGGGTTGGCAACCCTTGCTGGAGCCGAGGCGTAGGGTGGGGAGACCCGCCCAGATCTAAGAAAGGTTTGCCAGCCTCTCCCACATAGCTAGGGTAGTTGCCCTCACCTTAGCCTTGGTGAAGGTCTCTGGCCCTTGCCTAGGCTGCCCCACTGGCAATGGGTAGCTAGTGGGGTAGCCTAGCATGGTCCATCATAACAAGTGAACTCATTGATCTATTCTAGAAAAAGATTTCAACGCCATTACAAAATTTAGTATTCGTTTGTAATAATTTTCAGCCTTGCTATGTACATAAAAATTAACTAACCTTATATGAATTATATTCTATAATAATAATTTGAATTGGGTATTGACAATAATATTACAAATTATTTACTATATAACATTAATGTCATAAAAGAAAGTCTGTTTTTATACATAAGTTATAGACATTAAATAAATTTAAGAGTGATTTTGAGTTGCATATAGTATTTGAAGAAAACTCACCATCAGATGATGTGGTTGGGGAAAAATTATTAAGGCAACATTGATAGATAAACTTTAATACAAAGATTTACTGACATTATAAAATGAAATTTTTGTAATGTGAGGAAATTCACTTATTGTAGGTATATTGTAATGTCAACAAACGTAATTATGTTCCCCTACCTACTTGCTACCAGGCATGCATGAATTTAATTTTTTCTTAATCACACTCTAATCCAAAAAAGTGACAATTTCATAACATTACTAATTTATTTTAAGGTAACGTTTGTACATGTATTATATACTAAATCCAAAGGGACTTTTTCGTGTGTAGAATTTGCATACCATGGGATTTGCCTGCTACTAGGTTTGGTAATTTTTAGCTTCTATTAATCAGCGAACACATGAGAAAAAAAAAAAAAAAACATTGGATAGGTTCACAAGCATTTTCTAGATCTCTACTGTTAGTAAAGAGTATCTCATACATATAAAGGATCACAATCCTTTTTTCATCTCCAAGATTGTATAAATATTATATAAATAGAAATTTTTTAAATTAATGATTTTATCTTAACTCTCGAGTATTTCAAGGAAATTTAAATATTTTATATCTTGAAAAGAGCCTTGTTTTTCTCTTTCCATATATATGCATATATGTATGTTCAATTCCTTTAAGTGGTGTCAATAATTATTTCTACTAATAATTAATAATTCAGATATTTCATAATAAGATGATTTTCCAAAATCTCATAAATGTCAATTTTTTTGCGGATACACAATACATGTGCACTTTTGCTAGTTAATAGATGATAACAGTATCTTCCTTCGAGTTGCCTTTTTAGGTTGACACGTGATTTCAATTTGTAGGGGTTTGATCAATTTTCTTGAAAGGGATTGATAATTTTTCTTGGAATGAGTATTTTTTTTTTCGGCGAACTCCACTCATTTTGCAATCTAATAATAAAACTTGTTCCTCTCCCTCTCTTTTTGTTATTTCTTTATTCTAATTGTACCTCTTTCCTATCAAACGAATTCGAATGTAACCATAATACTTTTTATTAGTATACAAGTACGTTTACTAAAGAAAAAATACTTTAGATTACGTGTACTTGAGACATTTTGCGAATTCTAATTTGTCAGGTTGATCATTCTTCTTAAAAGTGAGCACTTTTCTTTCACTTTCCACTCATTTTGTTACTTATTTATTACTCGTCTCTCCCCCTTGTTCTCTCTATGATTCATTTTTATTCCAATTGTACATCTTTCGCACCAAAGAAGTTTCCTACCTTAATGTTAACATAATATTTTATATTAGCATATAAGTAGATATGCAAAATAAAAATACACAAATTACGTGTTCTTCAGACATAGTAAGAACAAATGAAATGAAAAAGGTGAAAACATCATTTGAATATTTCCTTCCTTAAATTCCTAAGAAGCTATGTTGACATTAGAATCTCATATTATTAATATATAGATGCGATTTTTTTATGCTTAAATGTCTATATATGTTCCTATTATAAATATCACAAAAATCCGCAGAAAGTGCAGATTACATCTAGTACATATTAGAACTTGATGTTTACTGAAGAAAAGGGAACTTTCGTGTGTGTATATATATATATGTTTATATATAAATGTCTAAGTTCTAAAGAGTACTTCCCGGACACTTGCTAAGGGTAATTAATTATACTTTGAAAATATGAAATTTTTTATTTAAAATAGTCTACTTACTTGAAATATGTTGGCTTTCAATTTGCAAGACATATTGGTGTCCATTTGTACTAATTTAGCGGTCTTAAATATTCTCATGGGATAGTCGTTAACAATATATTTTCTCGGAAGTTTGAAAAATACAGAACTAATAATTATCGCTATTTTGAAGTGTTTAATTTCCATTTAGGATCTGACTAGGAAACATTCCAACAGTGGATAAAGTAGGTCCCGACTCCGTCCAAAACCCGTTTGGCTTGTAAAATAAAATATTATATATATATTCATATAATAAAATTCTACGAACCAATAAAATTTTTGTTTAATTACATAAATTGAACTATAAAAAGCTGATGTTTGGTATATACATTTACTTCTGTTGAGTATAGTAGCTTCAACATTCCTATTGCAGATCCATATGAATTGGCATTTGCTAGTCACTTAGTCATTTACTTAATAGTTTGCTCTTCAACTATTGTCGAAATGCCGCACACAGGTACCCTGTTGATGTTTACGGTCGGATCTGGACAGCTCAAAACTTTAAAAACTGGTTCATACTGAACACCACATCTTCCACTCAATTATCTAACGACGTTGATGCGGATAAATACAAGGTTCCTGGGAAGTTCTCCAAACTGCTCAAAGATCAATGAATGCTAGTTTTCCCTTGCAATTTCAGTGGGCATCTTTGATCCCCTCGCGGAAATGGATTGTATACTTTCATTTCGTAGAGATTGAGAGACTGACGAGTGGCCTACAAAGGGAGTTCACAATTTCCATGAATGGTAATCAATTCACGAAGACGGTAAGCCTTGAATACTTGAAGCCAGTGGTTGTAGTTTCCACTCCAGTTAGCGGGTCGCTCATCATCTTCTCGATTGAATCGACGAATAAATCTGGAAATCCACCTATCCTCAATGCCGTGGAGTTCTATACTGTTGGTGATCTTCCGAAGGTGCCCACAACACAAGATGATGGTGTGCATTTATTCTTCTACATGTTTTTATTGTCGACATACACTTTCTATAGTTGTGCTACGGTTGACATCAGTAATAATTGGACAGATATCCCATTGTCAATAAGGAAGATTTAGGGAATCCTATGCTAAATATACTAGTCTCCATTGCGGGTCTTATGGTATTCGTGAATTATGAGCAATAGTTGCTTTGTTGGAATGACCAGATGTGGCTGAGTATTACTCTGCTATCTGCTTAATTCCCTGCTTTGGCTACTTTTTGATGCTAGCCTTCAAGTCAAAGCCACGAAATGTTACAAGTCTTTTGGAAGCTGAAAGTCTATATAACTCATATCTGTTCGCAACCGCATTTTTCATCTCCTTTCTTCTCTCTAAATAATAGATTTTTTTGTGTGATTTCAAACACAGCGAAAGCCATCAATGACATCAAAGCAGTGTACCATATTGAGAGAAGAAGCTGGCAAGGTGATCCATGCGTACCAAGTGAATACAAATGGGGTGGTCTAAGTTGTAGCTATGGAAATCCTCCACGAATTATATCACTGTGAGTCATCTGACACTGTTTCTTAGATAGTACTGATTTTCTAGATGAAACTTAAAAGAAAAATTTTCTTTCATCATGAAAACCGGAAGTTCTATATATTAGCGAGAAAGAACAGTTAAGATCAATGCAATCATTCAGGCGTGAATTCTCAAATAGACCGAGAAATTCTGTCGTGTAGTTACATTACACCTAGGGGCTGCATGTTTTCATTCTCTTTTTTTTTTTTTTTTTTTTGTTTATGAACAAAAATTTTGTTTTTTTTTCCCAGAACAAAAAAAAGAACAGAAACACGTTTGTTTGCGTTTTTGTTCAAAATCAGATTTTTTGTTCCCAAACACAAAAAGAACATAAATGAGAAACAAAAAAAAAATTGTTTCTTGTTCCAAACACTTTTGAAGAAAAAAAAAAATTATTTCTTTCTCTCTCTTTTCTTTTCTTCTTCTATTTTCTTTGGCCGATCGCTGGCCTCGGCCATGGCCGACAACCAGCGATCGAGCCGAGGGCCGGCGACGCCATTGAGGGTCGGCGACCTCGCCAGTGTCGCGGCCCCCGGTGAGGCCAAGCCTCGCCGGCCCCGGCGAGGCTCGGCCTCGCTTGGCCGGGCGAGCTCAAGCTCACCCATTCAGTGAGGCCGAGCGTTGTCGGCCCCGGCGAGGCCGAGCTCGCCCGGCCAAGGCGAGGCCGAGCCTCACCCAACCACGGCGAGGCTCGGCCTCACCGAGGACCGGCGAGCCCGGCCATGGCTGGGCGAGGCCGAGCTCCCGTCGGCCGGTAGCCGAGGTTGGCGACCAGCCAAAAAGAAGAAAAAATAAAAAAGAAAGGATAAAAGGAAAAATAAAATAAAAATATTAAAAAATTAAAAGAAACAAAAAAAGAATATAAATTTACTAAACATGTTTCTATTCATTTTTTATTCCCGGAACAAGTTTACCAAATGCATCTTTCTGTTCAAAAATTGTTCCCGGAATAGAAACACTTTTTCTATTTCTGTTCCCCGGAACAATTTTTGAACGTAAACATTACCAAATGCGCCCCTAGTCTCTCGTGAAATGGGACAGAGCACGTGAGGTGACTAAAAATTTGACACCTGCCCCATAAGTCAGCCGCTTGATTAGCCGTTTCGGGCTTCGTCCACAGGGATTTGACTAGGATATTAAAAATCATTATTAGAGTGCGACACCCTCCACTACTCATTTTTGGGCTGTCACAAAATAGGAGTGGAGCACTTGTTCTTGAGCACTCGTTCTTGGATACAATAGTATATATTGCAAGTTGGCTTGACCAAGGCAGAGAGTAATTATTAGGCCACTTGCAGGGCTACTAAGATTGCCATGAGAGTTAGACTGGACCAACTCACACGTCGAAAGGGGTAAGAGTGCCGCCAGGCTATGGGGGCATTGTGAGAACTTCAATCTTTTAAAAGGAGGAGTTTTTGACACCCCAAGGCTCCGATGGTATAGAAGGGAGCTTATAAACTCTCATAAACCGACCCCTAAATTGGTACCCACCTTCAAAAGTCACCATCTCCAATATATATTGTTTTGGGGGTTGCTTAATACGGATGGGGTCGATCATAACAAGTTTTATACTCATTGATCGGCAATAAATGCTTTGTTCTTTTCCAACATATCGCTAAGTTGTATGTGCAACTTTTTTCACCAATAACTTACTTTCAAATTTTTACATAAGTGTTCCAAATTGCATTGTGCACGAGCAAGTATTAGCTCATCTGAAAACAATATTTAGGTACTCTAGGTCTAGTAATAACCATGACTTACAGAACAATGAGGTAAGAAGATCCACACACGTAATGAAATTGACGATTATGAATGGTCTTCTAGTACCTCAAACATTTACACCAGGAGGACCTTAATTCTGAAGAATATATTGCACTAACTTTTCTTTATTGTAGCGAAAAATCTGCCTCTAGAAAGATGGCAATGACAGGATCTCCTATTTTGGTTTATTATGGTCAGGAATTTGAGCTCAAGCAATTTGAGTGGCGACATAATCTCATCATTTTCATATGTATCAACTATGGAATACTTGTAAGTTTCATCATCTGTTTACTTGTGTTTGCACATCACTCTTGATTAAGCAACCCAAGGGAGTCAACTCATGATTGAATGATTAAGGTTGTGCTTTAGGAGACATAAGCTGTTGAAATATTTGCCCTAATGTGTGGGAAACATCCTACTTTTGGCTATGGAACTGGTTAACTTGAGATTAGGTGTTCTAAACTTTTTCTTTTCCAGAGATTTATCCAACAATCAGCTTACAGGAGCAATACCAGAAACTCTAGCAGAATTACCAAATCTAAGATTGCTGTAAGTTAATGTGTCTAAGTGAAGCAACAAAGTATTCAAAGTGGACAAATCTCTAATCATGGCTACATTTGCAGAAATTTGAGTGGAAACAACTTGATTGGATCGGTTCCTGAAGCTCTTAAGAAAAGGGTTGCAGACAATGCTTTAAGCATGAGGTGCTCCCTCACTCCCTCCCTCCTCCCTCCCTCCCTCTCTCCCTCTCGTTACGCAACTTTTACAGGCTCGTGATCAGCATTTGGCAAATGAATCCGGACATATTTTGAGAGGAATATAAGTTCAGCTCCTTCATTCTTTTTGGCAGTTTGGTGGGAAACCCAAATCTTTTCCTAGCTGATCCTTGCCGGCAGAAGAAGAAACAAAATACCATCCGCATTTTAGTTGTTACATCAGTTTCGGGCTTCTTCATAGTTCTCTTTGGTGCTTTGGCTACTATTTGGTTAATTAAACGAAAACGGACAACGGGTAAGTTTTCTTACCTGTGCTGTGCATTACATTTGACGACATTCTTGAATTTGCTTCACTTTGGTACAGTTCTATCTGCAACAATGTCTTTTCTAGGATAATTTAGTTGATAATATACAACTCAGCAACTAGGGATCTTCTCTCACCCATCCTAAGATTGTTCTTTTACAATCTCATCCACATTGCATTAGAAAGTAAAGGTAGCTTTAATCAAAATTTCCTGATGCTAGTAATATGAATTACATAGTAATCACATATAAATGGAGATGAGAGATACAGGGATCGCCGCAGCGTGGTTGCATCAACATCACAAAATGTACATTATTCAGCTTAATTATCGACAATCAAATTTCTAATTCTTTTAATCGAAAGTAACCTGCTATGCACGGGAATGACTTATAACAACTTCAGAGTGCAACTTTGGACAACTTTGTCCCTGACATTTCAATGCTCCCTAAGGTTGTGTTTGTCTGAGTGAATGAGTTTTCTGCAAATTAGTTTTATGGACTCTCTTTTTTGGTTTGCTGAAAATAATAAGTCAACAAAAAATCATTAACAGTCATAAAAATAAAAAAAAATAAAAAAAAACATTCAAGGCTAGAATTAGGAAAGTGAATTCCCTAATTTCAAGAGGTGAAAACATTATTTGAAGCTTCCCAACAAATGTTAATCGGTTACTGAGACAATAGATGCTTTACAGTTGTATGTTAAAAAAAAAAAAAATTATATACATGTTCCTATCATAATGATAAATTGAGCTCTATATATCTAAATAGTTTTGAGTATTATATAAATTGAGCTTTAATCAGCTAAAGTACCGCTAATTTTTTTTTTTTTGGAAGCATTTCTCGCATTTTTAGATTTAAGTTTTAGAGCCATTGTGTAATATGCAGTCAGACCTAAACTCACAATCCAAGAATTTCGATTTTGCATTTAGCAATGCACACGATATTGCATGCAATTTTGTTACGAACAAATATATATTAGGGGTGAGCGAGTTCTAGTTTTCGTACAAGTTCCACCTAGAACCTGCTAGTTGAAACATGTTCCTCATTTTTTAGAATCTAAAACCTACCATTCATACCCTTGAAATTAGAATGTGGAACTTACCTTGTCACAAGTTTCAAGGTCTACCTAAATTCCACTTATATTATTAATAGTATTATTGCAATTAAGCGTCACCTTTTATTACCACTACTTGCTTCTACAATCAACTAACTACAACTTGTATTTAAATGCACTGAAAAATATAAAACATTAACAAAATAAGAGTCTAAGTCATAAAATGAAAACCCAAATTAGTGGTTCTAGATTATACACTTATAATTGGACACCACGGAAACTGTGTGATCACACAAAGACACAAACCAAGAAAAATACAAAAAGTTGTTCTAGGTTCTATGTTCCAAGTTCTACTTACCTAGAACCCGAAATCTATCCATCGAAATAGGTTCCCTAATTTTTGGAACCTGAAACTTACTCTACATACCCTGAAACCTAGAACTAGATAGGTTTCCATCAATCCGGTTATCAAGTTGTAGGTTATACTCTAGAACCATGCTCACCCTTAATATATACACGAGAACAACTTTACCTATGAAAATAGTTGTAACTTTTTTTGTGACATGGGATAATCAATTTTTGTGGCACTCAACTAATCTCATCAGCATTAATTTCTAGGAGAGAAAACCACTTTGGAAAGGCCCCATTGAAATTAATTCTAGAAAATCAAGAGGCACACTATTATGATTTGTTAGTTCAGATGTTAACCAAAGTTAGATAGACTTTGGAGTAATCTATGCCATTGAAATCATTTTTCAAATGAGATCCAAATCCTCGAACATTTTCAATTGTTGAGGATGCAATTGGAGTTATTTACCTTAAAAGTTTGCTATCCAAAGCGATAGTCGCAATACTCATTGGAACCTTTTTGGTACAGAATCTAGTGAAAGGACGTTGATATTTAAGAATCGACCTTTTAAGTATGGAGAGGTTTCAAGAGTCACGGGGAACTTTAGACGAGTGATTGGTGAAGGTGGATTTGGAAAGGTATATCATGGTACACTGGATAATGGCACGGTAGTTGCAGTGAAGATGCTCTCTGAATCATCGAAGCAAGGGTACAAGGAATTTCAAGCCGAGGTTAGATAGGGTGATGGAATCACTTCTCCTTTTAAACTCAACTTGTGCTCATTTTCACTAATGTAATTTAGAAACATCCTGGTAGATTATTATCGGTATATGTTTTGATAATGCAAACTCATGATAATGCAGGCTCAACTCTTAATGATTGTTCACCATGGAAACCTAGTTTCTTTGTTGGGATATTGTGATGATTCCAAGCACGTGGCACTAATATATGAATACATGACCAATGGAAATTTAAGGCAACATTTGTCAGGTGCATATTCATGTTTGTTGTGTTTTTCTTCTGTAAAATAATTCTAAAAAACTCTATTTCTTGCTCATATGTAAAGTTAAGGTGCAATCAACAGAGGACCATTCGAAAGTCTTGACATGGAGTCAGAGACTGAAAATAGCTATGGATGCAGCACAAGGTATGTGAACAAGACATCCATAGTTGAACATTTTCTTCCTATCATTGTTTTGGTTTTTTTGACACAATTTTTCTGAGTATTTTAGGTTTGGATTATTTGCATAATGGTTGCAAGCCACCCATCATCCATAGAGACTTGAAGACTACTAACATCTTGTTGAACGAAGATTTCCGAGCCAAAATAGCCGATTTTGGCTTGTCAAGAGCATTTATGACTGAAAATGACTCTTATGTGTCAACTTCTTGCGGGCACTCCCGGCTACATCGACCCGAGTAAAGGCTAAAACTCAATATTACTGTTTTGGTTCAGTTCAAGATCTCAATTTGCATAAAAATGTTGACATAACCAACGATTTCATCTTTGATATAAAGATCTGTATTTTTTCTCCCCCAGGATCCAATCTTCTCGGAAACTTTAACAAGAAGAGTGATGTTTATAGCTTTGGAATCATACGTTCGAGTTGATCACCGGACGACTCCGCAATAATGAGAAGTCTTAATGGCAGCACCAACATTCCCCTTCTTCAATGGTTGATTCCCATCATCGAAAGTGGTGATATACAAGGAATTATGGATCCAATGTTACAAGGAAAACTGGACATCAACTCGGCTTGGAAAGTAGTGGAGATTGCTATGTCTTGCACACGAGCAACGGCGATTCAAGGCCAGACATAAATGACGTATTGGTAGAGTTGAAGGGGTCTTCACGAAGCAAATCAAGTGGTTCTTTTGAAATGACCTCCTTGGACCTCCATTGACAATGCCCCTATGGCAAGGTAGTAGAGATTTTCCAATGCGAAAATGGTCCCTTCCTTTTTAAATAAGGATTAGTGCATTGAAAGACCTAAAGTTTATCATGAAAGTATAATTTAGTCCTAAAACTTTCAAAAATGCAATTAAGTCGTAAAGTCGTTACGAAAGTGCAATTAAGTTCTAAAATTTTTAAAATTTCAATTAAGTCATAATACTTGTCAAATTGGTCTAACGAAGTTCTTTCATTAATTGCAATTTTTGAAAGTTTTAGGATACTATTGAACTTTTGTGACAAGTTTTAAGATTTAATTGCACTTTTTGAAAGTTTTGGTACTTAATTGTACTTTTGTGGTAAGTTTTAGAACTTCTAGTATACTTATCCCTTTTAGATAAAAGATTCCCTATTGTCTGCAAATCCACCTTAATAGTTTCTTCCACAAATATTATGAAAATGTTTTGCCTCTTGAGGTTCTGTTTGTCTGTTAAATGAACTTTACTAGTATATTATTTCAAAGAGACATTTTTATTTTATGTTTGGTCATATTGTGCAAATGATATTGAAGTCATACAAAAAAAAAAAATGAAACAAACTTTAGAGAAAAAGTTTCGAGTACAACTCCATGTCCGGGAGACCCAAGCTCGAGCATTGGGGCCTTGGTCCTAGCCTCGAGCAAATTGAGGTGCAATTGTCACGCCCAAACCCCGGCACGCACACATCCTCGGCAATTGATTTAAAAATGTGACGTCCCAGAACACTTCGCCGACCCATTCTTTCTACTTTCAATTAAACACATGCGGAAGCGAATTAAATAAACATCCAGTCAATCATCAAAAATAGGGATAGTAAAAACATGACAGTAATTTTTCACAAACTACAATTTAATATGTATCAAGTTAACCCTACAAGTTCATGTATACAAGTTTGCCTCAAAAACGATCCTAGGCAACCTACACCCCAAACCCCTCCAACTCGGGCTCGGATCCACCACAACACCATCAAGGATGTCGATATCCATGGGGTAACCTACCTACTCATCCTTAGTCCCAATGGGCAATCCATCAAAACCCTACAAGGGACCCTCTCAAGCACCTGTTGGGCTCATTGATGAACCACACCTTGAAGCAATGAGGCACCACATTAAAGAAACCCTCATCGACCCAAATCATGATCACAACCAACTCGCAAGTTCGGTTGGTCCCAGGGATAGGGAAGAAGGTAGACTCTACCTCCATATCCCATGGAACTCCAAAACGAATTGGATGGATCTCCATACTAAGAACTTGAAAAAGGTTAACCACAATGGGGTAAAATAAATCTCAGCGAGTCAATAGCCTAAACCCCGATTAGGATGCAAATTCACCTCAAAGGCGGTCTAAGCACGCGCCACACACAACTCACCTCACCTCAACACATCCCTGCATATTAGCACATCACATATGCCATTATATATACAACAAGCATAGTTAATAGCTAGAACACGTAATTTTGCCCTTCAAACATTCACATGGGTCCCGATTATAAGGTAAAACCATTATGACATGTCTCATACCATGCCTAACAATTTTGCCCCATAATCAGGCGCAAAGTATCACAATCATTCAAGCGTGTTCCGATTATTACAACCCCTAAGCCACGGCCAACTCAAAATTCGGCGGTCATCTGGCGTAATTGGGCATCATCCTACCCCATTAGGCACGGCAACGTCTAGCATCCTCCGCCTAGACGACACTCCACAAAGGAGCTTCGCTCCAAAATCCATCCGTGAACAGCATCCTATTGACTTGGGGGCATCCGAATTTAATTAGGCATTGTCCCGTGTAAACACATCAGGATGGGTTCCAATAAGTGACCACACGAGCACATATTTAGCCAAGAACACCATGCTTTGAGTTCAAATATCTTGTTTCAAATAATGAACTTGGCTAATTTTTCTTCTTATTAAAAATCCCTATAAAATAATTATGAGTGGTCACGTGTTCAGATTCGAACTGTCAAACTTAATACACTCTCATTTTAAAACTCCACGGTTTTATATAGTACATAAAGGTTGGCGTCAAAACCTGACACCTCAGATTTTTCTATTTAAATGCCTATAAAACCAAGCTTTGTATTGAAAATCAATAACAATCAATTGCACATCATAGCACATATAAGCCATCAAAAACACCCATAATTTCATCTAAGAGAACGGGCATAAAATTCTACGAAATGGCTTATCCGTCACTAATTACACTAATTGCAATTAATTAAATTGTGATTAATTAAGCAAATTATGATTAATTAAGTTAATCCAACTTAATTAACATAACCATGATTAATTAACCTAACCATGATTAATAACTAACCTAAACAAAATTAACTAACCTAACCTAGGTTAACTAATCTAACCAAGCTTAATTAACACTAATCCTCCTTAGCACTAATCTAAACACCCATAAGCGCAATTAACAGATTAATTAAGGATTAGGGAGTTAACTCACGGTTTTTGATGGTGGTAAGCTCACAACAATGGCAACGCAATGGCAACAAGAACATGAAACAACCGCAGTTTGCACGGAGGCTCGATGGTGGTTGTGGCTGCCCTACAAGTGCTCGGTGGAGGTGGGTGATTTAGCTTGGGCTGGTCGGTGGAGGTGACAAACGCTAGGGCTGGTGGTAGCAAAGCTAGCTATTGGTAGTGGCGTGAGATGGATGAGGACAGAAGGATGGCGATGCTGGACGGTTGGACAGAGTTGCTGGCGTTGGGAGTGATAGCGGGCACTAGGATGCGGACGGTGTGTCGAGCTGTGGAGTTGGGACGGGTGGAGAGCTGCGGCTACTGGAGTTGCTGGTGGATGTTGAGGGCGTGAAGAGCTGGGCGTGAGGTGGACACGGGGTGGTGGTGGCTGGGCGTACGGCAGCAAAGAAGTGGAAGAAGAGAAGAAAAAGGGAATGGAGCAAGGGGCTGACGTAGAGTTGGGTGTCTGCCTATGGAAGAGAAATGGAGGAGAGAAAAGTTGAAGAAAGGGAACGTGGGCAGGAAGGAGGGTCGGCAGAAGTAGGGGGGGAAATCTTGCACGCATGAAAGGAAGGAAAAAGAGTGGGGGGGGGGGGGCTGGGGAGAGAGAGAGAGAGAGAAGAGAGAGGAAGTCAATAGTACAACCAATGAGAAACTTAGGAAAATATTTACACCATCATCACCTAAGCCCCAAAGTCTTCATGCCCCCAAAGTCCTTTGATCATCCAATCACAAAATTACCTCAATTTCCCACAATTAAGCCATTTTTGGGGTAGAAAAACCTATTTTCTCTACCCATCCGAATTTCACTTTTTATTTTCTTTTTGTCCGAAAATCGTTTTTCCGCAAAATTTTGGACTCAACAAAAATTCGCCGAAAGATGAGACAACATCCAATAAATGAATCGTAACACGCTCGAACGTTAGATTCTCGAAACTAAATTCAATGGGGGATTTTTGCACATTTGACCCATGGTCGATAATTTTTTATCTACGTTTGTGCATCTCCGAATCATAGACGACTCTCGGTTGTCATAAGATTGCAATGGCTCAATCACGTGTCCCAAATATAATATTAATAAAAAAAATCGGGTTATTACTGTTTGACGTGAATATCGTAATCATGGGGAACCACCCGCAATTCAGCTACGTACATCCATCGAATCGACTTATATCCGTCCGCTAATCGATTTATAACGGTATCGTATTGACTATTGCCAATTATTATGGTTGAGCGGTCGATTTTTAATCGAATTCTTTAGTCTGTCGTGTTTATATCCCTTAACGGCCTCGCCTAATAGATTAGTTAACTTGTGAGTGGTCGGTTCCAAGTAAAACAAACATAAGCATGTCAACGAAACAACCATTTCATATATTCGAAACGGACAAAATTTCAGGATGTCACAACTATTCCCTCTTATAAAAATTTCATCCTCGAAATTTAAACTACAATCCTGCCTAAAAAAAATGTGGGGTATTGACGTCTCATCGACTCCTCGCTTTCCCACATGGCCCCTCCATTCTGTGGTGTTGCCAAACCACTTTAACCAAGGGGATCGTCTTGCTGCATAGCACTTGCTCGATCCACTATCCAAATCGGTCTCTCCACGTACGATACTCTCTCGTCCACATCTATTTCCTCAAAATTCAGTACGTGGATTAGATCAGGTTCGTACTTTCTCAACATCGACATGTGGTAGACGTCATACACTTGTGCAAGTCTCGGCAGCAACGCAAGACGATACGCCAAAATCCCAATTCGCTCCAAAATTTCAAAGGGACTGACGTGTCTCGAGCTTAGCTTTCCTTTATTGCCAAAGCGCAAAGTACCCCTCATCGGTGACACTTTGAGGAATACGTATTCACCAACTTGGAATTCTAATAGTTTACGCTACTTATCTGCATAACTCTTCTGATGACTCTAAGCGGTCTTGAGTCTATCTCGAATGACTTTGACGGCGTCGACTGACTGCTGAACCAACTCAGGGCCCGTAATCTTACATTCTCCAACTTCGTTCCAACAAATAGGAGTTCTGCAGGCTCTGCCATACAACGCTTCAAACAGTGCAATCTGGATATTCTGTTGATAGTTGTTGTTGTAGGTGAACTCAACTAGATGAAGCTGTTCCTCCCAGCTTCCTTTGAAGTCCAATACGCAAGCTCACGGCATGTCCTTGAGGGTTTGATCACTTGGCTAATATTTATGGATGTTCTGCTTTCCAATCGATTTATTCAATTCTTCCACAAATTGTTTCCGGAAAATAGGAGAATATTATTGGACTCAAAGAATATTATTTTATTACTAGAGTCTAAACAAAGAAGAGCCCATAGGGCCTATATAATGCTTTTATTAAAAACAAAGAAAGAAAAAAGAAAAGAGAGGGTAAGACCAAATTTTTCCAACTTAAGTTGGTCAAAGTGTAGAATGGCCGTAAATATCAACCATATGATCACAGCAACACCGACTATTTCAAATGACATGGTGGTTTTACTATAGGGGTAAAATACCAGTGTAGAAATTGTGTATGTGACGATTGCTAGTATGATGGTGACCCCTTCATCAAGACCATTAGGTTTGTGAATATCCACCCTTTTTGTTGAAGATTGCTAGTAACAATTAAGGTTCCACCTCAAGACACCATTAAATTAATATTATTATATGTAATTAAAAAATTCATATGCAATGGGAGACTGGTCAATTCTTGAGGTGGATTTAGCCTCATCTAGAACACCATTGTTGCGAGCACCACGGCGACTACCACAACGATGGCCGTTTGGGCAAGGGTCATGGGTGAAGTAGCCTCGCCCAAAAACTGGGCGAGGCCGCCTTCACCCAAATTTTTTAATGGAAAATTGTTTAAAAGTCTTTTGGTTCTATAAAAGCATTATTTCATTTGTAGAGTCTCAACAAAGAAGAGCCCATAAGGCTTGTGGAGGAGTAAAAAGCCAATTCGATAGTCAAATTTTGTAAGGAAAAATTGTTCAAAACGCCCTAAACCTATAGTACCTTTTTCAATTCGATCATAAATCTTTCGATTTTCTCAATTGTGACCAAATTTAAACAAAACATCCAAATTTTGCCCAAAATTGCAATTTCAATCCCGTTTTAAAATTATCAGCACAATCTCACGTTATTTGGTTTTGCTTCAAATCTAGACCCCATGTACGAGAATTCACTCGTTAATATTACATCAATAGCAGTACAAGATAACTTTAGCTACCCTCCGTCATCCAATATTTTATCGAAGGAATAGTTCTTTTGTTTGATTGGGATCGAAGTAGACAGAGACAGAGACATAGAGAGAGAGAGAGAGATTAAGAGGAACACGACATGTGACCAATAACTTGCGATAGAGAGTGGGGCTACACTTAAGATATATGATATGGATGTATATTTTGGGCTTTCAAACACAATATCAAAGTCCTTACCTTCAATTTCAAGTTTTTATCTTCATTTTCGGGAAAGGAGCTAACTTTGTGCCCTATAGATTAACCTGAAGAAAGAATCGCTCTCCATTGTGGCAATTAGATGTCCTTGAATTGCTAGAAACATGAGATTCATATAAGAGCGAGCATATCATACCGTTCGGATTGAAAATCACCAAGACCTAATCGGACCAGCCGTTTGGTTAAGTTTCCAAGGGCATCGGTCCAGCTTTCTAGTTCCGTAAAATGGAATTTGTGATTTTCAATATGGTTGCTGATTTCGTGGGGGAACTGGACCAAACCAAACCAACTCTTTTTTAAAAATATATAAATATATATTTTTTAATTTCTTAAAATAATGATCCCTAAAATTGTAATAACTCTTGTATTTTTTAAATTTGTCATCTTTTTTGCTAAGTGGTCGATTCCACTAGACGAAACTGGACCAATCATGATCCTAAGACAATCCGGTCAATCCTCAGTTTCAAAAATGGGAACTAATCTCTCCTAAATATAGAGACATGAGATACAATAGTTATGAGAATGTTGTTGCTAGGCAGTGTGAAAATACTTCAAATAAAGCTATTTTAGAACTTTTTAAGTCCCCACAAATTTGAGGCAAAAAAAGTCCCCACAAATTGCATAATTTGCCTGTTTTGGACAGAGACCACCTCCCAATAAACACCTTGATAAGAGTAATCATTAAAGAGATTAAAACATTTCTAACTATCTAATTGAAACTAAACCAATTCTAACACTAAGATGTAACAACCTAATCAATGCCTATTTTTCTAACTATTAATCCAATTTTTTTATTTTTCAGATTCTATTAAATTTTTATGTTTTTTTAGTTTCGAAAATGAGGATTCAGACCGCGCCCTTGGGCCTGGTCCAAAAATGGGCCGCACGCTGATTTCTCTGGACTGGGTTAATGGGCGCAATCCGGGCTTTTGTATTCAGGCCCACTCTAACTCTTAACTTTTTATCTCCCTTTCCACTCCGTCTTCATCACGGTGTCATCCGACATGCCAGAACTTACGCCATGCCTTCATGAACTTCAAGGTTTACGAACAGAGATCAATCTACCCGCAAATCCTAAACCATGAATGTATAAAACTTTGCTATTCGCTACTTCCGGCAATCGGCACAATGGCAGTAGCCTCCACCGTCCATCACTAGAACCATCACCATCAACCGCCACCGATCATTTGAAGATCTTTGAACTCACAGCGTCACAGATAATAATTCAACAAATGAACAGTGCGATGAGAGTACAAACGAGAAAAAGGATCGAGAAAAGCTTATCTCCGGTCATCGTCGTCAAGCGTTACACGAACTCCGGGCCATTTCTCATGGATCAACCACCATAGAGTCACCGCCCGCACCTTGACAAAAAGGAGTAAAACTCTGAGACAGCCATGCAACCTCGTCGCCAACGAGGATACGCGCCGGGTGGTCAAAGCTTCAGTCAAGACCAGGATCAATCAGACTTCTCGGCTGGGGGAGAAACAGACCAGCAGGTCCTGTGCACTTCCGGAACCGCAGCCCGGCAGCGATCGATGAATGACAACGGGCAATTTCGGAGACGATCGACGAACCTGGAGGATCGATTTTTCACTCTCTCGAAGGCTCTTGGCTCTCTGCGTATGGTATCCGTTTCTCTCTCTGAAAAACGGCGCCTCCGAAGAAGAAAACTGCTACGGTTAACTTGAGACGCTGTGATGGAAGACAATGTCTACGATAACCGACGCTTAAGACGGTTTTCGCGATGAAGAAGACCTCCGAATCCCCAAAAAGACACCTCTAAAATCCCACTAACTTTTTGGATAAAATTGCATAATTGATCCATTAACTTTAAATTTATTTCATATAGTTCCTAAATTCTAATTTATTGTACAACAAGGTCCCTAGATTTTTTATATATATTCAATTTAGTCCATGAATTACGTTAAAATATTTAATGTTGTCCACAAATTTAAATTGCCATATTATTGTCACTTTTGAGATATTAACTTGACAAAAACGCGTAAAAACTACTTGTTATTGTTAGACTAATTTAGCCCTTAAATAATTTATCAAAGGTTGGTTTTTGGAAAACAAAAATCGGTGTGTAGATTTGAGGAATCAATTACGACTTTCAACCTATTAAATTATATTTCAATCTATATTATATATTGAAAACCAAAATCATTGGAGCATCTTGAGCTTCCTCTAACCAAAATTAGATTCTATTCATTCATTCGTTATGTTCGGTCATTGATATCTATCTACTTTTATAATACTCATTTTTGCGTGTCATAACCTACTCCACAAAAAAGCATCGGTTAATGATTCAATGTCAATTAGCACTTGAAATTTTCCATATTAAAATGGAATTGAACATAGAAAAATACATAATGTCGCATTAGTTATAATGTAATATGATATCGTGTACATAAAAAAAAATTTGGCAAGGGGAGATAAGTTGTGACGGCCCGGGCCCCATTGTGTAATATTGTCTACTTTGGACACTGAATCATTCGGCTTTAAAACGCGTTTTACAGATTAAAGGGACCCAAGTCTTTATAAATTAACCTAGAACTCCCTCCCCTAAGCGATGTGGAACGGAAGACATGTCATTAGCCTCACTTGCGTATTGCCAAGGTGATCTCAGTCCATCCCTCCATACTGCCCAGAGTTTGGGTCGTCACATAAGTGGGTTTACATGTAGGCACGCACGCATCGCTAGTTGAATCAAAGTACATGGTCGTGCCAATAGAAAAGAATCGACTACAAAATATTTTATCAAATTGCTCTGTGGAATCTTACACGTGGCACGGTACGGTTGAATCTATCAAAGGCCCGAGCCCACCGCGCTCCAGTGCCACGTGGCATCGTGCCATTGGCCGGCAGGTAAAATATTCTTTCACGGCCACGCTGCTCCCGTGGAATGGAATCTCGAGCCATATCCTTACCCCGAAAAATCAAAATATTAAGGAGAGAGGGAAGAAAAAACGACAAGAGGGAGCTGACTCTGATAGCGCTTCGCGACTCGTGAGGAAGCGCGAATTTCTGCGAAGCTCTCTCTCTCTCTCATCGAGATTCTAGAGAGAGAGAGAGAGAGAGAGAGAGAGAGAAGGAGGAATGGAGCATCTGCAGTGGCGGATCCTGCCGGCGCTGATCCTGCTGGTTTCCTTCGCCGCCTATCTCTACGTGAAGGAGCCATCGAAGGTCAGCTCTCGCACCTTTTCCTTTCCTTTTATCATCTCTTCGACCGGTCATCTCCGTCGTCGTCTTCCTCGCGAATTCATCGTTTCCGAAAGATGATTACGTTCTATGTTTTTTTTTTTTTTTTAATGAGATCGTGCAACGAAGCAATCGGTTCGGTGTAGTAGACAAACAGAGCGTTTGTTCAGAGCATCCTGACGCTCGATCGCGCGCTCGCTTCGAGCGTGCAGAGTCACGGATTTAGCGAACGGAAAATGGACTTGCTGGTTGCGATTAAGGTCTCTAGGATGCACGCGTCGGTTGCTTTGCCAGTAACTCAGGGAGACGATATGCGGTTCGGTGTAGAAGTTTCTACTCGCCCTTTGCTAGACAAACGGAGCGTTGTCCAGCACTCCGATGCTCCGTCACGCGCTCGCTTTGAACATGCGGTGTCACGAATTTAGTGAACGGAAATGGTGTTTCCGGTTGCGATTGAGTTTTCTAGTCATGGGGATGCTCGCAAAAGTGGCATTCCAGACGGAGCTAAATCCACTTTAAAAAATGGCACAATCTCTCATCGCTTGTAAATTTTTTTATGATATGTAATTAGATTAATTTAGTGGCATCCATAAGTGCAACCTTAAGTCTTCAAAAAGTGCGGGTGTTCACTAGACTAACAATCCTAATGACGTGGGTCGTCATTATCCTAGCGATGGCCATGTACGCAAGTCCTACACAAGGTTTCCACCCATATAGTAAAACCAACGTGTCATTTGAAATAATCGGCATTACTTTGATCACATGGCTAATATTTATTGCCGTTCTACTTTTCAACCAACTCATTCAGTTCTTCCACAAATTATTTCGTGGAAAGTGGGAGAATATTATTGGACTCACAGATTATTATTTTATTACTCGAGTCTAGAGCCCATGGAGCTTATATAATGCTTTTTTATATAAAATAAAAACAAAAAACAAAAAAAAGAAAAAGAAAAATTTTCCTAATTAAGTTGGTAGAAGAGTAGATGGCCATAAATATCAGCCGTATGATCACAACAATATTGACTATTTCAAATGACACGTTGGTTTTACTCTGGGGGTAAAAATTCAATGTAGAAATTGTGCATGTGGTTGCTGCTAGGATGATCGTGACCCCTGTCATCAGGATCATCAATTCAGTTACCCACCTTTTTTGTTAAAGACCACTGATAATATTTAAGGTTATACTTGGGGATGTCACTAAATTGATAGTATTACATGTAATTAAAAAAAAAAATCATATGCAATGGGAAATTGGGCCATTTCTTTAGGTGGATTTAGCCTTATCTGGAACACCATTGTCGCGAGCACCACTGTGACTACCACGGCATAGGCTGTTTTGGCGAAGGTCATGGGTGAAGTAGCCTCACTAAAATTTTTAAGGGAAAATTGTTTAAAAATTTTATTTACCATAACATTATTTCACTAGGAGGGTCTAAACAAAGAATAGCCCATAAGTCTTGTGAAGGAGTGAAAAGCCAATTCAACTGTTAAATTATTCTCCAAGTCTATCATAAATATTTTGATTTTGCCAATTGAGCCTAGTTTTAAACCAAAGAATCCACATTTTGCCAAAATTACACTTTCAGCTGAGTTTTAAAACTTATGTGCATAATCTCATGCCATTTGATTTTGCTTCAGATTTGGACCGCATGTACAAGAGTTCACTCGTTAATGTTACATGAGCAACAATTTAAGATAACTTTGGCTACCTTCTGCTACGAAACATTTCATCAGAGGAGTAGCTCCATTGTTCGATTGGGGTCGAGAGAGAGAGAGAGAGAGAGAGAGAGAGAGAAGAGACCAACAATGGTAGTTTCAAACACAACTAGCAATGAACCGCATCTAGCAATGTTGGAAAAATTCAAAATGGTAGAAGCTTATTAGGGCAAATTAGGGCAAAGGCGGCCTCTCCCAGTTTTTGGGCGAGGCTGCTTCACCCACAATCTTCGCCATCGCAGTGGTAGTCACTTTGATGCTTGCAACAATGCCGTTCCAAACTAAGCTAAATCCACCTTAAAAAAATGGCTCAGTCTCTCATCGCATGTAAATTTTTTATGATGTGTATTAGTATTAATTTAGTGGCGTCCATAAGTGCAACCTTAATTCTTATTAGCACCCTTCAACAAAAAGGACAAGTATCCACGAAACTCATCATCCTGATGACATGGGTTGCCATTATCCTAGCAACGGCTGCGTACGCAAGTCCTACACTTATTCCACCCATATAGCGAAACCAACGTGCCATTTGAAATAATCGACATTGTTGTGATCACATGGCTAAGTATTTTATGACCGTTCTACTTTTCAACCAACTTATTCAATTCTTTCACAAATTGTTTGCTTCACCAAAAGTGGGAGAATATTATTGGACTCCAAGAATATTATCTTATCACGAGTCTAAACAAAGAAGAGCCCATAGGACTTATATAATGCTTTTTATAAAAATAAAAAATAAAAAGAAAAGAGAGGGTAAGACCATATTTTCCTATTTAAGTTGGTAGAAGAGTAGAATAGCCATAAACACTAGCCATATGATCACAGCAACACCGACTGTTTCAAATGACGCATTGGTTTTACTATAGAGGTAAGGTACCAGTGTAGAAATTGTGTACGTGACCACCGCTGGGATGATGGTGAGCCCTGTCATTAGGACCATTAGCTCAATGATTACCCACCCTTTTTGTTGAAGGCTGCTAATAACAATTAAGGCTACACTTAAGGACGCCACTAAATTAAATATTATTATATGTAATTAAAAATTTACATGCCATGGGAGACTAGGCCATTTCTAGAGGTGGATTCAGCCCGTTTGGAACACCATTGTTGCGAGCACCATCACGACTACCATCACGATGGCCATTTGGGCGAGGGTTATGGGTGAAGCAGCCTCACCCAAAAACTAGGCGAAGTCTCCTCCCCCAAATTTTTTTTAAAGGAAAATTGTTTAATTTTTTTTTTTTTTAACAATAACATTATTTCATTAATAGTCTAAACGAAGAATAGCCCATAATGCTGTGGAGGAGTAAAACGTCAATTTAACTGTCAAATTGTTTAAGGGTAAATTGTTCAAAAAGTCCTAAATTTATTGTACCTTTACCAAGTCTATCCTAAATATCAAGTTTGCCAATTGAGCCCAGTTACAAACCAAAGAATCCACATTTTGCCAAAAATCGCAATTTCATCCCAGTTTTATAACTTATCCGCACAATCTCACGCCTTTTGATTTTGCTTCGGATTTGGACCGCATGCACATGAGTGCACTCATTAATATTACAAGAGTAACGGTACAAGATAACTTTAGCTATCCTCTGCCGCCCAACATTTCATCAAGGGAATAGTTCCATTGTTCGATTTGGGTCTCGAGAGAGAGAGAGAGTGTGGAGACCAACAAGGGTAGTTTCAAAGGCAGCTAACGATGAACCACATCTTGCAATGTTGGAAAAATAAAAAATGAAAGAAGAAAATTTGGGCAAAGGCAACTTCTCCTAGTTTTTGGGTGAGGCTGCTTCACCCACAACCTTTGCCATCGCAGTGGTAGTCACGACGATGCTCGCAATAGTGGCGATCTAGATGAAGCTATACCCACCTTAAAAAATGGCCTAGTCACTCATCGCATGCAATTTTTTTTATGATGTGTAATTGTATTAATTTAGTAGCATACATTAGTGCAACCTAAATTCTTACTAAGGACCTTCAACAAAAAGGGTGAGTATTTACTGAACTCATAATCCCAATGACGTAGATCGTCATTATCCTAGCGATGGTCACGTACGCAAGTCATACATTGGTATTTCACCCGTACAGTAAAACCAATGCGTCATTTGAAATAATCGGCATTGCTATGATCACATGTCTTATATTTAGGGCCGTTCTGCTTTTCAACCAACGTATTCAGTTCTTCCACAAATTGTTTCGCGGAAAATGGGAGAATATTATTGGGCTCAATGACTATTATTTTATTACTAGAGTCTAAACAAAGAAGAGCCCATAGGGCTTATATAATGCTTTTATTATATTAAAAAAAAAAAAAAAAGAGAGAGAGAGGCAAGACCAGATTTCCCTAATTAAGTTGTTAGATGAGTAGAGTGGCCATAAATATCAGCCATATGATTATAGCAACACCGACTATTTCAAACGCTGCGGTTCTTTTACTGTAGGGGTAAAATACCAATGTAGAAATTGTGTACATGGCCACCGATGGGTTGAAAGTGACCCCTGTCATTAGGACCATAAGTGATTACCCTATCATTTTTGTTGATGGTTTCTAGTAACAATTAAGATTACACTTAAGGACACCATTAAATTAATATTATTACATGTAATAAAAATTTATTTGCAATGGGAGACTAGGCCATTTCTTAAGGTGGATTTAGCCCCGTCTAGAATACCATTGTTGCGAACACCACCGCGACTACCACAACGAGGGCCATTTGGGCAAGAGTCACGGGTAAAGCAACCTCGCCCAAAAAACTAGGCGAGGCCGCTCCCCAAAATTTTTAAAAGAAAATTGTTTAAAATATATATATATTTACAACAACATTATTTCATTAGTAGAGTCTAAACAAAGAACAGCCTATAAGGCTTTTGGAGGAGTAAAAAGTCAATTCAGCTATCAAATTGTTTAAGGGTAAATTGCTCAAAAAGTCCTAAACCTATTGTCCTTCTACCAAGTCTATCCTAAATATTTCGATTTTGCCAATTGAGCCCAATTTTAAACCAAAGAATCCACATTTTGCCCAAAATTGCAATTTCAACCCAATTTTAAAACTTGTTTGCACAATCTCACGCTGTTTGATTTTGCTTTAGATTTGGACCACATGTACAAGTGTTCACTCGTTTAATTGTTCAATTGGGGTCGAGAGAGAGAGAGAGAGAGAGATTCAAAGGTAGCTAGCAATGAACCACATTTAGCAGTGTTGGGAAAATCTAAAATGGAAGAAAAAGATTTGGGCAAAGGCAACCTCTCCTAGTTTTTGGGCGAGGCTGCTTCACCCACAACCTTCACCATTGCAATGGTAGTTTCGGTGATACTCGCAATAGTGATGCTCCAAACAAGACTAAATCCACCTTAAGAAATAGTTAAGTCTCTCATAAAAATTTTATGACGTGTAATTGTATTAATTTAGTAGCATTCATAAGTGCAACCTTAATTCTTATTAACAACTTTCAACAAAAGGGGTTGGTATTCACAAAACCAGTAATCCTAATGACATGGGTCGCTATTACATACACAAGTCCTACCCTGATATCCCAGCCATATAATAAACAAACGCATCATTTGAAATAATCAGCATTGCTATGATCACATGGCTAATATTTATGGTTGTTCTGCTTTTCAACCAACTTATTCAATTCTTCCATTAAATTGTTTCGCAGAAAATGGGAGGATATTATTGGACTCAAAGAATATTATTTTATTTCTAGAGTCTTTCATAGGGCTCATATAATGCCTTTATAAATATAAATATAAATATAAATATAAATATAAAAAAAGGAAAGGAAAGGAGAGGGCAAGACCAAATTTTCCTAATTAAGTTGGTAGAAGAATGGAATGGCCACAATATCAATCATATGATCATAGCAACACCGAATATTTCAAATGACGCATTGGTTTTACTATAAGGGTAAAATACCAGTGTAAAAATTATGTACGTGGCCACTGCTTGGATGATTGTGACCCCCATCATCAGGACAATCACGTCAGTGATTATCCACCCTTTTTGTTGAAGACTACTGGTAACAATTAAATTACACCTATAGATGCCATTAAATTAATATTGTTACATGTAACTGAAAAATTTATATGCGATGGAAGACTAAGTCATTTCTTGAAGTAGATTTTCGCCCCATCTAGAACACCATTATTGTGAGCATCACTGCAACTCCCACGGCGATCGCCATTTGGGTGAGGGTCATGGGTGAAGTAGCCTTGCCCAAAAACTGGGCGAGGCCGCCTTCACCCAAATTTTCTAATGGAAAATTGTTTAAAAGTTTTTTGGTTTTATAAAAGCATTATTTCATTTGTAGAGTATCAACAAAGAAGAGCCTGTAAGGCTTGTGGAGCAGTAAAAAGCCAATTCGATAGTCAAATTTTTTAAGGAAAATTCTTCAAAAAATCCTAAATGTACAATACTTTTTTCAATTCGATCATAAATATTTCAATTTTGTCAATTGTGACCAATTTTAAAACAAAGAATCCACATTTTGCCCAAAATTACAATTTCAATCCTGTTTTAAAAATTACCAGCACAATCTCACGCTATTTGATTTTGCTTCAAATATAGACCACATGTACAAGAGTTCACTTATTAATATCACATGAGTAACAATACAGGATAACTTTAGCTACCCTCCGCCATCCAACATTTTATTGATGGAACAGTTCTTTTGTTTGATTGGGGTCAAAGCAGAGAGAGAGAGAGAGAGAGAGAGAGAGAGATTAAGAGGAACGCAACATGTGACTAATAACTTGCGAGAGAGAACGAGGCTACACTTGATATATATGATATGGATGTATATTTTGGGCCCTCAGACACAATATCGAGTCCTTACCTTCAATTTCAAGTTTTTATCTTCATTTTCGGCAAAAGAGATAACTTTGTGCCTTATAGATTAACCTGAAAAAAGAACCGCTCTCCATTGTGGCAATTAGATGTCCATGAATTGCTAGAGACATGAGATTCGAGATAAGAGTGAGCATATTAGACTCGTCTTGGGACTGAGAATCACCTAGACCTAATCGGACCAATCGATTTGGTCCGGTTCCCAAGAACGTCGGTCCGGTTTTTGATTCCATAAAAATGGAACCGTGATTTTTAGTCTAGTTCGATTTCAAGGAACTGGACCAAACCTAACCAACACTTTTTAAAAATATATATATTTTTAGTTTCTTAAAATAATAATAGCCCTAAAATTGTAATAACTCTTGTATTTAAAAAAAAAAAATTCATCTTTTTTACTAAGTGGTTGATTCCATTGGACCGAACTAGACCAGTCCTGATCCTAAGACCCTTCCATTCCTCAATTCCAAAAATGGGAACCAATCTCCAAAAATGGGAACTAATCACTGCTAGATATAGAGACGAGATACAATAGTTACGAGAATGTTGCCGCTAGCCGATGTGAAAATACTAGCTTTTAGAACTATTTAAGTCCCCACAAATTACATTAATTTGCTTGTCTTGGACAGAGACCACCACCCAAGTAAACACCTTGATAGAGGCAATCATTGAAGAGTCTAAACCATTTCTAACTATTTAATTGAAACTAAACCAATTCTAATACTAAGATGTAACAACCTAATCAATGCTTATTTTTCTAACTATTAATCCATTTTTTTTCAGATTCAATTAACTATTTATGTTCTGAAAATGAGGATTCAGACCGGGCCCTTGGGCCGGGTCCAAAAATGGGCCGCACGCTGATCTCTCTGGACTGGGCTAATGGGCGCAATCCGGGCTTTTGTATTCAGGCCCACTCAAGTTTTTATCTCCCTTTCCGCTCCATCGTCTTCCTCACGGTGTCACCCGACATGCCAGAACTTACGCCATGCCTTCATGAACTTCAAGGTTTACAAACAGAGATCAATCTACCCTCAAATCCTAAACCATGAATGTATAAAACTTTGCTATCCACTACTTCCGGCCATCGGCACGATGATGGCCATAGCCTCCACCGTCCATCACTAGAACACCACCATCAACTGCCACCGATCATTTGAAGATCTTTGAACTCACAGCGTCACAGATAATAATTCAACACATGAACAGCCCAATAAGAATACAAACGAGAAAAAGGATTGAGAAAAGCTTATCTCCGGTCATGGTTGTCAAGCATTACACGAACTCCGGGCCATTTCTCACGGATCAACCACCATAGAGTCACCACCCGCACCTTGACGAAATGGGGTAAAACTCGGAGACAGCCGCCACCAACGAGGATACGCCCTGGGTGGTTGAAGCGTCAGTCGAGACCGGGATCAATCAGACTCTCGGCTGGGAGAAACAGAGCAACAGGTCCTGCGCTCCTCCGAACCAGAGCCCCGCGGCGATCCATGAATGATGACGGCAATTTCCGGAGACGATCGACGAACATCGATTTTTCCCTCTCTCAAAGCCGCTTGGCTCTCTGCATATGATATCTGTTTCTCTCTCTAAAAAACGGCCTCCGAAGAAGAAAACCGCTGCGGTTAACTCAAGACGTCGTGATGGAAGGCAATATCTACGGTAACCGACGCTCGAGAGGTTTTGTGGATGAAGAAGACCTCCAGATCCCCGAAAAAGACGGCTTTAAAATCCACGCTTCTCTCCTCAAAACTACCTTTGTTAGATAAAATTGCATAATTGATCCATTAACTTTAAATTTATTTTATATAGTCCCTAAATTATAATTTTATTGTACAACAAAATTCAGTCCTGAATTACGTTAAAATATTTAATGTTATTCCCAAATTTAAATTTCATATTATTGTCACTTTTGAGATATTAATTTGACAAAAAAAATATTAAAACTACTTTTTATTGTTAGACTATTCTGGCCATTGCATAATTTATCAAAGTTTGGTTTCAGAAAACAAAAATCAGTGTGTAGATTTGAGGAATCAATTACGACTTTCAACCTATATATTTCTATCTATATTATATATTGAAAACTAAAGCCATTAGAGCATCTCGAAGCTTCCTCTAGCAAAATTAGATTCTATTCATTCGTTCGTAAATGCAGTGAATTTGTCTCCATACATTTATAATACTCGTCACATATGTCATAACCTACTCCACAAAAAAGCCTCAGTCAATAATTCAATGTCAATAAACACTTCTTGAAATTTTCCAGATTAAAATAGAATTGAACATAGGAAAATACATAATATCGGATTAGTTATAATATAAAATGATATCGTGTACATAATAAAAATTTCACCAATGGGAGACAAGAAACTTACACGCATGCACGCACGCTCCCTAAAGTCATAGACGAGACATCGCTTTGGAAAAATCAAAGTATTCGGTCGTGCCCAGAAGAAGAAATATGATTTTCCCCTTATCGATTACAAAAACCTTTATTAAATTGCCTCGGTGAATGCTACACGTGGCGTGGAACAACTCGATAGATCACAGGCCCACCGCCGAGCGACAAGTGTCAGAGTTCCATTGGTCGGTAGGTAAATATTCTTTATGCAGCCACGCACGATGCTCCCGTGGAATGGAATGGAATCTCGAGCCATATCCTTGACACCGAAAAATCAAAATATTAAGGAGAGAGAGGGAAGAGAAAAACGACAAGAGGGAGCTGACTCTGATAGCGCTTCGCGACTCGTGAGGGTGCGCGAATTTCTGCGAAGCTCTCTCTCTCCTCTCTGCGTCATCGAGATTCTAGAGAGAGAGAGAGAGAGAGAGAGAGAGAGAGAGGGAGGAATGGAGCATCTGCAATGGCGGATTCCTGCGATGATCCTGCTGGCTTCCTTCGCCGCCTATCTCTACGTGAAGGAGCCGTCGAAGGTCAGCTCTCGCGCCCTTTTCCTTTCCTTTTATCGTCTCTTCGACCGGTCGTCTCCGTCGTCGTCGTCTTCCTCGCGAGTTCATCGTTTCCGAGAGACTACTACGTTCTTCTTCTTCTTTTTTCCTTAATGAGATCGTGCAACGAAGCAATCGGTTCGGTGCAGTAGACAAACAGAGCGTTCGTTCAGAGCATCCTGATGCTCGATCGCGCGCTCGCCTCGAACATGCAGCGTCACGGATCGAACGGAAAATGGCCTTTCTGGTTGCTATCGAGGTCTCTAGCATTCACGCGTCGGTTAACTCTGCCAGTAACTCAGGGAGACGATATGCGTTGTCCAGCACTCTGATGCAGGGCCACGCGCTCGCTTTGAACATGCGGTCTAACGGATTTAGTGAACGGAAATGGTGTTTCCGGTTGCGATTGAGTTTTCTAGGATTTACGCGTCAGCTGCTTTGCTGGGAAATCGGTGAAACGATATGCTCATGGGAGTTCTGGTGATGTGTTTCGGAATGAGATTGTGTGACGAAGCAATCGGTTTGGTGTAGTAGTTTCTACTCGGCCTTTGTTAGAGAAACAGAACGTTGTTCAGCGTTCTGATGCTTGATCGCGTGTTCGCTTTGAACGTGAAGTGTCACGGATTTAGTGAATGAAAAATGGACGTTTTGTGGCGATTGTGGTTTCTAGGATTTGTGCACGGCTGCTTTGCCAGTAAATTGGGTGAAACGTTATGCAGATGGAAATTTTGGTGATGTGTTTGAATGAGATAGTAGAAGCGTGTGGTTTGGTGTAGAAGTTTCTACTCGTCCTTTGCTGGACAAACAGAGCGTTTGTTCAGCGTTCTGATACTTGCGCTTGCTTTGAACATGCATTGTCACAGAGTAGCGAACAGAAATGGGCTTTCTTGTCGCCATTGAGGTTTCTAGGACTTTTGCATCAACTCCTTTGCTGGTAAATCCGTCAAATGATATGCTGATGGACGTTTTTAGTGATTTGTTTTGGAATGAGATTGTGCAACGAAGCAATCGGTTTGGTGCAGAAGTTTCTACTCTGCCTTTGCTAGACAAACAGAGTGTCGTTCGGCAATCTGATGTTCGATCGCACGCTTGCTTTGAATGTGCAGCATCACAGATTAGCGAACGAAAAATGGACTTTCTCGTTGCGATTGAAGTTTCTAGGACTATGCGTATCGGCTGCTTTGCTGCTAAATTGGCAAAACGATATGCTGATGGAAGTTTATGGTGATGAAAATTGCAGGTTCCTCGCGATGATTGCAGCCTTTTGCCAGACCATCATTATTGGATAAAGAGCAAACGCATAGTGACGCCAGATGGGATCATTTGCGGGGCAGGTTTGTTGCTCCACGTGTGACTGCTTTATAGTCTTTCATAGCTGTATTATTTGCTCTAAAATGGTGTCAAACTAATCTGCAACTCAAAGTGGCGACAAAGTTTGCCTTTTGCGAGATAGAAGGAAATGTAACTGCCTCATCAGCTTTGTGCTATTTAGAAAAAAAAAAAAAAAAAAAAAAAAAAAAAAACTTTAATTGGCTGTTATTGTAGATTGATAACAAAGGTTTTTGGTTTAACCTTTAACTTGTCGTGTTTTTCTAATGTATGTTTATGAGCAGTCGAGGTGAAGGGGAAATTCATTACCTCTGTTGTAATGGAGAATGATTGGCGAGGGCACAAAGGAGAGCAAGTAATTGATTATGGAGAGGCTGTTGTCATGCCTGGCCTGGTTGATGTGTAAGATGCATCTCTGCTCCAAATAATGGTTATATCTCATCATACTTCAACCAGAAAAAGGTTTTAGGAGATAGTATAACATTGGATGATAAACAGAGGGACCAATAAAAGCAACATGACCATGGTACTTCCTTTACCTCCACACTTCTACTCTTGCCATCATCTTCAGAAGGTTGGAAGGGTCAATGATAACTGGATGACTAAAATATTGGTCAAATTTAAATTAAATAGAGGGTGCTCATTTTTCGGTAATTTGGTCTTACTTAGATATCTACTGCCAAATTATGCTTTAGATGTCCCTCTATAAACTAATGTAATTATGCTTAAGAGTTGAGCAATCATATCCTTTTTTAGAAAAACTTACACTCATATACATTTTATAAAATGTCTGGAGGCAGGCATGCACATCTTGATGACCCTGGAAGAGCTGATTGGGAAGGATTTCTTCAGGGACTAAAGCAGCAGCTGCTGGTAAATTAGACTCTCTTCAAGTTTTTCCTTCAGTGACATCTTAGTTAATGAATTTCCTGAAATGCTAGTGAGGGAAAGCCAACACTCCATTGACTTAGATCATCTTTCTTTAGGAGAAAAGTCGCTTAAATTTCACATAGATTGCTTTCTCTTGCTAAATCTGTGGTGGATGAGATTAGCATAACATTCTGAGCCTTATACAAACAGAAAATGAAGCATGAATCTACTTTTCTGTATCATGGTATTTTGTCAGTGATTGCACTGTAAAATGTCTAATGTGAAAACTAGAAGTACTGAACTGTGATCATTTTTATATGTTGAGCTTCACTTCAGTGATTAAATTTTTTTTCTCATGCAGGTGGAATAACAACATTGATTGATATGCCCCTCAATAGTGATCCCTCAACTACTTCCACAGAAAGCCTGGAATTGAAGGTAATGAGAAGTAGGGAGGTTACTTTGCACTTTTTATCCGGCAAGTAACCATATGTTTCTGAAAACCACGCACTCCATTTTTTAAGTCCCTCTAGTCTGGATATTTCTTCATAGCCCTTATCCTGGCCAAATAAATAGAAATATGAGCCTTGCGTCTCCAATTTATGTTCTCTTTATTAAATGTAAGTTCATGGTTTCTATTCATGATTTTCCACCTTCCTTGGCAGATTAAAGCTGCAGAGAAGAACATTTATGTCGATGTCGGTATGAACTGAAAATGACACATGAGCAGGCTAGATATCCTTTATGAGGTGCATGTAAATTCTCACCTTGGTTTCCACAGGTTTCTGGGGAGGTTTAGTTCCTGGAAATGCATTCAATTCAAGCACGCTGGAAGCTCTCTAGAGGCTGGTGTTCTTGGTCTGAAGGTAATTACCAGAATCTCGGTGTCATCAATTACTTCTTTATCAAATTTTTGCCACTGTCTCTTTATGGTAAGTTTTTGAAAGTCCCAAGTTACAGAGATTTGATGTGAAAATTCAACTGGACCTGGACTTATTTTGTCTGATGCACTATGTCATTATTTGCATGGTTTTGGATATTTGTGCTGCAAGTACTATTAAACAGAAAGTTTCAAGTTCTCCAAGGAAATAGTAAATTGAGACAACGAAGTAAAAGAAGTGAAAACTTTTTCTGGGCAATTTGCTATCTGACAATTTCACTGTCCTTGTTTGTAGTCCTTTATGTGTCCCTCAGGAATCAGCCATGACTTTCCATGACAAACGCTGATCATATCAAGGTTCATCTCGACACTCATATTTACTTTTGAGCCCCAATATTATAGCAGAGGACTCAAACCGCTTCGTACAACTTTGATTTTCGTGTCAACTAAGAGTTTGTGGTATGTATTGATAGAGGCAATGCTTTATTGTCCTTTAACCCAACCTGAGATCAAAACAATCACATGAATTTAGTTACGTTGTTCTCATAAAATTTACAAAGTTCTCTGTTCTCGTGTAATATTATCTTTTCACTATAGTCATGGGTCAATGATTAGTTATCGATTATTTATGCAGGAAGGATTGTTGGTGTTGGCAAAATATAGAAGACCATTGCTTGTTCATGCAGAACTCCAACTAGACTCCGAAAGCCACTTGATCTAAATACAGAAAGATGCCCGATCTTATTCCACCTATCTGAAGACAAGGCCACCTGCTTGGCAAGATTTCCTTACAAATTGATTAGAAATATCACAACTATCTATTTAGCTAAAATTTGGTTAGCTTTTTAATGTTCTTATGGAGGTGATTGGCATATAGTTTAACGGAGTAGCTGATGTTCCATTAAGAAAGTTAAGTTATCTGGATCTATGATCTAGCTAATTACTCTTTAAAATATTCCTCAGATTCATAGCTTTCTGGATTCCAATCCTCATAATTCTAGATTTTGTTGCTTTAATCGATGTGTTTACTTATGAGAGATGCAACGGTAGTATGAAAATATTTTTCATATTCCAAAGAGTAGGTTATCTTCCATAATAGGAATCCAGAATGCTTTTTCATGTTTAGTGTCTGTAATTTTATCGAATTCAGCCATTTATGGGCACAAATTAAGGAGAAAAGCTTTGCTTGAATAAGATAGATGAGTTCTTTGAAAATTACTGCTTGATATGTTTGAAGTTTTTGCCAGCCTACTATAAGGGATAATCATGTCAAGGTCTTCACCAATCAAGTTGAATTATGAGCTCATCTTCCTCTTATCTCTAGCAGATCTCTTGTGGCAATGTTAAATGAACTTGGCTATTCATATCAATTAATTTTTTTATAAACAGGAGGAGGCAGCTATTCGTGAGCTTTTAACTGTGACAAAGGACACAAGGATCGGTGGCTCTGCTGAAGGAGCTCATCTTCATATTGTTCATTTGTCTGGATGCAAGTTCATCCTTGGATCTGATAAAGTCATATCATCTTTTTTATCACCTCTTGTTAATAAGATCTCCTGGGAAGTTTCTCATCCAGTGGATATACAAAAATACCAGAAGTGTGTAAAATTTCTGGAAAATTTCTTTATGCTTTTCTGGACATTGATGTGTGACTTGCCTAAAAGGAGATCAGAAAACCTCCATATTGCATTCCAAGTTCAGTTGGAGGTTCCTAATGCACATTGTTAAATTCAGCTGGTTTTGGGATTGTGACTTCCTATGATGAAAAGTTTGATGATTAGTTACAGGCACTTTTTGACCAAAAACTACTTTCTTGAACCTTTTTCTGTCTCTTATTTGTAGAAAAAATGTTCATAAATCAATTATAGAATGGATATGCAAGATTTTTCAGTGAAAGATGTGCCAATTATTAAGCGAGTCAGTTGTGATAGTCTGCTATAATTGTTATTAGTCGTGGTGATGTTTTATGGATGCAGCACTAGTGTTTTCACTATCCTATGCAAAAGAACTAAACCTAATTTTAGTTTCTGTTTTGCACAGGGAAGATGAAAAAGTTAATGGTGACAGTTTAAGTGTTGAGACTTGTCCCCATTACCTAGCCTTCACAGCAGAAGAAATTCAGGGATGGAGATACACGCTTTAAATGTGCTCCCCCATCCGTGATGCACCTAATAGAGAAAAGTTGTGGGAGGCTTTAATGGTACTTCTAATTTTTGGATTCTCTATGTGCCACATGCCCCATTCTTTTAATTTGTTTGCTCTATATATCAGGATGGCCACATTGACATGCTGAGTTCTGACTATTCCCCAACAGTTCCAGAGCTGAAACTGCTGGGTGAAGGCAACTTTTTGAGAGCTTGGGGTGGAATTTCTGGCTTGGCAGGTTGGTCTATCTTTATAATGTACTTTGACTGATGTAAGCATGTATTCTCATTATGTCCTATACCTGATAAAGCTTGCCTGACTCAGCTGCGATTATTTGATTAATGAGAATCTGTAATACCATTGGCTCAGATGTGCCGAAATCTGTAATACCATTGCCACATAAGAAACTACTGACAAATACTAATTTTTTGGTTGATGGAGGAGGTTAGGTATTATAACTGAGAGTTGAATTTGATTACTTCTATCAGATTCAGGGTTCTGACATTAACCACTATAGCATTGCAAAAGCGCTTTGTTGCAGAGTCATGTGGCACTTTCACACCAGGACCGCTTTATCACTTATTGTTGTAGGCATTATCAGAGGGTTCTATGTCCGCACATTATGGTTTTATTTCCTACTCAAATTGTTTAAGCAGATGACATTTAGCATTAGATAAATTAAGCATGCGCATGCATAATTGGCTGTAGAGACTTATAAGGTTCTGGCATTCTTTTTTACGATGTTCAGTCATGAGGTTCAATCTTCCTCTGGGTAGTTTGTTTGTAGAGCATTTACTTAAGAGGCTATGGCAGTTGATCTACTCTCTAAGTTGTGTTCTGTAGGTGCATAGAATTGCAGATGATATGTCATTAAGTTAGCTCCTTTGGTTGAACCGTTAAATGCTTTTTTTCAATATTGAGAAATCATGCATCTCCTCTCTGAATGTCATCAAAAGTAATTTGTGAAAATCTGCAGTTTGTTCTTCCTGTCACCTGGTCATATGGCAAAAAATATGGGGTTACTTTGGAACAGCTAGCTTTATGGTGGAGCGAGAGGCCTGCGAAAATCGCTGGACTTAAGTTAAAGGTGATTGCTTTCAGCATCATCAGTTCCCCTTCTAATTTAAGATTATGAAATTATCATGTCACATTTTAGGAGAACTTTTCACAGAGTAGACTTGTTTCTAAAGATCTTGCTGTATGACTGACTACCTTTTCTTGGTAAAAACTTATCAAAGTAGTTATTCTCAGAAAAGCAACCCTTATTTAATACGTCTCCTAAAATGACTATTTTTTTTTTTATTTAAACAAATGGAATTTTGTTTTATTTTAACATGGTGCCAATCAGATCAGGTTTCTCCATCTCCATATGCTCTTAAAGAACAGGCAACGAATAGAATAGGCTCCTGCTTTCAGCTTACAGTCTTCATGATGAAAAGAGTGACAATTCTATTTGCAGGGAGCCATTGCAAGTGGAAACTTTGCGGATATTGCAGTATGGGATCCCAGTGTGGAGTTTGAACTCACTGATGAGTACCCTGTATATGTTAAACACCCGGTAAGTAAGACTGGTTTACCATTGAAAATATACCTATTTGATAATGCACAATTAGCACCTCATTTTTCTTCAAAAGCGTCAGTTGAAGATAATATTTCAGAGGTTTAAATAGATCAAGAAACCGGTGGTCAACAATTTTTCAGATGACTTGCTGCGCTTGGGTCTCCTCATCTCTGCAGAAGTCGCAAAAACAAAGCATTTTTAGAGGGCTCTTTAGGTTACCGAAAGTTACAGACCTAATGTATTACTTAGAACATCCAGATGACATTTATTTTTGAATCTACATATAGGGTGAACCTATTTTCCCTTCCTTAACTACAAAGCATGGATGATATCGTTTTGTCTAATGATTTACAAGGTTTGTCTGTTTAGTGTAAATTGACATGTGAACAATCTTGTGAGCAGTCTATCTCAGCCTACATGGGGAAAAGATTAGCTGGGAAAGTTTTTGCTAACTTTTGTTGGAGGAAATCTTGTATAAAGAGGGAAAGCATGCTCCCACCACCTGTGGTGTTCAGATCCTTGCCAAAAGATGAACAAATCCAACAGTAATCCCATTGTTCTTCCCCCAAATAATCTTCTTCCGACTTCTTCACTTTCAGATATGTATTTTACTATAACTTTCACTTTTCTTTGTCATTGGTACCTGTTTAGTCTTCTCTAGCTATATTCATAGTTGTGGGCCAAAGGCTCGATTAGCTGAAAGGCAATAGTTTTGTTCAGTAGGGAGGTTGTGTACTAAGATTGCATCTTTGAAATGAAAGATTTGCATCCCTGATTCCACTCAAGTGGAGCCACAGGGTTTTAAGGACACAGGGTCTATAACTAATGGTAGGGTGAAAACTTATTGTACTAAGAGGACATGTACTCGATTAATCTCTGAAAATTGATGCTTAGTCATACCAATAGACAAATTTGCATTTAGAGCATCGGTGTAGACATGAGCGGAAATTCCTAATTGGCAATGTCATGTCCTTGTCTTTGGTGAACATGTGAATAGACAACTTTGCGCTAACATTGTTGGAGCCATGGTGCTAAAGTTTTAGAAGAACATTTCATTCTTCAAAAAGGGACCACCTGCCATATAAATGGGGGTAACCATGTTCTTTCACTTGATGAATCGCATATTATGTCGGTGGTATATCTTGAACAGGCCTATCCATCCAACAACCTTTGCACATTTTGTGAAGCATCGATTACCCATCTAAGCAAAAGGCAAAGCAAGGAAATTTCGCTCAGCCAGGAAATTTGTGGTTTGGAACTGAACGAGAACTTGCGACGAGGATAGAAGAGAGATTGCTATGCAAATGGAATGAAGAGATAAGATGATACTACTTTAGCATCTCTATTTGGCCCCGGTTTTGTATAGTTCATGCTTTGAAGTCTGCAATGTCCAACGCTTTTATTAATGTTTTATTTTAAAGTTAACTCAAAATATTTCATGTCAATCTGATACGTTGATATCAATCAATCTCTCTCTCTCTCTCTCTCGCTCTAAATGGATGGATTTAATTGAACAAATATTGGTAGATCTTTCTAACTTTTGTGAGGAAAAACAAATACGTGACAACTTGAGCTAGCGTAGGAAATGTCCTTACCTTGTGCATGCCGGTGACGTACCATTGGATCAATGCTCAGATTTGGTGATAATTTGCTTGTCATCAAACTAAATCGAGACTGATGAATGGCTGAGTTTTGTGTCGATGACGAAGCAATGGCTGGTTTCTCAAACTCTTCCAGAAGAGAAGAACGAGGCTAAATGCTACGCATCTTGATGATCAAGTTCTCTTGTATGCTGATGGCCGTGGAGTTGGCGAAAGGAATTCTCCATAAGCTCTGTTTATTGGTGGGTATATGCAGAAGACAGGTTGGTTTCACGAGGAATTTAGAACCTCCAATCATTTAGTTACATTCAAGAGATAAGATCGTATATCCGTTTCTTCGCTAATCCTGATAACGTGTATTGAATTTGTTATGGTTGGATGTTAGGTTTGCAGCATTGGGCATACATGGGTGAGTCAGTCGAGTACGCGACGTGTCCTCAGTTTGGTGTCATGGATTATGATCTCGTTCTTCGCGAGAGAGCAAGTCTGGAAAATGTTCTGCTTCAATTCCTCTAGTTTTCCTGAGATTGCTCTTCCATTTTATTTTCTTGGACGACTTCTCGGTTTCTCCATGTGATCTGCAAAGAAATCAAGTGGGGAAAAAAGATCGCAGCAATTGGTTTTAAGTCATGGAGGAATCGCATCTGATCTCGGTGATGGAGTTTTCACCACTGCGCTACAATGAGTGATAAAGCGTGGGCAAGAACATGGCATACAACAAATGCGATATCTGAGGTACTACAAACAGAAATATTCCCATTCTGTGGGTGGTTTCCGTTCTTTCTGTTGGGGCACGAAAGGTTTGTGTCTATTTCGACTGTGACCACTGTCGGGAAAGCGAGAAAACGCCTGTACAAATTTGGTTTAGGAGTGATATGGAACTTGTGTTTTTCAGCGGAGCCTAGTATGAGCCCTATGAAATCTTGTAATGTACTTGGTTTGGTTTGGCCTATTATGCTTAATTTATATATAAATTTCATTAACAAGTGCTCTTAGGATATTGATTAAGTAACTAATTAATGAAATTTTACGATTTTCAGTGTATTGATTATCCTCATGTCATGAGCAATGAATGTCTTAAATTGAGTTGTTCAAAGTAAAATATGCTTAATCAATGTTATAGGGGCACTCTTTAACAGTACCCTCAGTAGGATACTTGCTTGTCAAAAGTGCTCTCTCACGATCTATGTCATCGAAATGCGGCCTCCTTATCAGTATCGCAGCCATCATGACCTCCTAAATCGTCGTGTGTGCATACCTGGTCGCCACTTTAATTACAACGACTGTTATCAACCAAATGGTCTATGTACTATGAAGGCATTTTAAGTGATTTATTTTTTATTTTTAATGCAGTCAGATTTATATTTTTATTTTATGTTCGTGCATCTTAATCCGGGTGGAAACTCAAGGCCAGCACAAGCTGCTTTGCATCTACGCTCAAAATTACAAAAGAGAACGTAATTATATCTTACACATCAGAATCAAAT